>OY735246.1:25745480-27029379 GCA_963457695.1 Neria commutata
TACGCCCATAAAATTTTACCAGTGGGACGCCAAGAGGCGACTGCATACGAAATTTCAATGCTGCACGACCTTTAGTTCCAAAGCTAATCGAGATCAAAAATTTTGTTTTTATGGGGGGTGCCACGTCCCCTTATCCAGTGCCCCCCTTATTTTCTCAGTAGAAGGATATGGATATGTAGTAAGTTCCTACCGAGTTTCATTGATGTGTGATGTGTAGTTCTAAAGTTATACACAAATCTGGAGTTGATATAAAAGTGCCACGCCTCTTATCCTACGCCCATAAAATTTTACCAGTGGGACGACACATCCAAGAGGCGACTGCATACGAAATTTCAATGCTGCACGACCTTTAGTACAAAAACTAATCGAGATCAAATATTTTGTTTGTATGGGGGGTGCCACGCCCCCTTATCCTACGCCCATAAAATTTTACCAGTGGGACGACACATCCAAGAGGCGACTACATACGAAATTTCAATGCTGCACGACCTTTAGTTCCAAAGCTAATCGAGATCAAAAATTTTGTTTGTATGGGGGTGCCACGCCCCCTTATCCCACGCCCATAAAATTTTACCAGTGGGACGACACATCCAAGAGGCGACGGCATACGAAATTTCAATGCTGCACGACCTTTAGTTCCAAAGCTAATCGAGATCAAAAATTTTGTTTGTATGGGGGGTGCCACGCCCCCTTATCCAGTGCCCCTTATTTTCTCAGTAGAAGGATATGGATATGTAGTAAGTTCCTACCGAGTTTCATTGATGTGTGATGTGTGGTTCTAAAGTTATACACAAATCTGGAGTTTATAAAAAAAGTGCCACGCCCCTTATCCTACGCCCATAAAATTTATTGATTCATGTATTGGGCTCGTGTTTAGGCATGTATGCAAAGTTTCAGATCTCTAAGTAGTCGGGAAGTGGGTGAAAAATTGATTACTAGATTTGACGACCCACATACCGGATGTGAAGTTAGTAGGGATCGTATATGCCGGCCGTAGGGTAGCGTTTCCAAAGTGACCTGATCTTGCTGTCAAAAGAAGCAAAACAAGAGCGACGAGAGCGCTTGTGTATGTGTGTGAGCACACAAGTGGACTGTACTTATTGGAATGTGATAATTGGAGTGGGAGAGAGTGAGAAATATGCAAATGGAATATGTGTGCATATTATGTGCAAAGGGGTTTGCAATTTTGGCGCAATAATTTTTGCATGTGCCAACGTGTGGGGATATATATTTATGATGCGTATATACATATATATACGTACAATGTATACTGGAGTAGTGGGTACGGTAACCAATTGTTTTTAATGCAAGTAAAGTATTGTACTTACAGAGTGCCCTTTTTTGGGAATAAAGGGGTTTTTCATTTTTTTGTGGGGGGGTGCGATGATTTTAGCTAGCTTCTGCTGTAGTTGCTGCTGCTAATATAGTTAATGGTGCTGATGTACATTGTTACTGATTGCACTTAACCTTATGGTTTTGTTTTTGTTTTTATATATAACAAGTAAGGAAGTATCAGTCGGGTTTCACCGACAGAGTAATACCCTACACCATGCTCCCAACTGGAGTGATAATTCACTGAAATTGTGGGCGCATTTGATTTACAACCTACATAGTAGGCGGACCACGCCCATTTTTGGCAGACTACAAGATATACCTAATAGGACTATATATGACAAATATTGATGCTCTGACAGGTGTACAAGAGATGTTATCGGCATATTTATTTTACTGCCCCCATGGTGGGCGGACCATGCCCATTTTTGGAGAATTAAAAGATATTCCTACCAGGAAAGAAGTAACCAAATCTGGACGCTCTGGGGTATATATGATGGAAGTTGAGGATTTTTCGGTTATCGTCTATATAGTGGGCGGACCACGCCCATTTTCTTGTATGATATCTAAGACCTATATATCAACTTGGGAACCGAATTTCATTCATTTATATTCGTAACTAGTCAATTGGGAGCCATTTTACCCGAAAAATTTTGCTACCTATATAGTGGGCGGACCACGCCCATTTTTTCCTATGACATAGATGACCGAACCCTTAACTTGAATACCAAGTCTCATTCTTTTCCATGAGTAATTAGACAAATTACAGCAATTTGATCGCAAAAAACCCGAGGTAGTGGGACTTACAGGCCTATAATGGGCGGGTCCTTTGACCGATTTGGCTAATCTCAGAACTTGAAGTAATGGAAGGTTCACTGCGACTGTGTGCCAAATTTGGTCCAAATCGGACTACTCCTTCTTTCTCTCCTGCGCCAACGGACAGTCAGACAGACAGACGGACAGACGGACAACCGGAAATCAACACAGAAAGTGATTCTAAGCATATCTATATACTTATGTCTATACCTAGGATGGCTCCTTCAATGCGTTACAATTTTTGCACAAAGTTATTATACCCTATTACCATAGGTGTAGGGTATAACAAGTAAGGAAGTATCAGTCGGGTTTCACCGACAGAGTAATACCCTACACCAAGTAACTGAGTGGGCGGACCACGCCCATTTTTGGAGAATTAAGAGGTGTTCTTACCAGAAATGAAGTGTCCAAATATGGACAGACTGGTGTATATATTATGGAAGTTATAAGGATTTTCCGCTTACCGTCTAATGGCCGTGGTTCGCCTACTTTTTTGTATGACATAGAGGCTTCACACCTTACATTAAATACCTAATACCATTCCTTTTAATGAATAATTACACAAATTAAAGCAATTTTACTGGAAATATTCCGGGGTAGTGGGACTTACAGACCCATTGTGGGCGTGTCCTTTAACCGGTTTGACTAATCTCGGAACTTGAAGTAGTGGAAGGTTCACTGCGACTGTGTGCCAAATTTGGTCCAAATCGGACAACTCCTTCTTTCTCTCCTGCGCCAACGGACAGCAAGACAGACAGACAGACAGACAGACGGACGGACAACCGGAAATCAACACAGAAAGTGATTCTAAGCATTTCTATATACTTATGTCTATACCTAGGACGGCTCCTTTCATGCGTTACAATTTTCGCACAAAGTTATTATACCCTATTACCATAGGTGTAGGGTATAAAAAGCGCACAAATGAAGTTGGTTTTGCTTATTTTCTTGTACTTGCTTTTGCGCCTTCCATCCACAAGTTAAGCTGCAGCTTTAGCACAAGCACTTTTTTGCACAACTTTAGGCAAAATTTATATTTTGCACTTAGCACTTCCTCACCGCATTGTTGTTGAAATTTCGAATGTTTAAATTTTGATTAATTAGTTTGCTTTGCTTGACAAAGTCTTTTACGCGGTTGTTTAAAAAGATTTTGCATACACTCCACACGCGACAGTTCGAGTTTAGCCTCGAAGGACCAATGTTTAATTCCGTAGAATCTTCTGAGGCGCAAGGAAATAAAAACTCGGGAAATTCGTTTTTTTTTTGTATGCGCGGAACTTGCGCGGGTTTTTAATACAATAGATATTAATTTGCACAGAGTTTATTGAAATTTGAAAGATATGTTTGAGGGTCGCACCGGTCACTTGTAAGTCACTTTGAATTGTTGATTAGTTGCTCATTTGAGCGTGAGAGAGGAAGAACAAGAAAAGTGACAAATGGAAAGGAGCGGACTGGAAGTGGATTGAAAGGAGGATGGAATAAAAATTGGAAAATAGAAAAGGTGGGGTTTATACGAAAGGGAACGGTGTTGCTCATTGGCGCTTAGCCAGAGCTTAATCTAGGTTTAAACGCGTATTGAAAATGAATGAGTTTACAAAATCGACAAAATCGGGTGTCTACTGTTGTTACTGTTGCTGCTATCAGCCGAAAAAGAGTTTAGAGCAATGCAAACAATATAAAATATTTTTTCTTGAATGCGATTGCAGAGGAAATTCAATGGCTTTGATCATAATACTAAATGAGGGCTGATTAAATGCAATTAAACGCTTTTGTTGTTTGCTTAGCTGCTACTGTGCATATTTTTTGTATTTTGTTGTTGTTGTTATTGCTTTTGTTGCAGCTAGCTATAATTTTACTATTACTCCTCAGCCGGCTCTATTAATGCCACATTGAGAGTGACCGTTGTGCGCGCCCGAAGCAACTGCCTTCCTTTGTGGGGATATACCAAAGCCTTAAGCGCATACCTACATATATATGCATCATGTTTATTTCGGATTTTTAATTCACCAATTGTAATTCCGGCTACAGAAAGTTGAATATCGTACTCTTGTGGCTTTAATCTTTTGCATATCACCATGAATTGAATGGGAGAGCGCGGTGCATTGTGCTGATAACTCTGATGTAAATAATATTATGTATAAAAATTCTTTTTTAAAGTAAGCTTTTATTCATTTAATGTACTAAAAAGTAGATAATAATTTGTTTCCAAATAACCTGTATCTTACTATAAAAAAAAGCTTGGGCGCTCATGTTTTCAAAATATGTCATTCATTTGATACAATATTCCACTTTATCATTTATACTAACTTTTTTCTCTAATTCTGTAATGGTTATTATTAGTCTTATGCTATTATTCGAATGGAATGCAATTATTTAGAGATCACTGAATAGACGCCAATATTTTTATTAATTTACTTGTTATAAATATATGAATGTTTAATTTGTATATGTATATACTAGCTGTTACCCGCGGGTTCCACCCCGCGCTTTTATAAAAATACGTAATGTGAATGATGCTCTGATTGGATGTTGCTGTATTTAATTGTATTTAATTCAACAGCAGTGTTTGCCAGTCTGTCTTTTTCTTTGTTTCTGTTGTTTTCTGTTGAACAGCAGGGCTTCTTGCTGATGCTTATGATGTCTATATATTTGTAGGAGAAGTCATGAATGTAGGTCCTTACAGAACTATCTGTGTATGTAGGTTACTCCCTTGGTGGAAGGCCAAAATTAAAGTCACGACCCCCCTTCACCACTTTTTTACGGTACATACATACATTTAAGGTATGCCACGCCACCTTGTCCCATGCCCCTAAATCTATCTATCTATCTATTATTTATTTGAAGACCGGCGCTTAGTTCAGACGATCTAGTTGAGAGTTGCATGATAAATTATATATCATTTTAAAGATTTTGAGGTCTATTATTTGACAGACATGCTATTATTCTAAGAATGGGCTTTTCTAGACGGTTTAAGAATTACACAATATTGAATGATACACCATTTTGAAAGTTTCACCATGAATTTTCAGGCATAAGTTCTCGGAGATTGTTTGAAAATGTTCTAAAATATTAGAGTTTTTAATTTCGAAAGTTTTGTATTGGGTTATTTCCTTTCGAGATAAAGCCTGCTGAATAGATTTGGAAAACTTTGGCAACAATATTAAGTACATTTTAAAAAAAATTTAATTTAGCTATGTCATAGGGCACACCCGATAATCGGGAGTTATTACTAGTATATATAAAACTCAAAATTATGTAAAAATGTTTACATGTATGTATGCATGACTAAATAATAATCAAAGATTTAAGTTGTATGAGTGGTGCCACGCCCCGTTGTCCCATGCCCCTAAATTTTTTTTTAGCAAATTAGCAAAAGGGAACGACTAAATTCTAACAAAACAGAATTTCTATGTTGAACGACGTAGTTTTAAAGATATACCAAATAAAAGATTTAAGTTGTATGAGGGGTGCCACGCCTCGTGTCCAATGCCCATTCCATTTTCCCAGTTGAAGAATACGGAGTTTCACTTATGTATGATATATAGTTCTAAAGTAATACCTAAATGTGAAGTTGATTGAAAAGTGCCACGCCCCTGTCCTACGCCCATAAAATTGTATCAGTGGGACGACTCATCCAAGAGGTGCCTGCATACGGAATTTCAATACTGCGCGACTTTTAGTTCCAAAGCTAATTCGATATCAATGATTTGGTTTGTACGAGTGGTGCCACGCCCCTTGCCCAATGCCCGTCCAATTTTTTCTGCTCAATGATACGGATATGTAATATGTTTCTCCCGAGTTTCATTGATGTATGAAGTATATTTCTAAAGTTATACCCGTATAGGATTTGATTGAAGTGCCACCCCCTTGACCTACGCCCATATAATTTTACCAGTGGGACGACTCATCCAAGAGGTGCCTGCGTACGGAATTTCAATGCTGCGCGACTTGTACTTTCAAAGATATGCCATATCATAGAATTAAGTTATATGAGGGGTGCCAAGCCCCCTTGTCGCACGCCCCTACATTTTTTTCCAGCAGGAAGACACATCTAAACACTAACAAAATATAAAATTTTAATGTTGTACACCTTTTAGTTTTAAAGGTATGCTAAATCAATTATTTAAGTTGTATGGGAGGTGCCACCCCCTCTTGATGTATAAACATTTATTATAGCCTATGACCATTCTTGGAACATCTATAGTCTATTTGGTTATGATCGATCAAGCGGTTTAGGACGCAACTCCGAATATACATACATACATACATAATTTAATTTTAATACCCTACACCTATGGTAATAGGTATAATAACTTTGTGCGAAAATTGTAACGCATTAAAGGAGCCGTCCTAGGTATAGCCATAAGTATATGGAAATGCTTAGAATCACTTTCTGTGTTGATTTCCGGTTGTCCGTCTGTCCGTCTGTCTGTCTGTCTGTCTGTCTGTCTGTCTGTCTGGCTGTCTGGCTGTCCGTTGGCGCAGGAGAGAAAGAAGGAGTTGTCCGATTTGGACCAAATTTGGCACACAGTCGTAGTGAACCTTCCACTACTTCAAGTTCCGAGAATAGGCAAATCGGTCAAAGGACACGCCCACAATGGGCCTGTAAGTCCCACTACCTCGGGTTTTTTCGATTAAATTGCTATAAATTGCCTAATTACTCATTCAAAAGAATAATACTTGGTATTTAAGGTGAGGTGTGGACCCTCTGTAAAATTCCAAAAAATGGGCATGGTCCGCCCACTGTATAGCCGGCAACAATTTTCCGGTAAAATGGCTCTCAATTCACTACTTATGCATTTAAACGAATAAAATTTGGCTCCTAGGTTAAGATATATGTAGGTCCTACGTGACATATAAGAAAATGGGGGTGGTCCGCCCACTATATAGGCGGTAAGCTTAAAATCCTAATAACTTCTGTAATATACACATCAGAGCATCCATATTTGGTCATTTCATTGCAGGGGGGAATATCTTTATATTCTCCAAAAATGGGCGTGATACGCCCACAATGGGGGTGTTAAATTTAATATACCGATCATTTCTTTTGTACACCTGTCAGAACATCAATATTTGGTATATATGTATAAACTTATTAGGAATATGTTGTAGTTTGTCAATAATGGGCGTGGTCCGCCCATTCAGTTACTTGGTGTAGGGTATTACTCTGTCGGTGAAACCCGACTGATGCTTCCTTACTTGTTATATATATAGATAGTGAAGATAGGTGATGAAGAAAGAAATATAATTTATATGAGGCAAAATATTTACCCGGTTAAATTACGGGGTGAGCACTTGTAAGTTACGTCCATTTCTCGAATATCTTATTGAACGCTTCATAACTGAAATCTTGTTTTAAGTGCAATAAAATATACCTTTCGAATTTAAAACAAGTAAGAAGCATCAGTCGGGTTTTACCGACAGAATAATACCCTACACCAAGTTACCGAGTGGAATGATAATCCACGGAAAGAAATGAAATTGTGGGTGCATTTAATTTACCGTCTACATAGTGGGCAGACCACGCCCATTTTCGGAGAATCAAAAGGTATTCTTACCAGCAATGAAGTAACTAATATGGACTCTCTGGTCTATATATTATGGAAGTTATGAGGATTTTTCGTTTACCATCAATATATGTAGTCGGTGGACCACGCCCCTTTTTTGTACGGCATGTAAGGGCAATATTTCAAGTTCGGGTCCAAATTTCATTCGTTTAAATTCATAAGTAGTCAATTCAGAGCAATTTTACCGGAAAGATGTTGCCGCCTACATGGTGGGCGAACCACGCCCTTTTTTCATAGGACGTAGAGGGCCCTCACCGTACCTTAAATAAATCCGAGGTAGTGGAACTTGCAGGCCTATAGTGGGCGTGTCCTTCGGCCGATTTGGCTATTCTCGGATCTTAAACTAGGGTAAGGATCAATGCGACAGTGTACCAAATTTTGTCAAAATCGGACAATTCCTTCTTTCTCTCCTGCACAGACGGACAACCGGAAATCAAGACAAAAAGTGATTCTGATCATTTCTATATACTTATGTCTATACCTAGGACAGCTTCGTAATGCGTTAAAATTTTCGCTCAAAGTTATTATACCATATTACCATAGGTGTAGGGTATAATAAAATAAATTTGAAATACAGAAATATTTTAGGTTTTTTATGGCCAATATTTTAAAGTTTCAAAATTAAAATTATTCAAAAACATCAGCATCTTCTATATACATATATAAAAATGGTTTGCTGTTCGTGTATGCGCTATAGACTCGCAAACTACAGGACGGATTTTGCTAAAACTTTGTATGTATGTTTCTTTTGGTTCAAGGATGGTTCGTAGCATGGTTAGGATCTGAAATATTGAGGGGGCGTGGCACCTCCCATATAATTCTTAATTCCCATACAATTAAAATTAAAATTTAATATTAAAATTTTAAAAATCAAGTAACTTTGAAAAACAAGTCAGACAAAATGTAAATAAATTTCATAAATTTAAAAAAAACTGAGACAAAGTGTAAAATGCCGCCTAAACTGAGAAATCTTAGTTCCCATACAATTCAAATTTGAAATAACCATTTACATACATTTGGAACCATACATAAAACATTAATGAAACTCGGTAGGAACTTACTACATGTCCATATCCTGCTACTGGGAAAATGAGTCTGACATTGGACAAGGAGCGTGGCATAGCCCGTGCATCCGAATTTTTTATATCGAATAGCTTTGAAACTAAAAGTAGCAGAGCATTAAAATTCCGTACATTTGCTAGAACACTCCGAAATAGTAAACGCGGAATGTTTATGCTTGCGTTTGTTGTTAATCAACGTTCGTGGACCAACATCATTCTGAAATTTGAAAACAATTGATGGAAAATTGTGTGCGACGTATCGTGAAGAATATCAACGATTGCATTTACTTGAAGATGAAACACATTGGGATGTTACACTTTCTGATTAACTAAACGCGTGTTTGAAATCTTCTAATTTGTGGAGACATGTAAAAACATTCACACTCACTACAAACGCGTATGTTCAATTGCAAAACGATCAGATGAGTTTTTAAAACAATTGCTAGACATCGGAAATTGCAAAATGGCAATCGATAATTTAACTGGCTTCATAACGCTACCATCCACTTTTTGCAGCATTACGAAGCCCAAAGGATAATTGATTCAAAGCGCATTCCCAAACATAGCACAGCAGTACAAAGACCATGATTGGTTGAGCGAACGAGCAAAATTGGCAGATAAAAACAAAAATCTTAATGATCTCAATACAACTATACAAAATGACATACCAGACCAATTAGTTGCATACAAGTCAGTGGACACTATTATAAATCAAGATAACGTGGTGAATTATCCCACTGAATGTCTGAATTCACTTGATTTGCCTTTGATGCCACCACACAATCTGCAATTGAAAGATGGATCTCCAATTGTTATGCTTCAAAATATTAATCAATCACGACTTTGTAATAGTACCAGACTTGCAGTGAAAAAGCTAATGAACAAAGGCGAGGACGTTCTGATTCCCTGAAATCTAACGATCCCACCCAATTTACCATTTGATTTTAAACGCCTTCGATTTCCTGTTCGACTACTCTCAAGATTATTTTCGCACGCGTAGCAAAGCAAGCGAGGGCCCGCTAGTCTTTATACAAAATAAATCCCGAGAAACCGGGAATGAAATCCAGGGACCACATAATGCTCCAAGCTCCCGGGATTCGATTTCCTAACACGAACACTTGCATACACACTCGTATATACCATTCAACCGTTCAACATGGAAAATATGAGCATGACCAATTTGGCAGTTCACTCTGGCGAACCCCATTCGCACGCACTGCCCGCCAAGTCATGGTCTAGTTCAGTTGTGTGCTCAGCAGCAGTTTTATGCAAAACTGAGTTAACGTGTTTGGCGGCAGTTGCTACCGGGCGCATTTGTCTGCCTCCTCAGCGCACATTTTTCGCCTGCAAATATCTATCGATTTTACGTGATGCCCAATTACTGTTCAATAAGCAAAAACAACTTTGTTGCTGGCTGTTTTTGAGCGTGACAAGATCGTTTATCAAGCCGTATATAATGTCTAGCTTTGTATCGGAGTCAGTCGTTTCGGCAAAGGCTAGTGTTTGCATGTGCATAAGACTTGTCACTTCCGTCTTGGCTTGTTTAAGTGTTTAGCAAGAGCACTTCAAATTTTTTTGTTTTGTCGCAGCGACGTCCACCCCCTTATTTGCTCGCCTCACGCACGCATGGCATTGTGTGCTGGTGTGCAGAATGTACGATTCTAACCCTAATGTGTATGTTGACACGCACGCCGCATGCTGTTGAAAATAAGCATATTGTCGATATAAAAATATAAAGGTACGAATACATGGCAGCGATTTAAATTTGAGGCTGCACCCTAGACTGGTCGTTATTTTTAAAGTGCACAATTTTTAAACGCACACGCCGCCATTACATTTTATCGGAAGTAAAAGGATACTAACCAAAAATTGCTTCATTCTGACCACTTTAGCACGTGCCTCGAAAGAGTTAAAGTTCATGGAACGACCTACACAGGTGGTATTTCACGCAGTATAATTATACCCTACACCTATGGTAATAGGGTATAATAACTGTGCCAAAATTGTAACGCATTAAAGGAGCCTTCCTACCTAGGTATGGATATAAGTATATAGAAATGATCAGAAACACTTTCTCTTTTGATTTCCGGTTGTCCGTCTGTCCGTCCGTCCGTCCGTCTGTCCGTCCGTCTGTCTGTCTGTCTGCGTGTACGCAAAAAAAGAAAGAAGGAGTTGTCCGATTTGGACCAAATTTGGGACACTATCACAGTGAACCTCGGGTTAGGTAAAGTGTTAAAATTAGTCAAATCGGTCGAAGGACACGCCCACAATGGGCCTGTAAGTCGCAATACCTCGGGATTTTTCGATTAAATTGCAATAATTTGTCTAATTACTCATTCAAAAGAATAATACTTGGTATTTAAGGTGAGGTGTAGACCCTCGGCAAAATACCAAAAAATGGGCGTGGTCCGCCCACTGTATAGGCGGCAAAAATTTTCCGGTAAAATGGCTCTCAATTTGACTACTTATGCATTTAAACGAAAAAAATTTGGTTCCCAAGTTTAGATATGGTCCTACATGACATATAAGAAAAAGGGCGTGGCCCGCCCTCTATATAGGCGGTAAGCTTAAAATCCTCATTACTTCTGTAATATACATACCAGAGCATCCATTTTTAGTCACTTCATTGTGGGTTAGAATTTCTTTATATTCTCAAAAAATGGGCGTGGTCCGCCTACCATGGGGGCGGTAAATTTAATATATCGATAATTTCTGCTGTACACCTGTCAGGGCATCAATATTTGGCATATGTAGTCCTATTAGAAATATCTTGTGGTTTGTCAAAAATGGGCGTGGTCCGCCCACTATAGGCAGCAAATTTAAAACACACACAATTTCATTTCTTTCAGTGTATTATTACCATACTCGGTTACTTGGTGTAGGGTATTACTCTGTCGGTGAAACCCGACTGATGCTTCCTTAAGCCTTTGAGTCGCATACACCGTTTTCGTCGACAAAAACGAAATCCCATACATTAGCTACGAAAAAATTTCAGTTCCAGGGGCCCTACTCTGTATTTCGTTTCGAAAGTTAATTTCGTTCGGATTTGCTTTCCTACTCGAATTTGAGTTGGTACTCTCTAAAATATTAGATACGAACAAAAATGCTGCCAAGTAAAACTTCTTACTTTCGGAATTTGTATTTATTTTTAGAAATCTCAAAAAATGTGATTTCCCATGGAAAATTAAATTTTTCATATCGGAATTTTCGTCTGAAAACTGCAACGTACTTTTTTTTAGAAACGAACGAAAAATTTGTATTTTCCGTTGAAAATAAGATTGAAAAGAAGAAATTTAATTTGTGCAAAGAAAAATAAGTTGGGAAAAAAAACATGACGAGCGACTTGCGCAAAAGATTATAAGGTCTAAATTTAATAAATTGGCTTGGAGCGATGAGAGGTTTAAGTGCAAATAATATTAAAATTCCTTTTAATTCATTGTGTGAAAAATTATCGCCTGACGAAAGACGCCTTCATGTGTGTTCTAAACAAAACATCCATGACGATTTGAAAACTCCATGCTATAATAAAACTTGATACCACATTGAAATTTCTTGCACGAGGAGGATATCAGTTTTAGCATTTGCTTTTTCTTCGCAATTTTTAAGAGCTTAAATTTTTTCGTTCATGAACGATTTGAAATACTGTTTTCAATTACTTAATATCCAACAAAAAAGAGTTAATATTAAATAGTATTTACCTCGCAGTTCATTTTGTGGTCGTTATTACAGGCAATTAAACTCTAATCAAACTAGTAAGAAGTTCTATATTTTGATAGTAAAAAACTTTATTTTTAAAAATGAGCCTGCAGACAATCACTGGCGTATGTACGCATATTTTCTGATTACGTTCTCAAAAAAATCTTGTCCCAATTTGCTTAATGCGACCATCCCGCGTAGGGGAGAGGGGGGTACCTTCGTCTCTTTTTTTTTGAAGGCCTATATTTCAGAAGGTAATCAATATATTTAAAAACCGATTAGACTGTTACAATACCTCATTATTTAACAATAAAATGTTATACTAAAATTTCTTTAAAAAGTTCCGTTTGTATTGTTTTTTTCATGATTAGTAAAAAAAGTCATTTCGCTGAATGTGCCCCCATGCCAGGGTAGCTTCGGCATTATGCGGGGCACTTTCGGCATTCATATTTTAAAGTACCATAAGGTGATACAAAATCTTGTTTAGACTAAATAAGACATGTTTTTGGTTACAAAACACGTATTTATTATATTTTGCATTAACAAATTTAAAAAAAATCATGTTTAAGAGCTTACAAAAAATGTACTTATTGTCAATTTTTTTTTATAAATTATTTGTTATATAAGTATAATGTTTAAAGTGCTGAGATCGACCCTAATATTAATTTTGTGTGGTTACGGGAGGTTTAAGCCAGGTTCGAGGGCTTCAACTCGATTTCGATTTTTAGTACCTGTGAAGTTATATTGACGAATGTGCCCCATGAAAAAAAGACGAGTCCACCCTGGTGTCACTTTTTTTTCTTTTTATTTTTTTACTTCTAATTTCAGTGCTTCATTTTCACTTAATACACTTTTATTTACAAAATAATTAGTATTAAAGTAATACTAATACAATTTTGTTCGAAATAATGGTATAAATACAGCACAAACTTCTTACGTTACCGACCTGAATATTCGGCAACGAAGCGCGAAAACACAAAATCAAATGTAACTTTATCAGCTGTTCAGATAGAGGTGGCAAACTTTGTGAGGGATATTTATGCTAGTTATGGGTTAGTTTTTACTAATAAACAGTTATGTCCGATGACTCCTTCATACCGAAATCGCCTTTGACGAATGTGCCCCAACGACGAAGGTACCCCCCTCTCCCCTACTACTCTTTTTTGTGTGCTTTTAGGATTTTTGGGTGTAATATGTTGAATAATGGAATATACAACATTGCAACGGGATATTGAAATTCATTATAAAAATCGATTATTATTATTTCTAAAATCATTGACAATTCGGAAGGCGCCATTTTAAATTTTTTACAAATTTGAATAAAGTCCCTATAGATTAACCATAGCACACACTGTGCGGTGTGAGCATTTTTGTTTGAAGAATCTCTGAAATTGCATTAGAATGCAGTACCTATATTACATAAATAATAATAAAAATGATAATTTTTCTCGTTTTTATATCCAAAAACACACATTGCAATAGTTTTAATTTGTTTTTCACCCTCAATACTAAAAAAAAAATCACTAACGAAAAAAAATTCCGAAATTCGAATGGATTTTCAGTTAAATTCAGAATACAGAGTACAGAATTTTCGACTTCCTAAATTTCTAAAAATAGATTCCGAAACTTACAAATTTATTTCCTACTTTCGGAATACAGAGTTCCGATTTTCCGTTTCCGAACAATTTGACTTTCGAAACGAAATACTGAGTAAGGCCCCTGAATTCAGTAACGAAAATCAGAAACGAAATAGTAACGTTTAGAAACGAAAAAATTTACATTTGACGACGAAACGAAAACAACTTCAAGTAGGTTGTTTTCGTCGACGAAATTATAATCTTCTAATATATAAAAAAAAAGTGGTGAAGCTCTTTAGCCGTCTCACTCGATAACCGCTAGGCCGATTTTCAAGATTCTTTTTTTGTTTTGTTCGAATTGCTGTATTTTAGGTTTATGAAGAAAAAAAATTCCGGAAAATCGGACGGGAAAGTCAGGAAATCTGAACAATCGATTTATTCAAATTTTACGATAGGTGGCGGTATTGGAGCGATGACAATTGTGTGCCAACATTGCAACGCGCTTAAATTCAAAGGCGAAACTCACGTACTTTGCTGTTCGAGTGGCAAAATGAAATTGGTTCCCTAAGATGCACCTCCGGAGCAATTGAAACCGTTGTTTGAATCGGATGATTTTCTCAAGAACATTCGACTGTACAAATGTTCCATTCAAGAAACTGGTTTCATGCCGCCTTGAAAGGTAAAAGAAAAAAGCATTAACACATCATGCAAACACATCTGTTCTAAAAATGGCACGGGATTCTACACTGCACGATTCGGGTTTACATATTCAAGGTCAAATTCACCATCAGATGGGGGCATTATTGCCAGTAAACGAAGGCGCACACCAATATCTGCAGGTGTACTTTATTTCGTCGGAGGATGATCAAGTCGATAGGCGGTACAGAAGTAAAACAGGAGTGACAAAAAACGATATTCGAAAATTGCAACAATTCTTGATTGCAAACAACGCTCCGATTAAGATGTTTAAAACGGGGATGGAGAAAATGAAGTCAGGCGGTCACAGATTTGTCTTCAAACCTGATGGCGCTTCAGCCGGAGAACACTCACGACGATACAATGCTTCAACATCTGCAGACATTTGTGCATTGGTTGTTGGAGATCAAGTACACAGTCGAAACATTGTCCTTCAGCGAAGAACCGTTGGACCGTTGCAAAAAATATCCGAAATGCATAGATCATATGAGAGATTGTCAGAACGCAGATGGTGCATGGACCGTGTGGGGCATTGAATCCAAAATCACCTTGCATGGTTGATGGAAAATGCACAAAAATACCCATGGTCCTATGGTCATTAGTAGCTGAAACAGTAACGGGGTCAGATGGATATTCAGTTTACCGACGACGTTCAAAGGACAATAATGGCCGGACAATCGTACTTAAAGTGACATTTCATCGTCACGAGTCGAGAGATTGAGATCAGAAACAAGTTCGTTATTAAATATTTGTGCAAATATGTAACGAAGGCCGCAACGTTTTGCCCGCAATATTGAGCTCATCTGCAGCAGTCCCACGGGGAATCACTGACAATGTTTGTCTGAAGTAACGATACTCAACCTGTGGCCCGCCAGAACGAAAACAGGACTTATTTGTCAAAATCTGACAGTTGATTTGTATACAAAATTTTATTTTACAAAAGTGAATCGACAATTTCAGGTTAATATATTACGTTTGTTATCAGTGCTGGTTTTTGATTTTGTGCATCGCTTCAAAAGTTTCATTGTTTTTATACAGTTGATTTAAGGTAAAAATTAAATATGCATAAGAAGTTAAAACATTGACAAAATAGTTATTGAAAAGTGAATTTCAGTTATTTTTTGAAAATGCCGAGACCAATGCGCTCAAACATTGGCCGACGAACAAGGGGAAGAAGACAACAACAAATAAACAAATACATATATGTATCTACGAAGTGAAACTGAAGAATAACGCGAAGCACGTAGAGAAGTCGACAGATTGGGACATCGCATAAGACGTTGACAAGTTTCTTTGAGACGTGTGTAACTGACCCATTTGCAGCTACATTAATATATGCTGATATGCCCAAATATTACACTTGGAATAAGCCAACAACAAAATTTCAGCGTCGCAAATATGGAGTTAAAGTTGACAATTGGTCAGGTGTGTTCTCAACTAATGCGCTTGGACGCATTTACACTGTTCATCCAACGAATGTCGAATGTTTCTACTTACGCTTGCTGTTAATTAACTTACATGGCCCAAAATCGTTCACACATTTACGAACGGTTAATGGTCATCTTTGTCAAACATATCGAGAGGCGTGTCAGCGTTTGAGCTTATTGGAGAACGATTCCCAATGGGACCAAACTATCGCTGATTCCGTGGCCACTTCGAATTCGCTTCAAATAAGAACGATATTCGCCATTATTTTGACAACACGCTATCCGTCTAAACCTATAGTAGAGTTGTGGAACAAATACAAGGACGACATGTGCGAAGACATATTGCATCGCATACGAAATACATCGCGCAATACGGAAATGGCAATGTGTGACGAAATATACAACGAAGAACTGATCGCGATTGAGGATTTATGACGATAGTAAATAAACAATTAATTCAGATTGGCATGATTGCATCGAATCGACCCATGCACGATTCGTTCGATCAAGAACTAAACCGTGAGCATCAATACGACCGTGATGCGCTGCAAGAAGCGGTTCAATTTAATGATGCGCCAGGTGGAACAGGAAAGACATTAGCTGATTCTGGCCATGATTCGATCGCGAGGGGACGTTGCACTATCTCTCGCACCATCCGGAATAGCAGCGACACTACTAGACGGAGAACGTACTGCACATTCCGCACTCAATTTGCCATTGAATTTGAACACAACGGAAACCCCAACGTACAACATCACCCGCAACAGTCAACAGGAAAACTGTTCACGCTTGGCTAAGTGAACGCGCAATCCTCGCTGCAAAGAATATCGATGTCAACGCATTGAATTTCACTCCATTCAATCGCAAACTGCCGGAGATTTAGTTTCATACATATCAGTTGATACAATCACTAATCAAGATGATGTAGTGAATTATCCGACGGAGTTTTTGAATTCCTTGGAATTACCTGAATTTCCACCCCATAACTTGCAACTAAAAAACGGTTCGGTCATCATAATGCTACGAAATTTGAATCAACCACGTCTGTGCAATGGTACCAGACTTGCTGTTAAGAATTTGATGCCGAATCTGATAGAAGCAACAATTCTAATAGGAATATATTCGGGGGAAAAATGTGTTTATTCCTCGCATTCCATTGATTACGACCGATATTTCTTTTGATTTTAAAAGACTGCAATTTCCAGTCCGATTGGCATTCGCAATGACAATCAACAAATCTCAGGGACAATCCTTTAATGTTTGAGGCCTGAATTTGGAGAATCCATGTTTTTCGCGTGCTTATCATAAAGCAATAATGAATTAGTTGAATCAAATTTTAATATATTGAGTGGCTTTTTTTACAAAAACAAAATTTGACCATCGTGTGAAAAGAAAACTGTAAACAAGAAAACGTCAACGCCCACGAAATAATAGCCGCGGGATAGTCAGCAGTTGCGGGCAAAACGGAGTTATGCCGGGTCCAGCTAGTATTTTTATAGACAATTTCATTTGTTTTGCTTTGCTGAACTACTTTGAATGTGTTTCTATAGTATTTAACTTTGCCTCGTGGCCACAATTACAAAGTCCTATTTGCACATAACACGTACCATCTTCTTACTTTCCTATTGCATTTTTTTGTCACTTTTCACTAACATCCCTACCGGCAACTCAACTAACTTTTAGTGCACTATAAGCTAACTACTTCGCAACCATAGCTGACTATTCTTCGACTACTTTCAGTGGAAATGACTGACTTTTTTAACATTGCGATGTCCTAGGCAGTAGTCAGTCCCGATTACCCTTCGATGACTTTTCAACTAACTTAAAGTCGGTTACTTTGAAGTTAGCTAAAAGTTAGTTATTAAGAAGTTAGCTAATTTTTTAGCTATAGCTAACTAATTTCATATGAAGCTATTCAACTAAACTATTAGTTGATAAGCTAATAATACGCTTTATTAAAATATGGTGTAAAATCGTTGCCTGATTAACATAATATATCATCATATTTCCATATATATTTCACGATAAATCTTTTCATTTCTTTCTGAGCCGATTTTTGACAATTATATAAAACAAAAAAGAAAGAAAACAAAAACGGCCTGCTTTGATTTTTCAATTTCAATTTCACAATGCACATAAATAAATTCAAAAAATTCAAAAAAAGCAAATAGCAAAAAAGAAGAAAGCAAAAGCTCGCTTTGATTTTGGGGCAGCTCTGCACTACATTGTAGTTAACTTATAGTTAGGTCATAAAAGTTAGCTATAAGTGTGCTATTTTCGTAGTCGACTACTGAAAAGTCAACTATAAGTGCGTTATTTTCGTAGTCGACTACTGAATTGCTTATAGGGATACAGCCCACTACTCGTATGCTCACACACATACAAGCGTCCTCATCGCACTTGCTTTACCTCTTTTAGGTAACGGTAAGAGGTCACTTGGCGGACAGGACCCTATGGCTGGCATATAAACCATTTAAAGTGCCAGTAAAAATTAATTGTTCCTGTTTGTGCATTGATCTGCCTAAAAATAAGCAATATTTCGAGGTAACCTCTATAAGTACCACTATCTTATTAGCCCAGATCACAATCTTATGCATTTGAGATTACAAATTAGTGTAGAGTAAAAATATAGTGGGCTTTATTCCTTTTTTTCTTCGCATTTAACAATAACAGCGTTAAAATATCTTCTTTAAATTGCTGTTGTGCCATATTAAAGGCTGCAATTCGACGATTTGCTTGATATATCTCCTCAGCACTATAATTTTCCATTTTTTTATTTTATTTCAAAGAATTTCGAATCACAATATTTCACATCAATATGACAACTTAAAAAAGCCCGTTAAGGCCTTGTCAAATAGAATCCGTTGCGTCCGTGAGAGCGTCGTTTTCAACTGACGGCGACGGACTGCCGGAGAGGGTCGGCACAATGAATACGCTGGCAGCGCATAGAAAATCAGCTGCTTCGTCTTCTGTATTAAAACATTTATATTGTTGCGCCAGCAGCAGAAACCCCAGCATTTTCCTTCAGAAACTTCTTGCGGTACACCTGAGCCCGTTTGTCATAAAGGAAAATGTACTGTTGTACTGTTTCTATCAACTGTTCTTCGAAACAATTGCAAATACAGAAAATTTCAATGAAATAGAAAATATTCCACAGAAAATTTCAAGTCGGCAAAACAATAAAAACAATCAGCTGATATCTGTCAACGTTCTGCCGGACGGCAAAAGTTGAAAGTTGTTCAACTTTTTGCGTTGCGGCATCGCATCCGTTGCTTATGTGTCATGCTTCATATGATTTCATACATTTCAACTTTGCTGTCAGTTGGAAAATCGCTCTCACGGACGCAACGGATTCTATGTGACGAGGCCTTTATAAATTTAGTTTCGGTTTCTGTTTTATGTCACTACGCTTTCAACGAAACGAAAACTGGCTCAGAAACGAAACAGCAACGAACACCAAAGTTTTTCAGTTTTCGTTTTCGTCAACGAAAACGGTGTATGCGACTCAAAGGCTTTACTTGTTTTTAACTTAAAATAAACCTAAAGAGATTTTTATGCTCGAAGTGTCATTTTTCAAAAAATACAATATGCATACAATGCTACAAGACATGTCAAGTAGGCGTGGTAACACCGTTCATCAATTAAAGCCTACCTTGTTAGCTGTATAAAGTTAAATAAGGAAATTTGGTTTTGAGAATTGATTAGAAAAAAAAATATAGGCTGTAATAAAAATGGGACGTGGCACCTCACGCACCAAAAATGTCATACATATATCGATACTTTACTAAAAAAATGTGTCAAAATCAAATTTTTTAATTAGTTCTGTAAGCTGGGACTAACAGAATGAAGTTGTTAGTAACTTCCCGACCTGACATCTTAATGCCGGTACCTGAACTTGAGTACCAAATTTCATTCGTTTAAGTGTATAAATAGTCAATTGGGAGACTTTCAAACTTTTCCTACAAAACAAAACTTGTCGTACAAAACTGCAACCAAAAGTTACAATTTGACGTTCCGAATAAGTTGTGTGATGCACAAATTTCGAACTTACGTTCGTAGCCATTCGAGTCGTATGATACGATTTTCTTAACTTCTACGAAAATCGAACCTACGATGGTGTGTGATAGGGCTGATTATGTCTTGGTACAGTACCGCCGTGGTTCAGTGGATAAGTGCTCGGTCCCTGATACGAGGAGCCACTGGTTCAGATCCGAGCGGATTTATACTATTCACCAAAATAGGAACTTCGTTTCTTTGCACTCGGCGCCGTTTAACTACGGATTCCATTCCACTTCAGAAATGGCAATTCCGATGATTCAATTGTTGATTTCAATTCTGTTTCTGAAACGGATTGTAGAGCAGGTGCCTATAGCTAAACACTCCATTCATAGTTTGCTACTCCCTGAAGAACAGTTTAGAAATACATGTAAAAAAAATTGCTATGTATGTTATAGTCGGCTTAATGTAGTACTAACTGTTAAAGAATCATCTAAGAATATACATAAGTATATCCCGCCCAAAGAACAGCGGCGCACTCTGGTAAATCCATTGGAGGCGCATAGCTTCTACAACATGTTCCAAAAGCTTTTTTATTTTCATTCTTATATCGAGTTCTGTTAAAGTAGCATCCGACAGTTTCTATCTATTGAAATGCACGCCCTACGACCCATGCATTTGAAAAAACGTGCAAGATAAGATGCTTGCCTAATGTGCGAGAGGTACGGGCTACAAGGAAGCTGCGGCTGACTCGTGGCATGCCTATTCGGAACTTCTTACTAAATTGAATAGAGACGTCTCAGCCGCCATCGAAGCAAAGCGCCCTTATCATATTAATATACTAAAATACTGAGCAGAAAAATAAAAACGCAACGCTTATATTTTCATATTTATGTTAGTGCGGTTGAAAAAATGAACATTAGTATTTCTATCTGCCTGTTTTTCTCTTGAGAACCACTAAAACAGTTCGTTGTCTGTGCACAACCTTGACCGAATTTGATTTGAATATGCTGAAAGCGAGATTCGGATTTGGTTTGTGTTGTTGTTGTATCTGTATTTGTGTGCTTCCCTCTGCGGGTGTTTCTCTTTCAGAATATAGAATATAAATTTATCCAAATTTATGTTTCGTGCGTGCGGAATGAGTGCTACTCTATTAGTTGTTGTTACTATTATTGTTTAACGATTAAGAAACATTGAGTGTCTGGAATTTGGCGCTTAGCAGGCCGGGCCACTCGCTGATAGACAAGCGTCCCCTTCATGAAATTCAAACAGTCAAAAATAATCTCTTTTGTAGTGTCACAAATTCTACACGATATTTGGTGTGGGTACAGGTCTGTACGTTCGTATGGTATCATATATATAAAAAGCAAGCGTCACCCTCCGTGCCCCATATCTACTGTAATTGCTCGAAATATTTTTATTTCAAACTTTTCAAATTTTCAAACTTCAAAAATAAAGTGACAAATTATCAAGAAAACGAAAAATTGAAATTTGGGATGAAACTTTATGTGAGGCCGCAAATGAAAAAATGCCGCAACAATTTCGAGAATTATTCTCGTATCTTTGTGTACTTGCCGCACCACCAAATGTGCTTGAGCTATATGCAAAGTACAAAAAGGAACTTTATTCAGATTTTGTACATCAACTTGGATGTCACACAAAATGCTGCACTAATTGCAAAAATTTCGCTCTTCAAAAAATTCAAGCTTTACTTATATTTCATGGTAAACAAGTAAGGAAGCATCAGTCGGGTTTCACCGACAGAATAATACCCTACACCAAGGAACTGAGTGGGCAGACCATGCCCAATTTAGTCAAGCTAAAAATATTCCTAATAGAACTGTATATAGCAAATATTGACACTCTGCTCTGGAATTCTATATCGGTATATATAATCTACCGGACCACGCCCATTTTTAAAAAATTTATAGGTACTCTTACCAGCAATAAAGTAACCAAATATGGACGTTCTGGTATATATATTATGGAAGTTATGAGGATTTTTAGCTTACCGCCTATATAGTGGGCGGACCACGCCCATTTTCTTACATGGCATGTAGAGCCGATATCTGAACTTAAGAACCAAATTTCATTCGTTTAAATTCATAAATAGTTAATTGAGAGCCATTTTACCGGAAAAATTTTTCCGTCTATATAGTGGGTGGACCACGCCCAGTTTTTGGTATGTCGTAGTGGGCCCACTTCTCACCTTAAATACCAAATATCATTCCTTTCAATTAGTAATTAAACCAATTAAAGCAATTTTACTGAAAAAATTACGAGGTAGTGGGACTTATAGGCCCATTGGGGGCGTGTCCTTCGACCGATTTGAAAAATTTTAACACTTTACCTAACCCTAGGTTCACTGTTATAGTGTACCAAATTTGGTCCAAATCGGACAACTCCTTTCTTTTTTTTCGGGACACGCAGACAGACAGACGGATAACCGGAAATCAACAGAGAAAGTGATTCTGAGCATTTCTATATACTTATTTCTATACCTAGGACGGCTCCTTTAATGCGTTACAATTTTCGCACAAAGTTATTATACCCTATTACCATAGGTGTAGGGTATACAAATTTTTAGACTTTAGACTGCACACTCCATCAACAGAACAAATAAGGTTTGCAACTTTATATAATACTCAGTACGAAAGGGAAAGAAGTGAAGCAATGAAAGCGTCTTTAAATGAACAACAAAAGGTAGCGTACGATAAGATAATTGCTGCAATTGAAGATGATGATCGAGCAAGTAGATGCTTTTTCCTAAATGGCCCGGGTGGTTGTGGAAAAACTTATGTATACAAGCTACTCCTTCGTACTATACGAGCACAGGGAAATGTGGTACTAGCCACAGCATCAACCGGAATTGCGGCCAACCTTTTAAATGGTGGCAGAACTTTTCACTCACAATTCAAAGTACGTGTTCCTGTATTTGAAAACTCAGTTTCATTACTAAGAATGAACAGCATTGATGCGGATCTGATCAGAATGGCAAAAGTTTTAATATTAGATGAAGCTACAATGGCGGCAAGTTAATTGCATTAACAAACTTCTTCAAGAAATTATGGGAAATGAAAAGCCTTTTGGTGGCAAAGTCATCATTTTTGGTGGAGATTTCAGGCAAACGCTACCAGTAGTAGGGGAGAGGGGGGTACCTTCGTCCTTGGGGCACATTCGTCAAAGGCGATTTCGGTATGAAAGAGTCATCGGCCATAACTGTTCATTAGTAAAAACTAACCCATAACTAGCATAAATATCCCTCGCAAAGTTAGACATCTCTATCTGAACAGCTGATAAAGTTACATTTGATTTTGTGTTTTCCCGCTTCGTTCCCGAATATTCAGGTCGGTAACGTAAGAAGTTTGTGCTGTATTTATACCATTATTTCGAACAAAACTGTATTAGTATTACTTTAATACTAATTATTTTGTAAATAAAAGTGTATTAAGTGAAAATAAAGCACTGAAATTAGAAGTAAAAAAATAAAAAGGAAAAAAGTGACACCAGGGTGGACTCGTCTTTTTTTCATGGGGCACATTCGTCAATATAACTTCACAGGTACTAAAAATCGAAATCGAGTTGAAGCTTCCAAGACTCTCGAACCTGGCTTAAACCTCCCGTAACCACACAAAATTAATATTAGGGTCGATCTCAGCACTTTAAACATTATATATAAAAAATAATTTATAAAAAAAAAGAGACGAAGATACCCCCCTCTCCCCTACCTCATGAAACCAGATCTGCAATTGTGCAAGCCAGCATTAAATTCGGCAATGTTTGGGATAAATTTGAGATATTAGAATTAAGTCACAATGTTCGGTCCATTGATCCGATTTTTAGCGATTGGTTACTAAACTTAGGAAGCGGAGATCTTACAATTGACCACGGCTTGCCTGAAGATATTATAGAAATTCCTGATCAATTTGTTTGTAAAGGTTCGCTTATAAAACAAATTTTTGGGGACACTTTGAGTGCTGATAATGTCAATCAATACTCCAAAATGGCTATACTGTGCCCAAAAAATTCTGACGTAAATGAAGTTAATGAGCAAATTCTCAAAATTTTATTTGGTGACACAATGACATACCTTACCACGGATTCCATTGAAGACAGTGATGATAACGATAAACAAAATATCCTGTCGGATTTTTAAATGACTGTTGTCCATCAGGAATGCCGTTGCATAGATTGAATCTCAAAATTGGAAGTGTTATTATGCTTCTTCGTAATTTAAATACCAAAAGAGGTCACTGCAATGGGACACGTCTAGCTGTGAAAGGCCTAAAGGCTAATTTAATAATTGCACAAGTTTTAACAGGCACTGCCGCGAAAGAGATAGTTTTTATTCGAAGAATCGATTTAGCCCCTACAAACACTGAAATGCCTTTCACTCTTCGGCGCCGACAATTCCCCATAAAATTGGCATTTTCAATGACCATAACTACATCTCAAGGTCAAACATTAGGAAAGGTAGGAGTGTTTCTAAAAGAGCCGGTGTTTAGTCATGGGCAACTTTATGTAGCCATGTCTAGAGGCCAGCGATCTGATTAATAAAAGCTTGGGGCGCTCATGTGTTCAATATTTGTCAACCAGTTACCACAATATTTTATTTAAATAATTTTTTGCAAATAGATTCTAGTAATGAAAGATATTTTGAATATGGATATTGAGCGCACAAGCTTTTATTAATAGTAAGATACAGGTGACTTGGAAACAATTTATTTTCAACTTTTTAGTACATTAAATAAATTAAAGCTTATTTTTAAAAAGTTTTTTTTATATAATTTTATTTTCTACTTTTTAGTCTTCCATAAATTAAATTTTAGAGCTCTGAAATTTTTCGCAAAAAGAATTTAAAACTTGCAGAGCAGTACACAATATGTATTTAGGGTATTCACAGTGTTTCCTATCGTCATATGTCATATCCTCAATTTAACAAATAATACGGCTGTGATCGACCCTAATATTCGTGGAATATTTGTGGCGCGATGAGTTGTTGTTGTTTTGCTTGCAAGGCGCGGCGAGCTCGGCCCATGCGCAAAACCCCCGTTGCTTTGGCGCGGTGAGTTGTTGCTATTTTGGGTGCAAGGCGCGGCGAGTAAGTTCCTATCGTGATTCATTGATGTGTGGTGTACCTATAATTATAAACTAAAGCCCAAGTGTGTAGTTGCTTGAAAAGTGCCACGCCCCTTGTCCTACGCCCATAAAATTTTACCAGTGGGACGAAGCATCCAAGAGGGGACTGTATACGAAATTTCAATGCTGCACGACCTTTAGTTCCAAAGTTATTCTATATAAACGATTTTGTTTGTATGGGCGGTGCCACGCCCCCTTATCCAGTGCCCTCCTTATTTTCTCAGTAGAAGGATATGGATATGTAGTAAGCTCCTACCGAGTTTCATTGATGTGTGATGTGTAGTTCTAAAGTTATACACAAATCTGGAGTTGATTAAAAAGTGCCACGCCCCTTATCCTACGCCCATAAAATTTATTGATTCATGTATTGTGCTCGTGTTTAAGCATGTATGCAAAGTTTCAGATCTCTAAGTAGTCGGGAAGTGGGTGAAAAATTGATTACTAGATTTGACGACAAACATTCATACCGCTGACTGACATACCGCGGAAAGTGAAGTTAATATAATGCTTATAAAATGGCCAATTATCTGATTTGATCCAAATTTGGCACGCTGTGAAACTGAAATTTCCCTTAGTTCAAGTTCCGAGATTATTCAGATTCGCTGACACGCCCACAAGCATATATACCTCGGTATTTTAGCGAATAAATGACTCTCCATGTCATGGAGGAATGGACGTGGTACGGTTTAATTGTAGGGTAGGGTGTTACTCTGTCGGTGAAACCCGACTGATTCTGTTAGCTATAAGATATTTATAAAACAAGTAAAGAAAAATCAGTCGGGTTTCACCGACAGAGTAATACCCTACACCAAGTTCCCAAGTGGGGTGATAATCCACAGAAATTGTGGGTGCATTTAATTTACTGCCTACATAGTGGGCGGACCACGCCTATTTTTAGCAGACTACAATATATTCCTAATAGTGGGCGGGCTACGCCCATTTTTAGAGAATTAAAAGCTATTCTTACCAGTAATGAAGTGACCAAATATGGACGCTCTGGTATATATCTTACTGAAGTTATGAGGACTTTTAGCTTACCGCATATATAGTGGGCGGACCACGCCCATTCTTTCGTGGGACATAGAAAACCAAACCCTTAACTTGAATACCAAGTACAATTCTTTTCCATGAGTAATTAGACAAAATATAGCTATTTTACCGAAAAAAATCCGGAGTATTGGGACTTACAGGCCCATGGTGGGCGTGTTCTTCAACTAATTTGGTTAATCTCGGAACTTGAAGTAGTGGAAGGTTCACTACGACTGTGTGCCAAATTTGGTCCAAATCGGACAACTCCTTCTTTCTCTCCTGTGGCCACGGACAGCAAGACGGACAGACGGACAACCGTAAATCAACACAGAAAGTGATTCTAAGCATTTCTATATACTTATGTCTATACCTAGGACGGCTCCTTTAATGCGTTACAATTTTCGCACAAAGTTATTATACCCTATTACCATAGGTGTAGGGTATAACATAAAATTAAATTTTAAAAAAACTTTTTAAAAATAAGCTTTAATTTATTTAATGTACTAAAAAGTAGAAAATAAATTGTTTCCAAGTCACCTGTATCTTACTGTTAATAAAAGCTTGTGCGCTCTCTCCATCTACTGGGTTTAGATACAATAAGGCATCACAATGGGCCTTCGGCCTCTGGGTGGGTTTACAGCCTTTTTAACCTAACCTAACCTACCAGCAATGAAGAGACCAAATATGGACACTGCTGGATATATTACGGAAGTTTGAGCACAATTTATTTTTAACGTAGATCATTTTTATCTTATATGATTATTATTTCTTACTAGGGTAACAAAGGCCGTCCTACGACGGGTTTATATCATTGAGAAAAAATAATTATTAAGTAAAAAAAAATTTTTAATATTCAACGTTTTTAAAATGGACTAAAAAGTATAAAATAATTTTTCATTGCCATAAACAGATTTCTGAACCAATATAGATGGTCCTGATAATGTTTCATTTTGATTTTTCAATTGATATGGAAATACTAGTAAGATTTAAAACTAAAAACGTTGGGGCATACATTGGGTTATTGATGCGTGAATAGTTCACCTAAGTCACTAACAGTTTGATTGTACTGCCTATTCCTTGATTTAAACTTGTTAAACTCAAAAGTAGATTAAAATTCAGAATTTTGTTGCATGCTTTGTTTTTCAATCCCATCTATTTGATTGATGAATTTTAGTCATTTTTGCTTTGAAAGTATGAGCTGTAGTAACTTAAGTTCGACTATTATTATTAAATCACTTAAGTACAATAATATTGGCCTGCAAATGATATAAACTGTTTTCTCAACAGCAGCTACTCTTTGCTATTATTTTGCGCCCAACGTTTTTAGTTTTAAATCTTACTAGTATTTCCATATCAATTGAAAAATCAAAATGAAACATTATCAGGATCATCTATATTGGTTCAGAAATCTGTTTATGGCAATGAAAAATTATTTTATACTTTTTAGTCCATTTTAAAAACGTTGAATATTAAAAATTTTTTTTTACTTAATAATTATTTTCTGATTTTTAGTCTTGTGTGTGTAAAATTTTTAAAGTAATTTCAAACATTTTGATGAGATTATAACAGAGACATGTAAATTTCAACTGATTATATCCGAAATAGAAAATTGTTATATCTACCTATCAATCTGTTTATTTCTCATGATATATAAAATAAAGAAGCTAGAAAAATTAAGTTTTTAAAAATTTATATTTCAATTAAATTATATCAATAATATTGCAAGTTTCTTGCCAGTGAGTTTTGAACAGTCGAGCTCCTCTATTTTTAATCCGTCTAATGATCTCACACGACTTAATGCGACATATGCCTGTCCTTTAGCAAATAGTGCAGATCCGAGATATACAACAGCATGGTCCACTGTACATCCTTGCATTTTATGAACTGTGCAGGCCCAGCAGAGTATTAGTGGGAGCTGTGTTCGCTCGATTGTTCCATAGTTTCGGAGTGCCGGAAACTGTATTGATTTCGACTTGATCAAATGAATTCCATCTATACCAAAGTCGATGCGAACACATGGAATGTCGGTATCATACATCTGATCACGACGGTATAAAGGCCAAACAATTTCAGTGATAGTGCCCATTGCACCATTCACAAGTCCTTGCTCTATATTAATATTTGAGCGAAGCATCACTCTCGCTCCGTTGAAAATTTCCAATACCTTTTGTAATCCTCCTGTCTTGTTGATATCGCCTGACACAATGTTGTCCATGTTTATATTGTCGGCATTTCTTGTCGCATTCACTAGCACATCCTGAGCCCGAATTCGGAAAATTTGTATACCTTGGGCTCTATATTGTTCAAGGACGGCTGTGTTGTGTGCATCAACTTGTGCACGAGTTGGATATATGCGAATTGCTCTATCCAATTCAAAATCGCCAGATGCTTCTGTCAAGACTTTTGACATCAATAGATCAAAATGTGGGGGCTTCAAATCACCGACGCGTAGAGCATTCAAAAGATCGGAATATTCATCAACTAATTCATCCTCCGAGTAAAATGGCACATATTGCACAAGTAGGCTATAGAAATAATTTTCCGGATCCGTCCGCATTTGAAAGAATGGCGATCGTACAACAGCTGGAACACTTCGAATTACCATTTTAGTCCTGTTTGCGAGCTTGATGAGTCTTCGTCTTGTCGGTTGCTCTTCATCTTCTTCATCAATGCTTTTTTCACTATTTCCCGCTTTCTTTGCATAAAATGGCTCAAAATTCATCGCAAATTCAAATTCCTACGCCCATAAAATTTTACCAGTGGGACGACACATCCAAGAGGTGACTGCATACGAAATTTCAATGCTGCACGACCTTTAGTTCCAAAGCTAATCGAGATCAAAAATTTTGTTTGTATGGGGGGTGCCACGTCCCCTTATCCAGTGCCCCCCTTATTTTCTCAGTAGAAGGATATGGATATGTAGTAAGTTCCTACCGAGTTTCATTGATGTGTGATGTGTAGTTCTAAAGTTATACACAAATCTGGAGTTGGTAAATTTTAAAAAAAGTGCCACGCCCCTTATCCTACGCCCATAAAATTTTACCAGTGGGACGACACATCCAAGAGGCGACTGCATACGAAATTTCAATGCTGCACGACCTTTAGTTCCAAAGCTAATCGAGATCAAAAATTTTGTTTGTATGGGGGGTGCCACGTCCCCTTATCCAGTGCCCCCTTATTTTCTCAGTAGAAGGATATGGATATGTAGTAAGTTCCTACCGAGTTTCATTGATGTGTGATGTGTAGTTCTAAAGTTATACACAAATCTGGAGTTGGTAAATTTTAAAAAAAGTGCCACGCCCCTTATCCTACGCCCATAAAATTTTACCAGTGGGACGACACATCCAAGAGGCGACTGCATACGGAATTTCAATGCTGCACGACCTTTAGTTCCAAAGCTAATCGAGATCAAAAATTTTGTTTGTATGGGGGTGCAACTCCCCCTTATCCTACGCCCATAAAATTTTACCAGTGGGGCGACACATCCAAGAGGCAACTGCATACGAAATTTCAATGCTGCACGACCTTTAGTTCCAAAGCTAATCGAGATCAAAAATTTTGTTTGTATGGGGGGTGCCACGGCCCCTTATCCAGTGCCCCCTTATTTTCTCAGTAGAAGGATATGGATATGTAGTAAGTTCCTACCGAGTTTCATTGATGTGTGATGTGTAGTTCTAAAGTTATACACAAATCTGGAGTTGGTAAAAAAGTGCCACGCCCCTTATCCTACGGCCATACAATTTTACCAGTGGGACGACACATCCAAGAGGCGACTGCATACGAAATTTCAATGCTGCACGACCTTTAGTTCCAAAGCTAATCGAGATCAAATTTTTATTTGTATGGGGGGTGCAACTCCCCCTTATCCTACGCCCATAAAATTTTACCAGTGGGACGACACATCCAAGAGGCAACTGCATACGAAATTTCAATGCTGCACGACCTTTAGTTCCAAAGCTAATCGAGATCAAAAATTTTGTTTGTATGGGGGGTGCCACGTCCCCTTATCCAGTGCCCCCCTTATTTTCTCAGTAGAAGGATATGGATATGTAGTAAGTTCCTACTGAGTTTCATTGATGTGTGATGTTTAGTTCTAAAGTGATACACAAATCTGGAATTGGTAAAAAAGTGCCACGCCCCTTATCCTACGCCCATAAAATTTATTGATTCATGTATTGGGCTTGTGTTTAGGTATGTATGCAAAGTTTCAGATCTCTAAGTAGTCGGGAAGTGGGTGAAAAATTGATTACTAGATTTGTACGGGACATACAAACAGACAAGAAAGCGACCTAATAAAAACGTTTTAATTAAAATCGACAAAAAATTAATCAATATAAACAACATTTTTTATTGAAATAACAATTAATAACAATACGGTGGAATTATTTTACTAAAACTTCCTTACATACAACGTTTCTAAGTAGTTTAGAATTTTCAATCAACTCCCCTTGCCCATTTTCCTCTATAATACATAGTTTTACGTCATCAGATCGCTGCAGTCTAGACATGGCTACATAAAGTTGCCCATGACTAAATACCGGCTCTTTTAGAAACACTGCTACCTTTCCCAATGTTTGACCTTGAGATGTATTTATGGTCATTGAAAACGCCAATTTAATGGGGAATTGTCGGCGCCGAAGAGTGAAAGGCATTTCAGTGTTTGTAGGGGCTAAATCGATTCTTCGAATAAAAACTATCTCTTTCTCGGCAGTGCCTGTTAAAACTTGTGCAATTATTAAATTAGCCTTTAGGCTTTTCACAGCTAGACGTGTCCCATTGCAGTGACCTCTTTTGGTATTTAATTTTCGAAGAAGCATAATAACACTTCCAATTTTGAGATTCAATTTATGCAACGGCATTCCTGATGGACAACAGTCATTTAAAAATCCGACAGGATATTTTGTTTATCGTTATCATCACTGTCTTCGATAGAATCCGTGCTAAGGTACGTCATTGTGTCACCAAATAAGATTTTGAGAATTTGCTCATTAACTTCATTTACATCAGAATTTTTTGGGCACAGTATAGCCATTTTGGAGTATTGATTGACATTATCAGCACTCAAAGTGTCGCCAAAAATTTCTTTTATAAGCGAACCTTTACTAACAAAGTGATCAGGAATTTCTATAATATCTTCAGGCAAGCCGTGGTCATTCGTAAGATCTCCGCTTCCTAAGTTTAGTAGCCAATCGCTAAAAATCGGATCAATGGACCGAACATTGTGACTTAATTCTAATATCTCAAATTTATCCCAAACATTGCCGAATTTAATGCTGGCTTGCAGATCTGGTTTCATGAGGTACTACTGGTAGCGTTTGCCTGAAATCTCCACCAAAAATTATGACTTTGCCACCAAAAGGCTTTTCATTTCCCATAATTTCTTGAAGAAGTTTGTTAATGCAATTAACTGAATTATTTGCCGCCATTGTAGCTTCATCTAACATTAAAACTTTTGCCATTCTGATCAGGTCCGCATCAATGCTGTTCATTCTTAGTAATGAAACTGAGTTTTCAAATACAGGAACACGTACTTTGAATTGTGAGTGAAAAGTTCTACCACCATTTAAAAGGTTGGCCGCAATTCCGGTTGATGCTGTGGCTAGTACCACATTTCCCTGTGCTCGTATAGTACGAAGGAGTAGCTTGTATACATAAGTTTTTCCACAACCACCCGGGCCATTTAGGAAAAAGCATCTACTTGCTCGATCATCATCTTCAATTGCAGCAATTATCTTATCGTACGCTACCTTTTGTTGTTCATTTAAAGACGCTTTCATTGCTTCACTTCTTTCCCTTTCGTACTGAGTATTATATAAAGTTGCAAACCTCATTTCTTCTGTTGAAGGAGTATGCAGTCCAAAGTCTGAACATTTTTTACCATTTTTATACCCTACACCTATGGTAATAGGGTATAATAACTTTGTGCGAAAATTGTAACGCATTAAAGGAGCCGTCCTAGGTATAGACATAAGTACCTACATATATAGAAATGCTTAGAATCACTTTCTGTGTTGATTTCCGGTTGTCCGTCTGTCTGTCTGGGTGTCCGTGGCCATAGGAGAGAAAGAAGGAGTTATCCGATTTGGACCAAATTTGGCACACAGTCGCAGTGAACCTTCCACTACTTCAAGTTCTGAGATTAGCCAAATCGGTTGAAGAACACGCCCACAATGGGCCTGTAAGTCCCACTACCTCGGGTTTTTTTCAGTTAAATGGCTCTAATTTGTCAAATTTCTCATGGAAAAGAATTATACTTGATATTCTAGTTAAGGGTCGGTGTTCTATATCCCACACAAAAAATGGGCATGGTCCGCCCACTATAAAGGCACCAATTTTTATTTCGGTAAAATGGCTCTCAATTGACTATTTACGAATTTAAACGAATGAAATTTGGTTTCCAAGCTAAAATATTGGTTTTACATAGCATAAAAAAAAATGGGCGTGATCCGCCCACTATATAGGCCTTAAACGGAAAATCCTCATAACTTCCATAATACACCTAATCCTCATTTAACGCGGCTTGACGGGACCAGACCGAACCCGCGCTAAAAGAATCCGCGGTAAAAAAGTAAACTTTTTGAACAAAATTACTTATCCGTTCCAAATTAGCCAAAAAATCGCGCAATAAAAAAATTCGCGTAAATAAAGCCGAATTTTCATATAATTTCTCTACCTCGTAACTAGAGCCCGACCGAACCCGAAGTATAAGCCGAACTGTTCGGTAACCAGAACCGAGACCGAGCGTTCGGTCGGGCTCTACTCGTAACATTTAAAAAGGCCAGAAGTAAAAATTTATTTAATTATTTGAAAATTAAAATTAGAAATTCACATAAATGCTGTTTCACAGCATATTTGAAGCAGCTTTGTGCCGCTCTTCCATCAATTGGCATATTTTTTTAAATAAAATTATATAAAAAAAACTTTTTAAAAATAAGCTTTAATTTATTTAATGTACTAAAAAGTAGAAAATAAATGGTTTTTAAGTCACCTGTATCTTACTATCCATAAAAGCTTGGGGCGCTCATGTGTTCAATATTTGTCAAACAGTTACCACAATATTTTATTTAAATAATTTTTTGCAAATAGATTCTAGTAATGAAAGATATTTTGAATATGGATATTAAGCGCACAAGCTTTTATTGATAGTAAGATACAGGTGACTTAAAAACCATTTATTTTCTACTTTTTAGTACATTAAATAAATTAAAGCTTATTTTTAAAAAGTTTTTTTTATATAATTTTATTTTCTACTTTTTAGTCTTCCATAAATTCAATTTTAGAGCTCTGAAATTTTTCACAAAAAGAATTTAAAACTTGCAGAGCAGTACACAATATTTAGGGTATTCACAGTGTCTCCTATCGTCATATCCTCAATTTAACAAATAATTCGGCTGTGATCGACCCTAATATTCGTGGCATATTTGTGACGCGGTGAGTTGTTGCTATTTTGCCAGCAGGGCGCGGCAAGTAAGTTCCTATCGTTTTTCATTGATGTGTGGTGTACCTATAATTATAAACTGAAGCCCAAGTGTGTAGTTGCTTGAAAAGTGCCACGCCCCTTGTCCTACGCCCATAAATTTTTCCAGTGGAACGACACATCCAAGAGGCGACTGCATACGAAATTTCAATGCTGCACGACCTTTAGTTCCAAAGCTATTCTATATAAACGATTTTGTTTGTATGGGCGCTGCCACGCCCCCTTATCCAGTGCCCGCCTTATTTTCTCAGTAGAAGGATATGGATATGTAGTAAGTTCCTACCGAGTTTCATTGATGTGTGATTTGTAGTTCTAAAGTTATACACACGCCCCTTATCCTACGCCCATAAAATTTTACCAGTGGGACGACACATCCAAGAGGCGACTGCATACGAAATTTCAATGCTGCACGACCTTTAGTTCCAAAGCTAATCGAGATCAAAAATTTTGTTTGTATGGGGGGTGCCACGCCCCCTTATCCTACGCCCATAAAATTTTACCAGTGGGCCAACACATCCAAGAGGCGACTGCATACGAAATTTCAATACTGCACGACCTTTAGTTCCAAAGCTAATCGAGATCAAAAATTTTGTTTGTATGGGGGGTGCCACGCCCCCTTATCCAGTGCCCCCTTATTTTCTCAGTAGAAGGATATGGATATGTAGTAAGTTCCTACCGAGTTTCATTGATGTGTGATTTTTAGTTCTAAAGTTATACACAAATCTGGAGTTGATAAAAAAGTGCCACGCCCCTTATCCTACGCCCATAAAATTTTACCAGTGGGACAACACATCCAAGAGGCGACTGCATACGAAATTTCAATGCTGCACGACCTTTAGTTCCAAAGCTAATCGAGATCAAAAATTTTGTTTGTATGGGGGGTGCCACGCCCCCTCATCCTACGCCCATAAAATTTTACCAGTGGGACAACACATCCAAGAGGCGACTGCATACGAAATTTCAATGCTGCACGACATTTAGTTCCAAAGCTAATCGAGATAAAAAATTTTGTTTGTATGGGGGGTGCCACGCCCCCTTATCCAGTGCTCCCCTTATTTTCTCAGTAGAAGGATAGGGATATGTAGTAAGTTCCTACCGAGTTTCATTGATGTGTGATGTGTAGTTCTAAAGTTATACACAAATCTGGAGTTTATAAAAAAGTGCCACGTCCCTTATCCTACGCCCATAAAATTTATTGATTCATGTATTGGGCTCTAGATTAGGCATGTATGCAAAGTTTCAGATCTCTAAGTAGTCGGGAAGTGGGTGAAAAATTGATTACTAGATTTGACGACATACATACAAACATACCGGATGTGAACCTAATATAAAGCTTATAAAATGGTCTTCCACACACCAAGCAAGCGCTCCTTCAGCTTCTACAAGTGCAGCATCTCTTGCAAAAGAAGAGTGCAAACTACTTTCTGCACTGTTGGATCCTGCCGTTTGCTGAATTAAATTGCTTTTCTTTTTAATGCCACGTACCACAGACTTGTTCAATTTGAATTTTTCTACCACCGATATTGCATTTTACAGTATGTGAGTTGATTTGTTTGTAACAATTTTAAAATTTCATATTGGTTAAATTTTGTTGTAGAAAATAACTAAAGAATTAAAAAAAACGCGTTAAAAAAGAAAAACCGCTTTAAAAAAGTAATTGGGGGATGTTAAAAAAATCCGCGTTATAAAAAAACGCGCAATAAAAATCCGCGTTATACGAGTATTAGGTGTATATACAGCAGAGCGTCCAGATTTGGTAACTTCATTGCTGGTAAGAGTACCTTTTAATTTTCCTAAAATGGGCGTAGTCCGCCCACCAAGTAGGCGGTACATTTAAAGCGCCCACAATTTCACTTCTTCCGTAGATTATTACCTCACTCTGTTATTTGGTGTAGGGTATTACTCTGTCGGTGAAACCCGACTGATGCTTCCTTACTTGTTTCGTTTGCGGCCATAAAGTTTCATCCCAAATTTAAATTTTTCGTTTACTTGATAATTTGTCACTTTATTTTTGAAGTTTGAAAATTTTAAAAGTTTGAAATAAAAGTATTTCGAGCAATTACAGTAGATATGGGGCACGCAGGGTGACGCTTGCCTTTTATGTAAATGATTATATATATATTATATATTTTATATATATAAAAGAAAGTCGATTTTGTTAGAACGCTTATAAGTCAAGAACGGCTGCACCGATTTTTATGATCTTTGATTTGTTGGATTTGTCTCCGCCCCGAATAGCAGAATAGCTATTAAAACATCGGATTGGAGAAGAGGGCGTGGCCCCGCACATACAAACCAAATTTTTGATCTCGATTAGCTTAAAGTCGTGCAGCATTGAAATTCCGTATGCAGTCGCCTCTTGGATGCGTCGTTCCACTGGTAAAGTTTTATGGTCGTAGGATAGGGGCTTGGCAATTTTTTTATCAACTCCACATTTTGGTGTAACTTTAGAACTATACAAGATACATCAATGAAACTCGGTAGGAACTTACTACATATCCATATCCTTCAACTGAGAAAATAAAACGGGCACTTGACAAGGAGTCGCGTAGCATTGAAATTTCGGATGCAGGTACCTCTTGGATGCGTCGTCCCACTGGTAAAATTGTATAGGCGAAGGACAAATAGATAAATTTAAAGTCATTGGGACCTGACAATCGATGAAGCAATTATTTCTGCATCTTCAAATCAGATACGCACATTATTTGATACATTTCATTATTTCGGCATGCTTCCCATCGAATCCTCGTAAACTGTGGAACAAGTACAAGGATTACATGTCAGAAGACATTTTAAATCGAATATAGGTCAGTTCAAGGAATCCCGATTTCGAGGTGAATGAGGTAATACATTTGTTTTGATCGATGACATGTTTTACTTCATATGCGCCAGTTTGTTAATCAAGCTAGAAATACCAACGCCATGTCGTAGAAAAAACGACGCTTTCAATCGAGAATTAGAACGTGAATACGATCGCCATGAATTAAACAAATCGGTTCCAACGAATGTACCACTGTTTGATGCACCCGGTAGAACTGGGAAAAACATTCCTCATGTCGTTAATTTTGGCCACTATTAATTAGAGATTCAAATATGCTGTAACAGTTGCTTCTTCTGGGATAGCGACCACGTTGCTAGAAGCATATTGAATGGCTCATTCAACGATTGAAAAACCCAAATGCAACATTGCGAAACACTCAGCTATGGCCAAACTTTTGTTAGCAAGTATACCCATCATCTGGGATGAATGCACAATGGCGCATAAACGCGCATTGGAAGCACTCAATCGAACTATGAAAGATCTGCGTAGTAGCTCAAATGTTTTAAAGTCATTGAATCTGCCTGGCTTGCTACCGCACAATTTAGAACTGAAGGTTAGCTCGAAATCTGAACCAACCAAAACTATGACTTACGGAACGCGTTTGGTGGTGAGAAAACTCATGGGCAATGTGATTCATACGACGATACTCAAAGGAAAGTTCAAAGGTGATGAATTTCTCAATCTGATAATTCCGATGATCCCAAACGATACGACATTCGACTTTTAACGAATTCAATTTCCGATACGTCTTGCATTCGCCATAACGATCAACAAATCAGAAGGGCAATCCTTGCGTGTTTGTGGCCTGAATGCAGAAAATTAATGTTTCTCTCACGGTCCATTGTACGTGGGGTTTTAATATTTTGTAGAATTACTTTTTTTTCTACGGGCCTATGGCTTTTATTAAATGAATTAGTTTATTTTTTAGAGTGGGAAGTAGTTTCATTAAATTCTACTAGTATTATTATGACTTTTTTATTTGATTGAATAACTTTAATTTTTATATCTTTTGTTTTAATAATTTCTTCTTTAGTTATTTATTATAGAAAAGAATATATGGAAAGTGACAGCAACCCATCCGAATTGATCCTTGACACCTGATATCAAAATAAAAAATGTCGTATATCGCAAAGTGCTTCTATCATGGGAATCATTGAATTGACCTGACATGTAATTCCCTCAACCTCTTTACATTCGTGAAAATAAAGGATATTGAATTCAATTGAATTTGAAAAGTGTTACATTCAATCAATATTTGAAATCGAAATTATTTCAATAAAAAAAAACTATTTTGGGCGGAAAGAAGTTCGCCGGGTCCACTAGTTTTATGTATATACAGTGAATCAAAAAAGTTTAGGCATAGCCAACTTTTTGCAGAAAATGCGTTCTAAAATATCTAGTAATTACTATTTCGACGAATTTTTTAATGAAATTAGTATCAATAGTTTATTGCCTTCAAACCACAAAAACAAATGATCCGTTACTTCATACAGAAGTCGAAATATACTTGTGTGCCTAAACTTTTTTGATTTAAAAATCTTGAATTTTTTGGTTTTCATAGCATTACATCTTTTGTTTTTTTAAGATTACTTCTAAAAGAAAAAGAAATATGAAATATATTTTGTACAACTAATTAAAAAAATGTTGCTTTATAAAAATGATATCCCAATTATTTTTGTAAGTTAAGTATAAGAAAAGTTATTAATAGATAAACTTACTGTGCCTAAACTTTTTTGATTCACTGTATGTACATTAGGGCGACCGCTAATGATATGGGAAAAAAAATTTTCCCGAATTTTGTCGACGGCAACCCCACAAAATGATGAGCCTTAGCAGATCTTAAGATAGCCAAAGTTTGAGCACGATTGGAGCATGTTATCCCGTGCCGCAAGGCGCTCAAAGTTTGAAAAACGGGATTTTTTGGCTGACTACCGACGTTTTTGACCGTATCTCCGGAACTATCCACTATTTTCCTATGACTAATATCTCAAATTAAAGGCAATATTATTCTTACTAATTTATATCCTATACATATTTTTTGCTACTTGTAGCCGAACTGAGCTATAACAGCTTTTGTTACCAAAAACATGACTCGGAATTTTTTAATATTTTTCAAAGGACGAAACTAATTCTAATGGGAAATAAAATTATATAAAAAAAAAATTTTAAAATAAGCTTTAATTTATTTAATGTACTAAAAAGTAGAAAATAAATTGTTTCCAAGTCACCTGTATCTTACTATTAATAAAAGATTGGGGCGCTCATTTGTTCAAAATTTGTCAACCAATTGATACAATATTTTATTTAATTTATTTTTTGTCAATAGATTCTAGTAATGAAAGATAAGTGTGAATATAGGTTTTGAGCGCACAAGCTTTTATTAATAGTAAGATACAGGTGACTTGGAAACAATTTATTTTCTACTTTTTAGTACATTAAATAAATTAAAGCTTATTTTTAAAAAGTTTTTTTTATATAATTTTATTTTCTACTTTTTAGTCTTCCATAAATTCAATTTTAGAGCTCTGAAATTTTTCGCAAAAAGAATTTAAAACTTGCAGAGCAGTACACAATATTTAGGGTATTCACAGTGTCTCCTATCGTCATATCCTCAATTTAACAAATAATACGGCTGTGATCGACCCTAATATTCGTGGCATATTTGTGGCGCGGTGAGTTGTTGCTATTTTGCGTGCAAGGCGCGGCGAGTAAGTTCCTATCGTGATTCATTGATGTGTGGTGTACCTATAATTATAAACTAAAGCCCAAGTGTGTAGTTGCTTGAAAATTGCCACGCCCCTTGTCCTACGCCCATAAAATTTTACCAGTGGGACGACACATCCAAGTGGCGCCTGTATACGGAATTTCAATGCTGCACGACCTTTAGTTCCAAAGCTATTCTATATAAACGATTTTGTTTGTATGGGCGCTGCCACGCCCCCTTATCCAGTGCCCGCCTTATTTTTTCAGTAGAAGGATATGGATATGAAGTAAGTTCCTACCGAGTTTCATTGATGTGTGATTTGTAGTTCTAAAGTTATACGCAAATCTGGAGTTGATAAAAAAGTGCCACGCCCCTTATCCTACGCCCATAACATTTTACCAGTGGGACGACACATCCAAGAGGCGACTGCATACGAAATTTCAATGCTGCACGACCTTTAGTTCCAAAGCTAATCGAGATCAAAAATTTAGTTTGTATGGGGGGTTCCACGCCCCCTTATCCAGTGCCCCCCTTATTTTCTCAGTAGAAGGATATGGATATGTAGTAAGTTCCTACCGAGTTTCATTTATGTGTGATGTGTAGTTCTAAAGTTATACACAAATCTGGAGTTTATAAAAAAGTGCCACACCCCTTATCCTACGCCCATAAAATTGATTCATGTATTGGGCTCTACATTAGGCATGTATGTAAAGTTTCAGATCTCTAGGTAGTCGGGAAGTGGGTGAAAAATTGATTACTAGATTTGACGACATACATACATACAAACATACATACCTGATTCGAACCTAATATAAAGCTTATAAAAATATTGTTTTTTTTTACATATTTCAATGTATTTTAATGTATTTTAATACATTGAAATAAAGAAAAGAGTTTCTTTGTATTGTTTGCCATCTTTTATAGGGATACAATAAGGATAACGGTTTTGTTAAAGATCTTTTTGAACAATCAGGATACAGCTTTCGGCAATGTATTTTAATGTATTTTAATACATTGAAATATGTAAAAAAAACAATCTATCTTTTTTCCCATTAGAATTAGTTTCGTCCTTTGAAAAATATTAAAAAATTCCGAGTCATGTTTTTGGTAACAAAAGCTGTTATAGCTCAGTTCGGCTACAAGTAGCAAAAAATATGTATAGCATATAAATTAGTTAGAATAATATTGCCTTTAATTTGAGATATTAGTCATGGAAAAATAGTGGATAGTTCCGGAGATACTGTCAAAAACGTCGCCCAATGGGGCAGATGATAGGAAAAGTCGGAATTAATTCAATTTTTGAAAATGGTTGTAGACACTTTTTTGTTGTTGTTTCTTAATCTCTAATATCCCACCAATCAGATTCAAATCGGTTTTTAGACATCATTTACATCTCTCTTCCCCTCACCCCTCCACAAAGAGAAAGAATTTTTCCCGCAAAAAATTAAGCTTGCATTTTCGCAATCAGTGTAAAGTTTTTAAAATTCAATTAAAAAATAACAAAGAGCAAACCAATTTTTCTAGTGATGGAGTCTTCAACATCTGGTAATTCTAAAGGCGATCGCAAAGCGTGTTTTTGTATTTTGATCATCAGATATTTTCTAAAAATTTTTATATGTAGTGATCTTTTATTACGGATTAAAAAAAAATTTTTTTTTTCAAAGTTTTAAAATGTTAAGGAGTCTGCCTAGGTCGGGCTGATTTGATCATTTTATATTAATTAGTAGCTATTCTACATATCATATCAAAAAAAAAAGTCTGCAGATTTTTTGCGTTTTGGGAGTAATCCCGATTATTAAGTACCCACATGTGAAAGCTTATGGTTATAACATGCAATTTAATTGAAGATAACGAGACTTTTTTCTAGTTTGTTTTGATTATACATATGGAAAATGTCAACGGGTAAAACAGTGTTGGAAAATTCCGAAAAAATATTAACCCGTTGATGTCCAAAGCGGCATAACGCAAATAACGCACTAATTTATTTAACAAAAACAAGGGGAATATTTGGAGTGGGAAAAAGTTAAACAAAATTAATAACTAGTATTTATTGCTGTTTATACATTATTAAAAGTTTCGTGTGAGATGAGAATTTTGCTGTCCGTCATGTCAGATGTTGCCCATTTCATGCAGTTGATCATCCATTGAGCTTTAAACTTTTATTCTTGTTGCAGGTGCTAGTCTTACCACTATTTCTATTGCACAAAAGAGATCTATTCGAGTGAAGACAGCTACATATATTGATAGCGATATTAACTAACAACAATATTTAAAATTTTTGCATTTTATATCTTATTTTGAATAAATTTAGAGTATTTTGAATGGGTATATGTTTTTGTCAGTTTTTGCACTGAAAGTTTTTTGATAAAATCGCTCTATCTTTCGATCCACAATAGATATCGTCATGAAATTTCGCACAATTTGTGCTAGTATCAGTAGAAATTAGTGTAAGGAAAAAGACCTTGTGGGTACAACTTGCCTAATTTAAAAATTATTTTTAATTGAGTAAGCCGTCTTGGCAATTTTTTAAAATGGATATAACTTTCGATCCATAAAAGATATTCTTCTGAAATTTCACCCAGTTATGTATATTATCGGTCAAAAGGAGTATATGGAAAAATGGCCTATGGGTCCAACTTATTTAGCGTATAATCCATTTTTAATAAAATGGAGCAACTTTTGGCGTACTGAGAGTACTTTCATAAACTGCGATCCATAAGAGATATCTTTATGAAATTTCGCAAATTAATGGCTAATATTAGTAAGAATGAGTGTACCAAAGAAGAGCTTGTAAGCTCAATTGACTTAATTTAGAGATAATTTTAAGTTGAATAAACCCAGTTTTGGCAATTTTTTTAAATCGATATAACTTTCGATCCATGAAAGATATTTTTCTGAAATTGCGCTCAATTAAGCCTATTATTGGTGAAAATGAGTGTACCAAAAATCATCTTTCTAGCTCTCGCCGTTTATTCGCTATTAATTAATTCCGTGTTTACCCCTATTCTGCCCCACTGTGCGTCGCTAGTCAGCCAAAAAATCGCGTTTTTCAAACTTTGAGCGCCTTGCGGCACGGGTTAACATGCTTCAATCGTGCTCAAACTTTGGCTACCTTAAGATCTGCTAAGGCTCATAATTTTGTGGGGTTGCCGTCGACAAAATTCCGACATCGATTTTAGCGGTCACCTTAATGTACATATGTATATACGAATATTATATAATATAGCACCAAATGTTTGTGTTTCATTGTTTACCGACTTAAGCTGTGCTCGTATGCAGAGCTGGGTAAATCCAATTCCATTACAATTACATTCCTCAGTAATTGCAATTAGTAATCAATTCCTTTTGTTCACAGCAAAGGAATTGATTACTTTTCCAATTCCTTTGAAAAATTCTATAAGTAATTTGCTTTTTTTCAATTCCAATTCCAAGGAATTTTATTTTTTGGAATTCAAATGAATTCCTTTGTAGGAATGGAATTGATTTTTTCCATTCCATGGAATTGAAAATGTAATTGACTTTTTCCAATGCAATTTCTTGTAATTTGTAATTGAGAGTAATTGATTCCCTAAAGGAATCATAACGACACAGCTCTGCTCGTATGATTCAAATTTGAATGATTTTAAGTTTAAAATGAGTTTTTATAAGGGAGCTGAGCAGGAAACCAGATTTTCACGAACTTTAACATTTTAACATGTTGGGCACCGCATGTAACACTGTGCGCCGTGTTGTTGTCTCTACTACTACATCCTTTTTGTCAGTTTGTGCGAACCTGTCGTTGTTAATATTTTTTTGTGACATTTATAAAGTTTTCCCTTTTTGCCATATTTCAAATGATCTCGGCTTCTTAACCCTTAAATGGGTTTGAGTATATACATTCTAGCTTTATTGGTTTAAATAAAAATTAATTAATTTATACGAGTTTATGTTTATTCGGCAGCTTGAATGTTAGAAAGAATAGTTTTTATTCGGACTTACTTGCCAAAGAGAAATGACAATACTTAGTTGTCTATTTCTGTTCTGAAACAAAGCAATTTTTTAAGTGTACAACAACAAAGAATTAGAATTATTGCTCACATGGGCAGGTCATATAGCTATTTCGGTTTTTGCCAGAAAACCTCATCAGTGACTTTTAATGTGAATTCTAATAATTTCTAAACGACTAATTACTCGAAATAGAAGCATTAATGGTAAAGTCTGTGAAACGTAGGAGTTGAACCATGAACCTATGACGTAGTAAGCGAATGCGCTAACCATCACACCATCGGACTGGACGACTCTGCGCTGGCAAACATCCCAGTTACCTGCTGTCTATATCAAACGCATAGTGTTTGTTGCTATTGTACACTGTCTAATGCAATTGTTTTTGCCTTACTTGAGAGCTCCATCGGAGCACATACTTGAGGCAAATGAATGTATCAGTTTTTGTTTCTGTAAGAACATTTCTTCGTTTTTACATTATGTTTACTTTCTGATTTGGGTGTGTCCTCCCTATCATATTATACGAGTTTATGTTTATTCGGCAGCTTGAATGTTAGAAAGAATAGTTTTTATTCGGACTTACTTGCCAAAGAGAAATGACAATACTTAGTTGTCTATTTCTGTTCTGAAACAAAGCAATTTTTTTTTTTTTTTTTTTTTTTTTGTGTACAACAACAAAGAATTAGAATTATTGCTCACATGGGCAGGTCATATAGCTATTTCGGTTTTTGCCAGAAAACCTCATCAGTGACTTTTAATGTGAATTCTAATAATTTCTAAACGACTAATTACTCGAAATAGAAGCATTAATGGTAAAGTCTGTGAAACGTAGGAGTTGAACCATGAACCTATGACGTAGTAAGCGAATGCGCTAACCATCACACCATCGGACTGGACGACTCTGCGCTGGCAAACATCCCAGTTACCTGCTGTCTATATCAAACGCATAGTGTTTGTTGCTATTGTACACTGTCTAATGCAATTGTTTTTGCCTTACTTGAGAGCTCCATTAATTAATTTCTTATTGTTGCTTCTGTTTCATTGTAGAACAGACCCTTAGTAGTTGAGCCCATAGATTTTGAGGGGTTCATCGCGAAGAACAAAACGGTTATACAAAATGATCCACAGCGGGAATTGCTTATGTATCCCAATGACGATGTCTCCGTAAGTTTGTCATCCGCAAATGTGTTGCTCGATTTATTTAGAGCACGTTTTCTACTGTTCATCCATAGGAAATCATCATGCCTCGCAAAATACGCACAAATTGCAAATCTGTTACAGATCGCTTTGACCCGCCCAATGAAGCTATTGTGTGCCCTTTGCATGGCGCCAATGGTACCGGCAGTATCTCGGCGACGAATCTCAGCAGACAAAGCAGCTCTACTAGCAATCCCAGATATACGCACCGTCAGAGTAGCAGCCAGTCCACAACGAGCATACAAAATGTCAATATACCCCGCCGGAGCTCACAAACCTCGACGAAAATATCGACAGCAAAATCACCAACGTCCTCGCATGAGTCTTATGAGTCGGCTGTCTCGTCAAGCTCCTTAGCGGCTCCGCAGCAGCCGTCGTCATCCTCATCGTCTTCGTCAACATTGAAGTCATCGAATCTGGCCCAGCCCGAGGAGGATGATCTTGATATTGGTGATAACATGAATGGCACGATGGCCACACGTGCCGAATGCACACGTTTCACGCGACAGGCTCTCTACTCGTATCGTGCCAAAAACCACTTGATCCATTACAAGTACAGCGCCTACGGTGGCACCTGTCACGATTTGCCAAAGTAGGTCCACGGAATCAATGCTTTAAACCGTTGAAACCTCAATTGCTTCTCTCTTTCTATTCACCCACAGAATAAACCCACCGGAGATTTTAAAGGAGGAGGTGTATGAAATTGACGCGGACCAAGATCGCATAGATGAGCTTATGACGCGATCTCAAGCGGATTCCATTACCAAACAAGGCTATCTATTGAAGGGTCCCGATTCAGGCTCTGATCGTATGTTTGCCAATATTGGCAACAAATCCTTTAAGAGGAGGTGAGCGTGTGCTAAGAGTTATTTGCGTTGAACAGTATGAAGATGAGTGGCTGTCGAATTGTGCTTCTAGGTACTGTTACCTACGTCACGAAGTGGATGGCACTTACATACTAGAGCTACACAAGGATGAGAAACAAGGCGAAGCCAAAGCTACGATTGTTATGGATTTCTGCACGGAAGTTGTCCAGGTAAGATTACATTAATTCCTGTAATTCCATTCTCATCTCGATCGAATTGTCCGCATACCATAAGAACCCGAAACGCGGACGCTATTGCTTTCAATTACGCATGACTGCTGGACACAAATCATTTACGCTAGCCGCCGAAAATGAGGATGACCTGAAGGATTGGCTCAGCAAGATCTCCTTGGTACTGCATCAAAATAAAATACAGGAGGACAAACGTGTAGCATCGCTGGAGCGTGCTCCGCCACCCAGTCCGAGCACGGTAATGTTCGGTACACTAAAGGGCCTAGATCAATCAATGAATCCGCAACTGATCAGGTATGGTCGCGAAACGGACATCTCAATAGCACAGGCACGTCGTGAAGATCGGCGGCGACTGTTTGCCTGTTATCAGTCGGCTGCAAAGGCCAGTATCGCCGACAATGTAGACCAGTATCGCGAACAGTTTGGCAAGCGAATTTTCATAGCATGCAAAAGCTTGCGCTTCAGACTGCAGTGCTCCAGCGACGGCATCGACGGCGAGAATTTGTGCCAAGTGGAACCGTACATCACTAGCCTGGCACTATACGACGCTCGGGCGGGTCGCAAACTCACAGAGTCCTTTTATTTCAATATAAACGACAATAATGTCAACGATATGCTACCCACAACACCAATACCACCATCGGTGGCCAATTGCTGTGTGCCCAAGCGGGAAGATCGCGATGATAAAGCACGCAACACTATACATGCGCAAAACTCCTTGTTCGAGAATTTGTCGGCTGATCTACTGCGTTGTTCCAAAGACCATTTCAAGCATGTACGGCAAGGCATCTTCTCCGTGATGGCGCCACACCCGGATATATTTTTAGTGTTGAAGGTAGAGAAAATATTGCAGGGGAATATTGTACAAGCCGCTGAGCCGTATCTGAAGACTGGCCGCGACCCTAGAGTCGCTCTAAAACTGCACAAAGCAGTCCGAAGCTATGCACAAAACATTGGGCACTACCGACAGCCGTTGGCCTGGTCGGCGAAACCACTCTTTCGTCTCTACAGCAGCGAGTTGGATACTGAGAATGATGTATTCGAATTCACTACGCTCTATCGACAGGAACCAAATAAGCTGAAGGATGAGGAATTGTTGAAGTTCTTGGCAGATTACAGAAAACCCGACAAAATGGGTAAACTGACTATTATACCAGGATATCTGAAATTAGTCGTTGAGGAAATCGAGAGAGTGCAAGGTTTGATTTCAATTTGCAAATACAACATGCTTCTTCATTAATAAAATTTTTGTTGTTCTAGGTACCTTTAACAAATCTTTAGTGCCACTGGCGAATTTCAACTTCCCGCCTAAACCGCCAACGGTGGAATTGACGGAATTCCAAGGTAATTGTGAGCGTGATACCTATCCATATACAACGTTCTGCAATCATCTCTTCATCTACCCGTTGAGTCTGCAATTTGATAGTCAAAAGGTGTTTTCGCGCGCACGTAACATCACCGTCGTAGTGGAACTGCGTGATTCTGATGAAGAGCATAGCAAACCGTTGAAGGTGTGTGATTCTGATGTATGCACTTGTGCGTGATTTACATTTAATGGTGTGCCATTTGCTCTTCCCTTTTGCGTGCAGTGCATCTATGGTCGTCCTGGACAAGATTTTCTGGTTTCACAAATTGCTAGTCCCGTCCTGCATCATAATACTACGCCTACTTGGTATGAGGAGATAAAAATGCGTCTGCCCTTAGGCCTCTTTCCCGAGCACCACTTGCTCTTCTCCTTTTACCATGTGTCGTGCAATTTGGGCAAGAAGCGCGATGCCAATACCTCCTTCGAAACGCCTATTGGTTATGCCTGGTTGCCGCTCTTGCAGAAAGGTAAAATCAATTTGGAAGAACAGGTTGTACCGGTGGCGGCGCAATTGCCTGTTGGATACTTGTCGATACAGCCGTTGGGCTTAGGCAGAGGGGTAAGTGTAAATCTCTTTCTATTATATGGCTTGTTAGAAAATATAAAGAAGTAAACATACCAACTAACCTTTAAAAAAAATAAAAAATGTTAAAAAACATAAAAAAACCCTTTTTGACCCCGACGTGATTTGAACACGCAACCTTCTGATCTGGAGTCAGACGCGCTACCGTTGCGCCACGGAGTCTACTTGTTCCCGATTCGCCCAGTGAGTGTCAAATACATACAGACGTGAGAAATGCTTTGCTATGGCAAGCCTGACATCATGGGAGTATTGCGCGCTGTTATTCTGTCGTTCTCTTGTGTGTTAACAGCGACACGCTGCTATTAACGCTATTAAGAGCGACGCGCTGCTATTAACAGCGATTAAGCATAACATAACATAATCAAAGATAATTTAAAGCAGTGATGCCCAAGAGTTCCTTATGGAAGGGTAAACACTAATACTTAAAAACTTTGTTATGATGAATTTGTTCAATATGTAAAATGTAAAAAAATGAATTGCATATTCTGCTTAGTTATATGTAATGAAAACAAAAACAACTTAGCAACTCAAAATTCATATAAATCTCCCTTCCAATAAATGATCCAAATCAATTTCAGACTTTTCTTCTGATTGCATTTTGCAAAGTTGGCATAATTTAAATTTCAAACTTAATATGAGGATAAATTTTTTCAAGTGCTTCTCATTTTACAGCTGCACACTTTTTTGCTCGAAATCATGCGCAAGACAGCAACAAACCCTGCGTTGAAGATAACTGTAACAAAAGTGTACCAATAAAGCTTAAGAAAGTGTTGTTGCTTACCGCTCGGGCATTGGCATTGTTTGTGTTTTTCGTACTGCATAGTGCGAAGAGCTGTGTCTGTGTGAAGAAATCGCAGCCTATACCCAAGGGTGTTTACAAAAACAAATGTCGTCAAAATCAACTTTCACTAGGAATTTCCAAAAATTATGCGTTTCAAAAACCGAACGCGAGCACAAACCCAAGTGGACGATTTAACAGTTGATGTGAGTGTTGCGTTTATGCGATACCGATTTTCATTCGTGGTCACTGAGTGAGGTGATGCGTTTTACACAATACCAAATTCTTCAACGCAGGGTGAAGTGAGGCGTTGGGATATATACAATTAGGCTGTAAAATGTTAAGTGCTTATCACGACTTATTCAAATTGTGTGCCATCTGACGAACGCCCACGCCTGCAGTAATTTATGTTTATTTCTTTCTCCAGTAACTACTTAAATTTATTAAAATTGTAGCAAATAACATATAAACAAATCAATAAGTTAAATTAATCTCTACTTTTTTGTTCTGCACATTCACACACACACCACACACACATACACACCTCTTCGTATCAATCGGCTATAATTTTTCATACTTTCTTCTTTTTCGCCTGCTGTTGTTGTGGATTCTATGCTGCCATTCATGGTCCCAATGAAATGTTTACAAATTACGCACACATCTACAACTCGACTGCATTCAACTCTCATCTTAATCTCATCTAATTTTGACACTGTCTGTCTGTTGTGTTTTGCTTTCTTCGATACTGTCCTTTCCCTGGCTACAAAACAATATCATATTTTTAGCAGAACTGCGGTCCCGATATTCAATGGATCGACAACCAGCGACCGCTCTTTGCTGTGTGTTTCCGCATGGATTCCACGGTGCTTACGGCGGACCAGCATTTGCACAACTTCTTCGCTCACTGCGAGCGCCTGCTGGAGGGTGGCAAGACCACCGCACTGCCGGCGGAAACGGAGACGTGCAAGATATTGAAGGCAGCACACGCCATCGACATCAGCGCGCTCATCAACTACTTGCCTACGATGCTGAACGAGCTCTTCACGCTGCTGGTACACACGCAGTCCGAGGAGATCGGCCTAAACATCCTGCGTCTGCTCATCAACACCATACACATGACGGAAGACGCGGGCCGCAAAGAGCTCCTCCGCGCCTATGTGAAGTATGTGTTCCACGCACCGTACTTCAGTCAGAAGACTGCGCGCACCGTGCACGGCGAGCTGTGCAAACACCTGCCAACCATTCTGCACCCGAACAACACGGACTTCCTCATTGTTAACAAGTTCATGCGCTACTCGGGCATGTTCTTCGATCTGATCATAAAGAGCATGGCGCAGCACTTGCTGGACACGGGCCGCATACGCATGATGCGCAATGAACGCTTCTCCAAGGAGTATCCCGCCCGGTTGGAGAGTCTAATCAAAGTGCTCATACCGTACTTAATGACGCGCTACAAGGATCTACCCGAAGAGACGCAGCAGTTGAATAAATCACTGGCGCACTTTGTGCGCCGCTGCCTCACCTACATGGACCGCGGCTTCGTCTTTCGGCTGATACACTGCTACATGGAGCAATTTGCGCCCGGTGATCCGCGCACTCTACAAGAGTTCAAGCTAAATTTCCTGCAGGAAGTATGTCAGCATGAGCACTACGTACCGCTAAATCTGCCATTCGTGCTGAATCCCAAAAATCGTCCGCCCGAAATGATGCAACACTTCACGTTGTCCGAGGAGTTCTGCCGCCAGCATTTTCTGTCCGGGCTGCTGCTGCAGGAGCTAAAGAGCAGCTTGAACGAGGTGAGCAATGTGCGCCGTCACGCTTTGAGCATCTTGAAGAATTTACTGGCCAAACACGAGCTCGACGACCGCTTTCAACAGAGGGGTCAGTTGTCGCGTATAGCGCTGTTGTATGTGCCATGGCTAGGCATTGTTATGGACAACCTGCAACGTATCGACGACCTCTCCGAGATGTCCACGCCGAACGGACACGTCTACGCTGATGCAGCCTCGTACACGCAACGCCTGTCGTGCTCGAGCAGTTACGTATTTGGTAAAGACTCCACTTTGACTTCGACGACGTCGACGCCGCGCGCTATGAATCGCATGACACTACATATAGAGCATCCTAGTCCAATGCGTGCCTCGGTGCACATTAAGGAGTCCAACTATTTGGCAGCAATAGCGGGTCAGGCGATCGCCAACGGCAATTCGGACACTTCTTTGAATTCGCTCACTTCCGATTCACAGGTGAGTTTTTGTTGTTGTAAATTTGTAGCTTAAAAAATTGAAACAAGTTGTACTTATCAATATCACTCCAACAGGGTTCCCAGGATACGACAACGGTTGGCGGTGTCACCAATGGCAACCACGAGACCGAAGTGGCGCTACGCAATGGACACAATCGCTCTGTGAGCGTGACGCAAGCGATGCAATTGCCACGCTGTGATAAATTTAGCATTAGCGAGAGCAAGGATCTCCTGCTGGGTTTCCTCTACGTAGTGAAGCATCTGGCGCAAGAGCAAATGATCGGTTGGTGGCAGAATTGTAATGAGGCTGAGATATTTTCGTTCCTATCGATACTCGAGCTGTGTTTGATGCAGTTCCGTTATGTTGGTAAAAAGAACTTGAACTTGGGCGAAGATGGCAAGGAGGTGCGCAGCGCGCGAGCGGCAAAGGCAAGCACGTTGCCCGCACGTACTGCGCCTCCTAACCTTGAGAATGGCAATGCGCACGAGACGGGTACGTTGACGCTCACGCAGAATCGCGAGAGCCTTGTCGATGAGACAGTACGCAATCAACTGGCTCTGTACGAGTCGAATTTAGCCACTGAAGTGGGCATGATCATACTGGACTGTTTGGGCTTGTACGTGGTGCAATTCCGCGAGAAGCTCAACGACAGTTTGGCACTGCCGAAATTGGCGCGCGTCTATCTGCGCTTCCTGCAGCTGGGCCAAGCGGAGAGTCTTTCCAAGCATGTGTTTGCCGCGCTACGCGCCTTCATTAACAATTTCTCGCCCGCATTGTTCAAAGGCAACGCCATACTGTGTGGCCAAATGGTATACGAGCTGCTGAAGGCGTGCGACAGTCGCCTGGTGCTGATACGACACGAGTCCTGTGCCGTGCTTTATCTGCTCATGCGAAGCAACTTTGAATTTAGCGGCCGCAAAGGACTGACGCGCGTACACCTGCAAGTCATAATCTCCGTCTCCCAAATGATTGGCAATGTGATCGGGTTGAACAATGCGCGCTTCCAGGAGAGCCTGTCGTTAATCAACAGTTACGCCAACAGTGACAAGGCCATGAAGGGCACCGGCTTCCCCGTGGAGGTGAAGGATCTAACACGACGCGTGCGTACCGTGCTGATGGCTACTGCGCAAATGCAGGCGCATCACATGGATCCGGAGCGCCTGCTCGAGTTGCAGTATTCGCTCGCAAATTCATATGCCTCGACGCCTGAGCTGCGGCATACCTGGCTGATAACCATGGCCCGGAATCACGAACAGAATGGCAACATATCGGAGGCGGCCTGTTGCCATTTGCATATCGCCGCGTTGATGTGCGAATACTTGCGCTTGCGTGGCGGCTGCGCGCTCAGCTGGAGCTCCGCGGCTTTCACTAAGATCTCGCGCAATATACCGCGCGATGAACAGGGCTTGAAGCTGGATGCCGGCGCACAAGATTCACAATACACCGAACAAATGCTGCTCGAGCAGTTGAAGCAATGCGCGGATTTTCTCGACCGCGCGGAACGCTTCGAGTGTTTGGGGGAGCTCTACAAACTGATATTGCCCATCTATGAGCGTAGTCGCAGCTATGTTGAGCTGGCACAATCTTACGAGCATCTAACGCAGGCGTACAACAAAATCGTCGAGGTGAATCGCTCCGGCAAACGCATGCTGGGACGTTTCTACCGTGTGGTATTCTACGGCATGGTAGGTCAATACCCAGGAAATTTTGGGAGGCATACGTGCTTAATGGGATTTCCTATTGTTATTTCGCAGATGTATTTCGAGGAGGATCATGCTATTGAGTTCGTCTACAAGGAGCCAAAATTGACATCGCTCAGCGAGATTTCAGAGCGTTTGGGCAAACAGTACAAGGAGAAGTTTGGCGAGGATGTGGTCAAGTTGATTATGGATTCATCGCCGGTGAGTAGAGAGTAGCACAGCAAAATACCATTTCCTAGCCCTTTTGAGTCCTTTCCCAGACCCACATTAGAAATCTACAGCGAGTCGCATTTTTGTGACTTGAAGTCCGCTTAACAAAGCGCAAGCCAGTAGGTACTCTGATTGAAATTACTACTACAGAAAAATCTGAAAAAAGTCGCACGATCCAGAGGCTAAACGCGCTTTTAATTTTTTAGTAAAATATCTCTTGGCCAATTATTTGTTTTTATTTATTAAAATAGCTCTTCAGTGGTGAAATGAAGAATATTCATGCCATGTAAATCTCTTGAAAACGACTTTTGGGCCAATCATACTAGACATTCGGATATTAGGCATAAAAATAACTTTAAATAGTTGCAGTGTCCTCGTCTTTCAACTACAATATTATATGAACATATATGTATTCTATATCATTTAAATCGTCTAATGGGATATACAAATTTTTTTCGAGAGAAGACTTGAAATCATAAGAAAAAGCAGAACGAAACCTCGAAAAATCGTTTTTTTGGCACTAAAGCCAGATTTTGGAGATGTATTGAACAATTCTGGTAATGTTTGTTTCTTTTCTGTTGTGTTGTGTTGTGTTGAATGCAAAAACCAATCATTGCATCGACTCTAGAACGAGAGTCAGGGTATGAAGCGCACTTCCTAAATATGAGTGAGAACGGATGAGTATGTAGTAGTCTACTTATGACTACTCACTGCAGATCGCTGCGTACCTTTATATGCAGTTCAAGCGAATTTAAAGTCCACAATGATGCTCGTTTTGAGTTCCTCTAAAGTTTATAAAAAGTTTGTTGTTTTATTTAAGTAAAAAATATACAGTTTATAAGAAACACACACAAACGCATCATCGATGGCATTCCAAACAGAAATATCACACAGGCATGTGCTCAATGTGAAAGAGAGATTCTGTTGGTTTTTTTTTTGGAAAATTCTTACAAACCATTACTTAAATAAGAATCGCGACAGCTCAATGTTGGTATTGGACTCGGGATCATCGTTCGGAAACAAATTGCGACGCTGGAAGAAAGTGAGAAATTGAGTTCAGCGAAGTAGCATACACATCGCGGGGTGGGTAGACCTTTTGGGCTTCGCTTTGACGCAGCGTGGAGGCCAAAGTGCCGCGTGGTAATCTGTGAGTGACGGCCGCTTCCTTGGGCTTCGTTGCCACAGTGCTCAATGGCTTATCCGGGAGTTTTGTGCCTTTGGCAGATGCTTTGCAATGTACCCCCATGTGACCGCTACTGTGCAGAGAACATCTGAAAAGAAAGAAGTATCTTATAGGTTGATCAGCTCCGTGCCTACCCAACAGTGTACTTACTTCGACGTGATGCTTCTTTCTGTGGAACTGGTCGATCTGAGCGAGATGACGTCCTTCACCGAAGGCTTCGTTTCTTCCTGGCACACGCCGTTGCAGTTGGCTGCAAGCGGCTTTGAGGGCGACTTACGTGAACGCACCGTGCTTCTTGGTGTGGTTGTGCTGCTACGCGGCAGTAGCTTGGTGCCAGCTTCCGACTTTTTCACGTCCGTCTTCAATTTGAGAGCAGTGGATAGATTGTGCAAGCTCTCGGAAATGCGTTTCGTGCGAGAGATTAGGCTGTTGGTTTTTGCCGGTGCTTTATTGCGCACGGAAGTGGGCTTTGGCTTGTTGCTGGTACCCATGGCGATTTTCGATAGTTTCCGTATGCCATTTTTTTTCTCCAGCTTTTTCTGGGCATCGCTGGCATGCTGCATGCCCGTCTTGCCGCTGGGCTCCTTTGTCTTTTCGGCGTCTGCATTTAGATCGTCGGTGGGCGTTGTTGGAGGCACTTGGTATTCCGAGTGCAGATCGAAATTTGTCTGACTGTGGCTGATGTTATTGATGTACATTATGAAGTTGGCTTCATTCTCGCTCTTTTGACGCCCGTTATCTCCAGCATCGAGGATTTCTTCCAGTTCCCCTGTCGAGCTGATCTCACCCGTGTCACCTGCACTCCCCACCGTTACTACTTCACCACATTTTGCTGTTATCGTATCACAAGTTTCCGAAAGGCTTGCTGCACTTTCATGCGCACTTCCACTCTCAGCTCTCGACACATTCAGCTTTAGTTCTTCGCCACTTTCAATCGAGCCATCTTTGTCTGTCTCAGTACACATGCGAACGCAGTCAGTTCTTCTATCCATTTGTTTTTCGGCGCTTTCATCAATGATCTCTTCTGTTGCCTTCAGTGCTATTTCTGCTTCATGGTTTTCAACTGGTTTGATTGTCGTTTCAAGATTTTCTATTTTAGTGCTGTCCTCAGTCGCTTCCTGCTTGTTTTCATTTTCTTCCTGCCTTTTTGTATCCGTCTTTTTCGCAGTTTCTACTAAAATTTGTATTGTCTCCTCAGTCTGCTTCTTAATTTGTTCTCCCTCAATTTGCTGCTCGATCTCATTATTTTCCTCAGCTGGTTTGACTGTCTTCTCTGGGAATAATTTGCTTTCCGACTCATCCACACCAACCCTATTAACGACCCTCCCATTGTTCTGCTGCTGTTCTGCCGTTTCCGGTGGTCTATTCGACCCGTACCTCTGCAATAGATGTGCTGGATAGAATTCCTTCGCTGCTGGATTTAATTTTGATTCAATTTTGACTCCATTCGCTGTAATAATAATACTTTGTGGCCTTGCCGGCTTGTCGGTGGTTTCATTATGTTCTTTTATTTGTGCTTTCAGTTCCTGCTCCATTGGCTTTGGTTTTCTTCGCGGTCGTAATGGGCGAAAAGTCGCAAAGGTGAAAGTGCTATTGTTTTGTAATGTTTTCTTGAAATAATTTTTTGTGGCAGTTGAGGTGAAGTAAAAAACGTAGCAAATTTAGATTTCTTTCCAAGAGAAGTTGCCGAAAGCTGTTCCTTCTTCACCACATTTTGCTGTTGACTTTTTATGGATAATATTCAATTCAATTTCGTTATGTTTGATGATTTTACTTTTGGGAATATTAAAAACTCGCTTTGATTAAATTACATATACACTTTACTTTATTATTTATTGTAATTTGACATCCTTGTCTAATTCTAGTTCTAGCAAAAACATTGAAAAGAATTTTTAAGCGTTTGACCAAAACGTGACATTAGTTTTGTTGAAATACGAACTTTTATCCCAGAAAGTTTAATAAACAACATTATTATTTTTGTGCACAAAACAAAACGGCAACACCGGAACATCCATTCATAGATTAGTTCATACTTTCAGGGAGAGCTTTGTATAGTTTTATTTTCTAGTATAATAAGATTGTTGGTTGTTTATAACTACATTGGTATTGATATTGTTAGAAGGCCTTTGTTGCGCATCGCGACCGCAGAATGGAAGTTTGTGCTGGCCTGTACTTAACACAGTTATGTTAGTTTCTTAATAAAATGTAGCACTTTACTGGGTTTAGTGTTCCATATTTTCCGTGGGGGCACCGGATGCTTCTTAGCCTACTAATTGCGGGACAGTCGCACAAAATGTGCTTGGACGTTTCAGTCCCTATATCGCATAGTCGACACGTATCCGTGTCGGATAATCCCATCTTCATCACGTGGTATCGAAGGCTGCAGTGGCCTGTAAGATACCCTGTGAGGATGCGGGGATCCTCACTATTCAACCTTATAAGCCGTTGAGAAATGGCTCTTGTTGGGGTCAGGAATATCTTTGTTTTCCTCTGTCCTAAGCGGATAGTCCAGTAGGCATTCAACTTGGATTCCTCCCATTTCCTTACCACTTCCGCTGTATGCCTCTTAGACAATCAGCAGAAGAGTTCGGGACCAATAAAGGGGCTTAGTGCTCCCCTTTTAGCTAGCCAGTCAGCCCTATCGTTGCTTTCGTGACCTTCATGTCCTGGGACCCAGCCCAGTGTCAGGGTGTTTTTTGTCCCAGTTCATTCAGGAGGCAATTATCGACTAGTATAGGAACGAAAGAAAATGGGCGTGGTCCGCCCACTTTATAGGCGATAAACGAAAAATCCTCTTAACTTCCATCTTATATATAAAACGCAGAGTGACTAAAAAGTGTCTGCCTGATGATGCCTGATGCTGTCCACTTTCTTTCTTCTACGACTTTAGACGTAAAAAAGCAGTGCCCTGTGTAGCCCAGAGCCGCGCGCTTGCACTCGGCAGGTCATGGGATCGAATCCCACAAATTTAAAAAACTTGTTATTTTTTATTATTTACTTTGCTTTGCCTTTTATTGTTGCTAATTGTTTTACTAGCTGTCGTGTATACAGGCACACACGACAGGTGGCCCCATTTGTAATATATACAACAGAGCGTCCAGATTTGGTTACTCCGTTCCTGGTAGGAATTAGACTCCTGCACAAGCATGCGTTTTTGCTATTCGAAAACATTCACATGATTTTAAATAGATTACTTCACTTCCTCTTGGAAAACCGGTCCGAATAAATACGAGCACTGCTCTCTTAGAGTACAAGAAGTTTCGAAGAGAAGAGAGTAGACGTACACTGTTTATTCATATTCGGTCGAAGCGGGAAAACGGGGACAAAAGTGCTCGAATACCTGCACACTGTTTGAATATTCAAATATATTCATTTCATTGAACAGAAAGAAATAAGTTGCTATTGCGCATTATTAAACAAGTGGAATTGTTGAACGTTGTTGTAAAATTAACAATGGAAACAATATATAGACAACTTAAAAATTTATTTATTTAAAATCTTTATTATAAATTATTTAAAATAAAATAAATATTCCGAAAAATAGCTGAAATATTCGAGTAAACAGTTAGTCTTCGAATACTTTGCGAAGTTCTCGATTACTGAATAGAAACCGAGCAGTGTTCTCTGCCCACCGAATACGAATGTGCAGAGTAGCCGTGAGAAATGAATACGAGTAAAACCGAGAACCTACGCTCGCTGGTTCTCGTTTCTATTCGTTTCGTTGATTACATTCTTCGAATACTGAGCACCCGTACAGCAAGTGCAGTATTGTTGTTGCCAAAACGAATATATTCATGCAGGGCTCTAGTAGGAATACCTTTCAATTCTCCAGAAATGGGCGTGATCCGCCCACCATGGGGGCAGTAAAATAAATATGCCGATCACATCTGTTGTACACCTGTCAGAGCATCAATATTTGGCATACATAGTCCTATTAGGTATATCTTGTAGTCTGCCAAAAATGGGCGTGGTCCGCCCACTATGTAGGTTGTAAATCAAATGCACCCACAATTTCAGTGAATTATCACCCCACTTGGGAACATGGTGTAGGGTATTACTCTGTCGGTGAAACCCGACTGATACTTCCTTACTTGTTTAAATGTAAATTTTTATTTAAAAATTGGATTTGAAAAACAAAAAACTTCAAGTATTCATAAATATCCCCTCCACCTCAATGATAGCGGATTAATTTTAGGTGCCTTCTTGTATCTCAAGGTTTTTCAATACTACTTCTCAGGAGCTTCGAACTCAATAACGCATTAAACGTAGATTAATGCAATTTAATTTTTAGGGTTCCCTTACCCTAAAGGGAAAAAACGGGAACACTTATAAGGTCACTTTTGTTTTGGGAGTGTGTATATAAAACGACCTTTTTTATAAGCTTTATATTAACTTCACTTCTGGTATCTATCTATCTATCTATGTCAGCGGTATGTCGTCAAATCTAGTAATCAATTTTTCACCCACTTCCCGACTACCTAGAGATCTGAAACTTTGCATACATGCGTAAACACCCTGACAATACATGAATCAATATAATCATTATCGGATTGGACAAGAGGGCGTGGCACCGCCCATGAAACAAAATTTTTATAAGCTTTTTTTTAAGATTCGAACAAGGCTTGAGAGCGAACGGACGTGTTTTTAAATCGCTCTACAAAGTTTTTAAATAATTCGCTGATTAAGGCCCAAAAGTCATCGGGGCTGGTACCTGTAATTCGTCTAAAGTATATTTTTGATTATCTGGTCGTTAATTCGATTCTGTTCCGGTTGTTTGCTTGTTAAAGGCTTTTTACTAAGACTGCATAAATCGGAGTTAAAATTGCATATCGTTTTTAGCGCCAATATTGACAGCTGATAAGCATAAACAAACAAAACAAAACTAAGAACAAAAACAAAAACATTGGGAGCAAATGCCGCCTTCTCCGCGAATAACGCGACTACAGCAGCAGCAACAGGTGTCTCTCCGTGCAACTGGCACACTCACGCCTAAGTGCGGAACACCAAAAGGAATGAGTGGCGAAACAACAACAGCAATGTTTCTTCGTGAAATACGGCAGCTGGAGGAGCGTCTTCTATCGCACTCAAATAAATTGTTCGAGCGGCTCACGAATGAAATAACAACTGTCGAGTCTAATTTGGCTACCAAAATTGAATCTGAGGTTGAGTTCATTAAAAGCAAATTTGGAGAGCTTGACCAGAAAATTATCTTGCTGGAGGGTCAACTCAGTGCGTTATCCGGACGGTGTGATGAGCTTGATAAGCAAGCCAAGCAGGCGATTGCTGAGCTCAGTCGCAATAGCAGCACTAACAACAACCAAGCAGTAGACATCTCTTCTGATGCCGTTATTTTTGGAGTGCCGCTCACTGAAGGAGAAAACCTAAAGAGCATTTTCAATCTCCTCTGTCGCTCTATCGACTTTTTGGCACCTCAAATTCGTGACGCTTTCCGTGTCAAGCCTAGCTCGGACCGACCAAATTCTCTCGTCATCCTAAAATTTTACACTCCGTTTGACCGCAACAGGGTGCTGAAAGCCTTTGGTGACTATCGAAGACGAACAAGATCGGCAGTTAATCTGAGAGCAGCTGGGTTTGACTCAGATAACAATGTGTATATCCATGAGAGCCTCTCTGCTGAGAATAGGAAAATTCTTCAGGCAGCAATTAACTACAAGAGGCAAAAAGCTCTTTTCAATGCTTTTAGCTTTCGTGGCTCTGTGCATATTAGACTGCTTAAAACCTCTGATGCTCTTCAAATTGGCAGTATTGGTGAGCTGCAAAAAATTGTTCAGGGCGCCCCAAATGAAAACTGTTAAAGCCCTTATTATGTTATTTTTATTCTTATTTTTAAATATTCTTATTTTTAGTACTATAGTATTTTATTGTAAAAATGCCTGCTTTTTTCTCATTAACAGCGTAAAATATGGAGATTATGTTGATATCTCCTTAATTTCCTTATGCGTACTTGAGGTCACTTTTGCTGCTCCTACACATGTTGTGTTTGAATGACTTTGGTGGTGGTGCTGGCGAGAATACTAAGGCGCTTGTACAGATTTTGTGCAGGCAGCATAATGGATTTAACATAGCCCACTTTAATGCTAGAAGTCTTAATAAGCAAAAACTGGACTATGTGAATTTTGTGTTTGAAAACTCTTCTGTTGATATTATATGTGTCTCGGAAACGTGGTTCAGCAATGATTTAAATGACTTTTGTTATAACATTAATACCTATAAACTATTTAGAAATGATCGTGTTGGCAGACAAGGAGGTGGTGTGGCCATCTATTGCAAATCGAATCTAAACGTTAAGTTTATCAGTAAATCGGCTGACTCTGGTCCAGGATCTAGTATTGAGTATCTGAATTTGGAAATCTATGATAAAAGAGTAAAAGTGCTTGTTTCTTGCGTCTACAATCCAAATAAAAGCTACTGTCTAGAACCTCTCTTTACAGACTTATCCACTCGGTTGACTGATCATGATTACTATATTATCTGTGGAGACTTTAACGTAAATTTGTTAGCTTGCAACAATACTGCAAGTAAACTATATGACTATGTAAATACAGCAGGTTTGGCAGTAGTGAACTCTTTAATGCCAACTCGCTTTGCCCATAACTGTAGCCCTAGCTTATTAGACCTGTTCATCGTCTCTGATACCTCCCTCTTATTATTATTTGACCAAATCTCTTTTATATCAGACCATGACCTAATATTTTGTACTGTGGATATTAAGCTCAATTACAATGTAGATTCTCGTTTGTATTCGTTTCATGACTATAATGCTATTGACTTTAATTCACTTCTTCATGACTTGACCGTGTTACAGTGGAATGACTGTTGGTACTTAAGCTCCGTTGATGATAAATTAAGAGTGTTTGTTGATAAATTATGTAAAACGTTTAATACACATGTACCTGTCCGTATGGCTCGTTCAGAAAGTAATTCGTGTCCCTGGTTCAATAGTCAAGTTAAGCGAGCTATTCAGAAACGCAATAAGCTGCATGACAAGTGGAAGAAAGATCCTACGGATATTAATTGGGGTAACTTTAAAGTCGCTCGCACGGAGTCTACTGCTTTAGTCAGACAATCTAAACAAAACTTCTTCAAGTCCAAATTAGATACCTCGCTACCCCCAAAGAAGTTATGGGAGAATATAAAGAAGTTCGGTATTCATGGAAAGGACAAATCTGAGTGTTGTGTAGATCCAGATGTTATGAATGAACACTTTTCTGCCTGTGCCAAGGGGACAACGAATACGAATAGAATTGAGCAAATGGTTTCTGAAACAACGACAACATTTCAATTCCATAATATTGATGAGAGGGATGTCACTAAATATGTCATGAATATAAAATCGAATGCAGTTGGCGAAGACGGAATACCAATCAAATTCATTAAACTTATTTTACCCTTCATTGTAGCTCCGTTTACGCACATCCTAAACCATTGCTTTACCACCTCTTGCTACCCGGAAATGTGGAAAGTTGCCACCATTCTACCTGTAGCCAAGAAATCAACTGTCAGTGTCCCGGCCGACTTCCGGCCAATAAGCATTCTGTCGTCATTGTCTAAAGTTTGTGAAGCACTTATGGCTGATCAGATCATGAAGCATGTAACTAGCAACAAACTGCTATCGCCGTTTCAGTCAGGTTTTCGGCCGGGGCACAGCTGCTCCACGGCAATGGTAAAAATACTGGATGACATACGATGTGAGTTCGATAAGAGACATATTACGCTTCTTTGCCTACTTGATTTTTCCAAAGCATTTGATAGCGTAAGCCATGAATTGCTTTTGTTGAAGCTTGAAACTCGGTTTGGCTTCTGCAATTCTGCATTAAAATTAATGCAAAATTACTTAGCAGGTAGAATGCAAAGAGTGCGAGTTGGCAGTTCTTACTCTAAATTTATATCAATTAATGTTGGTGTCCCTCAAGGGTCTATCTTAGGTCCTTTGTTGTTTTCCTTATTTGTTAATGACATTTTCTCGGTGTGCAAGCATGTTAGTATGCATGCTTATGCGGACGACGTCCAACTCTACCTGTCTCGCCCTATTGGCCTTATTGATGATTTGAGTTGTAGGATCGGAGAAGACCTGGCTGCTATTGATGCTTGGGCAAGTGCCAACAGCTTGTGTTTGAATCCCAGCAAATCAATAGTTTTGCCAATATGCAAAGACAAAGTCTATCATTCAGACATACCGCCACTCTACGTGGGATCCGCTAACTTGAAGTTTGTTGACAAAGCTTGTAATTTGGGCTTCCACATTAATTCCTCTGTCATGCGTTGACCATATTAATAGTGTGGTCAGCAAAGTTTTTTATACCTTACGGCTACTTAGGCAATCGGCGGAGTTCACTCCTACACAAACGAGACGAAAGCTAGTGTTACAACTTATACTTCCCATAATCTCCTATTCCGAAGTGGTTTTTAGTAGGCTTGACTCGCAATCTATGCACAAGCTGCAAGTGTCTTTAAATTGTGCCGTGCGTTATGTCTTTGGTCTGCGTCGTTATGATAGTGTTTGGTTCTGGAGAAGGGCCATTCTGGGCTGTAGCTTTGAAGATTACCTTGATGCGAGAAATTGCATCTTTATGCACAAGATAATTAATACTAGAGAACCAGCATATCTTTATAATAGATTAGTTTTTTCTAAGTCCAAAAGAACCGACGACCTCATTATCCCCTGTTACAATTTCCTCAACTCGTCAAGACTATTTTTCGTTAGCACCGCTAGGCTCTGGAATTTATTGCCAACTAACATTAGGAGAATAACAAGCGGGGGTGACTTCAAACGCCTAATATTTCAGCATTTCGGCAATCGCTAGGGAAAAAGCAGACATTTATAGTTTGTAAGTTACTGTCACATATCCTGTTAGTTTAAGCTTTAGTTATAAGATCTTCATTTTACTGTGTCTCTGATACGTTTTCTTTAATATTCTTCTTTTCTTTTCTTTCCTTTTTCACTTCTTCTCTAACTTTTCTTTTCTGTTCCTTCCTTAGTCTTAAGAGATATTTATTTTAGTCTTAAGAGATATTTCTTTAGTTATGTTTATGTATGTAGTATATGTGTCTAAATATTTGCTGTTGTACTGTAAAAGAACTTGTTTCTTGTTGTACTAATGTTTAAGTCCTCAATAAATACAAATACAAATACAAATTTATATTGATGACGATTAGCTTTGGAACTAAAAGTCGTGCAGCATTGAAATTTCGTATGCAGTCGCCTCTTGGATGCGTCGTCCCACTGGTAAAATTTTATGGGCGTAGGATAAGGGGCGTGGCGCTTTTCAAACATCTGATACTCATTGGGATATGCTGTCATTATGCAAATATGCATGCTTCCCATCGAATCAATGTGAACTGTGGTACAAGACTGACAAATCGAATACAGGTCAGTTAAGGAATCCCGATTTCGAGGTGAATGAGGAGGATAATCAGGCTTTGTTTTTGCTCAAAGATTGTGTTACCTCATGTGCACCAGTAATCAAGTTAGGAATGCCAACGCCATGTCGTGGAATGAACGGCGGTTTCAATGGAGAATTGAAACGTGAGCGTGAATACGATCGAGATGCATAGAACCAGTTAGTTTTAACGAATGTACCACTGCTGAACCCCCAACAGAAGGAAGTGAATGCAATTGCTGATGGAAATGGGGCCTTCTTTTTCCTTTGAGAATTTTGATTTGATTTAAGATTTCAGAGCTCTAAATTTGAATTTATGGGAGACTAAAAAGTAGAAAATAATCTATATTATAAAAGCCCTCGTCACTGCCTCACTGATGTGTCATTAACGCAAACGGTTCTTATAAAAGTTTAGAAAATAAGTAAGCAAGAGCTGTGATAGCACAGTGAGTAAGGCGCTGGCGCCGAAACCGAAAGTGCGTGAGTTCGATCCCGGGCAGGGTATTCTTATTTTTTTTCCGGTATTAAATTTGTTCAGTCACACGAACGGCTTCTATAAAAGTTTAGAAAATAAGCAAGCAAGAGCTGTGATATCACAGTGAGTAAGGTGCTGACACAGAGACCGGAAGTGCGTGAGTTCGATCCCGGGCAGGGTATTCTTATTTTTTTTCGGTATTAATTAATTGGTGAAAGGCCACAATGGTTTTAAGTTTCTGAGCTGACCACAACGGAGTAGTTTTTAGTTTAAAATAAAAAAAAAGTGTCAAAAATATTCAGAATTTTATGAAATATAAAGAAAATCAGTCTAAAGCGAAAATGAGCGAGCAAGAGGAAATTTTGGCTAAGAGACGTCGCCAAGCCAGGGAACGACAAGAGAGATTTCTGGCAAAACAAAGTCAAGAATCTCTTGCCAGAATTCGTACCAATAATGCTGAAAGCCAACGACGTCGTTGTCTCAATCAAATGCGATCCGGTGAGATGGAAGCTCATGATCATGCAGCAGCGCAACGACGACGCATTGCTCAATTCGCACCTGAGGAGTTGCAAGCTCACCATTCTGCAAACGCAGCATCGCAGCAACGACGAGTTAATCAAATGTCACCCGATGAGTTGGAAGCGCATCGAACTTCTCACGCAGCAGCACAGCGACGTCACATTGCTCAACTAGCACCCAATGAATTGCAAGCCCATCGATCTGCAAATGCGGCATCACAACAACGGCGTATTGATCAGATGTCACAATATGAGTTGGAGGCACATCGAGCTTCTCACGCAGCCTCTCAACAACGACGCATCGATCTAATGTCATCGGATGAATTGCAAGAGCTTCGATCTGCCATCACAGAATCACAACGTTTAGCTCGAGAGCGTGCAGGCGAGGCAATCCGAAGAGAAGCGATATATTTCAATGAAACCCGAGCCGACTACCATGATTGTGGACCGTTTAATGTGATGTGCTGCTTTTGTGGATCGCGAAACTTTGTAGACGAAAGACCAGCTGACAGACTTTTCACCTCCTGTTGCCGTAAAGGCAAAATCATGCTGCCTAAGCCTGTTTTGCGTCCATGGGTGCCAAAATTGTTGATCTGCCTGGAAGAGGCCCGTACGTCTTTAAAATACATGGAACCACCTATCATCGAACATCGCATCTGCAGCCTCTTAATGACGAAGCACTACAGTTTGCTCAACTGTATGTACTTGATAGTACACAAGCAACTGAAGTGCGCCAAGGACATGCTGCAAATGAAAATTTCCGAGCTGATATATTGGGCCAGATTGATCGTTTCTTCCGACAAAATAACCGACTGGCTCAATCGTACCAGCTAATTCGTGATGTTGAAGCAGAAAGCGCAGCAGCAGCCGGAGAACAGATTCCAGTAGTGAGCATGGCACTAAAAAGAGATCGGCAATCGGACCAGCGTCGCTACAATGCACCAATGAGCAACGAAATCGCGATGGTTTTTGTAAATGAGGATGGAGAGCCACCATTTAATCGCGACATCCACATCTATCCGATTAACCCCGCAAATCCCGAGCAGCAGTTTATTAATATCAACATCTTGAGCCCGAATATGCATCCGATGACATATGCAATTCTTTTTCCATTTGGAGAACCTGGCTGGCAGCCGAAATGGAAGTGTGGCAGTTACAAAGGAGCTCAAGCAAACAAGAAACCGGAAAATGTCACCATGCTCCAATACAAAGCAGCATTAACAGCGATACGAGATGACTTCAATCCCTTCATGAGCGCTGGCAAGTTAACGCAGCAGTGGTTGGTCGATTCCTATCTGCAAATTGAGGCTAACAACTTGAATTCCGAGCGGCAACACCACAAAAAACTGCGGGCAGAGCAGGCTCAGATTGAGCATATTGCAGCATATTCGGTCATCCTTCCATCGAGCTTTGAGGGTTCGCCAAGTAACATGAGAGAGCGCTGCTGTGATGCGATGAGCATTTTTGCGAAATTTGGACCACCGGGCCTTTTCACCACGTTCACTGCAAATCCGACTTGGAAGGAAATCGTTGACAATTTGCGATCACGAGAGATTGCAGCCGATCGTCCGGATTTAGTTGAAAATAAATACGAGTCGCATATTTTCAACTAGGGCCATGCTTTTCCTTAAAATAAACTACTCTGTAAATGTGATTGATTTTTAATGTTGAAATGGTTTTTGTTAAGCCAATAACACAGTTTAACAGATGATGATTTAATAAATTTATGATGTTTTCCAACTCATATCTTGATTTAAAAGCGTTATTGAGTAGTGGGCCGCCTTTTCAAAACTAGTATGTATTATATAAAAAAAACTTTTTAAAAATAAGCTTTAATTCATTTAATGTACTAAAAAGTAGAAAATAAATTGTTTCGAAGTCACCAGTATCTTACTATCAATAAAAGCGGCGCGCCGTCTCTCGTGAGCTAGTTGGCAACTCTCCAAGAGTATACTTTTCGATGTTAGAAACCTTTTCGCTTTTAAAGTATCACTTTTCCTGTTTTATCATAAGAATAGCTTCTTAAAAACAGTTGTATGCCTCTCATGAAATTTTATTCTTTTTGACCTGTGCGCTCCTTTTGTAGTTAGCGTGCTATAAGCCTACCCCGAATATAGGACAAGATAGCATGTGTAGAATCTGTAAGAAAGATAAATAAACACAACCGCAGAATTTTGCAGACAAATCCCAAATGGGAATTGCTGCATACCTTTTCAAGCTAGGCATCCATGGAGATCTATAAAAACGCGGAGAACCGTCACACGCCTTTAATGTCGCTGTAAACAGAAGACCCTACACAAAACACAATCTTAATCTTATCTAAGTAGTACAAATAGTGTTTATCCAGCAACATTTTTTGTTTCTAATGGTTGTTAAGTTAAGTAAGTAATTCGATCACTATCCCACACAATCTTATCTAAGTAGTACAAATAGTGTTTATCCAGCAACATTTTTTGTTTTTAAGGGTTGTTAAGCTAAGTAAGTAATTCGATCACTATCCCACAACTTTTAATGAATACATACATACATACATGCAAGTGGTCGAATGAATGGGACATTTTTAGTTGGACTTTTGTCTTATAAAGAAATTGATTTAATCTTCCTAATTTAATCCGCAGGTGAAGGTTAGCGAACTTGATCCTAAACTGGCCTATATACAAGTAACGCACGTGATACCATTTTTCACTAAAGACGAGCTTGATCAGCGTTTGAACGAATTTGAGCAAAGTCACGACGTGGACACATTCATGTATGAGACGCCCTTCACGAAAAGCGGCGCAGCACGCGGCAGCGTGGAAGAGCAGTGGAAGCGCAAAACTGTCATAAAAAGTACGACTGAACGGAAAAAGAATTCCTACTAAACACTTTCTAGTAACTAATTGCTTTTCCCTGACTTGTTTTAGCGACGTATTCCTTTCCATATGTGCTGAAGCGCATACCAGTGAAGTCGGGTGAGGTAATCGAGCTGAGTCCCATTGAAGTGGCAATCGATGAAATGCAAACGAAAGTGTCCGAACTTGAGGAAACTATACTGCCGCCGGCGGATGTAAAGAAACTGCAGCTGCGCTTGCAGGGCAGCATCGCAGTGACCGTTAATGCTGGTCCATTGGCCTACGCGCAAGCCTTCTTGGACCCAAAAGTGATTGACAATTTCTCTGTAGATCGTGTGGAGGATCTAAAGGATGTGTTCAGGTGGGTTCCAAAAGTTGTTACTTTTGTTGAATTCCTGACTAACATGCCTTGCTCCTTTCGCAGGGATTTCATTGGCGTTTGTCATACAGCACTGCAGTTGAATGCGCGCATGATCTGCAGTGACCAAAAGGAATACCATTCCGCCTTAAAGGAGAATTACCAGCGGCTTTGTCAAGCGCTTAGTGAGTTACTCGATGAACCCTTTCAGCCACTGGATGACAGCGCCGCCAACACACACCGCAACAGCATGGCTTTATTCAATGCTATAAGTGGCGCTTCCAATAACTCAAGTACAGCTTAAGATGAGCACACACATTTATTGCTTGTTTTATATGATTTGTACATGCATGGGTGATGGTATTGATGTTACGAAGCTAGTGCGAAAAACTATACCCCCTCCTTTCCTAAACACAAGCACATCCTCTGCCCTACACTGTTGTAGCTAACTAAATTTGTATGTGTTACTAATATACCCAAAAATATAGCCAATATACTGATATATATACTACGTGTGCATTCTGTTCTAACGAATTCATATGACTGAATATTAACAAATTAGTGCAGCCACTCAATTTAAATGATAGCGTCTAAACGAATGAAAATACTCAAAATACTGAAAAAGGCGTGATTTGAAATGGAGCAAATGTTTTGTACGCGATTGCATAAAACTAGTGTCCGACCGATACCCATTCTTTGGCCAAACTCAATGCCGAACCATCCATCGGCTTTTTATGGTTCGGCCGATACCAATGTCGATGCTGAGACCGGAGTAGTACTTAACAATACAGAACTTAAATTTGAATTATTTACGAATATATTTTTCGTTTAACACGACATTCTCTTTTTATACCCTACACCTATGGTAATAGGGTATAATAACTTTGTGCGAAAATTGTAACGCGTTAAAGGAGCCTTCCTAGGTATAGACATAAGTATATAGAAATGATCAGAAACACTTTCTCTTTTCATTTCCGGTTGTCCGTCTGTCTGTCTGTCTGCGTGTACGGAAAAAATAGAAGGAAGGAGTTGTCTGATTTTAACCAAATTTGGTACACAGTCACACTGAACCTCGGGTTAGGTAAAGTGTTAAAATTAGTTCAATCGGTCAAAGGACATGCCCACAAAGGGCCTGTAAGTCCCACTACCTCGTGTTTTTTCGATTAAATTGCTATAATTTGTCTAATTATTCAAAACAATAATACTTGGTATTTAAGGTTAGGTGTAGACCCTCTGCAAAATACCAAAAAATGGGCGTGGGCCACCCACTGTATAGGCGGCAACAATTTTCCGGTAAAATGGCTCTTAATTGACTACTTATGCATTTAAACGAATGAAATTTGGTTCGCAGGTTTAGATGTAGGTCCTACATGCCATATAAGAAAATGGGCGTGGTCCGCCCACTATATAGGCGGTAAATTATATATATCGATATAGACCCCCCAGAGCAGAGTGTCAATATTTGCCAATACAGTCCTATTAGGAATATCTTTTAGTTTGACAAAAATGGGCGTGTTCCGCCCACTCAGTTACTTGGTGTAGGGTATTACTCTGTCGGTGAAATCCGACTGATGCTTCCTTACTTGTTTATTAGATGGTATGAGACTACTTGTCTGCTGAGCAACCGCGGCTCACAATAACAAATTATCAACAATTATCAACAAATATTCAACAAATATCTGTATTTAAGGGTTTGTAAAACCAAATTATCCCCTTTATATGTATGTACATATACCAGTGACGAAGAATTCTGTTTTTGAAAGCAGATATTTCGAAATATTGCACCAGAGAAGGAGTTAGAGGTGAATATTTATTAAAATGAGTTCACGCACAATTCAACAATAGCTGAAATGTTTCACAAGTGACAACATTGCGTAAGGGTGGTGTCAGCTAGTTACTTTGCTGATCTCACACATATTTCGCGGAACAGGAACTCACAACAGATTTAAAATTTAGCAGTTAAAATTTGTATGGTAGGTAACAAGGGCATATATAAACTTGACTCAAAAAGCAAAAGGAAATCTTTATAAACCCTGTACTTCTATGTGAAGACAAAATTTTTTTATTCCATTTAAATTTAAAATCAACTGAATTCGAATTTCTTATTTAAAAAACCAAAAATTATTATTAAAAGTAAAGGCTCAGTTAGTATTGACGTAGCGTATTTTTACGTGTCTGCAGACAAAACCTACTTTACCCGAGCTCTATACATGCGTTCGCTCTTGACGTATTTTTTCGTATCGCAGAAATCATATTTAAAATAGGTCTCTCTGAGATATTTACGTAATACGAAAAAATGCGTTACGTCAATACTAACTTAGCCTTAAAGTCGGCCTGTGTGCTCAGTAAAGAGAAAAATAACGAAGGCAGATCAACTTTGCTTTCTAGGGTTAAACTTATCGTTTGGTATTAGTTTCGTTATTGTTTTTATTTTTCTTATTAATATAAAATTAATTTAATTGTTTGCTTTGGTTTTTTTTTGTTTTTTATCTTTTAATATATTTATGCGATTTTAACAGCTTCAACCATTTTTGCGCATTTCTAATTCTAGGTTATGGTTTTGCAGTGTAATAAACCCTCACACATCTCCTGTATTACATCTTAAAAATGCCAATTAACAGCAATCCTGAAATAAATTTTCAACGCGCACACAAATACATACACATAAACCATGGACGTGCATTTGAATATACGTATTTATATAATTTTTAGTTGCTTATTAATTTATTTCGATATTTGTAAGAGTTTTCGCGTACAGTTTGGCTACGATTTGCTGTTAAATGGTTTGCACGCAACTTAACGACCATGTACACATGCACACGGTTGAACTGCACGCGTAAAATATTTGATAATTTCCCTACGCCTATTTTTGTTGTTTTAAACAAAAATTCTTAAGTTTTCTTTAAGTTAATGCTGATTGTAAAATATAAATATAAAGAACTTTTCTACCTAGCAAGGTTTAAATGTTTGAGACCTGTCGTTCTTTTTTTTTATTTCGTATGCCAATATAACGATATACGACTATTTAAGTAAGTTGGATATGACGAGCGCATCTAACAGTTTTAATACCGAAGTTTATAACAAAATGAAAAATGTGAAGGGAAAAAAGTAGCAGAGGTATTTGTAGGTTATAATAATCGCAGAAACGGAACAAAAAATTATTTTATGATTTTTATTTAATACAAAGAAATATTATCTATTAAATAGCACAAAATTAACATACACATATTTACTTATATACCCTAAAGAAATATTTAATACAGAGGGTATTTACAGCTCCGTGGCATTTACTATAGTATTAATACCACGTGGTGTAATTTTTCACAATTATTTTAAATTTGCAAAAAGAAAATAATAGAATACCACATGGTATTACAGTAAATACCTCGAAGCTGTGAATACCCTTATCTTCACTGTCTTTTATATAAATATACATATATGGTAGATACCTTTTATGTATACATACTTTCACTTATTTGCTTTTGTGTATCCTAAGCTAAATTTATGAAATTAACAATTCTGAGAGTCTATACTGAACTTCATAAATGTTTATCTGTAGTAAATATATACTCAATGAAATGTGGTTATATTTTAAATAATTACTTCTTTATACAAAATCTTTAAATCTGGATATAAAAATATGTGTTTGTAATTTTTTGTCTGAAATACATGCATACATATGGAACACTTTCAAATGATTTACATGAATATGAATGTATGTTTATTTTTGAATTGCATGGTTAGAAAGAAATGATATTGAAAACAAACGAACATGAAAATCAAATTTATTTAGTTACTGTATTCTAAACATTTACCAAAGTATTTGTTTTATAGTTGCAAAGTCTACTTAAAAGCAAAATCAATAAAGTTAAATAATAATAATAAAAAAGATGATATTAGCGAAATCTCCAAAGTGAACAATATATTGAGCAGAATCTGCTAAAAAATAAAAAGTTGGTTTTATTAAGAGAGCTGGGTGAATTTCTTAAGCTGGGATACCACTATAGGCGCAATGTACCGATTTCGGGCGCAAATCATGTACCGATAGTGGGACCGCTCAAAATGTAATTGTCAAAACTTTTGAATTGTGTACCGATCTGGCACGATAAAAATCGGCGCAGATAGAGGGATCCTAGCTTTAGCGTATTTAGGCTTTTGGTCACAGGGTTTTCGTTAAAGTTGAACCAAAATCTGTACTGTTGAAGTCTTAGGCGATTGCAATGTTACTCTGTTGGGGAAGTAAGCGCCATAATCCTCCTGTGTATGTTAATATGCTCCAAGATATGAAGCTTCGATTTTGCTGCCATATCCTTCGAAACCCAAACCGTTATCGACAAAGATATCAAAAATACTCATCGGATCTAACAATAATAATGATATTGGTTCGTTCCGGATGACGCAACCAATTGGGGCTAAAAGAAGTGGAAAATAATGTTTAGGATGAACATGACGGAGATGGAGTTCCCATTGAACGTCAAAGGAAATTGACTATATTTTCGGAATTTGATTTGCTCTATCTGAAATTAAATCAACACTTTGAATTTCTATTAACAATTTTGAAATTCAATTTCTCAATTTAAAGTAATAATTCTGAAATTGAATTTAAGTTTTCTGAAATTAAATTTTAAGTTATAATTCTGGCACTCAATTCACAATTTATGAATTTTATGTTATATCTCTGAAATTGTACTGAAAAAGGTAGAAATGGCATAAAATTATCCACCACACAAAATTCGTGTGTTTTAAATTAAATGCGAATCTACGGCCTTCTCTGAAAACGCCCTTTGCTTACATAATAATTTATTTAGTCCTTTTGAATTCAAAATTTTATTTTTTTTTTCGCAGATACAACCAGAACTTTAGAAATTAGAAAGTAACAATTTTGTTTTTAAATTTTTTATATATAATATAAAAAGAACAGCTTACACGGTTTGCACATTTCATACGAATAACAAAGAAAGGTGAAAAGTCAGAAAATACTTTTTAATTACCGTGGTACAATTACGAATTATTTTAGTCATAAATTATACTTTTTGTTCCTTAAACTCTTAAAATACAATTTTTCGCTTATTTCCGCACCAAATTTTGCGATGATCAACAACAAAGGGAAAATATCGGCAGCCATTGTTTAGAGACGAATGCCGGCGTTGCGTGAGCGCACGAAGTTTAGTAGCTCGTCGGAGTCCTCACACACGAATGGCTTGAGATGGTGGCAGGCAACGTCGTGCCACTTGAGTCCGTCATTGTAGAAGTTGTTGAGCACGGCGAGGCAGGACTCATCGTTGCCCTGTGCCGCCTCACGGTTGTCGGGCTGGGCCTGGTTGTAGCCGCCGGTGTGGGACCAGTCGCCGGTGCTGCGCTGCGAGGTGGGCCCTATTTTGGCGCCCGAGCCCGACCAGAACCAGCCGTTCTCATTGGGGGGCTGCAGGTCGGGGCGATCGCAGCCGGCGAAATTACACTTGCGGCCAGAGGTCCAGATGAAGCGCACATTGCCACGCGCGATGCGCTGCTTGATGAATTCGTTCTCCTGCGGCGTCTCCAGCGACACGGCGTCCATGCAGTGGCGGCGGCAGATGTTGCGCGCATCCAGCCAGTCCACCTCGAGGCTGCGCGTCGGCGCGTGCTCCCAACTGAAGAAGTACGAGTGCGCCACACCGCGCGCATCACGATAGGTGGCGTGGCGTACGCCTGTCAAAGAAGTTGACGAGAAAGTTTAAATGAGAGCCTTCGTTTGAGGTTAGAAACAATTTGCACATTTTACTTACGATTCGAACAGCTGCGTGGATCCGGCAGCGCCAGACGACGTTGGGCCAAGGTGACTGTGGCGCCCAATGCCAGCAACAACAATGTACGCACCAAAGACATTTTAACACGACAGCCTTCTACTTCCGTTTGCTCTTGATGCTGCTTGGATGGCCAATCAATTTCCGCTGCTATGTATCTGCAATGCAAAAGCGAAGTGAACTGCTTGAAATTGCAATTAAAACTGAAACTATCTATATTAGCTTTTAACTGGAAAAGGCGCGAATAGCTCGAATGGTAAACAGTTCGATTTTATCTATGCACAAATGATGATTGCATGTTCATGATGAAAGGTGCGCATGAACAGCGTCCGGGAAAAGGGAGGGCGGCAGAGAGTGGTAAAGAGGTATGGCAGCTGGGGTGGGCACGTTTGCACTGGGCTTGCCACTTGTGGCGCGCACACCCGTTCACGCTTCAAAAGCGACACTCTTTTTTCTTTTGATTGCTCTGAAGGGCGGGGAAAAGTGCGCTGTTTTGTAAGACTACTTCAGTGACTGACCACAAAAAAGTGTTATTGTATTTTTGCAATTGCGTGAATTTTACTGAATTTCCAAATTAACTCGAATTGTGACAATGCACAATCGGCATTATAAAATGTATGTATTTGCTGACTTTTTCATGGGAGCAATTAAATTGCGATTGCAGTCGATTTTCAATAGATACAGACTCGGTATCGTCAGTATGTGAAGGCCATGTTGCGTAATTATTTGTAACGTGAGAAATTGAGCTAATTGAGTCAAATCCGTCCCTGTGCATCGGTAAAATGGTTATCTGCGATTAGACATAAATATTACGCTGCAGTCGGTGCATGCCCTCGCAACAGCTCGCTGACGTCAGAGCTCAGTCATTGTTTCCTAAATTTGTCTGTCCTCGAGTCATGGTGCTGAAGTGACGGTCCCTGCCTATAGCTAGTTCGTTCACTTGGAACTTCCATAGAGATCCGGTTGTTTTTATAAGGGACAGTTTGGTGCGCGCCAAAGCGAGTTGGGATTGTCGAGTTCCGTGGATCCGACCTTGGATTTAGATTATCGAGACGTCATTCAAACTTCAATTAAACAGATGCACTGCAAATGCGACTGGAGTCGATATTTTGTTAATGCATGTGCATTGTTTTAAATCAATTTTTTATTGATTTTCTATAGAACTGCATCTGCAAGTCAAAGTTGCTATAATGTCTGTCGTATATCTGCGACCGTTATACTATCATGTAAAATTTAAGAGGCATTCTTTCTATGCAAATGCTGGCGATTTGCTGTTGATGTTGTCATCGCCATCGACTTACTCGCACGTAATGCACACAATCCTGGATAGAAAAATGCCATGCATGATTTTAAGTGATTTTAGTATAGACTTCGTTAATGACTGTTTCATGCAGCATGTCTGTACCGCATGCCGTATGAACTGCGCAGTCAATGTAGTTACCTCAAACGTCATTGTTCAAACAAGAACTGCAGCGCACTCAGGAAACTTTTTTGGGTTTTTTTGCACTGTGGGGTAAAATTCGGAAGCCAGAGAGGAAAAGGTACGTTCGTAAATGCAACCCAGCGGTTGCACTGCAAAGCAACGCGTTCGTAAAAGCAAAATGGCGCAATACTGCCGCGTGCAGCGCGTTCGTTAATGCAACGGCTTGGCACCGCGGTGACAAATTTCTGCAATTTTTGCAGTCATTATCCTACTGTTTCCGGTTGCAGAACACGAAATGGAAACGTAGAAAATTTATTATAAATGGATCAAAATTTGTTTGTTATCATGTATAAAGATGGAATACATCATCTGGATATGTTTTTATTCTTTGAAAGTACATAATTATTAACTTTCGGGACCGATCTCTTTTTATTTCTCTTTTTCAACAAGGTTTTTACCACGACATATCTCTTTTTCACTCGTTTTACTCTTTCTTTATTGAAATTAATTAAAAGACTCTCACTTCGAGTTTCGCAACTATCAATTAATGCGTTAACAAAAATTTCCATCCTGAATCGCGTTCGTTAATGCAACAAAAGTTTCTGCAGCCAACCTGCAAACGAAATCAGCTGATCGGGCAGTGGGAACTAAAATTGGCTGCACTGCTACTGTCACTGCACGAATTTACTGCATTTACGAACGCACCTAAATTGTTTGAAGGGGATATCCAATTCTGGGCTATGTTATAAGCTTTATATTAACTTCACTTTCTGTCGGTATGTCAGCGGTATGTCGTCAAATCTAGTAATCAATTTTTCACCCACTTCCCGACTACTTAGAGATCTGAAACTTTGCATACATGCCTAATCTAGAGCCCAATACACGAATCAATAAATTTTATGGGCGTAGGACGAGGGGCGTGGCACTTTTTTATAAACTCCAGATTTGTGTATAACTTTAGAACTACACATCACACATCAATGAAACTCGGTAGGAACTTACTACATATCCATATCCTTCTACTGAGAAAATAAGGGGGCACTGGATAAGGGGGCGTGGCACCCCCCATACAAACTAAATTTTTGATCTCGATTAGCTTTGGAACTAAAGGTCGTGCAGCATTGAAATTTCGTATGCAATCGCCTCTTGGATGTGTCGTCCCACTGGTAAAATTTTATGGGCGTAGGATAAGGGGACGTGGCACCCCCCATACAAACAAAATTTTTGATCTCGATTTGCTTTGGAACTAAAGGTCGTGCAGCATTGAAATTTCGTATGCAGTCGCCTCTTGGATGTGTCGTCCCACTGGTAAAATTTTATGGGCGTAGGATAAGGGGCGTGGCACTTTTTTATCAACTCCAGATTCGTGTATAACTTTAGAACTACACATCACACATCAATGAAACTCGGTAAGAACTTACTACATATCCATATCCTTCTACTGAGAAAATAAGGCGGGCACTGGATAAGGGGGCGTGGCACCCCCCATACAAACAAAATTTTTGATCTCGATTAGCTTTGGAACTAAAGGCCGTGCAGCATTGAAATTTCGTATGCAGTCGCCTCTTGGATGTGTCGTCCCACTGGTAAAATTTTATGGGCGTAGGATAAGGGGCGTGGCACTTTTTTATCAACTCCAGATTCGAGTATAACTTTAGAACTACACATCACACATCAATGAAACTCGGTAAGAACTTACTACATATCCATATCCTTCTACTGAGAAAATAAGGCGGGCACTGGATAAGGGGGCGTGGCACCCCCCATACAAACAAAATTTTTGATCTCGATTAGCTTTGGAACTAAAGGCCGTGCAGCATTGAAATTTCGTATGCAGTCGCCTCTTGGATGTGTCGTCCCACTGGTAAAATTTTATGGGCGTAGGATAAGGGGGAGTGGCACCCCTATACAAACAAAATTTTGATCTCGATTAGCTTTGGAACTTAAGGTCGTGCAGCATTGAAATTTCGTATGCAGTCGCCTCTTGGATGTGTCGTCCCATTGGTAAAATTTTATGGGCGTAGGATAAGGGGGAGTGGCACCCCCATACAAACAAAATTTTGATCTCGATTAGCTTTGGAACTTAAGGTCGTGCAGCATTGAAATTTCGTATGCAGTCGCCTCTTGGATGTGTCGTCCCATTGGTAAAATTTTATGGGCGTAGGATAAGGGGGAGTGGCACCCCCATACAAACAAAATTTTGATCTCGATTAGCTTTGGAACTTAAGGTCGTGCAGCATTGAAATTTCGTATGCAGTCGCCTCTTGGATGTGTCGTCCCACTGGTAAAATTTTATGGGCGTAGGATAAGGGGCGTGGCACTTTTTTATCAACTCCAGATTCGTGTATAACTTTAGAACTACACATCACACATCAATGAAACTCGGTAGGAACTTACTACATATCCATATCCTTCTACTGAGAAAATAAGGCGGGCACTGGATAAGGGGGCGTGGCACCCCCCATACAAACAAAATTTTTGATCTCGATTAGCTTTGGAACTAAAGGCCGTGCAGCATTGAAATTTCGTATGCAGTCGCCTCTTGGATGTGTCGTCCCATTGGTAAAATTTTATGGGCGTAGGATAAGGGGGAGTGGCACCCCATACAAACAAAATTTTGATATCGATTAGCTTTGGAACTTAAGGTCGTGCAGCATTGAAATTTCGTATGCAGTCGCCTCTTGGATGTGTCGTCCCATTGGTAAAATTTTATGGGCGTAGGATAAGGGGGAGTGGCACCCCCATACAAACAAAATTTTGATCTCGATTAGCTTTGGAACTTAAGGTCGTGCAGCATTGAAATTTCGTATGCAGTCGCCTCTTGGATGTGTCGTCCCACTGGTAAAATTTTATGGGCGTAGGATAAGGGGCGTGGCACTTTTTTATCAACTCCAGATTCGTGTATAACTTTAGAACTACACATCACACATCAATGAAACTCGGTAGGAACTTACTACATATCCATATCCTTCTACTGAGAAAATAAGGCGGGCACTGGATAAGGGGGCGTGGCACCCCCCATACAAACAAAATTTTTGATCTCGATTAGCTTTGGAACTAAAGGCCGTGCAGCATTGAAATTTCGTATGCAGTCGCCTCTTGGATGTGTCGTCCCACTGGTAAAATTTTATGGGCGTAGGATAAGGGGCGTGGCACTTTTTTATCAACTCCAGATTCGTGTATAACTTTAGAACTACACATCACACATCAATGAAACTCGGTAGGAACTTACTACATATCCATATCCTTCTACTGAGAAAATAAGGCGGGCACTGGATAAGGGGGCGTGGCACCCCCCATAGAAACAAAATTTTTGATCTCGATTAGCTTTGGAACTAAAGGTCGTGCAGCATTGAAATTTCGTATGCAGTCGCCTCTTGGATGTGTCGTCCCACTGGTAAAATTTCATGGGCGTAGGATAAGGGGCGTGGCACTTTTTTATCAACTCCAGATTCGTGTATAACTTTAGACCTACACATCACACATCAATGAAACTCGGTAGGAACTTACTACATATCCATATCCTTCTACTGAGAAAATAAGGGGGGCACTGGATAAGGGGGCGTGGCACCCCCCATACAAACAAAATTTTTGATCTCGATTAGCTTTGGAACTAAAGGTCGTGCAGCATTGAAATTTCGTATGCAGTCGCCTCTTGGATGTGTCGTCCCACTGGTAAAAGTTTATGGGCGTAGGATAAGGGGGAGTGGCACCCCCATACAAACAAAATTTTGATCTCGATTAGCTTTGGAACTAAAGGTCGTGCAGCATTGAAATTTCGTATGCAGTCGCCTCTTGGATGTGTCGTCCCACTCGTAAAATTGTATGGGCGTAGGATAAGGGGCGTGGCACTTTTTTATCAACTCCAGATTCGTGTATAACTTTAGAACTACACATCACACATCAATGAAACTCGGTAGGAACTTACTACATATCCATATCCTTCTACTGAGAAAATAAGGCGGGCACTGGATAAGGGGGCGTGGCACCCCCCATAGAAACAAAATTTTTGATCTCGATTAGCTTTGGAACTAAAGGTCGTGCAGCATTGAAATTTCGTATGCAGTCGCCTCTTGGATGTGTCGTCCCACTGGTAAAATTGTATGGGCGTAGGATAAGGGGCGTGGCACTTTTTTATCAACTCCAGATTCGTGTATAACTTTAGAACTACACATCACACATCAATGAAACTCGGTAGGAACTTACTACATATCCATATCCTTCTACTGAGAAAATAAGGCGGGCACTGGATAAGGGGGCGTGGCACCCCCATACAAACAAAATTTTTGATCTCGATTAGCTTTGGAACTAAAGGTCGTGCAGCATTGAAATTTCGTATGCAGTCGCCTCTTGGATGTGTCGTCCCACTCGTAAAATTGTATGGGCGTAGGATAAGGGGCGTGGCACTTTTTTTATCAACTCCAGATTCGTGTATAACTTTAGACCTACACATCACACATCAATGAAACTCGGTAGGAACTTACTACATATCCATATCCTTCTACTGAGAAAATAAGGCGTGCATTGGATAAGGGGGCGTGGCACCGCCCATACAAACCAAATTTTTGATCTCGATTAGCTTTGGAACTAAAGGTCGTGCAGCATTGAAATTTCGTATGCAGTCGCCTCTTGGATGTGTCGTCCCACTGGTAAAATTTTATGGGCGTAGGATAAGGGGCGTGGCACTTTTTTATCAACTCCAGAATTGTGTATAACTTTAGAACTACAAATCACACATCAATGAAACTCGGTAGGAACTTACTACATATCCATATCCTTCTACTGAGAAAATAAGGCGGGCACTGGATAAGGGGGCGTGGCACCCCCCATACAAACAAAATTTTTGATCTCGATTAGCTTTGGAACTAAAGGCCGTGCAGCATTGAAATTTCGTATGCAGTCGCCTCTTGGATGTGTCGTCCCATTGGTAAAATTTTATGGGCGTAGGATAAGGGGGAGTGGCACCCCCATACAAACAAAATTTTGATCTCGATTAGCTTTGGAACTTAAGGTCGTGCAGCATTGAAATTTCGTATGCAGTCGCCTCTTGGATGTGTCGTCCCACTGGTAAAATTTTATGGGCGTAGGATAAGGGGCGTGGCACTTTTTATCAACTCCAGATTCGTGTATAACTTTAGAACTACACATCACACATCAATGAAACTCGGTAGGAACTTACTACATATCCATATCCTTCTACTGAGAAAATAAGGCGGGCACTGGATAAGGGGGCGTGGCACCCCCATACAAACAAAATTTTTGATCTCGATTAGCTTTGGAACTAAAGGTCGTGCAGCATTGAAATTTCGTATGCATTCGCCTCTTGGATGTGTCGTCCCACTGGTAAAATTTTATGGGCGTAGGACAAGGGGCGTGGCACTTTTCAAGCAACTACACACTTGGGCTTCAGTTTATAATTATAGGTACACCACACATGAATGAAAAACGATAGGAACTTACTTGCCGCGCCCTGCTGGCAAAATAGCAACAACTCACCGCGTCACAAATATGCCACGTATTATTTGTTAAATTGAGGATATGACATATGACGATAGGAAACACTGTGAATACCCTAAATATTGTGTACTGCTCTGCAAGTTTAAAATTCTTTTTGCGAAAAATTTCAGAGCTCTAAAATTGAATTTATGGAAGACTAAAAAGTAAAAAATAAAATTATATAAAAAAAAACTTTTTAAAAATAAGCTTTAATGTACTAAAAAGTAGAAAATAAGTTGTTTCCAAGTCACCTGTATCTTACTATTAATAAAAGCTTGTGCGCTCAATATCCATATTCAAAATATCTTTCATTACTAGAATCTATTTGCAAAAAATTATTTAAATAATAAAATTATATAAAAAAAAACTTTTTAAAAATAAGCTTTAATATATTTAATGTACTAAAAAGTAGAAAATAAATTGTTTCCAAGTCACCTGTATCTTACTATCAATAAAAGCTTGGGGCGCTCATGTGTTCAATATTTGTCAAACAGTTACCACAATATTTTATTTAAATAATTTTTTGCAAATAGATTCTAGTAATGAAAGATATTTTGAATATGGATATTGAGCGCACAAGCTTTTATTAATAGTAAGATACAGGTGACTTGGAAACAACTTATTTTCTACTTTTTAGTACATTAAAGCTTATTTTTAAAAAGTTTTTTTTATATAATTTTATTTAGTTAGTTATTAAACGGAGAAAATATTTTGAAATCAGTTCAGTTTAGTGCCTCTATATGCATGTACGTAAAAAAGACAGAGGTAAGCGATCCATAGCTACATTTACAGACATTCGTGATCTTGTAAAATTTTATACCAATTGCCGATATTTCCTACCTACTCTGGTCTCTATTTCAGCAATATGCACGAATTTAAAATTATGTTAGAAAAGATTTTAAATCTGCTTGTGAAACATTTTGCTAAGTGGTATAAGAACTTCTATATATTGTACTTTACTAACAATGAAGTCCCAAGAGCTGATGTATAAGTATATAAACTTTTTTATTATTGTAATTGCATTTATTTGGAAATTTAGTATGTGTAATTCTTAGTGAATATTAAGTTAACAATAGGATTTCCATGGCTATCGAACCTGTTGGTATTATACAAGATATACAACAATTTGTATTTGTTATTCAAAGCAAGTTAGACACGTAGAGTTTTTGATTTTCTTTGACTAACATTTACAAATGTAATTTGTAATTTAACTATTCGCCATTGGTTTCGACTTATGTATATTGAACGAGGCTTCGGTTGGTTAGTTACCTTTCTTAGTTCAAAATTATAAATATAAAAATATAGAAATAACAACAGTATTAGTTTGTTCTCTTATATTTAATTGGGAGGTAACGAATTTCGTATGTGTGGTCCTTCTATTTCAGCACAAGCTAACGGGACCTACAAATATATTCTATAGCCATGGCCGAACGGGATTTAAAGCTTTATTTTAAGGCTAATAATACTTTCGGATATTTGCCAATTCTTCGCGAGATGGCGCCGCGTAAAGAATTCCTTTTATTTTATTTTAGGTATGAGTCTGCTGGGCTTCGAGCCAGTGATCGCTCGCATCGAAGACCCAGCACTATTCCCCTGAGCCACTTTATTAAATGTGCAAGTTGAGAGTGGAAGTGACTGGAGGTGTAAAATTTAAAGCTTTTATGAAATTCGTCGAACACAGAAAGTTGGATGATTATTTGGTTCTAATATCTCATAATTTGTATATAGTACTCTGAAAAATGTTCGGAAATGACAATAGTCATTTCAGCCTCGGGCCCAAATTTCATATACTTGTCTACTCTCACAAAACAAAACAAGACGCAGCGATCAAAAATTTTAAACATAGCAAAGTTTTCAATCTTTGTTTCCTTTATTCGTGATTTAGCCTCATACAATACCTCAAGAAATCCATAGTAATAGAAATCAATAAATTAAAGTAGTTTCGCTTGAGTAGCATAAAAAACATTGAGCTATCGGAGCTTCGAGTATTGAAGTGTTACGAAAATCGGCCATGGAATTACCTAACTAAGTTTTGTTGTTGGTTTTTATATATGTATTTTATTATCTAGCAATGGATTGCTGGAACGAATGCACAAGAAAGTATCAAAAGCGAAACGTCAATCGTGTGTCATACACGCATTGTAAGTGCCTACGATTCAGCACTTGCTCATCAACGCAGATCATCGATTACTCGACCTACCTATTATGTAAGCAACAAACAACCACAAATATTTAATAAAAATTCATCAAAACAAAAAGTAAAAAAACACGAGAAGAAGAAGAAAAGTAGAAGGCCTACCAAAAAATTCATATTTAATACATATTTAATACATAAGACTGCATAGCAGTATTTTCCACCCGCATATCTGGCCTTAGGGCCAAAAACCGATTTTCAGAGGTATCACCCTGCTTTCCCGATACATAGAAAAATATATGCGTCTCTATGTGAGATCGGATCTACATATAATCAAAATTGATGGAGCGATGTGTAGAAAGATTATTCCGCACACAGTACACAAAATTTGGACGAATCCTGAAACCACATTTCAATATGTCAAAGATCCGAAACACAAAGCCGAAATTGTAAGGGATTGGCAATTGGCAACAATTTCAGGTTGTGGATTGACCTGCACAAAACCTGGATCTAATCCAATTGAAAATTGTTGGGATTACCTAAAAATCAGCTTGCTAACTACGCTGAGCCTCCGAATGGCATTAAGCAGCTTTGTTTTATTTTATGTATATTTTTTAATAAGTAGTTGCTAAAGTCTTGTTTTTGTTTTAAGTTAACATATGCAATGAATTAATGTAGTAAAAACCACTATATGTTTTCATGTTTCATCAAAAGCAGTTTTTAAAAAACCCGTCTACATATTTTCATTAAAAATTTGCTCATTTTTGCACCATACTGTATATATATATATCCTTTATAAACATAATCCAATTTATATGATATACATACATATATATCTATACATACATATATATATCAGAGAACTGTCGAATATTGGCATAGCTGTTAAGCACACATTGCGCCGTCTGCTGACGGATATTCCGCACATGGCAGAAGACAGATGTCAGAAGGAAAGAAGAAGCAGAAAGAGGCACTAAAATGTCACCGACTGCCTGCGGCATGCAACGAAATGGTTATGAAAGAATTTGAGAAAGCATAATGCAGCGGCGATTCGGCGGCTCGGAGCATCTGTCCAGTCGAACAAATGATACATGCACAAATTCTGTGCCTTAACCCGTTCATCAGGCTGGTATTTTGGATGTTGCATTTGCTGTCGTTGTTGGCGAACGCGGAAGGCAAAGTTAAGTGAAAAGTTGCTGCAGCCAATAATCAACTTTCTCCATTTTGGCACTGCAGAAGCTCTGCGTTCCGCCGCGCCGACTGCAATTGCAGCAGGCACGGAAAATGAAAATGGCAAGCAGACGCCGCCTACATAATCACTGCCTGGCGGTTCCCGTGGCGTACTTCAAATTGCTGGCGGTTTGTTGGCGGTATCTCGTTGTTGTTGTTGACTAGTTGTAGTCAGAGCGGAAGAGATTAAAATATACGACTCCCAAGCTGAGTTAGTTGCTTAGCGGACAAGTTTGTAAAGTTTGAGTGAAGTTACGAGACGTCGAAAGAGCTGATGACGAACTAGTCAAACAATGAAGAAAGGAATGTGACTCCAGAGACAATTCATTCCTGGGGAAAAACAGATACAGTAGCTAAGAAACTGTTAAATAAATTTTAAGTTAATATTTCAAGACTAAAAATGTAGCCCCATAAATTTCAAAAAGTGGCGACGCACAAGCAACCAACGAATGTAATCGCAAAACAATGACGTGGAGTGGCGACCATTTATTAAAAATGGTTCACTCGATTCTTTCGCTGCAGATGAATACACATCAAATCTAGCCCAATTCTGAATATAAACTCCGGGGAAATTTTTCATTTTCGCTTTCCTTTTTTTCCAAACACATTTCGAAAAGAAAAAGCATTTGCGGAAAAGATAAACACTTTGAATTAATAAAAAAGCAGTCAAGTGCGAGTCGGGCTGGCTCACTGAGGGTTCCGTACAAGAAATACCCTTTTTAGCGTTCGAATTTAGTTTTTCTTTGCCCGTCTGTCCTTTGCTTGGTTTTGGCTGTTTTCTGTTGATCAGCAGCGCTTCTCCTTGCCCGTCTGGCCATACATTTTCGACATTTTGACCTACATCTTCGAAACCAATTCACTTAAAATTATGAAAAAATCATTTTTGGGATCCACGGACGTAGCCCTCTCTAACGATATCCTACAATATATAAACAACACAAATTTTTTGCTGAGGAAATTTTTTGCTATGGTGGTCCTAACTAAAATTTAAAAAAAAAAGAGAAAAACAAATATGTCGAAAAGGTTGCAGTTTTCCAGTAATATGTGACTAAACACATACTAACCCTGATTTATCAAAATTTTAGCTTAAGAAATGTAGGAAGGTAGGGGGTATGGTAATTTTTGTGACATTTTGTGCAATATCTTCGAAACCACTTCACCGAAAATTATAAAAAAATTATGTTTGGAATCCATGGACGTAGCACTTTCTAGTGATACCCCACTCGACATAAACAATTTTTTTCTGAGGGGGATTATCTTAAATCAACAAAAAAATAAAAAAATTTAAAAATCGAAAAAAACTGCACCCATACGGTAAAATTTACATAAAATAAAAAAAAATACATTTTGTAATCTATGGATGTAGACCTTTCAAACGATACAACACACGATGTTATAAAAATATTTTTGATTTTTTTGTCCGACCCGAACCCCTTTAAAAATTATAAAAAATATTTCTAAAAATATTTTTTTTTACTTTTTAGAGTGGGAATATGTTAAGATTATTAAGACCTACCATCGTGCCAAATTTTAGGTTTCTACGATGAAAAAAAGGTCGTTTACACACTCCGAAAACAAAAGTGACCTTATAAGTGTTCCTTTTTTTTTCCTTTTAGGGGAACGGAACCCTAAAAACGATGATTTTCATGACAGTTTTTGAGGATTTTTACCCACTTTTTTGAAGGAGTGTTGTGCAAAAATTTAAGTTATTAATTATTTCAATTTCTATCAAACGCATATATGCTACCTACTGCCAACCCAAATATACTCGTAACTTTGCGCTAACATTCCCAAATAGAGAAAATTGGGAAAGGTCGAAGTTCTTGGGAGACCCTCACATCTGGTATATGGAGGACTGCAAGGTGGAGTGGGCGTAGGAATATATGTGGTCTTACCAGAGAAATGTTTATATGAGAACAGGGGCTTCCGAGAAAAACTCCTAGGGAGTATTTATGAAAGGATCACACCATTTCCAAAAATACCCCCTATCGGAAATCGGTAAATTGGGCCAATTTATGCACTTTGATCAATTTATGCATCGGTTTATTACGAGTAGTATGTATGTGTACTTATTTAATTGACCAATAACCACCCATAACCCAAATCGGAAAGCATTTAAAAATTGTACCCTGTATTTTAAAAGCTCATGCCATATCGGTATGTATGGAGAAAATGCGAGCCATGATATAAGTCAGGTCTTCTAGTAAGTCCAATAGAGGGGGGGAGAAGGAACAATGAGGGCAATGTGTGAATACTCTCTGCTTGAAGGTAAGTGCTCGATTGGGTCACTTCGGCGTGTCCGGAAATGAAGAGTGCGATAAATTTGCAAGGTTAGGTTCTGAACATCACTTTCTGGACCATGAGCCTGCCTTCTTCCACTGTCAAAGCGTCCACCAACGACTGGGTTGTTTCTCTACACGGTAAAAGATGGGCCGGGCTAGCTGGATGTAGACGGACGAAGTTCCGTCTTCCAACCGTCGACAAAAGAAAATCTTCCTTCCTTAGGTCCCTAAACCGTAAGGACTGTATACTCCTTGTTGGCGTCCTGACTGGTCACACCTCCTGTGCAAAACACTTGAGTGCGATGGTCAGAAAGCATATGTGAGAGCTGTCTGGAGGACGAGGATTCCCTACCCACTTCTAATGTGAGTGTCCAACATTTTCGAGGTCGCGATTGCAGCTGCTGGAGTGAGAACAGATCAATTAAGTTCCTTGCCACCGTCGAAAATCCTTTGCTTTATAAAAAACTCAGGAAGATTTCAGTAAAAGGAACTTACTTATCAGTACAATGAACAAATACCTGTCTCCGTGCTGGCAAGATTTATTATTCCCACACAAGAGAAAACAAGTAAGGAAGTATCAGTCGGGTTTCACCGACAGAGCAATACCCTACACCATGTTCCCAAGTGGGGTGATAATTCACTGAAATTGTGGGTGCATTTGGTTTACAACGCACATAGTGGGCGGACCACGCCCATTTTTGGCAGAATACAAGATATACCTAATAGGACTACATATGCCAAATATTGATGCTCTGACAGGTGTACAACAGATGTTATCGGCATATTTATTTTACTGCCCCCATGGTGGGCAGACCATTCCCATTTTTGGACAATTAAAAGATATTCTTACCAGGAACGAAGTAACCAAGTCTAGACGCTCTGGTGTATATATTATGGAAGTTAAGAGGATTTTTCGTTTATCGCCTATATAGTGGGCGGACCACGCCCATTTTTTGGTATTTTGTAGAGGGTCTACACCTCACCTTAAATACCAAGTATTATTCTTTTGAATGAGTAATTAGACAAATTATAGCAATTTAATCGAAAAAAACCCGAGTTAGTGGGACTTACAAGTCCATTGGGGGCGTATCCTTCGACCGATTTTAATAATTTTAACACTTTACCTAACCCGAGATTCACTGTGACTGTGTACTAAATTTGGTCCAAATCGGATAACTCCTTCTTTCTTTTTTTTGCATACACGCAGACAGACAGACGGACGGACAGACGGACAACCGGAAATCAAAAGCGAAAGTGATTCTGATCATTTCTATATACTTATGTCTATACCTAGGACGGCTCCTTTAATGCGTTACAATTTTGGCACAAAGTTATTATACCCTATTACCATAGGTGTAGGGTATAAAAAGTGCTCGAGTCAGCAACGAAGTGTTAACTGTAAGTGCAAGCGCGGATTGTATGTTGCGTCAATAGAGAGGGGCAATTGAAATTCCAGCACGACGAAAACATTGCACGAAAACCAAAATATACAATTACGCAATAAAATTTAGCTTGCACTAGGTCAGACGCGTGGGCGGACACTCCAGCGTAGTTAAATTAAATATATTAAAAGGGGGGGGGGGGGGTATAGCTAAAGCGAGTTTAAGTGCGTTAAATTTTATTCCTTAAAAATTGTGTCAAGCGCTCGGAGTCAAGTGCACTTTTAAATTTTGGATGTTATTCCCGACCCGAATTCTGTAATTCGCAGCATTCTACAACACTGTGACGCCGCAAACTGCGGTATTTTATCTTAACTCTGCGGATAAATCATTATTAATACCGGTAACAAGTAAAGTAATATCTGCTTCACTTGCTTAAAAAAAATAAAAAATGTTCTAACTTTAACTTCATTAGGACACGAGAAAAAAAATATGCATAAACGAAAATTTTACCATTTGGAATATCAATCTAACATCGGTTGATTAAGGTATTTCAAATGATGCCTGCCTTCTTCATCTGTCAATAAAAGAATGGCAAGCCATGACAGAAAATAGAAGAGTCTATAAGTAGAGTATAGAAAAAGTTATGATTATTGTTGATCACCAAAATTCAGATTTGGTAACTCCAATAATTGCAATACGGCCAGGTTTATTCTTCAAAGCGCAGAACTGTCAGTGAAAATCACTAAAATTGGCGTTGATTTGATAAAAAATGCACACAATAATGATTGATATTTCTTGTGGTGATGAAGGGGAAGTAGAAAAATGTCGAAAATGATTCGTAGAACGGTTTGCCTCTTTACGTTACACAATTTCTTCAGCTCTTGGCCAGAAACAAATATCATACACATTGCTACCAATTGGCCAATTGTCGAAAGAAGCGCAAGAAGCTCGGAATACAGATTTAGGAAAAAAGACAAATCGAAAGAGGATATTTAAATTATGTTCCTCTTACAAATATCACAACAAATAATAAATATTTCGATGATAATAAGGCTCATGATAATGATTAACTTTATAACTCCATAGTGAAAGTACGCACGAAAATGAATTCTAATGGGCTATGTAAAATTTCTCATATGTTCTCTAGCAAAAAAAAGTTTTCTAGCAAATCACTTTCATATACCGTTTTTTACTTATTCGTAAATAGTAGAAATAAAGCATACAATTTTTGCTTACGACTCTCGTGAATTGATTTATAGTTCCAGTATAATATACTCAGTGCGCACCAGTGTAGCCACAGTGACCGAAATTGAGGTGACTATGCGCATAGTTTTTAATTTTATCACACGATTTCCCTTCTTTGTTTGACCGGCTTCAGACAAGTCAAAGCGATTAATAATGTGAACAAGTAGAGGCATCCATATCACGCAACACTCCGCATCATGTGCCACACCAGGGGTAGCCAAACCACGGCCCACCTGGAACATTTTTCCAGCCAATCCTTCGGCCATTTCGGAACATTTTCCATATATTTGGCCCGCGAGATCACATGGGTTGGCAACCCCTGTGCCGCACATTAATCACGGCAACGTGCATCACCGCTGCTGATTAGCATGTGTGCATGGTGCAATACTTGCAGCAGTAGTGAAGCATTTTCGCGATTCGCGTTTTTGCTGTTGAGATGTTGCAATTTTAACGCACTACATTTACCATTCGTGCCGCTCACAGCACACAGTTTTTTGGAATTGGCTGCATCTCCCGTTTGGCATTTATAATGCATCAGTTCCACTTGCAGTCTCTTTGAAGCGTCATAAAGACGCCAGTGGCTGTTGGTGGTGTCCGGTATTAATTACCTTGCCGCGTCGGCATATCGGTGGCTGCTGGTTTTTGTAGCACTGCAAATTGCCAGGTGGCAGCCTTAACCCCTCGCAGAGCGCACTGCAATTACTGGCAGTGAGCACGCGGCTTCTGTAATCGATTCTGGTACATTCACGAAGATTCAGGCATTCACTTTCAATTAGGCGCCATTCTAATTTGTAGACTGATGTGAATACCTCAGACTCAGAATTAGGAAACCGCCTGTTTAAGCAAGTGTGCTAATTCTCAATTTCTTGATTTGTGAGGGGGAACTTCGTTCGGGTTCAGTTTCGAGTAGAAGTGCAAGTGGATGAAATCCAGCGGATTTGAATGCATTTTAAGGAGTGAGCCGGCACAAAATTTTAATATATCGACTATTAGATATAATTGAATTTTTAAACAACTTTTAGGCAAGTTATTAATTTTTCTATTGATTTCATTCCAATGATTTATCATAGAAAACCTTAAATTCGTAATTTATTAATTATAATAAGAAAGTTTTAGTACTACTGAATTTTTCGCTTATTTATGTAAGCACATAATAAACTTAATGCCGGTATCACACTGCTTCCGATTTTTGTCGACGACTCATTGCTTCCGACTGTCGTCGACAAACGTCGGCGACTACAGTCGGTAGCACTATCACACTGCCGACGACAGTTAGCAAGAGTCGGAAGCGTGTCGCCAACAAGAATCGGAAGCAGTGTGATACCGGCATAAGACTATTGCCTGTATTGTTGAGCTATAGAGAAGCACGGTAGTGTGTAAAAAGACCCTAATTTTTCTTTAAGAGGAATTGATTTCGTGAAATAAATGCCATATAATTTTCCATGAGATAAATATCACGAGAGTGAAAAAGGTATTAAATCGAATTGGAATAAATTTCGTGCATTTAAAATAGGTCGAGAACTGAGGTAATGGCAACCTTTTGTAAGTTGGATAAGAAGTATACAAGCGATTTATAAACTGACTAATTGACTTTCTTATTTTAATCACTATGGGAACATTCTATATGGTATAGGAAAATCCATGTTCTATCATAATAAAAGTTAGAGCAAGTTTATCAATTCAGTTCGAAAATGTAGTTGATCCTAGAATTGTTAGATATTTAATATACTGGAATCGAATGTTGATGCATGTACATCTATCAAGTAGTTGCTAGTGGGTACGAGTTTCAGGATGCGGTGGTGCATGTTATGCGCATAATGGTGTCGCCTTATTTTTCATACAAGTATAAAAATAATAAAAAAAATTGTTGAGGAGAAATTGTTTAGTTTAGCTATTGTTTGGTTGCATAATTTTTTCATTTGCAAATATTAAAATCAAAACAACAAGTTTTCAAAAATGTTAATCACCCCTAGTTGATACAAACATATAAAAAGTGAATTTCTGATAGGCCCATCTAAAGGCGTTGATCCGCAGTATAGCTTTGGATTGCGACATTGACTTCACTTACTATCAATGTGTCAATACTTTATGTTTCCCACTCATCATGTTGCAACTCACACACTTACTGCTGCTGCTGTTGTTGCTGCCAATGTCATTGTTGCTGCTTGTTGGCAAGAAATACATGAGAAATGTAATGCTTTACGACAGCTTATTATTTTTTCCAAGATACTAGTTTTAATTTTCTTTGTATTAGGTAATTTTGTTGACGTTTTTATGGGCAATATAAATTGCTCATGCATGCACTTAAAGCATACACTAAAATCATGCCTTAAAGCTCGCAGCGTAATTATTTGACTGTTATTAAATTTAAATACAATCTCAACTGGTGAGGAAACCTTTTGAGGGAGCTTACACGGATTGTAGTGTGGTATATGTCTGAATATCATGCAATTATGAACTGCACATGGAGACGCCGTATAATGAAAATAGTAGCCACCACTCAAGATTGTTTTCAAAACTAGTTCCTGAACTTGAACAATTTCTACAGGTTATTTGTTGTCATTTGGGCAAAATTGCTTAAAAGAGCAAAACCTTATTATGAGATGATAAAAGATAAGCAAAAGGATGACCCGCTCAGTGTTTAGGAACAATAAAGAAACAAGAATGGAAGACTGCATCTTATTGTTAGGAATGAGTTACAACAATTACAATTTTTGTGTAACTGTTTTTCAAATACACTCAATTCTGTTTTTACATGAGCCCAATTCACAATCTTGTGCAAATGGTCTTGTATTTTCGCAATTGCAAATTTTGGAGTATATTTTTAATCTACACTAAGAAAGTATACAGAGGTACAATTGCAAAACCTTTGCAAAAATACAACACTTAAAACCGGTAGTGTAATCACTATGCGAATGCAACACTAAATACTAATACAAACGGCTCTCAGAGCGATAGAGTGAAAAAGATGAGGAAAAAGGAAGAAATGCGAACCGAAATGTTTTTAATTTAAAAAAAATACGAAAAAGAAAGCACGAGAAAGAGCTGGCATTACAGAAAACAATTTTTACTGTCCGTAATTCTTTAGAAATTTAGTTAGGCCATATATAATTCATTTTGAAGTATTTTGTACATAGTTGAAGAATATGAAAGTAATCGCCTTTTTTTCTATGTATGTACTTCATGCCTTTTATTCATTTCGCTTATATTCATTTCTTTAAACTAAACTTGGCAGCCGATTTCCACCAGAGTGACAGTTCCAGTTCCTGCTACAGATCGAAGCAGTGTTGAGCATTTTTGCTTTTCCTTTACCATTGAAGTGCACATCGCGGACATAATTTATACGGCATTAAACCTCAATTGGTGTCTGTTCCATTATCGCTTCCACTCACACACACCATGCCACAAAGTGCTGCGTGCTTGCAGTGAAATTACGACACTTTGTTCTAGATTCCTTCTCCGTTTCTCGCATTCCGCCTTTGGAGTAGACTTTTGAAAAGATGCGTATGTTCCAATACTCATTATGAATTAGAACCATGAGACGCTGGCTAAAAGCTAGTACATCCAGGCTAATTAGAGCTCTCACACGCTTACACACGCGGAAACAAAAAGACCAGCGGCAGTGCGACTGGCGGCATAGCGCGATGAGGCGCTGCTGGTTTAATTGTTGGACGAAGCGGATTTGCCACACTCTCGACACTCTCATTATGAAAGTGGGCTGCCCACTTGGGAGGCACACACACACGCACAACCAATTGCACATTTATTTCAGGTTTGTTTGTGGCATGAGCGTTAATTAATCAGCACAGTTCTGTGGCAGCATTTAGTCTTCAGTGGCGCAGTGGCAGAGCGCTTTTGTTTTTGTCGCGGTTGCGGCGTGTGGTGGTGCAACATGTCAAGACACGGCGGCATTGATTAACATGCCAAGACATCATGTACAAATTGTGGCCGTACCTTACTTTGTGTGGTATGCTTCGTGCGGCGAAATGCTCTCACGCATGCGTGCATAACTTTCTGGCGGCGCATATGGCAAGTGCCTCTGCCTGTGCACGTGAGCGTGTGTGTGTGCACTTCTTTGACTTTGGCTTTGATGGAAAAGTTTCACTAATCTGTCGCCGTGCTGTCGCTGCTCATTTTTGCAGAACTGGTTAGAAGCGGTTGGGCACTTGGGCACTTGGTTATGGCGCTTTTAGTCAATTGGTCAACAAGGTGATTTATTTACTTTTAGCATCGTTTTAATATTGCTGCCTTTGTTGCTGCTGGTGTTTGATGGAGAAAATTACTTTCGTTTTCTAAAAGAAAATATCACACTCATACAAGAGACAGAAGCAGCAGGAAGCAGTGGAGGAAAAGAAAACTTTTAATCTGAGACCAGAGAGAAAGGCGTAGCCAATTTGAAATTTAATTACTGGCAGCCAGCGGATAGAACACAACTTTCTGTTCGTATTTTAGAAGTGCGCCAAAACAAGCGAAAGAAAGCATTTGCACATCTTAAGAAAGGTGACAAGATCAATGCTCGATCAATAAAATAAAGTGCAAGTGCAGCTACGCTAGGTTTTAGCAGTCAGTCGATTGCCTAAGGGCCCAAATAGCAACGATCATGAGAAAAGGCACCCGACCTATTCGAGCAACACATTTTTACATATTTTCTATGTTTTCTCTATTAAGCTTGATCATATTTCAGCTTAATTCCCTTGGTACGATAAAAACACGAATCTGGAAGTTTCACCAGGCTGCTATTAAGAACTTTTATAGATTCAAACTCAATGTTTTAAAATAAAACAAGTAAGGAAGTATCAGTCGGGTTTCACCGACAGAGTAATACCCTACACCATGTTTCCAAGTAGGGTGATGATTCACTGAAATTGTGGGTGCATTTGATTTACAACCCACGTAGTGGGCGGACCACGCCCATTTTTGGCAGACTACAAGATATACTTAATAGGACTATACACGCCAAATATTGATGCTCTGACAGGTGTACAACAGATGTTATCGGCATATTTATTTTACTGCCCCCATGGTGGGCGGACCATGCCCATTTTTGGAGAATTAAAAGATGTTCTTACCAGGAATGAAGTAACCAAATCTAGACGCTCTGGTGTATATATTATGGAAGTTAAGAGGATTTTTCGTTTATCGCCTATATAGTGGGCGGACCACGGCCATTTTCTTCTATGGCATCTAAGACCTATATATCAACTTGGGTACCGAATTTCATTCATTTATATTCGTAACTAGTCAATTGGGAGCCATTTTACCGGAAAAATGCTGCCGCCTATATAGTGGGTGGACCACGTCCATTTTTTCATATGACATAGATGACCGCCCCCTTAACTTGAATACCAAGTATTATTCTTTTCAATGAGTAATTAGACAAATTACAGCAATTTGATCGCAAAAAACCCGAGGTAGAGAGACTTATAGGTCCATTGGGGGCGTATCCTTCGACCGATTTGAATAATTTTAACAATTTACCTAACCCGAGGTTCACTGTGACTGTGTACCAAATTTGGACAAATCCAAATCGGACAACTCCTTCTTTCTTTTTTTTTGCGTACACGCAGACAGACAGACAGACAGACGGACGGACAGACAGACAGACGGACAGACGGACAACCGGAAATGAAAAGAGAAAGTGTTTCTGATCATTTCTATATACTTATGTCTATACCTAGGAAGGCTCCTTTAATGCGTTACAATTTTGGCACAAAGTTATTATACCCTATTACCATAGGTGTAGGGTATAAAAACCGGAATGCCGTGGTCCAAAATGTTTGTGAAGCGCTTGCACCCACACCAATTAACTTTTCCCTAAGAGTGTTTAAAGTGGGCTAAAATTAAATTAAATTTGTTTGATTTCTACTGCACTTGTGCCATTTCTTATGGGACGAATCACTGTGACCCCAGATGTGGATAATCTGCAAACAAGAAGTTATTACTTTGCTCGTCTATATCAGCGAACACTGTTATTGGTCATTTTTATCATGAGAGCTATCGACGAGTTAATGCAAAATAATGGCAGTTTTTAATATGCAAATTTACAAAATATTGCCAATTGTAAATCTTTTTCGCACTAATGCAACTTTGTAGGGAATCCCAAACCGCAAGCAAAGCCTAATGCCGGTATCACACTGCTTCCGATTCTTGTCGGCGACACGCTTCCGACTCTTGCTAACTGTCGTCGGCAGTGTGATAGTGCTACCGACTGTAGTCGCCGACTGTTTGTCGACGACAGTCGGAAGCAATGTGTCGCCGACAAAAATCGTAAGCAGTGTGATACAGGCATTAGCAAGAGTCGGAAGCGTGTCGCCGACAAGAATCGGAAGCAGTGTGATACCGGCATTATGCCATAAAAATTAGCTTTTTGAAGATGATACTTTTTGTTTGCTGGTCTTCTTGGTTTGCTTTATCATTGATAGCTGGCGAGCAGATTGATTTTTCGTCAATTCCAAGCACCTTGTAATTAATTGCAATTGATTGCCAAAATTTGGAGGAATTAAGAAGCGTAAGCAAGAAAACAAAATATGGCAAGTACGAGTATAAAAAGCACTATTCAACTGTTGGTAATGCCTACAAGGTAAAATAGCTGCGTCTCGCCCAAAGAGCATAGTTCATAAAAAACCAGTAAAAATGCCTACGTATAAACCACATGATGCACACCAACTTGCCACCTGCACAGATGTTAAGCCTGATATAAAATAAATTCGCAAAATGCAAAGATAAACGAAACGCAAAATAAATTCGAAAAAAAGAAAGTATGCAAACACTTAAATTTCGTGAAGTCGCCGACAATGACAATGGCGTACAGTGGTCCGCAGGGTAATATAACTACCATAAAATCTCCTGAATTGAAGCCGATAGAAAATCGTGATTAGTTTTCATGTTACACATACTAAATTCAATAAAATGCGCAGAATCGGACAACAAAACCGCTCACTTTCTCAATCTAAAGTCGAAAAGTTTTGCAAATTGGCAAGGAATATGTAATTGCATTATGCATCGTGTCTGAAAACGGGAATTTTCTTACTGTAGTGAAGTCAAGAATCGATTACCTTGAAATTGTAGTGGTCATTCCAGGAATTTGACATAGTTGTATGGCAGCTAGAAGCCGAAAATGTGAGCAGAATCAATGAATATGCATAACTATAAGATATACAGATCCCTTTTCGTAGAGGCAATTAATCTTTGGAATGCTGCGAAATCTGCACTTTCCAGACTATCAAAAGTTTTACTTTTTCGATTTTCTTACTACCTAAGTAAGTTTCCTTAGGAATTTTTCAAAACAAAGAGGTCTGTTTTTTTCTAAATATACATATCAAAATTTCAAAATATAATGCAAACTCCCCTTCTTTAACAAGTGATGAAATGTTAAACTTCATAAATATTGACTTGAAAAACTTTCAGTATTTTAAGACATTCTTCACCCTTACATTCGTAGTACCGTTTCACTCATTTCATCAATTTTCTTTCAAACTTTTGTGTTAAAAAAAGGGATGTTTTCGACCACTGTGCGCCGGCGCCTTTTTTGGAGTGCGCAAGTGCAGTTTGGAGTGCGCATAATGACGGTAGTTGTGTGAAAAAGTTGCCGAACCAGTTGTCATCATTGATGCTGCTGGTGGCTGGAAGAAAGAAGCATTCGAGGAACTGTGGGTGGAGAAACGGGGCTGGGAGAGTGCAGAAGAAGGCGCTGCTGGAATTTCTGACAACAATGTCTCGCAATACGTAAGCAGTCATTTTGAAATACTCTACTGATAAATACGATTTCAGCTAGCACAGAGAGAAATTCGTAGTATTTGTTGGAGCATGTTGCTGAAGTAAAATGCTTAACACAATCATCTAGATTCTAGAACTATGCCACGTAGACTATAGAACTAATCAAATTGAGCTTGATAGTAGTACGAAGTTTGGTCTGTAAAAAAACTGATTTCAGCTCAAATATAATGGGGAAGGTAAATTTCCGTATACCAACATGAAATATTGGTTCATTTGTGTACTGGATTATATTAACGCTAGCCAGGTAAGAAAGGGAATTTGTATTCTTATTGCTCTGGGTAATCAAGCTAGTGCATATTTCAAGGGATTGTAGTTTAACCTCGAGGATCTGGTTGGTGTCCAGGTGTTTACATTGAGCGAGTGTTATTGCGTCATATTGTCCCAGAATGTGATCAATCTCGAATTCCTGAAAAATGCAAAACTTCCTTATAAAAAAAACTTTTTTATAATGAATTAATGAAGTTTGTATGGTAAAAAAATTCGCATAATTTGGATTACCGGCCTACTTATGTTTTTGATATTCATATGCTAAAACGTTTTCGTGGGCACTCCTTAATAGTAGAATGACGTAATGCGTCATATACCCTAATCCCATTGCGATCCCATAATGAAACTTTCTCACATATTTGTTGACATACTATGAATATAACAAAATTTAAAAAAAAATTATTTATGCAAATAATGCTCGTTTTAACAAAGAGGGAAGAGTACAAAATCTAGATTTTGCGGAAACTAAGCTTTAAGTAGCTTGAAACCAAAACCTATACAAATTAATTTTACATACTCTCCATATAAAGAGCACATGCCTATTTTAAATTTGAACAAAACTTGAAATGGGAAAAATGATTTAATTTTTCCCGCGCGATTTAACGTCGAATGACCAAAAGTTAAATTTTCCCAAACATTTGCTAGTCTAATTTAAAGATTTCAAGTTTCAACAAGAACTTCTTTTAACTAAATATTTTTATAAGCTTTTTATAAGCTTTATATCTGTGGTCAAAAGCAATAACGACTTAAGTCGACTTAAGACGAAATTGAGTTGACGTTACCACTGTATTCCTGACGTTGATGCGCATATTTTGTTCAAACCCCGGTATCTGTACCCATCTCAGAAAAAAAGTTATTTTAAAAAAACACATGCACTTATGTGCATTTCAAATTTCGAATTGCATTTTCTCGAAACAGTTGTTTTCGACTTAAGTCGTTATTGCATATGACCACAGATATTAACTTGCCTTCAGGTTTGTACATATGTATGTATGTATGTAGTCAAATCTAGTAATAAATTTTTCACCCACTTCCCGACTACTTAGAGATCTGAAACTTTGCATACATGCGTAAACACGATGACAATACATGATTTAAGTATATAGAGAAATCGTTAATAGTGGAACTTCATCCAACGAATATGAATTCATTGTGCAGCCCAGTGGGTAGAGTCTCGCGCTTGCATTCGGTGGGTCGTGGTTTCGAATCCGGCTCGGAGGCTGTAAGTTTTTTTTCTCTTTAACTTTTTTCACATTTTTTTTTCCAATACATTGCTGCCGTCAATTTCTGGTTCGTCTTTGCTCCTCGCCGTTCAGCATGCGATAATTGCCGTTTCCACATACTTTCCACTCGACGGCCAGCAGACTTCGTGCCGCGTGTCGCTGTTGATTTTTATATTCTGCCAAGGAAAAGTTTTCACTCTCAATCGAATGCTGCGCTGTCAATCTCTTCCTTCAACCGAATTTTAATGCACAGCAGCTGAGCAGCAGACGCGTCATGTTTGTGCGCGGCAGCAGCCAGGACAAAAACGGGCAAACAATAAAGAAGAAAAGAAATTGACCACCAAACTTGCTGCCTTGAGTCGTGCTGCGGTAAATGCAATGCGCCTGCCTGCTTGGCGGCCTCACTGGCTGCTCCTAACTTGTCTCAAATTAGCTGGCGCTGCTGCGTGCGTCTCTCGGTCTCGCGGTTAGTGGCACATTCACTTGTTTTCTCTGCGTGTGCGCATTTTTCGTTTCCGCCACTTCACCCCAGCCACCTGCCGCTAACGTCTGTTGCTGTTCCATCGCAGACGCGCGCGAAAATTGCGAAGTTGCGTGTGTTTATTAAATCCGCATACATGCACACGCCAGACCTCCGCCAGCCGTAGTGCTTCCAGTTTCTGCGCTATGAAACATATCCCATGCACATGCCAAGAAAATGACGCTGGAAATGTTTTCTGTGAAGTTATTTGGCATCTCTGGCTCTGATTATTCTACAGCTTCAGCTGCCGCGTCCAATATGCTGAAAGTGCAACATTCCGCAGCTGAAATTCGAACAGTTTTTGCCCATTGTTGCTAATTTTTATAGCATTTCACCGATTAAAGCGGAAACCGCATTTCATTGTATTGTATTACGAATGGTATTTCGAATGGTATATGTATAAACGTTTCCGCATGCCAAAACTCGATTAAAAAAAAATTTTTTTAAGTAAGATAGAAAAAGATGTTGTGTACATATATAATAGCATTTAATACTGTTGTTTAGAGAAATGAAGCTGTTTTAAAGCCTTATTCTGACAACAACCTCCATGGGTACCTTGTTTCAACCAAGGTCCGGACACGCTTGTGTGCGAAAAAAACCGTATGTGTTGCCACGCAGTCAAAGCTGGACGCCGAAAATCTTCAGCTGCAACCCTCTATCTAAATACAATGGACTCGAATCTTCCTCTCCATGAGCACTCCTTCATTTCGAAAGGCTTCGCCAATGGAACCAACCTCATGTGTTGGAGTCTTTTAAGATGCAAGGAAAGGAAGAGAAAAGGTGCGAGCTTGAGGATCTCGAGCTATGCCGCAATGAAAACGGTGCTCGAACAGGTCAAGCGTCTGACCCAAGGTTTCAAGCCCGGGGAATCGTCTTGCAAGGACGAAAACAGATAGGGTACGCTGAGGTTGTGGAGGAACTTCGTCACAGAAAACTTCTCCGAATTACTGCAAGTGGGGCGAAGGAACAATCCTACGTTTGGAGAAGAAATTTCGGAACAAGTAATAAGTAAATTGGTGCAAACAAATTTCACATTTATGTATGTACATACATATGTATATTCTATATATGAAATATGAGAAACATTTTATATTAAGTTTTTCATGAAGGAGTAGCTATATACTTTTTTTTTGTCTTGGTAACTTTGCAAAATGTTAAATTTAAAATTTGCAATTAACTAATAGCTTGTCCACATAAGGAAAGGAATTCATACGAGCTAAGTCCCAAGCAATAAGCAATGATGAATAAGTTTATTTATTTGATAAAAATATGAATGAGTAATAATATACATACTGTAATTGTAAGAAAATTTGATTAAAAGCTTATTTAAAGTACTACCAATCGTAAATAGTAGGGTTAATTGTGAAGCGACCATTTGGTTGTTGTATAAAATGTTTCGTTTTGACTCTAAAATCTTATACAAATCTTATATATCTTTGCATCTTTGCAATCAGAAATCTCGAAATTATGAGTTAGAGAAATGAACATCTTGAATTGAAATTTAATTTGAATCATAACACAAAATGTTTACCCCCAAAAAATTGCATAACCCTTTACTGTTTCATATTCTTATTATATTGTGCTGATGAAGCGAGTGTTTATTTCAAAAGTGACATTTAAACACTGCTCAATTATTGTAGAACTATAAATTAATCTTCAAATAAATAATAATAGAAATTTAGTCGTTCGATGTGATATTCGCTGATATAAAATTATATAATAATTTTACTAAAAGTACCACTCAAACTCAACTGATACACTTCCACTTGGCGACAGATGCCGTTAAATGAGTATAGCGAATCGTGTGTTTCAATATTATTATAAATTGTGATAGCTCTATACACTTAAGATTTTACTCTCTGGAGTATTATCAATCTTATTAATTTCTCGTTAGAAGCTCATAAGCGCGTGTGCCTGCCTGACACAGCTCATTGATGAGAGGTTAACAAGAGTGTATTACATCGTTAATTCAAGTCTATTCACAGACAGCAACAACAGCAAGCAACGGCTGTTGGTGGCAGAGAGAAACGGTATGCCATGAAAAATTTGCATTAAAATACCAAGCGCGATTTTAAAATTGAACAACTGTTCGTGTCTACCAACGAACAAAAGCTGCGTGCCAAAGCGAGGATGACGCTGGCAGACAAGTGCGAGTTGTTCGATTGCGGCAAGTGCTATTGTTATGATTTTAGGATTACGTTCCCCTAAAGAAAAAAAACGGGAACTCTCATAAGCCCACTTTTGTTATCGGAGGTGCGTACATAAACAGATATTTTTTCAATATAGAAGCTTGAAATTTTGTATGATATAATGTTTTCATAACGTTAACATATTCTCACTATAAAAAGATAAGAAATATGTTTCGAAATATTTTTATTTAATTTTTAAAAGGGATTGGGTCGGCTCAAAAAACAAAACAAGTATTTTTCTATGCGTGTCCATAGATTCCAAAATGCTGCAGGTTTTTCGAAATATTTGTTTTTCTTTTTTTTGAATAAAAATTGAACTAGTTCCTCGTATCTAATATATAGCTCGATTATCTTTCCATCTGAACCCCCGGCATTCCTACTTTTCTTGTTTGTTCACAGAAAACAGCCAAAACCAAGTGATGGACAGACGGGCAAGGAGAAATCAAGCACTTGACTGCTTTTTAAATGTAATTATACCCAGCTCCAGCAGAGAAGCTATATCTCAAAGAGCCAGAAAAACCAAAGAAGAATTACGTATGTCATCAGTGTACCTAACAAGAGTACATAAACTTACACGAAAAAAGGTACAAGTAATAATTCTAGATAAGCATTCACTTCATGGTTACGTACATGGAAATGAGTTCAATAGAGAAAATATCTAAAAATCTCCTTAAGTAAAGTATCTGCCACTCTTCTTTTCATTGATATTTTCGGTATTACGATTGCTATCCTAGCAAATTCATTGTTCTAATAATCCTGCGCAAGTCTTTGGAAATTTATAATAAAACACCATTCATTGTGTTGCTCTACTTTGAGCTTCAAATTACTATCAGAATACTATTGTAATCCGCAGGAACTTATAAACAAATTTATTTGACGATAACGGTAGTAATGAAGTCATAACGAAAAGTTTTTGAATTCAGAAAATGGATTGTTACCGCCAGCATATTTAAAGGCTTGCACTTTCTCCTCATTATTTTATTATTTTGACATAAGAATCAAGAAAATTTGAATAAGCTAAAATAGTTAAGTTACTTTCTCAAAAAACCAGAAGATCCCGTCACCCGCTTTTCATTTCGTTGCCCGACAAAAAGCTGAATTGGCACCACCGCGGGCGAAACTACCAGGCACAACAAACAACAGCAACCACTTTAACTCACACTACCATTAAGCGTCAAGCGCTAGGAAGTTTCTTTTGTCTAGTTTTGTGCTAAATTTTGAAAATTCTTAGCATGCCGCCGCCTACGAAATTTTTTGCTGCTGCTTTTATACAACTCTATTTGTGAGTTGTGAGGCATGAAAACGTGAGTTGCAAGTGCGCAGCACACTTATGAGCATGACACAGATACACGTACGCTTGCACTAGCTTGCTGCGGGCTGTAAGCCCAATTTAAATGAAGATACAGTATATCACGTAAAGCAAATTTAACCAAATGAGAACTGCAGCGGAGCACACGGAACGAAAAACTGCAACCTTTTCATAAAATTTGCTAACGATCAAACACTAAAAAAGAATTCGAGCTGAAATATTTTTAAATAAATTAACTTTTATACATATGTTGTAGGCAAAAGAAAACGTTTTTATAAGCTTTTTATTAACTTCACTTCAGGTTAGCTAGTTTGATAGTTTGTAGTCAAATCTAGTAATAAATTTTTCACCCACTTCCTGACTACTTGGAGATCTGAAGCTTTGCATACATGCGTAAACATAGTTCAATCATATGTACATGATTCAATCATAAAAATATTAAAATTACTATTACTATTTTAATATTTAATTTGTTCATTTTTGTTTGCCTACTTTGCCACAGTCTGGCAACCACTCAAAGGATAATCACCTGCAGTAGCACACTTTTTTTGTATTGCGAGTATTTGCGTGATTTCTATTTTCAAACAGTTTCTCAATGATTTTCACAGTTTTGTGGCTGAGTAGCAGCGCTTTGAAGCTTTTCAGATTTTTGCAATGCAATGCAAACGCAACGATACACTTTAACCAACTGATCGCACAGACGATTTTACCACGGCTTATAGCTGTCCCCGAAACCTTAGCTCGCTACTCTTTTCAAACTCCACTGCCTGCTGGCTGAGCTGGGTCTGTTGCTGCCGACGACAAGCGACAAGCGACCAGCAACAACCAACAAGCGAGCAACTGTTGAGTGCGACGGCTATGCAGGCGGACAGCGACGCGGATGGATGAGCGGATAGGTGCGGCATGGCATCGGCGGCATGGCATCGGCGGCAGAGCGGCAGACATGCAGGCAAGTCGTCTTGCCATCAGCAACAGTCGACAACAGTCGGCAGCAGCAGTAACTTCACCATTTGGCAGCATAGCAGCGCGCACTGCTGTTAGCGTAGCATCAGGTGCGCGCATCCGCCGCGTACTAGGTAAAACGCGTAACTTGCCTCCCCTTTCAATTCAACTGTGCGTGTGTATGCTTTTGTTTTTGTTTCTGTGTGATGGAGCTGCGAACATATAACTGTCGTAATTCGTTATTTGGCGCTCAGGTGAACTGCTGAAAACTGACTGTAGTTGGGGTTGGACCGCTCAGCGGCTATGGTTTCTGCATTGTGCAGTGCATTTTGTTGTTGTAACGTTATTGTTTATAACGCTAAGCTACTGTTGCTGAAAACTTGAGTACAACTGCCGTTACAAATAACTTGTTCGTAACGAGCACTTGCTTACTTCCCCTACAAAAGCAAGCGCGTTCGTCACTTAAATCTTTTGTTTCTGCAGTAGCAATTATTTACATTTGTCTATTTATGTATGTTTTTTTTTGTCTTATAGTAGGAAAGCATTAAAGGCCAGTTAGTGCGGAACTTTAAACCGCTAAGACTTCCTCTCGTCTGCACGGAACCAATCCGTTAGGTAGTATGTCGGAAGGCCTTCATGAGCGCTACCGCTCGATTGTCTGTCTATTGGTCTGTTCATATTCAGCCTTCCGACAGTCCAGTTCGCCAGCCTTTGTTGCGAAGGATTAGGTTTCGGCAATTTCGAACTGTAGCCGCCCTAGCTGAGTTTTTCGTGCATTTTCTACTTTTTGCAAAACATGTAAAATAGGTACGAAAACGTTCTTTAACCATGTTCTGCTACAGGAAAAGTCAAGGGCGTTACTCAAGGAGGAGTGGCGTCTCTCATACAACCAAATGGCGTATGGTATAATTCTAGTATTGATCGCAGGACACTGAAACTTGGTACGGGTCGATATTAAGTGACATGCCTTCACAGGAAGATAATTTGGGTTTTGGAACAATAGGCGTGGCAGCTCCCATACATTTAACCTATGTGATAAAGCTGTAAAGCTGGTTAAGGCATAACACTGAAACTTAGTACGGAGTCACTGCTTAGTCCTACCCCTTTATTGGTTGTAGTAGGGGTTTACACACGAGTGTATGGAACTTCCGCTGCAATTTGGGTTTTAATGTTTGTATGGATGCATGCTTCTTATATGCCCATAAACGTCTCATCCGATCAGTACCTGGCTAAGTGCCATTGTACAATGATATTCCCATCCCGTATAAGGCCCTCCTTTTCCATTTACGATTTTCTTTTCCATATTCCCGTTCCATTTCCAGTCCGCACTTATCCATTTGTCACTTTCAGCCGCTCTCGCGCTACAACCCGCAATCACTCAAACCCCAACAAGTGACCACAACACGTCTTGTAAAGGACAAGTCCCCAACTGTGATTTTCAAATCACTTAACTCTGTTCAATTCATTTACTATCGTTTAAAATTAAACGCGCATTGACCGAAAACCCCGTGTGTTCCCTTTTTATTAAAATAAGTCGATATCGACTTATACAGTACCTTATGTACGGATATCTGCGGAGAACATGTCTTATAAAAGGGTACGCAAATGTTAATATCTTTTGACTCGTGCCACCGAAACCAGAGCGGAGTGTTTGGTCCGGGGGTCCTTGCTGTGAATAAAAAACTCCACAAAAAAGAGGGGCGAGTATGACAACTGTCATGCCTACTCTTCCATATAAGAAATAAAACGTATATTTGGACTCTATATGATATATATACCTATATTGTCAATTATGTCCTTTCTAGAGAAAATCGGGGGCGAGATTGATTACTGCCGTGTCCACCCCCCAATTCAACAATTTAAAAGCAAGTGCATTCAGTTTGCTCCTCCTTAGGCCGCATCAAAGGGATGGTTGTTAGTCTTGTTTAATGTACGAGAGAGGTCCATTTCCATTTTACAATGAAAAAGAAAAACAATAATCATTATTCGAACCCCACTGTAATTGCGGTAATTACGGCATAAGAAACATTGTTGCTTTTGTTGCTTTTTGCAAGGACAGCACTCAACGATGCACCGCCTACCAAATTGTACAAATGCCGCTCATCTTCACTTGAACATAAATTTATATTCGCATAAAAATACGCTTATTAATAGATCGACTGTAAGTCCAAGGTCAAGCAATCACTTTAATTTTACTAGTGGTTTTCAGACATTTATTAAGTACAAAATGTATATTGAGTATGCGTATCTGTTCATTTGATGATGTGGCCAAGTGTTTTTTCAATTACATCGAGGCGATGCGAGGTAAAGTTAATGAAGCGCACTCCAGCTCAAATTGCAACAGTCTCAAGTTCAGCGAGTCCAATTCATCTTTAGTGTTTTTCTTTTTGGCAAATGCATTGATATACTAAATAGTAGTAATTCTAGTTGTAGTAATATAATTCATAAAAAAATCTCGTAAATTTTTTAGAAAGGTATTAATTCAGAGTCTTTAAAAAGTTTTTACATATGCTTGGGAATAGTTTACACTGATGCCAGCGGCATTAACACTAGATTGCCCAAATGAGTCATTTTGATTGCTTTTTAATTTCAATTAGGAAAAAAATTATATTTATAAAGACCTTGGCTTAGGCTTAGCTTTCTCGCATGATCTTGTGTGTGGTTGTTATATTTTACCTCAAATTAATTAGCCACTCCGTAAATTTATATATTTCTATGGTTCCCGTCTAGCCGAAGGCCTTAGCTGCCAGTGCTACTAATCTAGTTTTAAAAATTGTAATTGTATTACCTTTTTTAAATAAATAATAATAATAATTAGCCACTCCATTACCTAGTTCACACAGAGCCTCCTTGTGGCGCCTGCTGGGTAGCTGCTTAACATCCGTCAGGCAGTGAGCTAATGTGTGCAGCGAGGTCTCCCCTAGACTAGAAACTTGGGGATGTACTACATACGCAGGGTTTGGGTATTGACATCGTCAGTCGCATCACCATCAAGCGGCTGGGTCTTGTCGTGCGTATGGACGAACGAGCTCCAGCAAAGAAGGTATTCGAGGCGGCCATGCCTTCGTTGGAAAGACTAAGTACTGGCACTGGCAACACTTGGAATTTTCTTCTGGAGAAGGCGCGCGCGTAGCAAGTGTGCTGGAGAGAAGCCCTACATCAGGTCGTAACCCTGTAACGGGCTGTTCTGCCCAATTGAGGAAGCTAGGACGGAAATATAGCAACTTCCAGACTATTTTCCATAAAATCAAAAACTAGGGATTCCAATTTGGAGCCTAGGAGCCGGATTTTTACTACTTTGGCCCTCGTTCGGACACTAGTAACGAGGGCTGGGTACATTAAAACCCACGGGTTACGGTGTCTCGCCAAATGGGCTACCCCCTCACCTAACTAACTAAATACGCATAGAATGCGCTCTTCTAAGCAAGGAACCAATTTGTTTTGCCAATGTTCTGACTTAATATTTAAAATAATAAATATAGTTTTAAAAAGTATGACGTCGAAGTTAATCATATTTACTAATATACGTCTAGCTCAGACCTACACATCAGACGTGAGTAGCACAAGATTATAGCAAATTTTTGCTCAGATAACTGCGAGATTACGCAAAAATATTTGTTTTATATTTTTGAGTGTACATACTAAAATTTGGAAAAGAAAAATTTTATTATACCATGATGATTACTTGTACATATATGATTATTTTGAGCCCCTACAAGATAAACAGCACAACAACAACAGGCAAACTTCGATTATCGTAAGTTATTTTTTTTATAAGGGCCGTTTATCAGCGCCAATTCATCTCGACTGTCAACTTGAAGTTGTGTATTAGGCGTAGAGGTAACGCGAGGTTAGTGCAGTAAGCAAGTCAAAGCAAAGCAGTAGAAAGGCAAAGGAAAAGGAAAGTAAGAAAACCAAAATGTATGAGTGAAAATGTTACAAACAATAGCAATTGTAATAGCTGCCAATTAGCTTTTTAATCCAAAATGCGTAGGCATATCAAGTTAGATATATAATATATATTAGGGCGAATTCATAATCTAGGTAAAAATAACATAAACACAACAAACCACACGTCACAATATTCATAGTCAACATACTTATAGCTCAGCTAGTCCAGACGTAACGTATTTTATCGTGCCAGCTGACACAACCTGCTATACACGAGCTCTATACATGCGTTGACTCTAAACGAATTTTTATGTAAACGTATCGGAGTAAACGTAATCAAATTAGTTTACGTGAAGACATGTCAGCTGATTGCTTGGTTGCAGGAAAGTGCTGCCACTGCTATTCAACTTTAGTTCAACAAAAACAGCCGATTATTATTGTCAAAAATTTGTTTATAAAAGTAGTAAACAATAAAAAGTTGTAAAAATTAAGATAATTCTGTCCCATAGATTTTATAAAGAATGTAAAATGTCGTCCAGTCCGTTGTGTGATGGTTAGCACATTCCCTTACCAAGTCATAGGTTCATGGTTCAACTCCTGCATTTCACAGACCTTACTTAATGCTTCTACTTCGAGTAATTAGTCGTTTAGAAATTATTAGAAGTCATATTACCATTCCTAGTACTACCGTGGAGAGAGCGGACGTGTTTCTCTTACGCTCCAGCCTCCTCCAAAATTACTAAATACATCCGGCATCCCGAACTAAAAAACGATTTCGGAAAGCCGTCTAAACACAAAGTGGTGCAATAAAAAGTGACCAGCCAAGTCAGTGATTCGATTGAAAAAAGTAGCAAACAATTATAAATATTGTTTGCTAAGGCGGAGAGCGAACAGAAAATGAGCGTTCAGCGCTCCCCGCCACCAACAAACCAACTGCTCACAAATACCCGCCCGCCAAGCGGGGGAGTCTCGTCGTGGCATCTCGTTCTACTGCTTCTTCAAGGCAATTAAGCGCTGCACCTGCACCAAGCGCAAGGAGTGCAGACACTGCTGAAAACGCAGCAGACTCTCTCGCGCAAAGACCTCGCTACGCGCCGTCGACTGAATGCGCCCAACTTACGATGAAGAGCTTTGCAGACGGATCACCGGCAAGTACAACTCAAAAAAAAAAATGTGTGCGTCTCGGGACGCTCGACAGAAGTGATAACTTAAACTAATCCAAGTTAAATAGAGTGCGCATCTCATATAAAATTTTGGCTGAGAAAATTTTGCACTTGGGTCATTTTAATAAAGCCCACAGTTCCACTCAGTTTCGCTCAGTCACTCGTCCTCTCAGAGAACCGCTCTGCTACAAGAAATTCCAAACTCAAAGTAAATATAACGAGGGCTGCTTACTGTGAGAAAATTCTCCCATTTTGTGGGAATTCGAACTCTTTTTCTACATATTCTTAACAAAATGCTGTTGTTTTGTATTACAGCATTTTGGAACTCAGCCATACTGTTTTATTTATTGATTTATGTTTTTTACTACCATTATTTTGAATGAAAATGTGGCTGAAGTGCCAATTCCCATGGGAGAATTTTTTAAGCATTTGAGAGAATTGGCTTTGACTGAGTTTGCACCCCTGATCGCACGACTCAATGGCTTGGTTCGTTCGGTTTTCGTACTCAAATGAGCCGAACGAGCATTTTTTGCGGCTGATTTTCGTATTTTGCATGGTGTTATGAAAGTCGTGTGCATGTGCTCTTCTTCTGCATGTCGGCAGCTCAGCCAACAAAGTATACGAAGAATCAGAGCAGCGCTCGGCTAGACGATATTCCCGACAGCGCTGCTGTTTGATTCTGTGTTGTTGTTGTTTTCATATGAAAGACAAAAAATTCTTTGGCTCTGCTCTGCCATAAACGAACAAAAGGTACTTCAATATTTGCGTATGTCCGCTTTTACACGATGCGACTCGGCCCCGGAGACACGGAAGAATGTTGGAAAGAGGGGTGAAACGACAGGGGAACGCGCAAAATCGCTCGGGCAGCGATTGTGCTGCGATTTTCTGATTTTCTGACGTTCCTCTTTATTCACTTTCGCGCTTCGCGCTGTCGACTGTAAATTAAAACTTGAAATGGAGTGAATACATATTGCAAAAAAACTGCAAAATTTACAGAATTTTACGCATAAAAGTAAATATAAAGAAGAAAATGAGCAAAGAGTGGAATAAGTGCTTTAAATGTTTACAAATTACAGAAATAAAACCAGCTGCAGACTCTAGTGTCAAAATGCTCGACACCAGCGAGTCGCATCGTGTAAAAGCTATGCGCGATTTCAAAGCGGAATGCGAAAAAATCGCCGGGGCCGAGTCGCATCGTGTAAAAGCGGACTATGCTGTGTTATGAATGAAATCTGCTTGCAGCTTCCAACTCGTTTTGAAATTTCAAATCGAAGTTGGAATTTGTTGAAATATCGCAAACATTTTTCCAATGTGCGACATTTCCAGAGATAATACTAAAATTTAAAAGGCTTTTTATAGAATATTTATACATTTTAATAAAGAATGAAATATGCACATATATTAATATTAGATATTTTTGTCAATATCACCTTAATAAAAGTGATGTTGGCAAATAAATAACTTCTTAATATAGTCATTGCCCTATAATAAGATCAGCAGAGGGAAATTGAAATAAATTTTAAATCGCCAAAATTATCATTTGGTATGAACAAGAAATACACAACAACAACAACACAGAAACAACCAAATGCCTTTTTCGTGCTTTGAGCATACCCGAAATGCCAAATCAACGACTGTCAACGAAATTCTCTGAGCGGTTGAGTAGTTTTTGTGTCCCCCTTTGCCGCTGTCCGAAAAACAGCTAAGCGCTGTGGGTTAGAGTGAGAGAGGAGGGGCCCGCGTACCGCTGCCGTATGCGTGAGAGAGAGGGAAGCCAGACAGACTGGCACCGTAACGCGTTACGTTACGAAGCGGTTTACCCTCCCATAAAAAGTTATCACTTCAACAAGTAAGGAAGTATCAGTCGGGTTTCACCGACAGAGTAATACCCTACACCATGTTCCCAAGTGGGGTGATAATTCACTGAAATTGTGGGTGCATTTGATTTACAACCTACATAGTGGGCGGACCACGCCCATTTTTGGCAGACTACAAGATATACCTAATAGGACTATACATGCCAAATATTGATGCTCTGACAGGTGTACACCAGATGTTATCGGCATATTTATTTTACTGCCCCCATGGTGGGCGGACCACGCCCATTTCTGGAGAATTAAAAGATATTCCTACCAGGAACGAAGTAACCAAATCTGGACTCTCTGGTGTATATATTATGGAAGTTAAGAGGATTTTTTGTCTATCGCCTATATAGTGGGCGGACCACGCCCATTTTCTTGTATGGCATCTAAGACCTATATATCAACTTGGGAACCGAATTTCATTCATTTATATTCGTAACTAGTCAATTGGGAGCCATTTTACCGAAAAAATTTTGCGGCTATATAGTGGGCGGACCACGCCCATTTTTTCCTGAGATATAGAAGACCTACCTCTTAACTTGAATACCAAGTATTATTCTTTTCCATGAGTAATTACACAAATTATAGCAATTTAATCGAAAAAAACCCGAGGTAGTGGGACTTATAGGTCCATTGGGGGCGTATCCTTCGACCGATTTGAATAATTTTAACACTTTTCCTAACCCGAGGTTCAGTGTGACTGTGTACCAAATTTGGTCCAAATCGGACAACTCCTTCTTTCTCTTTTTTGCGTACACGCAGACAGACAGACGGACAGACAGACAGACGGACAGACGGACAACCGGAAATCAAAAGAGAAAGTGATTCTGATCATTTCTATATACTTATGTCTATACCTAGGACCGCTCCTTTAATGCGTTACAATTTTCGCACAAAGTTATTATACCCTATTACCATAGGTGTAGGGTATAAACAATTGTTTTCGAACAAAAAAATTCGCCCAAAAATAACAAGCTAGCACCATTATTGTCGTGGAGTGCAGAATGCACGACTCCCGACCCAATACCATAGAGTAGAATAGAGGTCCAACTCTTTCAAGATGCGCTCGCGCTCACTTACACTAATACAAAACCTCTCTTTTTCGCCTCACGTACGCGTCAATACTTGCAAAATTTACACACTCCATCACATTATGCAGCTCTTTTCTGAGCGTAAAACGAACGTACTTGGGGTGAAATTCAATAAAACGAACGTACTTGGGGTGAATTTCGATAAATCGACCGTACTTGGGGTGAACTTTTCTTGCGCTCTTTCCTTGTCTTAGGTGGAAAAGCCTCTTTTAGGGATGCCAACTTTTATTCCTTGTGCTGTTCAATAAACAAATTATAAAATAAGACATCTATCTATGTACGTGGGTATTATATTGCAGAAATTTCAATGTGAAATAAGACTACAAGCTTGGCAGCTTCCTGAAACTGCAGAAAGAAGTCAAATGAATTGATTTATAAGTATTGTGAATTGGAAAAGTTGTCATCCATAATGTTGTTAATGTTTTTATACCCTACACCTATGGTAATAGGGTATAATAACTTTGTGCCAAAATTGTAACGCATTAAAGGAGCCTTCCTAGGTATAGACATAAGTATATAGAAATGATCAGAAACACTTTCTCTTTTCATTTCCGGTTGTCCGTCTGTCCGTCTGTCCGTCTGCGTGTATGCAAAAAAAATAAAGAAGGAGTTGTCCGATTTGGACAAAATTTGGTACACAGTTACAGTGAACCTCGGGTTAGGTAAAGTGTTAAAATTATTCAAATTACCCGAAGGACACGCCCACAACGGGTCTTTAAGTCCCACTACCTCGGATTTTTTTCGGTAAAATGGCTATAATTTGTGTAATTACTCATAGAAAAGATTAATACTTGGTATTCAAGTTAAGAGGTAGGTTTTCTATATCTCAGGAAAAAATGGGCGTGGTCCGCCCACTATATAGCCGGCAAAATTTTTTCGGTAAAATGGCTCCCAATTGACTAGTTACGAATATAAATGAATGAAATTCGGTTCCCAAGTTGATGTATAGGTCTTAGATGCCATACAAGAAAATGGGTGTGGTCCGCCCACTATATAGGCGATAAACGAAAAATCATCTTAACTTCCATAATATATACACCAGAGCGTCCAGAATTGGTTACTTCGTTCCTGGTAGGAATATCTTTTAATTCTACAGAAATGGGCGTGGTCCGCCCACCATGGGGGCAGTAAAATAAATATGCCGATAACATCTGTTGTACATCTGTCAGAGCATCAATATTTGGCATGTATAGTCCTATTAGGTATATCTTGTAGTCTGCCAAAAATGGGCGTGGTCCGCCAACTCTGTAGGTTGTAAATCAAATGTACCCACAATTTCAGTGAAATCACACCACTTGGGAATTTGGTGTAGGGTATTACTCTGTCGGTGAAACCCGACTGATACTTCCTTACTTGTTTTTATATAAGATGCAGTTTATTTATATTACGTTTACAAAAGCAATTATTAAATTTCTTTCTCTTATGTTTTAGAACTCCGAAACTTAATTTAGCCATTTAATTAAAACAGCTGAGTTATTTTAGCACACCCTTTTTGGGTTTTATTGTGCCAAGAGCCTAGAAAACTGTATTTATTAAAGCTTCTTACAAACGCTTGGCAACTCAGGTATAGAGCCAACACACCAGAATTTTCAATCCATTTCCTTCACTCCTACTTTCTATCGCCTTCGGCTACACGACGAAGCAACAACAATACAGTGGTGAACTCACAGCATAATGCGTGTGAACATAAAAAATGCAAATTCTCTGAGCGAGCAAAAGAGTTGGACCTCTATTCTACTCTATGCCAATACTAAGCAACCCAACTAACACTACTATGTTCTGCTCTCCGGAGATCGCAGCTCCAACCAGTGTTGCCAGAAAAAAATATCCCAAATCGTCAAAATATTTAAAATAATCGTCATTTTGGGTCCTAAATCGTCATTTCAATGAAAAGTAAAAATATACTAGTATATTTTATTTCTGATTAAGTAAAATTATTTAAAAGTTTAGATCAAGATACAAACAATGTATTATAGGTATTATTCACAAGAAATTCATTAACAACTTTGTGATTTGATTTTTCCCCGTTTATCCCCCTAAAAGCTTTCAGCTGCTTCGCCCACTAGGGCATTCCAGAACTCATCGGCACCCCGACTCGTGAAACTGACATCCCAGTCAGTATCACATTTTTAACTTATTATACAATATTTTAAGTGGTTTCCAGAGTCTTTACATATTTGTGTATGTAAAAGTTACCTATACTATGTACATAAGTATATTCGAAATATTTTTTTTATCAATATTCTTCCATTGATGAGTTAACATTTTTACTTATATTAGAGCTTAATTTTTTAGTTTTGTTAAAAAATTATTAAGTTTTAAAAAATCGAGCTAATAAAATTCCGTGTAGAGCTTCACTATTTAGACGATTTCTATATTTAGTTTTGTTGAAATTAACTTTTGAAAAGATTCCTTTAACATTTGCAAGAAAAAAGTGGCAACAAACTAGATATCCCGAAGACAAGAAAAAGTTAAATGCACTCACCAAAGAACTCAAAGAGCTCCTAAATAGCGAACGAAACTCCCAACTCCAACGTTACCTCAGTAACCTTGATGCGACACCTGCTACAGAGTACTCTCTCTGGAAAGCTACAAGCAAGTTAAAGAGACCCATTCTGTCCCAGTCCGCAATACGAATGGAAAACAGTAAATGGGCTAGGAGTGATCACGAAAAGGCTGACACATTCGCCAGACATCTTAAAAGAGTATTTACCCCACATGAAATTGAACCCCCACCTGGCATAGCAGAAGAAGTCGAAACAACCTTGAGCCATACCTATCAAATGGACCTGCCCATACGCAAATTCTCGAAAGCGGAGGTCAGAACAGTTGTCGAAAAACTTAATATAAAAAAAGCCCCTGGTTACGACCTTATCACCGGCCAATTATTTAAACAACTCCCAGAAAATGGAATCACCTTCCTAACATATCTGTTTAATGCAGTTTTGACATATGGCTTTGTACCTCCCCAGTGGAAAGTATCCCAAGTAAAAATGATTCTCAAACCCGGAAAAAGCGCTGATAAAGTCGAGTCATATCGCCCCATTAGTTTGCTTCCGATCGCCTCTAAAATTATGGAAACTCTTTTTCTCAAAAGACTTCTGCCAATAATAGAAGAGCGAAAATTGATCCCCAACCATCAATTCGGATTTAGAAAAAAACACGGTACAATTGAACAGGTCAACAGACTGGTTAAGCATATCCACTCTGCGTTCGACCAGAAAAAATATTGTACAGCAGCGTTCCTGGATATTTCACAAGCATTTGATCGCGTTTGGCATGATGGATTGCTTTACAAAATAAAAAATACTCTCCCAATAAATTACTATATACTACTCAAGTCTTATCTCAACAGCCGATATTTTTTCGTCAAACAAGGCGAAGAACAGTCTGAACTTTATGACAGCTCAGCTGGCGTTCCTCAAGGCAGTGTCATGGGTCCCATCCTATACCTACTATACACGTATGATTTACCAGCCGATGAAGGAGTTATCATAGGCACCTTTGCAGATGACACAGCTGTTCTGGCTGTGGACATCCTCCCGCACGTGGCCTCCTCTAAACTCCAAAGAGGGCTAGACAAAATCACTCACTGGTTGAAAAAATGGCGAATTAAGTCTAATGAAGCAAAGTCAGTCCAGGTTACATTTACTCTTAGGAGAGGTGCTTGCCCACCCGTTAAACTCAACGAAGTAAATATCCCGCAATGCAATGAGACCAAATATCTTGGTATGCATCTCGATCAGAAACTTACATGGAAAACACACATATTCACTAAACGCAAGGCTCTCGGGTTAAAACTTAGAAACCTACACTGGCTCATAAACCGAAATTCCCAAGTATCACTCGATAGCAAACTGCTCCTCTATAAAGCAGTCTTAAAACCTATTTGGACATACGGTATACAGCTGTGGGGCACTGCGGCCAACTCAAATATAGAAATACTGCAAAGATTCCAATCAAAGACTCTAAGAATAATTACAAACTCACCCTATTATGTCACAAATAACCAAATCCATCGAGATCTTAAAGTTCCCACAGTCGCTCAAGAAATAAATAAGCATGCCAGATCGTACATCCAGAGGCTTCAAAATCACACAAACCCACTCATAACCGAATTGACATCCCAGTCAACAACTTTCACACGACTCAAGAGAAAGTCTACGACAGACCTTATCCGTTGAAAACGAATTGTTAAAGAATGGTTGCACCACTGGGTGCACTCCATAAATGCTATGTATAATATAATCTAGGTACAAATGTTGCTAACTGTACTATGTACAGATCGCAATAAAAAGAGGAAATTTAAAAAAAAAAAAAAAAAAAAAAAAAAAATTTGCTGATGAGTTAGGTGATAAGTGAGAAAAAAAATTTCGGGAGAGTTGGGGAAAACAAAAGAAGGATCAGAGTATTTTGTACCAGATAAAGTTTTCCAAAAAGCTGGTATTATTTCCTTATTTTTGTGAAATACATTTCGAAAACCGCAATTGTTAGCTCCCTAAACTCGTTGTTAATCGCTTGAGCAGTACTGTCTTCAATTAGGTTTCGAAAATCACGAAGAATGAGTTCTGAAGAAGTAATTTCTTTTTTTATAATTTTCTGCGGACTAATAAAAGTTAAGTTTTTTAAGACTTGATCACAGAAGTTACATCGGCTTTTATTCCATTCCTATAAAAGGCAGTTATCGTGCATTGCTCGTTCCTGAATAATTTAGAACAACACAAAAAAGATGGATTTAAGATGTGTTGAATTTTAGATTGAATTTTTTATCATTACAAAGTTTCAGAAATCGTCATTTCTGCCTTTGAAATCGTCCATCGTCATTTAGACCCTAAAATCGTCCAAATGACGACCGCGTCGTCCATCTGGCTACACTGGCTCCAACACCAAAATGCCAAACTAGTTGCTTAAGCTCTTCTCAAAGTGCCTCTCATAAAAGCTCTGTCAAAATCTCTGCAACAACTGTCACCACAATAAATTCTCCCACAACAAAGCAAAAAGGTGCGACATTGCAGACTGGTATGGACCGCTACATTAAAATTAAGCGGAAATTGAGCCCCCAAAAATTTTCAGAGAAACAACCACCGAAAATTCAAAAACGGTATGAAGGAAGTAAAGAAAATAATATTTCCAATAGATTTTCTATCCTCGCAACCTTAAATGATGATGCGTCAAGCGAAAATGCTTACTCAATCAAAAGCTTAAAACCCCCTCCGATTTACCTGCGCGAGCAGTGCTCAAGTGCATTAGTCTCAAGCATAACTCGCCTAACAGGAAGCAATAACTTTCACGTAGTTACACTAAAAAATGGAAACATTCTTGAAACAAAAATCCAGGCCTATTCTGAAAATAATTATAGACAAATAACCAGCTTCCTAAATGATAACATATCAACTTAAAAGTAGCAAGGGCTTGGTAGTCGTAATTAAAGGAATTGAATCTACTGTAGATACAAACGAAATAAAGGAAGCGCTAAAAGAAGCGTATTTAACATCAAAAATAAGGACAAAATACCGCAGCCACTGTTCAGAGTTGAACTTGAACATGATGGAGCTAAACTAAAAAAAAATGAATCCCACCCTTTATATAGTCTCAGATACTTGTTGCATCGCAAAATATCCGCCGAAGAACCACATAAGCGCAGAGGACCTGTGCAATGCTCGAATTGTCAGGAATATGGCCACACAAAGGCCTATTGCACTCTGCGAGCTGTTTGCGCTGCTTGTGGCGATCCCCACCCCTCAGCCTCTTGCAGCTTGTGCAAAACGAACCCGCAAGCTAGAAAATGTAGTAACTGCAGCGGTAATCACACCGCAAATTACAGAGGATGCCCCGTATATACGGAATTGAGAAATAAATCTCACCAGCCGCTGCAGCGGCAAAAAGCTATTCCCTTGCAGCCACCAACCATAGTACCAAACTTTCGAAAAGCAGACCAAGCTACTAACCCAGCTCCAATGCTGTCATATGCTGATGCTGTCATGTCTCTGCCATCCGCTAGTCCTCAAGGGGCAACCCCACCATCAAACTTGGAAGCAATGATTTCCAATTTGGCTCAGTGCATGACTCAGTTTATGTCGTCAATGCAAGGTATGCTACAAGAACTAATTAAGTCGCAAAACCAATTAATGCAAGTTCTTATTTCACGAAAATGAACAGCATTAGAATATGTCATTGGAATGCGAATGGCATCAGCAACCACAAACTTGAAGTTCAACACTTCTTAGAAAGTAAAGAAATCGACATTATGCTTATATCTGAGACGCATTTAACGAATAAAAACAACTTCAAAATTCCTCGATATAACTTCTATTGTACAAATCATCCAGATGGGAAAGCACATGGAGGTACAGGTATACTAATCAGAAGTCGCCTTAAGCACTACACATTAGAAGAGTACTGTAGAAACTATCTGCAAGCAACATCTATCTCGCTACAATGCTGGCAGGAGAGTATAACACTAAGCGCGGTGTACTGTCCTCCTAGATTTTCTGTATCAGATAGCCAGTTCATAGAATTCTTCGATACACTTGGCAAAAAGTTTATTGCCGCAGGTGATTATAATGCAAAGCATATGCACTGGGGATCTCGACTTACGAATCCTAAAGGAAGGCAACTATTCTCAACGCTAATGAGTAAGTGTTTAAACCTTGACTACATATCATCAGGGCAGCCGACCTACTGGCCCACTGATCCAAGAAAAACACCAGACCTCATAGACTTTGCCATTTCCAAAACCATTGACCGTCTCGCAGCATCTGCAGAGTCATGCTACGACTTGTCGTCTGATCACTCCCCAGTCATAATTACTTTGCACGAACAGCCTTTATTCACACAAAACGCAAATGTCCTAACCACAAAAAGGACTGACTGGCTTAGGTACCGAAAGTATATAGGCAGCCACATAGCTATTGCGCCCTCCCTAAAGCATAAAAGCGACATAGACCAAGTGCTGCAAACTTTCAATGAAGTACTTGTTTCAGCAGCAAAACATGCAACTCCAGCTCCCACATCGTTTCCGAAACGAGTGCTAAAGAAAACAGCTAGAGGTATTGAAGCTTTAGTCAAAGAAAAAAGGCGGTTGAGGAGAGAATGACAAAAACACCGATCGCCGACCGCAAAGCAAAAGCTTTCACTGGCCACAACGCGGCTTAAGGAAGCACTGAATCTAGAGCTAGAACAAAGCCTAGAAATGTACACGCAGAGACTAACCCCAACAGCGGCAACAAATTACTCCCTTTGGAGGACGAACAAAAACATCAAAACTCCCAAAGAATGTGGCGTACCCCTGCGCATAGAAAATGGTAGGTGGGCAAGAAGCCGACAGAGTAATACCCTACACCAAGTAACCGAATAGGGCGATAATCCACTGAAAGAAATGAAATTGTGGGTGCATGTAATATACAACCTACATAGTGGGCGGACCACGCCCATTTTTTGATAATAAAAAGTTATTCCTACCAGGAATTAAGTAACCAAATATGGATGCTCTGGTGTATATATTATGGAAGTTAGGAAGATTTTTCGTTTATCGCCTATATAGTGGGCGGATCACGCCCATTTTCTTGTATGGCCTCTAAGAGCTATATATCAACTTGGGAACAAAATTTCATTCATTTAAATTCGTAAATAATCATTTGGGAGCCATTTTACCGGAAAAACTTTTCCGCCTATATAGTGGGCGAACCACGCCCATTTTTTCGTATGACATAGAAGACCGACCCCTTAACTTGAATGCCAAGTATTATTCTTTTCAATGAGTAATTAGACAAATTACAGCAATTTGACCGCAAAAACCCGAGGTAGTGGGACTTACAGGCCCATTATGGGCGTGGCCTTTGATCGATTTTGCTAATCTTAGAACTTAAACTAAGTTAAGGTTCACTCTAACTGTGTACCAAATTTGGTTCAAATCGGACAACTCGTTCTTTCTCTCCTGTGTAAACGGACAGCAAGACAGACAGACAGACAGACAGACAGACAGACGGACAACCGGAAATCAACACAGAAAGTGATTCTGATCATTTCTATATACTTATGTCTATACCTAGGACGGATTTTCGCACAAAGTTATTATACCCTATTACCATAGGTGTAGGGTATAAAAAGCTATGACTTTTGCAAGGCATTTACAAACTGTTTTCAAACCAAATCAGCCAACTAGCAATTATGAGATTCCTACCCAACAAAACATAACCTCGGCAAATATATCGGCATTCAAACAAAAAGATATATCGCTTGCCATCAAAGAGCTCAATACAAAAAAGGCGCCATGCTATGACCTTATCACCACAAAAATGCTACAAGAGTTGCCCCTAATCGCCATTAAAATAATATTGTATTTATTCAACGCAATAATTCGGATAGGATATTTCCCTCAACGCTGGAAAATATCGCAAATTATAAAGATACCGAAACCTGGCAAAGACCCAACCAGTCCATCCTCATATAGACCAATTAGCCTGCTTCCAACGTTGTCAAAGCTGTTTGAAAAGTGTCTGCTCGGAAAATTGCAGCCACATATACTAAAAGTGGGTATTATTCCAGACCACCAATTTGGCTTCCGCAAAAATCACGGAACCGAGCAAGTACATCGAATAACTAATGAAATAAGAAAAGCATTCGAAGAGAAGAAATACTGCTCGGCTATATTTCTAGACATAGCCCAAGCGTTCGATAAGGTTTGGCACCCAGGTTTAATATATAAAATAAAGCAATCGCTTCCTGCCATCACTCACACACTTCTCGAATCGTACCTCAAGGTCCCCAAATTCAGAGTAAAAGTCAAAGAATTCACAACTAATGACTTCGGAATCCTTGCTGGTGTTCCCCAAGGTAGCGTACTTGGCCCGCTCTTATACCTTATTTACAGCGGATTTACCAACATCGAACAAATTAACAACGTCCACATTTGCTGATGACACCGCAATTCTCTGCTCAAATCCTAATCCAAGAACTGCATCACGCGTATTAAAAGAGCACCTAGAAAAGGTGGAAAATTGGCTGGCTAACTGGAGAGTAAGGGTAAATGAAAACAAGTGCGTACACGTTACGTTTACTTTAAGGAAAGAAACCTGCCCACCGATTACACTAAACAATACTACAATACCACAATAAAAGGAGGTAACCTACTTGGGTATCCATCTTGACCGGAGACTGACTTGGCGAAAACACATTGAGGCAAAAAGGACTCAAATTAAGCTAAAAGCTCAGAAGATAAACTGGTTGCTCAACAAAAAATCAAGACTACACCTCGTCCACAAAATACTCTTATACAAAGCGACTATAAAGCCAATTTGGACATACGGAGCCCAACTATGGGGCAAAGCGAGCTCATCGAACATCGAAATCCTACAGCGCACGCAATCCAAAATTTTGCGCACTATCACCGGAGCACCATGGTTTGTGCGCAATGATGACATCCATAAAGATCTCAGCATCCCACTAGTATATAAAATTATATAAAAAAAAAATTTTTTAAAATAAGCTTTAATTTATTTAATGTACTAAAAAGTAGAAAATAAATTGTTTTTAAGTCACCTGTATCTTACTATCCATAAAAGCTTGGGGCGCTCATGTGTTCAATATTTGTCAAACAGTTACCACAATATTTTATTTAAATAATTTTTTGCAAATAGATTCTAGTAATGAAAGATATTTTTAATATGGATATTGAGCGCACAAGCTTTTATAGATAGTAAGATACAGGTGACTTAAAAACAATTTATTTTCTACTTTTTAGTACATTAAATAAATTAAAGCTTATTTTTATAAGCTTTATATTAGGTTCAAATCAGGTATGTTTGTATGTATGTATGTCGTCAAATCTAGTAATCAATTTTTCACCCACTTCCCGACTACTTAGAGATCTGAAACTTTGCATACATGCCTAATCTAGAGCCCAATACATGAATCAATAAATTTTATGGGCGTAGGATAAGGGGCGTGGCACTTTTTTATCAACTCCCGATTTGTGTATAACTTTAGAACTACACATCACACATCAATGAAACTCGGTAGGAACTTACTACATATCCATATCCTTCTACTGAGAAGATAAGGCGGGCACTGGATAAGGGGGCGTGGCACCGCCCATACAAACCAAATTTTTGATCTCGATTTGCTTTGGAACTAAAGGTCGTGCAGCATTGAAATTTCGTATGCAGTCGCCTCTTGGATGTGTCGTCCCACTGGTAAAATTTTATGGGCGTAAGATAAGGGGCGTGGCACTTTTCAAGCAACTACACACTTGGGCTTCAGTTTATAATTATAGGTACACCACACATCAATGAAACACGATAGGAACTTACTCGCCGCGCCCTGCTGGCAAAATAGCAACAACTCACCGCGTCACAAATATGCCACGAATATTAGGGTCGATCACAGCCGTATTATTTGTTAAATTGAGGATATGACGATAGGAGACACTGTGAATACCCTAAATATTGTGTATTGCTCTGCAAGTTTTAAATTCTTTTTGCGAAAAATTTCAGAGCTCTAAAATTGAATTTATGGAAAACTAAAAAGTAGAAAATAAAATTATATAAAAAAAAACTTTTTAAAAATAAGCTTTAATTTATTTAATGTACTAAAAGGTAGAAAATAAATTGTTTCCAAGTCACCTGTATCTTACTATTAATAAAAGCTTGTGCGCTCAATATCCATATTCAAAATATCTTTCAATAATAGAATCTATTTGCAAAAAATTATTTTAATAAAATATTGTAATAACTGTTTGACAAATATTGAACACATGAGCGCCCCAAGCTTTTATGGATAGTAAGATACAGGTGACTTAAAACCAATTTATTTTCTACTTTTTAGTACATTAAATAAATTAAAGCTTATTTTTAAAAAGTTTTTTTCATATAATTTTATTAAAAAGTTTTTTTTTATATAATTTTATTTTCTACTTTTTAGTCCTCCATAAATTAAATTTTAGAGCTCTGAAATTTTTCACAAAAAGAATTTTAAACTTGCAGAGCAGTACACAATATTTAGGGTATTCACAGTGTTTCCTATCGTCATATGTCATATCCTCAATTTAACAAATAATACGGCTGTGATCGACCCTAATATTCGTGGCATATTTGTGGCGCGATGAGTTGTTGTTGTTTTGCTTGCAAGGCGCGGCGAGCTCGGAACATGTGCAAAACCCCCGTTGCTTTGGCGCGGTGAGTTGTTGCTATTTTGCGTGCAAGGCGCGGCGAGTAAGTTCCTATCGTTTTTCATTGATGTGTGGTGTACCTATAATTATAAACTGAAGCCCAAGTGTGTAGTTGCTTGAAAAGTACCACGCCCCCTGTCCTACGCCCATAAAATTTTACCAGTGGGACGACACATCCAAAAGGCGACTGCATACGAAATTTCAATGCTGCACGATCTTTAGTTCCAAAGCAAATCGAGATCAAAAATTTTGTTTGTATTGGGGGTGCCACGCCCCGTTATCCTACGCCCATAAAATTTTACCAGTGGGACGACACATCCAAGAGGCGACTGCATACGAAATTTCAATGCTGCACGACCTTCAGTTCCAAAGCTAATCGAGATCAAAAAATTTCTCCTAACTAGAATGTCTAAATCCTTTTTCTTGCTCGGGATTGCATCATGTACCATTAGTTCTCAAACTGCAATTTTATAACTTTATGAGTAAAAACTCAGACAACCTGATAAGTAGCTTTAACTTTAAAAACTGTAACTTTGAATTAGTTAATAATTTGGTACAACCCGTGGATTGGAATTCTCTGTTCTCCGGTGTCGATGTATCTAATTGCTTCGATATTTTTAAAAATAAGATACATGATGTATGTGTTGAACACATCCCACTCATAAAAAGGAGCCCATATAAAATACCGTGGTATACTAAAGATTTAAAGAAGATAAAGAATTTGAGGAATAAGTTTCATAAAAAATATAAAGCAACTAACAATAGTCATTTTAAAGATAAATACTTGCTCTACTCCAAAAAATTCAATACCTTGAGTAAATCGCTTCATAAGAATTACAACCAAAAGTTTGAATCTGAGATTAAATCGAACCCAAAGGCATTTTGGCGTTTTGTCAATTCTAAAAAAACTTGCGCTAGTATTCCAACTGAAGTATTTTTTAACGATGTAACTGCAAACTCCGCTTATGAGGCGGCCAACCTTTTTGCTGAATTTTTCCGTTCAAATTTCGTAAGTGACTCTGAAGATGCGCCGGATGGTTGGACGAACATTAACTCCCATATAAATTTTGGTTCTTTGTGCATATCGCGTGATGATGTGATAGATGGCATCCTTTGTCTTAAATTCTCAACGAAAACCGACGTAGATGGGCTGTCGTCATGCCTTTTTAAAAACTGTGAATCTCTTGTTCTCCCACTGTTAACAATCTTTAACAGATCCCTTGAATCGGGAGAATTCATCGATGCATGGAAAGTTACTTCCATTACACCTATCTTTAAAAGTGGCAATAAGAATAATATTGCGAACTATAGGCCGATTTCCAAACTGTCGACCGTGTCTAAATTGTTTGAATCCATTGTAAAGAAGAAAATATACTTCGCGGTCAAAAGCCTTATATCACCGAACCAGCATGGTTTCGTTTCAGGCAGGTCCACTGTCTCTAACCTCGCAGTATTTGCTGAATACTGTCTCTCAGCTTTTAATGAGGGGCTTCAAGTCGACACTATTTATACGGACTTTTCCAAAGCATTTGACAAAGTCAGTCATTCTATTTTGGTTTCTAAAATGGCCGCCCTAGGTTTCCATTCCACCTTCCTCCAATTGATTAAATCCTACCTTTCGAATCGCAATTGTGTTGTGGTGATTGATAATGCCACTTCTTTGCCATTCATTGCGTCTTCGGGTGTTCCCCAGGGCAGTATCTTAGGTCCCCTTTTCTTTGTCATATTTATTAATGACATTTCTAGCTGTTTCAAAACCTCTAAATTTCTGTTATATGCCGATGACTTAAAGATCTACAACACAATTAAGAACACAGTAGACTCGGCTAATCTCCAATCTGACCTCCAAAATGTTATTGAGTGGTGTCGGGTGAACCGTTTATCGTTAAACATAAATAAGTGTTTCCAAATGTCGTTTTCTAAATCTCGAATACCAATTCCTACTGGCTATTATATCGGTAGTACTTGTCTCAAAGTCCTCACAGAGTTATCCGATTTGGGCGTTTACTTCGACTCCAAATTCTTGTTCCTCAAACACATAAATTACACAATCGCTAAATCATACTCCATGCTTGGCTTCATACGTCGCTTCAGTTCGGATTTTTCTGATCCTTATACATTAAAATTATTGTTTATATCCCTTGTTCGTTCAAAATTGGAATACGCTGTCTTCATCTGGAGACCTTTTTATGAATGTCACATTAAAAGACTAGAACGCATCCAAAAAGCCTTTCTTCGGTTTGCTCTTCGCCCCTTGCGCTTTGAGGACCCTATTCCCTCTTATGGTGCACGATGTATGCTCATTGATTTACAATCGCTAAACTGTCGAAGATCTTTTCTTTGCATAACTTTTATCTTTGATATAATCCGTGGTGCTATAGATGCCCCATGCTTACTCCAGCGCATAAATTTTGCCGCCCCGTTAAGGAGCCTTCGCAGTCAAGACTTATTCGTCACTGCGCGATGTAAAACAAATTATGCGTCTAATGCTCCAATTTTGAGAGCCTTGAATAAAATAAACTTATACTCAAATTCTTTAGATTTTTCACTTACAAGGGATGTATTTAAGGACCTGTTAAGAAGACTTATTATATAAGTACATATTGAATTGTTTGAAACTGTTTTAAGTTTTACTATTTCCTTAAGTCTGTATGAATTGTTCATTAATTCTAGGCTTTAAATAAATAAATAAATGGATAAATAAATAAATGGATAAGTTCCTACCGAGTTTCATTGATGTGTGATGTGTAGTTCTAAAGTTATACACAAATCTGGAGTTTATAAAAAAGTGCCAAGCCCCTTATCCTACGCCCATAAAATTTATGGATTCATGTATTGGGCTCTAGATTAGGCATGTATGCAAAGTTTCAGATCTCTAAGTAGTCGGGAAGTGGGTGAAAAATTTATTGCTAGATTTGACGACATCTGCAAAGTGAAGTTAATAGAAAGCTTATAAAAATGAACTAGCAGCACTAAACCTAAAATATAACGACCGTTTATCACGTCACCCGAACGAATTGGCAAAAAACCTGCTCAGCACTGCAAACCGCACTCGTCTGAAACGGCGAGACTCATATTAAATTTAATTTTATTTAATTAATAAAAGCTTAAATTAATTCGTAAGTTCACACAATGGTGCGTACTTGAAGATTGCTTTAGATATTAAGATTTACAAACTTATTGTTAGTTCTTAGTTAAGAAGATTCAATAAATAAATGGACAAAAAAAAACATTAAAAGTCACTGATGAGGTTTTCTGGGAAAAATCGAAATAGCTATATGACCTGCCCATGTGAGCTATAATTCTAATTATTTGTTGTTGTACACTTAAAATCGCTTTGTTTTAGAACAGAAACAGACAACTATTGTCATTTCTCTTTGGCAGGTCAGTCCGAATGAAACTATTCTTTCTAACATCTAATCTGCCGAAAAACATAAATATGTATAAGAATGTAAAATTTTATCTCAAAAGCAAAATTAACAGCGTGCTTATTTTGTGCACGAAACTATTCGGCAGCACTAACAATAAGAGAAATATGCAAAAGACTGACATCTGTAATACGTTTACGTATTCAAGTAAACAGCTCAATTTTAACGTTTACGTAAACTTACGAGAAATACGTAACGTCTGGACTAACTAAGCCTTTAAGCGTAGCGCACTTATAGGCAACATAGTTCTATAGTCTTCAGTGGACTAAGTCCTTGGTCGCTGACGCGGAGCACCTGGGTTAATCTCCCGGTCCGGTAACATCTAATACAAAGAAAATTTGTTTTCAAATTGTTTCTTTGCGCGGCGCCACTTCTCGCGATGAATTGGCAATTATCCGAGAATATTCTTTGCCATGAAAAGCTTCTCAAACCCGTTCGGTTTCGGTAAAGTAGGTCCCGTTAATTTGTGAAAAATATGACAAGCACACACAAGTTAATGCGAGAAAGCTAAGGCCTAAGCCCACACGGGCTGTTGCGCCAATCAATTAATTCTGTGGTCATATGCAATAACGACTTAAGTCGAAAACAACTGTTTCGAGAATATGCAATTCGAAACTTGAAATGCACATAAGTGCATGTACATAAGTGCATGTGTTATTTTTAAATAACTTTTTTTCTGAGATGGGTACAGATACCGGGGTTTGAACAAAATATGCGCATCAACGTCAGGAATACAGTGGTAACGTCAACTCAATTTCGTCTTAAGTCGACTTAAGTCGTTATTGCTTTTGACCACAGAATTAATTATTACTTATAGGTAACGGTTCAACTGTCAGGGTCTTCATGGTAAAAATATTTGCAGCTGTCAAATCCCAATAAACATTTGCCTTTGATATTGAATTGTTAACAACTTATTTCTAAATGTACATATATATATATATTGAAGATTTCCTTTTAAGCCACTATACGACTCATAGGAGTACTATATAAAAAACCAACATTTATCGCAAACTTTTTCACCAAACGATAGCCAAATTAATTTTGAGGTTACTCACCAACAACAAGAGAATGTTAGCATACCGCGCATTTCGCTGGGCGACTTTAAAAAAATTAAACAGCTAAAGTATAAGAAAGCACCAGGTTTTGATCTTATTACAGCAGAAATATTATATATCTGTGTTGATTATTACTCGTTGTTATTTATAAGATATACTTACTGCATGGAAAAGACTCTATATGTCTTATATGTGAACAGAATTAGGTTAATAATAAATTGAAATATTAAAAAAACTGCCAAAAACTTTGCATTGTGAAACTAGCTCACCTTTATAACTCAGCGATACGGTTGAAGTACCTACGTGCCAAGTATCTGGAAGGTTGCCGAAATAATTATGGTGCCAAAACCTGGAAAGGATCCTTATGCTGTCTCGTCATACCGTCCTATCTCTCTGCTATCGCAAATTTCAAAGCTCTTTTAAAAACTTAAATTAAACAGATTAAAACCACTTATTGAGTTCAAAATTCTTATGCCCTGGCATCAATACGGCTTTCGAAGCAACCATTCCATTATGGACCAAATTCATCGTATTGCAGCAGAACTAGAAAACTCATATGAAGAAAACAAAGTCTGCTCGGCGATTTTCCTCAACGTGGCACAGGTCTTTGACAAGGTGTGACATAAAGGGCTAATCCATAAACTTCACTCTTACCTTCCATTGAAATATAGTACGATATTGACGTCATACATACAGTCCAGACACTTCTAGTAAAACAAGGAAATGAATACTCACAGCTCGAAGAAATCAAAGTGGGCATCCCTCAACGAAGCATCCTCGGCCCGCTGTTATACTTACTCTGTACAAGAGATATTCCCATTACAATGGACGCCATGTTAGCAACTTTTGCGGATGACACTGCAATCCCAACCATCGGTAATAATTTTGAGGAAAACGACACAAAACTTCACTATCCATTGGGAAAGCATGCATCCGTCTTTCAGGCGGAGGTCTTTGCAATCCTAAAGGCTATGGACTTCGTCAGGGAAAGTGGATGGTCTGGCAAGAGTATTTGCGTCTGTAGTGACAGTCAGGCTGCACTTATGGCCTTGCTCAACCCAATCACCACCTCCAAGACAGTCAAAGAGTGTAAGGCCAAGCTTAACAGCGTAGGCTTTCACAACTCACTCGCCCTCTTTTGGGTACCGGGGCACTTCGGCGTGTCCGGAAATGAAGTGTCCGATGAACTTGCAAGATCAGGTTCTGAAGACCACTTTCTGGGCCCTGAACCTGCCTTCTTCCATGGTCAAAGCGTCCATAAACGACTGGGTTGTTTCTCAACACGGTCAAAGATGGGCCGGGCTAGCTGGATGCAGACAGACGAAGCTCCTGCTTCCAACCGCCGACAAAGGTAAGTCCTCTTTTCTTAGGTCTCTAAACCGTAAGGATTGTAGACTTCTTGTGGGCGTCCTGACCGGTCATACCTCCTGTGCAAAACACCTGAGTGCGATGGGTCTGGCCGACGACAGCGTCTGTGAGAGCTGTCTGGAGGACGAGGATACCGCTACCCACTTCTTATGCGAGTGTGCCGCCTTTTCCAGGTCGCGATTGCAGCTGCTGGAGTCAGACGTGGTGAGAACCGATCAACTAAGTTCCTTGCCACCATCGAAAATCCTCCGCTTTATTAAAAGCTCAGGAAGATTTCAGTAAAAGGAATTAGCTTACCAGTACAATGGACAAATACTTGTCTGCGTGCTGGTAGGTTTTTCATATTCCGACAAAAAAAAAAAAAAATCGGTAATAATGCAAACGACGCTGGAACTTAACTACAAAATACGATAAACGCCGTAGCACAATGGACAGAAAAATGGCGCATTAAGCTTAATAATAGCAAACCTCTTCACGTAAATTTTACAAATAAAAAAACTAGCTATTACCCCCTTATACTACTCGGCGAGCGAATAACTTACGCAAATACAGCAAAATACCTTGGCATAACACTTGATGCTAAGCTACGATGGAAGGAACGCACACAGAAATTAACTTAATTTAAAACTTTAAAAAATGGACTGCCAAATTGGACGTAAATCTAAACTGTCCACACACAACAAGATTTTGCCATACAAACAAAAAGTGAAGCCTACATGGAGCTATGGCGCACAATTGTGGGGATGCGTTAGCAAAGACTCACTAAACATTATCCAACGCAAAGTACACTTCGGAGCATTGTTAAAGCACCCTGGTACGTAAGAAATGCTGACTTTCACCGCGACCTCAACATTGCAATGGTTGAGAAAGAAATAAAAAAGCAAGCAAGAGCCCATCACAGCAGGCTCCGGGACCACGTAAATGAGGAAACATGAAGCCTTCTTTATGTCGCAGGCCTAACCCGACGATTGCAACGCAGAAAACCCCAGGATCTTCTTGGAGTTTAGCCAAATCATAAAACAAAAGTAATATAAATATCTTTTGGTGATGTAAATGTATTTGATTTCTCCTAAACAAACTACTCGTTAGTTTTATAACTATAGTTAAAGTGTTATCAAACTTTGTATCTGTATTTCTGCAAATGTTTGTAATTAAAACAAGTAAGGAAGCATCAGTCGGCAGTTCCCACACGACTGTCGAGCTAATCGCACGTGCCTACTGTGGTTTCTGTTATCTCTCTCGCGCTCACTGAACTTCCCGGTGTCATTAGTAGTAGTGTTGTTGTTTTGTTTTCACTTGCTTTCGTTAAATTAATTTTTAACAAGTGATAATACCTTGTGAGTTTTCCTACGGTAGTAAACCTCAACATGGCCTCCGATCCAGGAGGTAGGGACCAAAACTACTTCGCAATTCTTGGTGAGGTACCCCCTACGAAACGAAAAAATATAATTCTGAACAATACCCACGACTTCCCTTACCTGAAAAACAATAGAGCCTCTCTCCCTCGTAACGGTGCAGCATGCCCGAAATTTGTGGTGATGAAAAATAAAGCAGATAAACCCCTTAAAACGTTCAACATATTTCTCCTTAATAAAGCTTTTGAATCAATAACAACCGAACAACCTCTTTCTATTTCTTTCACCAGAGAAGGTGACCTTCTCATTCTCACCAAAAACCATCAACAAGCCTCAAAATTTCTCAAAGCATCGAAACTCTCAAATCTTTGCGACATTTCAGTATCCCTACACCCAACCCTCAATATAGTCAAAGGCGTTATCTACTCAGGCTTCCTAATTGATTTAAGCGAAAACTAAATTGTGGAAGGTCTGCGGCTTCAAGGAGCGGTCGAATGTAAAAAAAACAAAAATGAAGGACGGCAACGTTGTCAATACACCCCTACACATCATCTCATTTGATTCCTACGAAATTCCGAAAGAGGTAAACATTGCCTGGCTAAAAGTTAAAGTTGAACCCTACATTCCATCCCCCATGCAGTGCAAAAACTGTCATGTAATTGGACACACGGCCAAATTTTGCAAAACCGAAGCCAAATGCAACGTCTGCTCGACAGCTATCCACGACCCGTCCCCTTGCACTAAGGTAGAATGTATAAACTGTAAGCAACATCACAGGTCCGACAACAAAAACTGCCCCACATTGCAAAAGAGAAAAGCAATACTTACCAATAAAACATTAAATAAATGCTCATTCCGAGAAGTAACCGAAGCAATAAACAATTTCCAAAAGGCCCCAAACTACGACTCTCCTCGCGAAGAGCTAGAAGAAGCAACCCAAAAAAAAATTTTAAAAACCAGAGCACAGAACACAAACTTTCTCACCTCTACTTAACCAAAAACAATTAATACCGATTCTCACCCCTCCTCCTCTGTCATTATCCAAAAACAAATGAAAAACATAACACAAGCAAGCAACGCAATCGAAAACTCTACACAAAACAACAATAACCTCCCACCACTCAACTCTCATCATTTCCATTCTTTCAATCACTCTCAATTAGAATTCAATAGCAATAACGCGAATCTCTCTACTTCAAACACCAATAGTTCCCCCCCTCCGCTAAATGCACAAACACATTTCCAAAATCAAACAGCATCCAACAACTCAGCACAACACACTACTAATGACATCCACAACCTCTCAAACCCACCCACTCCCATCTCTCTTTCAACCGACTCACAGAGTTCTGAAACATCTCTCGATATGGAAACATAATCAGCTCTCGCTAGCGAAAATTAACCTTTTCGATAGTAGTAGAGCACTCTCTAACATCTCATTTGTTTATTATGGTACTTAAGATTCTTCAGTGGAACCTTAACGGCTACCTGAATAAGTACAGTGAGCTCTGTTTACTCTTAAGACAAAAAAATTTACAAATACTTGCACTTCAAGAAACTCATCTAACCTCAATTCCCCCACCCAATTTGATACCAAAAAATTTTTCAATATATGCAAAAAACGACATAGGTCCAAGCTCCACCGCGAAAAGGGGAGTAGCCCTCTTAGTATCTAACTCATTGCAACACTCACTATTAAACACAAACTCGACAATTCTAGCAATTGCAGCGAAAATTGAATCCCAAATTTGCTTTACTATCATTAACATTTACATATCCCCATCCGAAAGTGTCTCAGAACACGACCTCCATCAGCTGGTATCGAGCTTTAATGACCCAATCCTACTCCTGGGTGACTTTAATGCATGGAGTCTGCTCTGGGGCTCACCAACCTACAACAAAAGAGAAAAATTTATCTCACACTTTATACAAAACAATAGATTTATTCTTCTAAACGACAAATCTCCGACACATTTCTCAACTCGTTCATTGCTCACCCATATCGATTTAAGCATGTGCAATCCACCCCTAAACATTGCATCCACCTGGGAGGTGTTAAACGATCCACACGGCAGCGACCATTTACCTATTCACCTCTCCCTCTTCTGCAGCATTACTCCTTTGGTTAAAAATTACACCGCCAGGTATAAATTAGACTTGGCCAACTGGAACTTATACCAAAAATTAATAGAAAACAAATTCATTAACTTAACACTCAACACTACAAATATCAACCGTTCAGCCGCAGTTTTGCAAAAAATTATAAGACAAAGCGCCAATAAATCCATCCCTCTTACCAAACCAAACTCTCATTACCGCGAAATCTACTGGTGGAACCAAAACCTGACTCATCTCAGAAATCTGAAAGTGAATCTCTGGAAAATCGTCAAACAAAGGCCCAATAGCGAAAATATTCTGGAGTACAAAAGAGCTAACGCAAGATTCAAAAGAGAAGCAAAACTCGCTAAGAGAGCTGCATTCGTCGATTTCACAAAAGACATAAATTACAATACGCCTGCGAAAACTCTCTGGAACAAAGTAAATGCTCTCTATGGTCGAAGCTAAAAAGATGCTAGGCAGTACTTGGGGCTTATCTCCCTCGCTTACGCACTGGTGTTTCACAGCCATCGTAAGACCAATATTACTCTACGGTGTTCTGGTGTGGTGGAACGTGATCACGAAATCTACCTATTGTAAGCTTTTGGAGAAAGTTCAGCGTCTCGCCGCGCTTTACATAACGGGAGCCATTAAAACCACTCCAACTGCAGCACTCAACACCATACTCAATCTACCACCCATCGACCTTTTCTCAGAATACCTAGCGGCTAAGTCCGCAGGAAGACTGAGGGCCTTGGGGCAATTCAAAAGCAGCTATTTTGGACATAGCTCCATAACACGAAGCCAAGCGGCCGAAATAGATTTCATGACACCGATCCTAAGATTCGGAAAAAGGATAAAGGTCACAATCGAAAAGGAAGGGTGGCGCAAAGGTTTGGAACCTCGTCGCGCATCCTTTAACCTATTTACAGATGGCTCTAAAATGATAGAAGGAGTCGGAGCAGGTGTGTACTGCCCTGATCTAGATATCAAACAACCGTTTCGCCTACCCAATCACTGTACCGTCTTTCAAGCCGAGGTGTTCGCCGTCAGGAAAGCTGCGGAACTGGCTTGCACCAGCACCACCATAAACTCAATGATAAACTTCTACGTAGACAGTCAGGCAGCTATCAAGGCAATAACATCCCATAGTCTATCATCCAAAAATGTCCTGCAATGCCGGGTGGCACTAGAGAGGTTAGACGCGAATCGCAGGCTACATATCTACTGGGTACCCGGGCATAAAGGCATAGAGGGAAATGAGGAAGTGGATGCTATTGCCAAACAGGGTGTCTGCCTTTCGGATGAGCATATCAGCAGCGTACTGATGCCTCTGCAAGTGCTCTACAGCCAAATAGAGGAATGCATGAAAAGGAAAACGAGGGCTAGGTGGAATAACCTCAGCACCTGCGCGACCTCCAAAACCATGCTAAAGTCCTATGAAGAAAGGTATACTAGGTTTATACTGACTCTCCCAAGAGTAGAATGTAGAGCTAACATAGGTGCACTAACGGGACACTGCCTTGTAGCAGCGCATGCACATAGGATGGGTATAACGAACGACGAAAGCTGCAGGAAATGCAAAGAAGCGGGTAGCAGGGAGACCTTAGAACACATACTATGCTCCTGCCCCGCCATCGCTAGAGCTCGCCTGACGTGTCTAGGAGCGCCGTTCTTTTCAGGGCTCGAACAGATCTCGAAACTACATAGGTATCAAGCCTCTTTGGAAATTTATGAAACGCACCCAAATTCTGACAGATCACTACTTTGAGAACTCCTAAAACGGAACCCTAACTGGTATCGCTAAGGACCCAATAGGGTCTATGCGTGGCCTTTCTTAGGCCGCCAGATATACCTAACCTATGGTCGAAGCTCATCGAAAAATATTCACACTATTACAAGCACAAATAACATCACCGCTTCCACCCCAAAAGACATAGGGAACCTGCTAGCCAAGACCTGGTCCGACTACTCTAATAACAGCAATTTCTCCAACGAATTTACCATCAAAAAACTCAACTATTTGAACACAATTGACACAAACTATATCCCAAACAAAGAAGCAGAGCAAATAGAGCTACCTTTCTCTCTCCATGAGCTTAACTCTTGCCTCTCCTCACTCAAGGGAAAAGCCCCCGGGCTAGATAACATCCCCTACCCCCTTCTTAAAAATTTGCCACAAATAGGGAAAATCAAATTATGCGAGCTTTACAATATCATATTCTCTGCCAGCTTGGTTCCACAACAGTGGAAAATCGCTCTAACTATACCCATCCCAAAAACAAATAAGCCGAAAAAAAGGATATCGTCCTATCGCTCTCATTTCCTGCATGTCAAAAACTATGGAGAAAATGGTAGCTCGTCGGTTGATTTGGTATCTACAAAACAAAAGACTGCTCTCACCGCATCAAACTGCCTTCAAGCCCGGCTGTGGTACCATCGACGCACTTCATACCATTGACGAACAAATAGCAAACTGTATTTCCTCCAGAAACCACCTCTCACTTCTCTCAATAGATATGGAAAAAGCCTTCGACAGAGTGGGTTTGCATAGCATCATCGAACAACTTTTGTCATGGAAAGTTGGCCCAAAAATAATTAACTTCATACGTCACTTCCTTTTAAACCGAAAAATACGCGTCAAAATAAACAACATCCTCAGCGAGCAATGGCCCCTTGATAATGGAATTCCACAGGGATCTCCCCTATCGGTAACCCTTTTCCTCATCGCCTTTGATAGACTTAGCCGTATAATAGTCGAGAACAAATTTTTTAACCATATACTTTATGCAGATGACCTCTGCATCTTTGCCAAAGTCAAAAATATAAATACCTTCCAATACCAAATAACTCTTCTCCTTAACAATATTTCAAACTGGTGCCAAGGCAGCGGTACCAAAATCTCGCTAGAAAAATCTAAACACCTTCACATATGTAATAAGCGAAACTGTAATAACTACAACATAAGCACTAATTCCTTAAATATAAGAAATGTTAATAGTCTTAAAATACTAGGTATTATCTTTAACAAAAAATACACTTGGACTGACCATATTAACAACCTATGTAACTCTCTTCAAAATAGATTAAACATTATCAAATGCCTCAGTAATATCAAACTAGAAAGTAACACCAATACTCTTGTAAAAATAGTTAGAGCAACAATTCTATAAAAAATAGACTATGGGTTTCCAATATTTGGCTCAACATCTCAAAAAAACCTATCCAAAATTGCATCGATATTACACTCAGCAGTTCGATTGTCGCTGGGAGCTTTCCGTACTTCCCCAATCCAAAATATCCTGACCGAAGCGGGCCTGCCCCAACTAAAAGACAGACTGACATACATCACCGGACGCATGGTTACGAAGTTAGTCTGCCCAGAAGGATCTCCAATAAGAACAGTACTATTAAAAAGGCTAAAGAGGAAACGTAGAACCAGAAAAACACCAGCTCTTCAAAAACTCATGGACATGGCCAAAGATATGGACATCATAATCAACTCGGCTCCAGCCACTCGTCTACGAGCCCCTCCCTGGGCACTGGCAAGCAGCTCTATCATACTCGATTTAGCAAAATTCAAAAAGGAAGATACGGCAACCTCAATTTACATACAAAAATTTCTGGAGATACGTAACACACACGCCAACTGGAAAACCTTATTCACTGACGGCTCAAAGCACGAAGAACTTGTCGGTTTCAGCGTGGTGGAAGAGAACGCAACAATCACGGCAGCCATATTACCAAATCACGCTTCAATTTTCACTGCTGAAGCGACAGCAATACATTACGCCTGTCAATAAGCAAAGGACAACCAAAGCAAATACCTAATATGTTCTGATTCAATATCCTCCCTCAAAGCTATTCAAAACGTAAATTATACCGACGCCATAATATGTCAGATAAGGGATACCCTAATCTCCAATCGCAACAAAATCAAGCTCGTTTGGATACCCAGCCATATCGGTATACATGGCAACAATCTCGCTGACGCAGAAGCCAAGCTTGCAACCAGATCGCCTTTAAACCTAATTAACTCATACAACAGGAACGACGTAAAAACATCACCCTACAAATACTACCTCAACTCCTTAAGACAGAACTGGAGCGACTACTCCCACCACTACAAATCCCTAAAACCCCTCCCGCAACTCCCCCCTCTTCCCAGCGACGATCCCACGACGTCACATCGTGATATACACTCGCTTCCGCCTCGGACATACAAGGATCACTCATCAAAACCTCTTCGATCGCAGCAGCCTTCCAACCTGCCACTTCTGTAACGGAGATTACCTTACAGTCCCACATATAATAAAAGGCTGTCCAGCAATGGAACAAACTCGCCAAGAATTAAAGAACCCAAACATAGAAGATATTCTTTCCAATGTTACATATTCAAATGTCAAAGAATTTATAAAATACATCTGCAAACTAAACTTGTACTTTGAAGTGTAGCCCACATAACCTATATTTAAGATACTACTTACTAGATGCATAACTAGAGAACAAGCTTTTATTGATAGTAAGATACTGGTGACTTCGAAACAATTTATTTTCTACTTTTTAGTACATTAAAGCTTATTTTTAAAAAGGTTTTTTTTTTATATAATTTTATTTAATTTTTCACTCGCGGACCGCGGCCATATTTGGATCGTTTAAATATATTATAACCAGCAGTGAAGTGACCAAATATGGACGGACTGGTGTATATATTATGTAAGTTATAATGATTTTCCGCTTACCGTCCATATAGTGAGCGCCCATTTTTTTGTATGACGTAGAAGGCCCACACCTTACCTTAAACACCAAATAGCATTCCTTTAAATGAGTAATTAAACAAATTTAAGCAATTTTACTGGAAATATTCCGTGGTAGTGGGACTTACTGGCCCGTTGTGGGCATGTCCTTCTGCCGATTTGGCTTGAAGTAGTGGAAGGTTCACTGCAACTGTGTGGCAAATTTGGTCCAAATCGGAGAATTCCTTCTTTCTCTCCTGTAACCACGGACACCAAGACAGACAGGCGGACTGACAACCGGAAATCAACACCAAAAGTGATACTAAGCATTTCTATATACTAAGGACGGCTCCTTTCATGCGTTACAATTTTCGCACAAAGTTATTATACCTTATTACCATAAGTGTAGGGTATAAAAAAATATATATGTTCAAAACACAAAATTGTTTTTCTTTTCGCGGCGTCAACTCTCCGAAAGTATTCTTTGCCATAAGAACCACCTTCTCGATCCTGTTAGGATACGGTTATGAAATGAATTTGTAGGTCCCATTCACTTGTGATTCAATAGAACAAGCATACATATGTTAAATCGAGAAAGCTAGGGTTAAGCCTCGGTAACCGGGCTGCCGCGCCAATAATAATAATAATTTATTGGCGCAACAGTCCATGTGGGCTTAGGCTTAGCTTATGAAGCTAGCTGTCCACTGAGCCACCGCGGCGCCACAACAAAAGCTAAGTATTAAACTAAAGGCTTGATTATTTGAGAAAATATTAAAAGTAAAGTGCAAAGCATCTGGATAAAAGGCAGTAATATTAAATTGATTTGAAATGGCAAATAATGCCGAAGTCCAGATTTATTGAATTTCAATTTGATATCTCATTGCAAAAAAATGTTTAGTATACAACTATGGCATATCAAATTTATAGAGAAGCTCTTGCTTAAATGTTCATTGGGATATGTGTGCGAATGTATGTGTGTCGGCATGTCTTGCAGCGCGAATAATTGCCAATTATAACAATAATAAAATCAATAACACGAGTGTTGAATATCTTAAAATATACACTCATTTCACGGTCGACATGAAGGGTAAAATTAGCAAAAATCGGTATAAACGGTATAAACGAAACAAAAACGCGTAGAGGACAAAAGGCAAAAAAAATTAAATGATTACACGCTGACCACGGTAGAAATGAGGCGAACCAAGAGGGCAGATTCGGCGCTAGTGGCTGAAAAAGCCAGATGCTGCTGCTGTTTAACCGTTTGTCTCTCTATTCCTCGGTCGAAATCTGCGTTTGCTATTCCTTGGTGTTGCAGTTGCCCCGACTTTTTTGAGAGTTAAGAGATCGCTCCAAGGGGCAAGTTTTCGATTTGAACTAAAATAACTTTGGTGAATGAAAATATCTTTCAGCCATTTTAAAAAAATCTTTGTGTCTCGGCAAATAAGTAAAAGATGTCAAAAATTAGAAAAAATTAAAAATATAAACTATAGCCCGTAAATTTTGCAAAAAAGCTCTAACGTTCCTATGTCAATTTAATCAATGGATTTCAAGGTATCTTTGTACTGCGCCGAGCATGCAGTACATGCAGTATCGTGTATTCAAGTCCAAACACAAGGAATATCCTCGTTCCATATTTTATTTATTTATTTAAGCTTAGGGCTATGCAAAAATACTTTAGATATTAAATTTTTTTCGCAAAAAGCTCGAGCGTTTCTGAGTTACATTTTAAGAGTATTTGGTGTGTTGAATGGAAACTTAAAAAATGTTTGTCTTTAAAATTTATCCTTAAAACCATATATTTGATTCTATTCGGTGTAATAGTCGTTAGCCGCGGTGGCTCAGTAGGCTAAGTGCTTGGTCGCTGACGCGGAGGACCTGGGTTCATCTCCCGGTCCGGTAACATCTAATAAAAAGAAAATTTGTTTTCAAATTGTTTATTTGCATGGCGCCACTTCTCGCGATGAATTGGAAATTCTCCGGGAATAATCTTTGCCATGAAAAGCTTCTCAAACCCGTTCGGATTCGGTAAAGTAGGTTCCGTTAATTTGTGAAAAATATAACAAGCACACACAAGTTAATGCGAGAAAGCTAAGGCCTAAGGCCACACGGGCTGGGCTGTTGCGCCAATCAATTAATTAATTAATTAATAGTCGTTAGCTATGACTTTTTTAATTTTGTTTCTATAAATAAATATATACCAAGACTACCAGTCCTCTTCTTTACGCACAATTCATGAATCGAGGCAATTTTTGATTTCTGTAATAGAATAAAATTATTTCCGTAATAGAATTAACAACATAAAAGCATTAAAAGGCACCGCCATGGCTCAGTGAATAAGTGCTCGGTCGCTTATACGAGAAGTCGCTGGTTCAATCCCAGTCATGGATAACATCTAACAAAAAACCACTGTTCTTGGCACGCGGCGCTGCCTCCCGCGAGCTAGTTGGCAACTTTCCGAGAGTAATACTTTGCTATGTAAATAAAAATATCTCAATCCCATTTGGATACGACTATAGAATAAATTTTTTGGTCCCGTTAACTTGTGCCAAAATAAACCGAGCACATAGAAGTTAATGCAGGAATGTTCGGCCTAAGCCTCGATCGCTGTATTTTGCGCTAATTAGTTACATATTTATTAAAAGCTCTAAAAACATGTTAATCACACTTTTATAAAATGACACGTATGTACATACTTACAGTTTGGGCCCATTGAAGAGATTTTTCTATGCAGTCGTAACAATAACAAGGTTCCTTTAGTTATGGCAATTTAAAATTGGTTGTGGGATTATAGAAGGTTTAAATATGGCAGCCACAAGGTAGATGGGGAAACAAGTTGATATGTTTAATCGAATTCAGACAATGAGTTGCAATATTACACACATGTTTAAGGGCAATAATAGCCAAACGATTTCTGCCATTTTCAAAGCTCCCATGATTTTACTTTTACTCACAAGCAACCAAACGAAGTCTTACCCATGTAACGTTAATTTAAAACTTGTTTTCCATCACACAAAAATTTCAATTATCAAAAAATGCAGTGCTTAGCAATACAGAATTTGTGCATGCATCGCCAATCGAGGATCCACTATGTGAATACGTTTAATTTCTGTGCCGCATACGTTGTGTAACACTCACGTGCTTGTCGAGATTACAGTCGAGCCAATGCACAATTGTGCCAATACAAATTTTACAGCTCTCTTGCAGTCGCCAATGAGAAGAAGCGCAGCACAGTGGGCCGGAACCAGAAAACCCCGGCATCAATTAAGCTTTTCATCGAATAGAAAAATATTAGTTGTTGGGGGGTTTTCGAGATCTTAGATTTTATATTTGAACTAAGGTTAAAAAGCCCGTCCTACGACGGGTTCATGACATTGAGAAGAAAAATACGACAAAAAATTAATCAATATTTTATTGAAATAATAATTAATAACACGTGCATATACGGTGGAATTACTAAAACTTCCTTATATACAACGTTTCTAGTTAAAAGCTTTTTAGAATTTTCAATCAACTCCCCTTGCCCATTTCCCTTTATAATACATAGTTTTGCGTCATCAGATCGCTGGAATCTAGACATGATTAAATACCGGCTCTTTTAGAAACACTCCTACCTTTCCCAACGTTTGACCTTGAGATTTATTTATGGTCATTGAAAACGCCAATTTAATGGGAAATTGTCGGCGCTGGAGAAAGGCAGTTCAGTGTTTGTAGGAGCTAAATCGATTCTTCGAATAAAAACTATCTCTTTTTCGGCAGTGCCTGTTAAAACTTGTGCAATTATTAAATTAGCCTTTAGGCTTTTCACAGCTAGACGTGTCCCATTGAAGAGACCTCTTTTGGTATTTAAATTACGACTAAGCATAATAACACTTCCAATTTTGAGATTCAATTTATGCAACGGCATTCCTGATGGACAACAGTAATTTAAAAATTCGACAGGGTAATTTTGTTTATCGTTATCATCACTGTCTTCAATAGAATCCGAATTTGCTCATTAAATTCATTTACATCAGAATTTTTTGGGCACAGTATAGCCATCTTGGAGTATTGATTGACATTATCAGCACTCAAAGTGTCGCCACAAATTTCTTTTATAAGCGAACCTTTACAAACAAAGTGATCAGGAATTTCTATAATATCTTCAGGCAAGCCGTGGTCATTCGTAAGATCTCCGTTTCCTAAGTTTAGTAGCCAATCGGTAAAAATCGGATGAACGGACCAAACATTGTGACTTAATTCTAATATCTCAAATTTATCCCAAACATTGCCGAATTTAATGCAGCACATTTGCAGATCTGGTTTCATGAGCTACTACTGGCAGCGTTTGCCTGAAATCAAAAATGATGACTGCCACCAAAAGGCTTTTCATTTTCCCATAATTTCTTGAAGAAGTTTGTTAATGCAATTAATTGAATTATTTGCCGCCATTTTAGCTTCATTTAATATTAAAACTTTTGTCTTTCTGATCTGGTCCGCATCAATGTTGTTCATTCTTAGTAATGAAACTGAGTTTTCAAATACAGAAACTGGTACTTTGAATTGTGAGTAAAAAGTTCTGCCTCCGTTTAAAAGGATCGCAGAATTCCGGTCGATGCTGTGGCTAGTGTCACGTTTCTCTGCGCTCGTATAGTACTAAGGAGTACTACATCTACTTGCTCGATCATTGCAGCAATTTTCTTATTTGTTGTTCATTTAAAGACGCTTTCATTGCTTCACTTCTTTCCCGGTCGTACTGAGTATTATAAATATAAAGTTGCGAACGTTATTTGTTCTGTTGAAGGAGTGTGCAGTCCAAAGTCTGAACATCCTCTCGCTGTTCCAAGTGGCTTCGCAACCGTAAAATACGTGGTAATCTAGTTATCGTATCGTGGCTGATTCAATTCTATTTTTAGGTACAATTCATTAGGGTATTTCATTAAAGTCCGCATATTAATTTATTAAAAGATGTTAAAAATGAAATATGTATGTATGTATATTGATAAAACGTATTATTGTATAAACTTCACAATGCCACATCACTGATACGTGAAAGAACTTTGCAATACTTTCAGGCTGAAAAGAGTTTTTCCATGCTAAGAAATTTGAAAAGTATTACAATAATAACAAGTAAGGAAGTATCAGTCGGGTTTCACCGACAGAGTAATACCCTACACCATGTTCCCAAGGGGGGTGATAATTCACTGAAATTGTGGGTGCATTTGATTTACAACCTACATAGTGGGCGGACCACGCCCATTTTTGGCAGACTACAAGATATACCTAATAGGACTATACATGCCAAATATTGATGCTCTGACAGGTGTACAACAGATGTTATCGGTATATTTATTTTACTGCCCTCATGGTGGGCGGACCACGCCCATTTCTGGAGAATTAAAAGGTATTCCTACCAGGAACGAAGTAACCAAATCTGGACGCTCTGGTGTATATATTATGGAAGTTAAGAGGATTTTTCGTTTATGGCCTATATAGTGGGCGGACCACGCCCATTTTCTTCTATGGCATCTACGACCTATATATCAACTTGGGAACCGAATTTCATTCATTTATATTCGTAACTAGTCAATTGGGAGCCATTTTACCGGCAAAATTTTGTCGCCTATATAGTGGGCGGACCACGCCCATTTTTTCCAAGTTTTATTCTTTTCAATGAGTAATTAGACAAATTACAGCAATTTGATCGCAAAAAACCCGAGGTAGTGGGACTTACAGGCCCATTATGGGCCTTTCTTTTTGGAGCCATTTTTCCAAAACATTTTTTTCGTTTTCTTGATAATTTGTCACTTTATTTTTGAAAGTTTGAAAATTTTAAAAGTTTGAAATAAAAATATTTCTAGCAATTACAGTAGATATGGGGCACGGAGGGTGACGCTTGCCTTTTATGTATATGATGATATATGCACATTAGGATATCACTTATCTTTTGAAATCTTTTTATTTTTACGTACTCTCTCTCTTGTCTTGCGTTTCATGGGAACGCACAACAAAATTATACCGTTCACAGTTCATTATCCCGTGCCGAACTTCGCCACAACATTTCCATATGTGCCTGCTCAGAGAAGTGCACAACTTAACTATTTATTGTTCTAAACACAAGATAAAACGCAACTTTTATATTTATTTATGGGATCCAAACAAATTTTCAAGCATCAAAATTTTTTAACACATCTAAAATGTTTGGAGACTAACTATTTGAAATGTTGCCAACAAATTCAGCTTTTTTCAGTGAATCACCTTAGTACATAGCATAATCTTTAAATGTATGTCTCAAAAGTTTATGACTAAATTACAGTTTTTAAATTACTAACTTACATATGTATTGAGAAGATTCAGACGATGCATTGCGAATCCGCAAGACCAGCAATGAGAACATTGCAATAAGGTAGAAAGGATTTTATTACTTTAAAATTAGTGGCAGCTGTGGATAGATGTCAGTACATGATGAACAAAGTCGGACAGATAAAAAATTTGCAAAAACATTCAAACAAGATTTTCAGAATGTAGTATCTGAAGTAGTATCTGTTGACTGGGATGATAAATTGATGCAACTTTTGTACGTAAAAAATACTTAAAATGAGCGCTTGCAATAGTAATTACATATGGAAATAACAAAACTGAAATTCAAGCGGCAAGCTGGTTGGAATGCAATTAGGAATAGAAACTCAGGAGATAAAATACAGATGCTCTGCTGTGATACAAAAGCCTCGAAAAAGACAAAGATTCACTACATTTTGCTTTCGACATCATATTTATGAACTTAAGTTGATGAACGTGTTCGAGGCTAATAAAAGATCTGGAAGATCTTGATTCCACTTTTTGAAATTTCGAAGACACCAATGAGATTTATTCGCGGAAGCTCGCTTTAACATATCGGAGATTTACGCACTCCTACAGTTCTATAAAGATAAACTTACAAAACTTATGGGAAGTGATAATTTTGATTTGATTTTTCAGAAATAATAGAGCTCGCAATCATATTTTTGAGCGGAGATATTGAGGGACATGAGCTGAAAATCAGGCCTCCAGGTGTTATGCAACAAGCTCGTCGGATGGCGAGAGAAATTTACTTTCTGAAAATATCGCTACTCAGCTTTAAGCTAAACTTAAACAGGGAAGACAAGGAAATACTGAAATACATGTGGATGTTGGCCCGAGTGTGTGAATATTTGGCATTTGTAGTTTGTCAAAAATGGGCGTGGTCCGCCCATTATGTAGGCAAAAAATTTAATCCACCCACAATTTCATTTCTTTCAGTGGACCCACTGTCCCATGCCTTACTAAGTGTAGGATACTATTTTGTCGAGCTAACCGGACTTATGCTTCCTTACTTGTTTTTCATATACATACATAATATTTCAGAAACCAAAAAATTATTCGAACGAGATTTTGCAGCAGCATTTGGCTGCCCAAACCAGCTACAGAAATATGTAGCTTCAGTGCTCAAAGACCGCGACTGTTAACGTGCGCAACCGCAACATGTGTGAGCACCGATTTGAACCTGCCAGTCTCATGCTGTCGACCAGGCGTTAAAACACCAGCGATGACAACTGGGGCCTTTATTTTGGCCTCAGTCAGCGGCTCTGTCAGCCTCTGCTCATATTGGCTAATGTTACCGGTTGTATAGCGACTTTGAGGAAATATATCAGGCGTCCGAGCTGGATGTTTAAGAAGATGTTGAAGGCTAGCCGCGCTTTCGATTGTGCTTAAAGGAAAAGAAAGTCAAGTTACTCGATTATGGCTCATGCAGACGCATTGCGCCGTGCACCTGTTGCAGTTGCTGTGGAATCAACAGTCAGGTCGGCGACTTCAACATGAAAACGAAACTGGAAATATACGATTGGATAAATTCGATGCAACAGCAGAACCGTAAAAATAAATGAATAATGGGCGCAACTGGGCTTAGGCCTAGCTTTCTCGCATTAACTTGTGTGTGCTTGTTTTTGCACAAGTTAACGGGACCTACATTAATCGAATCCGAACGGGTTGAGAAGCTTTTCATGGCAAAGATTATTCTCGGAGAATCGCGCCGCGCAAAGAAACAATTTGAAAACAAATTCTCTTTGTAGTATTAGATGTTAAGTGCCCCGGCTGAGAGTTGAACCGAGTGATTCCACATCAGCGACCAAGCACTTAGTCCACTGAGCCACCGCAATGCATTATTCTCTCCTTGTGATTTGTCGAACTCACTGTATTCTGTCTAAATAAAATCGTGGAATAAAGTGCATTTAAAATCAAGTTTGTTCTTAATGCGTAGCCATCAGATTGACAATGGTATTCGAAAATAAATATTTTTTTTAAATTTAAGTATGCAAGCATTAATAAAAATCATAGTATGTTAAATTTGCTTTTAAGTTGTCGTTCAATTTTTTTTTTATAAAAGTGTACCTTTCCAAAATTACATTCATTTGTTAACAAAATCAAGATATTACCAAAATTGAATTAGCTTCATTACATTCTCCACCGGAAATGCTACTGAGTGGGTGCTATATGGTTTCCGATGTAAGAAATTAATATTACTAAAGAGAGGAATACAAGGATAGTTTAAAGCCCATTGTTGTTATTTCTTGTTGCTAACCGATAGCAGCTGCTAAACCAATACAATGAGATGCAAAAACAACAATAGCAAGGTCATCTCTCGAGGTCATTTGCATCATATACAAATAATGAATAAATAAATATACGCAGCGATGGGAGGGTGCCCATCGCCCCCGTAACTGCCACAAAATGTAATGTCTTTTTAACATGGAATAGAGCAGGTAGCGGAGAAGGGAAAAGCTATGCGATCTGCCAAAAATAAAAAATAAATAAATGCATGCAAAATATAAATACAAGCAAACGCAATTTGCACACAAAAAGGCAACAGAAATAACAACAAAAAATAAAAATAATAACAAGAGATTTGAAATGACGTTTAGCTTCTTAAGCAGCGACAGCAGCTACAAAATAACAAAAGAAGAAGAAACCAAAAGCGCCAAGAAGCGATTTGTTGCTTTTGGGCCAATTAGCCTGCACATTTGCCGTGGTCTGTCACGGTGCCATGCCGAGCTTTAATTAGTACGCGCAGAGCAATTTTCTTTCAGGGCCTCGTCGTGTACAGTGGCTGCGAAAGGGTAAATGTTGAGTAATAATAGATTTATTTGAATGAGTATATTTTTGCGATTTAAGTCTGAGATTTTACCGAGATCATAACTTAAACTACTCCTCTTATTGGCGGAAACAGAACCGGAATCAGAATTTAAATTGAAAAAAATTACTAAGGGATCGGTTAAAACTGCAAGCTGAGAGCGTAGCCCATGCGATTTACGGAGCGGCGTTGCAAAAATGTGAAAGCGATTTTAAAATCCAACACGATTTATATAAAAAAAAAACAATAACCAAAATATGAAAAGATGCACTGAGCTAAAAAGCGCATAATAAATTTTAATGCCTCTTGTTTGAAATACTTAAAATTTTTTCATATTGAACAAGTATTTGGTCACATGAACATACTGCACATTCTCAAGGCGCCGAGTCGATAAGCCGATTATTTTCATACATGTTCATACATGGCTATATTTAGTACGTTGACCCTGATGCAGGCTCCATACTAAAGCAAAGACTTCATTACTTCTACCAAAAACTGCATATGACGTTTGTTCGGTCCTCTGGCGTTCAACATAATCCCCGAGAGTGCAGTATTCGCCGATGTATGTATTGAAAAGCGGCTTAGACACAATAGTGTGCCTGTTCATAAAGAAAGTGACCACCTCTCGGATTTTTCTGCACCGCTTCGGTTGACCCGGCTTACACCCGTAGACGTTAGCCATCCTCAGATGATTTGAACTGTTTCATTTGTGATATTGATCACTTTATAGACATGCTTTTCTACTATCATCGGAGTCCGCAAAGGCCACTATTTTCGCTTCCCTCGGGACTTGAGAGTACCTTAAGTACCTGAGTAACGAGTTATGTTGGACACTGCCAGTAACGATAAGCTCTTTAACACCCCCTGCTGTATTTTTTCGGAGCAATTGTTTCCTAAAATGATCGGTTACAATTTTCGAGACGCATTTGTGACCATAACATACTACCTATCTGCCAACTATTCGTGTAAATAATATTTTCCATTAAATAAAGTAGTTTGTTCGCTCATTTATATTACGAAGTTCGTATAATTTGACATAAATATTACTAACGATCGAAAACTACATTTCTTTTGGGAACACAGGTGTAGTGTTATGTTAATATTCTGTAAGACCGATTATATTTTTTATCATGATTGATTAAGTTTTTGGATTTTGATAACTGGCAGAGAGCAGATGAAAATCTGACATGAGTTTCGAAACAAAACCCGAAATCAGCACTGAACCTCTTAAATATACCGGAAGTTATGTTGATTGGCATTATTAATAATAATCAGGAACGATATACTAAAACGCAAAGGAAAATGTAAGAAAATTTTACAAGAATTAAGAACCAAATTGTACTTTGTTTTGAAGTTAAAATTTAACTGAAAATTACTATACTTTTTCTACAGATAACCCCTCGTCATTTAAGTAAATTAAACATTTTAAGCGGCTCAGATCTCTCCGCAGAATTGTGCATTAAACGACGTAATAGCAATGGCAAGCAGACGGTATCAACAAACAGAAAACAATGCGCATCGGTCCAAGTCAGTCAAAACAAACAGAGATTATATGAAGAAGGAGGTTAAGCCAGCAATAGAAACAGAAGAGGCAACAGCAGAATTGGGTCAACTCGAAATTTTGCCGCCATTAAGTAATGTCATGAGTTTAAGCGCCGCAGTTCAAGTGCAGCCAAAACCAGACAACAATAACTGAAGCAAAAAACCTTCAATTCGAAAGACCTTAAAGCAGCATGAAAAAAAATTACCGTATATACGCATATATGTATGTATAAACAAACATACACCAAGAATTACAAATTTGAAGAGAAATACAATAATTATTTATATTACGACCAACAACAATGGAAGTTACACTGCGAACTGTAGGAAGTTGGTGTGAGGCTCTAGGTTCGCGATAGCCTGCCCCAGCATGTAAAAGGGGTCATTCGAAAAAATAAGAATGCACATGAAAAATTAAGCAAAAACTTAAGCGGGATATTTCAACCTCAATTTCGCTTTAGAAGAATCCCAACCTTATATCCAATTACAATAATAATTTATTGACGCAATCACCCTATGGGCTTAGACCTAACTTTTAGCGAGAGATTTCAACCTCGATTGCGCTGTAGAAGAATCCCAACCTTACATATATCCAATTATAATAATAATAATAATTGATTGGTACAACAGCCCGTGTGGGCTTAGGCCAAACTTTCTTGCATTAAATTGTGTTTGCTTGTCATATTTTTCACAAATTAACGGGACCTACATTCATCGAATCCGAATCGGTTGAGAAGCTCTTCATGGCAAAGAATATTCTCGGAGAATTGCCAAATCATCGCGAGAAGTGGCGCCGCACAATGACACAATTTGAAAAACAAGTAAGGAAGCATCAGTCGAGTTTCACCGACAGAGTAATACCCGAGTAATACCAAGTAACCGAGTAGTACGATAATCCGCTGAAAGAAATGAAATTGTGGGTGCATGTAATTTACAACCTACATAGTGGGCTTACCACGCCCACTTTTGACTGACTTCAAGATATATCTATATAGTGGACGGACTCCGCCCATTTTTTCGTATGACATACATAGATAACCGACCCCTTAACTTGAATACCAAGTATTACTCATTTCAATGAGTAATTAGACAAATTATAGCAATTAAATCGAAAAAACCCGAGGTAGTGGGACTTACAGGCTCATTGTGGGCGTGTCCTTTAACTGATTTGGCTGATCTCAGAACTTAAACTAAGTTAAGGTTCACTGTAAATGTGTACTAAATTTGTGTATATACTTATGTCTATACCTAGGATGGCTACTTTAATGCGTTACAATTTTCGCACAATGTTATTATACCCTATTACCAAAGGTGTAGGGTATAATGAGCGTTCTTCTACCTGCAGAAAGGCGCACTTCATTCCGTTGCACCCTGTATAAATACACAAACAAATGTTGGTGTCTTTAAAGGTATGACAGTTTTCTGTAGAAAGCAAAAAACTTATTTCGATATCTTTATCCGTTCAAAAGTTATGATTTTAGCAACGTGAAAAGACAAATCGAGCCACTGCGCGCCGTCACACGAAAGTCATTATCATTTTTGTCATCACCCGAGACACCTGGAGAAGTCTTCCGATGCCGATTGTGTCAGATGTGTGTGCCGCTTTGCCGTTATCGCGGATTTCTAGCACTTGCTCCCGAGCAAACGGAAGCTTAAGCGCGGGCTCATCGATATTGCCTCAATTGTCTACCCCGGTCGCACTGCACACGCGATTACGACTCGTTCATGTGATTCATAGAATGCGACCTTGACCATTAGAGGAGAGGGGGGTACCTTCGTCTCTTTTTTTTTGAAGGCCTATATTTCAGAAGGTAATCAATATATTTAAAAACCGATTAGACTGTTACAATACCTCATTATTTAACAATACATAAAATGTTATACTAAAATTTCTTTAAAAAGTTCCGTTTGTATTATTTTTTCATGATTAGTAAAAAAAAGTCATTTCGCTGAATGTGCCCCCATGCCAGGGTAGCTTCGGCATTTGGCGGGGCACTTTCGGCATTCACACTTTATAGTACCATAAGGTGATACAAAATATTGTTTAGACTAAATAAGACATGTTTTTGGTTACACAACACGTATTTATTATATTTTTCATTAAAAAATTTAAAAAAAAATCATGTTTAAGAGCTTAAAAAAAATGTACTTATTGTCAAATTTTTTTATAAATTATCTAATATATAAAAATGAATGTTTGTTTGTCTGTCTGTCTGTCTGTCCGGCTATACAAAGCTACACGCGTTGACCGATTTCAGCCAAACTTTATACCAATATTGTTGAAGACCAAAGGAAGGAGACTGTATATAAAATTTTTCGATTCATCAAGAGGGCGTGGCACCTCCCATACAACTTAAATATTTGATTTGGTATATCTTTAAAACCACATGTCATACAACGTTAAAATTTTGTATTCTGTTAGTATTTAGTCGTGCCCTCTTGCTTAAAAAAATTTAGGGGAGTGGGACAAGGGGGAGTGGCACTCCCTATACAACTTATATATTTGATTTGGCATATCTTTAAAACTACAAGTCACGCAGCATTGAAATTCCGTATGCAGGCCCCTCTTAGATGCTTCGTCCCACGGGTAAAATTTTATGGGCGTAGGACAAGGGGCGTGGCACTTTTCAATCAGCTATACATTTGGGTATAACTTTAGAACTATACAGCACACATAAATGAAACACGATACGAACTTACTACATGTCCGTATCCTTCAACTCGGAAAATGGGACGGGCATTGGGCAAGGGGCGTGGCACCTCTCATACAACGTAAATATTTCATTTGGTATACCTTTAAAACTACATGTCATACAACGTTAAAATTTTGTATTCTGTTAGTATTTAGTCGTGCCCTCTTGCTTAAAAAAATTTAGGGGCGTGGGACAAGGGGGAGTGGCACTCCCTATACAACTTAAATATTTGATTTGGCATATCTTTAAAACTACAAGTCACGCAGCATTGAAATTCCATATGCAGGCCCCTCTTAGATGCTTCGTCCCACGGGTAAAATTTTATGGGCGTAGGACAAGGGGCGTGGCACTTTTCAATTAACTATACATTTGGGTATAACTTTAGAACTATACAGCACACATAAATGAAACACGTTACGAACTTACTACATGTCCGTATCCTTCAACTCGGAAAATGGGATGAGCATTGGACACGAGGCGTGGCACCCCTCATACAACTTAAATATTTGATTTGGTATACCTTTAAAACTACATGTCATACAACATTAAAATTTTTTATTCTGTTAGTATTTAGTCATGCATTCACGTAAACATTTTTACATAATTTGGGTTTTATATATGTACTAGCAGTCCCGGCAAACGTTGTTCTGCCTAAAATAATTATTTTATTCCAAGATTTGTTTTTAAATGTATTTGAATTATGGTAGGAATTTTTTTGATAATATGAAAATTATGTACAGGAAGAATAGGTTTTCGTGAATAGGTAATCTACATACACAGATTTCCCGTATGTTGTGGCACTCGGGTGAAGCCGGGTGAATCAGCTAGTTTGTTATAATAATGTTTAAAGTGCTGAGATCGACCCTAATATTAATTTTGTGTGGTTACGGGAGGTTTAAGCCAGGTTCGAGGGTCTTGGAAGCTTCAACTCGATTTCGATTTTTAGTACCTGTGAAGTTATATTGACGAATGTGCCCCATGAAAAAAAGACGAGTCCACCCTGGTGTCACTTTTTTTTCTTTTTATTTTTTTACTTCTAATTTCAGTGCCTTATTTTCACTTAATACACTTTTATTTACAAAATAATTAGTATTAAAGTAATACTAATACAATTTTGTTCGAAATAATGGTATAAATACAGCACAAACTTCTTACGTTACCGACCTGAATATTCGGGAACGAAGCGCGAAAACACAAAATCAAATGTAACTTTATCAGCTGTTCAGATAGAGGTGGCAAACTTTGTGAGGGATATTTATGCTAGTTATAGGTTAGTTTTTACTAATAAACAGTTATGTCCGATGACTCCTTCATACCGAAATCGCCTTTGACGAATGTGCCCCAAGGACGAAGGTACCCCCCTCTCCCCTACACGCTGCTGCGTTCGCTTCGGAGGGATGCGCCTCGACGCGTATCCGTAACCCGAGCTTGCAACAGTTCCACTACCGCTGCGTGCCCACGACATGTGAGATCTACTTTTGGCTCACCAAGACAGCAAGTGCACGCACCACCAGCAGCCGGATTTCGCAACTCCACGGCCGACCAACTTACCCAATGTCCCACATCCCAATTTATTTGTACTTTACTCTTCCTATTGGGTTGAACGCCCCTCATTTCCGTATCACTTCCAATCTACACCCTTCAAGCTCTCCATTTTGAGTCCGCGGCTGGAATTACAATCTACTTCTCACAGGGTGGTACTTTTTTGTTGTTGCTAGGTGCAATTGCTGAAATCGCATGCAATTCTTAAGCCTTTAGCTTGCTGGCAATTGTCGTCTTGTAGGAATAGCCGCAACAACAGGAAGTATTTTTGCCAGCAGCTTTATTGCTCGTAAAGTTTATTGTGTGGAATTTTCTCGTAAGAGCATTGTCTTGTCTTGCTTAGCTCCGCTTTTCAGTCCGGTACTGCTGTTGCTGTCGGTTGCGCGGAACAAGTTTTCATTTCAGGCAAAAAGACATCAGGCGCATCTAATCAAAGTAGCAGCTGAGCAATCCTAATTCCGAAACTTGTCGAGAAGAGTGGTGTAGGCCCAGTTGAGATAAAGTATTAACTTGATTAAGGTCCGCAGAGTTAGCCCGAACTAGCGATTTTCTTCCACGAGGTGGTTATGCGCTCAAAAATACCATATAACGAACGCAGATTGACACAGGAAAAATCTTTATACTAATATGTACATATGTATGATATATACCTACAACATATGTACATACATATATGAATCTGCCATATGAAAATAATTTTAAATTTCAGGTTTAATTTTTAGGCTTGCAAAATTGCTTACGCAGGCGTCCCGCTGTATGCACGCGCAGCCAGGCACACACACATATCGCAGGAAGCGAATCACGATGAGTGGAGTTGCATAATACTCAAAAGCCGGCGATACTGGATTGTAAGAGCACACATACAAAAAAACGTTAGGTGGAAAATGTGAACATGAAGTATGTATGTATGTATATAAAATAAGCGGATATTCCGTATTTTGGTTTTATTGCTTTAAATGATGGAAGAATGCATCCAATCACAATGCACTACACCACGTGATTGCATATTAGAATTGCTGCGAATGAAAGTAACGCCCTGAAGGAGCCGTTTTAGATATAAAGTACATAGAAATTATCACAAATGGACGCTAACTTTGTGGACTGCTACATACGTAAAGTTAAGTAGTAGCAGTTAGTAAGAAATAATTTGAAACATTTTGATAAAAAAAAAGTGCTCATTTAATTCAAGGAATTACTTAGTTGCTTGGAGCAGAACCACATAGAGGAATATGTGCAACGATTTTATACCCTACACCTATGGTAATAAGGTATAATAACTTTGTGCGAAAATTGTAACGCATTAAAGGAGCATTCCTAGGTATAGACATAAGTATATAGAAATGCTTAGAATCACTTTCTGTGTTGATTTGCGGTTGTCCGTCTGTCTGTCTTTTTTTTTTTTTTTTTTTTTTTTTAGTAGGTGGAAAGCGCTCGAAAACCTCATGTAGTGCGGGGCCCGAACCCGCTAAAACCACCTCATGTCCGTACGGATAGATCCTCCCGGAACCACCGTTAAGTATTACGTCGGGAGGCCGTTATGAGCGTAATCGCTCGATCGTCTGTCTAATGGTCTGTCCAAAGTCTGTCTCCTGATGGTAGTTCGCAAGCCATTGTTGCGCAGGATTGATTTTCGTCATTCTGCATCTGTTGGCGCCTTTGCTCCTTCTTTCGCGCTCGTTCTGCATCTCGTAGCGCTATCATAATTTTTGTTGCCATTTCACACACGGCGTTCCACTTTTCTATTTTTTCGCACATATGCGCAGTTAGATTAGCCACTGTTGGGTATACTCCAAAGGCCTTAGCCAGCTCTTCTCTGTCATTATTGAAGCGCGGGCAGTAGAAGAGCACGTGCTTCGCGCTCTCTGGCTCATTTTCGCAGGCTGGACAAAAAGGGTCCTCTTCTATGTGGAAACGGTGTAGGTATTCCTTAAAACATCCATGACCACTCAGCAACTGCGTGACATAATAATCAACCTCGCCATGCTTTCGCTCGAACCACTCTGCAACAGTTGGTATTAGTTCTGTCTGTCTGTCTGTCTGTCTGTCTGTCTGTCTGTCTGTCTGTCTGTCTGTCTGTCTGTCTGTCTGTCTGTCTGTCTGTCTGTCTTGGTGTCCGTGCGCACAGGAGAGAAAGAAGGAGTTTTCCGATTTAGACCAAATTTTGGCACACAGTCGCAGTGAACCTTCCACTACTTCAAGTTCCGAGATTAGCAAAATCGGTCGAAGGTCACGCCCACAACAGGCCAGTAAGTCCAACTACCCCGGAATATTTCCAGTAAAATTGCTTAAATTTGTTGAATTATTCATTAAAAGGAATGGTATTTGGTATATAAGGTAAAGTGTGGGCCCTCTACGCCCACTATATAGACGGTTAGCGGAAAATCCTTATAACTTCTATAATATATACTGATGCTCCCTTACTTGTTAGGTTTTAGTTTGCATTTATAATAAATTTCCATTACTAGTGGCGAAAACGTTTTTAAAGCACTAAAAATAATTTTATAAAACTACTATGAAGTTCATTCGCATTTAAATAAAAGGAAAAAAGTGCGAGTCGGGCGTACCAGAAATACCATCTTTAGCGTTCAATTTTTAGTTGTCCTTGCTCGCCTGTCCTTGACTTGGTTTTGGTTGTTTTCTGTGAAGAGCATCACTTCTCCTAGCCCATTTTGACATACATTTTCGTAACAAATTCACCGAAATTTATAACAATTTTTTTTTAAATCCATGGGCGTAGCCCTTTCTAACGATACCCCACAAGATATTGTATAAACTACTAAAATATTTTTCTGTAGGGGAGCTATCTTAAATTTTAAAAAATTACTTTTAAATAAATCGGTTAAAAGCATTACGATTCCAGTAGTGCATGATCAAATGCCTAGTAATTATAATAATAATTACAATAATTGATTTTATAAACATTTTAGGTTGAGAAATTGAGTGTGCCAATCACGAGGGAATAGGTCAGTTTTTTCACATTTTGAGCTATGTCTATCTTTAAAATCCATTGGACTATTTCTCAACTTTTATAGTGAATATATGTTAACGTTAAGAAGACCTAACATGATGCCAAATTTTAGGTTTCTACGTTGAAAAACAGTTCTATTTATATCTGTGGTCACAGACCGCCTAAGTCGAGTTAGGACGAATCGTGTTCAGCGTGTCTAAATCTATATGCTTTCCCGTTTGTATCTTCTTTAGGACGGCAATTATCCGTCAAAACCTAATAGCTTTTACATATACTGCAGTGAGAATTTGAAACTTTAAACTGCTTTCCCGAAAAACTTGAAAAACAGACAAGCGATTATGAAATGTGACCACAGAACATTTTTTTCGGTAAAAATACTCTCAATTGAGTAACTACAAATTTAAATGAATGAAATTTTGTTCTCATGGTAAGATATCGACCTTACATGTTCTACGAAAAACTGAGAGATGTCCTCCACCCACTATATTGGCGGTGTTAAGCTGTGCGCTTGTAGGGGGATGGCAATATGTGCCTCTTGCAGCAAGACGGGTTCCGCGCGGAAGAGTAAACCGAAGAAAATACTAAATGTACAAAGGAAAAGGCAGAGAAATTTGGGGGCAGAAATATGTTCTGAAAAATATTGTTTTTTATTCTTTTCTTACCAAATGTTATTCGCATATGGCGAACGATTATAGATCAGAGTTGTGAAGAGTTAAATCAGATTTGATTTGAATCAGTGATTTTACCCTATTTGATTTAAAAACTGATTTTCAAATCAAGCATAGCCAATCGATTCATCTTTTTCTGATTCAAATCCCAATCGATTTGTGGCCTTTGATTTATAAATCAGCTCTCACAAATCAAAAGTGAAAATCTGATTTACCAATCACTTGATTTAAATCAACAAATTTCTAAATCTGATTTACCAATCTTGATTTGATTTCAAATCAAGTCCTGAAATCAAGTGTGCAAATAGATGACAGAGCAGTATTAAAATGTATACTTCGAAATAGTACCAAAAATATCAAAGATAAATTCGTTCCTCAAAAATAAGAATAATTACTTGAAATCGTGAACAAATCATATGTAAATACAAACAACTTAAAGTAATACATTTATTTTATTGAAATGATAGTGAAATATGTAATTATTCGTTCATATTTCTTCACCGAAAATTGCAAGAAAATTATTTATTTGGGAGGAAAAAAGCAACCCTGTTTCATATGACACTTCCATCAGTGATGTCAACGTTGTGAAATTCGTACCAGATTTTGTGCATTTTCAAAGCTGATACGTTTATGAAAATGCATTTATCGTCTGATATCTATTTTAGTGCCATTGTTTGTTTATTTTGAAGACACTATTATTAGTCCGTAACATTTTCGAAGCAGTTTGCGTTCCGTAAAATTAATCTGAGTGAATCGCATTATTTTTAGAGGTTTTGAACAAAAATAGGCATCACTGTCTCGCATCCGTTCTTAGCACTCACACAAAAGAGGTATACTTTTGTGCAAACCACTGCCGCCACAAAAGTGTAATGAATTTCTAGCTGCTGTTCCAGGAAACATAACATGTTAAGTATAATATACATATAATATGTCAAATATATGCATATACATTTATTAAAATTTGATGGTTTAGGAAAAGAACAAAGTAATGTATTTATATACAGACACTCCTCGTATACATTCATATATTTTGATATAAAAAAACATAAATTGTTGTTTTTTTCTTGCGCATACTATTTTGTAGCATCTTAAACCTGCTACTCAAATCCACAACTTTCCTTCTAATACAGAAAAATGCAGCTCTGTGTAGCTCACTAATTGTGTTGATTTGGCCAAAATTGATTTGAATCAGCCCAGCGCCCAATCGATTGGTGCTTTTTGATTTCAAATCAAAATCAACTTTTTTGATTTTTAATTTGAATCAGACAAGGGCAAATCACTGATTTGAGATTTTTGATTCAAATCAATATGATTGGTGGTGCCTGATTTGAAAATCAGAAATTTCAAATCGATTGGTGGAGTTGATTTTTAAATCAAAAATTTAAATCAGTTGATTTGTAAATCGATTTTGATTTGAATCTTTTACAGGTCTGTTATAGATGATGGTGTGGAGTTGGTGCTTGCTGAAATTCAAGTGCCTATTCGTATATTGGCCAAGGCGATCGCTACCCGATTTCAAATGCAGCGAGTAGCGAGTGCACCTACAGCACAGCCAACTCCAGCGCCATCTCTACGTGAAAATGTACAAAAGCTTACATCTATACGTTTGGCCTAAACAGGCGGAAAACGGAAAATCTGAATAACATCCATAATATATCCACCAGACAGTCCGCATTGTGTCACTTCATTGCTGCTAAAAGTACCTATTAATTCTCAAAAAATGGGCGTTGTGCGTCCACTATGTAGTCGGTACATTTACACACAATTTCATTTCTTTCAGCTACTTGGCGTTGGGTATTTTACTCTGTCGGTAAAACCTGGCTGATGCTCCTTACTCATTTTATAATAATTTTATGTGAATTGTTTCAGAATGTCGAAAAATATATGGACAGACGGGCAAAGAAGAGATACGATTACGTTTTATTTAAAAATTTTTTTATTTTACACGGTTTTCACTACCTTTTTGTTTGTACATACACAAGTGTATAGCCAGTCATTCTGCATATGATAAAATACAGGCCCGATTGTAAAAAATAGAAGAATCAAGGAAGAGAAATGTCAAAAAGTTACAACTCGCAATGGTGCGTAAACGCGTCAAAATAAGTTTAAGCGAAAAAATTTAAAGTGACGAGAGATTGAGAAAAACACTCTACTTAAGTACTTGAAAAATCTGTGGGGAGATGTCGTATGAAGAGAGGATAATGAAAGCGAGAACTTATCGTCATATGCGGATATTTTTCAACAGCGCCTTATGACCGATTTTGTTAAAACTTAAAACAAAACTTTTTTCTTATTTATATATTTCACTGTATAACAGCTTACGATGTGAAATATTTTTACTAGAAAATAAAAGATTTAAAAATAATATTTGTGAGTATTTTTTATGGAGCGAGTTCGGAACTTCACGTGGAAAATGGTTTTACTTTGGACGATTTTTGCATATCGCACGGTTTCGTTTTGAAATTGGAACGAGTAGATAGTTTTACAAGAAAAATGTTTTTTTGAACGGTTATTTTTTACACGGCCTTTTTTTGTCCCAGTGAACCGTGTTAAACGAGAACCAAGTATGTGCTTGGCCGACTCGCATTTGACTGCCTCTATTTCCTTATAGGGGAACGGAAACTTAAATATGGGACATTTTTTTATGAAAGTTTAATACACGTATGAACACTTTTTGTGTACATACTTTTTCCCTATATCACTTACGTAATAAACAGAGCCTACCGAATGTTGACACATGTCAATAACCTGGCGAACTTCTAAGCCACAGCAACATAGCAGTCAAATAAACGTAATTTGGGCACACGAAAATTTGCGGTGATAGGCATAAAAACTCATAAGTACATATACACAAACGTGAACACACATGCAAATGACAATTGACAGCCATTGGCATTACTAGCATATAGAATTAGAAAAGAGGGAATTGCTCAAAAGTGGGAAAGATGGAACACATAAAACCAGTCTTTAAGCATAATATAGATGCGTGCAATGCCAATTAGATTATAATTTTATATAAAAAAAAACTTTTTAAAAATAAGCTTTAATGTACTAAAAAGTAGAAAATAAATTTTTTCGAAGTCACCAGTGTCTTACTATCCATAAAAGATTGGGGCGCTCATGTGTTCAATATTTGTCAACCAGTTAACACAATATTTTATTTAAATTATGTTTTGCAAATAGATTCTAGTAATGAAAGATGAGTGTGAATATGGATATCGAGCGCACAAGCTACTTTTTTGTCTCCCATAAATTAAATTTTATAGGTCTGAAATTTTTCGCAAAAAGAATTTAAAACTTGCAGAGCAGTACACAATATTTAGGGTATTCACAGTGTTTCCTATTGTCATATGTCATATCCTCAATTTAACAAATAATACGGCTGTGATCGACCCTAATATTCGTGGCATATTTGTGGCGCGATGAGTTGTTGTTGTTTTGCTTGCAAGGCGCCAAAACTCCCGTTACTTTGGCGCGGTGAATTGTTGCTATTTTGCCTGCAAGGCGCGGCGAGTAAGTTCCTATCGTTTTTCATTGATGTGTGGTGTACCTATAATTATAAACTGAAGCCCAAGTGTGTAGTTGCTTGAAAAGTGCCATGCCCCTGTCCTACGCCCATAAAATTTTACCAGTGGGACGAAGCATCCAAGAGGGGCCTGTATAATGAATTTCATTTCACATGACCTTTAGTTCCAAAGCTATTCTATATAAACGATTTTGTTTGTATGGGCGGTGCCACGCCCACTTGTCCACCGCCCGTCTTATTTTCCCAGTAGAAGGATATGGATATGTAGTAAGTTCCTACCGAGTTTCATTGATGTGTGATGTGTAGTTCTAAAGTTATACACAAATCTGGAGTTGATAAAAAAGTGTCACGCCCCTTATCCTACGCCCATAAAAATATACCAGTGGGACGACACATCCAAGAGGCGACTGCATACGAAATTTCAATGCTGCACGACCTTTAGTTCCAAAGCTAATCGAGATCAAAAATTTTGTTTGTATGGGCGGTGCCACGCCCCCTTATCCAGTGCCCGTCTTATTTTCTCAGTAGAAGGATATGGATATGTAGTAAGTTCCTACCGAGTTTCATTGATGTGTGATGTGTAGTTCTAAAGTTATACACAAATCTGGAGTTGATAAAAAAAGTGCCACGCCCCTTATCCTACGCCCATAAAAATATACCAGTGGGACGACACATCCAAGAGGCGACTGCATACGAAATTTCAATGCTGCACGACCTTTAGTTCCAAAGCTAATCGAGATCAAAAATTTGGTTTGTATCTGCGGTGCCACGCCCCCTTACCCAGTGCCCGCCTTATTTTCTCAGTAGAAGGATATGGATATGTAGTAAGTTCCTACCGAGTTTCATTGATGTGTGATGTGTAGTTCTAAAGTTATACACAAATCTGGAGTTGATAAAAAAATTTCCACGCCCCTTATCCTACGCCCATAAAAATATACCAGTGGGACGACACATCCAAGAGGCGACTGCATATGAAATTTCAATGCTGCACGTCCTTTAGTTCCAAAGCTAATCGAGATCAAAAATTTTGTTTGTTTGGGCGGTGCCACGCCCCCTTATTCAGTGCCCGTCTTATTTTCTCAGTAGAAGGATATGGATATGTAGTAAGTTCCTACCGAGTTTCATTGATGTGTGATGTGTAGTTCTAAAGTTATACACAAATCTGGAGTTGATAAAAAAATTGCCACGCCCCTTATCCTACGCCCATAAAAATATACCAGTGGGACGACACATCCAAGAGGCGACTGCATACGAAATTTCAATGCTGCACGACCTTTAGTTCCAAAGCTAATCGAGATCAAAAATTTGGTTTGTATGTGCTGTGCCACGCCCCCTTATCCAGTGCCCGCCGTATTTTCTCAGTAGAAGGATATGGATATGTAGTAAGTTCCTACCGAGTTTAATTGATGTGTGATATGTAGTTCTAAAGTTATACACAAATCTGGAGTTGATAAAAAATTGCCACGCCCCTTATCCTACGCCCATAAAATTTTACCAGTGGGACCACACATCCAAGAGGCGACTGCATACGAAATTTCTGCACGGCCTTTAGTTCCAAAGCTAATCGAGATCAAAAATTTTGTTTGTATGGGCGGTGCCACGCCCCCTTATTCAGTGCCCGTCTTATTTTCTCAGTAGAAGGATATGGATATGTAGTAAGTTCCTACCGAGTTTCATTGATGTGTGATGTGTAGTTCTAAAGTTATACACAAATCTGGAGTTGATAAAAAAGTGCCACGCCCCTTATCCTACGCCCATAAAAATATACCAGTGGGACGACACATCCAAGAGGCGACTGCATACGAAATTTCAATGCTGCACGACCTTTAGTTCCAAAGCTAATCGAGATCAAAAATTTTGTTTGTATGGGCGGTGCCACGCCCCCTTATTCAGTGCCCGTCTTATTTTCTCAGTAGAAGGATATGGATATGTAGTAAGTTCCTACCGAGTTTCATTGATGTGTGATGTGTAGTTCTAAAGTTATACACAAATCTGGAGTTGAATAAAAAAGTGCCCCTAATCATGTATGCAAAGTTTCAGATCTGTAAGTAGTCGGGAAGTGGGTGAAAAATTGATTACTAGATTTGACGACATACATACAAACATACATACCTGATTTGAACCTAATATAAAGCTTATAAAATACGGAACAACATGCCAATTATGTATATGGTTAACAAGACATGTGCATATAAAAGTAAATGTGTGCATCAAACACACACATACCGTATATGGAATTGAATTTTTTATGTATTATGGAAATTGGAGTTCAGCCCACAAACCGATTCAACAGAAGTTAAATATTTACCATGGTTTGGTTCAAGAACCAGCTAACCAAAAACTTGGTTCGGTTTACACCGACAGCAGAGCGTAAACAGACATAGAGACACCTCCAACTATTGGTTAGATATAGAAGCTTATTCCGACTAGACTAACTTAATAAATTAAATAAGTAAGAAAGCATCAGTCGGGTTTCACAAAATGAGTACAAATTAAATTTTTTATGTACATAGTAAATTTGCCGACTATATAGTGGGCGGACTACGCCTATTTTTTCGTTAAACGTAGAGATCCCAAATCCTATTTTAAATACCAAATATAATTTCCTTTAAATGAGTAATTGAAAAAATTAAAGCCCTTTTACCGAAAAAAATTCGAGGTAGTGGGACTTACAGGCCCATTGTGGGCGTGTGCTTCAGTCGATTTGGCTTATCTCGGAAGTTAAACTAAGATAAGGTTCATTCTGAATGTGTACCAAATTTGGTCCAAATCGGACAACCACTTCTTTCTCTTCTACTCTCACAGACAGACAGAGAGACAGTCAGACGAACAACCGGACAACCGGAAATCAAGACGAAAGTGATTCTGATCATTTCTATATATTTATTTCTATGCCTAGGACATCTGCTTTAATACATTACAATTTCCGCACAAAGTTATTATACGCTATTACAATAGATGTAGGGTATAAAAACCTTCGGCTTAAAACTGGATTACAGCTCTGTTCGAATTTATTCCATTTTCTATTCTGTTCTATTTTTTGAGACGAACTTTTGCTTATTATTCATGTTCGCATATACCGTTCCTTTTGCATACTTTTGTAAAAGCCTCCAATTTATTTCGAGGACTTGCTCGGTCGCCGATAAGCAAAGAAATGAATTTTAAACCAATCGGCATCGGGTTTATTTAAAAAGTAGGTATCGATCGGCCACTAATTAATTTCCTAGGATTGGGAACAAAATTCATCTTAAAACTCAAATCATTCTTCTCGTACGATGCTGGTGCAGCTCCGAAAAAACTGTTGTATAATTTCTTCGAAAGAGGTTGTTCAAAAATTTCCATTTCTAAAATTATTTATATACATTTTTCTCTAAAGGGGGCAGCTGCCCCTTGTCCATACCTGTGTGCGACCATGCCTAGCGCATTTGTATTTAGACGTCTTTTATTGTTCGTCTGTTTCTAAGGGAGATGATAACAGAATGGAGGACGAGCCATTACGATAATCACAGACAGTAGAAACTTAATTAAAAGTAGATATAATCAAATATAACAAAATGGACAATAAATGGACCTGGAATAGCAGAACTGCTGACCTTACTTTAGTCACGTCGAATCAGTCGAAAGGTAGTAAAATCCGTAATATCTCGTCACGACGGAAGAAAGTAAAGGAGATCTCATGTTTCAGACGGGTCTTCAACAAACTCTTCGTATCGCAGAATTACTACAAGTCCATACAGCCGATGTTTTTTTGCACGTATCTGTACGGCATTACGCCCTTTCGAGTTGTAACGAATGGGCAGGGTTCCAAATCGCTGAAGACATCCTGCTACGGTTACATCAATCCCATCTTGCATATGGTCGCCTTCACCTATTGCTATGCCTACACGGCGTACTACAATGAATCTCTAATTGGTTACTTTCTGCGCACGGAGATAACGAATTTCGGCAGCAAGCTGCACATGCTCATCTGTCTGCTGGGCGCCGGTGTGGTCTATATAACGGCCATTGCGCGCAAAAAGAAGCTCCTGCGCGCCATACACATCTTCCTTGAGACCGATGTGTGCTTCGAGCATGTTGACATGCACTTCAATTGCACACTTATATTGCGCTACGTGCTCTTTGTTCTGGCCGCCATTTCGCTGCTGGATTTCACCATCATGGCGATGGGTTGTACTGCCTGAATCTGATGGATGTACGTCCCTCGGGGTGTGTGATTTTCAACTCCGTATCGGAGTTGATGGGAGTTTCATTTTCGATTGCGCTCTTCTGCCTTATAACGAGATCGGTGCAGCGCAGTATTAGCGGTTTAAATAAGGTGAGTAATTTATGGCTGGCGAGGCAAATTTCACTCCGGCTTTAGATTGGTACACATTTTCAGACTTCATTTCTTTGCGCGTGGCGCCATCACTCGCTACATGAAAAAGTAATAAAGTAAATAAAATTATATAAAAAAAACTTTTTAAAAATAAGCTTTAATTTATTTAATGCATTAAAAAGTAGAAAATAAATTGTTTCCAAGTCACCTGTATCTTACTATTAATAAAAGCTTGGAGCGCTCATGTGTTCAATATTTGTCAACCAGTTGCCACAATATTTTATTTAAATAATTTTTTGCAAATAGATTCTAGTAATGAAAGATATTTTGAATATGGATATTGAGCGCACAAGCTTTTATTAATAGTAAGATACAGGTGACTTGGAAACAATTTATTTTCTACTTTTTAATACATTAAATAAATTAAAGCTTATTTTTAAAAAGTTTTTTTTTATATAATTTTATTTTCTACTTTTTAGTCCTCCATAAATTAAATTTTAGAGCTCTGAAATTTTTCACAAAAAGAATTTTAAACTTGCAGAGCAGTACACAATATTTAGGGTATTCACAGTGTTTCCTATCGTCATATGTCATATCCTCAATTTAACAAATAATACGGCTGTGATCGACCCTAATATTCGTGGCATATTTGTGGCGCGATGAGTTGTTGTTGTTTTGCTTGCAAGGCGCGGCGAGCTCGGAACATGTGCAAAACCCCCGTTGCTTTGGCGCGGTGAGTTGTTGCTATTTTGCGTGCAAGGCGCGGCGAGTAAGTTCCTATCGTTTTTCATTGATGTGTGATGTGTAGTTCTAAAGTTATACACAAATCTGGAGTTAATAAAAAAGTGCCACGCCCCTTATCCTACGCCCATAAAATTTATTGATTCATGTATTGGGCTCTAGTTTAGGCATGTATGCAAAGTTTCAGATCTCTAAGTAGTCGGGAAGTGAGTGAAAAATTTATTACTAGATTTGACGACATACAAACATACATACCTGATTTGAACCTAATATAAAGCTTATAAAATAGACCTAGATTTTGAATACAATTTAGTAAGTGTGTTTCTATCATAAAGATATGTAGGTACATATGTATGTATGTATTTTTGCGTGGCCAATGTCGCTCCACACAGTGTACTTCTCATGTGCTGACCTCCTCATGCCATCCGATACTGTTCGTGTGGAGAACATTGCTCAAGACAAACATGCGTCGTCGCTATCGGTGTAAACTTCCGTAATCAGCCGAAGATTGATATAATATCGCAATTCGGTAATGTATTGCATTAGAGTAATCGACCGAAGAATCGAGCCAGGAAGCGCCCAGCAACAGGCAATAAAACAGGATACCCAAATGAGCAACGTATAAAAGGATATAACAGGCGCCGCGTGCGGCATTAGTGGCGCAGCAACGTGACGGTTAAGTGGTGTGTGTCCGAACGAAGAAAAACGCTTCCACCAATTTCAAGGAGACCCATTGTTCGCCTTTTCGCTGGCTAAGTCTTCGAAAGTGGTTTCTGCAAATAAATCGAATAGTTTGGCGCGCTGCAATGCTTTCAAGTGTGTGCATAGGCAGTAATAATTGCAGCGCAACAACAACAACCACAATAAAGTGAGAACGCTTTCGTCGCGGTAATTTTGTGGCCATAGAAATTGTTGCTTTGGGTGTGTGTTCTTCGCCTGACTTTGCGCACAAATGCGGAAATGTCCACGAAATTGGATCGTGTGCGGCAAGCCTTCATAACGCGGCACGTCTTTGAGACGCTGCAGCCGGTGCTCCTCATATCCTTCGTCTACGGCCTGACGCCCATTCGCGTGTGCAAGCACAAGAACGGCGACACCAATGCTCGGATCTCCGTCGTGGGTCTTCTCAACATTGCCGCGTACATTGCGCTGTACGGCTCTTGCTACATCGTGTCGCTCCTGCAGGGGGAGTCCGTCGTCGGCTACTTCTTTCGCACCGACATCTCCAACATTGGCAACACCATGCAGATCTGCAACGGCCTCGTCACGGGCATGGTCATCTACATCTCGGCCATCACGCAACGCCACAAGCTGCTGCGCACGCTCTACATCCTCAACAGCTTGGACCAGAATTTCGCCAACATCGGCATAAAGGTCAAGTACTCGCGCATATTTCGCTACTCGCTGCTGCTGATCGGCTGTAAGATGCTGATTGTGGGCGTCTACTTCGTGGGCGTGATCCGGCTGCTGAAGTCGATAAACGTGACACCGACTTTCTGCGTTTGCGTCACGTTCTTCCTGCAGCACTCGGTGCTGCTGATAGCGATATGTGTCTTCTGCCTAATAACACGCAGTTTCGAGCGGCGACTCGTCATATTAAATAAGGTAAACGGGTAAATGGCAACTAGCGCCGCTGTGACTCAGTCAATGAATGCTCGGTCCGTGATGCGTGGAGTTGCTGGTTCGGATCCCAACCGGCTCATTGAATCTAATGTTTGCGATCGGCGCCATCTCTCGCGATGCTAAAAATTCTCACTAAAAGCTAAGTAAAAAGCTTTACGCTCGGATACGGCTACAAATAAAATTATATAAAAAAAACTTTTTAAAAATAGGCTTTAATTTATTTAATGTACTGAAAAGTAGAAAATAAATTGTTTCCAAGTCACCTGTATCTTACTATTAATAAAAGCTTGGGGCGCCCATGTGTTTAATATTTGTCAACCAGTTTCCACAATATTTTATTTAAATAATTTTTTGCAAATAGATTCTAGTAATGAAAGATATTTTGAATATGGATATTGAGCGCACAAGCTTTTATTAATAGTAAGATACAGGTGACTTGGAAACAATTTATTTTCTACTTTTTAGTACATTAAATAAATTAAAGCTTATTTTTAAAAAGTTTTTTTTTATATAATTTTATTTTCTCCTTTTTAGTCTTCCATAAATTCAATTTTAGAGCTCTGAAATTTTTCGCAAAAAGAATTTAAAACTTGCAGAGCAGTACACAATATTTAGGGTATTCACAGTGTTTCCTATCGTCATATGTCACATCCTCAATTTAGCAAATAATACGGCTGTGATCGACCCTAATATTCGTGGCATATTTGTGGCGCGATGAGTTGTTGTTGTTTTGCTTGCAAGGCGCGGCGAGTAAGTTCCTATCGTTTTTCATTGATGTGTGGTGTACCTATAATTATAAACTGAAGCCCAAGTGTGTAGTTGCTTGAAAAGTACCACGCCCCTGTCCTACGCCCATAAAATTTTACCAGTGGGACGACACATCCAAGAGGCGACTGCATACGAAATTTCAATGCTGCACGACCTTTAGTTCCAAAGCTAATCGAGATCAAAAATTTTGTTTGTATGGGGGTGCCACGCTCCCTTATCCTACGCCCATAAAATTTTACCAGTGGGATGACACATCCAAGAGGCGACTGCATACAAAATTTCAATGCTGCACGACCTTTAGTTCTTAAGCTAATCGAGATCAAAAATTTTGTTTGTATGGGGGTCCCACGCCCCCTTATCCAGTGCCCCCCTTATTTTCGCAGTAGAAGGATATCGATATGCAGTAAGTTCCTACCGAGTTTCATTGATGTGTGATGTGTATTTCTAAAGTTATACACAAATCTGGAGTTTATAAAAAAGTGCCACGCCCCTTATCCTACGCCCATAAAATTTATTGATTCATGTATTGGGCTCTAGTTTAGGCATGTATGCAAAGTTTCAGATCTCTAAGTAGTCGGGAGTGAGTGAAAAATTGATTACTAGATTTGACGACATACAAACATACATACCTGATTTGAACCTAATATAAAGCTTATAAAATAGACCTAGATTTTGAATACAATTTAGTAAGTGTGTTTCTATCATAAAGATATGTAGGTACATATGTATGTATGTATTTTTGCGTAGCCAATGTCGCTCCACACAGTGTACTTCTCATGTGCTGACCTCCTCATGCCATCCGATACTGTTCGTGTGGAGAACATTGCTCAAGACAAACATGCGTCGTCGCTATCGGTGTAAACTTCCGTAATCAGCCGAAGATTGATATAATATCGCAATTCGGTAATGTATTGCATTAGAGTAATCGACCGAAGAATCGAGCCAGGAAGCGCCCAGCAACAGGCAATAAAACAGGATACCCAAATGAGCAACGTATAAAAGGATATAACAGGCGCCGCGTGCGGCATTAGTGGCGCAGCAACGTGACGGTTAAGTGGTGTGTGTCCGAACGAAGAAAAACGCTTCCACCAATTTCAAGGAGACCCATTGTTCGCCTTTTCGCTGGCTAAGTCTTCGAAAGTGGTTTCTGCAAATAAATCGAATAGTTTGGCGCGCTGCAATGCTTTCAAGTGTGTGCATAGGCAGTAATAATTGCAGCGCAACAACAACAACAACAATAAAGTGAGAACGCTTTCGTCGCGGTAATTTTGTGGCCATAGAAATTGTTGCTTTGGGTGTGTGTTCTTCGCCTGACTTTGCGCACAAATGCGGAAATGTCCACGAAATTGGATCGTGTGCGGCAAGCCTTCATAACGCGGCACGTCTTTGAGACGCTGCAGCCGGTGCTCCTCATATCCTTCGTCTACGGCCTGACGCCCATTCGCATGTGCAAGCACAAGAACGGCGACACCAATGCTCGGATCTCCGTCGTGGGTCTTCTCAACATTGCCGCGTACATTGCGCTGTACGGCTCTTGCTACATCGTGTCGCTCCTGCAGGGGGAGTCCGTCGTCGGCTACTTCTTTCGCACCGACATCTCCAACATCGGCAACACCATGCAGATCTGCAACGGCCTCGTCACGGGCATGGTCATCTACATCTCGGCCATCACGCAACGCCACAAGCTGCTGCGCACGCTCTACATCCTCAACAGCTTGGACCAGAATTTCGCCAACATCGGCATAAAGGTCAAGTACTCGCGCATATTTCGCTACTCGCTGCTGCTGATCGGCTGTAAGATGCTGATTGTGGGCGTCTACTTCGTGGGCGTGATCCGGCTGCTGAAGTCGATAAACGTGACACCGACTTTCTGCGTTTGCGTCACGTTCTTCCTGCAGCACTCGGTGCTGCTGATAGCGATATGTGTCTTCTGCCTAATAACACGCAGTTTCGAGCGGCGACTCGTCATATTAAATAAGGTAAACGGGTAAATGGCAACTAGCGCCGCTGTGACTCAGTCAATGAATGCTCGGTCCGTGATGCGTGGAGTTGCTGGTTCGGATCCCAACCGGCTCATTGAATCTAATGTTTGCGATCGGCGCCATCTCTCGCGATGCTAAAAATTCTCACTAAAAGCTAAGTAAAAAGCTTTACGCTCGGATACGGCTACAAATAAAATTATATAAAAAAAACTTTTTAAAAATAGGCTTTAATTTATTTAATGTACTGAAAAGTAGAAAATAAATTGTTTCCAAGTCACCTGTATCTTACTATTAATAAAAGCTTGGGGCGCCCATGTGTTTAATATTTGTCAACCAGTTGCCACAATATTTTATTTAAATAATTTTTTGCAAATAGATTCTAGTAATGAAAGATATTTTGAATATGGATATTGAGCGCACAAGCTTTTATTAATAGTAAGATACAGGTGACTTGGAAACAATTTATTTTCTACTTTTTAGTACATTAAATAAATTAAAGCTTATTTTTAAAAAGTTTTTTTTTATATAATTTTATTTTCTCCTTTTTAGTCTTCCATAAATTCAATTTTAGAGCTCTGAAATTTTTCGCAAAAAGAATTTAAAACTTGCAGAGCAGTACACAATATTTAGGGTATTCACAGTGTTTCCTATCGTCATATGTCACATCCTCAATTTAGCAAATAATACGGCTGTGATCGACCCTAATATTCGTGGCATATTTGTGGCGCGATGAGTTGTTGTTGTTTTGCTTGCAAGGCGCGGCGAGTAAGTTCCTATCGTTTTTCATTGATGTGTGGTGTACCTATAATTATAAACTGAAGCCCAAGTGTGTAGTTGCTTGAAAAGTACCACGCCCCTGTCCTACGCCCATAAAATTTTACCAGTGGGACGAAGCATCCAAGAGGGGCCTGTATACGGAATTTCAATGCTGCACGACCTTTAGTTCCAAAGCTATTCTATATAAACGATTTTGTTTGTATGGGCGATGCCACGGCCACTTGTCCACCGCCCGTCTTATTTTCCCAGTAGAAGGATATGGATATGTAGTAAGTTCCTACCGAGTTTCATTGATGTGTGATGTGTAGTTCTAAAGTTATACACAAATCTGGAGTTGATAAAAAAGTGCCACGCCCCTTTTCCTACGCCCATAAAATTGATTCATGTATCGTGCTCGTGTTTAGGCATGTATGCAAAGTTTCAGATCTCTAAGTAGTCGGGAAATGGGTGAAAAATTGATTACTAGATTTGACGACATACATACCGCGGACGGAAAGTGAAGTTAATATAAAGCTTATAAAAAAATGTCACTGTTGCAGTAACTTGTTTAAAATATATCGTGAGCATATAAGCTAATGTGAGAAAGCTAGGCGTGATCTTCGTTCCACGAGTGGGTGCGTTAATTTCGTGGTATATTCTCTGTAAATTTAGTACACCCACAATTTCATTTCATTCAGTAGATTATCACCCCACTTGGTTATTTGATGTAGGGTGTAATCCGACTGAGGCTTTTCACTTCTTTTTTATGGCATAGAAGGCTGATTCTTTAACTTGAATACCAAATTTCATTCGTGTAAATGCGCAATTAGAAAAATTTGAGATTTAAAAATTCCAAGGTGGGTGGACTTATGGGCCTATTGTGGGTGTGCCCTTCAACTGATTTGGCTAATCTCGGAATTTAAACAAAGTTACGGCTCAGTATCATTGTGTATCAAACTTTGTTCAAATCGAAGAACTGTTTCTTTCTCTCCTGCGGCAAGAGACGGCCAGACAAACGGACAGGCGGTCAACCGGAAATCAATACAGAAAGTGATTCTGATCATCTCTATATGACGGCTCCTTTAATGCCTTAAAATTTTCGCACAAAGTTAATATGTATATTCTAATATCATAAGTGTAGGGTATATAGTTTTCCTCATACTAAAACCATAGAAAGGAACAATTTAACAAGCACACGTGCAGGTCAGTAGTCGATTCGAGTTGACTCTCCCGTACAGTCGAATGGGGCAGAGTCAAGTCGAGTCTCGAATCAAATAAATTCATAGTAATTTGTCGCGCGGTGTTTAACATTCATCAACGTGAGCTGCCAAAGTGTATTATTAACGCATAGAGGGGATGATTAGGGACCAGTCGTTTACAGACAGCAGCAGCTAATTCAACAGGTGCGTACAAATTAAAGCATACCTGCACACACTCGCGCACGCACAGATGCATAGATTAGCAACAGTGGGTTAGGCCAGCACGGCTGGACTGAAGGAAGGGCGGCGCAAATAAAAGGAGACTAATAAATTTGCATGTAATGTATAGGACATGCACACATACATACACATATCGTATGTATGAGAAGCTCATTCATAAATGGACATGACAAGCAGAAATGCTGGCGAACGGTATCCATCAGTGGCGCTGTCGCACATCCGTGTCGCCAGTTATGGCTAAAACTTCAAACGATATAGACAGCGCGAAATCGTCGTGGCCGCGTTCATGGCGGAGCTGCGTGCGCGGTGTTTTCTCCGCCAAGCAAATGTACGAGTGTCTGCAGCCGCTTTTCGTGATAATGCACTGGCACGGCCTGACGCCTTTCTACGTCGCGCCCGACGAGCGCGGCTACAGCCAGTTGAAACGCTCCGTCTTCGGCTACATGAACGGGGTGCTGCACATCCTCTTCTACAGCATCTGCTACACGCTGACTCTGCTGAATAGCTGCGAATCGGTGGCCGGCTATTTCTTCCGGTCTCGCATCACATACTTCGGCGATTTCATGCAAATACTGAGCGGACTAATCGGCGTGACCGTCATATATCTGAACGCTATCATCCCGAAGTACCGGCTGGAGCAGGCCCTGCATGGCATACACAAGCTGGACACATACCTGCACGGCGTCGGCGTCAAGATCATGTACAGCAAAGTGCTGCGCTTCTGCTATATCACCCTGTTCATGATGATCATTGTCAACGGCAGCTACATTCTGGGTACTTTCATGCTGCTCAAATCCGCTAAGGTGCATCCGTCCGTTGCGCTGCACTTCACCTTCGTCCTGCAGCACTCTGTCGTGTTTTTGACCATTTCCATGTTTTCGTGCGTGACGAAGACGCTGGAAATGCGCTTGATTATGATGCACAAGGTTGGTGTTAAGCGTCAGGTAATGGATAAGAGTCTCCATTGTGGCTAAATGGGCTAGCAAGTGAGTGAGTGAGATTGCAGCTAATTGATCAGGATAAAGATTTCGAATAGAAATGAATTTTAGCTGCGACCTAAAGACCAGTTTTATTTAGAACGAATAGTCTGCTTCTTAATTAAACGAAATGGCAAATGAACTCGGTAGAAAAGGAGCATCCGAGAGCCTTATCGGGCCAAATCATTCTGCGGGCTGCCATGGAGCTCCATTAGACATAACATAAAACTCGGACTCAAATCGAAAGCTACACATTACTGTGAGGAAACGGGTGGTAACAGACAGGCTAAACATTTATGCAAGAAGCTTTTTAGAAGAGAACCAATCTACAACCGGAAGATATTACGGACAGATTCTAAAGGCAATTGCTTCGACCCTTTGTAAATATATGAAGAACTGTCACAATAGGCCTTCCAGGCTGCGGAGAGGATGCGCAAGATACGGGATCCCTACTCTAAATGCAATCTTAGGTAATGGCGCTTATTTTAAGAGGTTGCAGTTGAGGCTCAGGAATCTGGAAGATGTCCTAGATTGTGTATTGGTATTTCATCATCCTTCATGCAGAGTATGCACGTGTAATCCAAAAATAGCCGCTCTTCGTTAGGTGATTTCTTAGTTTTCAGTGCCCTGTTAGAATCCCCGTTATTTTTCTGAGGCTGACTAAAATTTAGTCACTAAATGCTCGAACCCACAAGTATAAGAGTATAAGGTGTACTCTTGCTCTTCTCTATATAGCTGAATAGTAATGCTATTTTGCACACCAAGCGTGATTATTTTTAAGCTTTATATTAACTTGCCTTCAGGTTTGTAGTGGAATCTAGTAATTAATTTTTCACCCACTTCCCGACTACTTAGAGATCTGAAACTTAGCATACATGCGTAAACAGGCTGACAATACGTGAATCAATCATAAAAATATTAAAAATTTTACTTTAAACAAATTTATCAGCGAAACTGCAAAAGCCAATCAGAGCACATACGGAAGAACACGTAGGGACAGACGGGCCAGGAGCTGTTTCATCGCATTTTATATAATCTTTCCGTATTTATAGAATACGAAATGTGTAATGACCTAGATTTACGCCTGATTTAGACCCCTACCAATATATAGGCATCACAACCAATATTATATAGATGTGGGAATTCCTTTCGAGACTACTAACGAAATGCAGACCTGCGTAGACGACGTGATTTGACGAGACGCACACTGACAATTAACGACCTTTTTGAATACTTAACGACATAAACGAACGCGTGAGTTTACGCCCGACCACTGACGAGGACAGTTGACACTCGACCATCGAACGCGACGCATCGCAGTATGCGTAGTATTATTTAATAAATCACATTATAACGTTATTGAAATAAAGTGAGAGTTTCAATAAAGTAGACAAAGCGGGGGGCCATCGAGAAAGCATTCCTACAAGTGGTGTCAGAAGTGGGATGGCCTCCCCGCAAAGAGAGTGAAGAAAAAAATGAACAATAAGTGAAGAAAATTTTGGAAAAAATTGGAGCGAAAGAAAAAAGAGACAAAGGTGTGCAGAAGCCAACTGCAGGTGAAATTGGTAAAGAAATGGACAAGTTGTGAAAAAATGCTTGAAAAGCATTGTGGCAGCGGGCAGAGAAACGGCGCTAACCATTGCGATCTGCAGGAAAATAACGGTGGATTCTTGATGGAAGGTTTCGGATGGCAACAAGCAAAGTACAGTTGCAAGTAAGTGGCAGTTGGAAGCAGCGCAGTAGCAGAGTGAAGCGCTGAAATAAACACAGAGCGGCGTAGAAGCAGAGGCAGGCGCTGAAAGAGTGGCGTAGAGGCAGAGCAGAGAGCAACGGCGCTAACTATTGCGATCTGTGGAAATAAGGGATGATTTCCGACTGCGAAGTTGCGGACGGCAACGATGAGCGTTAGGGCTGTGGACTGCAGCGATCGTTAGGTTGCGGATGGCAACAAAGTACGACTGCGTGTGAAGCAGAGATGGTGAAGCTGTATGCCGACAGCGACTGCGAATGAGCAGAGATGGCGAAGCTGTATGCCGACAGCGACTGCATGTGAAGCAGAGATGGTGAAGCTATATGCCGACAGTGACTGCGAGTGAGCAGAGATGGTGAAGCTGTATGCCGACAGCGACTGCGAGTGAGCAGAGATGGTGAAGCTGTATGCCGACAGCGACTGCGTGTGAAGCAGAGATGGTGAAGCTGTATGCCGACAGCGACTGCGAGTGAGCAGAGGTGGTGATGCTGTATGCCGACAGCGAAACTGCATGAAGCAGTTGGTACAGTAAGTAGCCACCAAGCGAAAACAGTACGGAGACGAACGAGATTATTCTGTGGACGGACTGCGGCTGCGAGTGAGAAGTTTCGAAGCAGCAAACGAGAAGTCGAGTGAGTAGAGAAGCCGAAGACGGCGAAATAGCGACGGCAAAGCGCAGAGGAGCGCAGCAAAGAAGAGAGAGCAGCGCCGAGTGAGCAGAGAGGCTGAGTAGGCAGAGTGAAGCAGCAGCGAACGAGAAAACGAAGAACTGTTGACGAGGCATAGAATCTTGCATGAAAAGACCAGCAGAGAAGAGGAGAGAGTTTGATAAAAAAGAGATAAGTAAAATAGTACTGCTGTTGATGAGTAGGCATGCTGCTGTTGCGAACATTTTCCATTATGTATATATTAAATTCAAATTCAAACTGTGCCGCTATGTACGTGAAATCTTAATACTTATTTTATAATCAAGTTCATTATTCCATATTCAATTCAAATTCAACATTTTATATCGCTAAATATTTTGTATCATAATTTAATACCTAAACTTTCTTATATTTGTAATATTTTTAAGTTAAATTGTAACCGGACGAAAACGACATGGACAGAGACGGAGTACGTGAGGACGTGGTAGAATGTTAGTGACTGCGACGAGAGAGTTAGTAACTGAGACTAGAGAGTAATTGACTGCTATTAGGCAGCGAGAGAGGCTGTGTGAGGCAGCGAGGGTGAACCTGTATGCCGACAGCGAACTGCGAGAAAGTAGTTGGTACTGTGAGTACGTGAGTTTGACCTATGAGAAAGTAGTTGGTACTGTGAGTACGTGAATGTGCTGTAGAGCGACAGCGGGGCTGGGCTCTGACAGCGGGACGAGGGTGAACTGCGAACGAGTAGTTGGAACTGTGATTACCTGAGTGTGAACTACGAGAAAGTAGTTGGTACAGTGAGTACGTGAGTGTGCTGTAGAGCGACAGCGGGGCTGGGCTCTGACAGCGGGATGGAGTAGAAGGTGGATACGCAAATAGCCACTAAGCGAATGCGGTACGAAGCCAGGCTGAGATGGACGGAATTCATCCGGGCCGGATGAAGACGTAGGATGGCCGGATGTGGGAATTCCTTTCGAGACTACTAACGAAATGCAGACCTGCGTAGACGACGTGATTTGACGAGACGCACACTGACAATTAACGACCTTTTTGAATACTTAACGACATAAACGAACGCGTGAGTTTACGCCCGACCACTGACGAGGACAGTTGACACTCGACCATCGAACGCGACGCATCGCAGTATGCGTAGTATTATTTAATAAATCACATTATAACGTTATTGAAATAAAGTGAGAGTTTCAATAAAGTAGACAAAGCGGGGGGCCATCGAGAAAGCATTCCTACATAGATATAACATTAAATCACATCAAATACATGATCAAATGTTCCGGGAACAGACGGGCAAGGAGGAGCGCTGCTATTCAACCGAAAACAACGAAAACCAAGAAAAGACCAGACGGGCAAGGAAAAGTACTCCCACTAAATCAAATAGAATTTATTTCAGCAACAGCCAATGAGAGCACAACAGGGAAGAAGAAGCACTGCTGTATATAAGGAGCAGCTGTAGCAAAAGCGGACAGAACTGTACGAGCTGCCAAGCAAAGAGGTTATCTGACTTTTACTCTTCGTTGTTTCTTTTGGTTGAATTCTAACCTCAAAAAGGGTATTTCTTGTACGGAACCCTTAGGGCGCGAGCCCGACTCGCACTTGACTGCTTTTTTTTTTTGTTTCTATGAGCGACTTTTTCCCATGGCGTTAGGACGCCTGCTCTCATTAGTACCTGCGGGGTTAAATTATAGAAACGTATAGGAACAATATGCAAAATTCAGTACTATTTAAATTTGAAAATTACCGAAGTACCATATCACATAATTTGAGTACCTTTTTGTGAATATGTACCAATAAAATATTGTGTACTGCTCTGCAAGTTTTAAATTCTTTTTGCGAAAATTTTCAGAGCTCTAAAATTTAATTTATGGGAGACTAAAAAGTAGAAAGTAATCTATATCTATATATATGAAATTCAAATTATGTATGTATGTATGTATGTATGTATGTATGTATGTTCGGAGTTGCGTCCTCCCATACAACATAAATAATTGATTTGGCATATCTTTAAAACTACAAGGTGTACAACCTTAAAACTTTGTATTATGTTAGTGTTTAGTCGTGTCTTCCTGCTGGAAAAGAATTTAGGGGCGTGGCACCCCTCATATAACTTAACTCTATGATATGGCATATCTTTTAAACCACAAACCGCGCAGCATTGCAATTCCGTACGCAGGCACCTCTTGGATTAGTCGTCCCACTGGTAAAATTTTATGGGCGTAGGACAGGGGGATGGCACTTTTCAATCAACTCCACATTTGGGTATTACTTTAGAACTATATATCATACATAAATGAAACTTTTATTTGGTGTATCTTTAAAACTTCAAGTCATTCAACATTGAAATTCTGTTTTGTTAGAATTTAGTCGTGCCCTTTTGCTAATTTGCTAAAAAAAAATTTAGGGGCATGGGACAACGGGGCGAGGCACCACTCATACAACTTAAATCTTCGATTTGGTATGTCTTTAGAACTACAAGTCATACAACATTAAAATTTTTATTCTGTTATTATTTAGTGATACATACATGTAAACATTTTTACATAATTTTGAGTTTTATATATATAGATTTAGGGTCATGGGACAAGGTGGCGTGGCACACCTTCAATGTATGTACCGTAAAAAAGAGGTGGTCCATGAGGAGTGACTTTAATTTTGGCCTTCCACCAAAGCAGTAATCTACATACACAGATAGTTCTGTAAGGACCTACATTTATGACTTCCCCTACAAGTATATAGACATCACAAGCATCAGCAAGGAGAAGAGGAGAAGCGCTGCTGTTCAACAGAAAACAACAAAAACCAAGAAAAAGACAGACTGGCAAGCACTTCTATTAAATTAAATACAATTAAATACAGCAACATCCAATCAGACCATCATTCACATTATGTATTTTTATAAAAGCGCGGGGTGGAACCCGCGGGTAACAGCTAGTATATGTATCAAAATCAAATTATGTATGTATGTATGTTCGGAGTTGCGTCCTAAACCGCTTTATCGATCATAACCAAATTTGGCACATAGACTATAGATGTTCCAAGGGTGGTCATAGGCTATAAAAATTTTGTATACATCAAGAGGGCGTGGCACCTCCCATACAACTTAAATAATTGATTTGACATATCTTTAAAACCACAAGGTGTACAACATTAAAACTTTGTATTATGTTAGTGTTTAGATGTGTCTTCCTGCTGGAAAAATGTAGGGGCGTGGGACAAGGGGGCTTGGCAGCCCTCATATAACATAATTCTATGATATGGCATATCTTTGAAAGTACAAGTCGCGCAGCATTGAAGTTCCGTATGCAAACACCTCTTGGATGAGTCGTCCCACTGGTACAATTTTATGGGCGTAGGACAAGGGCGTGACACTTTTCTATCAACTTCACATTTGGATATTACTTTAGAACTATACAGCATACATAAATGAAACTCCGTATTCTTCAACTGGGAAAATGGAATGGGCATTGGACACGAGGCGTGGCACCCCTCATACAACTTAAATCTTTTATTTGGTATATCTTTAAAACTACAAGTCGTTCAACATTGAAATTCTGTTTTGCTAGAATTTAGTCGTGCTCTTTTGCTAATTTGTCGTGACTTTAATTTTGACCTTCCACCAAAGGAGTAACCTACATACACAGATAGTTCGGTAAGGACCTACATTCATGACTTCCCCTACAAATATATAGACATCACAAGCATCAGCAAGAACACTGCCCTGCTGTTCAACAGAAAACAACAGAAACCAAGAAAAAGACAGACTGGCAAACACTGCAATTAAATTAAATACAGCAACATCCAATCAGAGCATAATTCTCATTGCGTATTTTTATGAAAACGCGGGGTGGAACCCGCGGGTAACAGCTAGATTTTATATAAAAAAAAACTTTTTAAAAAAAAGCTTTAATTCATTTAATGTACTAAAAAGTAGAAAATAAATAGTTTCGAAGTCACCAGTATCTTACTATCAATAAAAGCTTGTGCGCTCAATATCCATATTGAAAATATCTTTCTTTACTAGAATCTATTTGCAAAAAACAATTTAAATAAAATATTGTGTTAACTGGTTGACAAATTTTGAACACATGAGCGCCCCAAGCTTTTATGGATAGTAAGATACTGGTGACTTCGAAACAATTTATTTTCTACTTTTTAGTACATTAAATGAATTAAAGCTTATTTAAAAAAAAAAAATTTTTTATATAATATTATTTTGTTTAAACATTTCCATATCAGCTTGGTTTTGTCCTGAGTTAAGCGTCAAAGTCGCCGTTTGTGTGTCATTCCTCTCTCAGATAGAAATTAACGCTATTTTTTGAGGTATGTAAGTTGATAGCATATTTCTTCATGGGCTGCCAGTATTTTATTCTGGATCCAAATACACCAACACCTTTATTTCAGTTAGGGACCCATTGGTAAACCGTGTGATCATGCAAAGATAGAAAGTGAAACTTATCAAGATATCAAACAAAGTTCTTATTAATCTATTGAAACATAATCGGCATATAGCGGAGACTGGGGTACTTTCGGCAATGGCGTTTTTGGTATAAAGCAGCCATCGGACATCACTGTTTATTAGAAAAAACTTACTCAGAATCATCAATATCATAAATATTCCTAACAAAGTTTGCCTGAACAGCTGATAAGACTACAAGTGTTTTTGTGCTTTCGCATTTGTTTTCGAAATGTTGTTATACTAGTGCTTTTATGAATAAATAAAATTATATAAAAAAAAACTTTTTAAAAATAAGCTTTAATTTATTTAATGTACTAAAAAGTAGAAAATAAATGGTTTTTAAGTCACCTGTATCTTACTATCAATAAAAGCTTGGGGCGCTCATGTGTTCAATATTTGTCAAACAGTTACCACAATATTTTATTTAAATAATTTTTTGCAAATAGATTCTAGTAATGAAAGATATTTTGAATATGGATATTGAGCGCACAAGCTTTTATTAATAGTAAGATACAGGTGACTTGGAAACAATTTATTTTCTACTTTTTAATACATTAAATAAATTAAAGCTTATTTTTAAAAAGTTTTTTTTTATATAATTTTATTTTCTACTTTTTAGTCCTCCATAAATTAAATTTTAGAGCTCTGAAATTTTTCACAAAAAGAATTTTAAACTTGCAGAGCAGTACACAATATTTAGGGTATTCACAGTGTTTCCTATCGTCATATGTCATATCCTCAATTTAACAAATAATACGGCTGTGATCGACCCTAATATTCGTGGCATATTTGTGGCGCGATGAGTTGTTGTTGTTTTGCTTGCAAGGCGCGGCGAGCTCGGAACATGTGCAAAACCCCCGTTGCTTTGGCGCGGTGAGTTGTTGCTATTTTGCGTGCAAGGCGCGGCGAGTAAGTTCCTATCGTTTTTCATTGATGTGTGATGTGTAGTTCTAAAGTTATACACAAATCTAGAGTTAATAAAAAAGTGCCACGCCCCTTATCCTACGCCCATAAAATTTATTGATTCATGTATTGGGCTCTAGTTTAGGCATGTATGCAAAGTTTCAGATCTCTAAGTAGTCGGGAAGTGAGTGAAAAATTTATTACTAGATTTGACGACATACAAACATACATACCTGATTTGAACCTAATATAAAGCTTATAAAATAGACCTAGATTTTGAATACAATTTAGTAAGTGTGTTTCTATCATAAAGATATGTAGGTACATATGTATGTATGTATTTTTGCGTGGCCAATGTCGCTCCACACAGTGTACTTCTCATGTGCTGACCTCCTCATGCCATCCGATACTGTTCGTGTGGAGAACATTGCTCAAGACAAACATGCGTCGTCGCTATCGGTGTAAACTTCCGTAATCAGCCGAAGATTGATATAATATCGCAATTCGGTAATGTATTGCATTAGAATAATCGACCGAAGAATCGAGCCAGGAAGCGCCCAGCAACAGGCAATAAAACAGGATACCCAAATGAGCAACGTATAAAAGGATATAACAGGCGCCGCGTGCGGCATTAGTGGCGCAGCAACGTGACGGTTAAGTGGTGTGTGTCCGAACGAAGAAAAACGCTTCCACCAATTTCAAGGAGACCCATTGTTCGCCTTTTCGCTGGCTAAGTCTTCGAAAGTGGTTTCTGCAAATAAATCGAATAGTTTGGCGCGCTGCAATGCTTTCAAGTGTGTGCATAGGCAGTAATAATTGCAGCGCAACAACAACAACCACAATAAAGTGAGAACGCTTTCGTCGCGGTAATTTTGTGGCCATAGAAATTGTTGCTTTGGGTGTGTGTTCTTCGCCTGACTTTGCGCACAAATGCGGAAATGTCCACGAAATTGGATCGTGTGCGGCAAGCCTTCATAACGCGGCACGTCTTTGAGACGCTGCAGCCGGTGCTCCTCATATCCTTCGTCTACGGCCTGACGCCCATTCGCGTGTGCAAGCACAAGAACGGCGACACCAATGCTCGGATCTCCGTCGTGGGTCTTCTCAACATTGCCGCGTACATTGCGCTGTACGGCTCTTGCTACATCGTGTCGCTCCTGCAGGGGGAGTCCGTCGTCGGCTACTTCTTTCGCACCGACATCTCCAACATCGGCAACACCATGCAGATCTGCAACGGCCTCGTCACGGGCATGGTCATCTACATCTCGGCCATCACGCAACGCCACAAGCTGCTGCGCACGCTCTACATCCTCAACAGCTTGGACCAGAATTTCGCCAACATCGGCATAAAGGTCAAGTACTCGCGCATATTTCGCTACTCGCTGCTGCTGATCGGCTGTAAGATGCTGATTGTGGGCGTCTACTTCGTGGGCGTGATCCGGCTGCTGAAGTCGATAAACGTGACACCGACTTTCTGCGTTTGCGTCACGTTCTTCCTGCAGCACTCGGTGCTGCTGATAGCGATATGTGTCTTCTGCCTAATAACACGCAGTTTCGAGCGGCGACTCGTCATATTAAATAAGGTAAACGGGTAAATGGCAACTAGCGCCGCTGTGACTCAGTCAATGAATGCTCGGTCCGTGATGCGTGGAGTTGCTGGTTCGGATCCCAACCGGCTCATTGAATCTAATGTTTGCGATCGGCGCCATCTCTCGCGATGCTAAAAATTCTCACTAAAAGCTAAGTAAAAAGCTTTACGCTCGGATACGGCTACAAATAAAATTATATAAAAAAAACTTTTTAAAAATAAGCTTTAATTTATTTAATGTACTAAAAATTAGAAAATAAATTGTTTCCAAGTCACCTGTATCTTACTATTAATAAAAGCTTGGGGCGCCCATGTGTTTAATATTTGTCAACCAGTTGCCACAATATTTTATTTAAATAATTTTTTGCAAATAGATTCTAGTAATGAAAGATATTTTGAATATGGATATTGAGCGCACAAGCTTTTATTGATAGTAAGATACAGGTGACTTAAAAACCATTTATTTTCTACTTTTTAGTACATTAAATAAATTAAAGCTTATTTTTAAAAAGTTTTTTTTTATATAATTTTATTTTCTACTTTTTAGTCTTCCATAAATTCAATTTTAGAGCTCTGAAATTTTTCACAAAAAGAATTTAAAACTTGCAGAGCAGTACACAATATTTAGGGTATTCACAGTGTCTCCTATCGTCATATCCTCAATTTAACAAATAATACGGCTGTGATCGACCCTAATATTCGTGGCATATTTGTGACGCGGTGAGTTGTTGCTATTTTGCCAGCAGGGCGCGGCAAGTAAGTTCCTATCGTTTTTCATTGATGTGTGGTGTACCTATAATTATAAACTGAAGCCCAAGTGTGTAGTTGCTTGAAAAGTGCCACGCCCCTTGTCCTACGCCCATAAATTTTTCCAGTGGAACGACACATCCAAGAGGCGACTGCATACGAAATTTCAATGCTGCACGACCTTTAGTTCCAAAGCTATTCTATATAAACGATTTTGTTTGTATGGGCGGTGCCACGCTCCCTTATCCAGTGCCCGCCTTATTTTCTCAGTAGAAGGATATGGATATGTAGTAAGTTCCTACCGAGTTTCATTGATGTGTGATTTGTAGTTCTAAAGTTATACACACGCCCCTTATCCTACGCCCATAAAATTTTACCAGTGGGACGACACATCCCAGAGGCGACTGCATACAAAATTTCAATGCTGCACGACCTTTAGTTCCAAAGCTAATCGAGATCAAAAATTTTGTTTGTATGGGGGGTGCCACGCCCCCTTATCCTACGCCCATAAAATTTTACCAGTGGGACAACACATCCAAGAGGCGACTGCATACGAAATTTCAATACTGCACGACCTTTAGTTCCAAAGCTAATCGAGATCAAAAATTTTGTTTGTATGGGGGGTGCCACGCCCCCTTATCCAGTGCCCCCTTATTTTATCAGTAGAAGGATATGGATATGTAGTAAGTTCCTACCGAGTTTCATTGATGTGTGATTTTTAGTTCTAAAGTTATACACAAATCTGGAGTTGATAAAAAAGTGCCACGCCCCTTATCCTACGCCCATAAAATTTTACCAGTGGGACAACACATCCAAGAGGCGACTGCATACGAAATTTCAATGCTGCACGACCTTTAGTTCCAAAGCTAATCGAGATCAAAAATTTTGTTTGTATGGGGGGTGCCACGCCCCCTCATCCTATGCCCATAAAATTTTACCAGTGGGACAACACATCCAAGAGGCGACTGCATACGAAATTTCAATGCTGCACGACCTTTAGTTCCAAAGCTAATCGAGATCAAAAATTTTGTTTGTATGGGGGGTGCCACGCCCCCTTATCCAGTGCTCCCCTTATTTTCTCAGTAGAAGGATAGGGATATGTAGTAAGTTCCTACCGAGTTTCATTGATGTGTGATGTGTAGTTCTAAAGTTATACACAAATCTGGAGTTTATAAAAAAGTGCCACGCCCCTTATCCTACGCCCATAAAATTTATTGATTCATGTATTGGGCTCTAGATTAGGCATGTATGCAAAGTTTCAGATCTCTAAGTAGTCGGGAAGTGGGTGAAAAATTGATTACTAGATTTGACGACATACATACATACAAACATACCGGATGTGAACCTAATATAAAGCTTATAATATAAAAAAAACACGTGCGCTTAGGCCACACGGCTGAAGTAAAACTTTTTTTTTATGTTTTTATTTTATTTTTGTTTGATTGATAATCATTATCTATGTTATATTGTTTAGGTTTCTTAAATGAATTCAACACTTTTAGTGGGAGAAATTTTATTGATTTAACTCAGTAATATTATTTCCATCAGTAACCATCATAACAGTAACAGAAATTGCGATAATTGTTTCTAGCGTAGAAACAATCGGCTTAAATTTTCAAGATTCCGCGGGAAAACTGCATCGATTGTAGTGCCATATCGTGTTGTAGACTCATTTGGATTGTTGCTCATTCATAGTTGTAACCATGCCATCATGCAGGAATTGGATAAAAGTTGGGATTCTTCCTACGCCAAATTAAGGTTGAAATCTCCAGCTAAAATTAATGGCATTGTGTGATAGTTCCTTCCCAATTCTTGAAAGCCTACTGAACCATATACGAGGAGTCTTCTGTGTAAGAAGCTGATAATATTTTGCACAGTATTATTGGGAAAAATGTAAACTGCAACCATAATTATATTTGTCCCATCTTCTAAAACGCAGTTTGCAGCACAGACATCTCCAATATATCCAATTTCATTTACATTGCGTAAAAATATAGGTGATATTGATATTAGCATAGATTGCAACACCTCCACCTCGAAATTACTGCGTTAAATTTGTCATGACGACCAATATACGCGTCGTGTGCGGAGTAGTTATTAATTTTTGAATTATTTTTGATGAAAAATCGTTTTTGCTATTACTGAAAAATATGATTGTCTTTAAACTTTATCATTTAACCCAATACAAGTTTCTTACGTAATGCAGATGAAATGACGTAACGAAAAACGCGAAAAATCGCAAAATTATAACGGAAAAATTTTTGCATACAAAATCGGCAAAAATCGCATGCGATTTCGGATTTTGCCAAACCACGTAAGGACGATGTTGCATGGGATAAATTTATCGCATGCGTGAAAAGTAGTTTTTGCGTCCACAATGCCTGAAATGGCGTGAAAATTGCCGGGAATGCGTTCCGCTGCATTCCTTAACCCCGTCGCCGTCGCGTGGAAGAAGTTTTCTTCAAAATGTGTAAACTTAAAATAAAGCGCTGAAACTTAAAAAAAGAAAAAATTTATGAAATGACCTCGGGGTACCACAATACTTTCAACAAATAGTATGAACTTTTCATATCATCAAAAAAATTGTAACGCATTAAAGGAGCCGTCATAGGTATAGACATAAATATATTGAAATGATCAGAATCACTTTGTTCACGCCGAGCCACCTTGTGGCACCCAGCAGCCGCTGTAACGTAGTTTTAAGACTTATATGCTACTACCGGGAGAGGGCGCAAGTGAAGCTGTCAGTGACGGTCGGCTTCACCGGCTTGAGTCAGCAGTTTTTACTTCACTTGCGATCCAAACCCCGAAGAGTGCAGACAGGTATCAGTAAGTATATTTAGTACCAACATTTGTAATAAAACCCCGAATTTAATATTGCGTGCCATCTTTTATTTCACATTCCGAAGCATAGGTTTCCCAGGCCTGCGGCGTTTAACAAACTCCGACGTCTCACCCAACCCCCGAGAGGCGACGAATTTGGCATCCCGGCCAATTCTAGCCCAACATTTGGTCCTTCGAGCCGGATGAGGCTCGGAGTCGACGCAGCATCGGAACACCACTTCAAACTGCATATTTCATTTTTCCTAACCTCTAAATCCTAGATATTCGCCATACTAATTCCATGCTTTAAATTTTCTTTTCATGTGACACCACACTTGCACAAGCGCACAACATACATCCAATCACACCATTGCATTCAAATTCACATCAAACTATATTCCGGATTCATCAATTTAAACCACAAATTCACACAACTATATTTCGCACTCATCAACATTCAACTTTAAACCATAAATTCACACACAACTATATCCCGCATTCACCAAATTTAAACCGCACATTCACACAACTACATCTATTCCACATTCATACTGCCATCATTCCGATTTCTTTGCGATCAATCGCCAACGTGGGAAGCAGCGACCACTGTCGCCAACAGCACACAAGGGCCACAGCAGCCCCAACGTTTTTCAACAGCGGCCAGCACCCGCCAACGAGGGAGTCAAGGGCCACAGCAGCCCCAACGTTTTTCAACAGCGGCCGGCACCCGCCAACGAGGGAGTCAAGGGCCACTGCAGCCCCAACGAAATTGCCAGACATACATAAATAATTTCTATCAAGTCAATAAAAGGGGTAAGTTGTACTTTTCATTTTACGTCAGTGCAATTCGCGAATACTTAGGCGACCCGGCCATTTTGTAGGGCGCCACACAAACCCGCTTAAGTCCGCCATATTATACGGGAAAATTTTCAATATTTTAAATAAATAAATAAATACATTTTGTTTTCACCCTGCCACGTAGCGTGGAATTAAATATATTTGAATTTTCCTGCCCGATTTAATTTATTGCCATTTCCCCGCAACCCGACCAAATCAGCTACGTCATAAATCTCGGTTTTTAAAAATAATATTTTCACATTTTTTATCGACAATAAAGCTACGGGGACAATATCCCCCTTGATTATCCCCTTGTGCGCCGTGTATTCAATAGCAAGAGTTGTTGCATTTTCTTTTCCTCTCTCTTACTGTTGGCATAGGTCAGGCCATTTAAAAGTACCGCTTGTCATTGCAGTGCAGCTGGTTGTTTTTTTGTCACTTGTTGTTGTTGTTTTTTCACTGTGCCGTTTGTGCATATGAGCGGACAGTGAACAAACAATAACAGGCCCACCAGCAGAAAATGGTTGGTACTATTTTGCAAATTTTTTAGTGCATTGTGATAGATATTGAAATAGATTTTGTTATTGTCGGTCGAAGTAATTCGAACTGGAGTTCGTGTTCGGCCCGCGATACGAAATCTATTTACATAAACAATATCGGTTTGCAATTTCTTCTGCCTTTCCGTTGAAATAAGAGGACATTGACCCTTTGCTGAATTAAAGACTTTGCAGTGCACGACGGTTAACTGGCGTCGATATTGTTGTTGTTATTTTTGGGTTAATTGTTGCTTTGGTTTCTTTTGTTCTTTTGCTCATCGCCACTGTTGCTTAAAGAGTAATTGTTGTTGTTGCACTGTAAGCAGTGGCAACAAACAATAAGAAGCATCCCCGTAGGAAATTTTATGTACGATTTTCCGCATCCCGGTAGGAAATCGTACGAAACTCAAGTAGGCAGTTGAAATAATTTATTTTTATGTGTATCAATTCCCAATCCCATTAGCAAAAAAAAGGGAACATATTTTATTAGGGTAAATTTTTGGTTTTTTCAGCCGAATTAGTACTAGAGGGAATTCGTGTTTGGGTTGCAATACAAAACCGATTTGAAGCGACAAATGAATATTAATTGAACTTCGGCGCTTCGGCCGAGTTAATATTAGAGAAAATATCAATAATTACTCGATTCTTGGCTCCGGCGCTTCGGTCGAGTTAATTAAAATATTATTATGTCCCCGCTTTCTATATTCGGCACTTCGGCCGAAGAATCGTTCCATATTCACCCCGATTTCTAGCTTCGGCACTTCGGCCGAATTTTTTCGAAAGTTAGCTTCGGCCGAGTTATAGGAAATAACTGCGATTGCGAATTTCGGCACTTCGGCCAAGCTTTTGAAAATAAATTCAGATTCATACGGAAGTTTTCTGCACCCCGGCAGAAAATTAACTAAGTATTTGTGGTTTTAAATTTCGGATGCTTTTATTCAGGTTTTCTGCACCCCGGCAGAAAATATATAAGGAAAATTTAAAACCCGGAAGTTGAATTCAATGGCGGCTTTAAACAATTTCGTCCGCTTGGCTGATGAGCTGTTGGAGTTTGAAACCAACTTCAGCCAAGTGTTGAGCGACCACACCACCTACACACTTCAGGTGGAAAAGGAGGAAATTAATTCCCTGTGGCAGCGAGTGAAGATGGCTTACGAGGAAATGCGCTCCGTTCCAGGATATGCTGACGATGCGGCCACCGTAAAGGACAAATACCGGTCAGGCTACCAGGCTTACGTTTCTTGTTCCGCCCAGATGGGCGAGTTTATTGATTCTCTCGCCCGAACCCCGATCTATCCTCAAAATGGCGCGGAACGAAAATTTAAGGCAATTGCAAACCCGACACTTTGCAAGATATGCGCATCGAGAATGCATGTTTTGAAGGCGTGCCCTGCCTTCATGGAGATGTCCGTGCAAGAGCGATGGGCAGCCGTACGACGGCTACAGCTCTGCATAATTTGCTTAGCTCATTCGCATGCCCTTGAAGAATGCAAAAGCCCTTTCAGTTGTCATCAGTGCAAGCAGCGCCATAATTCGCTACTACATTTGCCACAATCATCCAGCACGATCGATGAGGAATTGCTGCAGGTCATCCCGGATCTGCCGCTGCCCGATACACTACACGACACAACACGAGCCCCACGAGAAGCAAAAGCTCACGAATCCGGGCGCTTCTGTAACGAAGGCGCCACGGAAGACATCAATGATGGTAAGAAGCTGCTGACCAGTCCAGGAGCAATACCCCGTCCGTATTGCCCATCTGACGGAGCAGCTACCAAGACGGCGAAGGTCGAGGACGGAGCAATACCCCGATCGTATCGCCCGCTCCCAATGGAGAACGGAGCAATACCCCGCCCATATTGCCCGTTCCCAATGAACGTAGTCGGGAGGACGATGGTCAAATTTGGAGCAATGCCTCGAGCGTATTGCCCATCACAGACATCCCCAAAGATGACGGCAAGCCACGGTGGAGCAATACCCAGCTCGTATTGCCCACCTGTGACATCGTCAATCAGGGCCGCTGAAGGCCGCTGTGGAGCCATACCACGACCGTCTTGCCCACAGCCGTGCCAAGCCAATAGCCAGCATATATACCGTCCTCCGTTACACTTCGGCCAAAAGATGAATTCCGCCCGAACAATTGCGAGCCGAGAGCTCCAAAATGCGAAAGTCGTGACCCGAAGCCGGCACCTACATCAGGTATCGGACAAGGAACGAACTAGGTCCCGCTTTACTCGCACAGATGTCACGACCCATAGGCCGCGTACTTTGCACCGCGGTATTCGCCCGGAATGGCCCCCACCGTTTGTAGTCGGAACTGTTAAGAATTGAATTTTTATGTACCTTGCGTCAATGTACCTTAAAAATAACGTAATCTCTAAAAACCACAGCAGGCTGCGCTTTGAGTGTTTGGAAAAATAGTTTTGTGTGCACGAGTTTGTTTTTAGTCGAAAAAATGGATTTGTGTCAATAAAGGTGTTGCGTTGGATTTACGAGGCGCAAGATTATACATTTTACGAGGTTGTGTTTGATTACAAGGCGCAGGATTATACATTTTGGTCCTTCGAGCCGGATCTGAACCAGCGACCTATGGATGTGTCACGAACATGGACGTGAAAAGGTGGAAATATATCAACACAAAAGTCAATCCAGCTGATATATTGAGCCGTGGCATGAAGCCATCCGAGATCATTCACTGCAATTTATGGTTGCACGGTCCTAGATGGCTAACGCAATCAAAAGAAAACTGGCCAAAGTGTGTGTTTGTACCAAACACAGTGGCGGAGGCTGAGGTTGAATTAAAAGCGTTTGCAGTGACAGAATTCGAAAAAGCAATACAGATTACAATGTGTAAAATGAGAAAGAGGGTCGCATTAATCGAATATGTTGACAAGTTGGAAAGAGCGGTAGATATTACTGCGTACTTGTTTAAATTTATTTCAGATACGAAAGACCGTACAACACCCAGACGAACCAAGAGAGGGAAGCAGGCCTACATATCGCCAAGCAATGAACAAAAGGCGAAAGCAATGAAATTCCTGCTGAGGCAAGAGCAGGAGCAGTATTACAACAAAGAGATTACGGGGCTAGAAACTGGTAAGGAATTTCCAAAGAAAAGCAAAATCGAATCATTGAAGCCTGAACTATGGGATGGATTGCTTAGAGTGCATGGTCGATTAAAAAATTCAAATCTGGATGAGAATATGCGTCATCCTGTGATAGTCCCGGATGGTTCCAGATTAGCGTGGTTAATTATGGATCATGCTCATCGAGAGACTAAGCACGGTGGAATACAGGCCATGATGCAGTTTATTCGTCAGAATTATTGGGTTCCACGCCTGCGAAGTGGACTTCGAAGCTATTTACATAAATGCGTAATCTGTGTTCGACACAATCACCGAACCGAAACTCAAATAATGGCCGATTTGCCTGCTGACCGTGTTAGAGCAGGTAAACCATTTCTGCACGCGGGAGTAGATTATGCTGGACCGATCGATATAAAAATGATCGACAGAGATGGAAATCAGATAATAAAGCAGAAAGTGTGGATCGCGGTTTTCGTATGCCTCAAGACGAGAGCAGTCCATCTCGATGTGGTAACGGACTTAACGACGGTTGCCTTCATTGCATGCTATGAAAGATTCATAGCACATCGAGGCCGTTGTGAAAGAATGTACAGCGACAATGGCACAGCATTCGTGGGAGCAGCAAAAGAAATCCGAAGGGCAATGGAAAAGTGGCATAAGGACGTAGTTTTCCAACATTTGAGCATGAAAGGGACGGAATGGCGGTTCATGACACCCGCGGCTCCACATCAAGGTGGAATATACGAAGCGGCTGTCAAATCAATGAAACACCACCTTGTTAGGGTCATCGGTATGAGAGTGCTGCCCTTCGAACAGTTGAGAACTCTGCTAGCACAAATTGAAGCTATACTCAATTCTCGTCCCTTGCATCCATTAAGCGATGATCCAACAGAACTTCAAGCACTGACACCCGGCCACTTGTTAAATGGCGAGCCCTTAATTCTTCCGTTGCCGTTCACAATTCCAGAGGGATCATCGGCCAAAGGCATTCAACTGTGGAAAGAGAGACAGAGTATGGTTAAAACGTTTTGGGATAGATGGCATAACGAGTATTTGACTACGCTACAAGAGCGGAAGAAATGGCGACGAGAATCTGAACGAGTGCAGATGGGACAGTTGGTGCTGATTAAAAGCGAGAACTTCCCACCGACGCAATGGGCAATGGGACGCATTGTTGAACTCCATCCCAGTAAGGACCATTTGGTGCGATCGGTGTCAATTCAAACAGCTACAAACATCTTGCGAAGACCAGTCCAGAAAATTTGCATTTTGCCAATAGACACAAACGAGCCGGAGAAGTAGATCGTAGTTCAATTCTGTTGTTGGTTCTCTTGGAAAACTATTGGTTTTCGGCGGGATTGTTAAGAATTGAATTTTTATGTACCTTGCGTCAATGTACCTTAAAAATAACGTAATCTCTAAAAACCTCAGCAGGCTGCGCTCTGAGTGTTTGGAAAAATAGTTTTGTGTGCACGAGTTTGTTTTTAGTCGAAAAAATGGATTTGTGTCAATAAAGGTGTTGCGTTGGATTTACGAGGCGCAAGATTATACATTTTACGAGGTTGTGGTTGATTACAAGGCGCAGGATTATACAGGAACATTGACCGCAAAAGGCACCATTTTTAGTTGGTTGGTGTCCGGTCAACGCGTGGTATAAAACCACCCCCGCCCATTTTTCATTAATAATTGAATTGCACTGAGGTATTAATAGAAAATACAACTAAATTAATATTTTTATGCATAACCCCATATTATAGTTTATTATCTCGTAAGATAGAATAAGTATTGGTTGCAGGGATGCTGCAAGGTGGGCGGAATGTTCACGCCGAGCCACCCTGTGGCACCCAGCAGCCGCTGTAACGTAGTTTTAAGACTTTATGCTACTACCGGGAGAGGGCGCAAGTGAAGCTGTCAGTGACGGTCGGCTTCACCGGCTTGAGTCAGCAGTTTTTACTTCACTTGCGATCCAAACCCCGAAGAGTGCAGACAGGTATCAGTAGTATGGGCAAGAGTGTCTAAATTCGGTCACTTCATTGCTGTTACGAAAACCTTTAATTTTCCAATAATGGGCGTGGTCTGCCTACCATGGAGGCGGTAAATTAATTACACAGATAATTACTTTTGTGCACGGTCCAGAACATCAATACTTGGCATATAGAGTCCTACTAAGAATAAATTTAATACAACCACAATTTCATTTCCCATGGTCCCCTTACTAGGTGTAGGGTATTTTTCTGTCGGGCTAACTCGACTGATGCCTCCTTACTTGTTAAATATGTAGATTATCTTCTGAAATATAGGCCTTCAAAAAAAAATTCCGCATGTACCCCGCTATCCTCTACTTAGCTCAAGGGGAAAGTGATATATGTATGTACATACATATATAGAAACTAAAAGAAACTAATTGAGTTAATGGATAAACGAAACAACAACAAAAGGAAACTCAATATAATATCACTAAATGTGAGCTGTCTTTACAGAAATAAAAAGATGAGCATACCAGACCAAAGGATGTATGACGCACGCCGGCGGTGTCGAAATGTTAAAAATTATGTCAGCGATATCAATTTCCGCAGAAGTGTTTTCCTCTGCTTGTTCCCTCTAATCGTCATGTTTGAAAATTGGAAAAGAAAATGCGACGGAAAGGATTGGAGCAAATGGAATTTGCGCAATTTTGCACTAATTGAAAAATGTCAGTTTGATTGAAGGGATTTCAGTTAAAGTTGCTTCCTATAAAAGCACCAAATAACAGCCGCTGCAGTTTAGTATGCCTCCGACATGTTATCCTCGTGGAAAGAACTCTTTAGCCCCAGCGACACGTACGGCGCGGAACAGACGTTGTTGCTTTTCACCTTCTTGCTGGGACTGACGCCCTTCCGCCTGCGCGGTCCGCCGGGCAAACGTCGCATCCAAGTCAGCCGCCTGGGCTACGTATACACGCTGCTGCAAGTGATGTTCTTCATGATCTGCTTCACGCACGCTTTTCTGCAGCGCGAGTCAATCGTGGGCTTCTTCTTCAAGTCCGAAATTTCGCAGGTGGGCGACATGTTGCAGAAATTCATTGGCATGCTGGGCATGCTGACGCTGTTCGGCATCAGCCTGGGCCAATGCGAGACCATTATTTGCCTGTTCCATGCAGTGGCGCGCATCGATGTGCAGTTTCTCGATCTGGGCGTGGTCTTCAACTATCGCCACATCATGAAGCTCACTCAGTCGAAACTGTTTCTGGTGGTCAGCGTAAATGTGGCTTACTTGACCAGCAGCATGTGGCTACTCTTTCGTAACGGCATTTGGCCATCGATGCAGGCAATTGTCACCTTCTTCTCCCCGCATGTCCTTCTTTTGTGTGTGGTTGTGCTCTACTCGGCTATTGTGATGCGTTTGCAGCAGCATTTTCATCTGCTTAACAAGGTGAGGGATCCTGTTGTGTGTGCAAAAATATTGGGAAACGTTATCCACCATATTTTCTCGAGAGCTTTTGTACCAATCTTTATCATATTCTTTGCAGATGTTTTGTTTTTGTCAAAAGAAGTCATAACCGATTATGTATTGTAAAATTTCAACAGAACTTAAACAGACTTACTCACGAGTATTCTTGCAGGAGTTGGTTTGATATCTCATCACTTGACACGAAGCATTGTAATTTTCGGAAACTATGAAACGTCTGCTTTCTATCTTATCAATACCAACTAGCCTTGATTATTTAGAAATATTATCTTAAGAATCCTATAATATATATGTATATGGTGTTTTTCGTATATTTTGAGCTACATATATATGTATAACTAATACACATCATATTTATAAAAAAAAATTTAGAGTCCCTAAAAGTAGCTCACGTAGCTTCAAGCGATTATCCACATGACAAGCTAAAATAGTTTTGAGGCGCCTAACTCTCTCAAATTAAACACTTTTAATTTATATTTCATTATCTTTGTCCGTCGATGCATGTGGACGCCACGAAAACCTAACAAAGTGATAGATTTCAAATTCTTACGAAACATCGTTTTCAAGGAAAACATATGTTACAGACATACGGATAGGTGGACGGATGCAAGAGTTATTGCTGGGCAGAAATGGTCGGGGTGCCGATTTTCTCGCCTTTCGAGGGTGGTTGAGACGAACGTCGCAGGGGGCCTGGAAAATCTACGCTTCGAAATGAAAGATGGCGTGCAATATAAATTTGGGGGTTATAATTTATTTGCAGCTTAGGATACTTACACTGGGCTGCACTGTTCGGGGGTTGGATCGCAAGTAAAGTGAAAACTGCTGACTCAATCCGGGCGCCGGTGAAGCCGACCGCCACTGACAGGCTTCACTTACGCCCTCTCCCAAGCAGTTGCATTTACTTATAAATCTATGATGCAGCGGCAGCTGGATGCCATAGGAAGGCTAAGCGTGAAAACTTATATTATAAGGATTCCTTTTATATCTTATAAGGAAGGAAATCATGGAAAACACATAAAATGATTCCCTCACCCAAATCTAACTTATCGATCAGCCCTCGTCTAGGCATATGTTAAAGGACATCGTTGATATTTGCATATACATACACATGTATGTGTTAACCATTCAACTAGAATGTCTCTTCCCCTTCCACTCCCGTGCTAGTTTGTCGCCTGAGAAATTTATTAATTGTATTGATTGTACAATATCAACATTGGTTGCACTTGACTGAATTCGCTGCAAGCATTGGAATACTCCATTTCACCCGCGCTCAGTTCATTTTACTACGCTCATCGGTGAAATAGAAGAAATTTAATCCGCCGTCGGTTCCGAAACGAACGCGTTCATTCCCGTCAATGGCTACGTTGCAGAATCTGCGCCAGCCAAGCAACGTCTATGCTGACTTTCGCGTTTTGTTCATGTTCGCTTTCGTCTTTGGACTATTGCCCTACTATGTGAGGATCAATCGCAAGGCCCCGACGAAGACGGCCGCGTTTGAATTGCTCGCCACACCGCTGGGCTACTTGAATATGGTGCTGCGCGTCGTTTTCTACATAGCCAATTGCTTCTACAGCCTATACAAGAATCAGTCCTTGCTCGCAGATTTCTTCACCACCAACGTCTCCCATTTCACGGATAGTATGCAGAAATTTAACGGCCTGCAGGGTATTCTTTTGGTGGTGTTCATGTGTATTTTGCGTCAGAAATATCTGCCGCGCCTTATGCTGCGCTTTAACCTGCTCGACAGCCAGTTCTTCAATGTGGGCGTGGTCTTCATGTACACCCGCTCTGTGGCACGCGTGAATTGCGTCATTTCAGTGATGAGCTTCTGCAATTTGGGTTTTATTGCCATCAGCTGTTACGCCATTCTGCAACACACTGGCGCCCAGCTGCCCCTTGCAGCTGCAGTTTCCTTCTACTCCCCGCAGATTATAGTCTGTGGTATGGCCATCCTATTTTATGGAATTGTGCACAAAATTACAGAATATTTGTGTGCACTCAATAAGGTATACAATAAATACGGTTTACAACGGCAAATGCCGGGGTCAATGGTGCATATGTGTGATATAAATTATAATCACTCATACGCCACCATAGAGAAACAAAATTCATCTGATTAATAAAATTATATAAAAAAAAACTTTTAAAAAATAAGCTTTAATTTATTTAATGTACTAAAAAGTAGAAAATAAATTGTTCCCAAGTCACCTGTATCTTACTATTAATGAATGCTTGGGGCGCTCATGTGTTCAATATTTGTCAACCAGTTACCACAATATTTTACTTAAATAATTTTTTTGCAAATAGATTCTAGTAATGAAAGATATTTTGAATATGGATATTGAGCGCACAAGCTTTTATTAATAGTAAGATACAGGTGACTTGGAAACAATTTATTTTATTTATTTATATAATATAATTTATATAATATAATTTTATTTTCTACTTTTTAGTCTTCCATAAATTCAATTTTAGAGCTCTGAAATTTTTCACAAAAAGAATTTAAAACTTGCAGAGCAGTACACAATATTTAGGGTATTCACAGTGTTTCCTATCGTCATATGTCACATCCTCAATTTAACAAATAATACGGCTGTGATCGACCCTAATATTCGTGGCATATTTGTGACGCGGTGAGTTGTTGCTATTTTGCTTGCAAGGCGCGGCGAGTAAGTTCCTATCGTTTTTCATTGATGTGTGGTGTACCTATAATTATAAACTGAAGCCAAAGTGTGTAGTTGCTTGAAAAGTGCCACGCCGCCTGTCCTACGCCCATAAAATTTTACCAGTGGGACGAAGCATCCAAGAGGGGCCTGTATACGGAATTTCAATGCTGCACGACCTTTAGTTCCAAAGCTATTCTATATAAATGATTTTGTTTGTATGGGCAGTGCCACGCCCCCTTATCCAGTGCCCCCTTATTTTCTCAGTAGAAGGGTATGGATATGTAGTAAGTTCCTACCGAGTTTCATTGATGTGTGATGTGCAGTTCTAAAGTTATACACAAGTCTGGAGTTGATAAAAAAAGTACCACGCCCCTTATCCTACGCCCATAAAATTTTACCAGTGGGACGACACATCCAAGAGGCGACTGCATACGAAATTTCAATGCTGCACGACCTTTAGTTCCAAAGCTAATCGAGATCAAAAATGTTGTTTGTATGGGGTGACACGCCCCCTTATCCAGTGCCCCCTTATTTTCTCAGTAGAAGGGTATGGATATGTAGTAAGTTCCTACCGAGTTTCATTGATGTGTGATGTGTAGTTCTAAAGTTATACACAAGTCTGGAGTTGATAAAAAAAGTGCCATGCCCCTTATCCTACGCCCATAAAATTTTACCAGTGGGACGACACATCCATGAGGCGACTGCATACGAAATTTCAATGCTGCACGACCTTTAGTTCCAAAGCTAATCGAGATCAAAAATTTTTTTGTATGGGGGTGCCACGCCCCTTATCCTACGCCAATAAAATTTTACCAGTAGGACGACACATCCATGAGGCGACTGCATACGAAATTTCAATGTTGCACGACCTTTAGTTCCAAAGCTAATCGAGATCAAAAATTTTGTTTGTATGGGGGGTGCCACGCCCCCTTATCCAGTGCCCCCCTTATTTTCTCAGTAGAAAATATGGATATGTAGTAAGTTCCTACCGAGTTTCATTGATGTGTGATGTGTAGTTCTAAAGTTATACACAAATCTGGAGTTTATAAAAAAGTGCCACGCCCCTTATCCTACGCCCATAAAATTTATTGATTCATGTATTGGGCTCGTGTTTAGGCATGTATGCAAAGTTGCAGATCTCTAAGTAGTCGGGAAGTGGGTGCAAAATTGATTACTAGATTTGACGACCCACACACATACCGGATGTGAAGTTAATATAAAGCTTATAAAAAGCAGTCAAGTGCGAGTCGGGCTCGCTCACTGAGGGTTCCGTAGCAGAAATACCCTTTTTATCGTTTGAAATTAGTTTCCCCTTGCCCGTCTAGCCATAAAATTTTTGACATTTTGACCTACATCTAAGAAACCAATTCACCTAAAATTATAAAAAAAACATTTTTGGAATCCACGGACGTAGCCCTTTCTAACGACACCCCACAATATGTAAAAAACAAATATTTTTCGCTGAGGAAATTTTTTACTATGGTAATCTTAAATAAAATTTAAAAAAATAGAAAAACAAATAAATCGATAAAAGCTGCAGTTTTCCAGTAATCTATGACTAAAGACCTACTAACTCTGATTTTATCAAAATTTTAGCTTAAGAAATGTAGAAACCCATTATGGTCATTTTTTCGACATTTTGTGCTATATCTTCGAAACCACTTCACCGAAAATTATAAAAAAATATGTTTGGAATCCATGGACGTAGCCCTTTCTGATGATACCCCACTCGATATACACAAGAACATTTTTTTCCTGAGGGGGTCATCTTAAATAAAAAAAAATAAAAACAAAAAAATCGAAAAAAGCTGCACCCTTACGGTAATGCGTGATAAAATACCTAGTTACTCCGATTTTATCAAAATTTTAGCTTGAGAAATGTACTGTGCATATTGGATCATGTGGGGACAGGTCGGTTTTTCTCTTATATCTTTCGAACCCGTTTACATAAAATAAAAATAAAATACATTTTATAATCTAGCTAGTTTTTTAAACATAGCCCTTTCTAACGATACTCCACACGATACGTTTTAAAAATATTTTTATTTTTTTTTGTCCGACCCGAAAACCTTTAAAAATTATAAAAAAATATTTCTAAAAATATTTCTTAACTTTTTATAGTGAAAATGTGCTTAGATTATTAAGACCTAACACCGTGCCAAATTTCAGGTTTCTACGATTAAAAAAGGTCGTTTTATATACACACTCCCAAAACAAAAGTGACCTTATAAGTGTTCCCGTTTTTTCCCTTTTAGGGGAACGGAACCCTAAAAATTAAGTGAAATCTGGAGCATAATCTTAATATTTCAGCAACTAAGACTGCCGTTCGAGCATGTGCATAGCTATAGCTGTATTGACTATAAAAAAATGTTCGTTGTTAGTGTTGAACTAAACTGGCTTCCATTGTTTCCATTCTTTTTTTAATACAGCCACAATTTCATTGCTTCCTTACTTGTTTTATTAGATAGTATGAGCCAGCTGGAACTTAGACCACCGACTCCACACATCAGGGACCGAACACTCATCCACTGGGCCACGGCGGTGCTTGCATGCCACAATCAAATGTTATCTGCATACGCACCTACTAACGCATATTTTACTTAGGGCCAGTTTCACAGTGGATATTTAAACTCTGATTGCAGTTTAAATAGTTTCACAGTTGGAAGTTAAATACGATTTAAATCAAAGAGAGTATAAGGAGAAGAGGTAACAACCCGTTCCAGTGCTAAAAATGCGTGACTTTAGTACAGAAAAACTAGTAGAAAACTGACTCATTCTACCCAGAAACCTGCTCATTTTTCTCGAGCGATTCCGGCCATTATGTTGCCGCTTGTGTGGCGGATATTGAGTAAATTCAAGAACCGGTTTGTTCGGCGCAGGATAGATTGAGTTTCTTTCGCATTCCGCATGCAGTCGAATTTGACAATATCGCTGCTGATGTCAAGCAGAACAGGCCAAAGTGTGGATGTTCTGCTTGTTCTCATGTATGTTCCAACACGTGGCAAAAACCGGTTTTGGGAAATTGGTTTGCTGCGAGTGCCGTACATTTCTCAATTTCTTGATTCTTTGCCGTCTTGTCGAATTTTCGTTTTGCCGACTGCAAACTGACAAATGGCAATTTCCTATTAGACAAATAATATGTTTGCTTGTCTATTAAATGTTCAACAAATTTATTTGTAATTCATCGGGATAATTCTATTTTATGGTATAAACTAACTATTTTGTGTGTATTTATGATCAAATCGATGAGGCTGGTAAAAACTGAAAATTCAGTTTGTTGTAATTGCATTTCTTTCTATTTTCGAAAATTTTTAATGCTGGTCCTGTAATATCAAATTAAGATCAAAAGCAAACATTGTTCAGTGCAATTTTTCAAGTTTACAATGCTTATAAATGTTCAGTTGCACGAATTTCCGTAGGAGCATAGAATGTCGACATTGCCACTACAAAAACGAAACTACGTCCGTTGAATCGGTGAAAAGAGGCACGCTACATTCCACTTTTTTCCTTCAATTCAGCGACATACAGAAAGAAAACCGCTTAAAAATTATTGCGACGTCATTTTAATGAGTGAGTGAGCAAGTGATTTTGTCGACATTGGCCTCAGAATTTTTGCTTTGTGTTAAAATTGCTAAATTGGTTGCATATTGAAAAAGTACGTTCCCTCATAAAAGCCTCCCTCAATTTCGAATTTATTTATTTTGTAAAATGCTTCTTAAATATCACAAAGGCCAGTTTTTTCCACAACATAATGACGTTCCTTTATTACAAAATCTGCAACCGACCTCTTATCATAGACAACCGCGCCAAACACCTGAACGCCTAGCCGTCCGCAGTGGTCGCGACATAAAAAATACTTACTAGGTAGAATGCGTTCAAAAAGGCGAAAAATTTGCAGGCAACACACACACACATCAAAACAGCATCCCAGGCAAGTGTGTATAAAAAATGTAAACAAACGGACGGACAGCTCAAATAATGCTGTCGTCGGGTGTGCTGCTTAAGGACAGAAATAAGTGTTGAAAGGGATGTAAGTATGTATATTGGATAAATGTGATTAATTAATGTATATTTAATGTGCTCTTTAAAAAAATATGACCTTAAAAAATATTTGACGAAAAGTATCTGCAAAATCTGAGAAAAGTGCTTTACCAAGATATGTATATCAATGCAAATAAAATAGATGAAAAAATATTAAATAAAGACAAATTTTTGAAAAATGCACTGCGCTTAATTTGATAAAATTTAAAGACAAGCAAACATATTATTTGTCTAATAGGAAATTGCCATTTGTCAGTTTGCAGTCGGCAAAACGAAAATTCGACAAGACGGCAAAGAATCAAGAAATTGAGAAATGTACGGCACTCGCAGCAAACCAATTTCCCAAAACCGGTTTTTGCCACGTGTTGGAACATACATGAGAACAAGCAGAACATCCACACTTTGGCCTGTTCTGCTTGACATCAGCAGCGATACTGTCGAATTCGACTGCATGCGGAATGCGAAAGAAACTCAATCTATCCTGCGCCGAACAAACCGGTTCTTGAATTTACTCAATATCCGCCACACAAGCGGCAACATAATGGCCGGAATCGCTCGAGAAAAATGAGCAGGTTTCTGGGTAGAATGAGTCAGTTTTCTACTAGTTTTTCTGTACTAAAGTCACGCATTTTTAGCACTGGAACGGGTTGTTACCTCTTCTCCTTATACTCTCTTTGATTTAAATAGCCAACTGTGGATATTTAAGTACGGCACAGAGTTGCAATCGAAAACAAATAAACAGCTGATTTCGGATGTGCAAGCAAGCTGCGTCGACAATATTGCAATTTATATTGCAATTTATAAGAGATCAAATTAAACATAAAACTGCATGGTATAGCACATATAAATGATCCCGTAGTATTATAAATAATATAAACTGTGGATTCTTTGCACAATATCCAATAATTCACTTCTTTCGGCCGACGAAAAATTTTTAGCTCGCGCTGCCTCCATAATTGAACAATTGAACATATGTTTTTGGCAAGTTGTGTCAACCTTCAATTGTCAAATATTCGAAGTTGCCATTCATTATTCCGTATTTAAATAAATGCACTGTGAAACTCAAGAAAAGTTAAACTAGATTTAAACTCAATTCGCAAATTAGATTTAAACATCCACTGTGAAACTGGCCCTTAAAGAACCGAGAAATGTGAATGTGTAGGGGAGAGGGGGGTGCCTTCGTCCTTGAGGCACATTCGTCATAGGCGATTTCGGTATGAAGGAGTCATCGGACATCACTGTTTATTAGTAAAAACTAACCCATCACTAGCATAAATACCCCTCACAAAGTTTGCTATCTCTATCTGAACAGCTGACAAAGTTACATTTGATTTTGTGTTTTCGCGCTTCGTTGCCGAATTTTCAGGTCGGTAACGTAAGAAGTTTGTGGTGTACATATATCATTATTTCAATCTAAAGTGTATTAGGGCCAGTTTCACAGTGGATGTTTAAACTCTGATTGCAGTTTAAATAGGGAATTTCAGTTTCACAGTGGGAAGTTAAATACAATTTAAATGCCCTGTTGTGGGCATTTAAGTACGGCACAGAGTTGCAATCGAAAACAAATAAACAGCTGATTTCGGATGAGCAAGCAAGCTGCGTCGACAATATTGCAATTTATAAGCGGCCAAATTAAACATACAACTGCATGGTGTAGCACATATAAATGATCCCGTAGTATTATAAATAATATAAACTGTGGATTCTTTGAAGAATATCCAATAATTCACTTCTTTCGGCCGACGAAAAATTTTTAGCTCGCGCTGCCTCCATAATTGAACAATTGAACATATGTTTTTGGCAAGTTGTGCTGTGTTTAATTGTCAAATATTCGAAGTTGCCATTCATTATTCCGTATTTAAATAAATGCACTGTGAAACTCAAGAAAAGTTAAACTAGATTTAAACTCAATTCGCAAATTAGATTTAAACATCCACTGAGAAACTGGCCCTTAGTATTACTTGAATACTAATTATTGTGTAAATAAAAGTGTTTTATGTGAAAATAAAACACTGAAATTAGGAGTAAAAAAATAAAAAGAAAAAAAAGTGACACCAGGTTGGACTCGTCTTTTTTTCATGGGGCACATTCGTCAATATAACTTCACAGGTACTAAAAATCGAAATCGAGTTGAGGCTTTCAAGACCCTCGAACCTGGCTTAAACCTCCCGTAACCACACAAAATTAATATTAGGGTCGATCTCAGCACTTTAAACTTTATATATAAAAAAAAATTTATAAAAAAAATTTTACAATAACTACCTTTTTTTGAAGCTCTTAAACATAATTTTTTTATATTTTTTTAATGCAAAATATAATAAAAACGTGTTATGTAACCAAAAACATGTCTTATCTAGTCTAAACAAGATTCTGTATTACCTTATGGTACCTTCAAGTGTGAATGCCGAAAGTGCCCCGCCAAATGCCGAAGCTACCCTGGCATGGGGGCACATTCAGCGAAATGACTTTTTTTACTAATCATGAAAAAAATAATACAAACGGAACTTTTTAAAGAAATTTTAGTATAACATTTAATTGTTAAATAATGAGGTATTGTAACAGTCTAATAGGTTTTTAAATATTTTCATTACCTTCTGAAATATAGGCCTTCAAAAAAAAGTAGACGAAGGCACCCCCCTCTCCCCTAGTAGTTAGCCTTTCGAATTGTTTAAATTATTGAATAAATTTGAGCAAATACAACATTAAAAGTCAACTACTCACCTCAAAAAAAATCCGAAATTTCACTAAGCTAAATTAATTAATTCATAATTGTCATTATCTCATTTTCGTTTCACTTGCAGGTTCTTAAGAATCTTTCCCATCAGTGGGACAGTCGCAGCAGCATCAAGACGATTACGCGCAAGCAGCGCTCATTACAGTGCTTGGACTCGTTCTCCATGTACACCATCGTCACTAAAAATCCCACCGATATTATACAAGAGTCCATGGAAATCCACTATTTGATATGTGAAGCCGCCTCCACGGCCAACAAGTACTTTACGTACCAGCTGCTGACCATCATCTCCATCGCTTTCCTCATCATCGTATTTGATGCATATTACGTGCTCGAGACACTGCTGGGCAAGTCGAAACGTGAGAGCAAATTCAAAACAGTCGAGTTCGTCACATTCTTCTCCTGTCAAATGATTTTGTACTTGATTGCGATTATATCCATTGTGGAGGGCAGCAATCGCGCTATCAAGAAGGTTTGTTACCCCTTAATTGAGCAACATATGCTGGGTATTCTTACAAACGGTCACCTATGGGAACGAACATCTTTTCCAGTTTTGTAGGAACGTGGAAAAAGTCAAACAACTCGTTGCATTGTTTAAAATATATTAACTATAGCCACCTGCAGTGTTGGAAAGCCGCTAACCGCCAAAACTGGAAAACTGGAAAAAAAATGAGTACATATAAGTTTTTTTTCAGATAGGTAGCGGGCTAAACTATGAGAATTCAAGATCCGCAGGTTAATTGCTCATCTAGTTTAGTTGCCATGTGAGAAATAAGAAAGGCTTCCTCAGAGCATCCAAATGGGTTAAAGTATAAAAGTCAGGTGTACTTTTTAATATGCTGTGATTTATATTCAAAACAATTTAGAACAAGTAAGGAAGTATCAGTCGGGTTTCACCGACAGAGTAATACCCTACACCATGTTCCCAAGTGGTGTGATAATTCACTGAAATTGTGGGTGCATTTGATTTACAACCTACATAGTGGGCGGACCACGCCCATTTCTGGCGAATTGAAAGGTATTCCTACCAGGAACGAAGTAACGAAATCTGGACGCTCTGGTGTATATATTATGGAAGTTAAGAGGATTTTTGTTTATCGCCTATATAGTGGGCGGACCACGCCCATTTTTTCGTAAGACATAAATGACCGACCCCTTAACTTGAATACCAAGTTTTATTCTTTTCAATGAGTAATTAGACAAATTTCAGCAATTTGATCGCAAAAAACCTGAGGTAGTGGGACTTACAGCCCTATAATGGACGTGTGCTTAGACCGATTTGGCTAATCTCAGAACTTGTACTAAGTTAACGTTTACTCTAACTGTGTACCAAATTTGGTCCAATTCGGACAACTCCTTCTTTCTATCCTGAGCCTACAGACAGACAGACAGACAGACAGACAGGCGAGCAACCGGAAATCAAGACAGAAAGTGATTCTAAGCATTTCTATATACTTATGTCTATACCTAGGACGGCTCCTTTAATGCGTTACAATTTTCGCACACAGTTATTATACCCTATTACCATAGGTGTAGAGTATAAAAATCAGGGAATACAAAACTGGAGAAGGAAGAAGCAGATTATTTTCTTTGATGATTATTCTTGATACCGGTTTTCACACACTGTCTTCTCGCACAAAAAATACGATACAAATGAAACAAAATATTTAGCTGAACGCGTTCGAATGACAAACCAAACGTCAATAAAAGCATTAGTGAGGTATATCCACACAGTTTGCTTCAAAAAAAATCACGGCTGTGAATTGGTTGAGCAAGGTAGCAGCCTTAGGGCAGCCTTGCCGGTTAGAGGGTTAAAGAAACTTCATTTTTGAGTTTGGAAGAAACTGAACCAGCTATCAAGGAAAGATTACCCTTCTATTTTTGCTGCATACATTTAAATATGTTTTAAAAATTTGTACGCAAAATTGCACCTTATAGCGTCATTGGTAACCGTACCCAGCCAGCGATGATCTCGATGCGATCGATTTCTATTATTTAAATGTAATGATTTCCTTAAAATGTGACCCGGGAACTATGGAACATTCTGGAAAAAATCATTTTAATAAATTTCGTTACCTGCATTACGAATACCCAATGTCAGAGCCTGAAACTTTTATGATGTCAAAATATACTTTCGGAGAGTTTTGTCAGTATCTATATATATAAAAATGGAGCGTGGTTTGTTCGGATGCTTAAAACTCCAGAACGGCTGAACCGATTTTGATGAAATTTAGTGTATGTGCTTCAGTGGGGTCTGGGATGGTTTTGATCTATAATTGGACCCGATTGGACAAGGGGGCGTGGCACCGCCCATACAAACCAAATTGTTTATATAGAATAGCTTTGGAACTAAAGGTCGTGCCGCATTGAAATTCCGTATGCAGTCGCCTCTTGGATGTGTCGTCCCACTGGTAAAATTTTACGGGCGTAGGATAAAGGGGCGTGGCACTATTTTATCAACTCCAGATTCGTGTATAACTTTAGAATTACACATCACACATCAATGAAACTCGGTAGGAACTTACTACATATCCATATCCTTCTACTGAGAAAATAAGGCGGGCACTGGATAAGGGGGCGTGGCACCGCCCATACAAACCAAATTTTTGATCTCGATTATCTTTGGAACTAAAGGTCGTGCAGTATTGAAATTTCGTATGCAGTCGCCTCTTGGATGTGTCGTCCCACTGGTAAAATTGTATGGGCGTAGGATAAGGGGCGTGGCACTTTTTTATCAACTCCAGATTTGTGTATAACTTTAGAACTACACATCACACATCAATGAAACTCGGTAGGAACTTACTACATATCCATATCCTTCTACTGAGAAAATAAGGGGGGCACTGGATAAGGGGGCGTGGCACCCACCATACAAACCAAATTTTTGATCTCGATTATCTTTGGAACTAAAGGTCGCGCAGCATCGAAATTCCGTATGCAGTCGCCTCTTGGGTGTGTCGTCGCACTGATAAAATTGTATGGGCGTAGGACAGGGGGGTGGCACTTCAATCAAATCCTATACGGGTATAACTTTAGAAATATACTTCATACATCAATGAAACTCGGTAGAAACATATTACATATCCGTATCATTGAACTGGGAAAATGGGATGGCCATTGGACAAGAGGCGTGGCACCACCCGTACAAACGAAATCATTGATATCGAATAGCTTTGGAACTAAAAGTCGCGCAGTATTGAAATTCCGTATGCAGGCACCTCTTGGATGAGTCGTCCCACTCATACAATTTTATGGGCGTAGGACAGGGGCGTGGCACTTTTCAATCAACTTCACATTTGGGTATTACTTTAGAACTATACATCATACATCAACGAAACTCGGCAAGAACTGACACCATATCCGTATCCTTGAACTGGGAAAATGGGACGGGCATTGGATAAGAGGCGTGGCACCACCCGTACAAACCAAATCATTGATATCGAATAGCTTTGGAACTAAAAGTCGCGCAGTATTGAAATTCCGTATGCAGGCACCTCTTGGATGAGTCGTCCAACTGATACAATTTTATGGGCGTAGGATAAGGGGCGTGGCACTTTTCAATCAACTTCACATTTGGGTATTACTTTAGAACTATACATCATACATCAACGAAACTCGGCAAGAACTGACACCATATCCGTATCCTTGAACTGGGAAAATGGGACGGGCATTGGATAAGAGGCGTGGCACCACCCGTACAAACCAAATCATTGATATCGAGTAGCTTTGGAACTAAAAGTCGCGCAGTATTGAAATTCCGTATGCAGGCACCTCTTGGATGAGTCGTCCCACTGATACAATTTTATGGGCGTAGGATAAGGGGCGTGGCACTTTTCAATCAACTTCACATTTGGGTATTACTTTAGAACTATACATCATACATCAACGAAACTCGGCAAGAACTGACACCATATCCGTATCCTTGAACTGGGAAAATGGGACGGGCATTGGATAAGAGGCGTGGCACCACCCGTACAAACCAAATCATTGATATTGAATAGCTTTGGAACTAAAAGTCGCGCAGTATTGAAATTCCGTATGCAGGCACCTCTTGGATGAGTCGTCCCACTGATACAATTTTATGGGCGTAGGACAGGGGCGTGGCACTTTTCAATCAACTCCACATTTTGATATTACTTTAGAACTATATATCATACATAAATGAAACTCCGTATTCTTCAACTGGGAAAATGGAATGGGCATTGGACACGAGGCGTGACACCCCTCATACAACTTAAATCTTTTATTTGATATATATTTAAAACTACAAGTCATTCAACATTGAAATGCTGTTTTGTTATTATTTAGTCATACATACATGTAAACATTTTTACATAATTTTGAATTTTATATATATAGATTTAGGGTCATGGGACAAGGTGACGTGGCACACCTTCAATGTATGTACCGTAAAAAAGTGGTGGTCCATGAGGAGTCACTTTAATTTTGGCCTTCCACCAAAGGAGTAATCTACATACACAGATAGTTTTGTAAGGACCTACATTTATGACTTCCCCTACAAGTATATAGACATCACAAGCATCAGCAAGGAGAAGCGCTGCTGTTCAACAGAAAACAACAAAAACCAAGAAAAAGACAGACTGGCAAGCACTTCTATTAAATTAAATACAATTAAATACAGCAACATCCAATCAGAGCATCATTCACATTACGTATTTTTATAAATGCGCGGGGTGGAACCCGCGGGTAACAGCTAGTATATTTATAAAGTTAAACACCAGTTCGTACTTTTGTAACTATAATTGTTAACAATAGATAAGAAAAAGCCTACAGTTATAGTTGATCAGAGATGACATCGAAAAGCGGCGCGAGGCGTGAGACTGGCATAAGGTATAGCTATATAGTTTTAACAGGTTTTATAGTTGTTTTTAGCAGGTTCTAACTAGTAGTGGTGTAATATAAATAGCAACCGGAAGTTTATAAAAATAGAACAATTTTTAAATGGCTGTCGTTTAAAATGGAGTCGATTTTTTACAAAAAGTTTGAGCTATAATCTATAAGCTATAATATCAATCATTTATTATAATTAATCATAGAAAAGGAGCAATTTCTACCTGAAGTAATAGCTCCGACGGACTTGGCGAATTTTCAAGTAAATCGGTCCGACCATGCACGAATACTTCACTATCTGATGCAAATACATTACCAATTAACAGAAAATTGTATTGTAGATGAATCAATAATTTATGACTTCGTTTTTATTTTGATATATAGAGCGAGAAAACAGGTGGCATTGTACATGCCTTGCTGAACAAGGCCAATACGCCGGAAGTCAAGGAGAAGCTGCAGCAGTTCTCCATGCAGCTGATGCATATGAAAATCAATTTCACCGCCGCCGGCTTGTTCAACATCGACCGCACGCTTTACTTCACGGTACGTCTATGACGGGTCTATAGGGTCGATTTCACAGTGCTTATTAACGGTTGACAGTTTATATATATATATTTTCATATTTCGAAGTTACTTTCCATTTGACACTGTGAGAGCGACCCTTGAAGCGTAATGCCACTCTAGAATAAAAAATGTAGTGCAACTTTGATAATTTCTAATGATAACATAATAAATGCAAGTAATAATCTGCTCGAAGGCATTTATTTTACGTATTTCGAATAATAGTTAAAACAATTTTTTTTTTCCACAAAGGTTTCTCATCCACTTTTTTCACTTGAGCAAAAATCAAGAGTTTTCCAGTTCTATATAAATTTTCTAAAACTATATATTTCTTCTTGAAATTTACCAGGAATATTCTTAAGATGCATTAGCATTTTATGCAATAAAATTATTGCATTTCGAAAACTCTAGAGTGGCATTACCTTTATTGCTTCCATTTTGTTGGCCAATATAACTTTTAAGCTTTGTGTGTTATTTTCATTCATAGATCAGTGGCGCCTTGACTACTTACCTGATCATACTCCTGCAGTTCACTTCCACATCGCCGCCGCATACCAATTTATTGCAGGCTTCCTGCTGCAATGTCACTACAACAGCTGCAAATATCTGCAATACAACGATCGGAACTTGAAACGTAATTTGATATTAACTGTCTTGTTGCTTTTCTGCCAATGCGGATTATGGAGGGCGTTCTACATTTTGTACATATGTGCATGGCGTACATTCAAACCGACCATGTTGGAATGGTTTTCGTTAAAAGTTTAAAGAATATTATATTTAAGAGTTCAAGATCATTTTGTGTTTAAAATGTGTGCTTCAATGTTTAATGTTAATTTGTTCTGTCCATGTACCTTTATATACAATACATATACCAGTAAGTAAATTAAACTCTAGTAATAGTTATGAACTGGTTTTGAAAATTTAATTTCTGTCTAGAGAGTAGTGCGCATAAAAAATGCAACGAGGGTATCATTGTTTTTCTTGATTAGATTATACTGAAAATATAAATGTTACGATCTTACAATTGTGCATTTATTTTCCTATAATCTTTGCCTTCATTCACGAGAATTTTTATTAAATTCTATACATCCATTATTTTGGAATAAACCAAATTCCAAAGCGACCCACAAAAACATGCGAGCAAAAAAAATTCAACTTTTAAAAAACAAACCTATTCCAATAGTTTAATTTAACCAAACAAATATTGGTAAAGATTTATGAAATCCTTAATTAGTATTTAGTGGCATAGCCTTTATTTGCGACGCCTGCTCCTAATCTAGCGGCCATAGAGTCACTTAGAGCGAATGTTGTCTCTGGATATTCTAATCGACCGTTCGTTGGATTGGAGCGCGCTATCGATCACACAAAAATGTCGAACGGTAGATTGGAAGTGGGCGCCCAAAAAAACAACCGCCTGGCAGGATCGGCAAATGCGTTTACAAGCTAAATAAAATTATATAAAAAAAACTTTTTAAAAATAAGCTTTAATTTATTTAATGTACTACAAAAAAGTAGAAAATAAATTGTTTCCAAGTCACCTGTATCTTACTATTAATAAAAGCTTGGGGCGCTCATTTGTTCAAAATTTGTCAACCAATTGATACAATATTTTATTTAATTTATTTTTTGTAAATAGATTTCAGTAATGAAAGATAAGTGTGAATATAGGTTTTGAGCGCACAAGCTTTTATTAATAGTAAGATACAGGTCGCCGCGGTGGCTCAGTGGTCTGTGCTTGGACGCTGACGCGGAGGACCTGTGTCCGGTAACATCTAATAAAAAGAAAATTTGTTTTCAAATTGTTTCTTTGCGCGGCGCCACTTATCGCGGTGAATTGGCAATTCTCCGAGAATAATCTTTGCCATGAAAAGCTTCTCAAACCCGTTCGGATTCGGTAAAGTAGGTCCTGTTAACTTGTGCAAAAATATAACAAGCACACACCAGTTAATGCGAAAAAGCTAGGCCTAAGCCCACACGGGCTGGGCTGTTGCGCCAATCAATTATTAATTATTATTATTAAGATACAGGTGACCTGGAAACAATTTATTTTTTACTTTTTAGTACATTAAATAAATTAAAGCTGATTTTTAAAAAGATTTTTATACCCTACACCTATGGTAATAGGGTATAATAACTTTGTGCGAAAATTGTAACGCATTAAAGGAGACGTCCTAGGTATAGACATAAGTATATGGAAATGCTTAGAATCACTTTCTGTCTTTATTTCCGGTTGTCCGTCTGTCCGTCTGTCTGTCTTGGTGTCCGTGCGCACAGGAGAGAAAGAAGGAGTTGTCCGATTTATAACAAATTTGGCACACAGTCGCAGTGAACCTCTCACTACTTCAGGTTCCGAGATTAGCCAAATCGGTTAAAGAACACGCCCACTATAGGCCTGTAAGTCCCAATACCCCGGATTTTTTTCGGTAAAATAGCTATATATTGTCTAATTACTCATGGAAAAGAATTAAACTTGGTATTCAAGTTAAGGGTTTGGTTTTCTATGTCCCACGAAAAAATGGGCGTGGTCCGCCCACTATATAGTCGGTAAGCTAAAAATCCTCATAACTTCAGTAAGATATACACCAGAGCGTCCATATTTGGTCACTTCATTTCTAGTAAGAATACCTTTTAATTCTCCAAAAATGGGCGTGACCCGCCCACTATGGGGCGGTGAATTAAATATATCAATCATTTCGTTTGTACACCTTCCAGAGCATCAACTTTTGGTATAAATACTCCTATTAGGGATATATTGTAGTCTGTTAAGAATGGGCGTGGTCCGCCCACTATGTAGGCGGTAAATTAAATGCACCCACTTTTTCATTGGATTATCACCCCACTTGGGAACTTGGTGTAGGGTATTACTCTGTCGGTGAAACCCGACTGATTCTTCCTTACTTGTTTTTATATAATTTTATTTTCTACTTTTTAGTCTTCCATAAATTCAATTTTAGAGCTCTGAAATTTTTCGCAAAAAGAATTTAAAACTTGCAGAGCAGTACACAATATTTAGGGTATTCACAGCGTCTCCTATCGTCATATCCTCAATTTAACAAATAATACGGCTGTGATCGACCCTAATATTCGTGGCATATTTGTGGCGCGATGAGTTGTTGTTGTTTTGCTTGCAAGGCGTGACGAGCTCGGCCCATGCGCAAAACCCCCGTTGCTTTGGCGCGGTGAGTTGTTGCTATTTTGCGTGCAAGGCGCGGCGAGTAAGTTCCTATCGTTTTTCATTGATGTGTGGTGTACAGTAAACCCCGGTTAAGCACCTCCCTCCATAAGTACCATTCCCGCCTAAGTACCTGTAAGTTGCTGCATCGAACATTTTTCTGCAAATATATATTGGAAACTCCCCTCTTAAGTGCCTCTCGCATAAGTACCACACCCGCATAAGTACCCCAAAATTGTATGCTTCAATAAAATAATTACTTGAATTTTTCCACTTTAAAGTGCCACTTTAAACAAATTTTCATATGTACACAAAAAACACAGGAGGCGCCGACAAATTTCTTAGGAAACGCTTTTCTTAGGAAACGCTTCTTTGAAATTCTGAAATTTGAATAAGTTGCAAATTGAATTTTTGCGAATCAGATCGAAAATAAAATTGCGCTAGCACATTGAAAATTAAAATTGAGAAGTTATTTAAGAACAAAGTAAAAATATTCGTCAGAAAAAAATAACTGATTTTTTTTTATGATTATGTGTAGCAACAACTTTTAAGTAGATATCTAACTACTAGGGGTATTCATTTAAACGCGCAAGTGCCTGATAACGTGACAAATTTATCACCTAATAAACGAACTGTCAAATTTTGTATGAAAGCTCATTTGCACAGATGTGATAAATTTTCCCAATGATTTCGCGGTGCAAACGATGTTTGTAAACTTAGACGGCAACGAATGCAACCCTGCTTAGCTATGATCTTTAACACTATGATAAAAGTTTAGTATTGAACAATCAAAATAAACGCAAAAGGGTTACAGTAATTTTTTCCAAACAGCTCCAACATTAATCTTTACTTTTTCACTGATTCTCGGCATTTTAGTTTTTTCTTTTTGACAGCCAAACACCATTTGCACAAACACTTTGCCAAGTGCGTTCATTTAACACACTTGATAAATTGATCAATTTGAGCAAAATTATCTGCTTAAATGAATACCATTACTATTTAATGTGATATCAGCGTAAACGTTAATTTAAAGCTACATACATACATACATACTCCAATATGCAAAACGTATAAGTATGTATAAATATGCATTGTAAGTGTACACAAAAAATACTTTATGGTTTTCTCTAATTTATAATGAACTAGCTGATTCACCCGGCTTTACCCGAGTGCCACATCATACGGGGAATCTGTGTATGTAGATTACCTATTCACGAAAACCTATTCTTCCTGTACATAATTTTCATATTATCAAAAAAATTCCTACCATTATTGAAATACATTTAAAAACAAATCTTGGAATAAAATAATTATTTTAGGCAGAACAACGTTTGCCGGGACAGCTAGTACATATTCTGTGGTCATATGCAATAACGACTTAAGTCGAAAACAACTGTTTCGAGAAAATGCAATTCGAAATTTGAAATGCACATAAGTGCATGTACATAAGTGCATGTGTTTTTTTTAAATAACTTTTTTTCTGAGATGGGTACAGATACCGGGGTTTGAACAAAATATGCTCATCAACGTCAGGAATACAGTGGAAACGTCAACTCAATTTCGTCTTAAGTCGACTTAAGTCGTTATTGCTTTTGAACACAGATATATAAAACCCAAATTATGTAAAAATGTTTACGTGAATGTATGACTAAATACAAACAGAATACAAAATTTTAATGTTGTATGACATGTAGTTTTAAAGGTATACCAAATCAAATATTTAAGTTGTATGAGAGGTGCCATGCCCCTTGCCCAATGCCCGTCCCATTTTCCGAGTTGAAGGATACGGACATGTAGTAAGTTCGTATCGTGTTTCATTTATGTGTGCTGTATAGTTCTAAAGTTATACCCAAATGTATAGTTGATTGAAAAGTGCCACGCCCCTTATCCTACGCCCCTTATTCTTTACCCGTGGGACGAAGCATCTAAGAGGGGCCTGCATACGGAATTTCAATGCTGCGTGACTTGTAGTTTTAAAGATATGCCAAATCAAATATTTAAGTTGTATAGGGGGTGCCACCCCCCCTTGTCCCACGCCCCTAAATTTTTTTAAGCAAGAGGGCACGACTAAATACTAACAGAATACAAAATTTTAACGTTGTATGACATGTAGTTTTAAAGGTATACCAAATCAAATATTTAAGTTGTATGGGAGGTGCCACGCCCTCTTGATGAATCGAAAAATTTTATATACAGTCGCCTTCCTTTGGTCTTCAACAATATTGGTATAAAGTTTGGCTGAAATCGGTCAACGCGTGTAGCTTTGTATAGCCGGACAGACAGACAAACAGACAAACAAACATTCATTTTTATATATTAGATAATTTTTGTCCAATAAAATTTAATTTGATTTAACCTTATAAAGGAATACATATGTATTTGCGACTTTTTTTATGTCTAATATAGAATATTTGTTCTTAAGTGCCATGAGGCACTTAAGCGGGATTCTTTTAAGTACCTTTCCCGCTTAAGTACCTCAAAAGCTTGACATCTTTAGTTAAGCTACTTAACCGGGGTTTACTGTACCTATAATTATAAACTGAAGCGCAAGTGTGTAGTTGCTTGAAAAGTGCCACGCCCCTTATCCTACGCCCATAAAATTTTGCCAGTGGGACGAAGCATCCAAGAGGGGCCTGTATAACGAATTTCAATGCTGCACCACCTTTAGTTCCAAAGCTATTCTATATAAACGATTTTGATTGTATGGGCGGTGCCACGCCCACTTGTCCGCTGCCCGTCTTATTTTCCCAGTAGAAGGATATGGATATGTAGTAAGTTCCTCCCAAATTTCATTGATGTGTGATGTGTAGTTCTAAAGTTACACACGAATCTGGAGTTGATAAAAAAATGCCACGCCCCTTATCCTACGCCAATAAAATTTTACCAGTGGGACAACACATCCAAGAGGCGATTGCATACGAAATTATAATGCTGCACGACCTTTAGTTCCAAAGCTAATCGAGATCAAAAATTTTGTTTGTATGGGCGGTGCCACGCCCCCTTATCCAGTGCCCGCCTTATTTTCTCAGTAGAAGGATATGGATATGTAGTAAGTTCCTACCGAGTTTCATTGATGTGTAATGATTAATTCTAAAGTTATACACAAATCTGGAGTTGATAAAAAAGTGCCACGCCCCTTATCCTACGCCCATAAAATTTATTGATTCATGTATCGTGCTCCTGTTTACGCATGTATGCAAAGTTTCAGATCTCTAGGTAGTCGGGAAGTGGGTGAAAAATTGATTACTAGATTTGACGACATACATACCGCTGACATACCGCGGACAGAAAGTGAAGTTAATAAAAAACTTATAATAATAAAATATTCCAAAGACAACGTGGGTGCATTTTGCTTCTTATGTCCTGGTGGAATATTTTTTTATTTTCATAAGCTTTATATTAGGTTCACTTTCCGCGGTATGTCTGTCGTCAAATCTAGTAATCAATTTTTCACCCACTTCCCGACTACTTAGAGATCTGAAACTTTGCATACATGCGTAAACACCAAGACAATGCATGAATTTTATGGGCGTAGGATAAGGGGCGTGGCACTTTTTTATCAACTCCAAATTTGTGTATAACTTTAGATCTACACATCACATATCAATGAAACTCTGTAGGAACTTACTATATATCCATATCCTTCTACTGAGAAAATAAGACGGGCACTGGATCAGGGGGCGTGGCACCCCCCATACAAAGAAAATTTTTGATCTCGATTAGCTTTGGAACTAAAGGTCGTGCAGCATTGAAATTTCGTATGCAGTCGCCTCTTGGATGTGTCGTCCCACTGATAAATTTTATGGGCGTAGGAAAAGGGGCGTGGCACTTTTTTATCAACTCTAGATTTGTGTATAACTTTAGATCTACACATCACATATCAATGAAACTCTGTAGGAACTTACTATATATCCATATCCTTCTACTGAGAAAATAAGACGGGCACTGGATCAGGGGGCGTGGCACCCCCCATACAAAGAAAATTTTTGATCTCGATTAGCTTTGGAACTAAAGGTCGTGCAGCATTGAAATTTCGTATGCAGTCGCCTCTTGGATGTGTCGTCCCACTGGTAAAATTTTATGGGTAGGATAAGGGACGTGGCACTTTTTTATCAGCTCCAGATTTGTGTATAACTTTAGAACTACACATCACACATCAATGAAACTCGGTAGGAACTTACTACATATCCATAACCTTCTACTGGGAAAATAAGACGGGCGGTGGACAAGTGGGCGTGGCACCGCCCATACAAACAAAATCGTTTATATATAATAGCTTTGGAACTAAAGGTCGTGCAGCATTGAAATTCCGTATACAGGCCCCTCTTGGATGCTTCGTCCACTGGTTAAATTTTATGGGCGTAGTACACGGGGCGTGGCACTTTTCAAGCAACTACACACTTGGGCTTCAGTTTATAATTATAGGTACACCACACATCAATGAAAAACGATAGGAACTTACTCGCCGCGCCTTGCAAGCAAAACAACAACAACTCATCGCGCCACAAATATGCCACGAATATTAGGGTCGATCACAGCCGTATTATTTGTTAAATTGAGGATATAACATGACGATAGGAAACACTGTGAATACCCTAAATATTGTGTACTGCTCTGCAAGTTTTAAATTCTTTTTTGCGAAAAATTTCAGAGCTCTAAAATTTAATTTATGGAAGACTAAAAAGGAGAAAATAAAATTATATAAAAAAAAAAACTTTTTAAAAATAAGCTTTAATTTATTTAATGTACTAAAAAGTAGAAAATAAATTGTTTCCAAGTCACCTGTATCTTACTATTAATAAAAGCTTGTGCGCTCAATATCCATATTCAAAATATCTTTCATTACTAGAATCTATTTGCAAAAAAATTATTTAAATAAAATATTGTGGCAACTGGTTGACAAATATTGAACACATGAGCGCCCCAAGCTTTTATGGATAGTAATATACTGGTGACTGGAAACAATTTATTTTCTACTTTTTAGTACATTAAATAAATTAAAGCTTATTTTTAAAAAGTTTTTTTTTATATAATATTATTTTATTTAAATGTCGGAATATGAAAAACCTACCAGCACGCAGACAAGTATTTGTCCATTGTACTGGTAAGTGATTTCCTTTCACTGAAATCTTAGTTGGAACTTAGGCAAGGAACTTAGTTGATCGGTTCTCACCACATCTGACTCCAGCAGCTGCAATCGCGACCTGGAGAATGCGGGACACTCGCATAAGAAGTGGGTAGCGGTATCCTCGTCCTCCAGACAGCTCTCACAGACGCTGTCGTCGGCCAGGCCCATCGCACTCAGGTGTTTTGCACAGGAGGTATGACCGGTCAGGACGCCCACAAGAAGTCTACAGTCCTTACGGTTTAGAGACCTAAGAAAAGAGGACTTACCCTTGTCGACGGTTGGAAGCAGGAGCTTCGTCTGTCTGCATCCAGCTAGCCCGGCTTATCTTTGACCGTGTTGAGAAACAACCCAGTCGTTTATGGACGCTTTGACGATGGAAGAAAGCAGGCCTTGGCCTGGTATTCAGAACCTGATCTTGCAAGTTCATCGGACACTTCATTTCCGGACACGCCGAAGTGCCCCGGTACCCAAAAGAGGGCAAGTGAGTTGTGAAAGCCTACGCTGTAAAGTTTGGCTTTTTTTTTTTTTCGTTTAAACCAACACTCAGGGGATGCCCCCTATACATGCAAAGCACTTGTTGGTTTTGAAAGGATCATGGGTTAGTGGGTGGGGGAAAAGTGGAGTAGTAGCGGTGGACGTTTGCCTTGAATTCATGAATGTTGCAATGACGTGGGAAAACTTCCGCAGGAAGACTATTCCACAACCTCGATGTGCGACCGAAGAACGAATTCTCCCTGTAATGCGTTGTGCGTTGGAGCTTTGTCGAAACGTGGTAACGATGTGCCCCGCTCGCCATACGCGTGTTGCGAGAAAACACGCGGGCAGCTGGGATAAGATCTCTTATCTCAGCAGAGCATCTACCGTTAAAATAACGATAGAAAAGGCTTAAACATCCCACGTTCCGACGGTGCTCCAAGGAATCGATAGAGCTGGCGACCCTATCGTTTCCTATTAGCTTTATCGCGCGACGTTGGATACGGTCTAAGAGCTCCGGTTGGGTTCGTGAAGCTCCTGCCCATAAATGCGAGTTGTACTCCATTTTTGGCCTAATATAGGTGGTGTAGATAGTGCAGAGATCAGCCGGTGTAATGTATTTTTTACAGCGCTTTAGAAAGCCTAAGCACTTGCCAGCTTCTTTAGCAATGTCGAAAATGTGGTCATTCCAGCGGAGATCACACTTGATCGACAAGCCTAGAACGTCAAGAGCTGCCGACTCTACAATACCCACACCATCAAAGGATAGAGGAGTTTGGGAGGGGGAGGAAGTTTGCTTGTGTGAGAGACAACAGCATTGGGTCTTTCGAGCATTAAAGCTGACCCTATTCGCTCGACCCCACTCGGAGATTGATTGAAGGTCTTTGTTGAGTGTGTCATTCATATGACGTCGCTTGCTCTCAATCTCCGCAGAGCTTGGGCGACCTGTAAATGAATATGAATGACAAAGGCTGCTGTCATCCGCAAACGAATATATAGGATTCTTAGTCAATGACAAGAGGTCATTAATAAAGACAAGGAAAAGAGTGGGTGCCAGGACCGAACCCTGCGGTACACCTGCGTTTAAGGAGTACTCATTAGAAGCGACACCGTCCATCACAACTCTAATAGAACGGCAGCTAAGGAAACTCGTTATCCATCGAGCGAAGCAATCACCGACGCCATAAGCAACTAGTTTACCAACTAGTGCTTCATGCCAAACTCTATCAAAAGCTTTGGAGATATCCAATGCAACGACCTTGCTTTCACCGAGTTGATGAATGGACTGATTCCATTTCTCAGCGAGGAAGGCCATAAGGTCGCCCGTATAGCGACCTCTACGGAAACCATATTGCCTATCGTTAAGCAACAGATTGTCCTCAAGGTAGTTCATTAGATTGTAGTTAACTTCACACTCCATAACTTTGGACAGAGTAGAGCATATTGCTATGGGACGGTAATTGGCAGGGTCCGAAGCCTCGCCTTTTTTGGGAACTGGCTGGACGTTGGCAACCTTCCAGCAAGCGGGAAAAACGCCAGTGGTGTACGAGATGTTGAAGAGGTTGCGCAACGGTCGCGCCAGAGATGTGGCACACTTGCGTAGCACGAGGGCTGGGATGCCATCGGGGCCAGAGGTTTTGTTGACGTCAAGATTTGCAAGCACTCTTTTGACTGCACGCGTTCGAAAGTGTATCTCGGGCATAGCACAAGGTACCCCCTCGATCGCGGGCAGTGGTTGATCGGTAACCGGAAATGTAGAATTTTCAGCGAATGCCGCTGCCAGTAGGTTAGCCTTATCAACCGAGTGAGTGAAGATCTGATCGTTCGCAAAGAGCGAAGGAACAGACGATGAGGTCTTGTTCTTTACACGCTTGACAAACGACCAAAAGCTTTTACTGCCCTTTTGGAGCAGCAAGACATTTTTCCGTTGGCGCTGTTCGTGCAGAAACTTTTCGCGCCTCAATGTCGCATTGCAGCTGTTTCTAGCCTGTTTGCGTAAGAGTTCAGAGGTGGCATTCTTATCAGAACGCCAATTTTTGAACGCTTCCTCTTTGGACCTGACGGCTTCTTTGCACGCCGCATTAAACCAGGAGTGGTCTTTAGGTTTAATGGAAATTAGTTTACTGGGGATGAAAGACTGCATGCCCAGTAAAATTATTTCTTCGACCATTTTTGCCGCAGCATTTATGTTTCTGTCGGCGAAACACAATTTCCAATTGAAGCGATTAAAGAAGCCGTTCAGTTCGATCCAATTTGCCTTTTCGTAAAGCCACTTTAATCGCTTCGGGGCGAAGCAGGAGTGGAGCTAGAATACGAAAAGGCAGCGGAAATGGTACAGTGGTCCGAATTGCCAAGAGGTGCAAGGACTTTCAAAACGTACTTTTCGTCGTGCGATGTCAGAAAGAGGTCTAGAGTATTAAGCCTATTCCCATCAACGCAGGGGATATGCGTTGGTTCCTTCACTAGTTGAGTCAGGTTGTTAGACTCGGCAAAAAGCTCGACGTACAATCCCTCGGGAGTTGTGTGGCTAGAGTGTGCCAAAAACTTGGAGTTGTGGACATTGAAATCACCAGCAACTACGATTTCGCTGTCCGGGTACGTTCCCAAAATATGGGAGATGGTGTCGGAAAGTGAGTCCAACTTGTTAAAGGTGGCCTCCCTTTCCGAATTTGGGCTTCTATAGATGAAGCAGAAATGCAGGATCTGCGACTGGATTTTGAACTTAACCCACAAGGAGCTAAATTCGGCATCCGAAGTGCTTAAATGTTGCTGACGCTGGTACGCAACATCACTGCGAATAAAAATGGCGAGACCTCTGTGAGGGCAAAATAATGGCAAAAGGCAATACCCGGGAAGATGGAAATCCAGTGGATCTGCATCCCCACCAACCTGAGTCTCGCCTAATGCCATAATGTGGGGCCTATGGAGGTTAACATACGCAAATACAGCGAAGAAATTCGCCCTTAATCCACGAATGTTGCAGAAGTCAATGCGGAAGCTTCTTGACATTTGCAAGATTCACTGACCCAAAGGCAAGATAGGGTTAATTGGCGCTGAAGCGAGAAAAAGCTGCGAAAATATGTAATGCACTGCGACAAGTGTTATGCCTTTGTCACAGTGCATTTACTTACGCAGCTTTGTTCTCAGCTAAAGCACCGTTAGGGTTAGGAGAAGAGAAAGAAAAGGAAAGTAAAAAACAACAACAAGGTACTTAGCTATTAGAAGGCATAGATAAGCCCTTTGTGTGGTCGTCTGCGGACAGCGATGCGCTGCGCTTGATGATTGCTGCGGTTGTTTTGCGGCGACGGGACTGGAAGCTGCGGGCGGCGAGGGGACATTTAAACAATTGCACTGTCTTAAACAAAGAGACGCGGACAACAAAAACGACAAAACGCCGACCGCGCACAGGTGTTGACACCTCAACGGACAAACTACTCACTTTACACTCTTTGGCTGTCTTGGAGGTGGTGATTGGGTTGAGCAAGGCCATAAGTGCAGCCTGACTGTCACTACAGACGCAAATACTCTTGCCAGACCATCAACATTCCCTGACGAAGTCCATGGCCTTTAGGATTGCAAAGACTTCCGCCTGAAAGACGGATGCATGCTTTCCCAATGGATAGCGAAGTTTTGTGTCGTTCTCCTGAAAATACACACCAGTCCCTGAACCTCCGTCAGTTCTGGACCCGTCTGTAAAGACTCTACAACACCCCGTGCCCGGCTCGGCTGACGAAAGCCAGCTGTCGCGTAGGGGAAGTAGGGTTGAGTATCACGTCTAGAGCAGGGCGTGGGGTGGTCGGGAACGCTCCCGTACAACCAAGGCATACTGTTCTTTGTAGTCGCCCCAGCGAGGCAATGACGCATTGGCGAGAGAGCCTGCTGAACCAAACTACAGACGCATACGAGATTATTGGTCGAATCATCGCCGTGTAGAGCCAAAGGACTCTTTTGGGCGAGACCCCACGTTTTACCAAACACACCCCTACAATGCCAGAAGGCAGAAAGAGCTTTTGAAGTTTTGGATTCAACATGACTACTCCAGAGAAGTTTGCTATAGAGGATGACTCCAAGATATTTTATTTCCCTAGAGAGTTGGATAGTTACTCCCCCTAGAACAGGCAGGACAAGGCCATCAATCTTTCGCCGCCTGGTGAAGAGAACTACTACAGTTTTGAGAGGATTGACAGACAAGCCATTGCTCATGCACCACGATAAAATTATATCCAACGCAGCTTGTGCCTTTCGACACACAACTCTAATGGATGAACCCGTAGCAAGGACAGCTACATCATCCGCGTAGGCTTGGGCGTAGAACCCGGCCTCGTTGAGTAAGCAAAGCAGGGAGTCGATCAGGAAGCACCAGAGCAGAGGGGAAAGGACACCGCCTTGTGAGCAGCCTCTCTTCACCTCCGTCATGACAAACCTGTCCTGCTCCCCGCCCACCACCGCGGTCCTGCACTTCAGCATTGACCGGAGCCAATTTACTGTCGTGGGATCCACTCCATGAGAACTAGCTGCGCTACACATTCCTTCAAAGGACGCATTATCAAACGCACCCTCAATCCTGCCAACCAGGTTTTGTAGCGCTGATTCACAGGATTATTCTCCCGTGATGGAATGGGTCCAGTGGTGCGAATTGATGGAAATATGGATGCCGCTGCTTACTGTCGGATTCTTGAAAATCATATGTTACCGCATCTCAGGGAAAAAATGGTTCCGAGCAGTATATTCCAATAGGACAACGACCTTAAGAACACAAGTCGCTTAGCTAGTTTCTAAGCGATAATGGTGTGCAAGTATTCGAGTGGCGGCTCAATCTCCGGATATAAACCCTATAGAAAATCTATGGGAGCTTGTAGATCGTAAAGTGAAGAAAAGAAATTCTTCAAATATGGATGATTTAGTAAAAAAATTAAAATTGGAGTGGAACAAAATATCCAAGGAGACAGTAATCGGTCGACTACGGGCAGTCGCTGCAAATAAAGGCTAAGCCACTAAATATTAATTAAGCAATTCATAAATTCTTGTAAATATTTCTTTTGTTAAAATAAACTATTGGAATTCGTTTGGTTTTTAAAAGATGCATTTTTTTTTGCTCGCTTGTTTTTGTGGGTCATTCTGGAGTTTAAGATATTCCAAACTAATGGATATATAGAATTTCATGAAACTTCACATGAATGAAGAAAAGGATCGTTGAAAAATTAATGCACAATTCTAAGACCGTAACATTAGTACTTTCCGTATAATTTAAAAAAGAAAATCATTGATACCATCGTTGCATTTTTTAAGCGCGCTATGTATTAATGAGATATTAATTTGATAGAATATAGTTAAAGAAGTCGACGGCTCCATTAGGTACTCCATTTGAAGGCCATGTTATTAGAGGTTAGTAGAGGCTCAGAGGGAGCACGCCACTTATAAGATCAGGAAAATAATGAGGACCGTTTGGGGATGGCGGTTTGTTTCTCCAGGGATGAAAAACATCGCTTTTCATTTTCTCCATGTATAGGAGGCATCCCCATGTCGGTTTATTAAAAATAAAAGCAGTCAAGTGCGAGTCGGGCTCGCTCACTGAGGGTTCCGTACCAGAAATACCCTTTTTAGCGTTCGAATTTAGTTTCTCTTTGCCCGTCTGGCCACCCAATTTTCGACATCTTCGAAACCAATTCACCTAAAAATATGGAAAAAACATTTTTGGAATCCACGGACGTAGCCCTTTCTAACGATACCCCACAATATGTAAACAACAAAAATTTTTCGCTGAGGAAATTTTTTACTATGGTAATCTTAACCTTCTGCGACTGACGTGACTTAGTTTCACAATTCTACTGACGTGGTAGTACACCAGACACCAATTCGATTGCTTATACTTTTAATGTTTTGTTTTGTACACCTACAGTTATGATTGCTATTTTTAACTTAAGGGTGGAAGTTGTTATTAATAATAAAAAAAATTATTATTCAAAAAGACATTTCATGTTAAATTGGATTTATTGACATGGCACAAATTGCCCCTCCAAAACTTATATCTATACAAAAAGGCAAAAAATATATTCTATATTTAAATTTTTTAAGCAAACGTTTCACTTTTGTTAAAGTTTACACTTTAATAAATCAGTACACAAAAAATGAGATCCATTCAATGGTTAAATAAAAAGTTATAACTTATCTTGGCCGTCATTACAAAGTGGCTTAGAGCAGTGCTCCGCAACCTTTTCTCACCTACGACACACCAAAATTCTTCCTAGAATTACGCGGCACACCAAAAGCTAAAATATATAGGTATTAAATCGATACAAAATTTTACAATAATTTTTAGTTTTTTATTTGAAAAGTTTATGTGTTTTCTTTTACATTACTATTAAAGGCTCTGAATTATTATTAAATCAGAAGCTAACTAAACTAATGTGATACCTGCGCTTGTTTCAATGAACACAAAAGTTTTATATTCGGCTCGATTTTTGACAGCGCAACCCGAAGTTCTTGATCAAGACCTTTTAAGCATGACCGCTTATCATTTTTGATTAATACAAGCGTTGAAAAACTTTGCTCACATAAATATGTTGTCGAAAATGGAAGTAGTGTTAAGATTGCTTTGTCGGAAATGCGAGGATATTCTTTTTTAACGTAAATCCAGAAAACATCTAATGGAACTTCGGAGAAGTGAAGTTTTAGAGTCGTCATTACTTAAATCTGTAAATTCCTCTCGAATTTGCAGAGGCAGTGCTTCCGTAGAAATTATTGCATTGGTTGCAAAAGGATTTCGAATCCAATCGTATTGTTCCGTATTAATGGAATAAAAATACTGATCAAATTTCTGCTGAAGCATACTTAAATGTTGTTGGGCCAGATCCACAATTAATTGTTTGTTTTCAATTGTACTATGGTTGGTCCTTTGGGACATTTCCATACATCCTTTTTGCAACTCTTTCTGCCAAAGTTCGAGTTTTTTTTTCAACCCTTGTAATTTGTCGGAGCTCGTCAATATATTCTCATTTGGACCTTGCATTTTTGCATTGCAGTGACAGCTCTGCACACGACAGTAATGGCAGACGAGTGAACGTGAACTGAGCCGCTTCGCCCGTCACTAGTGCAAATGCGTTATAACGCATGCGCACGGGCATGAGTCTTCAGCGATGCGCATAAGGGTAATTTTTTCTTTGTTTATGACTAGTTTGGTGCGGTCATGGTGTGTACAAAGCTTACGCGGAGTTTTCAACAATTGGCACCAGGCGCTAAAGGAACATTGAAAAATTATATTATAATAATTATTATTATTTTATACTAAAATGTCAAAATACATTGAATTTGACCGCGGCACACCTGTATCCAGCTCACGGCACACCAGTGTGCCACGGCACACCGGTTGCGGAGCACTGGCTTAGAGTACTGCTTGGAGCAATCACAGCAACAATATCTGGTTACTCTTTTTATTTTTGGGGGATAAATGGAGCAAAGTTTCCTTCCACTTGGTGAAATAGTTTAAACTTGGTGGGGGAGGGGTTAGATCTGGTGTCTGTCAGACTACCACGTCAGTCACAGAAGGACAAACAAGAAATATAACGTAGCAAAACGATTTCACTGACGTGTTGTTTAGGAGACACTACGAGAATATAACAAATATACTGACGTGGTTGTCTCTCAGACTCATACGTTAAAGCTGACGTGGTTGACTCGTAGACACTTTTGCACTCACAACGACGCATGCGGTCGCCGTGAACGCTTTCGGCACACTAATACACGCTTGGGTACGTAATTGGAATGTACAAAGAACGTGAGAGTCTACCTTTGAAAAATAACGGTACAAACGGGTTTTTCTCTTTCTTGGTGTCTGTCAGACTACCACGTCAGTCGCAGAAGGTTAAATAAAATTTAAAAAAATAGAAAAACAAATTTGTCGAAAAAGGTTGCAGTTTTCTAGTAATCTATGACTAAAAACCTACTAACTCTGTTTTTAACAAAATTTTACCTTAAGAAATATAGAAAGGCAAGGGTATGCAAGGTATGGTCATTTTTTCGACATTTTGTCCTATATCTTGGAAACCACTTCACCGAAAATTATAAATAAATATGTTTGGAATCCATGGACGTAGCCCTTTCTAATGATACCCCACTCGATATAAACAACAAAAATTTTTTTTCTGTCGAAAAGAGCTGCACTCTTACGGTAATGCGTGATAAAATACCTAGTAACTCCGATTTTATCAAAATTTTAGCTTGAGAAATGTGCTGAGCGTGTTGGATCATGTGGGTACAGGTCTGTTTTTTTAACTATATCTTTCTAACCCGTTTACATAATATAAAATAAAAAATACATATATACATATAAATATACCCCACTCGGCATAAACAACACAAATTTTTTTCTGATGGGGGGTCATCTTAATTTAAAACAAATAAAAAAATTAAAAATTCGAAAAAAGCCGCAGCCATTCAGTCATGCGTGATCAAATACCTAGTAAGCCTGATTTGATCAAAATTTTCTGTTCAGAAATGGTGTGTGCAGATGGGATCATGTGGGACAGGTCTGTTTTTTCACCTTTTTAACTATATATTTCTAACCCGTTTACATAAAATAAAAATAAAATACATTTTATAATCTATGGATGTAGCCCTTTCTAACGATACCCCACACGATACGTTTTAAAAATATTTTTATTTTTTTTGTCCGACCCGAAAACCTTTAAAAATTATACAAAAATATTTCTTAACTTTTTATAGTGAAAATGTGTTTAAGTTATTAAGTCCTAACATCGTGCCAAATTTCAGGTTTCTACGATTAAAAAAAGGTCGTTTTATATACACACTCCCAAAACAAAAGTGACCTTATAAGTGTTCCCGTTTTTTCCCATTTAGGGGAACGGAACCCTGAAAATGGAATGGAATGGCCCGGTCGGTGCGTGTCGACTAGGCTTTAGGGGGAGTTAGAAGTATCTATCAGTATAATAAAGGCACAATTAAAAATTTATTTTCTGCGAGTATTACGATCGCAGGAGTATGGCACTTAGTTTGCCACACTGTCAACTGAACCGGTCCCTTTATAATTAGTTGATGACTTGTCAATAGCTTGTGAGCTCGCTTGGAAGCCACCACCTAAAAGCCTACGCTTTACAAAAAGTTTAGGAAGATTTCAGTAAAATATCAATCAGTACATTGCAAATAAAGAGAAAGACATATTAAGCCAATTTCTCACACATTGTCTTTTGGGTTTTTCCCGTGTACTTCAAAGTTTCAGGTCCTCCGCGTTTTGCCGAGATCCTCTAGGCCTCGTCGCCACACCGAAATCTGGAGCTGACATCACGGTCAGTTCTCCTAGTTTTGTATACGTTAATTTTACTCAGGAAATATAAATCAAATGTAAATTTAATTTTTTTCCTTACAAAAGATCAGTCGACAAGGTTTTTAATAAGTGATCAAACAACGAAAGAAATCGAAATAAAAATTAAATAATTGGTGCAATTGCCCGTGAACTAGAATTAGGCCTAACTTTCTCCTGGCAACAACTTGTGTGTTCTGGTTATATTTTAAACATATACTATGTATTAAGGGGACCTACAAATTCATTCTGTAGCCGTGTCTGAACGGAAAGTTTTACTGAGCTTTTTTTGTAAGAAGCCTTTTTATCATGGCAAAGCAGGGTCTCGGAGAGTCGCCCACTACGTCCCGAGGAAAGACGCCGCTTGCAAAGAAGCAAAACTTCTCTTTAATTAGAAGAAGTCGGCTGTAATTCGAACCATCGACTACACGCATCAGAGACCGAGCACTTATCCATTGAGCCATGGTGACGCCAACACGAACGAAATCTTCTCAAATAAAACATATCTTACAACACAACACCAAAAGCTTTTCTTATCCCCATCATACGTCATTATAATTCCAATATATTTATTGGTATAATTAGGATGCATTTTTGGGTCCATGCGGATCATGCCTCAATCGAGGGAGATAATCCTAGAACCTAAACTAAAAGGAGGTTCAGTTTCACTGTGTTCTGGATAGTTGGTTCTTTTTCTCCTATTACTGATTCCTACAGGTGTAGGGTATAATAACTAAGCTCACGCTGAATAATGCAGAGGCATACACAAATGTGTTAGAAGATCCCTGCAAAGCATTATTTTCAGCTGTATGCTAACTGTTCATTGTATGCGGTCGCGATGCGAATGAATGAACGCAAAAATACAAAAGCGGTCATAAACGACGAAAAATAATCATAACGAGTAGGTATAATGCATTGGTAAAAGTCGGTTGGATCGACTCTAACTTCTTGCTTGTTTTTTAATACTCTTTGTCGTCGTAAATATATTCATCGTGCTCCAAATGAGGTTCTAGCCTTTTAATTAACTAAAAATCATTAATACAGGGTGTGTTTTATATGTCAGGTTCAAGTTGTATTTTAACCCTTTGAATTAAATACAAATGTCCTTAACATTATGTACGGAATATAATGCTATCAAATGGCCGCCTCTGGCCGAGGCGCAAAGGCGAGCTCTTTTAATCACATATTTAATTAAATTTTCGCAGACTTCTGCTGTTATTTCAGCAATTTAATCTCGAATGTTGCCGTTAACCATCGAAGTTTTGGTTGGTTGGTTTGTTAGTATGCATCTTTTCCTTCAAGTTCCCCACAGGAAAAAATCGAGAGGGGTCAAATCATGGGATCGTGGGGCCAGTCAATATCCCAACTTATTGACATTATTCGGGAGGGTAGATATTTTTACCCCACGAGTTGTGTGTGATGTGGCATCGTCTTGTCGTAACCAAATGTTCTGTAGGCCAAATTTCTCCAATTCGGGCGCAAGGAAGTTTTCCAACATGTCCCGATAGCGGTCACCAGTAACTGTTACGGAATTTGAACATTTATTCAAATAAAATGTTTTAATGATTTCAACACGTTGTTGTGGCGATAGATGTTCCATAATAAAATGTTCTCAACCACTCCCTATGACTGCCAAATTCCAATTGACAAATGTCATCCAAATCAAAATGGCCACCAAACAAAATCGACCTAAACCATAAAGCACACCCTGTACTACTCCAAATTCATGAACGCAATTCCCTTAAGCGAATAGCAATAATTTATGGCCCAATTAATCAAAACCAAAACGAATAAAGAACGATATAAAAAACTATCGCACACTTATGCAAGTCGACAAATGGGCGGACATATAAAGGGTAGAATGGCTGACCGGGCCTAAATACTCGAATGAACGTTGAAACGTTTCTGGTAAGATATTGGAGCAATATCAAGAGCAGGCATGCCAACACTTTTTAAACGTTTTGCCGGTTGCACTCCCCAAGAAAGAAGAAGCAGAAACAAAAACAACAAAAACAATATTAAGCAGTATTGACTTATTGATGTTGGTATGTGTGCGCTTGACGTGCATTTAATTGTTTTGACGGGCAATCAGTCTTCTTCTTCCGCGACACCACTAACACTGAGATACACTAACATACAACGCGCCCATACATATTTATCGGCACACACATCAAAGTGCGCGAGAGAAGTATTTGCTGTTGATTGTGCATGGCAAAAAAAATTGCGAAATTCTATGAAAATGCAATAAAATTTTCCCATTAAATTTCGACCTACATTTCAATTTCAGGAAATTTTTATCTTTGATATATACAGAAAGTGTCAAAACAAAGAGTACCGCTTTGATTATTCCAAGTAAGTAAAAACAAGTAAGTAATCATCAGTCGGGTTTCACCGACTGTGTAATACCCTACACCAAGTAGCCGAGCGGGGTGATAATCCACTGATAGAAATGAAATTGTTGGTGCATCATATTTACCGCCAACGATTTCAAATCGCTTTGAAAATTTTAAGCGTATCGAGTCAAAGCGCTTTTCATATGTCTTCTTAAATTTTCAAGTCGATTTGAAAATGCGTATAAACGGTAAAATGTTAAAAATGTTTTGCTCCATTTTATGTGTTTACTAATTTTTGTCAAATGTCAATAACAGTTGAGCACACTTTTCAAACTGTCTTCAGTCGATTCGCTTCAAAAGTCAATGTACATATAAACACATGGCTCGAAAGCGTATCGACTGGGGCTGTCGTATAAATATGGTAGTAAACTATGAGCTCTCCGCTGATATTAATATAGTCAGTCGCATCACCACCCTGCGTCTTCACTGACTGTATATATTATACGAATTATACGATGTTATTCGTTTGAGGTTTCCAAATTTTATGAATATTTTATTAATTGTAGAACATAAAAATTTTTACAGTAACCAAGGATACTAAAAATAACAAACTCTAATGAATTAATAACAAAATGTATGTAGTTAAATGGAACAGAAGTATATATAGTAATTATATATTGTATAGGGTAACTAATGATTTTAGATAAACATGTATGTAACTCGCGCGTAGCAAGGTCGCTTGGAGAGAAGCCGTATATCAGGTTGTAAGCCGGTAACGGGTTGTTTTGACCATCTAAGTAAGTAAACTAAAAATAAAGCGCTAAAAGTTTGGAAACAAAATAAGAAAAAAACAAGTAAGGAAGCATCAGTCGGGTTTCACCGACAGAGTAATACCCTACACCAAGTAACTGTGTGGGCGAACTACGCCCATTTTTGGAGAATTAAAAGGTGTTCTTACCAGCAATGAAGTGACCAAATATGGACGCTCTGGTGTATATATTATGGAAGTTATAAGGATTTTCCGCATACCGTTTATATAGTGGGCGGACCACGCCCATTTTTTGTATGACGTAGAGGGCCCACACCTTATCTTAAATACCATTCCTTTCTATGAATAATTCAACAAATTAAAGCAAATTTACTGGAAATATTCCGGGGTAGTGGGACTTACTGGCCCCTTGTGGGCGTGTCCTTTGACCGATTTTTCTAATCTTGGAACTTGAAGTAGTGGGAGGTTCACTGCGACTGTGTGCTAAATTTAGTCCAAATCGGACAACTCCTTCTTTCTCTCCTGTGGCCACGGACAGCAAGACAGACAGACAGACGGACAGCGGACAGACGGACAACCGGAAATCAACACAGAAATTGATTCTAAGCATTTCTATATACTTATGTCTATACCTAGGACGGCTCCTTTAATGCATTACAATTTTCGCCCAAAGTTATTATACCCTATTACCATAGGTGTAGGGTATAATGACCTCGGGGTAGATTCGGCCTTTTTGTTTGGGGCACATTCGTCATGTGTTTTCCCTGGTATTAAGAAGCGAAATAGAATTGAAGCTCCCAAGACTTTCGAAACTGACTTCAACCTCTCATAATCCCACAAAATTTATATTTAGAGTCGAAAATGCTAAGCTTTACATATGAAATAATTTTTTAAATAAATACATAAGTATTTTCTTTTTCTTTTATGAAATTCTTGAATATGGATTTTTTATTTTTTTTATGCAAAATACAGTAAAAACGTAGTGTTAAGCCAAATACATGTTTCATGTATTCTAAACAGGATTTTTCATCCCTTTAAGGCGGTGGCTCAATGGACTAAGTGCTTGATCGCTGATGCGGGAGGTCTGGGTTCAACTTTCAGTCCGGCACATAACATCTAATAAAAAGAAAATTTGTTTTCAAATTGTTTCTTTGCGCGGCGCCACTTCTCGCGGTGAATTGGCAATTCTCCGAGAATAATCTTTGCCATGAAAAGCTTCTCAAACCCGTTCGGATTCGGTTATAAAATCAATTTGTCTGCCCGTTAATTTGTGAAAAATATGACAAGCACACACAAGTTAATGCGAGAAATCTAGACTTTAGCCAATGTTGCGCCAATTATTTATTTATTTTTTTTGGGTCAAGGGCTCTTTATAATCAAAAACTTTTCTTTAGATTTTAATTTTTTCTTTATTTTGGTCTGACAGAAACCAAACGAGGACGCAACAGCATTGACTGCACGTTTAGTTAATTTTGTAAAATTTAATTTAATTTAAATGATGTATCTGTTTTTGTGTTAAGTTAATTTGATATCATCCCTGAAGATTGAATCCAAAGGACCTAAAAATTATAAAACAGGTCGAAAAGAAATATATACATACATCCTTATTTTCTTATAATAAGAGCACTCTTACTAGTATCACACAAACCTTTAGAAGAGTACTCTTTCGTCCGCCTGTTTAACATAGATTAATAAGCAGTGCAAAACATTTCATCTTATTTAAAGTTACGTACTGTTTTCAGGATTTCCTTAGTTTTGGTATGGAACCCTGTTTTTACGAGCCCGGCTCGCACTTGACTGCTCTTTTCCGTCTATTTTTTCTACCTCGTGTATGAAGGAAATCCCACTGTGTGTCATAGCCGCCGCAATGACACTTTGCGAAATTAAACATTTTGGGAATGAAGAGGGTAGAAGGTGTGTCGATTATGAATTACTTATCAAAGAGATTCTTGGGATTGCCTTGCAGGGCAGGTACGAGACGTCAGTTTTACGCAATGAAAATAATGCACTGAAAAAATGGAACGCTAAATGTCGGATTGTAAAAAAGTTCTATATTATGCTATACTTTACCTGACCAATGAAAACTTAGGTTAAGTAAAATTAAATCGTTTTTCGAATGCAAAAATCGTCTCTTTTATTGAAATTTCTCTAACTTGATGGAACTTTTTTTGGAATAAGACCAATTTTTTACCGACTGTTTTCTTTAGTTACTTCAATGTTTGGGCATACTTCACATGTTTATTGTTCCTGTAATAGCTCCACAAAAAAATATGGATCAATAACAACAACAAAAATATTTCTGTTTGTAATCGCGCGGCAGAAAGCTCTAAAAAAGGAAGGAAAAACAAGTAAGGACGCATCAGTTGGTTCAGTCCGACAGAATAATATCCTACACACAGTATTTTTTGGGGTAGAAGTTCACTGAAAGAAATGAACTGATTCTGAGTTCATAAATAAATAAAGGCTAAGCCACTAAATACCAATTAAGCATTCCTTAAATTTCTGTCAAAATTTCTTTGGGTAAAATAAACTATTGGAATAAGTTTGGTTTTTAAATGTTGCATTTTTTTGCTCGCTTGTTTTTGTGGTTCGTCTTGAAATTTGGTGTATTTCAAAATAATAGATGTATAGAATTTAATAAAACTTCACGGGAATGAAGGCAAGGAGCATAGGAAAATAAATGCACAATTGTAAGATCGTAACATTTTTAACTTTCAGTATAATCTAATCAAGAAAAACATTGATACCCTCGTTGCAATTTTTATGCGCGCTACTGTATATAGGCTGTAGTCGGAATATCCCTATAACATTCATAATACATCCCCCAGAGCATTCATATTTGACCACCTCATTGCTATTAAGAAGACTTTAAAACTGAAACTTTAAGACCGAAAACGGTAAATTAAATATACCAATCATTTCTGTTTTACACCTGTTTAAAAATTGGTGTTGGGTTACTCTGTCGGTGAAACCCGACTGATGCTTCCTTACTTGTTATTAATGTAATATGAATTTGTTTGGGTTTTATTTTATTCTTCCGCACGATAACTTCAAAACTCGAAATGGCTCAGTAAATAAGTATACGATCTCTGATACGTGGTTCAATCCCTAATACAAAAAAATTTTTTTTTTCTAAAACTGTTTTAAACTAAGTTAATTCATTATTTCGCCGCGGTAGCTCAGTGGGCTAAGTGCTTGGTCGCTGATGCGGAGGACCTGGGTTCAACTCCCGGTCCGGTAACATCTAATAAAAAAGAAAATTTGTTTGCAAATTGTTTCTTTGCGCAGCGCCACTTCTCGCGGTGAATTGGCAATTCTCCGAGAATAATCTTTGCCATGAAAAGCTTCTCAAACCCGTTCGGATTCGGTAAAGTAGGTCCCGTTAATTTGTGAAAAATATAACAAGCACACACAAGTTAATGCGAGAAAGCTAGGCCTAAGCCTCGTTCGCGGGCGGTTGTGCCAGTTATTTATTTTTTTATTTTAATTCATTATTTCATGCGGTTATACCACACTATGAGGCATTTTCGAGCATCAAGGAATATCCTTATTATTTTTAACGTTGACCTAAATACCGCGTCGATCCAAAATATTCCACATAGTTTTCTTATATGGAAAACCTATAACATAATGCAAGAAAGAGATGGTACTCAAAGTTTTTAAGTCGCAATAGTTCGTTCCAAACTTCGTTTTACCATATTTCAATGGAAAGGGCCAATATAATATCCAAGCAACTCATCAAGGAGTTTGTTGGCCGAATTTTTCTCACAGTGCGCGACACTGTAACGGTCCTTAATTAAATTCTTGTGTCAATTGTTTTAGCTTATTAAAAGCGCCAACTAACACTGACATTAGCTACCCCTCGCTGCCCACTACGTATTTGATGTTCTTCAGTTAATTGGCAATTGTCTATCCAGTTATGTTGTGGTCTTCCACCGCTGAGGGCGTGCATTTGCGTTTGTACCTCCAGACTCGCTGCTCAAACAAACTGTTTACATCCCCGTTCGATGTCAGCATGCTCAAACACGAGTCGCGCGACCAGTTCTGCTTCAGTATTCAACAAGTGCGCACGGTTGCACCACGCAAACAAGTATCCGTAACAATATTCTTCCGGTTTGAGTACAGTAATACAATCACACAGACGCGGAAGTGCGTACCAGAGCTGGGAAATGGGCTTCAAACTCTGGGAACATCTCACGCAGGCAGATAACATCTTCCAATCATTGCGGCCGCTCACTTACGTCTCCCTGCTCGGCCTGGCGCCGTTCCGAGTCAACACGCAACGGCAGGTTCGCTCCTCGGCCATCTCCTTTGTCACCGGCATCGCGCATTTCCTTTTCTTTGTGCTGTGCTTCGTATTGTCAATGATCGAAGGTGGATCTATCATTGGCTACTTCTTCCACACCAATCTCACAAAGTTTGCGGACAAAACGCTCTCCCTGACCGGCGTCACTGCCATGCTGACCATTTTTGTCTTTGCCATTCTCAAGAGGAACAGCCTCATACACATCGTACAGAACAACATAGTCGTGGATCAGATTTTCGTGAGGTTGGGCTTACGCTTGGATTATCATAAGATACTGCGCTTCTCTTTCATTATTTCGATGGGTATGCTGATCTTCAATGTCATCTATCTATGCGTCAGTTACATGTTGCTCCGCTCCGCTGAAATTTGGCCGTCCTTTGTTGTCTTCACCACTTTTGCGCTACCACACATCAACATCAGCATTATGGTGTTCAAGTTCCTGTGCACCACTCACCTGGCCAAGAGTAGATTTTGCATGCTGAACGAGGTGAGTGAACCTTACGCTGAGGAACAACAATTCGTATACCCTACACCTATGGTAATAAGATATATTGACTTTGTTCGAAAATTGTAACGCATTAGTATATAGAAATGATCAGAATCACTTTCTGTCTTGGTTTCCGGCTGTCCGTCTGTCTATTTGACCGTCTGTGGCCAAGAGAGAAGGAAGCAGTTAATAGATTTGAAATAAATTTGGTACGCAATAACAGTGAACCTTAAATTAGTTTAAGTTCTGAGAAAAGCCAAATCGGCCGAAGTCCACCTACCTCGGAATTTTTCCCGCAAATTGTCTTAAATTTGTGTCATTAATTTTTAAAGAGAATGATATTTGGTATTCGAGGTGTAAATTCTCTGTGTCATACAAAATAATGGGCGTGGCTCTCCCGCTATATAGACGGTAAAATTATTGTGGTAAAAAGGCTCTCAATTGACTAATTATAAATTTAAACGAAGGAAACAAGGTGCTCAAGTTCAGATATCGGCCTTACATGTCATACAAAAAACTGGGCATGGTCCGCCCACAATATAAGCGGTAAACGGAAAATCCTCATAACTTACATAATATACATACAATACCATAGCATCCATATGTGGTCACTTCATTGCTGGTAAGAAAACTTTTATTTTTCAACAAATGGGCGTGGTCCGCCCACCATGGAGGCGGTAAATTAAATATACTCATAATTTCTGTTGTATCCCCTCCAGTGTCAATATTTGGTATATATAGTCCTCTTAGGAAAATCTTGTAGTTTGTCACAAATGATCGTGGTCCGCCCACTATGAAGGTTCTATTTTATTTATTTAATACACCCACAAGTTTATTTCTTTCAGTGGACCCACCGTTCCACGCCTTACTAGATGTAGGGTACTATTCTGTCTGGCTAACCGTCTGATGCTTCCTTATTCCTTGTTTATTTCTAATCTAATTTAAAATTTTTTATTCGATTTAACAAAATGTTACCTGCATAGTCCGGAATAGATAAGAACTCATTTTTGTATGCTCCAATTTACATAAGAACACTTTTATTTCCGGAAAGTGGAGGTCATAGGCAAGTGGGGAAAATCTAAGGAGTACACACTTTTTCGTAATTGAAATTTTTGATTTGTCATTTTACACCGTTTTAACCTTTTGACGCATGGAAATCCGGCTTGACATATTTGACCACTATCGACTTTTTCGACAACTTGGAGATAATCAAAATCTTCTATGAAAATAATAAAAAAAAAATAATTGGTGCCAGTTATTACTAGTATTTGATAAGAAATAAATCTAGGAAGCTCAGAAGTTTCATAATATGTAATTATACCTAAGCTGATGTTTCATACCACTTTGTTCCACACATTCTTGAACGTATTCAATTATTATTCCTTACGATTACTGTCACCTCCTACATCTAACATTCCATTAACACAGGTTCTGCAAGATATTCTTGACCTACATATTGAGGAGCAGAACACAATCGAGCTGTCGCCCATGCTTTCTGTGGTGCGTATCAATCGCAGCATACCGAGGCGTCGACCCGGCTCGGTTACAGTGATACAGCCGACCGCAGTGCATCCGCCCCGGTACAGTGTCACCTCGATTATACGCAAGAACCCCGAACTATCCTTGAAACAAGTGGCCAATGTGCACAACCTGCTCTGCGACATTTGCAATACCATCGAGGAGTACTTCACCTACCCCATGTTGGCCATCATTGCCATTTCCTTTCTCTTCATACTCTTCGACGATTTCTACATAATCGAGGTAAAGCTGAATCCGAAGCGCGTGGAGGTGTTTGAAGCAGACGAGTTTTTTGCCTTCTTCATCACCCAAATGATGTGGTATGTGAGCATTATACTGCTGATTGTGGAGGGCAGCAGCAGAACTATCAAGGAAAGCAGCCGCAGCGCCGCCATTGTCCATAAAATTCTCAACCTGACCGATGATCCGGAGATGCGCGATCGTTTGTTTCGACTGTCACTGCAATTGTCACATCGACGTGTGTGTTTTACGGCGGCTGGTCTCTTCAGCTTGGATCGTACGCTTATATTTACGGTAAAGCTCCTTGCCAGAAAATCCCGTTTGAAGGAAGGTACAAGCTTAATGGAAATTCGTTTTTAATTTTTTGTGTTTTTAGATCACAGGCGCTGCCACTTGCTATCTTATGATACTGATACAATTTCGCAATACTCCGGAATCGAATTCACCCTCCTCCAGCAACGTGTCAGCAACAGCAACATCCGCGTCATTTGAATAAAATATCTCATTTTGTGCCTTTTAATTGTTATGTTCTGTAGTAAAATCGATTTTTAAATTGTAAGTACTCGATGTTAACAATTGTAAATAAGAATTTAGCTTAATTGAGATACTTCGAACAATATTACTAGTGAAAATCATGTACGGAAGCATCAATCGGGTTTCACTGGCAGAGTAATACCCTACAGCAAGTAACCGAGTGCGGTGATAATTCACTGAAAGAAATTGCGGGCGTATTAAATTAACCGTCTACATATAGAAACGGACCACGCCCATTTTTAATAACCCCCAAGATATTCCTAATAGGACTATATGTATATGCCAAATGTTGAGAACAACGCACCAAATTTAAAAGCCGCTTTAATTTTCTGTTTATGATTTCTGGTTGATTTATTGATTATAATTTTAACAGTCCATAGTCTAGGGACCCCCGACCTGTCGAAGCCAAAGCGTTGCCACCCAAAGAAACCAAAGCGTTGTGACACAAATTCTCCACTCATGGGCAGGAATACGGAGCTCTTGATGTCGGAGTAACTTCTTTAGGGGCGCACATCTAACACTGCTAACTTTAAAACGGATCTCAGGTAAACTCCACCGGCAGTACGCACTGATGCGCTTCAAAGCTGTCCTTCGCATCCAACTTTGTTACAGTAAAGCTAGGATCCTACTATTGGCGCAATGTACCGATTTTCGGCACATATCATGTACCGATAGTGTGAACGCTCCAAATTTTTCAAAGTGCGACGACCTGGGCCGAAATCGTGCTGACTTTGGCCGATCAAAATCAACCCCATTGTGCCGATAATGTAAACGCTCTTTTGTCCCGATGTAGACCAATCGAATTGGAGAAATGTTGGCCCCTTGTGCGCCGACCAAAATCGCCAATCTGCGCCGATATTTACGAGCACCACTGCATGCAAACATCTGGAAATAAAAGGTTGACAGATACGTTATAGATACAACTTTTTATGATCTTTTTATGGGCAAACAATTTATAGTAAAAAAAACACGTGCGCTTAGACCATACCATACCACACGGCTGAAGTAAAACTTTTTTTTGGATGTTTTTATTTTATTTTTAGGTTTCTTGAATGAATTCAACGCTTTTAGTGGTAGAAATTTTATTTATTTAACTCAGTAATATTATTTCCATCAGTAACTTCAGAAATTGCGATATTTGTTTCTAGCGTAGAAACAATCGGCTTATGATACGTCTTAGAACTTAAATTTTCAAGATACCGCGAGAAAACTGCAATGCAGTGTTGCCAGAACCAGGGATTTCGCCCATATTTCGGGATTTTTGTACCTTTAATGGGCGCGCGGGATTTTGAGTCTAAAAATGGGATTTTTGAGCCGATACCTATCTTTTATACTTCTTTTGTTTATTTATTAATACAGTAGAAACTCGATTCTTACACGTAATGAAAACCTGGCTCGGTACAAGTTTCGAGATTGTCCCATATAGGTAAATTATAAGGAGTTTTTCACTGTAAAGAATCTAAGTTTGTTACATTTTATATTTTAATTCAATACACTTGTATAATGATAAATTTTAAGTGAAACTAAAGAAATTTAGGATTTTGGTTTGTTTTGTGCACACTTGCTTGTTCAGTACTGCACTGCTTCCATGCAAAAGTTAAATAAGAACAGAGATTTCGTCAGCATATGAATTCGTGGGTACTTCCCCAAATATTTTGAGCTCGAAACTTATACATTTGCGGTACTTCCCCGAATTTTATTCAAAGACAAAACAAAAAATGTTGCAATGTATTGGGGTCAAAATTTTTTTATTTCGCAAGTACTGAGTACGTAATGAAAAAAAAATTTTGTGCCACAAGTATCGAGGTGGGGAAGTACCGAGTATCTGCAAGAATCGAGTTACTACTGTAACTGTAAATATTTGATTATTAGCACTGAATTTAAGTGTAATCTTCAGCGTTGTGCTTTAAGCAACAATTTTTTTGTTCTTTATATTTGTTTAAAAAAGTATATGTATTTATGAATTGTTATTGAAAAACACGTTTTTTAATAAATATTTGTGAATGGGATTTTTTTCGGGGATTTTTGATTTTTTAAATGGGATAAAGAGGGCGTTTTGCATAAGTGAATGGGATTTTTGGAGCTAGGTCTCTGGCAACACTGCTGCAATGTTGTAGACTCATTGGGATTGTTGCTCATTCGTAGTTGTAATGCATCATGCAGGAATTGGATAAAAAGTTGGGATTCTTCCAACGCGAAATTAAGGTTGAAATCTCCAGCTAAAATTAATGGCATTGTGTGATAGTTCCTTCCCAATTCTTGTGAGCCTACTAAACCATATACGAGGAGTCTTCTGTGTAAGAAGCTGATAATATTTTGCACAGTATTATTGGGAGAAATGTAAACTGCAACCATTATTATATTTATCCCATCTTCTAAAACGCAGATTGCAGCACAAATATCTCCAATTTCATTTACATTGCGTAAAATATTGGTGTTATTGATATTAGCATAGGTTGCAACACCTCCACCTCGAACATTGCTGCGTTTAAATTTAGCAACGATTACGATTCAATTGCCATTCCATTCTTGACACTTGAATTTCGGTCGGCAACAAAAATCGAACAAATCAAATCAAATGGAATTTTGCCTTTGTTTGGCTTTTTCTGTGCTAAGCGGCAACACGCTCTCTCATATGTGCGCTCTCTCTAGTATTGTTCCGATACTAATGAGTATGAGTAAGTACTCGAGTACTCCTCTCGATACTTGAGTACTTTCTGTACTCGATGCTTTTATTTAAGTACGAGTACTGGTGTCGAGTATTTTAGGTAGGTATCGGATCGGAGTATGTATTGACGAAACTTTTTTGGAAAACCGTTACAATGTTGCCTTGGCAAAAATTTTTTTACTTACCTAAAATTTTGCCTCCCATTTATTACTAAAAAATTGAGTTTGGCAACTCGTACCTATTAAAGAAAAATTGTGCAATGTTGCCAATCATGTACATATTTTTGATTGCTAGATATTTTCATTAAAGTTAAGCATGCACGGCGCCGCCATGGCTCAGTTGGTTCAAACCCCAGCGAGTGTGCGACAAAAAAGCTTATGCTAGACGTAAGAACGCGTTGGAATTATACTTTTTATATGTTGGAACTTGCTCGAAGCTACTTTTGCGTCGTGGCATCGTCTGTGCTCTGCGAGAGATTGTTTTCTAAAGCGGGAGCTATAGTTTCCCAACAAGAAAAGTCGCCTTTCACCGGCTCATATCGACAAACTTCTCTTCTTGCGTGGTATTTCAGAATCTGAATTTTTCAATTAAAGGCTCTGCTTTTTGTATGCTACATGTATCTTTGTATTTATTCATATAAATAAAATACATACAAATAAATTGTTCTGTTTAATAAAATTCCATATGTTTTAATGAGACGATACGAGTAAGTATCGAGTACTTGAGCTCGATATTTTCTTGGCATTGATACTTTTTAACGATACTTTTTTTGAGTACTGGAATCGAGTACTAGGCGGTATCGGAACAACACTAGCTCTCTCGATCACGAAACAATTGACGTTACCTAATATCACCACCTGTTCGAAACTTGTTTCTTACGCAAAGTGCAATCCTGTGCTTTTTATAAGCTCTAGTCGTATTCTATGATTCACATTGCCTGCTTGTTGCTATGTCGAAAAATTTATCCGTACCCAGAATTTTTGGGTCCTAAAAGTATGCCATACTTTAATTCGGCAAGACAGACAGAACAGATTTAACATTTCTTGTTGCTACATCCCTAATCGTATTGTCAAGCGGTCGCGCAATTGTGTTTAGTACAACTGTTTATGACAGTGTTGTTAACTTTACGGAAAATTCCCTACATGTAGGGATTTTTGTCTAAAAAAAATGGGTGTAGGGGGACAGATTTTTTATATCCTCTAAATGTAGGGAATTTTCAAGAGAAACAGAACAAATAAAAATTCAGCTTTCAATGCAAGGAATCTCATTATAAAAGCATGGCAGCTTCAGAACTCTATGATCATAAACAATAATTCATCATTTTTTAAGCTTTGAAACTGTATTCCTTCGTCAAAATGAAATAAGTACAAAGTATGTACAAACCTTTTTTGTATTGTTTTCTAATTTTGTAACTTAGAAAACGAACTGACTGCAATTTTTGTGATCTTAGAAAGTTGGTCTTGTTTTAGAGCAGGGGTACCCACACCCTATACCCTCGGTGCTCTTTTGTTTTTGTAAATGCCCTTTGGTATAGGCTGCGATTTCTTCACACAGACAGAGCTCTTCGCGCTAAGCAGTACGAAAAACACAAACAACAATGTTATTTTCGTTTCGTCTGCCACTGCCCGAGCGCAAAGCAACAACACTTTCTTCAGCTTTGTTGGTAAATTTTTGCGACAGATATCTTCAACGCAGATTCTGTTGTTGTCTTGCGCATGATTTCGAGGAAAAAAGTGTGCAGCTGTGGAATGAGAAGCACTTGAAAAAATTTGTGCTCATACATATTAAGCTTGAAATTTTAATTATGCAAACTTTGCAAAAGGAAGAATTATCTTCAAAAGAAGTGTAAAATAAATCTTTTTGACTGGGAAATTGATTTAGATCATTTATTGAAAGGATCATGGGAGATTTTTATGATTTTTGAGTTATTAATTTGGTTTGTTTTTCATCACATATAACTAAGAAGAATATGCAATTAATTTTTTGTACAGTGTACATTTCGAACAAAATTTTTTTTCCTTTTTCATCATAACAAAGTTTGTTTGTATTGGTGTTTGCCCTTCCATTAGAAAGCTTTGGGCGTCGCTGTTTTAGAGCTTCAGAGCTGAATGTACTAATTGAAAAGTATAATTTCCGGTCTTTTTACTGAATTTTTCTTTGTTTTTATTATAATACAAATGTATAAGTATATATAAGTACATATATAAAAATTTCTATATACAGAAAAGGTGTCAAGAAATGCACCTCAATTAAAAACTTGAACATATAATTCCATTTGTGTGTTGCAAGTACATACAGTAGGAACTCGATTACTGCACATACTAGGTAGTTGCACACCTCGATACTTGAGGCACAAAAATTGTTTCCATTTCGTACTCAGTACTTGCGACATTCAAAAATTTTGACCTCAGTACTTGCGACATGTATTGTTTTTTCTTTGAATAAAATTCGGGGAATTACCGCCAATGTATCAGTTTTGAGCTCAAAATATTCGGGGAAGTACCCACTAATTCATATGCTGACGAAATCTCTGTTCTTGTTTAACTTTTGCATGGGAGTAGTGTCGTACTGAACAAGCGAGGGTGCACAAAACAAACGAAAATCCTGAATTTCTTTAATTGCACTTAAAATTTATCGTAATACAAGTGTATTGAATTAAAATATGTATAAAATAAAACAAACTTAGATTCTTTACAGTGAAAGTAACCTCTTCTAATTTATATGGAAAAAAAATGACTCGGTACTTGCGATAACCTCGAAACTTGCACCGAGCCTGGTTTTCATTACGTGCAGTAATCGAGTTCCTACTGTACTTCATTAGCGGGGTTTAGACGATCCTACATGTCGTCCAACATGTAGGACAAGCCGCGATGTTGGATCGTGTATACGCAAGAAACAACCGCTTGTCACACATGTGGGATGGTTTCCAAAATTTTTTGATATTTCTGCTCGCTTGTCAAACCATCCAACCTGTGTAAACACATGTTGGTCAAGCCTAGTGTATTTTGGCACTTTGAAAAATTCTTCGTGCGGTTAAGATGGCATCGGTCGCGAATAATATTTTTGGAGGGAATTTTTCGAATTGTACAAAAGTTTACCTGAAACGTGGAAGATTAAAAGTGAAATATACAAAAATAAAAACGCAAAAAATAAAGCGTATGAAGTGCTTTTAAATAAGCTAAAAGAAATCGAGCCGAACGCCAGTTCAGAGACTCTGGAAAAAAGAATAAATGCTCTTCGTACATGCTATCGAAGAGAGCTAAAAAAAATTAAAAAAAGCGAAAAATCGGGCTCCGGTGTCGACGATGTTTATTCGCCATCATTGTGGTATTTCCTTGAGTTGGAATTCTTGAGGGATCAGGAAGAGCAAATCGAAGGCGTATCCTCTATGAGCAGCGAGGCAGATGAGAGCAATTCCTTGGATGAAGAAGTAAGTTGTAAGATAAGTGCAAACGCAAAAGATTTCACAATATTTTCTCGTTTTTATTAATTTTTCTTCTCAAACATTTATACGCAAATACTTAGTCAACATATTTTGGAAACAATTCTGTAGTACTAAAATATTCACAAAAATTATTTCTTGTATCTGTAGCCAGGTTATGCAAATAACAAACCGCAAGCACAATATCTGTGGCTTTGTTAGGATTTAAATGAATAGTTGTAAGTAAAACTCTAAAGCGGGCAGATATTATTCCGAACGTGTTTTCGACAACATTTCTTGCCCGTGATGGGCGGTAATTAAAGTGCTCTTGCTCCTTTGTTAATCCACTGTGACTGTAGGGTTTCATCATATTTTCACCCAATGGAAACACATCGTCTGCTACAATAACATACGGCAATTCTTTACCAAATGCATCTATTTTTGTTGGCGGTGGTATTTTCAATTGTTTTTGCTCATAACAAAAGCCGAATTTCGTGTTTGCAAACATACCTCCATCTGACACCCTTCCATTTGCACCAACTTCGACCATCGTGAATTCATATTTTGAGTTAACCAGCGCCATCAATACAATACTATATGTTTTTTTATAGTTAAAATAGTATGCTCCGGTGCCAGCAGGCTTGATAAAGTTAATATGCTTTCTGTCAAGCGATCCAATGCAGTGTGGATAGTTCCAGAGTTGATTGAAATCGTTTGCCACTTCTTGCCATTCCTCCGAATTTTTTGGAAGCTGAAATAATAAATTGATTATTTTTAATATTGCAGGAAACACCATTGCCAATAAAGAAAAAGCCAAGAAGAGTTGAAACAGTAACTATGCGCAACGAGCTCCTAATGAAAGCTGTACAGCATTTGGAGCAAAGCAACCGCAGGCCTGACGAAGCTAGTACCCTAAGCGCTACCTGGGAAACCTTGTATAGGAAACTTGAACCACGTCAACAACTTCATGCAAACAAAACGATGATGGAAGTTCTGTACCTTAATTTTACCGTGAATTCCGCATACTTGGATGAAAAGAAAATGAAAAACAAGAATAAAAAAATCTTATTCTTACTATGCATTTAATAGGAACATTCAAATGTTCGTTTCGCCATATATGCTTACTATGACCAAACGAACATTCTCGGGCCCCTTAATTTGACCGTTGCATAATGGTATATGGACGAAAAGAAAACGGAAAGCAAGAATAACTTTTCTCGATTAGAGCCTTAGTTTCGGAGTTACGACGCTTTGAAGTCGAAAAAATCGATATCTCGGGCCCCTTAATTTGACCGTGAATTTCGCATATTTGGATGAAAAGAAAACGAAAAACAAGAATAAAAAAATCTTATTCTTACTATGCATTTAATAGGAACATTCAAATGTTCGTTTCGCCATATATGCTTACTATGGCCAAACGAACATTCTCGGGCCCCTTAATTTGACCGTTGCATAATGGTATATGGACGAAAAGAAAACGGAAAACAAGAATAACTTTTCTCGATTAGAGCCTTAGTTTCGGAGTTACGACGCTTTGAAGTCGAAAAAATAGATATCTCGGGCCCCTTAATTTGACCGTGAATTCCGCATATTTGGATGAAAAGAAAATGAAAAACAAGAATAAAAAAATCTTATTCTTACTATGCATTTAATAGGAACATTCAAATGTTCGTTTCGCCATATATGCTTACTATGGCCAAACGAACATTCTCGGGCCCCTTAATTTTACCGTTGCATAATGGTATATGGACGAAAAGAAAACGGAAAACAAGAATAACTTTTCTCAATTAGAGCCTTAGTTTCGGAGTTACGACGCTTTGAAGTCGAAAAAATCGATATCTCGGGCCCCTTAATTTGACCGTGAATTCCGCATATTTGGATGAAAAGAAAACGAAAAACAAGAATAAAAAAATCTTATTCTTACTATGCATTTAATAGGAACATTCAAATGTTCGTTTCGCCATATATGCTTACTATGGCCAAACGAACATTCTCGGGCCCCTTAATTTGACCGTTGCATAATGGTATATGGACGAAAAGAAAACGGAAAACAAGAATAACTTTTCTCGATTAGAGCCTTAGTTTCGGAGTTACGACGCTTTGAAGTCGAAAAAATAGATATCTCGGGCCCCTTAATTTGACCGTGAATTCCGCATATTTGGATGAAAAGAAAATGAAAAACAAGAATAAAAAAATCTTATTCTTACTATGCATTTAATAGGAACATTCAAATGTTCGTTTCGCCATATATGCTTACTATGGCCAAACGAACATTCTCGGGCCCCTTAATTTTACCGTTGCATAATGGTATATGGACGAAAAGAAAACGGAAAACAAGAATAACTTTTCTCAATTAGAGCCTTAGTTTCGGAGTTACGACGCTTTGAAGTCGAAAAAATCGATATCTCGGGCCCCTTAATTTGACCGTGAATTCTGCATATTTGGATGAAAAGAAAACGAAAGACAAGAATAAAAAAATCTTATTCTTACTATGCATTTAATAGGAACATTCAAATGTTCGTTTCGCCATATATGCTTACTATGGCCAAACGAACATTCTCGGGCCCCTTAATTTGACCGTTGCATAATGGTATATGGACGAACAGAAAAAGGAAAACAAGAATAACTTTTCTCGATTAGAGCCTTAGTTTCGGAGTTACGACGCTTTGAAGTCGAAAAAATCGATATCTCGGGCCCCTTAATTTGACCGTGAATTCCGCATATTTGGATGAAAAGAAAACGAAAAACAAGAATAAAAAAATCTTATTCTTACTATGCATTTAATAGGAACATTCAAATGTTCGTTTCGCCATACATGCATGCAGAAATACACAAGGGCGTGGACAATTACAACCAAAATAAGTTCCCATCTTGGAGTGATTTAAGTGATTCCGTCGCACCGCCAACGAAAACCCTAGAAGATGAAATCTCGGAGTACCTTGCGGCCGAGGAAAGCGGGTATTTTGAAGAAAAGAAGCAAATTGCTGGCCAATTGAAAGCGAAAAATTCTGCACTTGCGCTGAAAAGGAAAAATTCCGCTGCTATGAAGGCAACTGCTGCTGCTGCTGTGGCAAAAAGGACCACTTCTGCTGCTGCAGGAGCAACGGCACATGCAAGCGAGGAAGATAAAAGAAAACATCTAAACCTTCTGAGGTGTAATTTGGAGAGGAGAGCGGTGGGACAGAATGCGCATATAATAAATGGTTGCCCACGTTGCAACGCAACGCTCATCAAAAATAACACAAAAATTTAAAGTCTAACGGAAGTGGTCCTATTCGTAGAAACGTCAAATGCACAATTTGCTCCAAAAAGTCCGGCAGAAGACTTTTTCAATGCTTTCCGCAAAACTCTAAAATTTTTTAGAGAAATATTCCCTAGGAAAATTAACATTTTAAAAATTTTAGAATTTACTTTAGGTGTTATTAAAATTAAATGCACAAAAGATTCAAATCTTAAGGAATGGTTTAGCGGTGACTGTGCGGAACACCGGCTAACAATTCTTAAAGATTTAATTGAATATAGCTTAATTTATGCCGCCAAATATACTGACACAAAATATATATCTAGGAAATATAATGCATAGTAAATATGTTGTTAATTAAATATAAGTTTTTTAATATAAAAATCATTTTTAAATACATTCCAACCAGTTTCTGATTCGTATATGTATTTGAATGCATTTCAAAGCCACTGATGAAATAGACATATGAGCCGTTTATTTTGAAAGTGGGGTAAGTCCATTTTGTGTTATTTCGAGATATTTAAAGGTTTGCGTTTCAATAAATTGAAAAATATTGGTAAGTAATAATAGATATATTTTTAATATAAGACAAAAACAGCATAACACGATTGCAGTTATTCAGAGTGTTGCCAATATTACTAAAATTTCTCGGTGTTGGAAGTAAACATAATATTATCGAATCACAAAAATAAGATATTGAAAAATTGGCAAGCTTTTTTGCCAACAAACAACCTTAAAACAAAGAATTTTACATATGAAACAGAAAATATGCAAGAGCTTTAAGAGCCGTTACTTCAGCAAAATAATATAAATGAAGCAAAAGCAAGGTAAGAAACAAAACAATTAAAGAGAGTGAAAAACAAAGAGAAAGTTAAACTGCTAGATTATATCAAAAGCAAATATTTTATAGAAAGAGAATTATGAACTTAAATAAACTATGTTTGCAGGCGATTCTCCTAAGAGATAAATTTTTCGTTATTTATGAAATTTTCTATAATCACCGACTTTCAATATCAAAGATAGCTAGATAGAAACACCCTTGATTTAATGCATGATGTCAAGCAGCCACATTGCTTCACCATAAAGTAACCGAAACTAAATTTTGCCGTCATATATTGGGTCAAAATAATCAAAGATGGACTTGCCCCACTTTCAAAATAAACATATTTTAAATTCTGTTAAGAGCAAAAAATTCCATCTCCCAAATACTAGAACCTGAATTTATTTTACTATAAACTGTCTACCCATAGAGTAGCTTGATAATTTTCGCTTTAGACTGATCTTCCTCTTCCAATTTTTAAAATAGAAGGAAGTTTCAAGATGGCCCCCACTTTGGGATAAGCAAAGCATTCATTTCCGAAAGTATAATATAAAGAAAGATCTATGGAGGGATGTTAGCATTGCGTTGGGAGGAACAATCCCAACAAAGGAATTATCAAGGAAATTCATCAGCCTACGGTCGCAATACAAGCGCGAGACGAAAAAAGTAGAATCTGACGAGTCATACACTTCAAAGTGGCACCTACTTGAAAATATGCAGTTTCTGTCTGCGGGAAATGATCCAAAGGCATACGGGGAACATGTCGCAAAGGTGATGTCCAAAATAAAAGATCAAACGGTGCTGCTTAGAATGAAAAAAAAAATAGACGAAGCAGTGTTGGAAGCAACGAGAGCTACGAACTGAAGCAAGACATGATTATTTTGATTTTTTCTGTCGGTCCAGCAAGTGGAACTAAGTTGTTTTTGTTTCTCATTGTATGTAATAAGCTAAACCGCGGCGTGAAGTCATTTCTTAACGCATTTCATTAAAATAAATTGCCATTCCGAGTTTCGCCCAAATGAGATTTCAAAATAAATTGCATGCATGTCGTTGCTTTATTGTTCACCTTCAAACTTTCTGGCTGAACTCAAAATTTCCTATTTTGTGCACTGGGAAATTTGAATGAACATTCCTGGAAGGCGTTTAATGATTGTGATTTTCAAAGATCACGCGCTTCAACATCTCTGTCCAGCCGCACACAATCACCTATTGCTGATCATTATGCTAGCAGGGCACCAAAATTTAATGTGCCACAACTAAGCCCAGTCACTTTCACAAAATTCGCACCAAGACATATGTTACTAACTCAGCCAAAACCGTTGTTGCAGCAACAGTATTATCAATCAGACACATTTATAACACCAGACGACCAAGATAATCAGGATGTTAGCCAGGATAGCATTTGTTATAATTCCATCCAAGATCTCCTATCAGAATATTCATAAATTATTTTCAACATTATATGTATACTTACTTGAATAAAATCTTTCAAAACTTTCCGCAGAACTTTACATGTTTCGATTATTATTTGCACTAAAGTGCATTTGGCAATAAGTGTGCTGAATTTCAAGTCCGCGAAACTGCGTCCAGTTGCTAAAAACCTCAGAGTTGCGGAGAGGCGTTCGTTGGCCGAAATGCAATCTCGCATATTGGTATTTTGTCTTTCAATATAAGGCTTCACCATCGCCAGTAACTCCTCATATGCAGCAGCATCCATCCGCAAGAAATTTTTGTAGTCTGCTGAAGATGTTAATTTTAACTCCTGCATCAGAGTGGAAATATGACTATGGTTTATGACTAAAAAGCATAGTGTAATAATATCAAGTGTACCAGATAGCAATGACATTCTATTGTCATACCTGATAATTGTCAAAAATATTAACCCGTTTTCAGTTTGAGTTTGCGTTTGAAGAAAAAAGTAAAAAGAAATAAATAAAAAATGTGTGCGTCTCGGGACGCTCGACAGAAGTGATAACTTAAACTAATCCAAGTTAAACTATTTAATATTGAAATTTTTTAACTTGAGAAAAGCTTAGGTTATTACTTAAATTTCATGCATGTCAACATGATAATGTGAGGAAAGGTTATTCATCAATAAAATCTTTTATTGATTATAAAATATATTTAATTCTCAGTTACAATTCTTCAATATGTACTAGAGGTCTGCATGAATGCATTTGGTTTGCCTGTGCACTACGGATACCCATTTCATTGCACTCGGCGCACGAGTGAAACATTTGAATGGGTGAAACACTCACAAAACCTCTCAATACCAAAACAAATACCCACTCGTGCCATTATTTTCAAAGAGAGTAAGAGCAGCATTTGTTATCTTGCTCTATTTGCTACAATCGTAACAAACAAAACGAATGTAACAAAGTATCGGTATAGTATAGTGAGTGAAGTGGGTAAAGTGGGTGCAGTGAATGGTAAGCTGGAGAATTTTGGCGAAGCCGCTGCTGCGCGCCGGTTAGTAATGCATCGTCCGAAAGTCTTTTCTTCGGCAAATAATTTTTAAAATGACCACAATATGCATAGAAATTATAATTAATACACTAAAACGTCTTTCCATCAGAAATTCTTTAAAAATAAGCTCAGCCTCTTAATTGCGTATAGCCCCTTAAATACTCGGTGCACCCACTGCATTGCACTCTGTTTACCAAAACATTTGAATAGTGGGTACACTGCTTGTGAGTAATGTGCTTGCGCTTACAATTTACTCAATTGTTTTGCTATCTCATTCACTCTTAAGGCATATGTGCTTATTCAACACATGTTTGGAAATAAGTGCACATGCGAGCGAAAGATTCAAACCCAATGAATGTCTTGGTCGCTCTTTCAAATGCATTCATGCAGACCTCTAATATGTACATTAGAATTTTGTGTAAGTATATTATTAGTATCATTATTCAATCCTATAAAAGTAACAATTGGCTTATGGTAGCTATAATAAGCAACGCAATTTTTACATTGTATGTCATCTAAAAATCTTGCAAAGAAATCTTCTGCTTGTTTCATCATATTTTTTATAATCACTTTCAAAAACGGTGGTAGAAAAGAGTATGTTAATATAATAGAGTGCGCATCTCATATAAAATTTTGGCTGAGAAAATTTTGCACTTGGGTCATTTTAATAAAGCCCACAGTTCCACTCAGTTTCGCTCAGTCACTCGTCCTCTCAGAGAACCGCTCTGCTACAAGAAATTCCAAACTCAAAGTAAATCTAACGAGGGCTGCTTACTGTGAGAAAATTCTCCCATTTTGTGGGAATTCGAACTCTTTTTCTACATATTCTTAACAAAATGCTATTGCTTTGTATTACAGCATTTTGGAACTCAGCCATACTGTTTTATTTATTGATTTATGTTTTTTACTACCATTATTTTGAATGAAAATGTGGCTGAAGTGCCAATTCCCATGGGAGAATTTTTTAAGCATTTGAGAGAATTGGCTTTGACTGAGTTTGCACCCCTGATCGCACGACTCAATGGCTTGGTTCGTTCGGTTTTCGTACTCAAATGAGCCGAACGAGCATTTTTTGCGGCTGATTTTCGTATTTTGCATGGTGTTATGAAAGTCGTGTGCATGTGCTCTTCTTCTGCATGTCGGCAGCTCAGCCAACAAAGTATACGAAGAATCAGAGCAGCGCTCGGCTAGACGATATTCCCGACAGCGCTGCTGTTTGATTCTGTGTTGTTGTTGTTTTCATATGAAAGACAAAAAATTCTTTGGCTCTGCTCTGCCATAAACGAACAAAAGGAACTTCAATATACATACATATGTACATATGCGTATGTCGAATTTCCTGGCATTTGCGTATGCTGTGTTATGAATGAAATCTGCTTGCAGCTTCCAACTCGTTTTGAAATTTCAAATCGAAGTTGGAATTTGTTGAAATATCGCAAACATTTTTCCAATGTGCGACATTTCCAGAGATAATACTAAAATTTAAAAGGCTTTTTATAGAATATTTATACATTTTAATAAAGAATGAAATATGCACATATATTAATATTAGATATTTTTGTCAATATCACCTTAATAAAAGTGATGTTGGCAAATAAATAACTTCTTAATATAGTCATTGCCCTATAATAAGATCAGCAGAGGGAAATTGAAATAAATTTTAAATCGCCAAAATTATCATTTGGTATGAACAAGAAATACACAACAACAACAACACAGAAACAACCAAATGCCTTTTTCGTGCTTTGAGCATACCCGAAATGCCAAATCAACGACTGTCAACGAAATTCTCTGAGCGGTTGAGTAGTTTTTGTGTCCCCCTTTGCCGCGACCGAAATATGAAAAATGGCCCTCACTTCGATTTGCCGAAAATTTTAGTGATGCGCACTCTATTATATTAACATACTCTTTGGTGGTAGTTTTAGGTTATATGCTCACTGTCAACTGTTTTAGGTTATATGCTCAGTATATGTCTATTGCACACTAAACACTGAGTAGAGAGGGGGAGGGGGGGGAGGGATAGCGTCTGTCCGAAAAACAGCTAAGCGCTGTGGGTTAGAGTGAGAGAGGAGGGGCCCGCGTACCGCTGCCGTATGCGTGAGAGAGAGGGAAGCCAGACAGACTGGCACCGTAACGCGTTACGTTACGAAGCGGTTTACCCTCCCATAAAAAGTTATCACTTCAAAAACTGTTGTTATTTGTGCAAAGGCACTTACGATGAACCGATGTTTTCTGTGCCTAAAGGTTCGTTCACATTCGACTTTTGCTTCGCTTTGCGTCAGAATTTCGCTTTGACAGATAAGTTCAATACATGCTTTTATATGAGGCTTGCTAAATAGAACGCGAGGAAAGCGAAGCGAAGCAATGCGAAGCAAAATGTTGGGCAACTCTCAACTTTTTTGCGCTTTGACAATCAGTTGTTGAAATTTTTTGTGATATTATTCATTTTCTCGTGTGCTTGCAGTTGGTTTCATTTTCTCGTGCGTTTGCGTTTTCAATTAAGACACTCGCGAATTTCAAACATTAGTAGGATAACTACTACTACTGCAATTATATCAGTAAAATCCAAAGTTAAAGCGTTCATTGTAGCAAAACTTCTACTTTTCATGCTTTGTTGTTGAATCTCGAACTGTCAAGCAAAGCGAGGTAAGTCGAATGTGAACGAGGCTTAACGATGAAGTTTTGCGATGAAAATGGTCAAGAGCCTGCAATATCACCTTTTCTTCCTCACCGCATGTTTGCACCATAGAGTAGAAAATTCGCCTCGCGAGTTGATTGTGTTTAAAGCTTTACCATCACATTATTCATCTCTTTTCTGAGCGTAAAAAAACCTATCTGGGGTGAAATTCAATAAGAAGTACGCGACTGGGGTGAAATAGGACGCGACTGGGGGGAACTTTTCTTGCGCTCTTTCTTTGTCTGAGGTGGAAAAGCCTCTTTTAGGGATGCCAACTTTTATTCCTTCTGCTGTTCAATAAACAAATTATTAAAATAAGGCATCTATCTATGTACAAGCTTTGCAGCTTGCAGAAACTGCAGGAAGAAGTCACATAAAATGTTATTATTAAGTGGAAAAATTGTCATTCATAATGTTAATGTTATTTTTGTATAAGATGCAGTTTATTTATATTACATTCGCAAGAGCAATTATTAGATTTCTTTGTATAATGTTTTAGAACTCTAAAACTTAATTTAGCCATTTAATTAAAATAGCTGAGTTATGTTTTTGGGTTTTATTAAAGTTATCCTTCAAGCAAAGCATTCATCTCGTGCCTAAAACCTAGAGAACTGATCTTATTTAAGCTTCTTACAAACGCTTGGCAACTCAGATCGAGAACGAACTCACCAGCATTTTCAATCCGTTTCCCTCACTCCTACTTTCTTTCGCCTTCGGCTACAAGACGAAGCAACAACAATGCAGGGGTGAACTCACAGCATAATGCGTGTGAACATAAATAATGTAAATTCTCTGAGCGAGCAAAAGAGTTGGGCCTCTATTCTACTCTATGGTTTGCGCTAACTATTTTGAGGAGAAGGAGATCTTAGGCAGTAAGAAAAGGAAAGAAACATGTAACACACGTGCGGTTATTATTATTTTCATTACTGAAAATAAAAATTGCTTGGTACGTAAAAATATTGAGTAACTTTTTTGTACTAATGTCTCGGATGGCTTAAGACAATAACGAAGAAGAAGAAAAGAAAATCAAAATATTTTTTGGCAATTGTAAGGTATGACAATCTATCTGGCACATTTGATATTATTACACTATGATTCAGATAAGTTGTCAAGCGGTTTGAAAAAAATGTTGAAAAAGGCGCAACAGTATTCTACAAGCGCAAATTTGAAAAGCACAAAAGCACACGACGAGGAAATCATTTTTCGATGTGTTGAGACAGACAACAACTATTGATAATACAACAAATACAACAGGCCGAGCGAAACAAGAAACGTTTACGCAAACTCAAAAACAAAAAGGCGCGATGACTAAAGGCTCAGTTAGTGAGGACGTATCGTGTTTATTCGTATCGCAGACAAAACCTGTTTTACCCGAGCTCTATACCACAGATGACTACCAGATATCCAACTCGCACACTAGCGCTAAAAAATCACCACTACATTCACAAAAATAAGATAGAGTTTTTCCATATTTGGTTACGGGTAGCCAGGTATTCGGGTTTTTTGATATAAATATTCCATCAGGACTCGTCCAAACTTGTATAATTGTAACAATTTGATTCTTATTTCAGTTTGAATATATGTGCTGATATTTCCTGTGTACACCAAATATTTTATTTTGTTGCTTTTGTCGCGTGGGAACCGAGTACTCGAAAGCGTCAGTAGTCGATAGCCGTGTCGTGCAATTTATTTGTATCCCCATAAAATGCCGATCAGCTGTAAAGTAGGTGCAGTCAGCTGTAAAGTAAGCGCTATCCGCTGTGTCGAATTCCCAACCCACTGCGAACAAATTTTTGAGGTTTGACAGTTCTTGGTCCGAAATGTAAACAAAGGAATTTTTTTGAATGCAACTCTGTAAGGAATTACAAAAACCAAATATATTGAGAATCACACGTACGCTATCAGTGTGAGGGAGGTATAAAAAAAATGGAAATTTTTGTTCCCTGGACGGACAGTTGCACGTCTGGATATAGTCTGTGCTCTATACATTAGGCTTGTGTCGTTCGCGAACTAAAGATCTAAAAGATCTGGTTCTCATATCTGAACTAGCTCTATCGGTCGTTCAGTTGGATGACCTAGATGAACTAAAGCTAAATTTACTTGAATTATAAAAGGCGCCGAGTTTTTCAAGTAACAGGTGCAAGGCACATTAACAAGGTATGCCACCAGAAAAATTGACAAGTATCTAAATTAAGAGTATCTAGATTGGAAGAATGATCCGCTAGTGTGGTGGCATAAGAAACGTGAGGTATCAGTACATGCTAAAGAGATTTTGCGTAGTGGCTACATCAGTCCCGTGCGAGCGCATTTTTCGGGGACAGGACATATAATAAATGAACGCCGAACTCTGCTGAAGCCATCTAAAGTGTCAAATTTGAAATTTTTGCATAGCAATATGTAAAGAATTTTGTACTTATTAATATTAATTACTTTTATACAAGTTTATGTTTATTCGGCAGCTTGAATGTTAGAAAGAATTGTTTTTATTCGGACTGACTTGCCAAAGAGAAATGACAATACTTAGTTGTCTATTTCTGTTCTGAAACAAAGCAATTTTACGTGTACAACAACAAAGAATTCGAATTATTGCTCACATGGGCAGGTCATAATAGCTATTACAGTTTTTGCCAGAAAACCTCATCAGTGACTTTTTAATGTGAATTCTAATAATTTCTAAACGACTAATTACTCGAAATAGAAGCATTAATGGTAGTCTGTGAAACGTAGGAGTTGAACCATGAACCTATGACGGAGTAAGCGAATGTGCTAACCTAATGTGTTGTTGTACACTTAAAATTGCTTTGTTTCAGAACAGAAATAGACAACTAAGTATTGTCATTTCTCTTTGGCAAGTCAGTCCGAATAAAAACAATTCTTTCATTAATTACTTTTTTTATATGTTATTGAAAGATCTCATATTTCATACACAATTTTTACAAACGTGTTATTTTAAAGAAAGCATTTAAATGTATGTTCAAAGCTTGAAGCTTTGTTTAAGTTGGTTTTTGTATAGAAAAGAAGATAACAAAATATGAAGATAACAAAATATTAGTTTCGTGAAGAAAAAGAGCACGCTGATCATTTTGCTAGTATTAATATACAGCTGTTTTTGTTGAACTAAGGTTGAGGAGCAAGCACTTTTCTGCAACAAAGCTATAGCTGACATGTTTTTCAAGCTCCGTTACGCTTACGTACAAATTCGTTTAAAGTAAACGCATGTATAGAGCTCGGGTATAATAGGTTGTGTCAGCTGAAAACGGAAAAATATGTTACGGCTACACTAACTGAGCCTTAAATTGTGACTAGTAGACCCCGCTTAACTACCAGACAAAATCGAACGATCTTGGAAGTGCATTTAAAATTTTTTACAGAACAAATAGAATAATTTTAACGAACTAGTGAACTAGAAAATAACTAGTTCTAAAAGGTAACCTAATCCAAACTGAACTAATCGCTCAAGTGAACTAAACGGCACAACTCAACTATACATGCGTTCGCTCTTGACGTATTTATTCGGATCGTAATCTCAGAAATTCTCATAGAAATAGGTCTCTCTGAGACCACACAGTGGTGCAATATGGCGAAGCGCTTTCAGCCTATGAAGGAATTTGGACGCAGCACGAAGAAGCCAAAATTGGACATCAATATAAATAAAGGGCGCGCCAGCATGAATGCCGCCGTCAACAGTTGTACGCAAACTAATGTAGCAACAGCCCGAACAAATTCTAGTGGCTTGAAGATAGCAGCACAGAGCCCAGTAAAGTGCAGTCCAGTTAGTAAAAATTTATGGGACGATGATGACGATGATGTCATTCTCTTGGCCACACAAGTCGCTGAGATTCAAGCTGCCACTGCCAGCGCGAAGCGATTGGACATTACTAACATCACCGACAGTGAGCTCACCTTCAGCGAGTTCGCCCCGAACGTGTATGCCTCTACGAGCACACAGCGTCCCCCACAACCATTGAAAAACACAGCCGCTCTCATTCCAAATCAGGATATACTGTCCCAAATGTTCGGCGATGATTATGACGACGAGTTCGCCCTACTAGTCGCAGCCGTGGATAATAAACAACCTGAATTTAAGACACCTGCAGCCGTTGATGACATGGTTGTGATGGAGACGGAAGAGGTTGCGGTATTTAAGAAGCCTAGCGAACCGCACACCGAATGTACAAATTCCTCAAAACCACAAGCAAACCCTCCAAACGATAATGATTGTGGGAATAAGGGAAACAGAGCAGGGGAAGCAACTAGTTCAACTGCTGTTGCACGGCGCCAGCTGGCCGCGGAGCGGCAAATAAAATTTCTGATGGAACGCGTTGACACACTTAAAAATGAAAATACCAAGATGAACAAGGATCTAGGCGAAGCCAAGTCGAAAATGGAAAGTAAGAACGGAGAGGTAAATATTCCAAATTTGTCCGTGTTCCAGCAAAGTAAAGTATTGTGTTGATCTTTTAGGCTTCTCTGCTACGCGACGAACTACGCCATATGAAACAACAGATACAGACGTTGAAGATGGAAAAGATTTGCAGCACTGAAGCAGCGAAAAAGCAGTGCAAAACGAAAATAGCCGAACTGTCCAAACAGGTTGAGGCTAAGGAGACGGCATTGCAGCTAAAATCTGTGGAATATTCAGTGCTCAAGATGCGCCACGCAGATGAAACAAAGCGCTTCGAAATGAGCATGCGAGATGGTTCAATGTTCTTGGGAGCGGAAAGCAAAGATGTGCAATGTGGCGAGCCACAAAGCTTTCTGAAAAATAAACTTAATCAGAAAGGTATACGCAAATTAAAACGCTTGCGCGCCTTAAATATGCATGCACAAGTGGACTTAGCTCCAGAGCCGGCGTGTACCACATCACCGACGTCTGCTCGTCTAATATGTGAACAATTCTATGAGCCACCACACGAGCGTGGCACTACGAAAATGCAACGCTCGTTGTTCCAAGTCGAGTTGGAGCGAATGCAAACAATTGTGGCGCAGCTGCAACTCAAGCAAAAGGCGAACGAGCAAGATACGTATGCATTCACGAAGCAGATACTCGCGTCTGTGAGCCAAGTATTTCCGGAATTCTGGTCATACGTGCACAGCTTGGAGTTCCCAAAGAGCTGTCGCATACATCCGTACCATGATTACGATTTGCGGCTAGACGTGAGCGAAAAGACGCGCCAAAGTCTACTGCAACCCGCCGAATTGTTTGAGGGGGAACGTGCCTTGAGTTTGCGTCGTTATGTGACCGTGCTAGGCATTACTTGCCGTCTACTGACTCCGTTGACACAAATGTTGCTCACCCACCGACATGGCGAATATCTGGTGCTGCAGATCGCGATCGATGCCATTTGCAAGTTAGGTTATTCGAGCGAAATATGCGAGCATTTTGGCCTTTTGGAAGCGTTTACTGTGCTGCTGCACTGCATGCTAGCGAATGTGTCGCCCAACTCCGCTGCCAGCTGCGAGAAGCATGAAGAACTGCTCGTAAGGTTTCTGAAGCAATTGATTTTCACGCGTCCCAGTGCGTGGATATTCCTTGATGTGTCCTTCTGCGTGCTGCAATGTACTCAAATTCCCGCGGCACTTTCACTATTGTGTGTAAATAGCGGTGCCGGTACTTTTGAAAGCGATCGCGTGAAATCGCTCTATCGTTTTTCGAATGACTCCTGCGTGTTGCAAGTAAGTCCCCGAGCCCCTAACGTTACTGCTTCACAAACTCATTAAACTGTTTCCTTCCTTAGGTTTATGCAGGTCTCTTGGAGATTGCTTTTCCGCTCTCTACCCCGTTGCGTCTAAAACACTTCCAGTTGCTGACTATAATATGTGGCAATCATGTGCGTTTCGTTTATCATTGCTTAGCAAATCCACCAAAATTCGTACACCGGCTCCTGCCTTGCTACGACGAAGAGGAGGAGGAGGAAGAGGTTGCAGGTTCCGCAGCCGTTACCAAAATATCCACGAACAACAACAGCAATTCTACAAGCAACACCAAGGCAAATGCCGAACTGCAGATTAATGACTGCTGTTCTGCTGTGAGCCCTGCGTCGGTGGCAACGTTGCAACACTGCGAGTGCTATACGAAGTTGTGTTTGAGCGTAGTAACTCTGCTCTTTCAATTGCTTCGTCAATGGAAACGCTCACATAAATTATGGGGTGTGTTATTATAAACAATCCATCGAGAGATATCAAGCTTTAAACTACATATTTTGCTTGCGGCAATTATTTCAGAGACATCTCGTGTGGCGGAGATATCTAAAATCTCCGTTCAACTACTGCACATAATCTTTTGCGACAATTACCTGACAAGCCTCTTTCGCGACACAGAGGAGACCACCAAGTATTATCTCGCATTGATTTGCAAATGGTGGACTGAGAATGCGGAAGTGTTGCACTTCAACCGAATACATCGTAAATTAAATAAACAATTTGATAATTTTCATATAACCGAAATTTTCCATTTTATAGTAAATTTTTTGCAAAAGTTGCAAAACTCGCACGTGATGCCGAAGCAAATTTGTGGTGAGGAAAATCTGGCTAATATATCCGCGGATCTGGCGGACTGGTGTCGCCTCACAAGTGATGCTGAGAGGGAAGACAGCAGAACTGATCCTGCAGAGGTTGTACGCAAGCTGGAACTCATGGATACAGCAGGCCATGAGGACAAGTTTTTTGAGGGTCTCAAGGGTTATGCGTTTAATTTTCAGTGATTTATAAGATCGTTATTTACTTAATGGCACAATGGATTTAAGTGTAAATATGCTGTTTTAAAGCATTCAAAAATATGTTAAACTTTTAAATGTTGAAAGAAAATCATTTTATGTAAGTTAATTTTGAAAGAAAATTTTTGTATGGAGAAACATCACCAATTGCAATGGAATTCGAAAAAGCATTCATGTAATGGTACAGTGTGAAATGTACACATCATCCCCTTATATAGCATATTGAATTGAATGAGAATTCCATCCCAAAATCCCCTATGCGTGCGATTTTTCATCAAATAACGTCATTTGTGACAGACGTTAAGATAAAAGGAACGTTCGTAAATGCAGTAAATTCGTGCAGTGACAGTAGCAGTGCAGCCAACTTCAGTTGTCACTGCCCGATCAGCCGATTTCGTTTGCAGATTGGTTGCAGAGACTTTTGTTGCATTAACGAACGCGATTCAGGATGGAATTTTTGGTTAACGCATTAATTGATAGTTGCGAAACTCGAAGTGAGAGTCTTTTAATGAATTTAAATAAAGAAAGAGTAAAACGAGTGAAAAAAGATATATTGTGGTAAAAACCTTGTTGAAAAAGAAAATAAGATCTATCCCAAAAGTAAATTACTTTAAAACAATAAAAACCTATCCAGATGATGTATTCTATCTTTATACAAGATAACAAACAAATTTGTATCCATTTATAATACATTTTCTACGTTTCCATTTCGTGTTCTGCAACCCGCAACAGTAGGATAATGACTGCGAAAACTGCAGAAATTTGTCACTGCAGTGCCAAGCCGTTGCATTGGCGAACGCGTTGCACGCAACAGTATTGCGCCATTTTGCTTTTATGAACGCGTTGCTTTGCAGTGCAACCGCTGGGTTGCATTTACGAACGTACCTTACGTGTATGAAAATTAAATTTTGGCATCAAAACTATAAATAAAACCCTGCTCTGTTTAAGACAGGATTTCAAACTCAAAATATTCAATGTGTAACTTACATGAGGAGATCACTAGAAATGCAATGTAAAATTAATGTTTTTATGGTTTTAATTTAATACAAAAGCTTAAATGCATACAATTCGCTGTAGTGTTAAGTGATATAAAAAATGATATTTTGGTTGAGTTAAAAAAATACTAAACGTTAATACTCGCACGTTGTGAGAAATTCCATTTCATTTAAAATAATCGGAAACGCTGCAAAAATATGTTAGAAAATGTAGACAAGGCGTAAAAAAAGTTTCGGATATATCCAATTTCACAGACATGTAAAGCAGAGGAAGAGAGAAATGTTTTAAAGATTAGAAAAACATCTTAATTTGTGTTGGTAGTCGGAAAGATGAGCGTGGTTGATCGCAGCAATAAAAATTACCATTTTAGAGGTATAGTCTTGTTATTGTAAGCATTTGCTCTGAAAAGAGAAAACAAAGAATACATTACATTTCAAAACAAAGATTAAAAGAACACAGTATTGATAGTTACTTAACCACGCCTTGCGCTTGTGCCATTGTCATAGTAATCAACGGCGTCAAACGCTCCACGAAACGCACATAATTGCGCTCCAACTCCCGCTGATAGTCCTTCTGATCGGACAGAATGAGATTGCAATTCTTCTTCAAGGCGTCTGCGCAGCGTTTGGAGAATTCCCGGAAACACAGACGCAGCTTATTCTGATGCTTGGAGGGTGTAGTGACGCCATCGCAGAGATTCGACAGAAATACGCTGGCCATCTCCATGGGACCCTGATTAACGGTTGTGCCGATGCAGCCCTGCAGCACCATTTGCAGTATTTTGGGATCGGCTGGCTCCTGATTGGTTGCTGCGGCTAACTCGAGCGTCTTCTTCTGTATATCCTCGATTGCCACCTCGATTGGTTCCAGTATGATTTGCTGTCGCGCAATCACCTGTATGCGAGTCTTTACGTAAGGAAAGTGATTGGCCGTGGTGAGTATGGTTTTGCGTTTGCACTGCTCGTGCAGATCACCATGCGCTTTACCGGATTTCGTGAAGGGCGTAGCATAAATGAAGCGCTCTGTAAGAAGACAAGTGGAGAGCAATAAGAATAATATTACTTATGGCAAATTTACACTACATGTAAGCGCACATACTGCAGGCAAAGCAATTTGATTTCTGCGTGTATTTAAAATTTATGCACAAAATCTCAAAAAATATACGCACTAATGTTAAAATTTCGCTCAAAATAGGTTTCCCGATGTCGCAATTCGTAGGTCTCAAAGTAGGGCTCGACATATGTGATCTGTATGTAGGCCTTATCTGGGTCCAGCGAATTCACGTCCACTGAATTCGAGTCCTTGATTATATGTACCGAATCCGGTCCAAAGCGGTCAGCATAAAAGTTCTAAAAAAAAGTATCAAGTATGTATTAATTTATAACGAGCTGTAACCCGTCAAGATTGACGTACGACTAAAAAGTATTAACTTAAAGCAGGCTGTTACATAGCTTACATTTGTTTAGAGCAGTGGTTCTTAGCTGGGAGTGCGGGAAGGTATATAGAGGGTGCGGGAGAAGCTTTTAACAAACAATTTTTTATACATAATAAAATATTTGAAAACTACAGTAAACCCCAAGTGTCTTCCAGGCTGAAATACTAGCAATCCTAGAAGCGTCGAGATCCGCACGCTCTCTAGAAACGGGTAAAATCAAAATGTCAATTTACTCTGATAGCCAGGCTGCCATACAGGCTCTATCCTCAAACACCATTCGGTCGAGACTGGTGGAGGAATGTAGGATGGAACTGTCAACCCTGGCCAGAAGATTTACAGTAACCCTGGTATGGGTACCGGGTCACAGAAATATATTAGGGAATGAAACTGCGGATGAACTGGCGAAGCAAGGCTCTACGCTTGAAGATTCAAGCGCGGCCGACGTGGGTGCTTCGTTAAGGGAGATCAAAGGCAGAATAGCAGAACACTACCTCTCCAAAGCAAAACGGAAATGGAGAGATCTGGTGACATGCAGGACCACCAAAGATATTTGGGGCACGTATGACATCGGAAAAACACTCACCCTTCTCAGAATGAACCAAAAAGATGTAAATAGGCTTACTGCCGTGTGCACAGGGCATTGGGGGATAGGCAGACATGCGGCAAAACTTGGCATTCCCTTCAATCGGTACTGTCGCAGTTGCGAAGACCCGAATGAAGAGGAAACGATAGACCACTTTTTGTGCAAATGCCCTGCCCTAGCAAGGGGCAGGCTCAAAACACTAGAAAAAGGCTTCCTAGAGAACATCAATGACATCCAAGGTATGGATATCATTAATGTTCTGAACTTCTTGAATTTCGCCAGATGGCTGTACGTTGTCCGAGGCGTGGTAACAAAACGGCACTCAGTGCTAATTGATAGTCAGGACTAGCCACACAAACCAACCAACCAACCAACAGTAAACCCCACAATAACGCGAAAGTAGGGACCGCGTTATTAGAATAGCGCGTTATTGAAGCGAATTAGGGTTAAGGGTTTTTCGCAAAAAAAATACAAATATGCCAAAACTAAAAATAAAGTAAAAAAGCGTGAATGAAATATTTCGTTGCTATGCATACGATCACCGACACACAAGGTATGCTACGTAGGGAAATTATACAAGAATTTCTAGCCCGATAACGTGTGTGTGCACGTTCTATTTGAAGGCACAAATCTTTCCTTCTTGACATCTTCTTATATCATTCGGATTCGATCCAGCGAGTCCACGCATCAGGAACCAAGCACACTTAATGTGAGAAAGCCAGGCCTAAGCCTCACTCTACAGGCTGTTGCGCCAGTTATTTTGTTAAACCTTCAAAAGCTTATGCAATAATTTTGATTAATTTTCGCCCCACGAATTCCTCGTGCTGCAACACCTCGTCAATAAAAATTAAATTACAATTAAATATACGCACTTAATAGACCCGAGTTAAAGCATTTGATTCCCGTGGGTGTTTAGTACCACATTCTTCTTGCGGACTTACATTTTGAGACGCAAAAAAGGTAGGTCTAGTGTTTTCAACTCGCATCTCAAGGAAATTATGTAAAATTGCAAATGTAAGCACGCAAAAAGCACAAACGAACCTGCAATCGACTGAATATCTCTGGCAATTTGGTCAAACCGATCTCCTTGTAAATAAATTCCTGCTGATCTAAATCTCCAAATTTTGCGCCATAGAAGCCCACTCGAAAATATGAGCCGAAGACGCGTTTACCCTGCAGCTGAGCAATGCGATTGAACGCCTCCTGCAGTTTGCCGTGTATCTTGCCCAATTTCTGAAAGTCGCGATTCGTCTCACATATCGGTATAAGTATTTTGTAGACCTCATTCATTGCCTCGTACATGCCGGCGATCTGATACGAATTGGCGGCCTCCTCCAATAGAGCCTTGAGGCCACTCTCAGTGAAGTGGTTTCCCAGACAAATGCCGTCCTCGCCTGGGCTGAGCACATCGTCGGAAACGGCGGATTCCATTAGCGCATTCGGCGTCATGCGCTGAAAGCTGACAGCTCCGACCGGCAGATGCGGCTGTGACTCTAACATGCTCAGGTATTCAGCGACTAGAGCGGCCGAATGCACGAAGCACATCGCGGCCTCTGTGTGATTGGCGCGCTCGCGATGCTTCTTGGCCATGTTCTCCAGCCAAGTAAGACGCAGGTCGGGATTATTCTGATAGCCCTTGGCGATGCGGTGCATGAGGTCGAGCAACATTTCCGGATCCTCTTGGTATTCTTTCATCTTCACCGTATCAGAGAGTATCATGTGCAAGTTGAAAAGCAAATCCTGCACCTGCTCCGGAAAAGAAGTCTCCTGCAGATCCACATCCGAATCGGCATAAACGAGCACAGTTTTAAGTGCTCGACGTAGCGACTGCTCACTGAATGCGGAGCTAGTGCCGACGAGCGAACTGAGCGACATGGTCACTTGCATCTTCACACGTGCAAAATTCTATTGGGCAAGTGAGCGAGGAAAGGAAAAGTTTGAAAATGCAATGAAATAAATAATTGAAAAACTTACGTTGCCAATTTCGAAATTCTGCCGCATAAGCAGGTACAAAGAAGCGGCGGCTTGAGAGCGTATGCCTGGCAGCTGGGAACCGCAGTGCTTCAGGAGCAGCAGACACAAGTCGGCACAGATGTCGGTTTCTTCGTCGAAGAGCAAGTTCGGAAATTTGAATATAAGGGCACGTTGGGAAGCGAAATAATTCCTTAGAGCCAGAGTACTCTGATTGCGAGAGAGCGCGTGCAGCAGCACCTTCAGAACGGTGCCCAAGAGGTTGTGATGCATTTCCGAGTTAGTTGACACCTGCACGATAATCTCCAGCGCATCCAGAGTGATCAGCGCAATCTCAGTAGCCAATGAGCCCTCTATGTAATAGGTTAGCTCCAGTTCCGGATCTGCTTTCACAATAGGATCATAGAACTGGGAACGGTAGGGCATCTGATCCTTGCGCCAGCGGAATTTCTCCGTCGAATTCCGATCCTTACGACGATTGATTAGATCATAGCGCGCCGAATTGGTGCCGCGTATGCACTCCTCCAGTTTATCCTTCATGTCGTTCGATTTGCGGAAGCTTTGCGTGTTGTTGCGCTTCAGCACGGGCATGCGCTTTTGGCCCTTGTACTCAAAACAGGGTATGCAAGAGTTGAGCACTTGTAGCATCTGGTGTACCCGATGCGGGCTGAGTCCGAGCAGCCAGCGGTAGAGCGTGGTGCGTTCAAGATTCTTGAGTACCCAAATGAAGCAGGCGAGCAGATGGCGCGTATTCTCGCTGCTTAGCGATCCCTTGTTTTTCACCTGGTCCGGCAGATAGGAGTATGCGCGACTACCGGAAATAGCGTAGGCCACCTCAGGGCTGATGGTTGTCGTGGCTATGGTTTGATGTGGTCCCTGATAGTCCTCGAGCAGACCGATGCTCTGGAGACGATCGTTCGTATCGGTTAAGTACTGATGCAGTTGCGGAATGACATCTATGACAATGCCCAGCAGTGGCAAATAGAGTGCAGCCACACGAGCGCGCGCATCTGTTTCGCTGTAGCGCGGATCCAGATCGTGTGACGTCATCAGATTACGTATGCAGCGTATGGCTTTGCCGTGCAATTGCGGATTGCTGCATAAAAAAAACAAAAAGTTTTGTTGGATTCGTGTTTTTAGTTAAGTGTAGAATACTTAACACTTACGGTACTTCGAGCACAGTAGCCAATTCACTCAAGACCAGACCCACTAAAAAGTGTTGTTGTCGAAAGTCAGCATTTAAATCTGCATGCAGCGCACGCTCGATGGAACCCTTGTAATATAACAGAAATAAATGAACCACAGTTGCCATTAGCAACATCTAAAGAAGCATTTACGTACATATGAGGTTTGGCTGTTGCTCGACGTGGTGCTGGGCGTTGGACTGCACGGTGCCGAAATTGTCATGTATGGCGTACCAAAGGCCAAATTCAATGCCACAAAGTGCTCGTGGCTGCAGACAATGCGCAGAAAATCAATTTTGTAGTTCATCAAATCCGGTATGGAAGCGTTTTTAGATATCAAGACTTTGTAGTAGGTTTTGATCAAACCGAACACAAAGCCACGATCCATGACGCTAAACAGATCAAATATAAAAAAGCCCAGACTGGCATTGAGAGACTGTGCCAACTTGGTTTCACTGTTGTGATAACCCACAACTTTGGTGGTAACCAGGTGCACCAGTGTAGAGAGGTCATCGGTGAATTGATGCGGGAAGCGTACCTTGCGCGGCGCACTCAGCGTACCTGTACTGTCTAAATGTTCTATCATGGACTTGACAATTAGCTCGAAGAGGAACCACGAATTTTTCATTGCCAATTCAGCAGACTTGCCGCTTTCAACCACCCAGTGCAATGCGAGCTCCTCGTGCAGCAGACGAATTTGGCCATCGTATCCACTGAAAGTGGGCGACATTTCGATGGGTAGTTCTGTAACAAATGAGAGCATTCGAGAGTTAAGAGTTAGTATAAAGAAAACACTGTCACTGACGAGCCTAAAAACCAACTTTTCTACGGTTTTTCAAGAAATAAAAAATGTATCTAGTTTTCAAGCAACAACCTTTGCGATCCAAACTGCGTCCACCGACCGAGACGTTATCGTAGAGGCTGTAAGTGTCCGCCGGATTCGGGACAATTTCTTCAGCATTACTACGGATGCAGGCAATGCGTCGTTTGCTACTAAATGGATGTGGTATCTTGCTCTGAAATTGTACATAAGTTGAAAAGAGATTTTGGCGTCCAAACTGGTCCACGACCAGATCATCGGAGAGTATCTGAAGAAAGGAACATTCAATTTATTATAATTTAATTTATATCCGCACTAAGGCATGCAGCCTTACAGAGAGATTCGCGGAAATGGAGCATAAAACTTCAAAGATTGTAGAGCCCAGAGAAATAGTTTGTCCGCCTATTTTACAGGTTGTCACCAGCAACTCTATCAGTTTATCTAAAACCAGATGTAGATTCTTTACTAAAGGTTCGCGCTCCGCATTGGCAATCTCCTGTAAGCACTTCTTCATCTCGTTCTCCATGTTACCCTCGCCTATGCGTGGAGGTATTTTTCGCGAGTCCAAATATTCACAGGTCAAAAAGAATCTGAAGTGTGTAGGATTAATAAAAACGTAATAAGGCTTTGAAAGCAGGTGTACCTATCTAAGTTGGCATCCAGCGTGTGCACCGAGGTGACTGCATCAACTGTAATAGTGAATACAGGACGATGATTATCTAACCACTTCGTGCCGGGCAAATGCACATTGGGCGGTATGAAGGAATAGTTCTCTGGAGGTGTTTCCACCATCACAGGTAAACTGAATTCACCCACTTTCAGTTTGCCATCCTCAAGGAGTGGCAGCCAAGTGTAACCAACTGGCGTCTCCACGGACTGTTGCATCTCCTGCGGCTTCTTTTGACACGAAACATGGTACAGCGTAAAAAACAGATGATGATTTTGCTTAATGCTGGCCGGCAGCGCTATTTTAATTTCATCATAGAAAGTGGGACACTTGTTGTGGTAGTTGACGGCTGTAAAGGCTTCCGAAGCATATTCTGAGCAGGACGACTTGCCAAATATGGCAGTTAGAGCATCTGCTTGCGTCTCGCCTGCCATTAGTTGTACGCGCACAGCAATGTTACGCGCCGAACCGGCGCGAGAAGAAAAATTCAATTCCTTCGGAGAGATAAACAGCATATTTCGGTAGGTATAGTGTGGATTGTAAATCGCAGTAGACGGAAATTCCAATATTTCTTTAATTGGACGAGATTTTTCCTCTGTACACAGCATAATATAAAACTATTAGCGCTTATGTCATACTTCCAAGTACCATACGAATTACCTGGAAACGGATTCACTTTGGCTAATTCCGGCGTAAGCGCATTCTTAACATCATCAGGACAAGGCGAAATTTCCAATTTAATAGAGCCGGGTATGCATTTATACTTCTTCATTACAGCGCTAGGGCGTTTGAGCTCTGGCAAAAACTTATACAAATCCTCATCCTTCATTTTGTCGGATTCCTTTGAAGGGAAATGATAACCATAAATACAAAATAGTTTGTAAATTAGAACACCTTTGAACTACTTGTTTGAAAAAACTGGAAATCGTGATTGTAATTGGGCGAAAAGACTCTACTACGTTGGCAAAGTCATCAGGTGACCAAGAGCGTCGTTTCTCCTTCCGTTCTAAAGAACCACGTCTAGTCAAAGTACCGCTCATGTCATTGGCCTTACGACGCAGTTGATCAAAACTGCTAGTAGATGATTTTCGATCTAAAAGTTTAAAGAAAAAACTTATAATGAAGGCAAAATACACACAAGCCATGAGACGCTACCCAGACTGTTTGAGCTTGCGGCTGAACTCAACGAACTACTTTCTTTGTCCACACCTCCGCCCGAGACACTTTCCTTGCCATCGAAATTATCCCCATTGAACACGTTCGTAAGATAAATGCCCGTCCAGGCGAAGGGCATGCGATACTTGCCCAAACGTTCGCAAAAATCAGCAGCATTTGATTTGGCCTTCTCCCTGCATTTATCCTTATCTTCTTTGAGGTAAGGTTCAACCGAGTCTTTGATGTCGCCCTGCAATACCTTCTCGAGGCGTATAACCAGGAATAGATCATTGCTCGGGTAGGTGATTTCAAAGATACCTGCACGACTCTGCGTACTCGCATCGGAACAATGCACGTGCGTGCTGAGCATGCGCTTTAAAGTATCCGAGTTCATGTCAAAGTAGAAGTTCTCCGATAGTTTTTTACGTTCTTTGGAATCATAAATTGCCATAGAGGCGAAAATCGGCTCCACCTCCAATTCTAAACGAAGCTGCAAGCATTTGACAGAAATCCGATGACCCATGTGCTCCATGGGTATATCAGCAGGCAGACGTCGCTCTATTAGATCTTCCCTATCCACTTCTGGATAGAGTGAGAAAAGTGCCTCCTGTCGATTGTCCTGTCTTTGAGTCTCATTGGTCTGGTCATTGTGCTCCAGCGGTACATCGTCCAATAGATTTGGTATGAGCGGATCGTTCAAAGAGCTGCGTAAATCAAAACTTGCCCAGGAGCCACGCGGAGTCAATGTGTCCGTGCATGAGCTGATGGATGATAGACTGGCTATGGATTGCCGGGAGCTAGGGGTACAGCTGTCACTTTTGTCAGTTAGCGTTTCGTCGAAGGAACCGAAATCCTTGTCTATTTCAAATTCTTGCTGGTACGCCGATGGGCTGATGGTGCCACGGTCGATGCGTTCGCGCGCACAACATGAACTCGAGTAGTGCCGCTGTGCATATTCAACTACTTTCCAAGGGCGCGTATAACAATGGACACACTCCTGAACATGCTGTGGTAGCTCAGCACTGAAATAAACATATCTATAAAGTTGTGCGACAAGACAAGTGATTTCCAAACTTACACGTTCTTTGGTACTACGTACTCAATAGTGCGTATTTTGCGTGGTATGGTTTTGACGGCTACATCCCCCGGCGGAAAATCCAAAATATGCTTCAAGGGATCACGATTCAGAATGTTCATGTGCTGCGACAGGAACTCTTCATAGTCAAGTGGCTCAACGGGCTCAGTGAGAGAAAGCTGAGGGAAAAATATATTACTACGCTGCAAAAAATCAATACCACACTCCGTCACAGCCAACGGTCTTCAACTCACCGTAGAAGAACACATTGAACCTGAATCTGTAGTCTTCGTCTGCATATGGCAATTAACAACAGTTTTTCGTACATCTGAAGCGTGTTGCCTGAAAATTTGTCAGATTTTTAGTCACGAAATGTAGAAACTCTTAACCGCTTCAAATCTAGGGCGAGGCACTTGATTTCGGACAGCAATCGAAAATAGACGCATTCTGTACTCACTTCGACAGCTTGTGCGCAAAAGAACGCTGCGCTGACATTTTGTCACACTATTCGAAGGATCCTTTAAAAACTTAAGTAATTCCTAATTCCAATTAAAATTACATTCTTAATTTTTACAAATTAACCATTTAACTTTTAGCTGGCGACAATCTACCCACCAGTGTTGCCAGAACCAGGAATTTCGCCTTATTTCGAGATTTTAGTACCTTAAAAGGGCGCGCGGGATTTCGAGTCTAAAATTGGGATTCTTGAGCCAATACCATCTTTTATAATTCTTTTGCAAAGAATATGAATAACAAAGAAGGGTCAGACGTTGTGTTTGCTTTTTTCGCCACGCAGAAACTGGAAATTATCGTCCCATAATACGTCACGTATTATGGTCTAATTAGTCCAGCGGTGTCGAATTCAATCGTGCCGGATAGCAATTTGCCCAGTTACTCTGACAGCTAAACGGATTGCAGCTGTCAGTCTATTCTTTTTGCTAGTGCTGCCGTATAGTTTTGTGCACAAAAGAAACACACTGTTTATTTTCTTCTGCGATGAAATTTTACATTCTTTATTAAATTTATGGCACTGAATTATCATAATTGTTACATCTCTATATTGTGTACTACTTTTTTAACTTATTTCGGCGATAATAATCCACTTCTTTTGTTGAACTAAAATCGAAGGTCACTGGCAACACTTTTCTGCAAAGAGTTCACAAACAAAATATATCGTGAAAAATGAATTCAAACGACGAAATAATTGACTCAATGTGCTTAGTGTTGTGTAAAATGTACGATGTGTACAAATTTAAAGCAAACGAAAGCGCAGGTGGACTATATTTCCAATAAATATTCGCTTGTTTTGACCAGCGTTGCCGTTTAAATTCTTGCATAGGAAAAGCATTATTGCTATTTCATTTTCAAGTGAATTTTTTGTGTGGCAACATTCTTTTCACAGCTGACACGACTTTTGCAGTAGTTTTCTAATCGTCGCAGAAATTTCTACTACTCAATCCGGTCAGAGTAATAGCGAACATTGTGTTCGGGTAAGATAGATTGTGTCAGCTGACACGATTTCTAACCTTACCGCTAGGGTAATTCTACCATTATACGTGTGAGCTTGCATGTATGCGCAAGCACGAGCTTGACAACGGCAAGGCGGACAGCAACGAGCGAAAGGTTAACATTCGGTCAGAGAAAGCCGCAGCGTATGGTTGTGTGAAGCATGTTCTTCGCCTTTATGCTTTGTTGTTGCTATGAGACAGCAAAGAATTTTTTTCATATTTCAGTCTGCCTGTCTGGCTGGCTGGCTCGGATTTCATTTGAATTGGAATCGAAGCAGCGCCACGGCTGCTGCTTAGAAATATTTATTCTTTTTTATAAGCTTTATATTATCTTGCCTTCAGGTATCTTTGTAGTAGAATCTAGTAATCAATTTTTCACCCACTTCCCGACTACTTAGAGATCTGAAACTTTGCATACATGCCTAAACACGAGCACGATACATGAATCAATAAATTTTATGGGCGTAGGATAAGGGGCGTGGCACTTTTTTATCAACTCCAGATTTGTGTATAACTTTAGAACTACACATCAATGAAACTATGTAGGAACTTACTACATATCCATATCCTTCTGCTGGGAAAATAAGACGGGCAGTGGACAAGTGGGCGTGGCACCGCCCATACAAACCAAATTGTTTATATCGAAAAGCTTTGGACCTAAAGGTCGTGCAGCATTGAAATTTCGTATACAGGCCCATCTTGAATACTTCGTCCCACTGGTAAAATTTTATGGGCGTAGGAAAAGGGGCAGGGCACTTTTCAAGCAACTACTCACTTGGGCTTAAGTTTATAATTATAGGCACACCATACTTCAATGAAACACGATAGGAACTTACTCGCCGCGCCTTGCACGCAAAATAGCAACAACTCACCGCGCCACAAATATGCCACGAATATTAGGGTCGATCACAGCCGTATTATTTATTAAATTGAGGATATGACATATGACAATAGGAGACACTGTGAATACCCTAAATATTGTGTACTGCTCTGGAAGTTTTAAATTCTTTTTGTGAAAAATTTCAGAGCTCTAAAATTGAATTTATGGAAGACTAAAAAGTAGAAAATAAAATTATATAAAAAAAAACTTTTTAAAAATAAGCTTTAATTTATTTAATGTACTAAAAATTTGAAAATAAATTGTTTCCAAGTCACCTGTATCTTACTATTAATAAAAACTTGGGCGCTCAAAATCTATATTCACACTTACCTTTCATTACTGCAATCTATTTACAAAAAATAAATTAAATAAAATATTAGGGGTATTACTTATCCGCAGCGAATGTAAAAGCAAAAGCAACATTTTTCTTTTGCATTTTTATAATCGGGAACGACCGATTATGAAATCCCTGAAAATGTTTTTGTCAAACAGCTGTTTTATTTGAGTGTTCAAAAAATGCCACGAAAGAGCGAAAAACAACAATTAAGCGACTTCTTATAGTCCCATTAGTTATGATTTAGGAATAACTTAACTTGACTTAAGCCAACCTGCCATACGGAAACTCTGTACATGCTGTTACTCATGAAATAGGAAATAGAAATAGAGAACAGCAGGTTTCAGGTTTCTATGTTAAGTCGTTAAGTCAAAAGAGAGCGTGAGCGGATTGCTCTACAGAAGCAGCATTGCCAGTGCAATATTTTTCAGACTTGAAATAATTTCGATTGAAAACTTTGATATAAAACGTGAAAAATAACACTGTGGGCCAGTTTCTCAGTGGATGTTTAAATCTAATTTGCGAATTGAGTTTAAATCTAGTTTAACTTTTCTTGAGTTTCACAGTGCATTTATTTAAATACGGAATAATGAATGGCAACTTCGAATATTTGACAATTGAACACAGCACAACTTGCCAAAAACATATGTTCAATTGTTCAATTATGGAGGCAGCGCGAGCTAAAAATTTTTCGTCGGCCGAAAGAAGTGAATTATTGGATATTCTTCAAAGAATCCACAGTTTATATTATTTATAATACTACGGGATCATTTATATGTGCTACACCATGCAGTTTTATGTTTAATTTGGCCGCTTATAAATTGCAATATTGTCGACGCAGCTTGCCTGCACATCCGAAATCAGCTGTTTATTTGTTTTCGATTGCAACTCTGTGCCGTACTTAAATGCCCACAACCGGGCATTTAAATTGTATTTAACTTCCCACTGTGAAACTGAAATTCCCTATTTAAACTGCAATCAGAGTTTAAACATCCACTGTGAAACTGGCCCTGTGTCAGACAAAATAACTTTTAAAACTTAAAGTAATTTTTCGCCAATTCCGTAAAGTCATATTTCCATTACAAAACCAAATATAATTCTTGCGTTTTCAATTGAGTGGACCGCAATGGCAACCTTACTTTCATTCGTAAACAAAATGTCAAAACGTGTGAATATGGACGACGAGCAGCTTATAATTTTGCTACATTCAAATAGCGAATTAGCTGCTGTTGTCGTGTTTAATATATTTTATACATCTTGAGAAAGCTCAAGTACATTGCGCACAATTTTAGTTTAGACAGCATTTCAATTAAATGAGAGAATTTTGTTCTGCACTTTCAAAAATTAATTCAACTATCAACACAAAAACAGCTGATTTCAAAGTCATGATTAACAGATCCTAAGTTTCTACGGAAACTTAACTAAGTTAAGTTATTCCTAAATCATAACTAATGGGACTATTAATTGAAAATGCAGCAAATGAAATCATGGGTAAATATTTATAACACCAATAAGGGCGACTTTTCAAGCTGGCAACTATGCTCATATTTTGCATCAAATATTTTCCACTAAACGCAATGGATTTTGGTCTAGGAAAATTTTGACTTTAATGCAAAAGCAAACCAGTGTGTTTTGTTGTTGTGTATGCAAAAGGTGGAAAAATATTTTGCTTTTGCTCTTTTGCAGGACCAATTGCACCGGATAGGGAAAACCCCTATTATATAAATTGGTTGACAAATTTTGAACAAATGAGCGCCCCAAGCTTTTATTGATAGTAAGATACAGGTGACTTGGAAAAAATTTATTTTTTACTTTTTATTACATTTTTTCTTCTATAATTCTGTGTTTGGTTTTCGCCAAACATATTCTTTTCCATCTGATCCATGCAGGTTAAATTTGCTCTCGTCAGTAAACATAACCTAAAAATTTTAATTGGAATCAGTTTCTGAAATTGAAATCAATTTATAGACATTTTTACCGTTTCCCAAAAAATATCATTTTTCAGTAAGTATTCTTTAGCGAACTGCAGTCTACATTTTTTATTTTTGAGGCTTATGAAAGGCTTCTGTCGTACAATTCGTGGAAATCGTGTTTGTGTAACACGTTACTTATTGTCTGAGCACAAACTTCCTTTAAGCCTCGTTCACATTCGACTTTCCTCGCTTTGCTTGACAGTTCGAGATTCAACAACAAAGCGTGAAAAGTATAAGGCTTGCTACAATGAACGCTTTAACTTTGGATTTTACTGATATAATTTAAGTAGTAGTAGTTATGCTACTAAAGTTTGAAATTCGCGAGTGTCTTAATTGAAAACGCAAACGCACGAGAAAATGAAACCAACTGGAAGCGCACGAAAAAATGAAAAATATCACAAAAAATTTCAACAACTGATTGTCAAAGCGCAAAAAAGTTGAGAGTTGCCCAACATTTTGCTTCGCATTGCTTCGCTTCGCTTTTCTCGCGTTCTATTTAGCAAGCCTCATATAAAAGCATGTATTGAACTTATCTGTCAACGCGAAATTTTGAAGCAAAGCGAAGCAAAAGTCGAATGTGAACGAGGCTTTAGGGGTGTATGCAGCTCTCAAGAAAAGCGAAAACTCCATATAAAAAAACGCCAACAAAATGCTCAAGAAATTTCCTTGCGTCAAAATTACTTGACCCCTATTGCAGGTCTCAAGAAATCTGCTACGAAATTTACTACTTTTTTCCAGTGGAAATGTGCATAGGGTAACTCAGGTTTTGGCAAGGAATAATGTTTGAAACATTATTACTTTAACAAGAAGAAGACTTTCAACAGCTAATAACAAGCGAAAGAGGTAAGCAAAACATTAAATGTTCATTTTAGGTTGTAAATTTGCAAAATATTTTCATTTATTTTAGATTTTCAATTATATTAATCTATTATCTTATTTTCAGACATGGAAAACTCGGAAAATACACCGCGAAATGCGCCAAAACGCCGAAAGCGCCTGTTGGGAAAATCCGCAGAGGTTTTAGCTTGCTTGCCCCTCTCTTCCGTTTCAAATTGTTCCACACAAAACACCAAAATTGCGGTATTTAGTGTGGACACCATATTATGCCTGAAAAATATATATATAAATAATGCATTAATCAAATAATAGTAAATTTTGTGAAAACTTACCAATCTTCAATTAACGACATTTTGCTTTGATTTGCATCAGCTGTTAGCTGTCAAAATTACTTGGCCACTACTATTTTGCCCTCAAGGAATAATGCAAAATTTTTCTTGAGCGGTTTCTTGAGAGCTGCAAAGACCCCTTTTCCAAGATTTTCTTTTGCGAAGCTTTTCAGCTCATTGGCAGTTTTAAAAGGATTTACTTTTATTTCCTTAAGAATACGGCGTTCATCGCGATCGTGCAGCTTCATTCCTTGACCAACTCTGCTCGTATTTTCAATTCTGAATTCATCTCGGTACTTTTTTATAATGTCATGTACAGTTGAGTGACGTCTCCCTACAAATTCTCCGATTTCTCGAACAGTTTTTCCTTCTCCATATTGCTTTATAATAATTTGGCGAATTTCAAAGGTTGTTTGTGTTCTTTTAGGATTCATTTTGACACTAACCACTAAGCAATATATTATAGAAATAGTATTAACAAGAGCGCGTGCGCGAAACCGTTATTTAAAAAACTTCATTTGGTGATGCCAGCTTGTCCGTTTAGTCGTTTGACCCCAAAAATGTAGTATAATTAATAATATTACAAATTATGATATAACTGATTTTAAAATTCACATTTTTGTAATAAATATTAGAAAGTAATATCATAAATAAGACACCTGTATTAATTTGAAAAAATTCCAAAAAAATTTTTGGCACTTTTTAATTTTTTTAGTAATAAAGAAGCTTTGTCCGGTTAAGCCTTTGAGTCGCATACACCGCTTTCGTCGACGAAAACGAAAACTTAATGAAATTCTGCGTAAGTAAAGGGCAAACAATAAATTCCCAGAATTTAAAATGCGAAAAGACAATCGTTGACCAAATTTAGGTGCAATTTCACACATAGAAATGATGCTTAATTTTTGACGTTTTTTTAGAGCACAAGGTTACAATTGGGGTATTCACAGTTTCCTTCTAAATTTCCCATCTGGCAACTTCAGCGCGATAGTAAAATAAAACTCTGAGCGCCCCTGTTTCGTGGACCATTCTTAATTTGCCACAATCGCATTAAAAGTGTTTGCTAAAGCGATTATTAAGGATTTATTACTCTCGCAAAAAGCAATATTCCATCAAAATGGAAGTAGTGTGTGATTATACTCTGAGAATTCAATAAAATTTGCTCAAAATCTGTTTCCATTTTCGCGAATAAAACAGCTGATGAGAAAAGCCAGCTTATGACGAAAGAAAAACACGATCCAACGCATGTAAATTTTTTCAGCTAGTGGTATTTCTTGTTTGCGTGCAAAGCAACAAAAAAAAACGTTGCCAGATGGCAAAGTGGGTTGAATTTAGCAGGCGGCAAGGAAAGCACACTAGATAGCACGGAACTGTGAACTCCCCAAATATGTTCCTACTTTTTATACTATGGATAGCCGCCATCTCGACAGGAGAGATTTCTGCTCTAACATATGCTGTTCGGAAAGAACTTTCCAGTGGAGACCCCTTCTGTTAAAGGCTCAGTTAGTGATGATGACAGAGATACCTACTTCGTTTATGACTTCTGCGTTACGATTCGTCAAGAGCGAACGCATGTATAGAGCTCGGGTAAAACATGTTTTTTTACGATACGATTAAATACGATACGCGATCACTAACTGAGCCTTAAGTGTTAAGAAAGATCTGTCAAAAGAAATGCTCGGGCAGCGCTCTCTTAACATCTACCGCCATCTTGTGAGTTTGACAGCTGGTTTTTGACTTCAGGCACAGACTATCCAGACGTCCAACTGTCCGTCCAGGGAACAAAAATTTCCATTTTTTTTTAAACCTCCCTCGCACTGATAGCGTACGTGTGATTCGCAATGCATTTTGTTTTTGTAATTCCTTACAGAGTTGCATTCACAAAAATTCCTTTGTTTACATTTCGGACCAACAACTGTCAAACCTCAAAAAATTGTTCGCAGTGGGTTGGGATTTCTGGTCTAATTAGTCCAGACGGATCGGATTCAAACGTGCCGGATAACAATTTGCCCAGTTACTCTAAGACCTAAACGGATTGCAGCTGTCAGTCTTTTCTTTTTGCTAGTGCTGCCGTATAGTTTTATGCACAAAGGAAGAACGCTGTTTATTTTCTTCTGAGATGAAATTTTACATTCTTTATTAAATTTATGGCACAGAATTATCATAATTGTTACATCTCTACATTGTGTACTACTTTTTTTAACTAATTTCGTCAAAAACAATCCACTTCTTTTGTTGAACTAAAATCGAAGGTCACTGGCAACACTTTTCTGTAACAAAGTTCACAAGCAAAATATCTGTGGTCAAAAGCAATAACGACTTAAGTCGACTTAAGACGAAATTGAGTTGACGTTACCATTGTATTCCTGACGTTGATGCGCATATTTTGTTCAAACCCCGGTATCTGTACCCATCTCAGAAAAAAAGTTATTTAAAAAAAACACATGCACTTATGTGCATTTCAAATTTCGAATTGCATTTTCTCGAAACAGTTGTTTTCGACTTAAGTCGTTATTGCATATGACCACAGATATATCGTGAAAAATTAATTCAAACGACGAAATAATTGACTCAATGTGTTTAGTGTTGTGTAAAATGTACGATGTGTACAAATTAAAAGCAAACGAAAGCGCAGGTGGACTGTATTTCCAATAAATATTCGCTTGTTTTTATCAGTGTTGCCGTTTTAATTCTTGCAAAGGAAAAGTATTATTGCTATTTCAATTTTCAAGTGAATTTTTTGTGTGGCAACATTCTTTTCACAGCTGACACGATTTTTGTAGTAGTTTTCTAATCGACGCAGATATTTCTACTACTCAATCCGTTCAGAGTAATAACGTACATTGTGTTCGGGTAAGATAGATTGTGTCAGCTGACACTATTTCTTACTTAACTACTAGAGTAATTCTACCATAATTCTACCATTCGACACAGCGGATAGCGCTTACTTTACAGCTGACTGCACCTACTTTACAGCTGATCGGCATTTTATGGGGATACAAATAAATTGCACGACACGGCTATCGACTACTGACGCCTTCGAGTACTCGGTTCCCACGCGACAAAAGCAACAAAATAAAATATTTGATGTACACACAAAATATCAGCACATATATTCAAACTGAAATAACAATCAAGTTATTACGATAATATAAGTCTTGTCGAATACTGATGGAATACCGATATCTAAAAAACCGAATACCTGGCTACCCGTAACCAAATATGGATAAACTCCATCTTATTTTTGTGAATGTAGTGGTGATTTTTTAGCGCTAGTGTGCGAGTTGGATATCTGGTTCATCTGTGCTTCAGGGCAGCACTCCTAGCGGCAACACTTCCGAGAGCCGAAAATTAAGAGCCGAAACAAGAAAAATATTTAAATTAGATTAGTTTTTCTCAAAATCTGAGTATGATATACAGTCGACGTCCAATAATACGAATTAAATATTGTCAGGGAAATTCGTATAATTAAAAATTCGTACTATCGCAACGATTTTTTTATTTTAAATTTAGGTATAGGAAAGAAGTAGAAGTACGTAAAAATTCATTTATTTAATTTCATTCTAATAGTATCAAGTACAAAACGTAACTGAAAACAAAAAAAACTCATAACTATTGAACAAAAATTTTTGCACATTCTTATACAAGCACGAATTAGGTTATTTGCGTACAGCAAAAGTTAAAAAAGTTAAGTTCAAATGTTATGATAGAAATCTGTCATTAAGCTCCTTCGTTTTTTGATTTGCAAGCTGATTTGCATGGCTTCTTCTTGCAAGCTTCTTAACAACAGCGTTTTGGAAATGTCAACATTATTTTCAACTGCCCATTAAATACATGTGGGAAAACAGTTTATTGCAGCCTGATGACTAACCTTCGCAGGAGGTTCGGTTGGAGCAATATTTTCTTTCAAATATATCTGATAAGGACTATCCTTTATCAAAATCTGTGAGTATGTTCATTTTATCGTGCAAAGAAATTTGTTTTTTTGTTTTAATTTTCACTTTACAAGTTCATTATGTATGTACATAATTCGCACTATAAATGAAAAGAAACAAAAAACAAAAAATTCGAATTTCATATCATCGAACGGTAAAATTTCGCGGAATTCACTTTGAATGAAAAGAATGAGAAATAAATTAAAGTCTGCTACGAGAGAAAAGAAAAAAATCCAAGTTCGTATTAGCGAACGGTAAAATTTTGCGGAATTCGTATTATAGAGTCGCCTGTGAGAAAATATTGTATTCGTATTATTGGACATTCGTACAAACGAGCATTCGTATTATTGGACGTCGACTGTATTTGTATAGGAAATTTTAGAGGCTTTAGAACTACAGATGCAACTAATAATTACTTTAATTTTTTAAATTTTCTAGCGTTTGAACGCAGCACCCCATCTTGTTTGACGCCATATTTTAAATAAAATGCCATAACAGCAAAGTGCCCAACCAAAAAAATTTTTTTTTGTCAGCGGTGAAGTTTGACAGCTGCTCGAGCAGAAATCATTAGCTGCAAATTGATGAGATAACCCCCATACAAGCAGACTCTCATTTATATGTACATACATATGTATATAAAACTCAAATTAATTAAATAAAACTTAATTACATACATATACATATGTATGTACATATGTCCGCAGTTGCGTCCTAAACCGCTTGATCGATCATAACCAAATTTGGCATATACTATAGATTTTCCAAGGATGGTCATAGGATGGTCATGGATTTGAAATATCGGCCCTCACTTTGCCGAAAATTTGATGCGCACTTTATTATATTAACATAATCTTTGCTTCATCCCATCTTAAAAGAAAACTTTTTCTTTTTATCCATAAATTCCAGATCTTCCAAATATTTTAGATAAGTTTGAATATATTTGTGGGCTTTGCCATTTGTTTGTATGCAGACATGTAGCAATTGTCCCTGTTTAGCGATCCACTATTAACACAATCGAAAATTTTTTAAATTGGTTTAAAAAGGTTGCTGCAATAGCATCTGCAGAAATATTTTTGGGCGAATTTACTAGATCTAAATCATAGTCCTGTGATACATACATATGTATATCTTCTCCTATGTCTATACCAATTGTTGCCAATTTTGTTGTTATACCCTACACCTATGGTAATAGGGAATAATAACTTTGTTCGAAAACCTAAACGTTTTAAAGGAGCCATCCTAGATATAGTATGTATATAAAAATTAACAGAATCACTTTCTGTCTTGGTTTCCGGTTGTCCGTCCGCCTGTCCCTGATCACAGTAGAGAAAGAAGGAGTTGTTTGATTTGAACAAAATTTGTTCCGAGATTAGCCAAATCGGTCAAAGGATGTCGAAGGATACGCCCACAATGGTCATGTAAGTCTCACTACTTCGAATTTTTTTTAGTAATATTGTGCTATATGTGTATTTACTCATTGAAAAGAATAATACAGTCGACGTCCAACAATACGAATTATACATATATTGTCAGAGCAATTCGTATAATCGAAAAATTCGTACTATCGTAAGGTTTTTTTCCCCCTTTTTATTTTAAATTTAGGCAAAGGAAAGAAGTAGAAGTGCGTAAAATATTCCTTTATCTTATTTCATTCGAATATCAAGTACAAAGCATAACTGAAAACCAAAAAATGTTCACTTAAAATTCACTCTACACAGCACAAGTCGAAAACTAAGCGAGCGACATAAATATAATTCGCACTTTGAATAAAAAGAATGACAAATAAATCAAAGCTTACTACGAGAGAAAGCAAAAAATTCGAATTTCGTATTATCGAACGGTAAAATTTTGCGGAATTCGTATTATAGAATCGTCTGTGACAAAATACTGCATTCGTATTATTGGAACGAGCTTCCGTATTACTGGACGTCGACTGTACTTGTTACTCAAGTTAAGGGGTCGGTACGTGCGTGCCGACTATGCGAGATAGGGACTGAAACGTCCGAGCACATTTTGTGCGACTGTCCCGCAATTAGTAGGTTAAGAAACATCCATCTAGGAGGCTACTCAGTGCCCCCAGAGAAAATATGGAACACTAAACCCAGTAAAGTGCTTCTTTTCATTAAGAGCCTAACACAACTGGGTTAAATACAGGCCAGCACAAAAGATCCATTCGGCGGTCGCGGTGCGCAACAAAGGCCTTCAAACAATAAGGGGTCGGTATTCTATGTCATACGAAAAAATAGGGTCTGTCCACTTTGTATATAGGCGGCAAATTTTTTTCCGGTAAAATGGCTCGCATTCGGCTATTTATGAATTTACGCAAATGAAATTTGGTTTTCAAATTGATATATCGGCTCTATAGGCCATACAAAATGGACGTGGTCCAGGATCGCATCGCCGATAGCGAAAAGTACAAGAAATTCAAACGACCTGGATCCAGGGAAACTCTTGAGCAACTCCAGTGTCTCTGGCCTACCATCTCTAGTTCTCGCCTTACCTTGCAGCCTCATAAATTACAGAGCTATAGGAGGCCTCAAAGCTGGACATCAACTCTCTACTGAACTTAACAAGAAACTCTGGTTTCTAAAAGTTTCTTTTAGACTTTAATTTCCAAACTCATAAACTGATCACCGTCTGGAATGGCTAAGGTCAAATTACGGTAAGTATATGCGTGGTTGTTTGATTGTATGTGTGCGTGTATTAAAAAAGCAGTCAAGTGCGAGTCGGGCTCGCTCACTGAGGGTTCCGTAGCAGAAATACCCTTTTTATCATTCGAAATTAGTTTCCCCTTGCCCGTCTGGCCATAAAATTTTTTACATTTTGACCTACATCTTCGAAACCAATTCACCTAAAATTATAAAAAAAAACATTTTAGGAATCCACGGACGTAGCCCTTTCTAACGAGACCCCACAATATGTAAACAACAAAAATTTTTCGCTAAGGAAATTTTTTACTATGGTAATCTTAAATAAAATTTAAAAAAATAGAAAAACAAATAAATCGAAAAAGCTGCAGTTTTCTAGTAATCTATGACTAAAGACCTACTAACTCTGATTTTATCAAAATTTTAGCTTAAGAAATGTAGAAAGCCAGGGGGTATGGTCATTTTTTCGACATTTTGTGCTATATCTTCGAAACCACTTCACAGAAAATTATAAAAAAAATATCTTTGGAATCCATGGACGTAGCCCTTTCTAATGATAACCCACTCGATATAAACAAAAAAAAATTTTTCTCAGGGGAATCATCTTAAATAAAAAAAAAATTTTTAAATCGAAAAAAGCTGCACCCCTACGTTAATGCGTGATAAAATACCTAGTTACTCCGATTTTATCAAAATTTTAGCTTGAGAAATGTGCTGAGCGTGTTGGATCATGTGGGGACAGGTCGGGTTTTCTCTTATATCTTCCTAACCCGTTTACATAAAATTGAAAAAAAAAATACATTCTATAATCTATGGATGTAGCCCTTTCTAACGATACCCCACACTATACGATTTAAAAATATTTTAATTTTTTTTGCCCCACCCGAAAACCTTTAAAAATTATAAAAAAATATTTCTAAAAATATTTCTTAACTTTTTATAGTGAAAATGTGTCTAGGTTATTAAGACCTAACATCGTGCCAAATTTCAGGTTTCTACGATTAAAAAAGGTCGTTTTATATACACACTCCCAAAACAAAAGTGACCTTATAAGTGTTCCCGTTTTACCCTTTTAGGGGAACGGAACCCTAAAAATGATTCTTAAGCAAAGTTTTGAACGGAACAGCATAGTAAAAAACTATGACATTAATGCGAGAGTAAAAATTTGTATTTATTAATTATGAACGAGAATTAATACGAAAGAAACAGTACGTTCTTTTTAATATTGTTTTTATCTCTCTCTAGGCATGCATAAACAAAGATCGAGCGCTATATATTTTTTCGGCTGAAAGCACATGCTGATTTTATCAAATATTCCTTTTTCTTCTGTTTCAGTTGATGAGCTATAAGAATTAAATATGCCACCTAGAGGTCAATTTAATTAACGAGTCACTTGACGCGGCCCTCGTTGTTGCCAAAAATCACACTAACACACACCAATTGTGAATGTATTAAGGTCGCCAGCCTATTTGAATGCGTCGTCAGCAGTAGAAGAGCGGCAATTATTGACACTATTGGTGTATTCATTACTAAGAAACGTATTGGCAGTGATCTGGGTAGGATTCTTCACCTTTGCCAGCCTTCAAAGCTGTCGGGTAGTAGATGCGGTAATAGTGGTAGACGCGTGTGAAGCATCTTCCAATTATCTTGATTTTATTGTTGTTTTTATGCGAAGAAGTTAACACGCATTCGCACTTATTATACGCGCAAATATTTTATCTGTATCTATTCAAATTCAAAATCTGCCCAACATTCACTTTTTCTATTCGTGTGAAGCCGTATTTGCCGAATACTCCAAATGTATGTATGTACGTATGTATATAGTATGTACATATTTCGAAAAAGTGCTCTTCAAAAGACGCGATATTCAAATTGAATCAATTCTGCTGCGATACGTTGTTTTGATTCAGCCAAGCACAATTAAGAAGAGAAGTCACAAGATCGTGCTTGAGAGATCGCCGCTTCAAGGTTGGGGCAAACTGGTATCTTCTGCTGAAAATTGACTACAGTTTCTTTCGAATCTTTAGTACCGATTTCAGTTTGCTCTTGCCTCCTTCATCTTCAGTGTTTAATTAAGAATGAGAGATGTCGCTGCTAAGCACTGAGCGATTTTAAGATACAAAACACACAAACATTTTTTTGTTGCCTACGTATTTTATTTGTTGTTGTTGATTTTAATAAATGAAATTATACATGCTTTAAATGGCTCCGCAACGTGATCGGACGAATTCAGTGGCATTCTTTCACTTGCGCTCACTTTTCATTCTTAAGCGATGAAATAATGACGCCCCAAAACTTTATAATTTATAAACATTTTAATTATTATACGAGTTTATGTTTATTCGGCAGCTTGAATGTTAGAAAGAATAGTTTTTTTTTTATTCGGACTGACTTGCCAAAGAGAAATGACAATAGGGGAGAGGGGGGTACCTTCGTCGTTGGGGCACATTCGTCAAAGGCGATTTCGGTATGAAGGAGTCATCGGACATTACTGTTTATTAGTAAAAACTAACCCATAACTAGCATAAATATCCCTCACAAAGTTTGCCATCTCTATCTGAACAGCTGATAAAGTTACATTTGATTTTGTGTTTTCGCGCTTCGTTGCCGAATTTTCAGGTCGGTAACGTAAGAAGTTTGTGGTGTACATATATCATTATTTCAATCTAAAGTGTATTAGTATTACTTGAATACTAATTATTGTGTAAATAAAAGTGTTTTATGTGAAAATAAAACACTGAAATTAGGAGTAAAAAAATAAAAAGAAAAAAAAGTGACACCAGGTTGGACTCGTCTTTTTTTCATGGGGCACATTCGTCAATATAACTTCACAGGTACTAAAAATCGAAATCGAGTTGAGGCTTCCAAGACCCTCGAACCTGGCTTAAACCTCCCGTAACCACACAAAATTAATATTAGGGTCGATCTCAGCACTTTAAACTTTATATATAAAAAAAAAATTTATAAAAAAAATTTTACAATAACTACCTTTTTTTGAAGCTCTTAAACATGATTTTTTTATATTTTTTTAATGCAAAATATAATAAAAACGTGTTATGTAACCAAAAACATGTCTTATCTAGTCTAAACAAGATTCTGTATTACCTTATGGTACCTTCAAGTGTGAATGCCGAAAGTGCCCCGCCAAATGCCGAAGCTACCCTGGCATGGGGGCACATTCAGCGAAATGACTTTTTTTACTAATCATGAAAAAAATAATACAAACGGAACTTTTTAAAGAAATTTTAGTATAACATTTTATTGTTAAATAATGAGGTATTGTAACACTCTAATCGGTTTTTAAATATTTTCATTACCTTCTGAAATATAGGCCTTCAAAAAAAAGTAGACGAAGGCACCCCCCTCTCCCCTACTTAGTTGTCTATTTCTGTTCTGAAACAAAGCAATTTTAAGTGTACAACAACAAAGAATTAGAATTATTGCTCACATGGGCAGGTCATATAGCTATTTCGGTTTTTGCCAGAAAACCTCATCAGTGACTTTTAATGTGAATTCTAATAATTTGAGCTGTTATTTTTGAAAGTGGAATAAGTCCATTTTTTACAAAAATGTAGATAATGGCAGTTATAGATAAAACTTTTTATGATCTTTCTATGGGCAAACAATTTATAGTAAAAAAAAATTGAGATTCTTGTATTCTGTAGCTCTTCATAGTAGTGACACTGAGAGTGAAATGTAAACAATGAAATATCTCGCAATAACAGAAAGTGGACTTATTCCACTTTCAAAAATAACAGCTCATTTCTAAACTACTAATTACTCGAAATAGAAGCATTATTGGTAAAGTCTGTGAAACGTAGGAGTTGAACCATGAACCTATGACGTAGTAAGCGAATGTGCTAACCATCGGACTGGACGACTCTGCGCTGACAAACATCACAGTTACCTGCTGTCTATATCAAACGCATAGTGTTTGTTGTTATTGTACACTGTCTAAGTATTGTCATTTCTCTTTGGCAAGTCAGTCCGAATAAAAAAAACTATCATTTTAATTATTGTGCAAAATTCATGGACTTGAATTTATTTACTCTTAAAACGGTTAATGGAGGGTCAAAATTTTACCGCCTATATAGTGAGCGGACCACTCACATTTTTATGTCTGACGTAGAGGTCCCATACCTTATCTTAAATACCAAACATCACTCCTTTTAATGAGTAATTAAACAAATTAAAGCTATTTTACTGAAAAAAACCCGAATTAGTGGGACTTACACGCCCATTGTGGGCGTGTCCTTTAAACCGATTTGACTAATATCGGAACTTAAAAAAGTTCAGCTTCACTGGCATTGTGTACCAAATTGTGTCCAAATCGGACAGATGCTTCTATCTCTCCTGAGACTACAGACAGACAGACAGATAACCGGAAACCACGACAGAAAGTGATTCCGAACATTTCTATATATTATGTCTATACCTAGGACGGATCTTTTAATGGGTTGAAATTTTCGCACAATGTTATTATACCCTATTTCCGTAGGTGTAGGGTAAAAAAATAAGTCATTCTATCCCAATACCATCTGATAAACCCTACCCGCCCAAATATTGTGAAAATCTTACCCATGACATATGTACCTCTTGAAGCTTCGTGCCAGTGGGGGTCTGTGAATACATGGAGAACTGTCACAATAGGATACTTAAGCCGCGGTGACTATAAAACTAGACTCCTACTCCAAACATAATCTAAATCTATGTTTACCTCAAGTTAGTAACTCGGTACTAACAGTGCGCTTATTCGAGTGTGGTAGATATTTGAACCACACAAGCAAGTCTCTGCATACGTCTGTTGGGGAGAGGGGGTACCTTCGTCTCTTTTTTTTGAAGGCCTATATTTCAGAAGGTAATCAATATATTTAAAAACCGATTAGACTGTTACAATACCTCATTATTTAACAATAAAATGTTATACTAAAATTTCTTTAAAAAGTTCCGTTTGTATTATTTTTTTCATGATTAGTAAAAAAAGTCATTTCGCTGAATGTGCCCCATGCCAGGGTAGCTTCGGCATTTGGCGGGGCACTTTCGGCATTCACACTTTAAAGTACCATAAGGTGATACAAAATCTTGTTTAGACTAGATAAGACATGTTTTTGGTTACATGACACGTTTTTATTATATTTTGCATTAAAAAACTAAAAAAAATCATATTTATTAGCTTCAAGAAAAGGTAGTTATTGTCAAATAATTTTTATAAATTATTTGTTATATATAATGTTTAAAGTGCTGAGATCGACCCTAATATTAATTTTGTGTGGTTACGGGAGGTTTAAGCCAGGTTCGAGGGCCTTGGAAGCTTCAACTCGATTTAGATTTTTAGTACCTGTGAAGTTATATTGATGAATGTGCCCCATGAAAAAAAGACGAGTCCACCCTGGTGTCACTTTTTTTTCTTTTTATTTATTTACTTTTAATTTCAGTGCTTTATTTTCACTTAATACACTTTTATTTACAAAATAATTATTATTAAAGTAATGTACCATGATAAACATTAAGATACTTTACGTACATAAATTAATTCCGCAGCATATGGATTTGCAATGATCTCTGTATCCCCTCTCGACTTATCTTATTGGTTTTTAACGAAACTCTCGGCAACTTCTTACTAAGCATATTGTTTCTGTGACTTAAGTGGATATTTTCTGTTTCCTCTTTTGCATACATAACCCTGACAACAACTTGGAGAGGGTCAAAGACCTGATGCATTTTCGAAATGGACGCGTTGCATATGTATTAAATTGACTATAGCATAAGAGCTAAAGGAACAGTTAAAGCAGAGATATTTAATAATATGTCCAAAAACATATTAATTGGACCGTGAGCATATGGGAAACCATACTTTTTAGCCATGATTCAAAATTTAATATAATCGCCAGTGATGGTATAACACAAGTCAGAAGAGCAAGAGGACAGCACGGTCAAAAGAAGTTTGTCTTAAGACGGTTAGGCACGGAGGCGGCATGTCATGGCTTGGGGATGCTTTTCTGCTAATGGGATAGGTTCGATTCATCGCATACATGGCATAACGGTTAAATTGATCTACAAAAATATCCTCGAGAGTGTTATGTTAGAGTGGGAAATGCCGATATGGTGGACGTTTCAGCAAGGCAATGACCCAAATCACTCCTCAAAGGCCGTAAAAACTTGGCTTAGGCAACAAAAAGTTTATACCATGGATTGGCCACCTCAGTCACCGGATCTTAACCCTAATTAAAGCCTATCGCTTATCGTTAAGACGACAATTTATCACAGCAACGTTCAAAACGAAGATGAGTTCTTCAAAAGGGTCCAAGATGCCTGGAAGAGCATAAGATAAGACACAATTATTCATTTAATTGAGTCCATGCCACGATGATGCAAGGCAGTTATAGAAAATTTGGGTTTCGCTACGAAATATTAAAAAAATATTTTATTAGAAATAAATTATATTTGAGTTGCAATTGTTTTGTCTCGTTGAAGTACTGACATTTTTTACATTAAATTAAATATAAATTGAAATACTAAAGCAATTGGCTAAATTTTTATTTAAAATATGTGTTGAAGGTTATAACTTTAAGGGCCAGTTTCTCAGGAAAAGTTAAACTAGATTTAAACTCAATTCGCAAATTAGATTTAAACATCCACTGAGAAACTGGCCCTAAATGAAATCAAAGATCATTTCAATATTATTTACACATAAGTTTTCTTTGAGAAAAGTATGTATGTTGAATTTTAGTTGCAAATGTTTTGTCTGATACTGTATATATCAACTTGGGAACCGAATTTCATTCATTTATATTCGTAACTAGTCAATTGGGAGCCATTTTACCGGAAAAATTTTGCCGCCTATATAGTGGGCGGACCACGCCCATTTTTTCGTATGACATAGATGACCGACCCCTTAACTTGAATTCCGAGTATTATTCTTTTCAATGAGTAATTAGACAAATTACAGCAATTTGATCGCAAAAAACCCGAGGTAGAGGGACTTATAGGCCCATTGGGGCGTATCCTTCGACCGATTTGAATAACTTTAACACTTAACCTAACCCGAGGTTCACTGTGACTGTGTACCAAATTTGGTCCAAATCGGACAACTCCTTCTTTCTTTTTTTTGCGTACACGCAGACAGACGGACAACCGGAAATGAAAAGAGAAAGTGTTTCTGATCATTTCTATATACTTATGTCTATACCTAGGACCGCTCCTTTAATGCGTTACAATTTTCGCACAAAGTTATTATACCCTATTACCATAGGTGTAGGGTATAATGAAATTATGAACTGAATGAGCATTCAATTAAGCCACATCACGAATTTGATGAAACGAAAACGTTCGTTTGCTAAGTTAGCTACTCTGGAGGCATCAGCGACACAACAACAGCAGCACTTCAACACATCAGCTGAGTAATCGATATGCCGATTTTACTGAAAATCAAATTTTAATCCGAAATTAAGCATTCTATTAAAATCCATTTGAGTCACGCCTCTTTGTAGTTCATCAACATAATACAAAGGCAAAAACGAATGGAGGAACCAAAACAGGTAAGAAATTATAGACAGTTCAGCCGACTATTTCGAATGCCCTGCTGCCGTGATCACAAAAGAAGTTATCGAGCCGCGCCCATTTTTTTAAACATTTGAGGTATGTCATAAGCAAGTAAGAAACATATTAAAAGTGAGCGATACTGTAAATCGGTTATGCCCACTAAAATTTTGTGAATCCATTAGATATGAAGCGCGAAGGAAAGTAAATATGAATTTAAATCGTAAAAAATTATCCGAAAAATTGTCAAATTTCAAGTTTTCTTAAGCTTGAAGCCTTTACGTAGATATACTTAAGTGAGCGTGTTTAATTTTCTTTTGAGGTAAACCAACACCCAAGGGATGTCCCCTATGCTCCCTATGCAAGTAAAGCACTTGTTGGTTTTGAAGTACTAGTAGTGGTGGACATTTGCCTTGAATTCGTGAATATTGTAGTGACGTAGGAAACTTCCGTAGGAAGTATCTTTATTGATTTTTTAGTTTTTGCCATTTTATTTAAAATGAGAGATAGACACACAGACAGACAGACAGACGGGAGGAACTAAATCGATTCCGATTTTTTCCTGACTACTTCTATACACTTATTACCATATCTACCACGGCTCCTCCTTGGCGTTACAAACATTTGCACAAACCTAATATGCACTCACGTGGTGTAGTGCATAAAAATACATTTTATACATAACTTTGCCTAAGAAGCCACTAATACATCTTAACCGGCACTAAACTGATACTTCCTAGATTGATTAATATTTCATTAACTAGAAATAAATCTGATTTTCTGTATACCGAACTGCGTAAGTATCTGAAACTAACCTTGTGCATACCTCATTTCTCACCAAACAACCTAATAAACATATGTATGTAAGTTAATTAAGACAACAAATCACTTTCCGGACCAGAGCGATGTGCTCTTCTTTATTTTCCAATTCCAACTGACTACTCACTTAAAGCTAACTTATCTTCTACCCTAGGCGACACTGCTTGCAGTCGGCGATTATTGTTGTTGTTGTTGCACCTGGAATGCAGTGCAGCGTGGGAAGGTGCTGACGCGCACAGTTCTCGCGCTGTCCACTGTCTCGGTGCAGTTCCTATTACAGAACTGCTTATGGCAGCGTCTGCGGTATCGGGGCGACTCAAGAGGTGTTAACTCCTCCCTCGCTTAAGTGAGGGCCGTCCTCGGTCCTTTTCAAGCTATCGATGACTTCCTGGATGCCGCGGTTCCTTTTTTGGTTTCGAACGCGTTTTAGCAGTCGGAGGCCGATATAGCAAATAGCGATAATGATGAATGTTGCAGAGCCGGACAAAACTGGATTTGCGATCAGGCTTGTTTTCATCTCTCCGATGTGACGCAGGTTGTCGATGTTTATTTTGTGAAGGTATGGCAAGCTCAGCATCATCTGGTGGTCGGTGATGTTCACGAGTGTTGTTGACGTAATGCCAGGCATCTTTTTCACGATGTTGTTTCTATTCGTGTAGGTGGACGCATTCAATTGAACCAGGTTATCAAAGGTAAGCAAATACGTGCCACTGACAGTCCTGACTGGCCTATTTTCTTCTTGTACTATTACCGTGTTGTCGTTGATGATAATAACGCCATCATCTATCTCAACTATCGGCTGGAGATGGTTGGGTCGAGTTGTGCAGTGTGCCACGCCTCCAGAATGCAGTTGTTGCGCGCAGGTTTGGTTCGGCAATTGTTTGCAAAATGTCGTCGTGATGGCAGGCCTGCAGCCCCCAATGGCGAATGTTTGGTTGCCACATTCTGCTACGCTGTTATCTTCGATGTGGAGTACAGTCCCATTATGCGGCACCGGGAAAATGCTAATTTTCATACAAACTAACTTAGGCCTAGGAAATTTTATAACAAAATACAGGAAATTTTCATTTTGTAAAACCTTAATGCTAGATACTTCAATTAATTCTGTTATTGTAGTGTTTGTGACATGCTCGTTAATTATATTCCGAATATCATTTCCGTCAAGGATCACGGGATTAATCACACCGATCTTTGCAAGTGTTATTGAGAGCATTAAATTTTCCAGCTCCATTATTATCATCCTATTCCTGGCTAGTAGAGTCTCGTATAAGTGTCCGGTGTCGATGTTTTTATTTTCTCCATTCCCCATTAAATAATTTACGCCATCTGTTAGTTTGTTAATTTGTTCCTGTATCCTAGTGTTGATAACCATCTGATTGTTATGACCCTCTATTAACTGCTTCTGCCCAAATCTGACCTGTTCAAAGTCGTCAAAGTCGGGAGTTCCAGCCACCACTTTAAGGGCCGTGCCTAGGATGTTGATACTTCGTGCGTGCCTATGATGCACGGTCAAGGCTAACAATAAGGTATTCAAATGTGTTACGTCCGAGTCCAAAATTTTCCTCATGTGTGATTGTGGGAAGTTGTTAGCTACCAAAGTCCTGGTGTCTTCTACAATTTCTTCGTACGTTGTTAAATTCGTTGAGTGCTGTAGGTAGCCAAAGCCATCCCAAATGACTACCTTCCCGTCGATAATCGGAATATAATCCGAGTGGGTGAAATCGGTCAACTTTGCCGCAACTGTCGTTATAAGTAGTAGTATCGTGATCCTGGACAAAACAACAACAACAACAAAAATAAGTTTTACAAAAATTAGGAATAATTTTATCTATCTTAAGTTGTCCTTGTGGACCACCCTCCCCCTAATAAGGACAGTGGTTCCCAGATCTGCTTGTATTATTCCTTCGGCATAAAGGGGGGACAATTTGTTCCCTAACCTCCTGTTAGCTTTTACCAGGACTCGTTCCCCCACCTCAAAGACCCGGTTCTGCTTATTTGGGTTATTTCTTTCTAACTGTATCTGCTGGGCTTTTGTAATTCTGTCGATTATGTCACTTCTTTCTTCGGGGGATATGCCGTTGATTATATCCACGGGTCTTTTACTGGTTACGCAGTGAATCGTTCGATTGTACTCCACTGTTGCCAATAATATAAGATCGACCGTGTTTACAATCTGTTTCTGCAATTTGAGGCATCGTGCAATTTCCGAGAGCGTACTGTGGAAACGCTCGACCTGGCCATTTGAAGTGCTATGGAGCGGGGGCGCGTTTACGACGTCGACGCCAAACTGGTTTTTTAACATAGCGGTGATAGTCTCAGAATTTAATGATGGTTCGTTGTCACAATAAATTGTCTTGGTATTTAAGAAGGGATTCATCAACTGAATCATTGCTGGTTTTACATCCACTATCGTACGAGATGCAATTGGCAGGACGATAGCAAATTTTGAAAACTTATCCACACATGTTAAGAAATATTTCTTATCAGTTGAGAAAATGTCAACATGTAGCATTTCACCAGCGTAAGAGGGTGTCGGTGTCACTCCCATTTTCTGTTTCCGCGGGTGCCTGTCGTACTTGGCCTTTGTGCAGATTCTACAATTTGCCACTACTTCGTTTGCCAGCTTCAACATTTTCGGAAAATAGTAATCGCTAAGTATCTGCTTTACATTTTCCTGTGCAGCCCTATGAGCGCGATTATGCTCTGTATTAACTATTTCCTTTTGCTCGCTCGTATCGAAGATATCTGACACTAATTTCCTACAGTACCAAAATTTTGTTGCTGGGAAATATCTAACTAATTCGTGCTGAATGCTAGCCAGTACTGAGAGTTCGCAATGTATTGCGTTTACAACTTCCGGATTGACAATTCGCTTTACTTCATCGATGAGAGCATTTCTGTCCGTAAACTGGACCACGTGACGAGTTTTCTCTTTGAAGAGTATGAAATTCCGCCTTGAACCCAAGCGAGCCTCTTCCAAAATTATTTGATTCCGAAAACAATTAACTGGCTTGTCAGTCGACTCTATTGTGTAGGACAGAGATTCCTCGCTATGCACTGTAGCGAGGTCGGAACGTGCTTCTTGTTCTAGTGCATGAATTTGGGAATTGCGCTCATCGATGAATGACTTCCACCGCTCGACCGTATAGTATAGTGATTCCTCGCTATGCACTGTAGCGAGGTCAGGACATGTTTCCTGTTTAAGTGTGTGAATGTTTTGGCGCGACAGTGCATCGGCCACATAGTTCTCTTTGCCGGGTTTGTAAAATATTTGAGCGTTGTGCTCATCAATGAACGACTTCCAGCGTTTTATCTTAGCGTTTGGGTTTCTGTCTGAAACCGAAAACGTAAGTGGCTGGTGATCCGTAAATATGTTTAAATTTTTCACGCCGTATAGGTAGTTTCTCAAGTTTTTGAGAGCCCAAACAATAGCCAGCAACTCACGTTCATTTGTGGCGAAATTCAACTCCCTGTCTTTCAGAGTTCTAGAAATCATTGTAATCGGCCTTCCCCCTTGTGATAAAACAGCCCCCAAGCCCAGGGAGGAGGCGTCCGTCGTAAGGTCAAACGGCTTTTTAAAATCTGGGTACAACAGCATGACTTCCTCTGATATCAGCACCTCTTTCAGCTTGTTAAAAGCGCGAACCTGTTCCTCATTAAATTTCACTGCTATCTTTCTGGACTGGTTGGCGCTCACCTTTCCATTTTCGCCCTTCAATATATCGGTTAGAGGTTTCGCTATTGAAGCAAAATCCTTAATGAAACATCTGTAGTAACTAGCCAGCCCTAAAAACGACCTCAGGTTGAATAGCGTACTCGGCTGAACATAATTTCGAATAGCATCTATCTTGCTGGGGCTCGTTGTAATTCCGGTGTTAGACACAACAAAGCCTAAGTATTCCACACTTTTTTTAAAGAAATGCGATTTCTCGCGGGAAACCCTCATGTTTGCTTCAAACAATCTACGCAAGACCCACGTGACGTGCTCAACATGGTCTTGTTCGTTTTCCGAGAAAATAATTACGTCATCAACGTAAACGTAACATGATTTCCCTATTTGCTCCCTCAACACATCATCTATGGTTCGTTGAAAAATGCTTGGTGCATTCTTCAATCCAAAGGGAAGCCTACAAAATTCGTATTTGCCATTCCCGACTGAGAAGGCAGTTTTCTCCCTGTCTCGTTCCGAAAGTAGTATTTGGTGGAAGCCAGATTTAAGATCCAGCGTTGTAAAATATTTGGCCTTTCCCAAGTTCGACAGTATTACCGACACATTAGGAATAGGGTATTTGTCATCTATAGTTTTCGCATTTAATTTCCTAAAATCTATAACAAGGCGTTTCTTTATATTTCCGCGTTCATCAGTTCCCTTTTTGTCGACGACCCAAATGGGGTTGTTGTAGGGAGACCTTGATGGTCTAATTATGCCATCTCTCAGTAAATTGCGAATTTCCTCGTTCACGAAATCAGCAACACCCATAGGGTATGGGTACAATTTTGAGTAAATAGGTTCGTCACTTTCGGTACGAATAGTGGCGACGACGTTAGTGTTGTAGGGTAATGACTCGTTTGAATCCGCAAAGACCCCATTCAGCCTCTTTATCATTGTTTGAAATTTTTCCTCTACTATGGGAGGTACTACAATATCCGCTACTTTGGTGAAATTCACATTTTCGCATTTTACAAACCGTATTTTTTCTGAACCACTGGCGGTCCTTATTTCTTGGCTCTTAAAATCTAATGTGGCACTTATCTGCGTTAGCAAATCAAGGCCAATTATCCCATCAAACGTTGAGAGAGTGGGAAGTATGAAAAAGGTACTGTTCACTCCGAACAGATTAACGATACATTTTTCTTTTATATTATTGAAGCCATGAATAGACTTCACTAAAAACGTTTTATCTACCGGTTTTATATGTTTTAACTCTCTGAGTGGCTGAATGTAATTTTTAGACGCTCCGGTGTCTATCAAAAGTTTAATTATTCTCCCCGCAACTGTCCTTTCTATGAACGGTAGCAGGGAGTTATGGTTAAAAAATTTATTTTATCGAAACTAAAGGCTTCATCACTGATTTCCAACGCTTCTGAGTCCGCCGTAGCCCGGTAATTTTGTTGCTCCTGTATCGGCGAACTCCTGTCCTGTGATAAATGGTTTACGCGCTGCATCTTTGGTCCGGTGTGGCGATCCGACCATGCAGGACGCTTAAAATTTTGCCGGGGTCTAAATGGGTTATTACCCTCCCTAAAATTTGTAGGCTGCCTAATGTGGGAAAAAGAAGGGTCCACCTCCATGGGTTGCACCGGTTGCTGGATCTGAGGTGGCCTATGACTAAATCGTTGCACCGGCTGCTGGTTCTGAGGTGGCCTGTGATTGAACCTCTCACGTACTGAGAAATGTGGATTTCTGCCTTGGGGTACATTATCCCTATTCCTGGGTTCATTTCTTTGAGTCCTTTCCTCCGAACTCCTTGCGAAGCTTGCCGCAAATTGATACCTTTCTTGGTTTGCCTGTACCTCCTGCGCTAAAGCTAAAGCTGACGGTAAGTCGGCTGGACGCGCCGCAAACAAAATTTCGCTCAAAGATTTTTTTGTACCAGAAATGAATACCCTCAGAGCATTCTTCCTATATGTGTCGTTCGCAAACTCCGCTGTAGCTCCGCTGTGGGTCATATTTGTTTTGTTTACGAGAAGAGCTAATTTTTTCTCTATCTGGTCATAGTACTCGAGCAATGTCATGTTCCCCTGTCGCAGAGTGGACATTTCTTGCTCGATTAAATACGCTGGTCGCTTGTCAGCGTACGTAAAATCTAAGCGTGCTATCATGGCCCTAAAATTTAAAACAGTGTTAAATGACGCCAGAGTCATATCCGCCGATCCCTTTATCTTATTTCTAATTATGGCAACTGCCTGGTAGTGTTTGGAGCTGCCATCAAAATTCTGAAATAATTTGTAGGCGGTATGCGCCGCCTGCCTCCAAGATATGTAATTTTCCTGTGTTCCATCAAAGTCGGGAAGAGACTTGACAATATCGAGAGACTCGTTGCATTCAACATTCTGCCCTATTTTCACTTCCTCGAAAACCTCTATCTCAGGGACACCGACGTCAATTCTATCAATACGTCCGCTAATTTGCCTCAGTTCTTCGTCAAAGGTCTGTCTCTGTTGCGCGAGAGCGGCGCCAACTGCGGCCTCCACCACCGATTTCAATTGTTCCTGATTTAGCGCCATGCCTTCCCACCAGTTATTTGCATTCACTGAATTGTGCTGCCTTTTGTTTTCGATGCCTATTCCGCTTAATCCCTGTAATAGCTCCTCTATGTTATCGTCGCTCATCCGAAAATTTCTCACTCCTACCAAATCGACACACTTGCAAAAATCACGTGAGAATCACTTGTAAAAATCGTTTTTTCTCACACCGATAAAAACACTAATAAAAATTAACGAGCAGTCACTTACATGTTTCTCCTTAATTATCCCTAAATTAATAGTTCACGTTCCGTCGGCCTCAGTACTGCTGTCGTTTTCCTCTGGATTTTCGTCTTCCTTCACGATGTTTCTCCTTAATTATCCCAAAATTAATAGTTCACGTTCCGTCGGCCTCAGTACTGCTGTCGTTTTCCTCTGGATTTTCGTCTTCCTTCACGCTGCCCAAAGCTAAATCGTGCCTTGGTGACTTCTTCCTCGGTTTTTCACTGATGTAAAGTTTTCAAATCTGTGTTGATTGATGTTCACTTTTTTGTTTTTTCCTCCCGCTACGGCTTACAGCGTTATTTTAAGCAAGTTTTAAATCAAGCCCCACGTTGGGCGCCAGTTAATTAAGACAACAAATCACTTTCCGGACCAGAGCGATGTGCTCTTCTTTATTTTCCAATTCCAACTGACTACTCACTTAAAGCTAACTTATCTTCTACCCTAGGCGACACTGCTTGCAGTCGGCGATTATTGTTGTTGTTGTTGCACCTGGAATGCAGTGCAGCGTGGGAAGGTGCTGACGCGCACAGTTCTCGCGCTGTCCACTGTCTCGGTGCAGTTCCTATTACAGAACTGCTTATGGCAGCGTCTGCGGTATCGGGGCGACTCAAGAGGTGTTAACTTGTACGCTTATCACTTATTTTATGACAAACAACCGTACTATATGCAAACGGTAAAATGCCAGAAAAAATATGCAATTAAAAATAATGTTTACTTATTAATTAAATGTTAAATGTTACTCAAAAGAATACCTATGGACGTCCCTAGGCATACATACAGGTCCGTACCCGGGACGGTTTCTGCTACAACTGCCCTCCGCTCGAAATATGGGAAGATTCATTAAAGAAATATTTCATTTGAAATTTAGATGCATAAAGTTGCCGTAATACTGAGATAAACTTTTTCCTAAGAGTGATTTATGTCAAGAGTATGTAGAGTGTTTCAAATTGCAAAATAATTTTAACAAGAAACAATTAGAAAACAAATCCTCTTTTTATTAGACGTTATGAGGTCGCCTGAGATTTCAACCCAGGCTTTCGGCATCAACTACCAAGCACTTGTCCACTAAGCCACCGCGGCGTATACTTGTATTATGAATTGAAATCCTGAAAAATGAGCCGGAAAATTTAAAAATATCAAGTTTTTTGTATTGGGGCCTTTTAGCGGATATACCGTAGTAGGCGTGTTTATAAAACGGTGTTAGCTCAATCCCTCAAATGGATTTTTATGAGTGACTCAGTAGATAAGTGCTCGGTCTCTGACGCAAAGGGTAGCTGGTTCGACACTCAGCAGACTCATAAAAATATGAGCTGTTATTTTGAAAGTGGTATAAGTCCACTTTCTGTTATTGCGAGATATTTCATTGCTTACATTTCACTCTCAGTGTCAATACTGTAAGAACTAAAACTCCCATCTCCCAAATACTAGAACCTTAATTTTTATACCCTACACCTATGGTAATAGGGTATAATAACTTTGTGCGAAAATTGTAACGCATTAAAGGAGACGTCCTAGGTAGAGACATAAGTATATGGAAATGCTTAGAATCACTTTCTGTCTTGATTTCCGGTTGTCCGTCTGTCCGTCTGTCCGTCTGTCTGTCTGTCTGTCTGTCTGTCTGTCTGTCTGTCTGTCTGTCTGTCTGGCTGTCCGTTGGCTCAGGAGAGAAAGAAGGAGTTGTCCGATTTGGACCAAATTTGGCACACAGTCGCAGTGAACCTTCCACTACTTTAAGTTCTGAGATTAGCAAAATCACCCGAAGGACACGCCCACAACGGGCCTGTAAGTCCCACTACCTCGGATTTTTTTCGAATAAATTGCTATAATTTGTCTAATTACTCATTCAAAAGAATAATACTTGGTATTTAAGGTGAGATATAGACCCTCTGCAAAATACAAAAAAATGGGCGTGGTCCGCCCACTGTATAGGCGGCAACAATTTTCTGGTAAAATGGCTCTCAATTGACGACTTATTCATTAAAACGAATCAAATTTGGTTCCCAAGTTTAGTTTTAGGTCCTAGATGCCATATAAGAAAATGGGCGTGGTCCGCCCACTTTATAGGCGGTAAACTGAAAATCCTCATAACTTCCGTAATGTACACACCAGAGCATCCATATTTGGTCACTTCATTGCAGGTGAGAATACCTACATATTCTACAAAAATGGGCGCGGTCCACCCACCATGGGAGCCGTAAATTTAATATACCGATAATTTCTGTTGTACACCTGTCAGAGCATCAATATTTAGCATGTATAGTCCTATTAGGTATATCCTGTAGTCTGCCAAAAATGGGCGTAGTCCGCCCACTATGTAGGTTGTAAATCAAATGCACCCACAATTTCAGTGAATTATCACCCCAATTGGGAACATGGTGTAGGGTATTACTCTGTCGGTGAAACCCGACTGATACTTCCTTACTTGTTTTTTACTATAAATTGTGTACCCATAAAAATATCATAATAAGTTTTACCTATAGCTGCCATTATCTACAGTTTTGTAAAAAATGGACATACCACTTTCAAAAATAACAGCTCATAAAAATTATTGGTGCAATAGCCCGCGAAAGAGGCGTAGGCCTAGATTTCTTGCAATTATAACCCTTCCGTAGCGCCATCTTTCGCGAAGAATTGGCTGCTCTCCGAGGGTATACTTTTCCACAAAAAAGCTTCTAAATCGCGTTCGGATACGTAAATACGGCTTTAAGAAAATTTTATAATCCGTTAACTTGCGTTAAAATAGAACGAGCAACTTTAAATTATACTGGCTTTTACGCCAATTTAATATATGTATGTATGGTATGTATAAACGAGAATATAAATGTATGTTATATAAATACATACATTTATATTCTCTGCACGATTAAATTCTTCCGATTAAAAAATTGTGTTTAAATGCAGTTAAATATATGAATTTTCGTGTATTTAGGTATGCAGATAAGAAAAATCTAAGAGCTTCCGCTTGATGGTAATTAAATTGTTGATTTATTGAATTTTGAAAGTAAATACACACACGGGCACACACGCGAAACTGCCTATATTATATTTGATTAAATTAGCTAACTTCTGCTTGAGAGAAGGATGCGGGCGGACTGAAGCACCATTTGAATGTGAATGAACTTGAAAAGTAACTGAATTATAGATCTAGCTTGAGGGAACGAACAAAAATCTACACTGACATATACCAAAATATCAGTTCAGAAGCAACAGTTCAGAAGAATTATTGCAACAACAAAATATATGAGCACATACAGCAGCCTGAAAACCTGAAAATATTCAACTCAAAATCAAGAATTAAAATACTTGTCCTAAAGATGTTGCCAGCGATTTGTAAAAGAGTCACGCGGTGCTTGGCGGTGCCAGCCGGATTCGCAACACACACATACACGCGAACACACATATACAGGTACATACGCATACGCATACATGCATAGAAACATAGCGTTCGCGTTCCCTCTGCGCGCTCGAAAAGGTTCTCGAAAACTTGCGATTTGCTTTTGTTATGTTTTGTTGCTGTTGGTAATACATTCCCTGGTTTTTGTTTCTGTGTCTATTATCGATTTCTTGACAGATATAAACTTAACAATTTCTAGTGGTCAAATGTTCTTGTCAAGGAAGCAGACATAGCAGGCAAACAAACAAAAATACTAATTCATGTATTATTTATGAAGTTTGTGTGAAATGTGAATATTGGAATTCATTAGAAAGCCCACAAATACAAAGTCAGCATAAAGGGAAATCTTATATTACGATTTTATGGGCCTACAATTATATAATAGCTTTGTCTGACTGACTAAATGGACGTAACTTTGTTCAAAAATTTGTTCGTGAGGCGCGCTCCATTTGCGCCGGGCTCGAGTTCAAGTTTGAACACATACAGTTAATGGTTTTTGTGACAACAACACTGTTTCGAAAATGTTATTGAACTTTAAGCCCAGTTTAGGCTGTGCCCCTTGCCCATTTCACTTACCCATATGTACCTACAAAATCACTTTGTTTTAATTAAAGCAAAAAATACTTGAAGATTGTGAATGATACAAAAGAGTCGTACTAATTAGTTGTTTCGCTTTTGCTCGTAATTACATTTAAAAAGACGTACATTTTGTGAGTAACTAGAACAATTTACTCTGTTAATCATGCCTGCGAATATGAATATGTACATATGTATGTAAATTCAAATTAAGTAAAATTCGTGGGTTTCGTTATAGCTTTTAAAACTATAACAAACTCAGTACAAATTAAGAAAATCGTATACCTACACAAATTAAACAAGAACCTTTTGTATGTCTGTGAATATAAATTGTTGCAAAAATAAAAAAGCCTCACTAGAAAAACTGGAATTTAGTTATTAATGTAGCAACTCATGCAGCACGAGCGTTAATTAAAATATATTTTTCCACGGTAAAACATTTCTGAGCTTAAGCATGAACGCATTTGAATTTATAATAATGATAATAATTGATTGGCGCAACAGCCGCACCGGCTTAGGCCTTAGCTTTCTCGCATTATCTTGTGTGTGCTCGTTCTATTTTTAGCACAAGATAACAGGACCTACTCATTTATTCTGTAGCCGTGTCCGAACGGGAATTGAGAAGATTTTTATTTATTTTATTATATTATAAGCTTTATATTAAGTTCACTTCAGGTATGTCGGTTTGTATGTCGTCAAATCTAGTAATCAATTTTTCACCCACTTCCCGACTACTTAGAGATCTGAAACTTTGCATACATGCCTAAACAGGAGCACAATACATGAATCAATCAATTTTATGGGCGTAGGACAAGTGCGTGGCACTTTGCAAGCAACTACTCACTCACACTTCAATGAAACACGATAGGAACTTACTCGCCGCGCCTTGCACGCAAAACAACAACAACTCATCGCGCCACAAATATGCCACGAATATTAGGGTCGATCACAGCCGTATTATTTGTTAAATTGAGGATATGACATATGACAATAGGAGACACTGTGAATACCCTAAATATTGTGTACTGCTCTGGAAGTTTTAAATTCTTTTTGTGAAAAATTTCAGAGCTCTAAAATTGAATTTATGGAAGACTAAAAAGTAGAAAATAAAATTATATAAAAAAAAACTTTTTAAAAATAAGCTTTAATTTATTTAATGTACTAAAAATTTGAAAATAAATTGTTTCCAAGTCACTTGTATCTTACTATTAATAAAAGCTTGTGCGCTCAAAATCTATATTCACACTTACCTTTCATTACTGCAATCTATTTACAAAAAATAAATTAAATAAAATATTGTATCAATTGGTTGACAAATTTTGAACAAATGAGCGCCCCAAGCTTTTATTGATAGTAAGATACAGGTGACTTGGAAACAATTTATTTTCTACTTTTTAGTACATTAAATAAATTAAAACTTATTTAAAAAGAATTTTTTTTTTTATAATTTTTTATTTACATGGCAAGGTATACTCTCGGAGCGTTGCCAACTAGCTCGCGAGAGACGGCGCACAGTGGCTCGATTTGTCTTCTCACGTTGCAAAAATCATAACTTTTGAACGGATAAATATATCGGAATAATTTTTTTGCATTCTACAAAAATTGTCATAGCTTTAATGACACCAAAATTTGTTTGTGTGGATTTACAGGGTGTGAAGGAATCTGTTGTTAAAGTGCGCCTTTATGCAGGTAGAATAAATCGCACATTAAATACAACAAATTATGCGGAAATATTTAAATTTTAGAAAGATTTTGCATTTATAATGGCAACAATATATACAGGGTGTCATATGGCTAACTTATAATGTGGAGAAATGGAGTTATTAAGAACGTAGAAAATCTTGATTATTTACAAGGTGTCAAAAATTCAATAGGGATAAAATAAGTTAACGATTTTTTAAATATTTTAATAAAAATTTTAATAATTTATTTAATAGAATCCTTCCTGTTTTCTTAATAATTACATTGTTCAAATTTTGTTTAAAGAAAATAAAAATATTCGTGACGCTCCAGCAGTAAAAAAACCGAAAAATAATATATTTTTAGAAAAACAAGAAAATGGGCGTGGTCTATGATTAATATATAAGCATTTTAGTTAATTGTATTGCCTTCATATTCGAATAAGATCGTTTTATTTTTTCAAATTTTCATATAAAAACCCGAAAAAATGTAATTTTAATAAAAGTGGGCGTGGCAGGAGGCTGGTTCCAAAAAGTTTTAATTTTTAACTATAACGACATGATTGGAAGTCGCATACCAAATTTCAACTTTCTAGCTCAAAATTTAAGGTTCAATATTTGTTAAATGCTGTCGGACGGACATAGATGATCTATAGATCTCTCGATAAAAATCGCTCTAGCTCAAAAAGTATCAAAAAGTAGCAGCCAATTTTTTGGATATATTCTTAGAAATAATCGGTAATTAGTCTCCTGGTAACCATACTCTGAAGAAATTTGAAGTTTTTTTCAAACTCACCGCAAAGTTTAAAATCCATGGTAAAAAGAAGGTTATTAAAAATGCCATTTATAAAAAATAAAAAAATTTTATTTTTATTTTTTTATTTTGGTTTTCTTGGAATTGAGGAAGATATTTATATCTATTTTAAAAACCTAATTTTTGTATAGCCGTGTCACAGTTTTTTGAACTCAAACATGAACATTTTTTCCCAAAATTCGTTTTTTTGCTACGTTTGAAAAATCAGTCAACTTTGGCCAGCTCTACAGACCAAACTGCTTACGAAAATAAGTTAAAATTTTCACTTTCTTAAGGTACAATCAATTTCCTATCCGATGCATATAATAGTTTTGCTAAACCTTTCAACAAAAAAATAGATTTTTGCTATTTTTGCCACCTGATTCGGCCAAACGAGCCAGTGTGCGGCGCGGCGGCGCCTGAATTTATGAAATGCTTAATTAGTAAAGGCTATGCCACCTATATTTACGACGACTGCTCCTAGTTTAGCGGGCATAGAGTCAACTAGAGCGATTATTGTCTCTTTGGTTATTCAAGTCGAGCGTTTGTCGAATTGGGGCCCACGCAAAAATGTTAACTCAATTGACAAATTTTGAGGTAGTGCACTCCTGGCAATGAAGCGAGTACGAATTGTTATTTACCAATTCTTTATAAACATTTTATATACAGGCAGACAGAATGCACAAAAAGCAGACAGTAATAAATTTATAGTTTGTAAAAATAAAATTCATTTAAGTTTACATTTAGCAAAGTTAATTGGCTGAATCGTCAATAAGCGTCTGGCTTCACTAAACCAGCATTTCGGTCATACAAAACTCAGGTTCGTAAAATTCAAAATTTGCAACACATCCGCAATCGATGCCCATTAATATTGATATCATGTGCTCTTAAGCAACACCTATCACGTGTTCTTAATGCTACTAAAAAAAAGTAGCAAATGTTAATCAAGATTAAAACTGTTGTTAATTCTTTGTAAAAGTTGTCCAGTTGGATTTGCCTGACCACCGGCAAATCTACATCGGTATGCAAAATAATAGCAATGATTCTCTTTCGTTGGAAATATAAATATATTTTTCATTGCTTCTATATACTATTTTCTTTATGCGAAAATAGTAATACATATAGACACCAATTTATAGAAATAATTACAAGACATTGCTGCTTCGATTTCCGTTTCTCCATAACCTCTATTATAGCGCAAAATAGGCTCCGTACAACTTAAATTTTGCGACAGTTAACACATTTATAACTATAACAAGTAAGGAAGCATCAGTCGGGTTAGCCCGACAGAATAGTACCCTACACATAATAAGACTTGGGACGGTGGATCCACTGAAAACAATTTTATTGTGGATGTATTAAATTTACCGCCTACATAGTGGGCGGACCACGCATATTTTTGGAAAAATTTAAAGGTAGTCGTAGCAGAAATGAAGTGATCAAATATGGACTCTCTGGTGTATATATTATAGAAGTTATAAGGGTTTCCAGTTTCCCACCTATATTTTGGGCGGACCACGCCTATTTTTTCCTATGACGTAGATGGGCCACACCTTACCTTAAATACCAAATACCACTCGTTTCAATGAGTAATTAGACCAATTACAGTAATTTTATCGAAAAAAACCCGATGTAGTGGTACTTACAGGCCCGTTGTGGGCGTGTTCTTCAACTGATTTGGCTAATCTCGGAACTTAAGTAGTGGAAAGTTCACTGCGACTGTGTACCAAATTTGGTCGAAATCGGACAACTCCTTCTTTCTCTCCTGCGCCAACGAAAAGCCAGACAGACAGACGGACAACTGGAAATCAACACAGAAAGTGATTCTGATCATTTATATACTTATAAACTTATGTCTATACCTAGGACGGTTCTCTTAATGCGTTACAATTTTCGCACAAAGTTATTATACCCTTTTACCATAGGTGTAGGGTATAAAAATATACACAATTTTAACAAGTATATAATTTGTTTCCATATAGACAAAATTTTTGGTATAAAAGAATTTATTATTAGGCATAAGAAATAAAGACTAAAATTGATTGGCCGTAGTTAGGTGGGATGTGTGTCCGTGTGAGTATGAGTACATATGCGATGACGTATAATTCGAATTGCTTTTGTAGTCGTGAAAGATGCCAAAATGTGCTTGTTTAACTTTTAGCGCGGACAACAGCAACGGACACAAAAAGAGCAAAGCGATTACAACAGTGACAAAAAACACTGAAAAAGAAGACGCAACAACAACAACTTGTACCATTGTACAGTACAGTAGTAATCGCGGCAAAAACAAGTTGTATGTAAATCACTATTTTCGATGATTGCAATTGTTGTTATTGTTGTTATTCGGACCGTGGTAGATGTTGCGGTTGTGGTCACGAATGACAACTAAGTTGGCAACCCTGAAATTGACTGGCCCGCACACAAATAAACCTGCTGTATTTGCTGCATGCATAAAAAGAAGCGTCAACACACACACACACACGCACGCAAGCTCAATAATTGCAAGCGGCCGTTGTGTGTCTCAAAACGACCCATGAACTTTACAACCGATTACGGCGACAACTGCGCGCAACTGCTCCTCGAGAGTGCACTTGCGCGCACGCTTCCATCTTGCCTATTGACCATATTTCCGTTGGAGTTTTACTTTCGTGGTATTCATTCGGGTGTCAGTCGAAGAAAATATGATGCGTGTCAGCTGGTCCGCTGGTCCGAGCGTGCGTGCTTGGAATATTGCAGTTTCATCGAGCCGATGTGCCGTTCGTTGATGGATGCTCTAACCGGTTTCTCTTCGTTCGTTGCATTTTAAGTAAATGAATTTCATCTATTTTGGTCTTTTCACTCTCGTCTACCTTTCCACCTTTAGTAGCTGTCGTTATTGTTGTTGGTGTTTGGCTTTTTTCCAAATGTAATTCACATTCATTCAATACCCTACACCTATGTTAATAGGGTATAATAACTTTGTGCGAAAATTGTAACGCATTAAGAGAGCCGTCCTAGGTATAGACAAAAGTATATTGAAATGATCAGAATCACTTTCTGTCTTGATTTCCGGTTGTCCGTCTGTTTGTCTGTCTGTCTAGCTGTCCATGCGCACAGGAGAGCAAGAAGGAGTTGTCCGATTTGGACCAAATTTGGCACACAGTCGCAGTGAACTTTCCACTTCTTCAAGTTCCGAGATTAGTCAAATCGGGTAAAGAACACGCCCACAATGGTCCTGTAGGTCCCACTACCTCGGGTTGTTTCGATAATATTAGTGTAATTTGTCTAATTACTCAATGAAAAGTATAATACTTGGTACTCAAGGTAAGGGGTCTGTCTTCTATGTCATGCAGAAAAATGGGCATGATCCGCCTACTATATAGGCGTCAAAATTTCTTTCCTGTAAAATAGCTCTCAATTGACTATTTTTGAATTTAAATGAACTAGTAATAACTCCCGATTATCGGGTGTGCCCTATGACATAGCTAAATAAAATTTAAAAAAAAATGTACTTAATATTGTTGCCAAAGTTTTCCAAATCTATTCAGCAGGCTGAAGAGATATATCAAAAGGAAATAAACGAATACAAAACTTTCGAAATTTAAAACTCTAACATTTTAGAACATTTTCAAACAATCTTCGAGAACTTATGCCTGAAAATTCATGGTGAAACTTTCAAAATGGTGTATCATTCAATATTGTGCAATTCTTAAACCGTCTAGAAAAGCACATTCTTAGAATAATAGCATGTCTGTCAAATAATCCATAGACCTCGTAAACTTTAAAATGATATATAATTTATCATGCAACTCTCTCTAGATCGTCTGAACTAAGCGCCGGTCTTCAAATATATAATAGATGTAGCATTCTTTAATGTTTGTAATAAATGCAGTGCAAGCACAACTGTGGCTCTTCAGCGATTAGTGGGAAAGGAGAGAGTGTGTGATTTTTCTATTCCCTTGTCTCCATCTTCCCGCTAGCACGCAGATTTTTATGTTGAATGCAATAATGCTTTGCACAATAGGAAATATGGGCAATCTTTAAACGCTATTATTTTGGAAATGACTTGACCAATCGTTGATCTGATATTTTTGTGCGAATGTACTGATCGAAATCTTTAAAATGATATATAATTTATCATGCTACTCTCTCTAGATCGTCTGAACTAAGCGCCGGTCTTCAAATAAATAATAGATGAAATTTGGTTCTTAAGTCCACCTATAGGCCCTACACACCGTACAAAAAAATGTGCGTAGTCCGCCCACTATAGGCGGTAAGCTGAAAATCCTCATAACTTCAATAATATACATATACACCAGAGCGTCCATATTTGGTCACTTCTTTGCTGGTAAGAATAGCTTTTAATTCTCCATATATGGGCGTGGCCCACCATGGGGGCGGTAAATTAAATATATCGATCATTTCGGTTGTACACCTTCCAGAGCATCAAAATTTTACACATCGCTATTAGGTATAACTTGTAGTTTGCCAAAAATGGGCAATGCACCCACAATTTCCCCACTTGGGAACTTGGTGTAGGGTATTACTCTGTCGGTGACTTGATTGATTCTTCCTTACTTTTTGTCATTAAAAGTGTCCAGTTCTTGGCGTTCGCTAATAATATTGATAGAGTCTGTCACACCAAGCGTAATGTTATCCCTGCTCTTCGCTATCGAAAGAAAGTTAGCCAAACAGGGTCTGGCGGTAAGCAAGTGCAAGGGTATGTGTATATGTTTTCAACACACAAGGAGACTCGGCACCGTGACTCCAATTTGGCAACTGAGCACTAAACTTTCGAAACTGCCAAGGAGTTCACATATCTTGGCACCGCCATCACCACGATTTGAGATGCCAGCTTGTAAATAAAGCGAGGAAGAACTCTGGCTTCGCAAGATCTTCTTTACTAGCTATACGCCGACATCGATATAGTCATCATTATCTAGCAGTTTCACTAACTCCAGCGAAGCAGGTATCTGAAGCGTAGTCGGCGTGAGAGGCGGTGCCGTGTTACAATAAATAAAGAAGCAATTGGCAACACTTGGCATTTCCAACTGTAAAAGGTGCGCGCATAGCAGGGGGGCATGGAGAGAAGCCTTATGTCAGGTCGTAACCCGGTAACTTGTTGTTATTGACCAATCAAGAAGAGAACGTGACAATATGCAAAGCATACGAAACTTTTTTCGCAATATTTTTACATAAAAAGCACTTCTGTTTTGATCCGAAGTTAATCTGAACTTCAGGTAAAATATATTTTTATAAATATTCGATGTCTAAACATCAATATAGTATATTACACTAGCAATTCAGTCCCGTTTTAGTGACCTCAAATATATGGGTTGCAAAGCGGTGTTTAAGAGGTAATTTGGAACTAATAAGAAAACTTGTATCGATTGGGCGATTGATTCTCAGATACAATTTGAATGTTAATATGTTAACATTGTGCGAAAATTGTAACGCATTAAAGAAGCCGTTCCAAGGTAACTGATCAGAATAGTTTTCTATTCTTATTTCAGGTTGTCTATACATATATCCGTGACCGCAAGACTTGATTATTTATCCTTATCTCTTCCACAACTGCCTGGACTCATAATTACTAACTTTTTTGGGATCGCAGTTGCAAACATATAAAGGCTCAGCGGACAAGTGTATAGTCGCTCATGCGGGAGTTCTGGGTTCAATACCTGTCTCCTACCATCTAATATAAAGGAATTTGTTTTTAAAATTTTTCTCCGAGATTATTCTTTGTCATGAAAAGCTTCTACTTGAACTCGACTATTTTTAGCTATCGTTAATTGCTTTTAAAATATAACATGCACAAACAAGTTAATTCGAGAAAGCTATGCCTAAGCTCACACCGTCGGTTGCGCCACTAAGTTTGTTGTTGTTACAAAATACATATCAACTAAAATGATCCTTTTAAAAGCTCTTCTCAATTAAACATTTGGTAGAATTGAGGCAATTTTATTTAGTAAGTAAGTAAGTAAGAACCTAGTAAGGGATTTCTTTATTACAACTCATACGAACCAAACACTGTTTAGAACTTGCCGGTTCTTTAATTGCAACTGTTGTTCTATTAAAAACTTGAATAATTGTAAAAACCAGAAAATAATAATAGAGTTTTTTAAGTAAACTGCTTAGAATGAGTAGACCGCTGCTTTTCGTAAGCTGAACGAAAATATGTAAGCCTTTCTTTTTGCCTGTTATCTGTAATTCTTTTTAAATCTCGAATTATTTTTGCGCAATGTTGATTCCATAGAAACTGGCGTTGACTTTTAGGTAAACAAATTTTGACTTTTATTTAAAAGTTCATAATGATAAAATTGAATATCTTCAGATGCAATGGACAGATATTATGTAAAGAGCTGTTCATTCAAATTCAGCATATTCAAACAAACAAACAAAGGTAGCAAAAATATCAAGAACACTCGATTTAGCTGATAATGAGAGTGATGTTACTATTGCTGCTGCTACTAATGACGATGATGACGACGACGCTGCATATATTGTTAATGACAATGATGATCATCTGTCTAGATACATGTAGCTACACTCACACATAGGCGCCAAGCCATAACACATCGAAATTAACGCTGCGAACGTCAGTCAAGTCAAGCCCAACAACAGCATCACGAATTATAGCTAGACACAAGAAACAAGAAGAGGAAGAGGAATAGGAAGAAGAAGAAGAAGAAGAAGTAGCAGTGGCAACAGTAGCATGAAACTCGTCTTGAATGCTATTCGAATTCCAGCTGCAGCGTCTGACTCTCTCACTCTGCGCCTGTGTGTGTGTGCGCGTGGGCCTCGGTGTGTGTGTGTGGCTTGCTTCTGTATGTGTGGCATTATAAGTGGCTATAAAACACTTTGCAACTGGCAACAGACTTTTGTTTTCGTTTGCGAGTTACAGCGTTTGGTTGTGCCCAAACACGGTGGTTGAGCTTTAACGAATTTTCTGTTAAGTTGGCCCCAGAAGCGTTTCTGAGCAAAGGTAAGACCGCGTTACTGTGTTGTGTAGAAGCTGAAGGATACACGAGTCAAGATGGTGCGGCTGCCAAGTGAATTTTTGCTCTGTGTTCTTGCTAGTGGATTACACCGAAGGCGTATAAGTGACCGGTGAAAGTGCAGGCCAAGTTCTGTGTGTGTGTGTGTGTGTGTGTGTGTGTGTGTATAAATCATGACGGCACAGAGGCAGTTTTAAGTGTAGGACATTTCCCTTAAAAAAATGTATTTCAAAATAGTATCTTGTGATAATGCGAATTGCCTCAAGGCAATAAGATGAGCTGTATGAGGCGTATGAGTGTGATTTGATTTGCTGCCTTTGGATGTTGCAATGCGTGTGGACTGCGAGATACTTTTGCGAAGTTGAAATGTGCATAGGATTGCATTGAATTATGAAAAAAGTATATATATATATATTGGTTTTGCTGCGTTTTTTGAAACTAAATGCAAATGCCTATTTTTTTAAAAGTGCTTGTTTTGTTATTTCTTGTAAAAGTTACGGATTTGGATGGGCGTACCCAGACATTATTTTGTTGACTTCAAAATTTTGTGTCTGGCTAAAAAAATATAAACTTTCAGTGTTTATGAAACTTTTTCAAATTTTTATTCTTCTGATGATTTATTAAGGAATGTTTTGGTGTTGCCTAATATTTCTATATAAAATTAGCTTCCTCCAGAAATGTTCTTGCAGTACATATTATATATGTATCTAGTTATTTGCAAGTCTTTTAAATTTTAATTTTTCAACCCGCATCCATCATTTGTATAAAATTTATGTCGATTTCCGACATTAATATTTTAAGAACAAAAAAGAACATTTAAAACTTTCGCTTTTCTTCTTAATCTGTTTTTATTCTATTATAAACAGCTTAAATCGTCAATAAAGAAAATAGAAGAAAATATTGTATGGCTTTGTTCTATCTGCATCAAATTGCTGAGTTGTTGCTTGATATCTGTCTTTTTGTCCAGCACTAGCTAGCGCCTTAATGAAAATAACTCTTTAAATGCTGTGGCCAAAAGCAATAATCGATTAAGTCCAAAGTTCCTATTTCGACCAAACACGTTCTAAAATTTCGAGCCCATTCTTTATAAAATTTTTAAGGCTTTTGAAAAAATTTTTTGATTGATAATAGTCTATTATATGATATTTAAAATATGCAGAGCTATTATTACAATCATTATGCTTCAGAAAATATTTAAAAAAAACAGTTATGGTTATGAGCAATTTTTGAAATTGCAATACATGTTCACCCTAACTTAAGCAAAAAGTTTTTATTAAATTACTTTTTTTCTAAAACCAGTACAGACTCCCCGAATCGACCTAAATATGTAGTACAGTAAAAGGAGCGTAGTGATAAGTCGACTTAGGCGACTTTATTGCTTGTGACCACAGAATTTGTACAATACCATTGTACAACAAATTTATGAGAGTCATAGATTTTAGTATGTTTTACCGAATTTTATTGCAATAAAGTCACACAACCACATTGCCACTCCGTATTTGATATCAGAAAGCGAAGGCATTCATTTGGCGCTGCCGAAAAGTGACACAGACTTACCCCACTTGCCGCGTTTCACTGCAAACTCGATTTGAATTGAAATTAATTCAAAGCAAGTACTACGAAAATGCATACGACAACGCCAAAGAGGGAGCTCGAATTTCAAAATTTGTCAATTAAGTATTTGTTGGAAATCACAACACGAAGTCAAGCATTACCAAACTAACAAAGCAACGAACCAACAACTCACCTACAAAGAAGGTGTCGCTAGCAGCAGCAAAGAAATCGGCAACAGCGGTTAAATTTGAGTTGGGAAAGAGTAGCCCACGAAGAAACAGGCAAGATAAATTTAATTCTTCCTAAGCTCGTGCTTCTTCCATCAATCGCAGTGAATTCAAAAATAATTTTTGAAGTGTTGATCACGACACACAAGTCATGTTAAAACTGAAAAGGCGAAAGCTCGTGAGAAACAGTAAAAATTCAAAATTTGCATCTAGACTTAAAAACTTTTGGAACTATCGAAAGAGCAAAATAAATAATAAAAAAAAGAGCGCCTTTCCATTGGAACTCTACGACCCTCGGAAAAGTACTCTATGCGGTCGAGATTGAGCGTGCGGAAACATGTTCTATGTAGGCATTTAAAAAATTTTACATATTTAGCAATCAAGCAAGTGTACAAAAAATCATTTAAGGTCATGCTCAGGTACTTTGACGGACTGAGCACTGAGGCGAATGGCCAGCTGGGCCAGCTGGAGCTGCTTGTATAATACCAGCGTATGCGTATATGTATGCCAAAGATGTTAACTGAATTATTTATCAATAATGATATTAGCAGCAGCGACAACAACAACGTTAACCAAATCAACAACAACAAATAGAAAAAGAGCCAACAGAAGCAGACAAAAACCGATGGCAACGCCAACGCCAGCCAGATATTACAACATGCATATATGTGTGTGCATCTTTTTAAATGTCAGCAATTTTGTAAAAAAAATATACAAGCAACCGGTTGTGCGAACATCCTTGACACAAAAACAAATCAAAATGCTCGATGCAGCACACAGCGACCCACAGAAAGATGGGCACTGCATGCGTGCACGCACACAGAGCGCCATGGCCTGCGTGTGTGTGTGTGTGTGTGTGTGTGTGTGTGCGGGCCAACAGAAGCCAAAGAAGCAGCAGCAGAAAATACTGTCAACGCATTGGGATCGCTAAAATATGCGCATATATTTGAAGGCATTTGGCTCTGCGAACAAAGCTGCCATAAATAGTTTCCGAAAAAACAGCATTTAAACTGTATGATCAATTTTTATGCAAACACCAATATTTATGTATTTTTAATTTAGTTAATTTGATTGTCGTATTGTCGATTTCATAAATCAGCAAGCAGGTTCGTTTCTTAGATCTTTTGTTTAGTTAATTCTGTGGTCAAAAGCAATAACGACTTAAGTCGACTTAAGACGAAATTGAGTTGACGTTACCACTGTATTCCTGACGTTAATGCGCATATTTTGTTCAAACCCCGGTATCTGTACCCATCTCAGAAAAAAAGTTATTTAAAAAAAACACATGCACTTATGTACATGCACTTATGTGCATTTCAAATTTCGAATTGCATTTTCTCGAAACAGTTGTTTTCGACTTAAGTCGTTATTGCATATGACCACAGAATTGTGCGTTTGCCTTCAAAGTCTCCTAGTGGCGTCAGCTCTTAACCATTTAGTAGAGCACTTAGTTAAGCCTATACACTACTTCCAAAGAGTTTATAGTCAACAATTTTTTTATAAAAATTATTAAATCTCTTTCTTTGCCTTCTTACAGATGAAAGTCACACTTGTGATAGCTGCTTTTTGCATAGTGGCTGCTTGTGCTGAACCGGCTATAAGCCAGGCCAGAACCACCACATCCACGAAACCAGGCAGATTCTTGTCGCTGCCCGTGCCAGCCAAATGCGCAAGCCGTAAGTAACAGCGAACACATGCACACTGACACACTTACACAGACAACTAGCCCAAAGTGGAAACCAGTTAACCCATATGGGCACTGCACATGCCAGTAGGCCAAAACGCACTCAAATGTGCCAAAAGCGAACCACTATACGCAAAAATACGTCAGCCATGATACGTGTTGCTATTTGTTGCCACAGTTAACATTCTTTACTATCCACTGATAACGAATACTGCATTTTAATTAGTGAATAATCATGAAGTTCATATGTCACTGCGGCCACTTCACCACAGCGATTCCGGCACAGCGCGCCGTTAGGAAAAGTTGTTAAATTGCAGTGAGTGCATCATTACTCATGCAATGCATTTGCTGGTGTGCTTCTGAAGCTGAGTGTAAAGACTTTCAATATCTGGACGCCCAACACCAAATTTACCCAAAACCCTGCGAAATGGCCGAACAAAATTTTATCAATTTTAGAATCATTAATATTGTAAAACGTGCAAATTTTCCCCAAAGACAATTCTAAAATATTTTTGAGCGTTGCAGAAACATTCCTCCGAATGTTTGCAAAATTTTTTTCAATTAGCATCTCTAGACTACAAAACAGTACGCACACGCATGAGGCTTTTTTGTTTGTGTAAAAGCGCAAATATGAACTTTGTAAATTTTGTGCATTTCTAAAAGCCACTCATGTAACGGGCTGCGGTTTGCAGCTCACCGCGCTTACGTTATGTGCGTGGCACGAATCGTTTTAGCGTAAAATCTGCACGACTTCTCATTTTGAAATGTGGTCGACGCGGTTTAGAACTTGCCAAACGGGTCTTGCGCAACACACACGCCAAAAAATGAACGCTCGGGCATCAGAATAAATTGGCAGTGGAGTGATGTTTGCATGAGCGCTCGTCGATTCGAGTGGGTTGTTTAGTAAAATTAAGAAGCGTTGCGGGAGTTTTACCAAAACAAGTTAACAACAAAAAACCGGCAATTGACAAGCGTACCGGGAGCACGAACGACAGTTGCCACTGCTAATGTTTTTGTCTGTTTATTAGCTGAGACATTCTGAGATGCTAATTAAAATTAATTTTATTATCCCACGGAAAGAAATGCTTTTTAACGGGGAGGAGGGGGGAGGAGAGAAGTATTCTATTTAGCCGTGTAGAAGCGTTTAGTGCCAGAGAACGTGCCAGAAATAAATTTTTTATCTGGCAGTGGAAATACACCACAAGTGAATCTATATTCTTAGCACATGTCTCGGCTGATGCAGCGCTGCAAGCAGGCAGTGGGACGGGCAGGTGAGGTAACAGAATATTAAAGCGAAAAGCTCGCAATTAAGACCCAATATGATTACTTAATTTATGTCAATAAATTGCCACTGACAAGAAATCGGAAGAAATCGCATGAGCAAATCGAAGCACATCAGCTTCGACGCTGACATCAACTCACCAACAAGCTTGCAGCTAAGCGGCAAGGGAGCAGACAGATTTTCAACCCGGATATGCAGACAAAGTGCTGTATTTGTTATTTCGTCATTGCACGACCGAGTGCATCAGCAAATCTTCCAAGCACAGCTGAATTGTAGCTTTTTTCAGATACAAATAAACTATGTTGCTGCTGCTGCTGTCAGTTGCAGTCTTTCGGGAGTCTTGCCACTGGCGATGAGTCAGCTTTTAACTCTTTCTTTCGCAAGCTCGCCAATTAGGTAGTTTAGGTGCATAACAGTATAAATAGTTAGAGTTAGGTGGCGGAGAGAAAGCGAATTTACCAACACAGCAGCCAGCCCCCTGTGGTGCAGTATTTAGCATTTTGGCCCATCAAGGCATGGCAGCAGAGTTCGAGTCCTCACTTGACCGAAAATGCCTGTAAACGATGTTTTGAAAATTAGTAGGATTGGCATTTAAAAACAAACGGCTCAAAATCCTAACTAATGTTATACGTATGTATATATGTGTGAAAGTAAGTTTGCTTCTCTTTGCTATGCTTACAAGTCCCTTTCCGCTTCACTAATTTCTATAATAGCTTGCTCACGCAATGAAGATGAATATGTATATTATACTTTTATACCCGAAATATACGTGGGCCTAACACCTCTCATACAGCTTACATTCTCTACGTGGTATATCTTGAAAAATAGTATTGCATAGTGACACAATAATACGAGCTACTTTATTCAAAGAAACTCTTGCGAGACTCTTTTTAAAATACGCGATATGGTTAAATATAGGTATTAAAGTGATATCCCCAAGCTACGAGCTTAAATTTATACGCTTTTATACGCTCAAAATATAAAATAATAAACCAGCGCACATATTCAAATTCCCAACAGCTGTTTGAAGTACGTACATATACGCAGTTTAGTTAAGAGCACTATTGCAACCAAATACCTTCTAAAATTGAAGAGAAATAAATAATTGCCGCAACCGCCCATACGGGCTTAGGCCTAGCTGTCTCGCATAAACTTGTGTGTGCTTGTTATATTTAGCACAAATTAACGGGACCTATAAATAACCGAACGAAGCTTTTCATGGCGAAAAATTCTCTCGGAGAATTGCCAATTCATCGAGAGAAATGGCGCAGCGCAAAGAAACAATTTGTAAAACGAGGCCCGGCTGAGATTTGGACCCAGGCCTCCCTCATCAGCGACCAAGCACTTGTCCACTGAGCCACCGCGGCGCCGCAAACATCTTCTGTTATGTCTAAATTAACCCCGCCTAGCTTAAAATTTGTTGCAATTGACACATTTACAACTAAATACATACATAGTTATAACATTAGTATTTTTTACCATACAGTCCACAAACTATAGAGATCCAAACTAATGATTTTATTTCTATAACTTATGTAGAACAATATATTTTTACAACTTCCCAGCCTTGATTTGTTGGTCTCTTTAACTTGTGCTAATAATAGCGCCAATTATATTTCACAAGTTATTCTTTTCTTTTGGCACAGTCGCAACATAAGTGGGCTTACAACATATGACGCGCACAGAGTAAAAAAGGCTTATATAAATATAAATATATTTGTAGCCTTCCCGTATAGGGAGCTAATATTTTTCCACACTGATCGACTGTTCGTCTGGTTTCTTGCTGTTTTCTTGTTTGTTAAGCTGTTAGTTCAGCTTGTCTGGTTAGTTTAGCAATAGTCCACTAACAATAGCTTGCAAGTTGCCTTTGTTTGTGCATAGCATTTGTTTGGCTCTTCAACATCGTCTCAGGCTAAAGTTTACAAAAAAGAAGTAGAAAATGCAGCTTCAACAGAAAATGGCAATAGCATTTACATCGACAGGCAGGAATTGCTGCTATTCCACCGTTGTCGCCATTTCAGTTTCAAAAATATCAATAGAAAGCTTATAAATTTATGATGCTTTTATGAAGCACAGTTGCATATTGACAATTCAAGTTTGTTGCTTTAGTCTTCGGTTTTGTATTAACGCTGAATAGCTTATATTGCAATGTATCGCCTTGACCCACATGCTCGCCGGCAGTCGTAGGCAGATCAGTCAGAATTTGGGTGTGTTTCACAAATTTCCAAAGAGGCTTGATAACTAGTTCCGCTATCTGTTCGAGCCCTGACAAGACCGGCGCGCGCCGCGGCGCTCCCAAACAAGTCAGACGAGTTCTAGCGATGGCGGAGCAGGAACACAGTATGTGTTCCAAAGTGTCCCTGCTACCCGCTTCTTTCGTTTTACGTATTAAAAAAATTTGAAATACAATCACTATATAGACAACTTAATGAATAAATCATTTAAATTCTTTTTTATAAATAAAATAAAATAAATACATATTTCGAATAATAAGCGAAATATTCGGAGAAACTGTTAATCTTCGAATACTTAGCAAAATTCTCGATTTCTGAATAGGAACAGTGCAGTGTTCTCTGGTTACCGAATACGAATGTGCAGCTTTGTTGAGAAAAATTAATACGAATAGAAACGAGAAGCTATACTCCCTGGTACTCGTTGCTATTTGTTCCGTTGTTTACATCGAATACCGAGTACCCGTACAGTATGTACAGCAGTAGTTTAGTTACCAAAACATATATATTCATGCAGGGCTCTATTGTTTATTGTCCAACTGCGAATGGGGCTAATGTACGTTTGAAATGCGAAAAAACAATTGCATAAAAGAATTTGCATTCCCCCTCCCCCCTCCCCCACGTGGTCGACGCCACCAAAACGGCAGCGGCAAACAATGTACCAGGCAGATGAACGTAGGAACGGAGGAAGAAACTGCCAGAGCTGATGCGTTCATTGACCAACTTTTGAATAGGCACAGCACAGCGACGGCATTTATGATTTACGTGCGCGTGCATTCGACCCGCATTTATCAGCTGAACTGAGACATTGCGGTTAATCAAAATGCGACGCCGCTTCGCATTAAAACCATTAAACAGCTTAGCTGAATCGGCCAATAATACGGTCATTAAGCTGCAGTTAATGTGTATTTTTACATTTTCGAATTTACTAAAAATAATTTAAAATGGTTTTGGGCAGATTCAAAACTTTTGGCGTCCATTTTAAGCACAAAATTGGAAAAATAACTTTCGAGGAAATTGCAAAAGCCAAATGCAACCATGTCGTGATCATTGTTACAAGCATACATTTTTTTCACCTATTTTTATAACGACTATTTTGTGGCGACATAACGTGAAGAAAAATCTATCCGGTATTGATATTTTTGGGCCAACATTAACTAACGAACAATGTTTTTGTATGGACATCGACTGACATTTACTAACATCGATATTTTGATGATATTGTTTTACCAATATTGTACAAACGCTCTTTTGGGATTCAACGGCGGCGTACAGTGCTCCATCCCCACACAAAGATTAATAAGAAATAAGACGCTACCTAGTTAATTATGAGAGCTAGGTAAATTCAAGATTTTAGCTTTGTTTTTATATAATAAGCGAAATATATCATAAAATTAAAATTAAAATTTACATTTTCGTTCTTGAGTAATTGCCCATTTATTCTCTTCGGTTTTGTATGCTATATATACAAATGCATACACCTTGTTGTAATTGTTGATTAATATATCTTTATTTCTCGTAAAATGTGCAACGTGCTGCTTAGAATGACAGTGCCCAAGTGACAGTCAATTCTGAACAGGGTTGCCTGGTGTCAATAACAAAAAGTATGTAATATGAGTACTGAAATAAAATACTAAAAGTAGTGTTCTCAACACCTTCCCTTTTAAGTTTGACGATCGCGAGTTATCCAGGTACAAATCTATCCACTGGTCTTCGTAATCGCTGAGATCGTTTAGGCAGCGGCGACGATGATGTTGTTGCATCGGCGCCTGGTGTAGTGTTCAATATACTCTCCGAATTTACTGCTTCCGTGTTGATCGTAGATGAAGTGTTATATTTTTCGGGGTTATCATATAATTCGAACGCCTCTGCCAATGATTTTGTCTTTGATGCTGATGATGATGTTGTGTCGGTGCAAGAGCGTTTTCTTAATTGATTCGTATGTGTGCGTATTAGTCGGCCGCTGTCAAGTAAAACATTGTACATAACTTTTCCAACACGTTCGATGACTTGTCCTGGTTTCCAAGTGAAACTGTTGTTGTTCGTGTGTATACTAGCGTACACCAAGTCCCGGCTGTTGAAGAGTCTATGCTTGGAGCCATGTTTTAGATTGAATTGTTGTTTCATTCCTTCGGTTTGTTGAGTGGGAATTTGTTGAATATCGTCCATTGCTGCTGGCTTGATGAGATCTAAAACGACACGAATATTTCTACCCAGCAGTACTTCAGCTGGCGACTTGTTGTGTGGTGCACTTCGATTCGGTGTAGATAGATAGCATTGCAGAAATGTTTGAAGATTTTCGTTTGTAGTTCCCTCTCCGTTTAATTTTCTGAGCGCACGTTTGAACGTGTCGACAAATCGCTCAGCTTGCCCGTTTGACATAGGATAGTAGGGACTGGAACGAAGATGAGTAATTCCGTTTTCCGACACAAATTTTTGAAACTGCGCACTAGTAAATTGTGTTCCATTGTCAGAAACTATTGTCTTCGGTAGTCCCAATCGTAAAAATATGTCGTTAAGAATTTCCAGTGTTTGTTGAGTTGTGATGGATTTCGTTGATACTATTTCTGGCCACTTAGAATATGCGTCGACGACGACCAAAAAGTAGTTTCCATCGACGGGACCAGCGTAGTCGATATGTAGACGTTCCCACGGCGCAGTAGGTGTAGGCCAAGGTTGTAGTGTTGTTTTGGTTGGCATTTTCGCCGACATTGCGCACGGGTTGCAGTTTCGTATGAGCGCCTCGATGTCTGTATCGATGCGGGGCCAATAAACGTAGCTTCTGGCAACTGCTTTTGTGCGTTCGACGCCTGGATGCCCACGATGAAGTTGCTTTAGGACACGTTTTCGAAGTACTTTTGGAATGACGACGCGTTGGCCAATCATGATGCAGCCGTCGCTAATGCTGATGTCGTCTTCGCGGTTGAAGAATTGTTTGTATTCGTCGTCTTCGTTGTTTGTATCCAGCCATCGAGTTAACACATAGTCAAATATTGGACTTAGTGATTTGTCCTTAGCAGTTTCGTATTTGACCATCTTGTGTGTGACTGGCAATTTTACTAGAGCATCAGTTAGAATTTGGTTTACTTCAGTTTCTAGTTTGACAGATGCGATGACATAATCCTCGGATGGTTGAGAGTTTCTGTCGATGAGACGTGAGAGTACGTCTGCGTATCCGAAGTTGTTCGTTGAAATGTAGCTGATGTCAAAATCGTATGCCAACAATTTGATTGCCCAGCGTTGTAACCGATTTGCTTGATGAACGGCAATGCCAGATTTCTTACCAAAAATTGCAAGCAATGGTTTGTGGTCGGTGTGCAGTTTAAATTTCCTGCCAAAAATCATCTTGTGGAACTTTGTAACAGCAATAATTATCGCCAGTCCCTCCTTTTCAATTTGGCTGTAAGCTTTCTCAGCTGGAGTGAGCGATCGTGATGCGTGGCTAATGGCTTTAACTGAACCATTGGGAAATTCATGAAGAATGCATGCGCCTAATCCGTAATTTGACGCGTCAGCTGCTACGATGATACCACATTGTGGATCATAATGCGTCAGTAGCAAATTTGATGAAAGAATTTCCTTTAAGTTACGAAAACATTTGCGATGCGTTTCCGTCCATTGCCATTTTGTATTTGCTTTTAGTAGCTCGTCCAGAGGTCCTCTATATTGTCTCATTTTGTTGATAAATTTGCTATAGAAATTAATAGCACCCAAAAATGAGCGGAGTTCTGAAACGTTTGTCGGCTCTGGCATTTGATTGATGGCCAGAACGCTTTCTGGATTCGGCTGAAGACCATGCTGATTGATGATATATCCCAGGTACTTTACTTCAGGGACGAAGAATTTGCATTTTTCGAGCTTCAATTTAAACCCGTAGTCCTGGATACGACGCAAAACTTCGTGCAAATTCCTATCATGCTCTTCTTGATCTTTGCCTGATACAAATATGTCGTCAATGTAGGCCGCCGCTCCAGATAACCCAGCGAGCATTTTGTCCATGACTTGTTGGAAGATTGCAGGAAACGTTTTGACGCCAAACACCATTCGATTGTATCGGAATAAACCCATGTGTGTATTTATGGTCAATAGATGTTTGGATTCTTCGTCGACTTCGATTTGCAGAAATGCGTCTGAGAGGTCGATGTGACTGAAGAACTTTGCATTTGCCAACTTTGCGAAAATATCTTCTGGCAGTGGAAGTGGGTATTGATGCGTTTCGAGTGCGTTGTTCAAACCCGTTGAGAAGTCGGCGCAAATGCGAATAGTTCCATTTGGCTTCTTGATGACGACAATCGGTGCAGCCCACTCGGAGTAGTTCACTGGCGAAATGACGTTGGTGTCTTGTAGTCGCTGCAGCTCTGCCTCAACGAGATTTTGTATTGCGTAGGCCACCGGGCGCTTAGGTCGAAAAACTGGCTGGTGATTTGGCTTTGTTACCAAATGAGCCTTTGTTTTGTTGCAGCAACCTAAGGTGTCGTCGAAGACATCTGGAAAAGTTTGTTTTAAAAGCAAAATGTTATTTGAAATGGATGTAATAACACTTCCCCGGTTTTCAGCGGTGACGCGGTTGCAGACCGCGTTAATGGACATATTGTCGAGTTGGAGAGCTTTTATCCAGTCCAGTCCCAATACATTGAGATCTTTGATTGGAGTAACGAAGCATGTTGACGATGCTCGCATTTCCCTGAATTTGATGTTGCGAGGACAATGGTAATTTGCCAGTTGCGCTGCGTGCTGTGTGTACTACATCGACAGCGTTGGAAACGTTGAGTTTGCTGAAGATTTCTTCCGAAATTATTGTTATGTCAGAAGCCGTATCAAATTGTAATTCGATGGGAGTGCCGTTGACTTCTACGGTAACATATTTTCGCTGCGATGACACAATTTGATTGGTGACGAAAATACTTTTGGACTGTACGTTTTTCGTCCCGTTGCTTCTCGAAAATGATTTCGATTTGTTGTCGAACTTGGCCTTCGAGTCCTGCCGCTTCTTTCTTGAACTGCAGTATCCGTCTTTGTGGCCAACTACGTTGCACTGGCCGCATTTGTGTTTGCTGTATGAGCAATCGCGTACATAATGCATGCCACCACAAAACCAGCTCGGAGTTTTCGGAGTCAGTTTTGTTTTATGATTTGCTTCGTGTTTGTGCACACGATTGACTTGAGCGTCTGCCTTTGATGTTTCGATGAGTGCGGTGTCTGCTTTTAAATTAAGCACGCGTTGACATTCCCTTGACAGAATGTCCAGCGTAATGGTACTAGTTTCGCTGTCTAGCTTATTCAGCATTTTTGTTCGGATTTCGAAATCCGATGGTGACTTCAGTCCCATTACAAAAATTAAACATTTGAATTGATCAAGAGTCAAATCATTTAATTTAAAATTTTCGCACTGTTTGTTCACGATACCTGCATACGTTATAAAGTCCGAAATTGGATCTTTACATAATTGCAGACAATTGTATCTTATGTTGAACTGTGATGTTTGAAGTCCGAAGAGCGTTGTTAGTTTCTCCACTGTTTGAGCAAAATTTAGTTGCCGTGGATGTTGCGGTAGAATATAATTAATATATTTGCTGTGGACAACGGTGTTAAGTTTCCGTAGTAACAGCCTCACTTTTGCTGCATCGTCCAATTTAGCAGCATCAATTTTAAACAAGTCTTCGTACCTTGCGTACCACGAGTCGAATGTGAGGTTATGTTCTGGGTCGAAACAGAATTCATTTATGTTCGACGCAAGTGCTTCGATGATGAACTCAGTGCCTGTTTCCACTTTTGGAGCAACGTTTGGTACGACATGTGTCGTTAAAATTTGCTTTACCAAATCTCGCAGAGCTTGATTGTCGCGCTCATGCTGCTGCTGCATCTGGTTGAAAAGTTCTCGCACGTCATCGTCCATGTTGCCAGTTGAGTCGTGTAATTGCAAATATTATTCGCAAACGAATCAAACCGATACACGCTTGATTTTCTTTTTTTTTCTTTTAAATTCCAAAATCTTCGTCGCCACTTTGTTGTAATTGTTGATTAATATATCTTTATTTCTCGTAAAATGTGCAACGTGCTGCTTAGAATGACAGTGCCCAAGTGACAGTCAATTCTGAACAGGGTTGCCTGGTGTCAATAACAAAAAGTATGTAATATGAGTACTGAAATAAAATACTAAAAGTAGTGTTCTCAACACACCTAAATCTCTTTTTACACGATAGACACGTTCCTAATAAACAGCATATAAAAATAGAACATGAAAAAGAATTTATGGGTTATTTAAAATCATGTTATACCAAAGCAATTCGTGAAAAATAAGAAAATTGTTAACTTTTTTACGCGGGTTCGTGAAATTCGAAATTCGTACAAAAATAATTCGTGTAAAAAGAGAATTAGGTGTATTGCACATTTCACGCTATTTCGGTATTGAGGATTTTCCTGCACTCCACTGGGTCAAAATGGATGCATCAGAAGATAATAAAAAGCGTGATATTAAGTCTTAGGCCAAGCTTTCTCGTATCAACTTGTGTGTTCTTGTTAAATTTTACACAAATTAACGGGACCTAGCGGATTGACAAGCCTTTCATGACAAAAAATTCTCTCGGAGAATTGCTAATCCATCGCGAGAAGTGGCGCCTCGTAAAGAAGCAAGTTCTACCTTAAGTAAAATTGTATTTTCTTTTGGTTTAAATAAAACTGAATACGTATTTTTGGCTACTTTTAAGCTTTCAAGAAGTGTTAATTTATTCCAACACAGTCAAGAATATAATTTTTTTTAAATTGTTTTTATCCAAAAATCGACATCTGGCTGTCGATCCATTGAAGGAAAATTTATTCAGGTTTGAAGAGTTGCACCACCAACAAAATTATTTATATGTTAAAAAATTTACTGATTTCAATTAAAACGATTGGTTTTCAATGCCATGCATTTTTTGATTTTTGCCATGAAACGGAGTGCTATGCGGCGCAGAGAATGAAGCACAACGAATAAGGCGCTGCAACAATTGGTGACTGGCGCAGCGAAACCAGTTTTAACCGTTGCCTTTGTGCCTTCTGATGCTGCATCTGCAGCGACGTTTGCATTGCACTTCTTGCTGCTACTGCTGCTGCCGCTTGCAGCGACATCGACCTGTTGTTTGCCTGCCCACAAGCAAGTTGCCATTGGCAAATCTTCGCCTTGCCTGTTAGCGTTAAGCATCTCTTGCGGCGCAGGGCTGAGGGGAGGTTTACCGAAATAGCAACAAGAGACTCCATTTGAGCTGTTGTTATGCAACACGCTGGCATCATCAACGTCAAATATGCCGAGTCATTAATGACACTGTCGGGCCATATGATCAAAAAAAGGGAGATAAAGTACAGAAAACTCGATAATGACAAAAATGAGGCAAGAGACGCACAGCAAGCGGCGATCGTCAACTGACGAGAGGCGAGGAGGGTAGCGACAGCTGAAGCAATGAGGAAATTCATCTTCGTGGCTTAAGTCTTTTATTTTTGATTTTAGGAGGGGGAGCAGAGCAGGGTAGTAATGATTACATTGGAAATCGCAGAACACCTCAATTTCAATGGCTAGGAATTGAAATTGGTAATTAATTTTGTTCAGTTCCAGAGGAAAAAATTAACACATTTTACGAGAAATTTTACTCGGGAATTAAAAAAAACACTTCCTGCACAGCGCCGCGGTGGCTCAGTGGACGGTCCCTGATACGTGGAGATGTAATAAAGAAACTTCGTTTCACTGTGCGCCGCCCAAAGAAGCAATTAAAAAAAAATTTTTTTTTCAGATGGCACGTGTCTGCTGGGTTTACTGCTGTTTTTTTCAAATTCGTGGAGATTATATTCCAGAATTACTCAACTGATTTATTGATACCTAAACGATATCTTTTTATGCTCTTATCTATCTTCCTATGAGGGCTTTTTCGATTGGATTCATGGTTTTTTAAAAGAAACCTTAAAGTATTTTAAACTTCTAAAAAGCCCTATTAATTTTCTCCAAACAATTGCCATATCAAAAAAAAATATTTTTGTTTTCTTATCGTAGAAGATAGTATAGACAAATATTTAATGAGAATCAATTGAGTAGTTCTGGAGATATATTTCGGATTTCAAGGCTGAAAACATATATGTTTATATACACACCTACCGAAACAAAAGCGACCTCATAAAAGTTCCGTTTTCTCCCTTAAGGAGTACGGAACCTTAAAAATTAGATATTTTTCATCAAAATCGGACGTTTTAGACAATACTAATATATATACATGTATTGTATACCCCAACTCTTTCATATATAGCTCCGATTGAAATGGCCTATTTTATAAGCTTTATATTAGGTTCACATCCGGTATGTCAGCGGTATGTTTGTCGTCAAATCTAGTAATCAATTTTTCACCCACTTCCCGACTACTTAGAGATCTGAAACTTTGCATACATGCCTAAACACGAGCACGATACATGAATCAATAAATTTTATGGGCGTAGGATAAGGGGCGTGGCACTCTTTTATCAACTCCAGATATGTGTGTAACTTTAGAACTACACATCACACATCAATGAAGCTCGGTACGAACTTGCTACATATCCATATCCCTCTGCTGGGAAAATAAGACGGGCGTGGCACCGCCCATACAAACCAAATCGTTTATATTGAATAGCTTTGGAACTAAAAGTCGTGCAGCATTGAAATTCCGTATACAGGCCCCTTTTGGATGCTTCGTCCCACTGGTAAAATTTTATGGGCGTAGGACAGGGGGGTGACACTTTTCAAGCAACTGCACACTTGGGCTTCAGTTTGTAATTATAGGTACACCACACATCAATGAAAAACGATAGGAACTTACTCGCCGCGCCTTGCAAGCAAAACAACAACAACTCATCGCGCCACAAATATGCCAGGAATATTAGGGTCGATAACAGCCGTATTATTTGTTAAAGTGAGGATATGACATATGACGATAGGAAACACTGTGAATACCCTAAATATTGTGTACTGCTCTGCAAGTTTTAAATTCTTTTTGTGAAAAATTTCAGAGTTCTAAAATTTAATTTATGGGAGACTAAAAAGTAGATAAAAATATTATATAAAAAAAAACTTTTTAAAAATAAGCTTTAATTTATTTAATGTACTAAAAAGTAGAAAATAAATTGTTTCCAAGTCACCTGTATCTTACTATTAATAAAAGCTTGTGCGCTCAAAACTTATCTTTCATTACTAGAATCTATTTACAAAAAATAAATTAAATAAAATATTGTATCAATTGGTTGACAAATTTTGAACAAATGAGCGCCCCAAGCTTTTATTAATAGTAAGATACAGGTGACTTGGAAACAATTTATGTTCTACTTTTTAGTACATTAAATAAATTAAAGATTATTTTTTAAAATTTTTTTTTTATATAATATTATTTCATTTTCTTATCGGAGTTGTGATCACCAAAAGTAGTTTCTTTAAATTTCATGTTTTGGGCTATTAGCCACTGCAATCAATGTTATTGAACAAATGTACACTTTTTAATAACCTTTTCCTGATTTAAAAAATTCATAAATTTACATTTTACTATTTTTTCTTTCCTTCCTACACACAGGCCCCAAAGAGTTTTCGTATCGTGGCAGGAACATGTTCCTCAGCTCACACGTGCCCGCCTTGGCCAACAAGAAGGTGGACTGGCTCGATGGTCGCAATCTATGCCGCGAGTACTGCATGGACTTGGTCGCTCTAGAGACGCAGGAGAAAAACAACCTAATCTTCCGTGTGATTCAGCAAAATGATGTGCCCTACATTTGGACAGCCGGCCGCATATGCGATTTCGCTGGGTGCGAGAACCGTCCCGATCTGGAGCCCAAGAGCGTCTATGGGTGGTTTTGGTCGGCAACTCGCGAGAAGATCCAGGCCACAAACCGCATTTCCACCGGCTGGGGCTACAACCCTTGGTCTCAGACTGGTCACAAGAAGCGCCCGCAACCAGACAACGCCGAGTACGACATCAACCAAACCAAGGAGCAGTGCTTGTCCGTTCTGAACAACGTATACAACGATGGCATTGCATGGCACGATGTGGCCTGCTATCATGAGAAGCCCGTCATCTGCGAGGATAACGATGAGCTGCTGCGTTACGTTGCGGCCACAAACCCCGGCATTCGTCTATAAGGAGTTTGGCCTCGTCATCGATTGTTTGTGTGTGTTTCCTTAAATTTATTAATTCTTAATTTGTGTTTTTAATTTTTTTAATTTGTATTTTATTTTAAAGAAAAAAATAATAGACTTTAGAATTAAATAATTCGCCAATTTTATAAACCAAGCAATGTTGGATGCACTCTACTCCCTCCACTCTCTACTCTTCGTGTTTGCTGCTGTATGCTCCCATGTCCCAACACCCAAGCTTAAAATTATCTCGGACACTCCGTAGCATCCCTTCTTTTTGTGTACTTTGTTGTAAAATATTTATTGTTCTTATTACTTTGTAAAATATATCTAAAAAGTTTGGAACCTATTTGATTTCTTCACTCAATTCCTCAAATTCAATAGTGATTAACAAAGAAACATTGAGCAAATCAATAGGAACCCTTTAAATATAAAAGCGAACTTGTTTTCTTATGGATTAAGATCAATTCTGCAGAACCATTTTAAACTTTTTCAATTTGTACGCCCCGTAATTTTATTTCCTTTTTTTAATGCATTACAAATTGTAAAGGACTTTCGAATTCTTGGGAGACTTCACTTTCTGCTTTTGTTTTTGAAATGCTCTTTGTTGTGCGTGCGCTATTGTACTTTGCTCTTCGCACGCTTATGTCCACTGGAACACGAGCATTTCGGTTTGCTGCTACTTGAACTGATTGGTTCTCTTCTCCTAGAATCACGGTTGTGGGCTTTGCTCTTATCGCACTTGATGGTTATTGTCTGCTCTTCGACTGGTAAATCCAAATCCGGACTAGCGGACCAGCGCCAATTACGTGATTCTGCTCTTTCCGAGTTGCTGTTATCATTCCAGCTGCAACACAAGAGATTAAATGCAAGAAATTTGGTTGGTCAATTTAAAGAGTAAATTGGCTAGACCTTAGAGTTCGTGCTGATGAGGGTGTCCTGGAGTTATGCATCCTATTCATGGCATTGCCCGTCGGTTTAGTATACTCTAGTAATGTGTTGTATTTGTTTCCTGGATTTCTAAACAAATGCAAATAATTGCAAGTTTTACCTTTGGGACACTTACGATTGAGCGATAGGCCTTGAGTTCAGATAAGAAAAAATATGTAAATACAAAAGTTAAGGAATTGCAAATGCAAAATGCTTAGAGCTTCGTAGTGTCTAAAAAGGATACTGCTTGCTTTCCCATGCTTCTGCCTTGGACAGATGATTTCAGATTGCGTTCCACATACCACAAATCGCTCCTCGCCAAGTGGCTAAGTGGGAAAATTCAGCATTCAAACGTTTTCCAGCATAGTAACTACCTTGTAAACGAATAAATGCCTTCAACGCAGATCTGTGTGGAATAAACAAAGAAAGGAATGCAAGTTTCGTCAAGGTATTTAGATGTACACACTTTTCCTTGGCATATTCCACAAACGCATGCCCACTCAAATGTGACTGCGTATTGCACACCGTACGAAAGTTGAGCATTTTGCCGCAACTTTCTAATTCTGGTACTTCATCGTCGAAGAATGCATCGTAATCCGCACGCAGATCTCGCTCACTCAACTCCAACATCGCATCGGCTGCTGCGTATTCACTGTGTGCGCTGTGTTCCAACAGTGGGTGCGTGTAAAAGTGTCGTACTAAAATTGCTGTTGTTGTTTTTCTTCTTCTGCTATTGCCATGTAGCAATAAAGCAATTATAAAGTAATAATAATAATAATAAAATTTTGCATTTCCACACCACCTGCAAATGAGGTATGCAAATTGGCGCGTTACCGTTTTTTTGTCTATGGGTGTGCGGTTCCCCAGTAGGCCTATGCACCCAATATAAAATATAAGATATTGTCGGACCGGGAGTTGAACCCGTAGTCCTACTACGCATTTATTTTATACCAGCAGTATCGCGCCACTACGCGGCGACTCTCCTACTTTTCCTTCTCCTTACCCGAAAGAAGGTTACAAAGCACGTCAGCACTGTTGTCACGTTTAACCAAAACTTTAATTAAAGGAAATAAGCTCATTTTTCTGATTGGTAACGTACATGCTGCGTTACTTTATTCATTCCGGATAAATAATGGAAGAAGATAGTAGTAGTGATCCGAGAGGGAACAAATAAAGGAGCAAAAATATAATTGTTACTATGATTATCACAAAATTTTGTGTTTAGTTGAAAATAATAAAAAAAAATTGTGTGAGGTTTGTTTTCCAAAAAGATTTTAATTTAGTATATTCTTATTATTCCACCTTAATAGAATAATTTCAACTTTTCGTCTGATCCAATGTGCGGGTAATTCAAGGTGTCCTACTCTTCCTCTCGTTGCTTTTTCTGTTTGTTTTTTCTTCCCTCTATTATTACCCTTTTCCCACCTACTCTTGCTATATAAAAATGAGGCAAGCTCGCGTATTTCAGTCAGCTCTGTGGGAATCATACTATTATATCATATCATATCATATCATATCATATCATATCATACTATTAAATAAAACGCTATTGCGCACGCAATGTTATGGTTCAGTTGCCGTTACTCTGTTAATTTAACATTCAATGTAGCATTGTTTTTGCACAGCATTGTTTTGGGCAACATTTGATGAGAGTGAGAGAGTATGTTAGCATAGACTTGCAATGTTCTCGTGTTGTTCTCTGCACAGCAACAGTAATGCCTTTCATTCCACTTTCATGAAAAAAATGTTACAAAATCAATATATATATACACTGACTGTACTTTTTAGTATTTAAATCTTAAATATATATTGTAATACATTTATTGACTTGGTTATTTCAAAAACAATGAATTTCACATTAAATGTTTATATCTCAAAAAATATTTCCTCCTCATCTGAAGAATCAGAATTTGTATATATATCACGATTTTTTGCAAATTTTAAAACATCATCAGTGATTTCAAAATCATGGCAGCATTTGTTTGTTCTTTTCAGAGCATAACGAATAGTTAAAAGCGAATTCAGCATGCCAGTTTGCATACGGTTTCTTTGTTTGTTTTTAACAAATTGCATAGTACTAAATATTCTTTCTACGTCAGTGTTGCTTAAAGGCAAAACTAGAAAACTGAAAACCAAATCTGAAAGTTCTTGAAAAGGATTTTCATTCACAGCGTTTTTATACCCACTAACTTCTGCCCAGAATTCAGTTGTGGAATTCAGGTCATTCCAATTGTGATTGACAATTTGCTTCCATTGTATTTCAATCATCGTTATTTCTTCTGTAGAGAATCTAGATTTTTCTTTTTCTATTACAGAAAATATTTTCGGTTTAACCACCTTAAGAGTGTTTTCAACGGCAAAAAAGGCAATATTTTGAAGAGTACCTATATTTGAAGGTAAACGCTGTCGCAACTGCTGAATTAGGTTAATGAGAAAGACTTGACAATTCTTACGTATTATTTTTTCCGTTTCCTTTTGTATGGTTCCCTCATTCACTTGTGATTTTATGTACTCTTCAAAACCATAAGAAAAATATGGATTCGGAATAAGAAAATTTTCGAGGGGAGAAGTAAATGGGTCGAAAGCGCCATTGGGCGAAACAATTTGGTAGCATAAATTGACTAGTAGCATTTTTAAATCATAAAATAGTTTTGTTGGATCAGCTGTGTTGCTTTCAAAAGATTTATTTACTTTTTGCACTTCATGCAGTACTGGCTTTAAGAATAGCAGGTAGGTTAAGTTAGTTTCTGTATATAACTCACGCAAAAGCTTCGCTTTGTGGCAAGTCTTATTCAAGGTAGCAATACCAAAATGTGTTTTAAGTTCAAGCCACTGATCAGAAATTCGCTTAACTGCAATTTCAATCGACAACCAACGAGTATCACAGGCCCTTACAATTTTAAGCGGCTCAAGTCCGTCATTTATTAACTAAAATAATTTGTGGTAATTGCTTTGACGCAATGGAGATTTCGAAAACCAATTATATGTCTCTGATATTAAATATTCCAATTCGTTCGGAATATTCTTTGACGCACTTGACACTGCCAACTGCACAGAGTGACAAACGCAAGGAACCAATGTAATATTTGGATTTTTTCTCTTTAATAGAGCGATAACACCTTTATTTGTCCCTACCATAGTGCTTGCATTATCCGTTCCTAAACCTGTCAAATTCATTATATCGAATTTATATTCTTCTAATATTTTTAAAATTGCTGCCACAATACCTTCAGCAGTGGAATCTTCCAGTTCTACTAACTTCAAAAACGTATTTACTATTTGCTTACACTTTGTACTATGGTACCGAATAACAACACCAAGCTGCTTCTTAATAGCAATGTCTGTGGACTCATCAATTATGAAGCTAAAAGACCCGTTTGCAATGTCTGAAATTAGCAGTTTCTTGAAGTATGGCGAAAGAACATTTTTGATGAGAGAACTGCACTTTGTCCTTCCAAGTCGTAAGTCAGAAGCAATTTTACTATCCGCAAATGTGTTTTTTTGTAAAATAGATAAATGGTCAATTGAGAGAATAGAAGTATGACATGCTGCATAAATGGCACTCCGCAATTCGGCGCGTTTCAGATCAGACGTTGTTTTTACTGGCTGAAATGGGAGTGATTGCTGCGATCCGGCTTTGAAAGGAGCCATGGCCTTAAGATGCTTAGCCCTTTTTGAATGAGCAATTAAACCGCATAGCTTCGGTTGCAATTTGCAGCAGCAGTACTTACAGGTGACGCAGTCGTCTTTTATGACTATCCATTTTTGGAACCTTCCATCGGTTAACCAGCTGCTTCGGATTTTTTGCTTGTAATTTCTAGAATTTTTTAGTTTTTTATAAAGATTATTACTTGTTTCACACAAATGGTCTTACCTTTCCATTTTTCTTTCCATTTTTTTCTTTTATGTTGTTTTATATGTATTTATATTTCAATTTCATTTAGAATTTCAGAAATTGCGCAAAATTTGATTGTCTCGTTCTAAAGAAAGTCTGTTAGAGATGTATTTATTCTTAGAGTTGGGTATTTATTTCGATTAATAGGAAATTTGTTCTTGTTTTTGATTAAAACGCACTGAAATGACAAATCATTAATGAAGTGCTGCCAGACGTGATTTGTTTTAGAGCACAAAGTAACATTATGTGCGTACATTTTAATACTTAAGAATTTCATTTTAAAAATAAAAAACGGCAAATTAAAAAGGCTAGAAAAGGCTAGGGCAAAAAATAAAAAGGCTACAAAAAAGGCTAGAGGCTAGATGGAAATTTTCGAGGCTAGACGGCACAAAAAAAGGCTAAATCTGGCCTCAAAAAGGCTAAACTGGCAACACTGAACTGAACCATAACACTTCGTGGCGACTCTCCTACTTTTCCTTCGCCGATATGGAGAAGTTGTCTTAATTTTTTTGTAATTTTAAAACCAAAATTTTATAAATTCGTATTACCGTATTTTAAGTCTGTATCCTCGAAATTAAGAGCAACAGAGAAATGTTGGTTACCCGAACGAACGTAACAAAGCCGTCAGCTCTGCTAACACCTTTAACCAAAACCTGAATTAAAGAAAATTAGCTCATTTTGCTGGTTGATAACGTACATACTGCGCTACCTTATTCAATCCTGATAAATAATGAACGGAGGTAGTAGTAGTGATTCGGGAGGGAATAAATAAAGGAGAAAATATATAATTGTTACTATCAGTATCACAATATTCGGTGTTTATTGGAAAATAATAAATAAAAATTGTATGAGGCTGAGTTTCCAAAAAGATTTTGATCCTATCCCTTTCCCTCAAGATTTCTCTAGTTGCAATTTTCATGAAACATGTGTAATTCCTATACATATTCTTAGTATTCCACCTTCTAGAATAATTTCAACTTTTCTTCTGACCCACTGCGCAGCTAAATCAAGGATTCTAACTCTTCTTTTTTTTGCCTTATCTGTTCCTATACTATTTCTACAACGTCAGTCCCACCGACTCTTGCTGTATATAAATGAAATAAGCTCGCGTATTCTTATTTTTTTGTAAATAGTTCAGTCGGCTATGTGGGAATATATATGTGATTAACATTTTCTTTAATTCTCTATCCAAAGTTCGAAAGAAAAATTTATTTCACTAACAGACCAAATACCAAAAAAATAACTTAAACTGGTCTTGTGAAAAAAATCCTTTCAGACTTAGCCTACTCTACATTTACTTATATACATAGATACATACATATGTATGTTGCTACTCCAATTTTGACTTCAATTAAAAACTTGCTTAGATAATTGAACTTATTTTGATTTCACATGAAATCTAACCGAACACTAAAAATATCTGTCCATTTATATTGTCTTATGTTCAGCAGCACGGCTGTTAATCACATCTGCCAATGTGGCAATTTTATTAGTTAGTTTTTTTGCCCCTAAAATCTTATACATATATATTTTTACAATCTTCTCTTTCGCTGAAAAAATTAATAAATGGTCGACTAACCATTGCCATTACCGCAAGAAGTGTAAGCTGTAAGCCAAAATATGATACCTTTTATGTACATGAAAGTGAAATGTAAAGCATTACTCTTGTTGTGCAGAAAAGAACACGACAACATTGCAAGTCTATGCTAACATACTCTCTCACTCTCATCAAATGTTACCCAAAACAATGCTGTGCAAAAACAATGATACATTTAGGGCCAGTTTCTCAGTGGATGTTTAAATCTAATTTGCGAATGGAGTTTAAATCTAGTTTAACTTTTCTTGAGTTTCACAGTGCATTTATTTAAATACGGAATAATGAATGGCAACTTCGAATATTTGACAATTGAACACAGCACAACTTGCCAAAAACATATGTTCAATTGTTCAATTATGGAGGCAGCGCGAGCTAAAAATTTTTCGTCGGCCGAAAGAAGTGAATTATTGGATATTCTTCAAAGAATCCACAGTTTATATTATTTATAATACTACGGGATCATTTATATGTGCTACACCATGCAGTTGTATGTTTAATTTGGCCGCTTATAAATTGCAATATTGTCGACGCAGCTTGCTTGCTCATCCGAAATCAGCTGTTTATTTGTTTTCGATTGCAACTCTGTGCCGTACTTAAATGCCCACAACCGGGCATTTAAATTGTATTTAACTTCCCACTGTGAAACTGAAATTCCCTATTTAAACTGCAATCAGAGTTTAAACATCCACTGTGAAACTGGCCCTTAATGTTAAATTAACAGGGTAACGGTAACTGAACCATAACATTGCGTGCGCAATAGCGTTTTATATAATAGTATGATAATCGCATCGGACCGGAGTTGAACCCGTAGTCCTATATTTTATATAATCGATTGGGTACCGCTCCACCTGCCGCAGATGGAGGAATGGCAGCAGTGGCGAGGGCCGCCGCCGACGCCGCAAAGCGCGACTCGCAAAGACGACGCCTCTGCGAACCTCGCAGAGGAGGTAAAAGAGCTGCATTTGCAGGATCACTACTTGGCCTAGTTCCTCACATAATGCTCACAAACTACTTGCATTGTTTTTAGTAGTATTTCTTTCAACACGTTGAGTGTCAGGTGAGACCAACGTGGTACACGCCCAGAAGGGATCTTCTACGACAGATTCATCATTTTTATTTTCAAGTTTTAATAAATCTTCAACAATTTATTTCTTAGTGATTGATATATTTTCTTGACTTATTTCTTTATAAGGGATGAAAGTTAGCAATTCAATGGCAAGCTTCCTGTACCATTTCAAATGGTATTATAGGCTTTCATTTGGTCAGATATATCTATGTATGATTTATATTTGTTATACTCGATAACGTTTTTTGGTTTCAATATTTCTTGCTGTTTTTGTTTTACTCTGACCATTTCATCTCCATATTTCGTGCTAAGAACTAGTAGAACGTCTCTTTTGTCCCGATCGATAATTAGCAGCGAAGAAAATTCAGCTCGACAGTAGGGGTCGCCGGTGGTTGAACTGGCACGACATACCGTAGCGGCAGCAGTTAGTGCGCTGAAACATTTCGCACATCTTTTCACCGGGCCTAGACTCCGCCCAGCGACGCAGCTCAAGCGGGGGCGCTAACATAGTAGTGCTTTCCAAATATGCCTGCATATGCTGCATGGTGAGCTCAAATTCTGCCGATGCAGCTTCGACACGACGTTGCTGCTCCTCGCGTCGTTTCCGCTGGGCGACCTCGCGTTCTTCTAACTCTTTGAGTTGTCGTTGTTGTAAAGCCTCCTGTTCTGCTGTCTCTGCTGCACGACGTTTCTGCTCCAAAGCAAATTGACGTTGCGCTAGCAGCTCTCGACGCATCCAAGCTTCTTCTTTATCTGCTATACTTTTCTCCTCTGCTTCGCGTTGGAATCGCTCAAGATCGTCTTGTCGCTGCTGCCATTCAATATAAGCTGGATCCATACGCCTGGATGCCTCCTCTATTACGACGTGTGATTTTTTATTCAAAATCGCAATGAATTATATAAGTACAAGTGGGGCCACCTGTCGTGTGTGCCTGTATACACGACAGCTAGTAAAACAATTAGCAACAATAAAAGGCAAAGCAAAGTAAAAAATAAAAAAAATGTGGGATTCGAACCCATGACCTGCCGAGTGCAAGCGCGCGGTTCTACCCACTGGGCTACACATGCCACTGCTTTCGTTCGTCTAAAGTCGTAAAAGAAAGAAAGTGGGCAGGCTGCAGGCTGCAGACGCTTTTTAGTCAGTCTGCGTTTTATATATAAGATGAAGCATTCACCTTCTTCCATTCTTTTGTTTCGTCTTTTTTCATCTTTCTGGCGCCTCTATTAAATTCACTTTGCGCGGTATGTCAGTCAGTGTTATGTCGTCAAATCTAGTAATCAATTTTTCACCCACTTCCCGACTACTTAGAGAACTGAAACTTTGCGTACATGCCTAAACACGAGCCCAATACATGAATCAAAAAATTTTATGGGCGTAGGATAAGGGGCGTGGCACTTTTTTATCAACTCCAGATTTGTGTATAACTTTAGAACTACACATCACACATCAATGAAACTCGGTAGGAACTTACTACTGTAGCAATATGTAGTATTACCCTATAGTTGTACGTACCATAAGTAATCATCTATCTCAATTCACCCTAGTTCTAAGATATTCGCAATGTAATCGAGTTGTCTCGCTCTCACCGACAAAGAGAGATCTCGGTGGGAAATAAGAATAAAATGAAACGAAGCAGTCAGTCGTGAAACAGCCTCGAAAGAACGAACACTGGTTTTACTCCTACACTACATATCCATATCCTTCTACTGAGAAAATAAGGCTGGATAAGGGGGAGTGGCACCGCCCATACACACCAAGTTTTTGATCTCGATTAGCTTTGGAACTAAAGGTCGTGCAGCATTGAAATTTCGTATGCAGTCGCCTCTTGGATGCGTCGTCCCTCTGGTAAAATTTTATGGGCGTAGGATAAGGAGCGTGGCACTTTTCAAGCAACTACACACTTGGGCTTCAGTTTATAATTATAGGTACACCACACATCAATGAAAAACGATAGGAACTTACTCGCCGCGCCCTGCTGGCAAAATAGCAACAACTCACCGCGTCACAAATATGCCACGAATATTAGGGTCGATCACTGCCGTATTATTTGTTAAATTGAGGATATGACATATGACGATAGGAAACACTGTGAATACCCTAAATATTGTGTACTGCTCTGCAAATTTTAAATTCTTTTTGTGAAAAATTTCAGAGCTCTAAAATTGAATTTATGGAAGACTAAAAAGTAGAAAATAAAATTATATAAAAAAAAACTTTTTAAAAATAAGCTTCAATATTATACAAGTTTATGTTTATACGGCAGCTTGAATGTTAGAAAGAGTAGTTTTTATTTGGACTGACTTGCCAAAGAGAAATGACAATACTTAGTTGTCTATTTCTGTTCTGAAGCAAAGCAATTTTAAGTGTACAACAACAAAGAATTAGAATTATTGCTCACATGGGCAGGTCAAATAGCTATTTCGGTTTTTGCCAGAAAACCTCATCAGTGACTTTTAATGTGAATTCTACTAATTTCTAAACGACTAATTACTCGAAATAGAAGCATTATTGGTAAAGTCTGTGAAACGTAGGAGTTGAACCATGAACCTATGACGTAGTAAGTCCGCTTTTACACGATGCGACTCGGCCCCGGCGATTTTTTCGCATTCCGCTTTGAAATCGCGCATAGCTTTTACACGATGCGACTCGCTCCACTCCACATATTGACACTAGAGTCTGCAGCTGGTTTTATTTCTGTAATTTGTAAACATTTAAAGCACTTATTCCACTCTTTGCTCATTTTCTTCTTTATATTTACTTTTATGCGTAAAGTTCTGTAAATTTTTCAGTTTATTTGCAATACGTATTCACTCGATTTCAAGTTTTAATTTACAGTCGACAGCGCGAAGCGCGAAAACGAATAAAGAGGAACGTCAGAAAATCAGAAAATCGCAGCAAAATCGCTGCCCGAGCGATTTTGCGCGTTCCCCTGTCGTTTCACCCCTCTTTCCTACATTCTTCCGTGTCTCCGGGGCCGAGTCGCATCGTGTAAAAGCGGACTAAGCGAATGTGCTAACCATCACACCATCGGACTGGACGACTCTGCGCTGACAAACATCACAGTTACCTGCTGTCTATATCAAACGCATAGTGTTTGTTGTTATTGTACACTGTCTAATGCAATTGTTTTTAGAAATTATTAGAATTCACATTAAAAGTCACTGATGAGGTTTTCTGGCAAAAACCGAAATAGCTATATGACCTGCCCATGTGAGCAATAATTATAATTCTTTGTTGTTGTACACTTAAAATTGCTTTGTTTCAGAACAGAAATAGACAACTAAGTATTGTCATTTCTCTTTGGCAAGTCAGTCCGAATAAAAACTATTCTTTCTAATAAGCTTTAATTTATTTAATATACTAAAAAGTAGAAAATAAATTGTTTTTAAGTCACCTGTATCTTACTATCAATAAAAGCTTGTGCGCTCAATATCCATATTCAAAATATCTTTCATTACTAGAATCTATTTGCAAAAACTTATTTAAATAAAATATTGTGGTAACTGTTTGACAAATATTGAACACATGAGCGCCCCAAGCTTTTATGGATAGTAAGATACAGGTGACTTAAAAACAATTTATTTTCTACTTTTTAGTACATTAAATAAATTAAAGCTTATTTTTAAAAAGTTTTTTTTTATATAATTTTATTTAATGCTAATGCTCGAACCTGAGAAATTATACGACTTTATGTATTATATGTGACATAATTTTTCTATTTCAATTAATATGGCATAACAGCAAAATAACCGCACGAAAATTTTTTTCGTTGTCAGCAAGGGAATTCAACAGATGTGAAGTAAGAAATTGGCTGTATTCCTAAACGTACTTATGCAAAGCAGTGCTGCGCCCCCAATGCTCTACTGATTGGTTTTCTGGGTGCTACTGCGATGCATTGCATAAATTGGGTTGGCAACACTTTTTAGTTTGGGAACGCACTTGATGCTCAACATTGCTTTTGCAAAATGGAAATTGTAGAAAACTACATATTTAACGCATTTTTGCATTTGAGTAGCGAATAAACTCCCAGCAAATCGAAATTAATTATAAAATTGAGAAAAAGGAGGCGAAATTTAATCGCGTCCTAAAAGTTTCAGTGCAGCCGAAAAAACATAACCTAACTAATCACAAAGCATCAACCAAATTTGTGATGAGCAGTTTGCGCATTCGATGCTTATCGACAACTTGATGCCTGCGTTTAGGAACATGGTGCACGTGCAAAGTTTTTATGTTTGCGTTTAGGAACATACTGCTTTGTACTTATGCAGCGCAACTGACGTTTAGGAATACAGCCATTCTTTCTAGTCGAGTGGCAGCCGTACCAGTGTTGCACAAGCACAGTTTGAAAATTTCTTTCCATATGTGGCTGCAGTTGTCAAAAGGCTGTCTTATTTCGAAGAAGGAAAACGTACAGTGGCTTATGGAAATTCACCCAAAATTCTCTTGGCGTAGAATTTGTCGATTTCATTTCTAGCTGGTAGCTAGTGTTGTTCCGATACCGCTGAAAACCCGCGCTATGTCAAAATCGGCGGTGAACGGTTGCAGTTTTTCGCACTAATAAAAGTACTGTTCCCCATATTTTACATACTATTTACCTTGTAAAATTAGCATTATTAGTACCAATTTTTACATTTAGGTTGATACATGTGCTAAAAGCTAAGTTACAACAGGAACCAAAATTAGTATTTGGTTGTTGCAGTTGGTGTTTTCTTCCACACAACATTACCGACAATGTTATCAACCAGGTTATTGAGAGGTTGATACATGTGCGATGTTCTTCTTACATTAAATCTTGATTACGAATTAAGCGCTGATCAGTCACCGCGTATCGTATTTAATCGGAGCGCAGACAAAACCTACCCTACCCGAACTCATACATGCGTTCGCTCATTGCGTATTTAATCGGCGCGTAACGCAGAAATTATAACCCAAATTGGTTTTTCTCACACGTTTACGTCTGCTCTGATGCTCAGAGAGGATGAGAGAATGACATTGCTTTGTACTAAAAACAGTGCTGCCACTGCTCTTCGATTTTAATTTAGAACTAAAACCGGATTATTATTATTGCTATTATAAATTCTTAAAAGTAGACCACAATAAATATATCTATAAATTTAGATAATTCTGTGTCATAGATTTTATAAAGAATGTAAAATTTAACCTCACAAGCAAAATGAACAGCGTGCTTACTTTGTGCACGAAACTATATGGCAGCACGGCAGCAATAACCAAGACAGAAACCTGCAAAAGAGCCACAGCTGCGATACGATTTTCACTGAACGGCCCAAATTTTGCCGTTACGAATAATTCCGCTCACAAAAGATACGCGGTGACTGATCAGCGCTTTAGAGTTGTGCCGTTTAGTTCACTTGAGCGATTAGTTCAGTTGGGATTAGGTTGCCTTTTAGAACTAGTTATTTTCTAGTTCACTAGTTCATTAAAATTATTCTATTTGTACTAGAAAAATTTTAAATGCACTACCAAGATCGTTCGATTTTGTCTGGTCAGTTAAGCGGGGTCTACTAGTCACAATTTAAGGCTCGGTTAATGTAGCCGTAACATATTTTTCCGTTTTCAGCTGACACAACCTATTATACCCGAGCTCTATACATGAGATTACTTTAAACGAATTTGTACGCAAGCGTAACGGAGCTTGAAAAACGTCAGCTATAGCTTTGTTGCAGAAAAGTGCTTGCTCTTCAATCTTAGTTCAACGAAAATAGCTGAATAGTAATGCTAGCAAAATGATCAGCGTGCTCTTTTTGTTCACGAAACTATACGGCAACACTAGCAAAAGGTGAAATATGCAAAAGAACTGACAGCTGCAATATGCTTTACGTATTCAAATCAACGGCCAAAGTTTTACGTTTACGTAAAATTATAAAAAAAAAATTACCAAAATTTTGTTTGTAATAGAACATATTTTTATAAAAATAAGGGAAAATATTTTATTTATGAACAGATAACTTTAATTTGCACTTTTGTTGTTAAAGTAAATTCAATTCACATATTTTGTTATCTTCTAAAATACAAAAACCAATTTAATAAAGCTTCAAGCTTTGAACATACATTTAAATGCTGTCTTTAAAATAACACGTTTGTAAAAATTTTGAGATCTTTCAATAACATATAAGAAAAAGTAATTAATATTAATAAGTACAAAATTCTTTATATATTGCTATGTAAAAATATCAAATTTGACACTTTAGATGGCTTCAGCAGAGTTCGGCGTTCATTTATTATATTTCTTGTCCCCTAAAAAATGCGCCCGCACGGGACTGATGTAGCCACTACGCGAAATCTCTTTAACCTGTACTGATACAAACCGGGATATACCTCACGTCTCTCATGCCACCACACTAGCGGATCTTTCTTCCGATCTAGATACTCTTCATTTAGATACTTGTTAATTTCTCTGGTGACATACCTTGTTAATGTGCCTTGCACCTGTCACTTGAAAAACTCGGCGCCTTTTATAATTCAAGTAAATTTAGCTTTAGTTCATCTAGGTCATCCAACTGAACGACCTATAGAGCTAGTTCAGATATGAGAACCAGATCTATTAGATCTTTAGTTCGCGAACGACACATGCCTAGTTCACATTCGACTTTCGCTTCGCTTTACTTCAGAATTTCGCTTTGACAGATAAGTTAAATACATGCTTCTATATGAGGCTTGCTAAATAGAACGCGAGGAAAGCGAAACGAAGCAATGCGAAGCAAAATGTTGGGCAACTCTCATATTACGAATTACCTGCACGCACGTGGGAAGCATTGAAAAAATCGGCTGTTATTGAATTTGATAGATTTTATTTAATTACACACAAATCGGCGGAAAAGGATAAGCAACACCTCCTAAAATGTCTGTAGACATAGGGCACCCGCGAGTTTATCTAGATGAGCACAAAGTAAAGCAGGATCCGCATGATTATGGTCTTGCGGACGAGCCGTTCGACATTCATGTTTTTAAGCGCAAATTCAAAGTAGTAGTAGTGCGGTAAGCTGAGCATGTCCAAGTAATAATCGCAGTAAATATCTACAATAAACTATTTCCAATTATAGTTATGAAGGCAACGAGTTGGAATTCGACATGATCGGCATACATCCTGCAATTGCTAATGCTTTTCGCCGCCTGATGCTCAGCGAGGTGCCCAGCATGGCAATTGAGAAAGTGTATATCTACAACAACACATCGATTATACAGGATGAGGTATTAGCGCACCGCTTGGGTCTGATACCCATACGCGCGGATCCACGTCTTTTTGAGTACAGGAGCGAAGAGAGCAGTGAACAAGGCACGGAACATGACACATTGGAATTCGAGCTGAAAGTGAAGTGTACACGTCGCAAGGATATCAAAGACTCGTCCAACTTCGACACTATTTACAAGAACCATAAAGTATACTCTTCGCAGATGAAGTGGCTGCCGCGTGGCAAGCAAGCGCAGTTGTATAAGGAGGCTGATGTGGGATGTATACACGACGACATACTCATCAGTCAGATGCGGCCGGGACACGAATTGGAATTACGGCTGGTTGCAGTAAAAGGCATAGGGAAGGATCACGCCAAGTTCTCGCCTGTCGCTACAGCCTTCTATCGGCTACTTCCTGAAATTCACCTAAATCGCAACGTCGCAGGCAAAGAAGCCTTCCTGTTGCAAAAGTGTTTTGCTCCAGGTGTCATTGGCATCAATGAGAACGACTGCGCATATGTAAAATGTGCGCGATATGATACGTGTAGTCGCAATGTCTATCGATACCCGCAATTGGCTGATGCCGTGACTATGGCTCGTGTCCGCGACCACTTCATTTTCAATGTAGAATCGGTGGGAGCTCTCAAACCGGACATTATTTTCATAGAGGCAATCAAAATGCTAAAAAAGAAATGCCGAAAATTTCTGGACGATATAGAAGCAACATAGTTTAGCACCAGGAGGAACAATATACAATCTTTGAAAGTGTAACTTGAAATAAAGAACATCATCTTGCATTGCTTTTAGATTGATTACCTTCTCGTTTTATTGCTTTGTTGTTGATTTAACAATTGACCCAGCTCTGCTGAGCGGTGATTCATATCTCCACTACACCTCACACCTGATAAACGCAGGTAGAAGCGTGTGTGCGAGGTAAAGTGAAAGAACGTCAAAACGCTTATCGCTGCTGCAGTTGATGATTTCTATACTTATAATTGTATTTATCGTGCCCCTAGCTAACAAAACTAAGTATTTTGTAGTTATTACATCAAGCGAATCAGGGGCATGTCGAGCTCCAGCAATGGTAAATATATATTTTATTTGAAGCTCAGTAAATATTGATTTTATTCACTTGACCATGATAGAAAAACAGGCCCCTTTACCAAGCTATGGTAACAACAATGAATATTCTCAGGTATTATCGCGGAATCAGAGCTTTTCTACTCTATGATAAACTCTAATTAATTGCAGCGTGCTCCGCCGCCTTCCTACGAAGAGAGCCAGAAAATCTTTGCCGTTCAAGCGCCACAGCAGTGCTCGGATCAGCTGTATGCGTCACAAACGCTTTATGAGATTCATCCGCAGCTCACACCAGGGCCAGGGGTAATGAGCTTCGCTTACACCCAACAACCACCACCCTATCAGCCCCACATACAGCAGCAGTGCTACTACTACCAATCGCATATGCCCAATGGCCCACCGCATCTATTGACCTTCGCCAAAGGTGCTAAAATACGCACGGTGACTGGTGCCGTAACGGTACCTCCGCCGCCTCCTGGCTGCGCTCCAACGGCGGCACAGCTAGCCGCCATGCAAGGACATCCGGTTGTAGTGAAGAAACAAAATAATTCCTTCTTTTAAAACCAACACCGAAAGCTAGCAACGAGAAGCGATGAAAGAAGTTTTGCAAGCCAGTAGTCACACGTCTTGAATTGCATTCAAAAATAGACCATATAATATTTTCAACATTTACAATAATAAACCAATATGATAATTAAAAAAGCAGTCAAGTGCGAGTTCGGCTCGCTCACTGAGGGTTCCGTACCAGAAATTCCCTTTTTAGCGTTCGAATTTAGTTTCTCTTTGCCCGTCTGGCCATAAAATTTTTGACATTTTGACCTACATCTTCGAAACCAAGTCACCTAAAATTATAAAAAAATAATTTTTGGAATCCACGGACGTAGCGCTTTCTAACGATACCCCACAATATGTAAACAGCAAAAAATTTTCGCTGAGGAAATTTTTTACTATGGTAATCTTAAATAAAATTTAAAAAAATAGAAAAACAAATAAATCGAAAAAAGCTGAAATTTTCCAGTAATCTATGACTAAAGACCTACTTACTCTGATTTTATCAAAATTTTAACTTAAGAAATGTAGAAAGGCAAGGGGGTATGGTCATTTTTTCAGCATTTTGTGCTATATTTTCGAAACCACTTCACCGAAAATTATAAAAAAAATATGTTTGAAATCCATGGACGTAGCCCTTTCTAATGATACCCCACTCGATATAAACAACAACAAAATTTTTCTGAGGGGATCTTAAATTTCAAAAAAAATTTAAAAACTAAAAATTCGAAAAAAGCCGCAGCCATTTAGTCATGCGTGATCAAATACCTAGTAAGCCTGATTTTATCAAAATTTTCGGTTGAGAAATGGTGTGTACAGATCGGATCATGTGGGGACAGGTCCGTTTTTTTAACTATATCTTTCTAACCCGTTTACATAAAATTAAAAAAAATAAATTCTATAATCTATGGATGTATACCCCACACGATACGATTTAAAAATATTTTTATTTTTTTTTGTCCGACCCGAAAACCTTTAAAAATTATAAAAAAATATTTCTTAACTTTTTATAGTGAAAATATGTTCAGGTTATTAAGACCTAACACCGTGCAAAATTTCAGGTCTACGATGAAAAAATGTCGTTTTATATACACACTCCCAAAACAAAAGTGATTCCCTTTTAGGGGGAACCCTAAAAAATCAGTATTTCCTTCTTGTTCTTGCATGTATGTATGTATATGCAATTAAATTTTATCTCGAACATTTATAGTTCGCTACCGGAGCTCAATTACGATTTATTTAGCTTTTTGATTAATACAAAAGTTGCAGTTTATAAAATAAAAAATGTCTATTAGAAGCATATATTACTCAAAGATATTTTCGAAATATGTACTATCAAATGTCTGCACACGCACCAAACCGTCCTCACCGCCTGATCCATAGCTCCTGCCATCCGGATGGAAGGCCAAACTGTTGATAGGACCAAAGTGGCCCTTGAGGCGTGCAAACTCTTCTTCATAAATCAAATGGAAGAAACGCGAGTCAAACTTTCCCGCTTTCGTATTCGTGGTTGTCACTTCCATTGCATCTTGGCCGCCGCCCAAAACTACATGATCCAGAATGGGGCTAATGGCAGCCGAATTTACCGGTCGTTCTGTCTTGTATGTTTTCAAACACATCAGTGATTCAGAGTCGAATAACTTGGCAGACGTATCCTTCGAAGCGGTCACGAACATGGTACCGTCCTTGTTCATTTGCATGTCATTTATGCCAGCTGTGTGATCGTTTACAGAGTTTATTTCTCTGCCTTTGCGTATGTCCCAAATGGAGATTTGACCACTGTCATGACCTGTGAGATGACAACTTTAATTATCTATAAATACCGATATACTCACTACACACCTGTTATGATGGTTTCATCTAAAGAACCCCACAACATAGAGGTAATTTTCGATTGCACCATAGGTATGCGCAAAATGGGGTTTTGCTCTGCAATACTAGAATCTGCAGTACGCACATCAATAATAAACAGTTCCGAGTTCTGGCCCATAGCTTTATCCGTAGAATAAGCAGCCTGATTGCCCGAATAACTGAAGTTGCAAGTACGCACTGATGACTTCGCTGGTATTGAGGCTATCACTGATCCATACTCAACATCCCATATTTTGGTCGTCATATCACCAGCACCAGATATCAGCTTTGATGTAGACCAATCAACATCCAAGCACCATACGGCGCCTTGGTGGCCATCGTAAGTGCCCAAACGTTCGCCGTTGAGCGAATACCAAACATTTGGTTTTTGATCCTTTGAGCTGGAGAACAGAAAATCTCCTTCGCGATTATATTTGATTTGCGTAATAGAACGCTCATGTCCTTGTAACATTAAAGGTCTCTGTAAAAACAAAAAATAATTTTGTAATTTCCAAATTTTAAGGTTATGTTTTCACATAAAACAATCGGCCCATTTTAAGCACGTTATTTGCACAGGTTTTATACTATTCACCCTTCTTATTCTAAACTTTTTACCCAACACTCTTTATGCCAAATTTTTTACCATTTTGAAGGATTTTAAACAATTTTGCGAAGAAAAACAAATCCCGCAAAAGCACACATGCAGCAAAGAAAACTGTCAAAAAGGCAGCTTCGTGGGCAAGTGGCACTGCTGACAACCTCAGGTCGAATGTCAAAATAACGAAAAGGAAATTATGGCGCGCACGCACGCACCAAACGTTTAAAATTTTTGACAGCTAAGTTGAACCATAGTGTAATAATATCAAGTGAACCAGATAGCAATGACATTCTATTCTCGTACCCTAGCTTGTCAGTTGCGTTGTCAAAAATATTAACCCGTTTTCAGTTTGTGTTTTGAGTTTGCGTTTGAAGAAAAAAGTAAAAAGAAAAAAATATCAATGCCGAACTCTTGCTATTTGTGCAAAAGCACTTACGATGCAGCGGTGCCGATGTTTTCGCTGCCAAAGGATGAAGATTTGCGACGAAAGTGGTTAATAATACCACTTTTTCATCCTCAGCGCGTGTTTGCGCTAACCATTTTGAGGAGAAGGAGATCTTAGGCAGTAAGAAAAGGCGATTGGGACCATTTGCGGTTCCCTCAAAACAATTGCTGGTTATTAATACTTTCATTACTGAAAACAAAAATTGCATGGTAAAAATGTTGAGTAACTTTTTTGTACTAATGTCTCGGATGGGTTAAGACATATAACGAAGAAGGAGAAAAGAAAAATCAAAATTTTTTTTGACAAGCTAGGGTACTTCAAGCTATCTGGTTCACTTGATATTATTACACTATGAGTTGAACCATAGTGTAATAATATGAGTTGAACTAGTGCAAACATATTAAAGGCGGAGTTCTAATGGTGCGTGCGTGCGCCGAATTGCGCCAGTGCGTGAGCGAAAAAATTTGAAGCGCACTTGAGCTGTTCCAATGCACGGAATGCGTGCGCTCCAAAAAGAGTCACCCCATTTCGGCAATTTACAACTTGAGCAGTAAACATTCTTAAATAGTTTACAGAACATATTTCGTCCCAAGTTTATAGCTATATTAACTTTTAATATTGTGTATATACCGTTTAAACCTAATATTGATTGAAATAAGTATAACATAAAAATATATTCAGCTACCGCACTTTTATTTCACACTGATGGCAACCACAAAGTGTGTATGGGAGCTGTAGATCATAGTGGAATAATATCAAGTGAACCAGATAGATTGTCATACCTTACAATTGTCAAAAAATGTTTTGATTTTCTTTTCTCCTTCTTCGTTATATGTCTTAACCCATCCGAGACATTAGTACAAAAAAGTTACTCAACATTTTTACGTGCCAAACAAATTTTATTTTCAGTAATGAAAGTATTAATAACCGCACGTGTGTTACATTTTTTATAACAAATAGTGTTTATAAAACAATTTTTAATATTTTTTTATCACGTTTGAGTTTGTTATTAAGTTTATTTCGTTTGTGAATTCTGTTCAAATGTTTTATCCGAAAGTGCATGCGGCATGTAAAAAACAGTTTTTTGACATTGTTTGGTAATGCAATATCATTACACTTAGAAATTAAATTATGACATAAATTTTGAATACTATCAATTTCGTCCCCATTTTTGTCCATAAAAACTTTCTCTAATTTTTTAATTTTCTCTAAAAAGCTACTACTTGGCTTTTTCAAACCAGATCCTCCCACTTGATCAACCCAAGTCCACGTATTATCGCCTGATATTTCGTCAGTTAAATGTAACTTATTTATAATGTATCCTGATACATACTCTAGCCCATCTTCGTGTAAACTATCAATATCTGTTGTTGATATTCATCTTGAACAATTCAAACCCCACAAAGAGAGCAGCCATGAAGCATCTTCCGCAGATGCACCACGAGCTGAGGTTCATACTTACTTTTCACAGATGTTTTGATTTGAAGGCAATTGTTTTGAGGGAACCGCAAATGGTCCCAATCGCCTTTTCTTACTGCCTAAGATCTCCTTCTCCTCAAAATGGTTAGCGCAAACATGCGCTGAGGAAGAAAATGTGATATTGCAGGCTCCTGACCATTTTCGTCGCAAATCTTCATCGTTAGGCACAGAAAACATCGGCATCTCTTCATCGTAAGTGCCTTTGCACAAATAACAACAGTTGGGCATTTTTCTTTTTACTTTTTTCTTCAAACGCAAACTCAAACTCAAACTGAAAACGGGTTAATATTTTTAACAATTATCAGGTATGACAATAGAATGTCATTGCTATCTGGTTCACTTGATATTATTCCACTATGCTGTAGATGAGCTGTCAGCGCAAAAGAGTGCAGCAAAAGTTGAAAGTTGGTCAACTTTCTGCGCCATGCGCTCAGCGCGCCGCACATTGGCACTCTCTTCATATGTTTGCACTAGTTCAACTTAGCTGTCAGCGCAATGTGGCGCAATTCGGCGCACGCACGCACCATTAGAACTCGGCCATAAGAGAGTGTCAATGAGCGCCGCGCTGAGCGCAGTGCGCAGAAAGTTGACCAACTTTTAACTTTTACTGCACTCATTTTGCGTTGACAGCTCATCTACTGATTCTTCAGTAATAATATCAAGTGTACCAGATAGCAATGACATTCTATTGTCATATTAACCGAAGAGATGCCGATGTTTTCTGTGCCTAATGGCCGAGTTCTAATGGTGCGTGCGTGCGCCGAATTGCGCCACATTGCGCTGACAGCTAAGTTGAACTAGTGCAAACATATGAAGCGAGTGCCAATGTGCGGCGCGCTGAGCGCATGGCGCAGAAAGTTGACCAACTTTCAACTTTTGCTGCACTCTTTTGCGCTGACAGCTCATCTACAGCTCACATACACACCTTGTGGTTGCCATCAGTGTGAAATAAAAGTGTGGTAGCTGAATATATTTTTATGTTGTACTTATTTCAATCAATATTAGGTTTAAACGATATATACACAATATTAAAAGCTAATATAGCTATAAACTTGGGACGAAATATGTTTTGTAAACTATTTAAGAATGTTTACTGCTCAAGTTGTAAATTGCCGAAGTGGGGTGACTCTTTTTGGAGCGCACGCATTCCGTGCATTGGAACAGCTCAAGTGCGCTTCAAATTTTTTCGCTCACGCACTGGCGCAATGTGGCGCACGCACGCACCATTAGAACTCGGCCATAACGATGAAGATTTGCGACGAAAATGGTCAAGAGCCTGCAATATCACCTTTTCTTCCTCAGCGCATGTTTGCGCTAACCATTTTGAGGAGAAGGAGATCTTAAGCTTCGTTCACATTCGACTTTTGCTTCGCTTTGCTTCAGAATTTCGCTTTGACAGATAAGTTCAATACATGCTTTTATATGAGGCTAAATAGAACGCGAGGAAAGCGAAGCGAAGCAATGCGAAGCAAAATGTTGGGCAACTCTCAACTTTTTTGCGCTTTGACAATCAGTTGTTGAAATTTTTTGTGATATTTTTCATTTTCACGTGCGCTTGCAGTTGGTTTCATTTTCTCGTGCGTTTACGTTTTCAATTAAGACACTCGCGAATTTCAAACATTAGTAGCATAACTACTACTACTTTAAATATATCAGTAAAATCCAAAGTTAAAGCGTTCATTGTAGCAAACCTTCTACTTTTCATGCTTTGTTGTTGAAACTCGAACTGTCAAGCAAAGCGAGGTAAGTCGAATGTGAACGAGGTTTTAGGCAGTAAGAAAAGGCGATTGGGACCATTTGCGGTTCCCTCAAAACAATTGCCTTCAAATCAAAACATCTGTGAAAGTTGAGTATGAACCTCAGCTCGTGGTGCATCTGCGGAAGATGCTTCATGGCTGCTCTATTGGTTATGAATAAAATTATATAAAAAAAACTTTTTAAAAATAAGCTTTAATTTATTTAAGGTACTAAAAAGTAGAAAATAAATTGTTTCCAAGTCACCTGTATCTTACTATCCATAAAAGCTTGGGGCGCTCATGTGTTCAATATTTGTCAACCAGTTACCACCACAATATTTTATTTAAATTATGTTTTGCAAATAGATTCTAGTAATGAAAGATAAGTGTGAATATGGATATTGAGCGCACAAGCTTTTATTGATAGTAAGATACAGGTGACTTAAAAACAATTTATTTTCTACTTTTTAGTATATTAAATAAATTAAAGCTTATTAGAAAGAATAGTTTTTATTCGGACTGACTTGCCAAAGAGAAATGACAATACTTAGTTGTCTATTTCTGTTCTGAAACAAAGCAATTTTAAGTGTACAACAACAAAGAATTATAATTATTGCTCACATGGGCAGGTCATATAGCTATTTCGGTTTTTGCCAGAAAACCTCATCAGTGACTTTTAATGTGAATTCTAATAATTTCTAAAAACAATTGCATTAGACAGTGTACAATAACAACAAACACTATGCGTTTGATATAGACAGCAGGTAACTGTGATGTTTGTCAGCGCAGAGTCGTCCAGTCCGATGGTGTGATGGTTAGCACATTCGCTTAGTCCGCTTTTACACGATGCGACTCGGCCCCGGAGACACGGAAGAATGTAGGAAAGAGGGGTGAAACGACAGGGGAACGCGCAAAATCGCTCGGGCAGCGATTTTGCTGCGATTTTCTGATTTTCTGACGTTCCTCTTTATTCGTTTTCGCGCTTCGCGCTGTCGACTGTAAATTAAAACTTGAAATCGAGTGAATACGTATTGCAAATAAACTGAAAAATTTACAGAACTTTACGCATAAAAGTAAATATAAAGAAGAAAATGAGCAAAGAGTGGAATAAGTGCTTTAAATGTTTACAAATTACAGAAATAAAACCAGCTGCAGACTCTAGTGTCAATATGTGGAGTGGAGCGAGTCGCATCGTGTAAAAGCTATGCGCGATTTCAAAGCGGAATGCGAAAAAATCGCCGGGGCCGAGTCGCATCGTGTAAAAGCGGACTTACTACGTCATAGGTTCATGGTTCAACTCCTACGTTTCACAGACTTTACCAATAATGCTTCTATTTCGAGTAATTAGTCGTTTAGAAATTAGTAGAATTCACATTAAAAGTCACTGATGAGGTTTTCTGGCAAAAACCGAAATAGCTATTTGACCTGCCCATGTGAGCAATAATTCTAATTCTTTGTTGTTGTACACTTAAAATTGCTTTGCTTCAGAACAGAAATAGACAACTAAGTATTGTCATTTCTCTTTGGCAAGTCAGTCCAAATAAAAACTACTCTTTCTAACATTCAAGCTGCCGTATAAACATAAACTTGTATAATATTGAAGCTTATTTTTAAAAAGTTTTTTTTTATATAATTTTATTTTCTACTTTTTAGTCTTCCATAAATTCAATTTTAGAGCTCTGAAATTTTTCACAAAAAGAATTTAAAATTTGCAGAGCAGTACACAATATTTAGGGTATTCACAGTGTTTCCTATCGTCATATGTCATATCCTCAATTTAACAAATAATACGGCAGTGATCGACCCTAATATTCGTGGCATATTTGTGACGCGGTGAGTTGTTGCTATTTTGCCAGCAGGGCGCGGCGAGTAAGTTCCTATCGTTTTTCATTGATGTGTGGTGTACCTATAATTATAAACTGAAGCCCAAGTGTGTAGTTGCTTGAAAAGTGCCACGCTCCTTATCCTACGCCCATAAAATTTTACCAGAGGGACGACGCATCCAAGAGGCGACTGCATACGAAATTTCAATGCTGCACGACCTTTAGTTCCAAAGATAATCGAGATCAAAAATTTGTTTTGTATGGGCGGTGCCACGCCCCCTTATCCAGTGCCCGCCTTATTTTCTCAGTAGAAGGATATGGATATGTAGTAAGTTCCTACCGAGTTTCATTAATGTGTGATGTGTAGTTCTAAAGTTATACACAAATCTGGAGTTGATAAAAAAGTGCCACGCCCCTTATCCTACGCCCATAAAATTTATTGATTCATGTATTGTGCTCCTGTTTACGCATGTATACAAAGTTTCAGATCTCTAGGTAGTCGGGAAGTGGGTGAAAAATTTATTACTAGATTTGACGACATACCGCTGACATACTGACATACCGCTGACAGTTGTGAAGTTAATATAAAGCTTATAAAAATGTAACACACGTTTTAATACTTTCATTACTGAACATAAAAATTGCTTGGTACGTAAAAATATTGAGTAACTTTTTTGTACTAATGTCTCGGATGGGTTAAGACATATAACGAAGAAGGAGAAAAGAAAATCAAAATATTTTTTGACAATTGTAAGGTATGACAATCTATCTGGTACACTTGATATTTATTACACTATGATCTACAGCATAGTGTAATAATATCAAGTGTGCCTGATAGCAATGACATTCTATTGTTATACCTGATGATTGTCTAAAATATTAACCCGTTTTCAGTTTGAGTTTGCGTTTGAAGAAAAAAGTAAAAAAAAAACATCAATGGCCAACTCTTATGGTAATGGTAATGAATACCTCCCTAAATTTACTGTATAAATATCTTCAAGAAAAGTTTAGAATGTCCTACCTTTTGACTAGTAGACTAAATCAAGATGTATTAGAAAATTTCTTTGGGGCAATGCGAAGTTCAGATGGTCTTAACGAGAAAAAAAATATTAAATATTGTTTTATAAACACTATTTGTTATAAAAAATGTAACACATGTGCTGGCTCATTACTGAAAATAAAAATTGCATGATACGTAAAAATGTTGAGTAACTCTTTTGTACTAATGTCTCGGATGGGTTAAGACAAATAACGAAGAAGGAGAAAAGAAAATCAAAATATTTTTTGGCAATTATAAGGTATGACAATCTATCTGGCACACTTGATAATTATTACACTATGAGTCACTTTTATTAAAGTGATATCGGCAAAAAAGTAATATATAAACATGCATATTTCATTCTTGATTAAGAGGTGTTTGCAGCTCTCAAGAAATCGCTCAAGAAAAATTTTGCATTATTCCTTGAGGGCAAAATAGTAGTGGCCAAGTAATTTTGACAGCTAACAGCTGATGCAAATCAAAGCAAAATGTCGTTAAATGAAGATTGGTAAGATTTCACAAAATTTACTATTATTTGATTAATGCATTATTTATATATATTTTTCAGGCATAATATGGTGTCCACACTAAATACAGCAATTTTGGTGGTTTGTGCGGAACAATTAGAATCGGAAAAAAAGCAACAAGCAAGCTAAATCTAATCTAATCTTTTCATCAGAAAATTTGTTGAGGCGCTTTTGGCGTTTTGGCGCACTTCGCGGTGTATTTTCCGAGTTTTCCATGTCTGAAAATAAGATAATAGATTAAGGGCCAGTTTCACAGTGGATGTTTAAATCTAATTTGCGAATTGAGTTTAAATCTAGTTTAACTTTTCTTGAGTTTCACAGTGCATTTATTTAAATACGGAATAATGAATGGCAACTTCGAATATTTGACAATTGAAGGTTGACACAACTTGCCAAAAACATATGTTCAATTAATTGTTCAATTATGGAGGCAGCGCGAGCTAAAAAATTTTCGTCGGCCGAAAGAAGTGAATTATTGGATATTGTGCAAAGAATCCACAGTTTATATTATTTATAATACTACGGGATCATTTATATGTGCTATACCATGTAGTTTTATGTTTAATTTGATCTCTTATAAATTGCAAAATTGTCGACGTAGCTTGCTTGCACATCCGAAATCAGCTGTTTATTTGTTTTCGATTGCAACTCTGTGCCGTACTTAAATATCCACAGTCGGCTATTTAAATTGTATTTAACTTCCAACTGTGAAACTGAAATTCCCTATTTAAACTGCAATCAGAGTTTAAATATCCACTGTGAAACTGGCCCTAAGATAATTGAAATATAAAATATTTTGCAAATTTACAACCTAAAATGAACATTTAATGTTTTGCTTACCTCTTTCGCTTGTTATTTGCTGTTGAAAGTCTTCTTCTTGTTAAAGTAATAATGTTTCAAACATTATGGCTGTATTCCTAAACGTACTTATGCAAAGCAGTGCTGCGCCCCCAATGCTCTACTGATTTATTTTCTGAGTGCTAATGCGATGCATTGCATAAATCAGGTTGGCAACACTTTTTAGTTTGGGAACGCACTGGATGCTCAACATTGCTTTCACAAAATGGAAATTGTAAAAAACTACATAATTACTACTTATTCAAAACATTTTTGCATTTGAGTAGCGAATAACTTCCCAGCAACTCTAAATTAATTGTAAAATTGACAAAAAGGAGGCGAAATTTAATCGCGTCCTAAAAGTTTCAGTGAAGCCGAAAAAACATAACCTAACTAATCAAAAAGCATCAACAAAATTTGTGATGAGCAGTTTGCGCATTCGATGCTTATCGACAACTCGATGCCTGCGTTTAGGAACAGGGTGCACATGCAAACTTTTTATGTTTGCGTTTAGGAACATACTGCTTTGTACTTATGCAGCGCAACTGACGTTTAGGAATACAGCCTATTCCTTGCCAAAACCTGAGTTACCCTATGCACATTTCCACTGGAAAAAAGTAGTAAATTTCGTGCAGATTTCTTGAGAGCTGCAATAGGGGTCAAGTAATTTTGACGCAAGGAAATTTCTTGAGCATTTTGTTGGCGTTTTTTATATGGAGTTTTCGCTTTTCTTGAGAGCTGCAAACACCCCTTCAAAATGTATAAAATATTCTATAAAAAGCCTTTTAAATTTTAGTATTATCTCTGGAAATGTCGCACATTGAAAAATGTTTGCGATATTTCAACAAATTCTAACTTCGATTTGATATTTCAAAACGAGTTGGAAGCTGCAAGCAGATTTCATTCATAACACAGCATACGCAAATGCCAGGAAATTCGACATACGCTTATGTACATATGTGTGTATATTGAAGTTCCTTGTGTTCGTTTATGGCAGAGCAGAGCCAAAGAATTTGTTTGTCTTTCATATGAAAAACAACAACAACACAGAATCAAACAGCAGCGCTGTCGGGAATATCGTCTATACGAGCGCCGCTCTAATTCTTCGTATATTTTGTTGGCTGAGCTGCCGTCATGCAGAAGAAGAGCACATGCACACGACTTTCATAACACCATGCAAAATACGAAAATCAGCCGCAAAAAATGCTCGTTCGCTTCATTTGAGTACGAAAACCGAACGAACGAAGCCATTGAGTCGTGCGATCAGGGGTGCAAACTCAGTCAAAGCCAATTCTCTCAAATGCTTAAAAAATTCTCCCATGGGAATTGGCACTTCAGCCACATTTTCATTCAAAATAATGGTAGTAAAAAACATAAAACGATAAATAAAATAGTATGGCTGAGTTCCTAAATGCTGTAATACAAAAGCATCAGCATTTTGTTAATAATATGTAAAAAAGAGTCAAAATTCCCATAAAATCGTGAAATGTTCCCTCGGTTGACAGCCCTGTATGTAGTTACTTTGAGTTTGGAATTTCATGTTGCAGAGCGGTTCTCTGAGAGGATGAATGACGGAGCACAAAAAGAGCGGAAATTGAGTGAGGTGGATGTTTTAATGGTTCTGCCGTACAAAATTTGGCTTTAACGGCTTTGGTTTTAACCAAAGAGTATGTTAATATAATAGAGTGCGCATCACTCAAATTTTCGGCAAATCGAAGTGAGGGCCATTTTTCATATTTCGGTCGCGGCAAAGGGAGACACAAAAACTACTCAACCGCTCAGAGAATTTCGTTGACAGTCGTTGATTTAGCATTTCGTGTGTGCTCGTCTGCTACTGAGCGCACAAAAGAGCAAATATGAAAAAAGAACGAAAAAAGCAAAAATATTTCATTTTTGATAAATTTTTTCATTTCCTTCTGAGCAACTGATTTAAATTTTCCAATTCAAAAGATTTTTGACAATTATATAAAACAAAAAAGAAAAAAAAACCGCTTGCTTTGATTTTTCAATTTCAATTTCACAATGCACCTAAATAAATGAAAAATACTCAAAAAAAGCAAATAGCAAACAAAAAGAATATTTTCGAATTTGACTACTGAATTGCTTATAGGGATTTCATAGCTGCATTTTTTACAATAACACACACATATGTACATACATACGAGCTGAATATTTTGTTGCAATAATCAGGCAACGAAATAAAAAAACTAACAACAAATCGCGCATATTTAACGCACAGGCAGCAACACACAAGAGCACACCTACATACATATATGTACATGCGTACTCGTACTAGCGAAATGGTAGAATGGGGCGTATGCGGAATGCGTATGGAATAATGCCGCGCAATTTTCAATTTTCAAAAAATGTTCGTTCGCCACATATGAAATTTTTGGCTTTCATGTGAAAAACAACAACAACACAGAATCAAACAGCAGCGCTGTCGGGAATATCGACGAGCGCTGCTCTGATTCTTCGTATATTTTTTTGGCTGAGCTACCGACACGCAGAAGAGCACATGCACACGACTATCAAAAAAAAAAGCGTGTGCGTCTCGGGACGCTCGACAGAAGTGATAACTTAAACTAATCCAAGTTAAACTATTTAATATTGAAATTTTTTAACTTGAGAAAAGCTTAGGTTATTACTTAAATTTCATGCATGTCAACATGATAATGTGAGGAAAGGTTATTCATCAATAAAATCTTTTATTGATTATAAAATATATTTAATTCTCAGTTACAATTCTTCAATATGTACATTAGAATTTTGTGTAAGTATATTATTAGTATCATTATTCAATCCTATAAAAGTAACAATTGGCTTATGGTAGCTATAATAAGCAACGAAATTTTTACATTGTATGTCATCTAAAAATCTTGCAAAGACTGCATCAAGTACAGTTCCATTTGCACTTGGGTCATTTTAATAAAGCCCACAGTTCCACTCAGTTTCGCTCAGTCACTCGTCCTCTCAGAGAACCGCTCTGCTACAAGAAATTCCAAACTCAAAGTAAATATAACGAGGGCTGCTTACTGTGAGAAAATTCTCCCATTTTGTGGGAATTCGAACTCTTTTTCTACATATTCTTAACAAAATGCTGTTGTTTTGTATTACAGCATTTTGGAACTCAGACATACTGTTTTATTTATTGATTTATGTTTTTTACTACCATTATTTTGAATGAAAATGTGGCTGAAGTGCCAATTCCCATGGGAGAATTTTTTAAGCATTTGAGAGAATTGGCTTTGACTGAGTTTGCACCCCTGATCGCACGACTCAATGGCTTGGTTCGTTCGTTTTTCGTACTCAAATGAGGCGAACGAGCATTTTTTGCGGCTGATTTTCGTATTTTGCATGGTGTTATGAAAGTCGTGTGCATGTGCTCTTCTTCTGCATGTCGGCAGCTCAGCCAACAAAGTATACGAAGAATCAGAGCAGCGCTCGGCTAGACGATATTCCCGACAGCGCTGCTGTTTGATTCTGTGTTGTTGTTGTTTTCATATGAAAGACAAAAAATTCTTTGGCTCTGCTCTGCCATAAACGAACAAAAGGAACTTCAATATACATACATATGTATGTACATATGCGTATGTCGAATTCTGCGTCTGTCCGAAAAACAGCTAAGCGCTGTGGGTTAGAGTGAGAGAGGAGGGGCCCGCGTACCGCTGCCGTATGCGTGAGAGAGAGGGAAGCCAGACAGACTGGCACCGTAACGCGTTACGTAACGAAGCGGTTTACCCTCCCATAAAAAGTTATCACTTCAAAAGCAAAAAATGCTCGTTCGCCTCATTTGAGTACGAAAAACGAACGAACACAGCCATTGAGTCGTGCGATCAGGGGTGCAAACTCAGTCAAAGCCAATTCTCTCAAATGCTTTAAAAATTCTCCCATGGGAATTGGCACTTCAGTCACATTTTCAATAAAAGTGGTAGTAATAAAAAACATAAAACAATAAATAATACAGCATGGCTGAGTTCTTAAATGCTGTGATACAAAACATCAGCATTTTGTTAAGAATATGTAAAAGAAAAGTTCAAATTCCCATGAAATCGGAGAATTTTCCCCAGTTGGCTGCCCTGATTGTAGTTATTTTGAGTTTGGAATTTCATGCTGCAGAGCGGTTCTCTGAGAGGATGAGTGATGGAGAGTAAAAAGCTCAAAATTTGAGTGAACGGCGGGTCAGGATCTAGACCCGCAGTACAAAAGTTTTGCAGCCAAAATTTTATATGAGATGCGCACTCTATTATATTAACATACTCTTTGCTTTAACGTTGCCAATCAGTGTTGCCAGAGACCTAGCTGAAAAATCCCATTCACTTATGCAAAACGCCCTTTTTATCCCATTTAAAAAATCAAAAATCCCGGAAAAAAATCCCATTCACAAATATTAATTAAAAAACGTGTTTTTCAATAACAATTCATAAATACATATATGTACATATATTTTTTTAAACAAATATAAAGAACAAAAAAATTGCTGCTTAAAGCACAACGCTGAAGATTACACTTAAATTCGGTGCTAATAATAAAATATTTACAGTTACAGTAGTAACTCAATTTTTGCAGATACTCGGTACTTCCCCACCTAGATACTTGTGGCACAAAAATTTTTTTTCATTACGTACTCAGTACTTGCGAAGATAAAAAATTTTGACCTCAATACATACTACCGCAAATGTATCAGTTTCGAGCTCAAAATATTTGGGGAAGTACCCACGAATTCATATGCTGACGAAATCTCTGTTCTTATTTAACTTTCGCATGGAAGCAGTGCAGTACATACTGAACAAGCAAGTGTGCACAAAATAAACCAAAATCCTAAATTTCTTTAGTTTCACTCAAAATTTATCATTATACAAGTGTATTGAATTAAAATATAAAATGTAACAAACTTAGATTCTTTACAGTGAAAGTAACCGCTTATAATTTACAAATATGGGGCAAAAATGACTTGGGACTTGCGACAATCTCGAAACTTGTACCGAGCCTGGTTTTCATTACGTGCAAGAATCGAGTTCCTACTGTATTAATAAATAAACAAAAGAAGTATAAAAGATAGGTATCGGCTCAAAAATCCCATTTTTAGACTCAAAATCCCGCGCGCCCTTTAAAGGTACAAAAATTCCGAAATATGGGCGAAATCCCTGGTTCTGGCAACACTGTTGCCAATACGGCAATATGTATGTATGTATATGAACAGTTTCTGGTGTAGCGGTTTGGTATGAATTTTGATTTCTTTAGAATCACGGCAAAGAACGTGACGGCGCATATTGGCGGCAGAATAGAAATTCTATTATGTATGTATGTATGTGTATTTCCATACACAATATATGTGTCAATTTGCCCTTTGCGTACATATGTACATGTATATTTTTAACTATTTCTAAAATATTGTCAGTACATATTTTACTTTTTGATTAATATGCATGCTTTTGTTGAAGAGCAATTTTCATGTATTTTCATACCCATTCAGCAATTTTAAATTAAAGCAAGACATTTAGAAGTATTAAAGGACTTAATCAACTGTTAATTTTGCTGATACTCGCGAGTTTATGAGCTCCTTTCTGTAAAAGTTTAAATTTTTCCATTATACATACATACATATGTACATATTTGCTAATTTAAATGAGTATAAAAATTAAAACAAAGAAGAAAAAGTTAAAACGCTGCGGGGGTTCGAACCCACGACACACCGAATGCAAGCCCGGGGCTCTAGCTACTGGGCTACACAATGAATACATTCTTGGTTGCTAAAGTGTGAATTAAGCGGTCTCCTATATATAGTAAAATCGCTAAAATCATGGTTTTAAATAATAATTTTAATATTTTTATGATTGATTCATGTATCGTGCTCGTGTTTAGGCATGTATGCAAAGTTTCAGATCTCTAAGTAGTCGGGAAGTGGGTGAAAAATTGATTACTAGATTTGACGACATACCGGATGTGAACCTAATATAAAGCTTATAATATAATAAAAAAAAAGAAGAGGTACGTTCGTAAATGCAGTAAATTCGTGCAGTGACAGTAGCAGTGCAGCCAACTTCAGTTGTCACTGCCCGATTAGCTGATTTCGTTTGCAGGTTGGCTGCAGAAACTTTGGTTGCATTAACGAACGCGATTCAGGATGGAAATTTTGGTTAAGGCATTAATTGATAATTGCGAAACTCGAAGTGAGAGTCTTTTAATGAATTTCAATAAAGAAAGGGTAAAACGAGTGAAAGAGAGATGTGTCGTGCTAAAAACCTAGCTGAAAAAGAAAAAAAGATCGATCCCGCAAGTAAATAATTACTTTAAAACAATACAAACCTATCCAGATGATGTATTCCATCTTTATACAAGATGACAAACAAATTTTGATCCATTTATAATAAATTTTCTACGTTTCCATTTCGTGTTTTGCGAACGGCAACAGTAGGATAATGACTGCGAAAACTGCAGAAATTTGTCACTGCGGTGCCAAGCCGTTGCATTAACGAACGCGTTGCACGCAGTAGTATTGCGCTATTTTGCTTTTACGAACGCGTTGCTTTGCAGTGCAACCGCTGGGTTGCATTTACGAACGTACCTAAGTTCGCCGGTAACCAAAGATAATATAAGGAGAAGATATAACAACCCGTTCCAGTACTAAAAATGCGTGACTTTAAAACAGAAAACCCAGATGAAAACTCACTCATTCTACCCAGAAACCTGCTCATTTTTCTCGAGCAATTCCGGCCATTGTGTGGCGGATATTGAGTAAATTCGAGAACCTGTTTGTTCGGCGCAGGATAGATTGAGTTTCTTTCGCATTCCGCATGCAGTCGAATTCGACAGTATCGCTGCTGATTAGTAGGCTTGTGTCGTTCGCGAACTAAAGATCTAAAAGATCTGGTTCTCATATCTGAGCTAGCTCTATCGGTCGTTCAGTTGGATGACCTAGATGAACTAAAGCTAAATTTACTTGAATTATAAAAGGCGCCGAGTTTTTCAAGTGACAGGTGCAAGGCACATTAACAAGGTGTGTCACCAGAGAAATTAACAAGTATCTAAATGAAGAGTATGTAGATCGGAAGAAAGATCCGCTAGTGTGGTGGCATGAGAGACGTGAGGTATGTATATACCCGTTTGTATCAGTACAGGTTAAAGAGATTTCGCGTAGTGGCTATATCAGTCCCGTGCGGGCGCATTTTTTAGGGGACAAGAAATATAATAAATGAACGCCGAACTCTGCTGAAGCGTTCGAAAGTGTCAAATTTGATATTTTTGCATAGCAATATATAAAGAATTTTGTACTTATTAATATTAATTACTTTTTCTTATATGTTATTGAAAGATCTCACAATTTTTACAAACGTGTTATTTTAAAGACAGCATTTAAATGTATGTTCAAAGCTTGAAGCTTTGTTTAAATTGATTTTTGTATTTTAGAAGATAACAAAATGTGTGAATTGAATTTAATTTAACAAAAAAAGTGCAAATTAAAGTTAACTGTTCATAAATAAAATATTTTCCCTTATTTTTATTAAAATAAATGTTCCATTACTAAAAAAATTTTCGGAAATTTTTTTTCGTAATTTTACGTAAACGTAAAACTTTGGCCGTTGACTTGAATACGTAAAACATATTGCAGCTGTCAGTCCTTTGCATATTTCACTTTTTGCTAGTGCGCTGATCATTTTGCTAGCATTACTATTCAGCTATTTTTGTTGAACTAAGATTGAAGAGCAGGCACTTTTCTGCAACAAAGCTATAGCTGACAAGTTTTTCAAGCTCCGTTACGCTTGCGTACAAATTCGTTTAAAGTAATCGCATGTATAGAGCTCGGGTATAAAAGGTTTTGTCAGCTGAAAACGGAAAAATATGTTACGGCTACATTAACTGAGCCTTAAATTGTGACTAGTAGACCCCGCTTAACTGACCAGACAAAATCGAACGATCTTGGTAGTGCATTTAAAATTTTTTCTAGTACAAATAGAATAATTTTAATGAACTAGTGAACTAATCTCTAATCAGTAGAGTTGTGCCGTTTAGTTCACTTGAGCGATTAGTTCAGTTGGGATTAGGTTGCCTTTTAGAACTAGTTATTTTCTAGTTCACTAGTCATTTTAATGAGTGAGTGAGCAAGTGATTTTGTCGACATTAGCCTCAAAATTTTTGCTTTGATTTAAAAGTGCTAAATTGGTTGCATATTGAAAAAGTACCTTCTCTCATAAAAGCCTTCCTCAATTTCGAATTTATTTATTTTGTAAACTGCTTCTTAAAGATCACAAAGGCCAGTTTCTTCCACAACATGATGACGTTCCTTTATTACAAAATCTGCAAGCGACCTCTTATCATGGAGAACCGCGCCAAACACCTGCACGCCTAGCCGTCCGCAGTGGTCGCGACATAAAAAATACTTATTAGGTAGAATGCTTTCAAAAAGGCGAAAAATTCGCAGGTAATACACACACACAAATCAAAACAGCATCCCAGGCAAGTGTGTATAAAAAATGTAAACAAACGGACGGACAGCTCAAATAATGCTGCCGTCGGGTGTGCTGCTTAAGGACAGAAATAAGAGTTGAAAGGGATATAAGTATGTATATTGGATAAATGTGATTAATTAATGTATATTTAATGTGCTCTAAAAAAATATGACCTTAAAAAATATTTAACGAAAAGTATCTAAAAAAATTTTTAAATTAAATTTATATCAATGCAAATAAAATAGATGAAAAAATATTAAATAAAGCAAAATTTCGGAAAAATGCATTGCGTTCAAATAAATTAGATAAAATTTTAAGGCAAGCAAACATATTGTTTAAGCCAACGTAGGGTACACCGATTCGGTTGTAGCGAGGTGGCAAGTTGACGCCAAGTTTCGCTTGCACCCGAGTGCTGTGAGCCGGTGGCGGCAAACTGCGCTTGGGCACTTGCGATCCAACCTCCAAACCGAAAGGGTAAGCCACTCTCCCCCATATGAGGATCTAGATCTAACATAACCCAATACAGTCCACTATATTTAACACTAATTTCACATTTAATATTAATAAATTGCACTATACGTTTTATAACGTTCCTATCGAAATCTGCTTTGCCTTTTTACTCATTTGGCTTTTGCTTCTTTTTCATTTCGTGCACGACAAACCGCTGCTGCGACGCCGGGCCACGGACTCGCCCCATTTTGCTCGTTTGCGGACATACTCTGCGAACCCCGGCGCGTCGCGTCTTTATTGGTCCTTCGAGCCGGATCCTGGCATCTGGAAAGCGGCAGCCGTGTACCGCATATTGAGAGAGTTCCACCAGCAAATATCTGCAGGAATGCGACTGCAGTAATTGCACATAAAATCAACATCAATTTACACAAACAACACGGAAGATACAACAGCACACTTTATCTACTAAGCCCACTGCACATCACAATAACAACAAATTTCTACACCACAATCAACACAAGTCATCTGTAAATTATCAAAATTCACAACAACAAAGGCATCCACATCATCAGATTTATCGCCGGAAAACACAGGTGCGTAAAATTATTGGTGATAGTGATAGGAGTGCGTTAATTTGTTGTTTATAAATAAATCAAAATAAATTAATTTTGTTGAAAATTTATTTGAACTTCCTCCTGTGTCTGCCATATGAGAAACGAGTTGCAAAAATCTCATTGCAATTCGTTTCCATATATTTCGGTCGTTAACCCTTGAGTCAAAGTACATAGGAATCATATGTTCCAATGTTCACCGCCTAATACAGCATATCTGTTTAAGCAAGTCTCACTTTTACTCAAGCATTCTGAAGCGCTGATCAGTCATAGCGTATCGTATTTAATCGGAGCGCAGACAAAACCTACCCTACCCGAGCTCATACATGCGTTCGCTCATTGCGTATTTAATCGGCGCGTAACGCAGAAATTATAATCCAAATTGGTTTTTCTCACACGTTTACGTCTGCTCTGATGCTCAGAGAGGATGAGAGAATGACATTGCTTTGTACTAAAAACAGTGCTGCCACTGCTCTTCGATTTTAATTTAGAACTAAAACCGGATTATTATTATTGCTGTTGGCGCGTCAATTGCCTATTTTCATTTCTGTTCGAATTCCATTAATTCCATTTTCTATTTCGCCTATTCTCTCTTTCTAATCGATTGTAACATTACTACTCTGTCTAGATATAAGCTATCATTCTTAATAAAAGTTACACGCAATCGAACGCACGCGTTTTCGGGCCACCGTTTTTAACAGCGGAAATTAACTCAACAAAAAATGGTCCTTCGAGCCGGATGGCCCGAAATATCAAGATTTATTAAAGTTTTAATAAATGCGATCAGTCGCGTATAAAATTCGTTTCGCAGTCAATAAAAATTAACTATTAATTTCTCGAGCACCGCGACATGTGGCCGGCCACACCGCTCCACATATATCTGTAAAAACCGCCAATTAAGTAATGTTAATTTAATCGAAGATGAAGCGAAATTATACGTAACCCATCTAATTGTCGATTCGCGTTCGTGGTTCTTCAGGCTTCTCGAAAATCAGCAAAAGTGCAAACATTAAAATCGAGACTCCCATGGTTAACCTCAAACATAGCCAACTTCAACGTGTGTAACCTCAACCTTATGCAATAGTTTCCAAACTCCCCACACCTCGTGGTGTAAAGTTTTGACAGTTTACCACGCGCCGTATTTTGTATTTCTGCTTATTCGTTCCTTTAATAAAATTGACTCGCGTTTAATTTCGTGTCAAAATGTCTCATTTAAAGATTCGCGATTCTGCACTAAAGGCAATAAAAAGGTGCACGGAAGCAAGCAATAATAGCTCGCTCAAATTGGACATTGAAAGCATCGAGACCTACACGAAGCTTCTGGACGAGCAGTGGTTGCGCTTTTGCAATGCGCAACAAGAAGTGGAGATTTCATGCAACGGAGACAACGCCGAGATTCAAGAGCAGTCACGCATCCAGGCTGAGGAGTGGTTCATCATTGCTAAGGCGAATTTCAACCGCAAGGCAAAATCATTTGCACAACCAACAGCCGCCCCTCAAGCGGCAAACGTTTCGGCTGCTATCCAGTTGTCAAAAATGCAGTTGCCCACGTTCTCCGGTAACTCTGCAGATTGGATCAGCTTTCACGATTCATTTGTATCCCTAGTCCACGAAAACAGTAATCTGTCGGCAGGACAAAAGCTGCATTATTTGCGCAGTTGCCTGCAAGGTGATGCATTGAAGGTGATTAGCTCCTTGAAAGTATCTGATGCGAACTACACTGAAGCTTGGGGGCTTCTGACAGCGCGCTATAAGGTACTACGAGTGATTGTAGATAGTCACATGCGAGCAATATTTGCTATTGAAAAGGTCAACAAAGACACGGCCGGCGCCATAAATCAAGTATTAGGTGATGTATCTCAAGAAATGCGAGCGCTCAAAGCTTTGGGTCGACCGGTCGAGTTTTGGGACGATTGGCTCGTCTATACGACCATCTCGAAGCTCTCATTCGAAACACGCAAACAGTGGGAGCTATCTCTAACGAATGACTCACTACCAACATTCGAACAGCTACAATCATTTCTCGAAGTCCGTGCGCGATCACTAGAAATGCTGTCGAACGATTCCGATGCACAATCTGCATCACAAACTGCGAAAAACGTTAAGGCTGCAAGGGCTTCAAGAAATGTATTTTGTGCTATCGAAGACCGAATTGATAATCAGCAATCATCAGCTGACAGCCGAGATTCCCCACAACAACCATCACCATCAAACACGATTTCTCATCGCTGCGTATTCTGCAATGGAGCGCACAAAATCTACGGATGTCAAGAATTCAAGCAACTTGACGTCGACAAAAGGGCTTGTATCATAAACCAAAAGGGCGCGTGCCTGAACTGCCTTGGCAACGGGCATTTCAAGGACAAATGCAACAGTCCATCCACGTGCCGTTTTTGTCATAAACGCCATCACTCAATGCTGCACGTCTTCGCTAACACCGCTACAAACAGAGCCAACGCCTTTTCCTCTACAAAGGGCGCGGTCGCTCCTCTCTCATCAAATGGAAATATCGAATCCACCGCAGATAATATCGCTAACCTCTTCAACGCTTCAACGAACAGCAACACCGCTTTAAACACCGCTTCCAACACCGCTTTGAACACCGCTTCCAACACCGCTTCTAACACCGCTTCCAACACCGCTTCCAATACCGCTTTAAACACCGCTTCCGAAAAGGCTATTCTATTAGCTACCGCTACCATTAACGTCCGTGATTGCTCTGATCGCTGGCAGCGCGCCAGGGTCTTATTCGACAGTGGATCACACGCCTCGTTTGCTACAGAGGCACTTATTCAACGCCTGCGTGTGCCTAGGAGGGCGTGCGCTTTTGCCATAACTGGAATTGGATCATTATCAGGAGGCAGATCAAGAGGGGAAACCACCCTTACCTTGTCCTCACGCGTCGTAGACCAAACGCTTGAAATTGACGTACTTATTCTACCCAAAATCACTAACGACCTACCAACATCTCCATTACAGGTTACCAATTGGCCGCACATGCAGAATCTCAGTCTCGCCGATCCTCAATTTGCCACACCGGGTCCAATCGACATACTAATTGGTATGGACGAAATGGATAAATTTCTAACCACTGAAGTTCGCAAAGGTCCACCAGGCACGCCTTTAGCGCAAAACACTGTCTTCGGGTGGGTATTATTCGGTCGGGCTAGTACGCTACAACCCGCACTTAGTACCATTCAGACTCTGCATTGTGACCGGCAACTGGTAAGAGCTGTCAGTAAATTATGGGAACTAGAAGAGCTGCCCCAACGAAAGCATTTAACAGCCGAAGAAAGGTACTGCGAAGAGCATTTTGATATGACACATCGCCGATCTCATGATGGCCGTTTCATCGTCCAATTGCCATTAAGGGCTGCTGTGCCGTTGGGTGAAACGCGTAGCATCGCTATCCGTAGTCTCCTGCGGATGGAAAGGCGATTTGCTGCCAATGAGGATTTACGTCTTCAGTACTCCGCCTTTATGGAAAACCTGATTGAATTGGGTCACATGGAACGAGTCGACGAAGTTTCATCTCACTGCTACTATATGCCGCACCATGCTGTATTGAAGGAAACAAGCTCTACAACCAAATTACGAGTTGTATTCAACGCTTCTATGAAGTCGTCTTCTGGATATTCGCTAAATGACGCTCTGATGGTTGGACCCCCACTACAGCAAGAGCTGTTTTCAATTCTCTTGCGATTTAGAACACATCGTTATGCGATGACTGCAGACGTGGAGAAAATGTATCGCCAAGTCATGATCTCCGAGAATCACCTGGACTACCATCGAATTCTGTGGCGACAAAGCGCAGATGAGCCAATTCAAAACTACCGCATGCTACGTGTGACGTACGGTGTGGCCTCCGCTTCTCATTTGGCGGTCAAATCACTACAACAAACTGCCAAAGACGCTGCCGAAATGTACAAGGATGCCGAAAGAGTGATTCTTCGTGATTTCTACATGGACGATTTGCTGACGGGTGCTTCTTCAGCTGATGAACTAATAAGGCTCCAACGAGATATCTACAAGGTGCTAGCTTCTGGTGGCTTCGAGTTGAGAAAGTGGGCTACAAACTGCAATGAGTTAGCCGTTAGCATACCGCAGGCTTCCAAACAAGCAATTCATTTTTTAGCCGACGACCAGGAAGTGCGAGCATTGGGCCTCATCTGGAATACCGAACAAGACTTTCTTTCATTCTCGGTGAGTCTGAGAGAGCCACCTCTACTTTTCACTAAAAGATCGTTCCTGTCGGATGCGAGCTTGCTTTTCGATCCGCTTGGCATCCTAGCGCCATGCACTATAAGATCCAAAATATGGTTCCAACAAATTTGGCGTACCGATGTCGACTGGGACGATCCCGTGCCAGCTGATATTGCCCAACAATGGTTCGCTCACCGTACAGATTTACGAAACTTAGCTACACTCAAATTAAGTCCTTGGATTGGCATGGGCCAACCCGGATCTATAACCGAATTTCATGTTTTCACGGACGCATCCGAAAAAGCCTACGCTGCCGCTCTATACGCACATACACTCCACGCTGACGGGCACACGTCCGTTACATTAGTCGCTGCCCGCGCTAAAGTAGCTCCTCTTAAGCCTACCACGTTGCCACGATTGGAATTATGCGCTGCGCATCTCGGCGCCAAGCTTACGCGACATATATTGGCGAGTCTGCAGGATGACGTCTGTAAGTTGCACGCATGGACGGACTCCACTATCACTCTCGCGTGGTTGCAAGGCCATCCAAGCCGATGGTCCACCTTCATTGCTAACCGCGTTGCTGATATCCATGACGTGCTTCCTCCAGAATGCTGGGCACATGTGCGGTCTGAGTGCAATCCTGCCGATTGTGCCTCCAGAGGCACCACCCCGTCAAGTCTTCTGCTTAATGATCTGTGGTGGCAAGGCCCACAATGGCTTAAGGATCCTGAATGTACATGGAGGCGGATCCCCGCGACACAACACGTGACGGACTTAGAACTTAAGACTCAAAATCGTGTTGTCCACATAGTCGAACCAGTGGAGTGTTGGGAACTGCTGACGAGATATTCTTCGTACACTAAGCTCAAGAGACAGACTGCGTATCTACTACGTTTTATATCTAATGTTCGTGCTAAGAAGCTAAGCAGTCCTGATGCCGCCCAAACTGGTCCTATCACCCTCAAAGAACTCAATAATGCCGAGATCGCCTTGCTTAGGTACGCTCAAAATTATTCTTTTCCTAACGAAATCTTGTGTTGCAGATCTAACAAGCCGCTACCTCGCCGAAGCACCCTTTTACGCTTGCAGCCATTTTTAGGCCATGATGGCTTACTACGAGTCGGTGGCCGTATTAAGCATGCTATTGTCCCTGTGGACGTCAAGCATCCGATAATCCTGCCAAAAAAATCACCACTTGCAAGTCTAATCACACTCGGCATTCACAACTACACGCTACATGCTGGACCGCAAATTATGCTGACGGTGCTACAACGCAGATTCTGGGTCATCGGATCGCGCAATTTAGTGCGAAAGCTATATCGTCGCTGTGTGAAATGCAAACGACATAATCACAAGCCTCTACAGCAAATGATGGGAGATCTCCCACCAAACCGCATCACTTACACTCGGTGCTTCCTTCAGAGCGCGGTAGACTTAGCTGGTCCATATAATTTCAAGTTTTCATCGGGAAGAGGAGCGAAATCTACCAAAGGTTATATTTGCTCTTTCATCTGCATGAGCACAGGCGCCATGCACCTGGAAGCGGTTAGCGATTTGTCATCTGCCGCATTTCTCAATGCATTCAAACGCTTCATAAATCGCAGAGGTTACTGTCAACATCTTCACTCCGATAACGGCACAAATTTTGTTGGTGCTGAAAGAGCACTCCGTATCCAGTTTCAGCGCTGCATGGAGGATGATGTGATCCAGAAATACTTTGTCGGCTCTAGCATCACTTGGCATTTTAACCCCCCAAGTGCACCACACATGGGTGGATATTGGGAGACAGGTATAAAACGCGTTAAGTACCATCTCAAAAGAGTCCTCGGAGACATGCTGCTGACCTTTGAAGAATTCAGCACTTTATTGACGGAAGTTGAAGCTTGCGTCAACTCTAGACCGCTCTGCACGCACGCTTCGGACGTCAACGATTTGGAAATATTGACACCTGGTCATTTTCTTCTTGGCGAACCGCTCAAATCGCTGCCTGAACCGGAAGTACAAAATTTCAGGGGTGATTTAGGCCAACGCTGGCACTCTATCAGCAGCATGAGGCAGCATTTTTGGCGACGTTGGCGTGATGAATATTTGACTAGCCTCCAACGACGCACTAAATGGTTTCGAGAGCTGCCTAATCTGAAACAAGACGACATCGTGGTCATTTTTGATGACCGAACACCACCGACAAAGTGGAAACTCGCTAAAGTCTTAAAATGTCATCCTGGAGCTGATGGACGTTTAAGGGTCGTAACGCTAAGGACCAGCGATGGCGAATGCGTCCGACCGATAACCAAGCTTTGTCTTTTGCCAACAAATCTTAATCTTTTTGGAGAAGAATCAACTTAACTTTGTCAATAAGCATTTTATTAATTGATATTTTTAAAGTTATTTGAACTTAGTTTCCTAGTTCAAGGCTGGCGGCATGTTGGCGCGTCAATTGCCTATTTTCATTTCTGTTCGAATTCCATTAATTCCATTTTCTATTTCGCCTATTCTCTCTTTCTAATCGATTGTAACATTACTACTCTGTCTAGATATAAGCTATCATTCTTAATAAAAGTTACACGCAATCGAACGCACGCGTTTTCGGGCCACCGTTTTTAACAGCGGAAATTAACTCAACAATTGCTATTATAAATTCTTAAAAGTAGACCACAATAAATATATCTAAAAATTTAGATAATTCTGTTTCATAGATTTTATAAAGAATGTAAAATTTAACCTCACAAGCAAAATGAACAGCGTGCTTACTTTGTGCACGAAACTATATGGCAGCACGGCAGCAATAACCAAGACAGAAACCTGCAAAAGAGCCACAGCTGCGATACGATTTTCACTGAACGGCCCGAATTTTGCCGTTGCGATTAATTCCGCTCACAAAAGATACGCGGTGACTGATCAGCGCTTTAGCTTCGCTATTGCGGTAAGCGCTCTCGCTCCGCTCTCCATTGCTGCGCTCACTGGTTTATTGTAATTTGCAACTGATATTACAAAGAGCGTGAGAAACCACAAACGTATAAACTCGTGGGCAGTGTTTGCTGTTACTAATTTTTATATAACAATTTTATAATTTTTTCATTCAAACGAGGCTGCTTTGGCTATTTAAACGTTATATATGTAGCCCAAATAGAGGAATTTCGAAAATTTTGGGATTGACGAATTCTGGGGTTTTTTGAGCGCGCGAGCTTTGACTAGAAATTTCAATAGTGTTAAAATTTTTGGCCATCCTTGTTTTGCAGCTTTTGAAGTTTTCGGTATTTTTTCATTTTATTGCACCTTGCAAAGTTAAATTTTTCTTTATTTTTTGGGCCTTAATTTTGAGTAAATTTTAGAATTTTCATTTTCAATTCTTTTAAACTCAATTTTTAATTCAAAGCTTTTCGGTGTACATTTAGAAATTAGTAATATTAAATTTCTGTTTCAATTCCTACTGATTTTATATATTCTATTTGCACTGTTGCGGTGCAATTTTGGAGACTATTGAATTTTTCCCAAAGTACGAAATATATTGCTATTCTTTTAACATTAACACCGATTTTCGGGAACGGTGTATTAGAGCAATATTTCACGAAAATTATACCCTATCTCGGGTACGGATTAGTTTCAGTTCTGAGAAAGCTTGAGGCATCGCTTCATAAGTTGGGCGGATTTGATTGTTGTATCTGTTCGTCCGAAAACTATTCACGCCACCTTGAAATATGGGTAAAATTAAAAAGTTTATGCGTGTAGCTGATGAGCTACTTGAATTCGGGAATGAATTCAATGACTCGATAGAAGAACATTCCGTGTTCTCTATCGAGGTGCAACGTGAGGAGCTGAATGCCATATGGCAGTCCGTCAAGACTGCTTATGCAGCCTGCTTTCCAGCGGCGCACGCATCTGTGAATAGCACAGAAATGGGGTTGGACGTAATTAAGTCCATGTACAAAAACTGTTACGCTGCATATGTAACTTGCGCAGCTTTGATGGGCGAATTTTCCCATAATCTTTCGACTGTCCGACCAGCAAGCTCTACCATGTTGGCAGAGAAAAGGCCTGTTGAGACCGCTGCCAACTCCCACATCAATCTTCCGCCGTGTGATACCCAGCTATTTTACGGGGACTACACGACATGGCCATCTTTCAGAGATTTGTTCACGGCCATTTACATTAATAATTCTCGGTTGAGCCCGGTGGAGAAGCTATTCTACCTCAACCAGAAGACTCGTGGGGAAGCTAACGAAATCGTTAGAAAATCGCCCCTTACCCATGAAGGTTTTACGACCGCATGGAAGAATCTTGTTGACCGGTATGAGAATCGTCGGATTCTCGTAAATACCCAACTGAAGATTTTGTTTAATCTTGCGACAGTTCCCTCTGAGTCCGGGGCGGAACTTAAAAAATTGCAGAAAGAAATCAATAACTGCATTTCAGCTTTGGAGCTGCATGGCGTAGATATGCGCAATTGGGATGCGAAATTTACGTATCTATGCTCGACTAGGTTGCCAGAAACCACCTTGACACTGTGGGAGCAAACCATAGTCCGCAAGACAGAGATCCCAAAGTGGGAAGACCTGGATCGGTTTTTGACCAGCAGGTTTCAAACTCTGGAAACGGTGGCAGATATCCGTAGCGGCGCGCCATCGAGCGGCCTTCCGTCGAGCAATTATCGATCCCATCTATGCCCAGCAGAGGGAGCGCCAAATTTTCGGGCTCACCATGCGAACATAGCAGAGTCCCTCAACAAATTCAGGTGTCCACTATGTTCGTCGAAGCAACATGTGGTGCGTAACTGTCCGCGGTTCAGAGAACTGAACCCAAAGAAGAGATTAGATGCCGTGAGGAAGCATCATCTCTGCATCAACTGCCTGGCCATTTCCCACGAAATACGGGAGTGCAGGAGCAATTTTTCGTGCAGCACCTGCAAGAAAAGGCACCACACTCTGTTGCATCGAACAGAGTCGAATGAAGCGGGCTCTAGTACCTCAGAAACTAGCCCAGATAATGCCCCCGTATCCAGCCCCAGTAGCGAGCCCTCGACGAGTAGAGTCCACTCTGGGTTCGCAGCTGTTAACCCAGAGCCACAGACATATTCTGTGAATTATAGTCGTGTCACTTTAGACCAGTCTTGCGATGGGGAACTGGAGAAGTATGCAAAACGAAGTTTTTTGTCGGGGGAGGGGCAGTTCTGCCAGAATTTAAGCCAAGTACTTACTAGCCGTCAGAAGAACGACAGGAACGCCATCCACGAAGGAGCTCGTCGATTCCAGCTCCCACTACGACAAGAAACGTCGCGCAGATCGCGACAGGTGATAGGCGGCACGCAAAATATGCGTAGCTGCAAAGTCGACCTGCTTCACGCTGGAGCTCGTCCTCGTCCGTCGGGCCCACGTGCTGAGCAGCGTCGCAGAATGGAGCCCGTTACCGCCGGAGCTCGTTCTCGTCCGTCGCGGCCAAGGAGCCAAGACGGTGGTGCAGTGGCGATACAGCAAGTGACCTGTCCGATGAGGACAGAGATGGACCTCGTCCGTCGGGGCTATCGATCGCGCTCATGGACAGCGACGACACGGCCGAAGCTCGACCTCGTCCGTCGGGCACGGCTTCCAACCGCGCTCGCCCGCTCCTGCGTCACGAGAGAACCCAGGAAGCCACCAGCCAACTGAAACAGATGGGGATAGCGATGGACCTCGACCTCGTCCGTCGGGGCCATCGCTCCAGACAGTTAAAAACGATGATGCGGCCGAAGCTCGACCTCGTCCGTTGGGCACGGCTCCGAACCATGCTCATCGTCTCCTACACCACAGGACAACTATGGAATCCCCACCTGGAGGGGTATACGTATCGTCGAACACGCACCGCTTTTTATGGAGCGGCATCACCCCATTGCCCGGATATTTCGTGCCGGCCTTACTACCGGAAGTGCGCGACAGCTCACCCAAGACTCAATTTTAGCTGGTCGATATATGGCATCTGCCCCCTCTAAACTCCCGGTTTTTTTAATTCTATTACCTATCACCAGTAATTTTCGCACTTTTGAATTTTTATGAATTATTACTAGTTTTAAGATGAATTTTTAATTATTTTATCGAATTTGTTCCTCTTATATTTTGAAGTATTTTGCAGTGGCGCTGCAAGGCGGGCGGCATGTTTAAGCCAACGTAGGGTACACCGATTCGGTTGTAGCGAGGTGGCAAGTTGACGCCAAGTTTCGCTTGCACCCGAGTGCTGTGAGCCGGTGGCGGCAAACTGCGCTTGGGCACTTGCGATCTAACCTCCAAACCGAAAGGGTAAGCCACTCTCCTCCATATGAGGATCTAGATCTAACATAACCCAATACAGTCCACTATATTTAACACTAATTTCACATTTAATATTAATAAATTGCACTATACGTTTTATAACGTTCCTATCGAAATATGCTTTGCCTTTTTACTCATTTGGCTTTTGCTTCTTTTTCATTTCGTGCACGACAAACCGCTGCTGCGACGCCGGGCCACGGACTCGCCCCATTTTGCTCGTTTGCGGACATACTCTGCAAACCCCGGCGCGTCGCGTCTTTACATATCATTTGCCTAATAGGAAATTGCCATTTGTCAATTTGCAGTCGGCAAAACAAAAATTCGACAAGACGGCAAAGAATGAAAAATTAAGAAATGTACGGAACTCACACCATTGCAATTTTCCAAAACCGGTTTTTGTCACGTGTTGGAACATACATGAGAACAAGCAGAACATCCACACTTTGGTCTGTTCTGCTTGACATCAGCAGCGATACTGTCGAATTCGACTGCATGTGGAATGCGAAAGATACTCAATCTATCCTGCGCCGAACAAACCGGTTCTCGAATTTACTCAATATCCGCCACACCAACGGCAGCATTATGGCCGGAATTGCTCGAGAAAAATGAGCAGGTTTCTGGGTAGAATGAGTGAGTTTTCTACTAGTTTTTCTGTACTAAAGTCACGCATTTTTAGCACTGGAACGGGTTGTTATATCTTCTCCTTATATTATCTTTGGCTGCAACTGCTGCTTTTACTCTTTGGTTCCTGTCCCAGACAACTTTGCATAGTCGGTACTAATATGAGAGCCGTACTAATATCGCTTAAGAATTTATTATAGCAATAATAATCCGGTTTTAGTTCTAAATTAAAATCGAAGAGCAGTGGCAGCACTGTTTTTAGTACAAAGCAATGTCATTCTCTCATCCTCTCTGAGCATCAGAGCAGACGTAAACGTGTGAGAAAAACCAATTTGGATTATAATTTCTACGTTACGCTCCGAATAAATACGCGATGAGCGAACGCATGTATGAGCTCGGGTAGGGTAGGTTTTGTCTGCGATCCGATTAAATACGATACGCGGTGACTGATTGGCGCTTCACACGTATAATACGTGACGTATTATGGGACGACAATTTCCAGTTTCTGCGCTGCGAAAAATGCCAACATAGTGTCTGGCGCATCTTTCTTATTCACTGTCTTTAATAAAAGTTTAGTATAGAACAATCAAAATTAACGCAAAATGGTAACAGTAATTTTTTCCAGACAGCTCCAACATTAATCTTTACTTCCACTGATTCTCGGCATGTTAGTTTTTTCTTTTGACAGCCAAACACCATTTGCACAACACTTTGGTGCGTTCATTTACGGCCTTAAGAGGTGTTTGCAGCTCTCAAGAAATCGCTCAAGAAAAATTTTGCATTATTCCTTGAGGGCAAAATAGTAGTGGCCAAGTAATTTTGACAGCTAACAGCTGATGCAAATCAAAGCAAAATGTCGTTAAATTAAGATTGGTAAGTTTTCACAAAATTTACTATTATTTGATTAATGCATTATTTATATATATTTTTCAGGCATAATATGGTGTCCGTACTAAATACCGCAATATTGGTGGTTTGTGCGGAACAATTAGAATCGGAAGAAAGCAACAAGCAAGCTAAATTCGACATAAGAAAATTGGTTGAGGCGCTTTTGGCGTTTTGGCGCACTTCGCGGTGTATTTTCCGAGTTTTCCATGTCTGAAAATAAAATAATAGATTAAGATAATTGAAAATCTAAAATAAATCAAAATATTTTGCAAATTTACAACCTAAAATGAAAATTTATTGTTTTGCTTACCTCTTTCGCTTGTTATTAGCTGTTGAAAGTCTTCTTCTTGTTAAAGTAATAATGTTTCAAACATTATTCCTTGCCAAAACCTGAGTTACCCTATGCACATTTCCACTCGAAGAAAGTAGTAAATTTCGTAGCAGATTTCTTGAGACCTGCAATAGGGGTCAAGTAATTTTGACGCAAGGAAATTTCTTGAGCATTTTGTTGGCGTTTTTTTATATGGAGTTTTCGCTTTTCTTGAGAGCTGCAAAGACCCCTTTACCGTATAAATCACCGTGATCGAACGCAACGCGAACACGAAGCCAACGCCGGGATCAAAAAACGGCATTTTGTAAATCACGGCGTAATTGCGTTCGTTGTCTTACGGCATCACTTGAGGTGTCAAGTTCTTACGAAAAAGAGTTGTATTTTTCTTAATTTATCAGCCAAATACAAAACACACAAAATTTGCTGCATCCATTGCATACCTCCCATAGCCTAGTGGTTAGAGCGTTCGACTAGCACGCGAGAAGTTGCGAGTTCAATCCTCAACCGCGATGCATTTCTTTTTTTTTGTGATTTCGATCCTCAACCGCAGTGCTAGTATTTTCTTTTTTTTTGTACTTTTTTCTTTAGTATTTGTCTTTAAAAAGTATTACAGTACTTATTATTTGCTTCTGCAGATTACCACAAATCAATTTTCACTCGAAATTACCAAAAATTTTGCATTTAAAAAACTGAACGCGAGCACAAACCCAAGTGAACGATTTGACAGTACATGTGAGTGAATGCGCAGCGTTGCGTTTTACGCGGTACCGATTTTCATATGAAACTACGTAATGGTAGAATTACTCTAGCGGTAAGGTTAGAAATCGTGTCAGCTGACACAATCTATCTTACCCGAACACAATTTTCGCTATTACTCTGACCGGATTGAGTAGTAGAAATTTCTGCGTCGATTAGAAAACTACTGCAAAAGTCGTGTCAGCTGTGAAAAGAATGTTGCCACACAAAAAATTCACTTGAAAATGAAATAGCAATAATGATTTTCCTATGCAAGAATTTAAACGGCAACACTGGTCAAAACAAGCGAATATTTATTGGAAATATAGTCCACCTGCGCTTTCGTTTGCTTAAAATTTGTACACATCGTACATTTTACACAACACTAAGCACATTGAGTCAATTATTTCGTCGTTTGAATTCATTTTTCACGATATATTTTGTTTGTGAACTCTTTGCAGAAAAGTGTTGCCAGTGACCTTCGATTTTAGTTCAACAAAAGAAGTGGATTATTATTGCCGAAATAAGTTAAAAAAGTAGTACACAATATAAAGAAGTAACAATTATGAAAATTCTGTGCCATAAATTTAATAAAGAATGTAAAATTTCATCTCAGAAGAAAATAAACAGTGTGTTTCTTTTGTGCACAAAACTATACGGCAGCACTAGCAAAAAGAATAGACTGACAGCTGCAATCCGTTTAGATGTTAGAGTAACTGGGCAAATTGCTATCCGGCACGATTGAATTCGACACCGCTGGACTAATTAGACCATAAGACAACGCGAGCGGTCACTGAGTGAGGTGATGCGTTTTACACAATACCAAATTAGTGAACGCAGGGTGAAGTGAGGCGTTGGGATTTACAAAATAGGCACCTTAACACACTTGTTAAATTGATAAATTTGCGCAATGTTAAAACTTATACGCTTAAATGAATACCCTTAGTACGTTTTGTTGTTGTGATTGCAAAAGGTGAAAAAACATTTTGCAATCGCACTTTTGCAAGGCCATTTGCACCGGATCGGGTATACTCCTATTTTGACGCAATGATAATTTATGCATTTTCGGGTAGGATCTTAGACAACTTTTGAAAAGAAATAAGTACGTTTTTACTAAAGGGAAAAAACAGAACACTCATAAGGTCTCTTTTGTTTTCGGAGTGTGCATATAAAACGACTTTTTTTCCATCGTAGAATCCTGAAATTTGGTACAATGTTGGGTCTTCATAACCTAAACATATTTGCACTGTAAAAAGTTAAGAAATATTTATAGAAATATGTTTTCTTAATTTAAAAACAAAACAAAATATTTGTATAACGTATCGTGTGGGGTATCGTTAGAAAGGGTCACGTCAATAGATTACAAAATTATAAATTTTTATTAATTTTATGTAAACGGGTTGGAAATATAAAGTTAAAAATGTGAGAAAAACTGACCTGTCCAAAGGTACCACTGAGCCGATTTGTCATAAAGGCAAATGTACTGTTGTACTGTTTCTATTAATTGTTCTTCGAAACCATTGCTAATACAGAAAATTTCAATGAAATTGAAAAAATTCCACAGAAAATTTCAAGTCGGCAAAACAATAAAAACAATCAGCTGATATCTGTCAACGTTCTGCCGGACGGCAAAAGTTGAAAGTTGTTCAACTTTTTGCGTTGCGCCATCGCATCCGTTGCTTATGTGCCATGCTTCATATGATTTCATACATTTCAACTTTGCTGTCAGTTGAAAAATCGCTCTGACGGACGCAACGGATTCTATGTGACGAGCCCTTTACTGGCTATTTGATCACGCATGACTGAAGGCTGCCCATTTTTTCGAATTTTTTCAAATTTTTTTTTTTCCTTATTTAAGATGACCCTCTTCAGACAAATTTTTTGTTGTTTATGTCGTGTGGGGTTTTGTTCGAAAGGGCTACATCCATGGATTCCAAACACATTTTTTTTTTATAATTTTAGGTGAATTGGTTTCGAAGAAATAGTTCGAAATGTCAAAAAAATTACCAAACCTCCCCTTTTTTTTAAATGTTGGAATATGAAAAACCTACCAGCACGCAGACAAGTATTTGTCCATTGTACTGGTAAGCGAATTCCTTTTACTGAAATCTTCCTGAGCTTTTAGTAAAGCGGAGGATTTTCGATGGTGGCAAGGAACTTGGTAGGTAAATTCTCACCACGTCGGACTCCAGCAGCTGCAATCGCGACCTGGAAAAGGCGGGACACTCGCATAAGAAGTGGGTAGCGGTATCCTCGTCCTCCAGACAGCTCTCACAGAGGAGGGGCTCAATTCACCGAATTTGGCTTTGGGATAGGGCAGCGACAAGTTTCTGCCTTTTCCCCTTACTCAGCCTCGAACCTTGATTTTGGGAAGAGCCCGTCGGCTTCAGTCGGAGTGACTTCTGTCGATCTGGGTCTCTTGCCAACATCCATGGCCGTGGTAGACGTAGCCTCAGTGGTATTTCCCAACTCCCTTGCCCGTCTTCTTAGCTTTCTGAGCCGAGATTTGGACAGGCCTGATCGGTTGACGGCTGGTGCCACCTTGGTCCCAAGTTGGACGTCCGGCCGCAGACCAGCTTCATCCGGGATCACGGCCTCCGCCATCGGCTGATCAGTATGCGTAGTCTGCATTGTTGCTTTTCCGTCATCCAGTTCAGTCGATTGCGATTTGAGGGAAGGTGGCTAGATAGCGACTGGCAGATTTGTGAGGCAGCTAATTCGCTGCCATCTGAATCGCCAATCGCTACCTGGACTCTTTCGAAAAAAAAGTCCGAAAGGAATTGGCTCGAGGAGCTATCCTCAGCCGTGTAAATCATGGAAGTTGAGGCCCCCAGAAGCCTTGCCTCAGCCGCGTTCAACGCGGGTGGATTGCCACATTCGTGGCTACCACCTGGGGTGGTCAAGTCCATAGGTTGACTTCCATGAAGAGGATTGCATTGTAACCCTGCTGCGAGGGGGGTTGGTTCGCGAAGAGGCTTTCACAGTTTGCTATGGCCCCTTTAACCACGGAAGAGAACCGTAGCGTACCCCTATCCACCGCCTGGGGACGCGCTCGATGGGCACCCAACCACACGAGAAGTTGGTTTCGAAGTTTCTCAAGATAAAATTTTGATAAAATCAGGGTTTTTAGGTCATTAATCATAGGTTAAAGGAAAACTGCCCAGAATTTCGAAATATTTTTGAAAATTCCATATAATACTTCTTCCATTGCGTCGTGGTGACAAGGTGACACTTTTAGAAATTTGCTCTAACATAAATACTTGGACGCCTGACATTTTTTTAAAGCGACGAAATGTTAGCTTACCCAATAAAATAACTAAAAAAGATTAATTAAAAAAATACAATAAAATAACTAAATTCAACTAATTCTTTGATTCTTCATATACGAAATGCAATGCCATATGATCTTCAATGCCAACGCCCGTTTGCTCAAACAGTGGCAAGTCACATGTTCTATCAGCTCACGCCGCGCTCGTCAGAATGATGCTGATTTTATTGAACGCTGAGCTTTGTTGGGTGATTAAATATAAAAATTTTAGTGTATGATAAAATCAAGAAAAAAGTGGATTTTGCAGTTCTCTGGTACATATCAATTCATTTTTAAAACCATATTTTTTCCAAAGTTTTCGATGACAAATTACATCTGAGGTCGTTCTCAACGAGTCTGAGTTCAGAAAATAACCGTTCCACACTAACATATCGCTGGAAACATTTTTTACGAAACACGTTTTTTACAGTTTCTGTTAGCCCACTTCTTCGCTCTCACGGACGCAACGGATTCTATGTGACGAGCCTTTTAAAGCCAAAAATGACGATTTTATAGTTAATACAAAAAACCCTATGTTTTTTGCTTCTCCTGTAAAATTTCAAAAATGTTGGTTAGGGCTTTTGTACATTTTGCTACCGATGTGTTGTACACTGCGGGAAGTATGTATTTTTGAATATCCATCATACTGGAAGAGAAATACTCTGTTAATTTGTGGCCCGAAGCATCCCCATAACATTTTTGAAGATAACAGAAAAATTAATTTCTTTTTCTCTCTGCGTCAAATTGATGGACAACGGTTCTTTTGGATGTTAATACAGATTATCAGATTATTTTATTCCCTCAAATTTTATTACATATTAAAAACCGTTGCAAACATGTTAAATGCAACTGAATTGAACAAATTGTGCGATGAGCACACAATCAGCAATTATTTAAACCAAAAAAAGCTAAGCCAATATGCTTCGCTGAATTTGTTCTAGCTAAACCAACCCTTTTTATTCATCTGGTCCCACTTCGCAATATTAACCAAAATCGATGCTGTGCATTGATCCTTATTGCGACTCTGTCCATAATAATCAACGAATTCGCCATCAGGATTAACCAGGTACATAATGATGGTGTGATCCACCTGCGCAATGAAAATTCAAATTGCTAGGAAAATTTTTTAAAACTGTTTTTAAAACTTCTTACTATATAGTCGTTGTCATTATCGCGCGGCCCAGCGCTAAAATACACACGAAAAGCTTTACAAACATTACGTATTTGATCCACGGTACCGGTGAGACCTAATAGCTTTGGAGAGAATTCCTTTACGTATTTCCCAACCACTTCTTTCGAGTCACGTTCCGGGTCGACAGTAATGAAAATGGGCTGAATATCTATTGACTCGGGAGATTTTGCTGCAATAAAAACCAGTATGATTTCAGGTTTATGCATTTTAAATTCGACTTTCGTTAGTTGCAATATTTACCAATGTCATCTACGACAGCGGACATCTTTTCTAACTCATCTGGACATATGTCCGGGCAATGTGTGAACCCAAAGTAAATGAGCAGCCACTTGCCCAAAAAGTCGTCTGATTTACGCACATTACCTTTATCGTCCATCAACTCCCAGCGCCCGCCGATTGCCGCCTTGCCAAGTTGCCGTTTGCGTTCACGTTGAATAGCTTCCTCCTTTTCATTCTTCACATACCACATAAATCCTAGGCCAGCTACTCCTGCAATACCAATGAAAGTCAGACTCTTCCATGAAATGGGTCCTTTGCCTTTCATTGGATCGTCAGAAGCAAAACGACGTTGAATCCAGTTTGTCGTCGGTGCAGACCCAATCTTCGTGGCTGACATGAGGCGCTTTATCAGAGGACTTCTGCTGCCTCTGCTGCCGGTCCCAAATAGATGTTGTATACTACGCGCCATTTAATTGTGAAAATCTTTTTTTGTAAATTTTATTTAATCTTTTTTGCACAACTTTTTACGTAAATTGCGGGTATGCTGTTTTACAATTTGACGGTCCTCGAATGAGCATGAAGATTTTAAATCAGGGTTGCACAGGCAGAAAACAAAACCGTACTACACAAACATACATTTACAAAGAACGTATGAGATGGAGAACGAGCAGTTCGGATTTATGAATGGGACTAGCTGTTACCCGCGGGTTCCACCCCGCGCTTTTATAAAAATACGTAATGTGAATGATGCTCTGATTGGATGTTGCTGTATTTAATTGTATTTAATTTAATAGAAGTGCTTGCCAGTCTGTCTTTTTCTTGGTTTTTGTTGTTTTCTGTTGAACAGCAGCGCTTCTCCTTGCTGATGCTTGTGATGTCTATATACTTGTAGGGGAAGTCATAAATGTAGGTCCTTACAAAACTATCTGTGTATGTAGATTACTCCTTTGGTGGAAGGCCAAAATTAAAGTGACTCTTCATGGACCACCACTTTTTTACGGTACATACATTGAAGGTGTGCCACGCCACCTTGTCCCATGACCCTAAATCTATATATATAAAACTCAAAATTATGTAAAAATGTTTACATGTATGTATGACTAAATAATAACAAAACAGAATTTCAATGTTGAATGACTTCTAGTTTTAAATATATACCAAATAAAATATTTAAGTTGTATGAGGGGTGTCACGCCTCGTGTCCAATGCCCATTCCATTTTCCCAGTTGAAGAATTCGGAGTTTCATTTATGTATGATATATAGTTCTAAAGTAATATCCGAATGTGGAGTTGCCACGCCCCTTGTCCTACGACCATAAAATTGTACCAGTGGGACGACTCATCCAAGAGGTGCTTGCATACGGAACTTCCAATACTGCGCGACTTTTAGTTCCAAAGCTATTCGATATCAATGATTTGGTTTGTACGGGTGGTGCCACGCTTCTTATCCAATGCCCGTCCCATTTTCCCAGTTCAAGGATACGGATATGGTGTCAGTTCTTGCCGAGTTTCGTTGATGTATGATGTATAGTTCTAAAGTAATACCCAAATGTGAAGTTGATTGAAAAGTGCCACGCCCCTGTCCTACGCCTATAAAATTGTATCAGTGGGACGACTCATCCAAGAGGTGCTTGTATACGGAACTTCCAATACTGCGCGACTTTTAGTTCCAAAGCTATTCGATATCAATGATTTGGTTTGTACGGGTGGTGCCACGCCTCTTATCCAATGCCCGTCCCATTTTCCCAGTTCAAGGATACGGATATGGTGTCAGTTCTTGCCGAGTTTCGTTGATGTATGATGTATAGTTCTAAAGTAATACCCAAATGTGAAGTTGATTGAAAAGTGCCACGCCCCTGTCCTACGCCCATAAAATTGTATCAGTGGGACGACTCATCCAAGAGGTGCCTGCATAAGGAATTTCAATACTGCGCGACTTTTAGTTCCAAAGCTATTCGATATCAATGATTTGGTTTGTACGGGTGGTGCCACGCCTCTTATCCAATGCCCGTCCCATTTTCCCATTTCAAGGATACGGATATGGTGTCAGTTCTTGCCGAGTTTCGTTGATGTATGATGTATAGTTCTTAAGTAATACCCAAATGTGAAGTTGATTGAAAAGTGCCACGCCCCTGTCCTACGCCCATAAAATTGTATCAGTGGGACGACTCATCCAAGAGGTGCCTGCATAAGGAATTTCAATACTGCGCGACTTTTAGTTCCAAAGCTATTCGATATCAATGATTTGGTTTGTACGGGTGGTGCCACGCCTCTTATCCAATGCCCGTCCCATTTTCCCAGTTCAAGGATACGGATATGGTGTCAGTTCTTGCCGAGTTTCATTGATGTATGATGTATAGTTCTAAAGTAATACCCAAATGTGAAGTTGATTGAAAAGTGCCACGCCCCTGTCCTACGCCCATAAAATTGTATCAGTGGGACGACTCATCCAAGAGGTGCCTGCATACGGAATTTCAATACTGCGCTACTTTTAGTTCCAAAGCTATTCGATATCAATGATTTCGTTTGTATGAGCGGTGCCACGCCCCTTGTCCAATGGCCATCCCATTTTCCCCGTTCAATGATACGGATATGTAATATGTTTCTACCGAGTCTCATTGATGTATGAAGTATATTTCTAAAGTTATACCCGTATAGGATTTGATTGAAGTGCCACCCCCCTGTCCTACGCCCATAAAATTATCAGTGGGACGACACATCCAAGAGGCGACTGCATACGAAATTTCAATGCTGCACGACCTTTAGTTCCAAAGATAATCGAGATAAAAAATTTGGTTTGTATGGGCGGTGCCACGCCCCCTTATCCAGTGCCCGCCTTATTTTCTCAGTAGAAGGATATGGATATGTAGTAAGTTCCTACCGAGTTTCATTGATGTGTGATGTGTAGTTCTAAAGTTATACACAAATCTGGAGTTGATAAAAAAGTGCCACGCCCCTTATCCTACGCCCATACAATTTTAACAGTGGGACGACACATCCAAGAGGCGACTGCAAACGGAATTTCAATGCTACACGACTTTTAGTTCCAAAGCTATTCGATCTAAACAATTTGGTTTGTATGGGCGGTGCCACGCCCCCTTGTCCAATCGGGTCCAATTATAGATCAAAACCATCCCAGACCCCACTGAAGCACATACACTAAATTTAATCAAAATCGGTTCAGCCGTTCTGGAGTTTTAAGCATCCGAACAAACCACGCTCCATTTTTATATATATAGATAAAGATAATATGAAATCTGAATATGTTAACAATGAATAGAGCCGATAGCCTTTGCAGCTAGCGTCCCTACATTTAAGTAAATTAGTAATTAAGTTATAATTTTTCATGTAATAAATAAATAAATAAATAACAATGAATAGCATCCGCTTTTGAATTTTTCTTTCCAACGCTGTGTCACTGGTAATATTTGTACCTCTTATTTCCCTAACCCTGTAACGATCCTGGTACTACAATGTTCAGTACAGGTAAACCTCCTACAACGCGGATTCCTATAACGCGTTTTCGCTACAACGCGGTTCCCAAAATGCGGAACTTTTCCTACAACGCGCCTCCTACAACGCGATTTTTAAAAAAATTTCTGTGTAACGGAATTTTTTCAAATATTTACTATTTTAATTTAATAAATGTTTACTTCCCTAAATACAATTCTTTGCAGCATGTACATGCATACATACATACATACTTTGATACCTATTCTTTTTTGTAACACTGCCCTCCTACATTTGAGTATGTGTTTACAAATTTATAATCGAATACGTATGTATTCTCTTGTTCCACATCTTAAAAGCTGTCAAATTATGTTCCACAACGAATTAAAATTAAATCTAATTGAACTTTTCACTAAAAAATTTCCAGAAAGTTTTAAATATGACAGGAAGAATACATTTTAAAGAACGATCCTCTAAGGGATAGAGCAGAAATATTTAAGCGAAATCTTCAAAATAACTTATCTCCCTATCAAGAAATTTATAAAGATGTACAAAATAAGAGCAAACAAACTTCATTAAAAGATTTTTTCAAACCAATAATCGTCGAAAGTATGGCCGATTCAGATAGCGGATCAAGCTCAGATTTTGAACTAGTACGAAAAAAATGTTTGAGAGAAATGATACTAAGTGATCCGGAGGAGTAGAAAGTTATGCTTCTAAATATTTTGGTTCTAATTTATTAAATCGTTCAACTTGAATATGTTAGTCCGCTTTTACACGATGCGACTCGGCCCCGGAGACACGGAAGAATGTAGGAAAGAGGGGTGAAACGACAGGGGAACGCGCAAAATCGCTCGGGCAGCGATTGTGCTGCGATTTTCTGATTTTCTGACGTTCTTCTTTATTCGTTTTCGCGCTTCGCGCTGTCGACTGTAAATTAAAACTTGAAATCGAGTGAATACGTATTGCAAATAAACTGAAAAATTTACAGAACTTTACGCATAAAAGTAAATATAAAGAATAAAATGAGCAAAGAGTGGAATAAGTGCTTTAAATGTTTACAAATTACACAAATAAAACCAGCTGCAAACTCTAGTGTCAATATGTGGAGTGGAGCGAGTCGCCTCGTGTAAAAGCTATGCGCGATTTCAAAGCGGAATGTCAAAAAATCGGTAGAGCCGAGTCGCCTCGTGTAAAAGCGGACTTACGTTGAATTGAAATTTTATATTTGTTTTGTTTTTGTTTAAATAAATGAAGTGTTATCAAATTACATAATGTTGTTATGACTCAATAAATAAATACACAAAAATATATTAAGTATGTACATACATACATATATACTATACAAAACCCAATTTTTCAGTTTGGAACCAAACTCTGATTTTTGTATGGAGTTCATATCTCCTACAACGCGTTTTCTTACAACGCGGAATTTTTTCGGAACCTATCTCCCGCGTTGTAGGAGGGTTACCTGTACTAAAAATCCCGGGAACACAGACTAACCGCCTTAGTGATTGTATTTTCTTCGAAAGAGTTTCAAAAATTGTATTACATATATGTACTTCTCAGTTGAAAATTTGTTACAAACCTGTTAAGTGAATGTTTCCGGTTCCGTTGTATTTTATAATACATACGCTAAATTTTACTTCACTTTCCTTGCGGAATTTTGCGTGGTTTTTACATATTCGAAATCAATATCTTAAATTCGCGCATAATATTGATTTCTAACAGTCAACGTTCTATAAGGAATATTGTCTTTGCTAAAAGTTGACATCATTTTACGATGAGTTGTTTCTCTAATAAAAAATTGTATTGCCATTAAAAAGATAAAACACTTCTGCACATTTGAAAACGTTTTAATAGTAATTGAAACAAATTGTACCAAGTAGGATATTTTTCCATTGACTGGTGTATTCCATAGACCAACAAAATTTCCCACCTACTCGAGAATCCACTGCATCACTCGGGCTCGGAACGAGTAGACTTTTATAACGTGGCGGCTGAGGACAACGGCATCAGGACGCAGCAGCACAGCAAAGTACACCCCAGTCCGGGGGCAGCCCGCAGTGTGTGGGCGTTACCCTTGACTGCCTCCTGTAACATGGTCGGTGAGGAGGAGCCGGCAGCGCATACTGATAGGGGCAGTGGAACACGCGATGTCGTGGGTGAAGATGTCGGTGTAGAACGTCCCATCAATTTGTTGCTAATCGAAGGTGTGGACGGCGCAATGGCCCCCTTGGACGACGTATTCGACGTGATCAAAAACGGCGGAGTCAGTGACGTAGAAAAATTGGTCGAAAAATTTGGCATCGAATGCCTAGCGGCACGTGACCAACACGGATACACGCCAGCCCACTGGCTGGCGCTGAACGGCAACGTGGAAATGATGCGCTATCTGATCGAGCGCTCGGCGCCTGTCGATCTGCCTTGCTTGGGCACACAAGGACCACGTCCCATACACTGGGCTTGCCGTAAGGGGCATGCCGCAGTGGTGCAAGTGCTGCTGCAGGCAGGCGTTGCCGTAAACACTGCAGACTTTAAGGGCCTCACACCGCTGATGACCGCCTGCATGTATGGACGCACTGCCACAGCCGCTTACCTGCTCGGCATGGGCGCTCTCAACCATTTGACGGATATTAACGGCGACACAGCTCTACATTGGGCCGCCTACAAGGGTCATGCCGATCTCATGCGTCTGCTCATGTATTCCGGCGTGCAGCTGCAAAAAACTGATAACTTTGGTTCGACGCCTTTGCATCTCGCCTGCCTATCAGGCAATATGACTTGCGTACGATTGCTGTGCGAGAAATCAAATATGGATTTGGAGCCGCGCGACAAGAACTGCAAAACCCCCATAATGTTGGCGCAAGCCCACCAACACCAGGACGTGGTGCGTCTGCTCTACAATGAGGTGAAAAAGAAGTCACGCTGGATTCCATCGATTTCGGAAATTTGGGGCTGGCTTTTTGGTGGTGCTGGTGACTCCAAGGGACCTTTGATGTTGTTTTTATTTTCTGTGCTACTGTGGGGTTATCCAATGTATATGATCAGAGTAAGATCCAAAAGCCCAAGCCATTCTTTCACTCGCATAGACTAGACTGCACTCTCTCATTTCCCATCGCAGGCTATACCCATCACCTGGAATATATTGCGCCGGTCACACTACTGCTTTATCTATTGGAATGCAGTAATGTGGATCAGCTGGATCATTGGAAATCGCCGCGATCCCGGCTACATACCGTTAAGTTCAGACGCCTACTATCGGGCCATCAAGCAGATACCGTACTTCGACAAACTCAAAAAGCGCAACGTAATACTAACACGTTTGTGCCACAGCTGTCGCTGCCTCCGTCCGTTGAGGGCCAAGCATTGCCGTGTGTGCAACCGTTGCGTGGCTTATTTTGATCATCACTGCCCCTTCATCCACAATTGCGTAGGTTTGCGCAACCGCATGTGGTTCTTCCTGTTCGTGCTGTCGGTGGCCGTTAACTGCTCCTTCACCATTTACTTCGCCTGCTACTGTGTCATGATTGAGGGCTTCACGTTGCTCTACGTGCTAGGTTTGATAGAGGCTGTTGCGTTCTGTGGTCTAGGCTGGATACTCACTTGCACATCGGTGATAAAGCTTTATATGGTCTTTTTCAAACACATTGTTGATGTTATTTTGTATTCCTTTTAGATACTACACGCCTGCATGAATCTTACCACCAACGAAATGTTTAACTACAAGCGTTATCCGTATTTGCGTGACAAACGTGGACGCTACCAGAATCCCTTCTCACGTGGGCCCATTCTGAATCTGTTAGAGTTCTTTGTATGCCTTCCCGACCGCGCCGACGACAATGAACTGCTCCTAGACGATAACATTTGATTAAGAACTTAGGAGCGCGCCAATGCCCGTCGCAGGAAATTTCCAAGTCGTGAATAGTATAAGGATGTGACCACTGGCCGGCGCGGGCAACAGCTATGTCCATAGATTGCTTAGCAAAGGGCAGCATTTTTAAACGAACGCTTTGGGCTTTAGCTAGAAATTCCATTTTTTTCTGGCATGAAAAAACGCACGGATTCTTAAAACAAATCGCTTTGAAAGCCAAGCACTATTTTTAACATCTACGATCTCTCCAGCACCAGCTCTACAACATTTAAAGTGTAAAACTCCTATATTACAAATGTAGAACCCTTGTTGAAGTTGCGTGAAATTCAATTCGGCAACCAAATCTAGTTCCATTTAATAAACACGCCTTATTTGAAAAATCATATATAAAGAGAATTTATTACTATGGATCGAATATCGTGGCATATAATACATATATTGCATGTGTGTCTGTCAAAATGATTAAGCACTTGGATTTGAGCATTCTGTCAGATATATAGAAATATATATAAATTCTGACAGATGCTCGCTAAAAATCGTTGCAATCTAAATATTTCCACAGTAGAAATGTATCAACACTAAAGCAATATTTCTATTAGCAATGCAGTAGTCGACTACGAAAATAACATAAGGTACGTTTGTTAATGCAGCACTTCGGTTGCACTGCAACATTAGCGAAAGCATCGCGTTCGTTGATGCAACAGTTTGGCTTTACTGGTGGAAATTCTCTGCAACCAGCGCAGCACCAGTTCTATTGTTGCATTTGCGTCAGCTAATTGGGCAGTGGCAATTAAACTTGCTGCATTTACGTACCTATACTGCCAGCACAGTAATCTGTGCTGCTATTTAATTTTTATGACCTAACTATAAGCTAACTACAATGTAATGCAGAACTTCCCCAAAATCAAAGCGTGCTGTTTGGTTTCTTTCTTTTTGATTCACGTATGTACATACATATGTATTTGTCAATATTTTCGTAGTGACTACTGAATTGCTTATAGGGATGAAACACAAATTGTTTGTGCTTATCGCACCTGTTTGGAAATCGGATTTCTTTCAGGGAAATTGCCATTTTCAATTTTAACTCTGGACTGTGGATTGCGATAATTCCGATATGAATGAGGAACTACTTTTAAATTCGATTTGAGTTTTGATTCTGTTTCCGAAACCGATTTCAGAACAGATGTGTATATATTTTATTTATTAAATACATACAAATGCTCTAAAACTATTTCGCATGTTTTCTACGAATAGTACCTGAATGCGAAGGGTTGCAATGTTAGCATAAAGCGAAAGCGACAGGAAAATATTATACATCGTTTAATATATAAAATACAAAATACTACAGTATTCCGAATGTAATCGAAAGTATAATGCTCGCATCTCTGTACCAACTTTGCTCGCACTTACTATTTAAATGATAAAACTACAACTATGTTGACAAGTTGTTCTATATGAGTGCAGCTACGCATTAGCTTTCGAAGCAAAAATCATAATTTTCTGGATCTTCCGGTATTGCTGGCGGATCCTTGCTTATGTCCACACCCTCAGTGTCTAATAGGCGCAACTTAATCTCCATCGAGAGTAGTGTGTCGAAGTCTTCTTTTTTTTGTTTGCTCACCATTTCTTGACACAGCAGCGCGTTAATGCCATCGGTCCAATAGTTGAAAATTGTATCGTCGGGTGCTATGAAGTCCAATGTTGAGTGGTCCATGCCATCGAATGTTATGGAGAAGGCCAAATTCACGGCTGATTTCCGTGTGCGTTCCTTCATGTGTGGACACTCTTTACCCTCAAGAAGTTGCTTAATCTCGCTGACCAACACTTTGTTGGGCAGCTCTTCCAGCGTTGGAACAGTCTTCTCGTCACAGTCACCATAGTGTATGACTTTGTGATTAGGAGAAAGGCGGGCATACCAAAACTTGTCCTTGGAGCGTGTGCCGCGCGAGTACTTACAGAAGCGTGTGCCTGAAAATTGCGATTTCCTCAAAATTTTTACACTGCCATTACATTTAATAAGAATATGCATACGAACCCTCGACCAAGTAGGACAAACGCTGCTGCTTAATCAAATCTAGTATGTGCGGCGAAATCTTTTCTTTGAGCTTTACAATCGCCGATGCTGTCGAGTCACACTCCTCCTTCGAAGTGCGCTCCTGCTGGCGCAAATTGGTGATCGTCTGATAAGAAAGCTGGGCAATTTTTCCACGAAAATCTTCTAAATTATCGGGCCTCTGTTTTAGTGTGCGCGTTATTTGCTCGCGCACCACACTAAATACTTTCTGAAAATCTTCTGAAGTCGCACGCATATCCTTCCAGGTGCGATTAAGCGTTATGATACAATTGCAAAAGAACTCCTCGAAAGGGTGATCGTGTGTGAAGAACATTGGTTGAAAGTCCACTGACTGGTCAGAGGGCGGCTCGCCAATACGCAATATATCGCAAATCACTTTCACCAATTCAATGGAGGTCCGTCCAAACGGGCACTCATGCTCGTCCGCACGACAAGAGTTCTCGTGTACGATTTTCGTGTACTGCTGTGTAAAGACGCGGGAAAAATACACCATGCAGTCAAGCGCCAATATGCCTGCAGAAGTGAACAACTCAGATTGAAAAAGTATGGTTAAAAATAGTAGGGACTCACCTGGCGGTGTTTCGATGAAGTCTTGCGCCGGGTTTATATCACACTTAAATCCCAGCTTTTTATAGAACAGTGAAAAGTTCACGTTGGCGCCACCTGACCCACTGCCTCCGCGCCTCAGCTGTTCCTCGCCCAGACCCATGTTGCCCGTGTAATCATCGAAGGCTATGCGTCGTAGTTCTTTGATCTTTTCGTGCGCATCCTGATCCTGTGCGTTCATTTTCATGCGCATGCGCTGTTCCAGCAGACCCAGCGTGTTCGTCTGAAGAACATACAACTGATGAGCCATCTCTGTGCCAGACACATTGCCAATCAATGCCAGCCTATAGGGTTTAGCGCTGATTGTGTGTGCAATTTGTCGTTTGCGGGCCTCATCAGCTTTCATGAAGAGCGCATTTATGAGCGCAATGGCGTTGTGTTGTATCACCGACGAATTAGCGTCCTGCAACAGACGCAACAAATCCTGTAGGGTCACCTCCTTTTCTACCAACATGTGCTTACTACTGTTCTGCACAATGTTCTCAAGATTGGAGAGCGCGCTCTTTGTGCACTCCTTTGCGAAATTTTGAAAGTTACATACAATGTGTATGTTGCGTAGCACGAACGAGCTCTGCAGTATCTCCCATGAAACGGTACCGTGCTCCATGAGCTCCACAAAACTGGCCAGACTGTACTTAAGTATGTCGCCGTCTTTCTGCGTTGTATCTTCAATCATGTTGATAATAATGCCCAGACCCTGCTCTTTTATGAATTCCAATGCAAAAGTCAAATCCATACTGAGAGAAGCTAGCGCATGCAGGCATTTAGTCTTCTCGAAAATGGAACCGGCACGCAACGTTTCCAGCGTATCGTTTGCCGTCTTCGAAGGCGAATACTGCAGCCGTAACACTGAGCCATTCTTTATTTCGTTGCGATTCTTTTCCGTGACATATTTATAATTAGTTTGCTCGCCGAACTGCAGCGCATAATTTTCCGGATCTGCAATAAGCCATGAGCTGCAGATATCTTGGATTTTAGCTGCAAGAGTTGGAGAAAAAGCATATATGATTAAGGGAATTATACATGTGTAATTCTTAACGCGTCGGCAGTCATTTCCTGTCATCGATTAGAAGTAGAAGGGCGTTGCCCCGAGCTCAGTTTCAGCTTCGTTTCTACAGCAGAAATTCTCTTAGTATACTCTATATTTTATAAAATTTGATTAGAAAATAACTGAAATACCTGTTAGCGGCTGCCGTTGGTCAAAATTAATCAATTGTGCAAATTGATTCTCCATTTCGACGGCGATTTTCACGATGTGTGCATCTTTGACAGGCATTTTCTTGGGTATCATTTTTCCAGGCGCTCCCAGATCTGTCTATACTTCTTTCTGATTGTCCGCTGAGTCTACCTTTCAGATATGATTCTTTCTGCTATGTTGATATGAAATTAATATATTTTATTTCTCTGTGGTCACTTTAAAAGTATTATTCCATTCACCAATCACAACAAACTGAGGAGCGCAGGGTTGCACAGGCTACAAACAAAACAAATACCGTACTTTTGACAAAAACGACCCTTTCCACTGCTATCGTTTTGAAATTTTTGTATGCCATGGCCATTTTTCGACATTTTGAGTTATATGTATCTTCGAAACAAACACCTAGAACTATCATTATTTGAAAAACTAATTAATTAAGTTACCGCTCTTGTGTGTATAATATGGAAGTTTTGAGGATTTTCCGTTTACCGCCTATATGGTGAGCGAACCACGCCATCTTTATGGTAGAATTACTCTAGCGGTAAGGTTAGAAATCGTGTCAGCTGACACAATCTATCTTACCCGAACACAATGTTCGCTATTACTCTGACCGGATTGAGTAGTAGAAATTTCTGCGTCGATTAGAAAACTACTGCAAAAGTCGTGTCAGCTGTGAAAAGAATGTTGCCACCCAAAAAATTCGTTGAAAATTGAAATAGAATTAATGCTTTTCCTATGCAAGAGGTAATATGGCAACACTGATTAAAACAAGCGAATATTGATTGGAAATACAATCCACCTGCGCTTTCGTTTGCTTTTAATTTGTACACATCGTACATTTTACACAACACTCAACAAATTGAGTCAATTATTTCGTCGTTTGAATTCATTTTTCACGATATATTTTGATTGTGAACTCTGTTGCAGAAAAGTGTTGCCAGTGACCTTCGATTTTAGTTCAACAAAAGAAGTGATTGTTTTGCCGAAATTAGTTAAAAAAAGTAGTACACAATATAGAGATGTAACAACTATGATAATTCTGTGCCATAAATTTAATAAAGAATGTAAAATTTCATCTCAGAAGTAAATAAACAGCGTTCTTCTTTTGTGCACAAGACTATACGGCAGCACTAGCAAAAAGAATAGACTGACAGCTGCAATTCGTTTAACTGTTAGAGTAACTGGGCAAATTGCTATCCGGCACGATTGAATTCGACACCGCTGGACTAATTAGACCATTAAGAGGTGTTTGCAGCTCTCAAGAAATCGCTCAAGAAAAATTTTGCATTATTCCTTGAGGGCAAAATAGTAGTGGCCAAGTAATTTTGACAGCTAACAGCTGATGCAAATCAAAGCAAAATGTCGTTAAATGAAGATTGGTAAGATTTCACAAAATTTACTATTATTTGATTAATGCATTATTTATATATATTTTTCAAGCATAATATGGTGTCCACACTAAATACAGAAATTTTGGTGGTTTGTGCGGAACAATTAGAATCGGAAAAAAGCAACAAGCAAGCTAAATTTAATCTAATCTTTTCATCAGGAAATTTTTTTGAGGCGCTTTTGGCGTTTTGGCGCACTTCGCGGTGTATTTTCCCGAGTTTTCCATGTCTGAAAGTAAGATAATAGATTAAGATAATTGAAAATCTAAAATAAATCAAAATATTTTGCAAATTTCCAACCTAAAATGAACATTTAATGTTTTGCTTACCTCTTTCGCTTGTTATTTGCTGTTGAAAGTCTTCTTCTTGTTAAAGTAATAATGTTTCAAACATTATTCCTTGCCAAAACCTGAGTTACCCCAAAAACATAAAAGGGAAAAGACGTCTCATTGGAACGTAATCGCAGATAGATAAAATTTCTTGACAATTATCTAAATGGGCAAAGGTGGTGCCATCTATGAGCGGGCGGCCGCTCGACGCAACTACAGGCGGACATATGTGCATGCGTGTGTATATACGTGCGTATATTTCAAAGCGAAACTGTTTGAACAGACGCGCAGGCGCTGCGTAAATAGCAATGGCATGTGTGTGTGTATATCTGACGGCTGGCTTGTGTCGATTTGTGAAGATTTTTGGCTCGCGACAAAAAGGCAAAAGGGAACAATGCGTGACGTAGATGAGAAAGAGGACAGCATGTTTATATTTACAATTGCAGGCACTTTTTCGGTTCTTTGGTTTCAGCTAATTTGCCTGCCTTATGATATGAGCCCTTTTCTTTTATTTTTCAGCATTTTATACATATAATTCGCTGTTTATGGAATTTTTATCAATCAATTTTTTTTTTATTAACATTAAAACTTCTATTTACAGGAGCATTTTTTGGAATAGACTAATTCAAGTTAATTCCACAAAATTCTTCATTTTATTTATTTAAGGTACAATGTTTGCAAATATGTACATAATACAAAATTCGTCGCAATTTTAAAATTTGTCTTTCGCGCCTTTTCATTCATTCATAAATGCAGAATGTCTTCGCGTTCTGGTCATGCGCCGAAATGCCTGCAAGTTCACTTGCAATGCCTTTAAATATTCAGAATCAATTCTTAAGAAATTTATGATCGTAAAAACAACTGGTCAATGCAGGCAATTAGGACAAAATTTAATTTTCCTTGGCTGGAAAAAAGGGGACATGATGCTCGCTTGTGGGTGCAATGCTTTCAGTACCTGAGCCGCCGGAAGCGATCATTTGGCCAGGATTGTTTTTTATGGGCACCAAAAACTTGTCCCATTCATGAGGTTGCCCGTTTTTTCTTCTCTTCTGCTCTATTTTTTCAACAATTCAGGCAAAAAGGAAAAAGTTGGATTTTCCCCAAGCTGAAAAAAAGGGGCATGCAAATGCACAGGCACCTGATGCTCCCTTGTGGGCGCATTGGTTGTGGTTGTAGGCATAGGGATCGCTGTTATGTTAATATTTATTTATTGTGTTGCAGCCATATAAGCAAGTTTAACTTTACTTCTTCTTTTACCTAGAAGCAATATGCATGAATGAAATACAAAATTTTCATTGATCATTACATTTGATGTAGTTTATTAAGGTACATGTGGGTTTTTTTTTAATTTTTTTACATTTAGTTAATTTGACTATAATAATATTATAAGGTATTGCATTATGAATAAAACAAAATAACAAAATTTTTATGAATTTACAGATCTTTTTTATTGCTAACTTTTTTGCTAATTTTTTTGAGCGGAGCGTTTAGTCTTTTAAGCTTGTTTTTTTTCTTTTCGTGATTTAAAATTTGGATCCCTCGCGCACTACTCAACGCTTTTTCCAAGAACCATTTAGAGTTCTTATAAAGTAGCACTTTTATTAAGAACTCGAGCAAAATCGTCCTATGATTGTAGCATGGATGGTTCGGATCATTTCAAAATGTATAAAAATTTATTTAAGAAGCATTGTTTTAAAAATAATATCAAGGCCCGTATTATAAAAACAATTCAGCAAAGAACCCTTGAGCATGATAAATATTCAACGTGGCTTGATCCGAACCATCCATGCTACAATCATAGGACGATTACAATGTACTCAGAGTTGGTTGAAGATACGAAGAAACTCATGTACCATTTTCCCCAGTCGCATATGAAGAAAATACTCGATGCCGACATAGGACATATAAAGACATTGCTGAACACAATAAGTGTCCACCACAGAAACGCAAGAAGTATTAATTTTCTGGGTACAGCGTTGAAGATAGTCGCCGGGACCCCGGACTTTGACGACTTTGAAAATTTAAAATTTAAACAGCAGGAGCTCATTGACTCAGAGAATAGACAGTCATTGATTAATACAAGAGCGCAGGAACAGATTAACAAACTCACAGATATAGTTAATAAGATCATTAGCAACACAAAAGATAAAATCATTGACTCTGAGCATTTGTACGAATCTTTACTCGCTAGAAATAGAATTTTGATAACTGAACTTGAAAATTTAATGTTGTCGATTACACTCACAAAGATTGGGATAATAAACCCATTAATTTTAGACTCAAATGATGTAAATAATATTGTCAATGAGCACTCTACAAACGTAACTATAGCAGATTTAATGGAAGTAGCTTATGTCAAGGTCCTACTAGATACTAATTTTTTATATTTTTTAATTAAATATCCTAAGCCTATTTTAGATTGTAAAAAGATTGTTTTATATCCTGTTCAACGTAATAATACAATTATTCATTTTGCCGGAGAAAACAACGTCGCGGATTGCGGAAATCAAATGCTGGCAATTGGAAACTGTAGCGCTACGTTGACAACTTCATTCTGCAAAAAACTGCAACATCCGACGTGCGCACAACAACTTCATTCTGGTATGGTTGCTTACTGCAGCAGCCGACCCTCTCACCTCGAGTCATTAATGATGATAGATGATGGTGTCATGATCCTCAATGATGAAACAGCCGTTATAAAAACAAATGACAATATCCGAAAGGTTGTTACTGGAACCTTTTTGATTACGTTTGATGACGAAATAACAATCAACGAATCCCTGTACTTGAATCAAAAGAATATCATAAAGAAGTTACCCGGCTCACCTACATACACACTTCTCAATATTACAAGCCACCAGGAAATATTAAGTTTACCATACCTCCAAAGATTAAACATTCAGAATCTGCGCCACATCGAGTACCTTAAAAAAGGAATAATAACGGGTCCTCTTCTGTCCGGCACTGCCGTATTTACAATTCTTACTATTTGTTATGGACTCTTCAAAGTACACCAGCGATACAAAAGAACTCATCAGAATCATACTATCCAAAACATCATTGAGGAGTTAAAGAAGGCCGAGGACGTCTTTCACTAAGAAAGGGAGGAGTTATCACGATACGAGGGCGCACTGTAATTTATAACGATATGAGGGCACGTTGTAGGCTACGTGACTTCAGTGTGCCTAGTCAGCGACATGCGCAAGATATTGAATAAACAAATTGCAGACACCGGCAACGTTGGGCAATGCACGAGGCACAAGCTCAGCGTTTCCGTTGAACAGGGCTTAGGCAGTTAGGCTTAGCTTAAGAATATTTTTCGTTTAATAAATCAGTGCATACTGGACACTCAACATAATAACTTGTGTATTACATTTACTTGTACATATTTGCAAACATTGTACCTTAAATAAATAAAATGAAGAATTTTGTGGAATTAACTTGAATTAGTCTATTCCAAAAAATGTTCCTGTAAATAGAAGTTTTAATGTTAATAAAAAAAAAATTGATTGATAAAAATTCCATAAACAGCGAATTATATGTATAAAATGCTGAAAAATAAAAGAAAAGGGCTCATATCATAAGGCAGGCAAATTAGCTGAAACCAAAGAACCGAAAAAGTGCCTGCAATTGTAAATATAAACATGCAAAAGCGATGCTGTCCTCTTTCTCATCTACGTCACGCATTGTTCCCTTTTGCCTTATCCACCCAGCCGTGGCTTGTCGCGAGCCAAAAATCTTCACAAATCGACACAAGCCAGCCGTCAGATATACACACACACATGCCATTGCTATTTACGCAGCGCCTGCGCGTCTGTTCAAACAGTTTCGCTTTGAAATATACGCACGTATATACACACGCATGCACATATGTCCGCCTGTAGTTGCGTCGAGCGGCCGCCCGCTCATAGATGGCACCACCTTTGCCCATTTAGATAATTGTCAAGAAATTTTATCTATCTGCGATTACGTTCCAATGAGACGTCTTTTCCCTTTTATGTTTTTGGTTACCCTATGCACATTTCCACTGGAAAAAAGTAGTAAATTTCGTAGCTGATTTCTTGAGAGCTGCAATAGGGGTCAAGTAATTTTGACGCAAGGAAATTTCTTGAGCATTTTGTTGGCGTTTTTTTATATGGAGTTTCCGCTTTTCTTGAGAGCTGCAAACACCCCTTTAGTGTTTATGTTGGGGTCAATTCCTATGAACTGTTGAAGGAACAAGATTTAAGTGTACGCCATGATACTTGTAGAAAATTCTACAAATGTATTATAAATAATTATTAAGTAAAAAAAAAATTTTAATATTTAACGTTTTTATAATGGACTAAAAAGTATGGGCGCAAAATAACAGCAAAGAGTAGCTGCTGTTGAGAAAACAGTTTATATCATTTGCAGGCCAATATTATTATTTATTTATTTATTTATTTATTTACTATAAGTAGTCTAGGAACAATAGGGGTATTCCTTATCGGAAGCGAATGTAAAAGCAAAAGCAAAATTTTTCTTTTGCATTTTTATAATCGGGAACGACCGATTGTGAAATCCCTGCAAATGTTTTTGTCAAACAGCTGTTTTATTTGAATGTTCAAAAAAATGCCACGAAAGAGCGAAAAACAACAATTAAGCGACTTCTTAATTGAAAATGCAGCAAATGAAATCATGGGTAAATATTTATAACACCAATAAGTGCGACTTTTCAAGCTGGCAACTATGCTCATATTTTGCATCAAATATTTTCCACTAAACGCAATGGATTTTGGTCTAGGAAAATTGTGACTTTAATGCAAAAGCAAACCAGTGTGTTTTTGTTGTTGTGTATGCAAAAGGTGGAAAAATATTTTGCTTTTGCTCTTTTGCAGGACCAATTGCACCGGATAGGGAATACCTCTAATATGTTCTTACAGACTAAATGAAAATATGAAAATTAAAAGAAAGTAAACAATACATTACAAAGCAATTGAATTAAGTATTTCCTTAAATCTAGTTTAAGGGAATGAAAAATCTAGAGAATTTGAGTACAGGTTAAGCTCGTTAAGTGCTCTCTTCATAGGTGCATTCAAGGCATAGTTAGTTTTGGAACGGCCCAAGAAGAAAACGTCATGACTTCGAAGAGTCCTGACCGGAATGGAAAAAGGTATTCGATGAAGTAGGAATGGACAGTCTAAAGCACCGCGAATTATATCAAACACAAAAGTGAGAGAGAGAATAGTTCTTCTACTATGAAGAGACTTCAAGTCAATTAACTGACACCTTGCACTATACGACGGAATGGGATCATGGAAATTTAACGACCGAAGAGCAAACCGAATGAAAACTTTTTGTATGCGCTCTAGTCTTTTAATGTGGCAATCATAATAAGGCCTCCAAATGAAAGCTGCATATTCCACTTTGGGGCGAACAAGGGAAGTAAATAGAAGTTTTAAAGTATACGGATCGGAAAAGTCTGAACTAAATTTGGTATTGTGTAAAACGCATCACCTCACTCAGTGACTGCTCGCGTTGTCTTACGTAGTTTCATATGAAAATCGGTACCGCGTAAAACGCAACGCGGCGCATTCACTCACATGAACTGTCAAATCGTTCACTTGGGTTTGTGCTCGCGTTCAGTTTTTTAAACGCAAAATTTTTGGTAATTTCGAGTGAAAATTGATTTGTGGTAATCTGCAGAAGCAAATAATAAGTATTGTAATACTTTTTAAAGACAAATACTAAAGAAAAAAGTACAAAAAAAAGAAAATACTAGCACTGCGGTTGAGGATCGAAATCACAAAAAAAAAGAAATGTATCGGCGATGGGGGTTGAACTCGCAACTTCTCGCGTGCTAGTCGAACGCTCTAACCACTAGGCTATGGGAGGTATGCAATGGATGCAGCAAATTTTGTGTGTTTTGTATTTGGCTGATAAATTAAGAAAAATACAACTCTTTTTCGTAAGAACTTGACAGCTCAAGTGATGCCGTAAGACAACGAACGCAATTACGCCGTGATTTACAAAATGCCGTTTTTTGATCCCGGCGTTGGCTTCGTGTTCGCGTTGCGTTCGATCACGGTGATTTATACGGTAAGGCCGTAAATCTGCGAATAAAGGCCAGGGTTGAATAAGCTTTAGCTATGGAGTAGTTATATGGCTATTGAATAAAAATTTTGAGTCAAAGATGACACCAAGATCAGAGAATTCAATTACAGATGTTAAAGGAGAGCCGCTGATTTGGTAAGAAGAACAGAACTGAGTGCGCGATTTAGAGAAGGAAAGTTGGAAGCATTTTGAGGTATTTAAAGCTAACTGATACTTGTGGCACCACTCAATAACATTATTGAGGTCAGATTGCAGATTGATTGCATCTAAGGGGCTTTTTATAGTGGTGTATATTTTTAAGTCATCGGCATAAAGTAGGAAATTAGAGGTGGTAAAACAACTTGATATATCGTTAATAAAAATAACGAAAAGTAACGGACCAAGAATACTGCCTTGGGGAACACCCGAGGAAGCTTTAAACGGCACGGACGAAGTATTATCAACAACCACAAAACAATTACGATTGGAGAGATACGATTTTATCCAGACCAAAAAGGTTGAATGAAACCCCAGGTTTGCCAATTTGGAAACTAGAATTTTGTGACTAACTTTGTCAAAGGCTTTAGAAAGATCAGTATATACAGTGTCAACTTGGAGACCCTGCATGAAGGCAGAGATACAATATTCTGAAAAAACGGCAAGGTTCGTAACGGTTGATCTACCAGAGATAAAGCCATGCTGGTTAGGAGAAATTAGACTTTTGATTGAAAAATATAATTTCTTTTTAACTATGCACTCGAACAACTTTGAAACAGTGGATAGCTTAGAAATAGGTCTGTAGTTAGCTATATTATTTTTGTTACCACTTTTGAAAATAGGTGTAATTGAGGTAGTTTTCCAGGCATCAATAAAGACCCCAGATTCGAGCGACTTATTGAAAATTTTCAGAAGTGGATAAACAAAAGATGCACAGTTCTTAAGTAAACAGGAAGATAATCCATCACTGTCCGTATGCGTAGAGAATTTTATATTTTGAATACCCTCAATCACATCTACGAGCGACAAGGATAGTGATCCAAAGTTAATGGAGGTCGCTACGTTCTGCGTGTCATCAGGTGGAGCATCAGAATCAAGTACAAAATTTGAATGAAAAAAATCTGCAAAAAGGTTAGCTGCGTCGGTTGGACAGATGGAATACTGGCACACGATTTCTTCGATTTCACAAAGCGCCAAAAAGCTTTTGGATTCGATTTGATCTCAGTTTCAAACTTAAGATTATATTTCCTATGAAGCTGTTTACTCAGAGTATTAAATTCCTTCGAATAATGCAAGTATCTAGATTTAAATTGCGGATTATCAGAAGACGTACATTTTTTATGAAATTTGTTCCTCAAATTCTTTAGCTTTTTCAATTCTTCAGTATACCAAGGTATTTTATAACATTTCTTTTTTATAATGGGAATGGTTCGAGAACAAATATCTAAAACAATATCTTTGAAAGTGTTGTAGCAAGAGGCAACATCTTGCCCTAAAAACAGGGTATCCCAGTCTACGGAAAGTAAAAGATTATTCACTAAAGAATACTCACAATGTTTGAAATTGAAACTAGTATTTTCGACATTAAAGCTTAGTTTTTTTAAATCGTAGAATGATAGTTTGAGAATTAGAGGAATATGATGAAGACCCAAAGCAGAGAAAGGATCAAGACATTCGACTAAAGAAAAATTCATATTCTCAGAAATGAAGGCAAGATCTAGGATTCTATTTAGACTATTTACAAAGCTATTTATCTGGATTAGCTCAATACTTAACAAATTATCAATAAGATAGCTTTCAGAAAAACTTTTTACATTATTAGGGAAAATAGTAGGGCTATCATCCAGAGATGACCATTCAATATTAGGTAGATTAAAATCACCAAGTATACAGAAATGTTCGTTGTTATATTTTAATGCTAACGCAACGATGTTATCAACGTGAGCCTGATATAAGCTGTCGACACTAGTAGGCGGGATATAGGAAGCGCAGATGTAAAGTTTAGATGTACCATGCACCAGAACGCAGATTTGGTCCAGGAGAGAGTCATTATTATCCAGAGCAACGAGAGATGAGCGAATTTTACGATGCACAGCAATGATAACCCCACCACCTCTCGAAATTCCAGTTTTTGCTGCATCTCTGTCTTTGCGAAAAACATTAAAAAGGTTGGAGTCGAAGAATTCATTGTCGAAGAAGTCTGAATTCAGCCAGGTCTCAATAAGGACATAAATGTCGTAGTCCGTATGAGAGCTTGTTGTGAAGAGCGCTTTCGATTTAGTTCTTAGCCCAGATACATTTTGGAAATAGATTCTTAAAGCCTTGGTTGAACGATTGTCCGAATTAGGTGCAGTTATATGTTCAGCGGCGCCGTATCGGGCTTTGGAAAAAACATAAACGGGCGAAGATTCACATTTGCTGGCCAAAGATCCGAGACAAGCAGCTTATCGTAGGAAGACTCAGGTACTCCCAGTTTAAAGCTGATTTGCTTAAGTGAGTCCAGAGGCGTGTCCTTTTTTACAAGCGTATGGCACACGAGCGAGGTTTGGTCAATTCCTGCATTTTGGACAAGATGATCACAAAAATCAGCTTCAGTAACTGTAGGCAGAAATGGAGAGATATGCAACCACTTCATCTGCACTGGAACACCCAGATTATTGCTTTTATTAGTGCCAACGATCAGTGGTTGTTCTTGCTGATGTTGTTGCTTTTTGCGATTGTGTCTAGAGACAGTACGCCACTCAGAACTTTGTTATCCAGATGGCGAAGAGGAGCGGGGAAGAGCACTTTCGGGAGGGGCAGAGTTAATACAAGCAGATGATGAAGAGCGCAGAGCAGCAAGCGGTGACAAAGACGAGTTATTTGTTGGAGCAACGATTAGCGGCGCATTTAGGGTGCTCTTGTTTTGAGCGTACTGATTACGATGAGTAGAAGGCGAGAAATCAGCCATGATCTGAGCCCAAGTGAGATTGGCGTTGTTATCTTGCTCCAACATAGCACGCGAATGAGCAGGCGCAGGAGAAACCGGATTCACAGCAGCAACAGCAGAGCGAGAAGTAACGGCATTGGCACCAACTATACCGACAGAATGCGCGGGAGCAGGGCAAACAGCAGCAGCAACAGATGAAAAAGAAGAGCGAAGTTCAGCTATTTGCTCAGAAATGACGGCCATATTATCACTCTCTCTAACATCACTATCAGTGCTTTTCTGCTTCGTAATTCCAGCAATTTCAGCAACAACAAAACTTTTCAATTCCATGAATTGTTTTGATAAAAATTCAAATTTTATCTCCATAGCACTTATGATATTCTCGAATCCGACTTTTTGCGACTGTAGGGCTTTGTCGTGGGCCTGCACAATTTTGGAAGCCATGCCAGCGCAATCAAGGCAAAAATACCCGAAATGCCGGTTACCCTTGAGCAACCTCACATCATACTCCGTGACGGTACCTTCGCAGCAAGCGCGGTGGAAAGACCTTTTGCACAAACCAGCGCAGGGAACTATTTGGGTCTCATTTCTAGCGAAGCTTTTATCACACTTTCCACAAAAGTCATCCATCCTGAACGCCAGCACCCATAAAAAGCTATCTAGACCACCAGCAATCAAAAACTTCAAAATCAATTAGGCGAGAAACAAAACACGTCCGAACTCAACGCCGAGTTGCCGAAGTAAATATTATTGTACTTAAGTGATTTAATAATAATAGTCGAACTTAAGTTACTACAGCTCATACTTTCAAAGCATAAATGACTAAAATTCATCAATCAAATAGATGGGATTGAAAAACAAAGCATGCAACAAAATTCTGAATTTTAATCTACGTTTGAGTTTAACAAGTTTAAATCAAAGAATAGGCAGTACAATCAAACTGTTAGGGCCAGTTTCACAGTGGATGTTTAAACTCTGATTGCAGTTTAAATAGGGAATTTCAGTTTCACAGTGGGAAGTTAAATACAATTTAAATGCCCGGTTGTGGGCATTTAAGTACGGCACAGAGTTGCAATCGAAAACAAATAAACAGCTGATTTCGGATGTGCAGGCAAGCTGCGTCGACAATATTGCAATTTATAAGCGGCCAAATTAAACATACAACTGCATGGGTGTAGCACATATAAATGATCCCGTAGTATTATAAATAATATAAACTGTGGATTCTTTGAAGAATATCCAATAATTCACTTCTTTCGGCCGACGAAAAATTTTTAGCTCGCGCTGCCTCCATAATTGAACAATTGAACATATGTTTTTGGCAAGTTGTGCTGTGTTCAATTGTCAAATATTCGAAGTTGCCATTCATTATTCCGTATTTAAATAAATGCACTGTGAAACTCAAGAAAAGTTAAACTAGATTTAAACTCAATTCGCAAATTAGATTTAAACATCCACTGAGAAACTGGCCCTTAGTGACTTAGGTGAACTATTCACGCATCAATAACCCAATGTATGCCCCAACGTTTTTAGTTTTAAATCTTAATAGTATTTCCATATCAATTGAAAAATCAAAATGAAACATTATCAGGACCATCTATATTGGTTCAGAAATCTGTTTATGGCAATGAAAAATTATTTTATACTTTTTAGTCCATTTTAAAAACGTTGAATATTAAAAATTTTTTTTTTATTTAATAATTATTTTCTGATTTTTAGTCTTGTGTGTGTAAAATTTTTTAAGTAATTTCAAACATTTTGATGAGATTATAACAGAGACATGTAAATTTCAACTGATTATATCCGAAATAGAAAATTGTTATATCTACCTATCAATCTGTTTATTTCTCATGATATATAAAATAAAGAAGCTAGCAAAATTAAGTTTTTAAAAATTTATATTTCAATTAAATTATATCAATAATATTGCATTCTTATGGTCTAAGTTGCCGCATTCTTTCCATCTCCTTCAAGGCATCTTCATTGCACGGTTTCTTGCCAGTGAGTTTTGAACAGTCGAGCTCCTCTATTTTTAATCCGTCTAATGATCTCACACGACTTAATGCGACATATGCCTGTCCTTTAGCAAATAGTGCAGATCCGAGATATACAACAGCATGGTCCACTGTACATCCTTGCATTTTATGAACTGTGCAGGCCCAGCAGAGTATTAGTGGGAGCTGTGTTCACTCGATTGTTCCATAGTTTGGAGTGCCGGAAACTGTATTGATTTCGACTTGATCAAATGAATTCCATCTATACCAAAGTCGATGCGAACACATGGAATGTCGGTATCATACATCTGATCACGACGGTATAAAGGCCAAACAATTTCAGTGATAGTGCCCATTGCACCATTCACAAGTCCTTGCTCTATATTAATATTTAAAGGAACGAATGTATGTATCAATATACCAGAGTTGGAGCGTGGTGGGTTTGAATGTGTTGAGTATGAGTGTGGTGAGTTTGGTTGTGGTGAATTTGAGTGTGGTGAATTTGAGTGTGGTGAGTTACATCATACCACATATGACAGGAATGTAAGAAACGACTATTTATGGTCTAATTAGTCCAGCGGTGTCGGATTCAATCGTGTCGGATAGCAATTTGCCCAGTTACTCTTACAGCTAAACGGATTGCAGCTGTCAGTCTATTCTTTTTGCTAGTGCTGCCGTATAGTTTTGTGCACAAAAGAAACACACTGTTTATTTTCTTCTGAGATGAAATTTTACATTCTTTATTAAATTTATGGCACATAATTATCATAATTGTTATATCTCTATATTGTGTACTACTTTTTTTAACTAATTTCGGCAAAAACAATCACTTCTTTTGTTGAACTAAAATCGAAGGTCACTGGCAACACTTTTCTGCAACAGAGTTCACAAACAAAATATATCGTGAAAAATGAATTCAAACGACGAAATAATTGACTCAATTTGTTGAGTGTTGTGTAAAATGTACGATGTGTAAAAATTAAAAGCAAACGAAAGCGCAGGTGGACTGTATTTCCAATCAATATTCGCTTGTTTTAATCAGTGTTGCCATATTACCTCGTGCATAGGAAAAGCATTAATTCTATTTAAATTTTCAATGAATTTTTTGGGTGGCAACATTCTTTTCACAGCTGACACGACTTTTGCAGTAGTTTTCTAATCGACGCAGAAATTTCTATTACTCAATCCGGTCAGAGTAATAGCGAACATTGTGTTCGGGTAAGATAGATTGTGTCAGCTGACACGATTTCTAACCTTACCGCTAGAGTAATTCTACCATAACACTAGGCTTGTGTCGTTCGCGAACTAAAGATCTAAAAGATCTGGTTCTCATATCTGAACTAGCTCTATCGGTCGTTCAGTTGGATGACCTAGATGAACTAAAGCTAAATTTACTTGAATTATAAAAGGCGCCGAGTTTTTCAAGTGACAGGTGCAAGGCACATTAACAAGGGATGTCACCAGAGAAATTGACAAGTATCTAAATGAAGAGTATCTAGATTGGAAGAAAGATCCTCTAGTGTGGTGGCATGAGAGACGTGAGGTATATCCCCGTTTGTATCAGTACATGTTAAAGAGATATCGCGTAGTGGCTACCACAGATTACTACCAGATATCCAACTGTCCGTCCAGGGAACAAAAATTTCCATTTTGTTGAAACCTCCCTCTCACTGATAGCGTACGTGTGATTCGCAATGTATTTTGTTTTTGTAATTCCTTACAGAGTTGCATTCACAAAAATTCCTTTAAAACTGAAATAACAATCAAATTGTTACAATAACATAGGTTTGGTCGAATACAGATGGGATACCGATATCAGAAAAGCCGAATACCTGGGTACCCGTAACCAGATATGGAAAAAGTCTATCGTGTATTTTGTGATTGTGTTGGTGATTTTTTAGCGCTAGTGTGAGAGTCGGATATCTGGTAGTAATCTGTGGTGGCTACATAAGTCCCGTGCGGGCGCATTTTTTAGGGGACAGGAAATATAATAAATGAACGCCAAACTCTGCTGAAGCCATCTAAAGTGTCAAATTTGATATTTTTGCATAGCAATATATAAAGAATTTTGTACTTATTAATATTAATTACTTTTTCTTATATGTTATTGAAAGATCTCACAATTTTTACCAACGTGTTATTTTAAAGACAGCATTTAAATGTATGTTCAAAGCTTGAAGCTTTGTTTAAATTGGTTTTTGTATTTTAGAAGATAACAAAATATGTGAATTGAATTTAATTTAACAACAAAAGTGCAAATTAAAGTTAACTGTTCATAAATAAAATATTTTTCCTTATTTTTATTAAAATAAATGTTCTATTACTAAAAAATTTTTCCGAAATTTTTTTTCGTAATTTTACGTAAAACTTTGGCCGTTGACTTGAATACGTAAAACATATTGCAGCTGTCAGTCCTTTGCATAATTCACTTTTTGCTAGTGCGCTGATCATTTTGCTAGCATTACTATTCAGCTATTTTTGTTGAACTAAGATTGAAGAGCAGGCACTTTTCTGCAACAAAGCTATAGCTGACAAGTTTTTCAAGCTCCGTTACGCTTGCGTACAAATTCGTTTAAAGTAAACGCATGTATAGAGCTCGGGTATAAAAGGTTTTGTCAGCTGAAAACGGAAAAATATGTTACGGCTACATTAACTGAGCCTTAAATTGTGACTAGTAGACCCCGCTTAACTGACCAGACAAAATCGAACGATCTTGGTAGTGCATTTAAAATTTTTTCTAGTACAAATAGAATAATTTTAATGAACTAGTGAACTAGAAAATAACTAGTTCTAAAAGGCAACCTAATCCCAACTGAACTAATCGCTCAAGTGAACTAAACGGCACAACTCTAGTGACGATGACTTTTATATTTATTATTATTCATTTAAGTAAGATTAGTTGATTATCTATTGTATCTATGCGGCATGCAAAAGGCGAGTGTCTTAAATGTTAACACCATATTCATTCATTCATTCATATACATAAAAGGCAAGCGTCACCCTCCGTGCTATCGCTCAAACTGTAATTGCTAGAAATATTTTTATTTCAAACTTTTCAAATTTTCAAACTTTCCAAAAAAAGTGACAAATTATCAAGAAAACGAAAAAAGTGTTCTGGAAAAAGTGGAGAGGAAGCTGTAGCCCTTCAAGAAGCAGGGAGACGAGCGCCTTCATTCGCCTCTCCAAGCTGTTGTTCCAGCACAGAGGCCGCAAGTAGGAGTGTCTGCAGCGACGTGCCAGCTGACGTCTGTATCAGCTGACGGACATCCCGAAGAGACGCTGCTCAAGGAGGTGAACTGCAATGCAAGACAGCTGCGTACGCGCGCCTCCTTGCTACTGGTGCACGGTGCAGAGGGCATCATCTATATTTGGCATGGCTGCAGAAGCGCCGAACATACACGCACTGTGGCTGAAAAGGCAGCGGAGACGTTGGAGCTGTTAAGGCCCGAAGACATCTTCGTCAGCAGTGGCACACTATTGGACCCTACTACTGTCTTTATACCCTCATTTTAATGAGTGAGTGAGCAAGTGATCTTGTCGACATTGGCCTCAGAATGTTTGCTTTGATTTAAAATTGATAAATTGGTTGCATATTGAAAAAGTACGTTCTCTCATAAAAGCCTCCCTCAATTTCGAATTTATTTATTTTTTAAACTGCTTCTTAAAGATCACAAAGGCCAGTTTCTTCCACAACATGATGACGTTTCTTTATTACAAAATCTGCAAGCGAGCTCTTATCATAGACAACCGCGCCAAACACCTGCACGCCTAGCCGTCCGCAGTGGTCGCGACATAAAAAATACTTATTAGGTAGAATGCGTTCAAAAAGGCGAAAAACTCGCAGGCAACACACACACAAATCAAAACAGCATCCCAGGCAAGTGTGTATAAAAAATGTAAACAAACGGACTGACAGCTCAAATAATGCTGCCGTCGGGTGTGCTGTTTAAGGACAGAAATAAGAGTTGAAAGGGATATAACTATGTAAATTGGATAAATGTGATTAATTAATGTATATTTAATGTGCTCTTTAAAAAAATATGACCTTAAAAAATATTTGACGAAAAGTATCTGCAAAATCTGATAAAAGTGCTTTATTAAGATATGTATATCAATGCAAATAATATAAATAAAAAATTGGTAAATAAGGCAAAACTTTTGAAAAATGGACTGCGCTTAATTTGATAAAATTTAAAGGCAAGCAAACATATTATTTGCCTAATAGGAAATTGCCATTTGTCAGTTTGCAGGCGGCAAAACGAAAATTCGACAAGACGGCAAAGAATCAAGAAATTGAGAAATGTACGGAACTCGCACCAAACCAATTTTCCAAAACCGGTTTTTGTCACGTGTTGGAACATACATGAGAACAACCAGAACATCCACACTTTGGTCTGTTCTGCTTGACATCAGCAGCATAGAGTAGAATAGAGGCCCAACTCTTTCAAAATGCGCTTGCGCTCACTAACACTAGCACAAAACGTCTCTTTTTCGCCTCACGTATGCGCTAATACTTGCAAAATTTACTCATATCATCACATTATGCAGCTCTTTTCTGAGCGTAAAACGAACCTACTTGGGGTGAAATTCAATAAATCGGCCTTACTTGGGGTGAACTTTTCTTGCGCTCTTTCCTTGTCTGAGGCATAGTGTAATAAGTATCAAGTGAACCAGATAGATTGTCATACCTTACAATGGTCAAAAAATATTTTGATTTTCTTTTCTCCTTCTTCGTTATTCTGTGAGCGTCAAAAGAAAGTAAACACCTTAGCTACTCATATAAAAAGTTGTATTACAAAAAAGTTATTAACACTAACTCAAAAATAAATATGTGGAATTCAAGAATTATTTAATAAGATATGAAAACAACAAAAACATTAAACCAAAGTAACATACAACCAAAAAAAATCCACTTTAATTAAAAATAGACTAGATTTCACGCGTCAAAAAAAAGTAAACAGTGGCAACATTTATTAAGATTTTTTTATATTTCGGGGAAGAACCTAAACTTTTTGCGGAGAATTGGTGGTAATTATGTGCTTTACTTCAATTAAAGTTGTTTTACTGATTTCTACTAATTAAAAATAGATAAAAGATTTAAAAAGAAAATAAACTCAATATGGGAAAGCAAACATCGTCTGACACTCGAAAAATTATATATGATTTAAAACAAAAAGGTAAATCCTTCCTTGAAATTGGCGAAATTGTTGGTAGAAACCATTGCACAATAAAAAAAATAGTCGATAAATTCGCCAATCACCATTCGGTTGAAGATTTACCGAGATCTGGACGTCCAAAGCGGCTTAGTGGTACTGAAATTAGAGCTGTCGTAAGAGAAGTAAAGGCAAATCCATCCTCAAGTGCAGTTAAATTGTCAGAAAACATAACGCAGACATCAGGAAAACTAGTTAGTGCGAGTACAGTCAGGAGAGCGCTTCACGAAAATTGCCTACATGGCAGGATACCACGCAAGAAACCATTCATATCCAAGGTGAATCAGACAAAGCTCAAACTGAAAACGGGTTAATATTTTTGACAATTATCAGGTATGACAACAGAATGTCATTGCTATCTGGTTCACTTGATATTTATTACACTATGGTCTGAGGCAAGGCACATTAAAGCCTCGTTCACATTCGACTTTCCTCGCTTTGCTTGACAGTTCGAGATTCAACAACAAAGCGTGAAAAGTATAAGGCTTGCTACAATGAACGCTTTAACTTTGGATTTTACTGATATAATTTAAGTAGTAGTAGTTATGCTACTAAAGTTTGAAATTCGCGAGTGTCTTAATTGAAAACGCAAACGTACGAGAAAATGAAACCAACTGGAAGCGCACGAGAAAATGAAAAATATCACAAAAAATTTCAACAACTGATTGTCAAAGCGCAAAAAAGTTGAGAGTTGCCCAACATTTTGCTTCGCATTGCTTCGCTTCGCTTTTCTCGCGTTCTATTTAGCAAGCCTCATATAAAAGCATGTATTGAACTTATCTGTCAACGCGAAATTCTGAAGCAAAGCGAAGCAAAAGTCGAATGTGAACGAGGCTTAACAAGGTATGCCAACTAGGGAGAGCCGGCTCTCTACACTATCCAATTGTTGAACGGTTGCATTTTTCCGTAAAAAATGTGCGAATATCAATGTTGATATTTTTGGTATGACGACCCTTTTTTTGTACATTTTGGGAAAGCATGTAAATAAACACATTTGATGTGTAATATAATTAATAAATACAAAATAATTGTGCATACATTCTCTGCCTACTTGTCAAAAACTCTTTTATACAAATTTACATGGAATTTTTTTTTTGAATTGGCAAACAATTTATGAAGCACCCTTAAAATTAATAGAATATAATCTTAATTGCTATGAAATTAATAATATATATTGCTAAGCAAGCATTTGCTTCTAATTATCTAACTTTTTATATGCGTATGCAGTTTTGATAAAAGAAAATTTTCATACTTTCTTACTTTGGGAACAAACACTAATCATTGCAACCAAACATTTGTTCCTAAATACAAGCAACTGCGATTTTGACATATCTCGCACTCCAAATTTTACGGCTCTCCCTAGTTGGCATACCTTGTTAATGTGCCTTGGGTCTGAGGTAGAAAAGCCTCTTTTAGGGATGCCAACTTTTATTCCTTCTGCTGTTCAATAAGCAAATTATAAAATAAGGCATCTATGTCCGCTTTTACACGATGCGACTCGGCCCCGGCGATTTTTTCGCATTCCGCTTTGAAATCGCGCATAGCTTTTACACGATGCGACTCGCTGGTGTCGAGCATTTTGACACTAGAGTTTGCAGCTGGTTTTATTTGTGTAATTTGTAAACATTTAAAGCACTTATTCCACTCTTTGCTCATTTTATTCTTTATATTTACTTTTATGCGTAAAGTTCTGTAAATTTTTCAGTTTATTTGCAATACGTATTCACTCGATTTCAAGTTTTAATTTACAGTCGACAGCGCGAAGCGCGAAAACGAATAAAGAGGAACGTCAGAAAATCAGAAAATCGCAGCACAATCGCTGCCCGAGCGATTTTGCGCGTTCCCCTGTCGTTTCACCCCTCTTTCCTACATTCTTCCGTGTCTCCGGGGCCGAGTCGCATCGTGTAAAAGCGGACTATCTATGTGCGTGGGTATTATATTGTAGAAATTTGAGTGTGAAATGGGACAACATGCATGCAGTTAGCAAAAACTGCAGAAATAAGTCAAATTAATTGATTTATATGTATTATGAATTGGAAAAAGTTGTCATTCATAATGTTGTTAATGCTTTATTTTTGAATTAGAAGCAGAGTTTATTTACATAACATATGCAAGAGCAATTATTAGATTTCTTTGTATAATGTCTTAGAAGAACTCTAAAACTTAATTTAGCCATTTAATTAAAATAGCTGAGTTATGTTTTTGGGTTTTATTAAAGTTATCCATCAAGCAAAGCATTTATCTCGTGCCTAAAACCTAGAGAACTGATCTTATTTAAGCTTCTTACAAACGCTTGGCAACTCAGATCGAGAACGAACTCACCAACATTTTCAATCCGTTTCCCTCACTCCTACTATCTATCACCTTCGGCTACACGACGAAGCAACAACAATGCATAATGCGTGTGAACATAAAAAATGGAAATTCTCTGAGCGAGCACAAGAGTTGGGCCTCTATTCTACTCTATGATCAGCAGCGATACTGTCGAATTCGACTGCATGCGGAATGCGAAAGAAACTCAATCTATCCTGCGTTGAACAAACCGGTTCTCGAATTTACTCAACATCCGCCACACCAACGGCAGCATAATGGCCGGAATTGCTCGAGAAAAATGAGCAGGTTTCTGGGTAGAATGAGTGAGTTTTCATCTGGGGTTTCTGTTCTAAAGTTACGCATTTTTAGTACTGGAACGGGTTGTTATATCTTCTCCTTATATTCAGGCATGTTCCAGAATCCGAATCGGAATTGCTTCGGAATCGGAATTGAAATCCGATTCGGATTTAAAATGGTGTTCCACAATCCGAGTGAAATAGCCCCTTTCGGAATGAATTTCGAATCCGAACCAAAACAAACTTCGAACCAGCTGTTTTGTGTTGACACAAAAGAAAAGTAAATACAAAAGTAATTCAAATTTTAAAATTTGTGCATTATTTGTGTAAGCTTTATAAAATATAACAAAATAAGCCAAAATGAGTGCTGTAGTTTTGCTGGCGTTGTTGGTTGGCAAGAACAACACCCACGAGAAAAACTAAAACGAAAATATCTGCGAGACAGCATCAATCCAATGGAATTGTCGGATTCCGCGTAAGAAGTGTTCAAAATTATAGTTAGCTCACTTATAACTTCTAAATTTTTCAGATTTGTTGCTCAATACCGCGTTAACAAAAATGCGTTCTTCATGAAGTGAAACCTTTTGCTGGGCAATGCTCTGTTCCACTAATCTTGCAATTTGCTGCAACTTTGCGATTCCTTGCCGAGGGAGGTTTTCAAAGATCGGTGCGAATGGACTCGAATATTGCAATGGCCAGAAGTAACCGTTTTTATAATGAAAATGTAAAGTTTTTATTTTAAATTACATAAATTTTATTGGAAACATAAATGGAGTTTAACCATTAAAGAAAAAGTTTGCAGCTTTTATTTGATCCTCATGTTTCTTTAATTGGAAAATTATTTCTCATTTATATCATTAACAGTGAAGCCTCACTTTGGCTTCATTTAAAGAATAAGGGCATAAATGTCTAAGGGCCAGTTTCTCAGTGGATGTTTAAATCTAATTTGCGAATTGAGTTTAAATCTAGCTTAACTTTTCTTGAGTTTCACAGTGCATTTATTTAAATACGGAATAATGAATGGCAACTTCGAATATTTGACAATTGAACACAGCACAACTTGCCAAAAACATATGTTCAATTGTTCAATTATGGAGGCAGCGCGAGGTAAAAATTTTTCGTCGGCCGAAAGAAGTGAATTATTGGATATTCTTCAAAGAATCCACAGTTTATATTATTTATAATACTACGGGATCATTTATATGTGCTACACAATGCAGTTGTATGTTTAATTTGGCCGCTTATAAATTGCAATATTGTCGACGCAGCTTGCCTGCACATCCGAAATCAGCTGTTTATTTGTTTTCGATTGCAACTCTGTGCCGTACTTAAATGCCCACAACCGGGCATTTAAATTGTATTTAACTTCCCACTGTGAAACTGAAATTCCCTATTTAAACTGCAATCAGAGTTTAAACATCCACTGTGAAACTGGCCCTAAGATTATGTTGAAACTAGTTGCAATAGATCGCTTCATATTCAAGGAAGATTGAATAGATCAATGCATCATAGATTTAACCAAGCAAATGCTTCTGCACGTAATGTTATACATAAAAAAATGCATAAACGAATTCATAAATTTCATTATAATTCTAATTCCACTGGCAGTTAGGTCATCGGAATAAATCCGAAGAAAATTTCTGAAGTTCGGAATGTAGAACACCAAATTTCCGAACCAAATGCGTTCGAACTCATTCGGATTTTAAAACAGGGTTGCATCGGTAAAATATTTCCGATAATCGGAATGCAGAACACCAAACAGTGGAATCAAATCCACTTCCGATCCGAATCGGATTCTGGAACATGCCTGATTATCTTTGATGCTAATAAAGGAATTTGGAAAAACCCTTAAGCGCTGATCAGTCACCGCGTATCGTATTTAATCGGAGCGCAGACAAAAATTACCCTACCCGAGCTCATACATGCGTTCCCTCATTGCGTATTTAATCGGCGCGTAACGCAGAAATTATAAAGCGCTGATCAGTCACCGCGTATCGTATTTAATCGGAGCGCAGACAAAACCTACCCTACCCGAGCTCATACATGCGTTCGCTCATCGCGTATTTATTCGGAGCGTAACGCAGAAATTATAATCCAAATTGGTTTTTCTCACACGTTTACGTCTGCTCTGATGCTCAGAGAGGATGAGAGAATGACATTGCTTTGTACTAAAAACAGTGCTGCCACTGCTCTTCGATTTTAATTTAGAACAAAAACCGGATTATTATTGCTATAATTAAATCTTAAAAGTAGACCACAATAAATATATTTAAAAATTTAGATAATTCTGTGTCATAGATTTTATAAAGAATGTAAAATTTAACCTCACAAGCAAAATGAACAGCGTGCTTACTTTGTGCACGAAACTATATGGCAGCACGGCAGCAATAACCAAAACAGAAACGTGCAAAAGAGCCACAGCTGCGATACGATTTTCACTGAACGGCCCAAGTTTTGCCGTTACGTTTAATTCCGCTCACAAAAGGTACGCGGTGACTGATCAGCGCTTAATCCAAATTGGTTTTTCTCACACGTTTACGTCTGCTCTGATGCTCAGAGAGGATGAGAGAATGACATTGCTTTGTACTAAAAACAGTGCTGCCACTGCTCTTCGATTTTAATTTAGAACTAAAACCGGATTATTATTGCTATTATAAATTCTTAAAAGTAGACCACAATAAATATATCTAAAAATTTAGATAATTCTGTGTCATAGATTTTATAAAGAATGTAAAATTTAACCTCAAAAGCAAAATGAACAGCGTGCTTACTTTGTGCACGAAACTATATGGCAGCACGGCAGCAATAACCAAGACAGAAACCTGCAAAAGAGCCACAGCTGCGATACGATTTTCACTGAACGGCCCGAATTTTGCCGTTACGATTAATTCCGCTCACAAAAGATACGCGGTGACTGATCAGCGCTTTAGTGCTAGAGACGTATTCAAAAAACTGGAAGCACGCAAATGGGACAGGAAGTCAGAGAGCCTTCACTTTTACGTACTGTCGATGCAGGAAATCGCAATGGGTGCTCCAATAAGCGAAGCGGAGCTAGTTGAATATATTGTGGATGGCTTTCACGACAAATCGGCAAACAACATAATTTTCTCAAATGCGTCTACAATTGAAGAGCTTAAGCAACTACTTCCGAAATACGGAAAACTACTTCAAGGTTCGAGGATCCAAGGCGTGGATGCAGCGAAACGACAACATGCAGAAGTCAGATGTTACAATTGTTCGGGATATGGTCATTTTGCCTCGCAGTGTACAAAGGAAAAAGGCCCAAGGGGGGCATGTTTCAACTGTCACAAAACCGCTCATCTGTATAGCAACTGTCCACTGAAAATTGTTGCTGCTTTAGATGACGGAGGAAACGTTGAACGTATTGGAAATAGAGATTGGATAAGTGTCGCTTTGAATGAGAATTGTAAGAATAGTCCACAGTTTGAATCTTTTTTTTCTATTTTCGATACGGGCAGTCCGAATAGTTTTGTTAGACGATCCCTGGTTAAATCTGCCTATCCTGAATTTAAGACGCGAAAACAAGTGAATTCACAGTTCAGAGGGGTGGGTAACCAACAGTTGAAATGCTTTGGCAGAACTACTGCAACAATTAAATATTCAGGCATGTTCCAGAATCCGATTCGGATCGGAAGTGGATTTGATTCCACTGTTTGGTGTTCTGCATTCCGATTATCGGAAATATTTTACCGATGCAACCCTGTTTTAAAATCGAATGAGTTCGAACGCATTTGGTTCGGAAATTTGGTGTTCTACATTCCGAACTTCAGAAATTTTCTTCGGATTTATTCCGATGACCTAACTGCCAGTGGAATTAGAATTATAATGAAATTTATGAATTCGTTTATGCATTTTTTTATGTATAACATTACATGCAGAAGCATTTGCTTGGTTAAATCTATGATGTATTGATCTATTCAATCTTCCTTGAATATGAAGCGATCTATTGCAACAAGTTTCAACATAATCTTAGACATTTATGCCCTTATTCTTTAAATGAAGCCAAAGTGAGGCTTCACTGTTAATGATATAAATGAGAAATAATTTTCCAATTAACGAAACATGAGGATCAAATAAAAGCTGCAAACTTTTTCTTTAATGGTTAAACTCCATTTATGTTTCCAATAAAATTTATGTAATTTAAAATATGTCGTCCAACATGTCGTCCAACATGTAGGACAAGCGGCTTTGTTGGATCGTGTATACGCAAGAAACAACCGCTTGTCACACATGTGGGATGGTTTTCAAAATTTTTTGATATTTCTGCTCGCTTGTCAAACCATTCAACCTGTGTCAACACATGTTGGTCAAGCCTAGTGTATTTTGGCACTTTGAGAAATTGTCCGTGCTGTTAACAAGATCACGGACAGTAAGAATTTCATTGAGCTGCAGCTTGCAGTTGGTTCTTACTTTGAAATATACGTTAATTAGAAAAACTTAAGGATGTATAAAATTAAATGAATAAAAATGGCTTAAAAATTTTAATGCTATAGCATTTCATTTTGCATCACTATGAATGAAATGCACAAAAGATGCATAAAAGAGATAAATTAAATAATTTTCCTGAAACTTGGAAAATTAATGGCGGAGTTCGTAAAAATAGAAACGCACAAAATAAAGTGTACGTAGCGCTTTTAAAAAAACTAATTGAGTCGAATGCTATCGACGAGAGCTGAGAACAGGGTTGGATTGGGGGAAAATAAAAACGTACCCCATTTTAAAAAAAAACGTACCTTTTCCATAAATGTCGTACCTTCAAAATAAAAAAAAATTTTCTATTCCAATAGGTTCGTCCGTGTGAAAAGCAAAAAAAAAAAAAAAAGGTCATTTGAGAATAAAAAAAGGAAAAAGGCTCTAGAATAAAAAGCTTCGCACACGTAGAACTTAAGGCAAGAAAAGCAAGAAAAAAAAAAAAAAAAGGGCCCTCTGAAAAAAAAAACGCTTCCCACACGTACAACTTATGACAAACAACAACAACCAGTACAACTTATTCATATTTCCTCATTTTTAAGTCACTATCACAGTTCAATACAACCATGCACTTTCATTCATTCCACTTTCCCACATTTTTCTTTGCTGGCAGTACCTTGAATTACAGCCGTTCCAGAAGCTGGAATTTGTCAAAATTCTAAATGGGTACCATGTTCACGTGAGAGGAAAAGAGATAAGATATTTGGAGGCATGACTATTCATATGTTAAACAGAAACAACTAGTGTTTCATGAAGAATCTTGCAGTCAAAGAACAAAATCTAGGGCCGCGCGCAACTAAAATTTTTCTATCGGGTACGAAGTGGTACGTTTTCGAATAATTAAACACTCCGAAAGTGTCATGGGATGAAATTCCGGGGAAGTGAAGTTATATATCTAAATTTTGTGTGTGTGCCTTTTATTTTATACGAAAATTCTGCAATATGCAGTAAATATTAACACAAAGTTGTGCTCTTTTTGGCGCAATTATTTCAAGCGCATATAATTTGTTATTAAAGTAATGTCATGCACACCTTTTTTCTTATTTATAATGCCAAATGTGGTCACTACAAATGTATAACTAAAGATATGTGTATTTAGTGTTTTTATCAATAAAGATTTAACTTTGAAATTCGTTTTGGTTTTAATTTGATGGAAATGCAAGGGCAGAAGTTGACATCTGCAACACTTTATGCAGTTTTATTAGGTTTATTCATCTGAATGCAAATGCATTTCAAATTCCACAAAAATCGTTCATTTTCATATAAAAATGATATTTGACTCATTCTGAAATGTAAACAATAACAGTACGGGTACCAAAATTTTCGTACTCTTGTATCATATTTTCTATGGAGTTTTGTATGGAAAATCGAGTACGATGGTACCAAAATAATTTTCGTACCCGCCACTTCGTATTCCTCACTATTTGTTTTTGTCTCGTTGTTCGCGTGCTCATTTCACAAGATTCGTTGCCTCCTCGCATTCGCCCTACAGTGTTGATATCTCAACGTACCCTGAGAAATGAAAAGCGTACCCAAAAAATAAAACGTACTCTGGGGCAATAAAACGCGTACCCAAAAAATAAAAATGTACCCAAATCAGTACGAAAGTACGGGGATTTCCTACCCTGGCTGAGAACGCCCATTCTTTTTCAAAAGTCTCATTTGCCGTCGGTAAAAAGGCTTTGGCTGTATGCGTGCGTCTCGCTTGCCAACTTGAAGAAAGTGATGCTGTACGACATTTGGGACCGTGTATACGCAGCGGCACGTTCCTGCCGTCAAGCCATGTTGGACGACATGTAGGATCGTCTAAACCCCGCTATTCGCACCGATCTTTGAAAACCTCCCTCGGCAAGGAATCGCAAAGTTGCAGCAAATTGCAAGACTAGTGGAACAGAGCATTGCCCAACAAAATGTTTCACTTCATGAAGAATTATACGGAACGCATCTTTGTTAACGCGGTATTGAGCAACAAATCTGAAAAATTTAGAAGTTATAATTTTGAACACTTCTTACGCGGAATCCGACAATTCCATTGGATTGATGCTGTCTCGCTGATATTTTCGTTTTAGTTTTTCTCGTGGGTGTTGTTCTTGCCAACCAACAACGCCAGCAAAACTGCAGCACTCATTTTGGCTTATTTTGTTATATTTTATAAAGATTACACAAATAATGCACAAATTTTAAAATTTGAATTACTTTTGTATTTACTTTTCTTTTGTGTCAACACAAAACAGCTGGTTCGAAGTTTGTTTTGGTTCGGATTCGAAATTCATTCCGAAAGGGGCTATTTCACTCGGATTGTGGAACACCATTTTAAATCCGAATCGGATTTCAATTCCGATTCCGAAGCAATTCCGATTCGGATTCTGGAACATGCCTGATTATAAAGCCTCGTTCACATTCGACTTTCCTCGCTTTGCTTGACAGTTCGAGATTCAACAACAAAGCGTGAAAAGTATAAGGCTTGCTACAATGAACGCTTTAACTTTGGATTTTACTGATATAATTTAAGTAGTAGTAGTTATGCTACTAAAGTTTGAAATTCGCGAGTGCCTTAATTGAAAACGCAAACGCACGAGAAATTGAAACCAACTGGAAGCGCACGAGAAAATGAAAAATATCACAAAAAATTTCAACAACTGATTGTCAAAGCGCAAAAAAGTTGAGAGTTGCCCAACATTTTGCTTCGCTTCGCTTTTCTCGCGTTCTATTTAGCAAGCCTCATATAAAAGCATGTATTGAACTTATCTGTCAACGCGAAATTCTGACGCAAAGCGAAGCAAAAGTCGAATGTGAACGAGGCTTAACACTATCGAAACTTTATCACTTTTTGTATTGTCAGATGAAATATTGCCTTTTCCCTTACTATTGGGAAATGATTTTTTGAAACTCTTTAACATAAGTCTTTATAAAAGCATTGAATGCATAAAAACAAATAATTTTCAAAACTTTTGTAACAGTCACAATACTGAAAACACAGAGAGCAAAAATTGCCTTAAGTTACCTTATGTATCAAATTCGAATTTCGATGGAAAAAATTAATTAAATAAAATCGAAGTTGAAAATCAAAACAAAACACTGGACAATGTAGTTGAAAAAATTTCTGAAACTAAAAACGAACACTTCGAAGACGAGTGCAACAAAATCTATAATATTAATATTGCGGAAGATACTGACGAAAAATTTGATATAAATCCTATGTTATCGGTTACTGACGCAAAACGTTTCGAAGAAATATTGAAAATAATGTACACTGATAAATTAATAGACGAATTGCCCGAATGTGATTACGAAGCGCGAATTATTTTGAAGTCAGATGTTCCGACCTTCTCTGGGCCTAGGAGACTCTCCTTTGCAGAAAAAAATGAGGTTAATCGAGTTGTTGAGGACATGCTAGCGAAAAAAATTATAAGGCACAGCGAATCGGCGTACGCATCGCCGATCGTATTAACTAAGAAAAAGTCCGGTGAAACCAGAATGTGCATAGATTACAGAAATTTAAATAAATTAACGGCTAGAGATAACTATCCACTTCCTTTAATTGATGATTGTTTAGGTTACTTGGGAGATAAAGAAATTTTTAGGGCCAGTTTCTCAGTGGATGTTTAAATCTAATTTGCGAATTGAGTTTAAATCTAGTTAAACTTTTCTTGAGTTTCACAGTGCATTTATTTAAATACGGAATAATGAATGGCAACTTCGAATATTTGACAATTGAACACAGCACAACTTGCCAAAAACATATGTTCAATTGTTCAATTATGGACGCAGCGCGAGCTAAAAATTTTTCGTCGGCCGAAAGAAGTGAATTATTGGATATTCTTCAAAGAATCCACAGTTTATATTATTTATAATACTACGGGATCATTTATATGTGCTACACCATGCAGTTGTATGTTTAATTTGGCCGCTTATAAATTGCAATATTGTCGACGCAGCTTGCCTGCACATCCGAAATCAGCTGTTTATTTGTTTTCGATTGCAACTCTGTGCCGTACTTAAATGCCCACAACCGGGCATTTAAATTGTATTTAACTTCCCACTGTGAAACTGAAATTCCCTATTTAAACTGCAATCAGAGTTTAAACATCCACTGTGAAACTGGCCCTTAGTGTATTAGACTTAAAGTCAGGTTTTCATCAGATCAAAATGGAAGAGAAATCGATTCAATATACGTCATTTGGGCAATACGAATTTTTAAGGATGCCATTTGGTCTCAAAAACGGGCCAGCAATTTTCCAACGATTTATTACTAAAATTTTTAAGGAATTTATAGAGCAGAACGAAATAGTAGTTTATATGGACGACATCGTATTGGGAATCAAAACCATTTCTGAACATTTGAACCTTTTGAAGCGAGTTTTACAACGATTAACTGATCATAGACTGCAACTTAAGTTAAAAAAGTGTAAAATTGCTCAATATGAAATAGAATATCTAGGATACAAAGTATCAGCAGCAGGCATACAGCCTTCAGACGCGCACATAAAAGCGATTTTTAATTATCCGCAACCAAAAAACCAACGGGAAGGACGGCTAGGCCCTTGTTTAATCTCGTTAAGAAAGACGCAAAATTTAAATTGGACAACGATTGCGAGAACTCTTTTCAAACTTTAAAAGCAAAGTTAACCTCAAGTCCAGTGCTAGCAATATATAACCCGTATAAGGAAACCGAACTTCATTGTGACGCAAGCTCCCACGGATTTGGTTCAATCCTTCTTCAGAAGCAGGAAGATCGTATTTTTCACCCGGTAGCGTATTTATCGAAGCGAGCAACAGAAGCAGAGAGCCGATACCATAGCTTCGAGCTAGAAACATTGGCCATTATCTACTCTCTCCGTCGATTTCGAGTATTTTTAGAAGGAATCAAATTTAAAATAGTAACAGAATGCAACTCACTAGCCCTTACTCTTAATTAGAGCCCGACCGAACGCTCGGTCTCGGTTACCGAACAGTTCGGGTTCGGTTCGGTCTCGGCTAAAAAAGGCCGAGTATTTAGCCGAACAGTTGAGGAACAAATTGTATAGTTTTAAACAAAATTTAAATTTTTTAATAATCCTTTTTTTTTATTTTTCATACATCAGATGCTTAATGTAGGTATTTATACCTCAAAAGAATTGGTTTTTATAATAAAATGTATTTTTTCCTAAAAATGTATAAATTTTTTTAAATTAAAATTCTTCTTTTTTTTTGCATATGTATTCGAAAGGTTCGGTCTCGGCCGAACATTAAAAAAAGGCCGAACGCTCGGTCTCTGTCTCGGCCAAAATTTCGGGTTCGGTCGGGCTCTACTCTTAATAAAAAATTACTGAATAGTCGTATCGCTAGATGGGCGTTAGAGCTTGAGAATTATAATTATACAATATCTCATCGGGCTGGGACGAAAATGTCCCATGTTGACGCCTTAAGAGGTGTTTGCAGCTCTCAAGAAATCGCTCAAGAAAAATTTTGCATTATTCCTTGAGGGCAAAATAGTAGTGGCCAAGTAATTTTGACAGCTAACAGCTGATGCAAATCAAAGCAAAATGTCGTTAAATGAAGATTGGTAAGTTTTCACAAAATTTACTATTATTTGATTAATGCATTATTTATATATATTTTTCAGGCATAATATGGTGTCCACACTAAATACCGCAATTTTGGTGTTTTGAGCGGAACAATTTGAAACGGAAGAGAGGGACAAGCAAGCTAAAACCTCTGCGGATTTTCCCAACAGGCGCTTTTGCCGTTTTGGCGCACTTCGCGGTGTATTTTCCGAGTTTTCCATGTCTGAAAATAAGATAATAGATTAAGATAATTGAAATATAAAATATTTTGCAAATTTACAACCTAAAATGAACATTTAATGTTTTGCTTACCTCTTTCGCTTGTTATTTGCTGTTGAAAGCCTTCTTCTTGTTAAAGTAATAATGTTTCAAACATTATTCCTTGCCAAAACCTGAGTTACCCTATGCACATTTCCACTGGAAAAAGTAGTAAATTTCGTAGCAGATTTCTTGAGAGCTGCAATAGGGGTCAAGTAATTTTGACGCAAGGAAATTTCTTGAGCATTTTGTTGGCGTTTTTTTATATGGAGTTTTCGCTTTTCTTTTCCCAAACTGGCAAATCTTCGAGAAATGTCAGTCGAACGCGTTTTCTTGATAACTGTGTTTTCAATGCCGGTGAAAAAGATTTCTCGGAAACGGCTAAACCGATATGTCTCAAATTTTAACACAAGCTTTAGAAATATATGTTTTATTAACTGATAGAAGGATTTTCCAATCCAGTGGTCACCGCAAGAGCCTCTTATTAGAGGAGCTCTCGGAGATCGGCTATAGCTCCTATACAAACCACTATTTTTTCAAATAAAAAATATATGAATAAAGTATGATGTGACTGCAATAAGTGAAAATATGTTCGCATAAATATATCGAAACATGTTTCCAGGAAAATCATTGAATAATCGCTTTTTTTGATCTCTTTACTACGTTAAAAATTTATTAAAAAAACAACAAACATTTTTTTTTAGTTTTTCTTATATTCTTCCCTTCTATATAAAAAAATACTCAACATTCATTATTATAGCTCAGGTGAATTGATCGCCATTTTCAGGGGTCAATACCCCACTGTGCTTCGTGGTGAAACACTTCCTAAGTGGCGCTGCGGTGGCTTATTTTCGAACATTCTTATTTATGGACCGATTTTGCTCAGATTCACACCATATAATAATAAAGTTGACAGAAAGTCGCTGAAAAAAAAACCCGTTAGCTGTTGTCGGGTTGGAAATATTCACGAAAACGTATTTTTCCTGTACATAATTTTCATATTATTAAAAAAATTCCTACCATAATTGAATTACATTTCCAAACAAATCTTGGAAGAAAATAATTATTTACGGCAAAACAACGTTTGCCGGGACAGCTAGTGAATAAATATATATAACCACATCGTCAGTATAGGTCACTACACTGGCATTGTCCACCTCCATCGTTAGCAACAGTTTGTTCATACCGATCAGCCATAGTATAGGAGATAGAACTGACCCTGGGCTAAGGAACAAATTTAATTTTGTTTGTTAGACCAATTTCAGCCTGGATGCGTCTGCTTTTAAGTAGCGACTCTATCCAGGAACCGATGAAATCCTCCACCACTTGTGTTATGGCCTTTTGGATTGCTTCAATCCTGACATTCCGCTTCTGTTTCACATATTGCCGCACATTACTAAAATATTTCCATTTTTCCTTGCTGCTCCCTCCTAAGTTGCTTGTGAAAAAACTCCCAAAAAATTGCATCTCCTTCTCCCAATTTTTCACATTTGTGATACCTACTTTTTCCAATACACTTTTCGAATATTATTCAGAATAGGAGAATTGGAAATAGGGAAAAAAACTCAAAAAAAAATTTTTATTCAGAACTAGATGACCCGGTGAACTTCGTATCACCTAAACTTGATTTGATTGTAACTCTTCATAAGCGTTTATTAATTGTAATTAACCCTCCAACTCCAATTTATTGAAGTAGATAATATTGGCCGCATCGAGTACGGTTTGAGTTTCGTTTGGTTATTGAATAAAAATCATTTGTAATATTAATATCTTTTATAACATGATGAAAGATAAATACAGTTAACATTCAAGATAAAGCTTTCTGGTCAACTGTCCCGGAATGAAATTTTGAATGGTCGCATTGAGATCATCGACATCTTTGATTTTAGCCGCCAATATGGCCCGTTCGCTGAACCAACTATGGTAATTGAAGTTCTGCGCTACGTTGGGAAAAACACGCCCTATGAGCTCCTCCTTCGACTCGGTCAACTGACAGAAATGTGATGAATCCGGTCGTGATATCAACTGCGACTTTCCCATTACCAATGTCCAACAATTGCTTTGAAAAAACATCGGTATTTTGAACTTGTTGCAAAAACACTCGTATGTTAGTTGTCAATCAGAGTGTCTTCACATGCCGCCATAAATTTGATGATTTTAAGCATGCGTTTAGCTCGTCACCTACAGTTGATCGTGGAATAACTGGAAGAGTCTGAGGAAAATCACCGGACAACAGAATCATGGCTCCACCAAAAATATTTTGATTGTCACGAAGATCTTTCAACGTTCTGTCCAGTGCCTCCAGTGACCTCTTGTGGGCCATCGAGCATTCGTCCCAAACGATGTTTGTAGAACCTTTGCCATTGCGCTGTTTTTGGCGATGTTGCAAGCTGGTGTCTCGTAGATTTGTATGTTCAAGGCAGAATGTGCAGTTCGTCCGCCTTCTAACAGAGTCGCTGCTATTCCAGATGAAGCCAATGCTAAGGCAACTTCATTCTGCGATCGAATCCTTGCCAAAAGTAATGAAATTAAGAACGTTTTACCAATGCCTCCGGGAGCATCCAGGAAGTATACTCCTCCAGTTCCATTTTACACAGCTTCTATCAAACAGTCGTACGTACTTTTTCATTTCATTTCATTTTCATTTCATTTATTAAGTCTATGGTTTACAGTAAACCTTACAGACTAGATATAAAATAAGTAAAACTTGTAAAGATAAACTATCTAGGAAAGGAATGATAATACAGCAGATTTAAATTCATTTCTAGACATTGAAAAATCAATATTAAATCTAACGCTTAAATTATTTATTTCTAAAAGAGATCTTGTAATTGGCTCATTCAAAGCATAGTTTGACTTAAAGGCATCAGTATAGAAAATTTTAGAACGTCTAAGAGATTTCAACGGAACATTGAAATTTATAAGCTTCAGCAAATCAGGGCAATCAATATATCCACAGATCACATCATAAATAAAGCAAATTGAAGACACCTTTCTTCGCGTTTCAAGAGGTACCATGGCAATAAGCTTACAACGATTAATGTATGGAGGTAAAGGCAACTCAAAATTCAAATGACCCAATGCAAATTTTAGAAATCTTTTTTGAACGCGTTCCAGTCGTATATTATGCACATTGTAGTAGGGATTCCATATAAGTGACGCATATTCCAATTTAGACCTTACAAAGGAACTATAGAGTAGCTTCCTAGTGTATGGATCTTTAAAGTTGGAACTAAAAACACTTCAGAGCACGGTTAGAGATAGAGTATGAAGTTAGACATTTATTACGAGATTTGAAGAAGGAAATAGAGTTACACTTTTTAATGTTGACAGACAAACAGTTACGACAACACCAGTCATAGAAATTATTTAGTTCAGCTTGTAGGATGTTAACATCAAGTATACTATTTATTTTTAAGAAAATTTTTAGATCATCAGCATATAAGAGATAGTTACACTTACTAAAGCAGCTACTGACGTCATTTATAAAGAGTACAAAAAAGAGAGGACCTAAAATACTCCCTTGAGGAACTCCCGACGTAGCAACGTACGAATTAGAACAAGCGTTATCAACAACGAAATTTAGTCTTTTGGACAAATAAGATTTTACCCACAACAAAAAGGTGGAATGAAACCCCATTTTTTCCAATTTAGACACCAGAGCGCTGTGTGAGACCCGGTCAAATGCTTTGGTAATGTCGGTATAAATCGCATCAACTTGGCACCCACTAACAAACGATGAGACGCAATAATTAGTAAAAACGGCAAGGTTTGTCACTGTAGACCGGCCCGGGACAAAACCATGCTGAAAGGGACAGATAAGTTGTTTAACGGCAAAAAACAACTTATTTTCCACTACTTTCTCAAACAATTTAGAAATGTTAGGAAGCTTAGATATTGGTCTGTAGTTCGATATATCACTTTTGTTGCCGCTCTTAAAAATTGGAGTTATAAAACTTACTTTCCAATCGTCAAGAAAGATGCCGGATCGCAAAGACATATTAAAAAGCAGTAATATTGGCTCAGCGAAAGTAAGTTGTTGATTTAATTGCGAAACATTTTTACGAACTGCTTCGGCTAACGCTTCGATGTCGTATTGTTGTTCTCTTTGTAACTGGTTAAATGCATGGTACATTGGACGATTTTGTGATATCATGACCAAATTCGACAACACTCTATTCGCCATCAATAACCACATGTCTTCTATCATGATCAATGTCTCATTGTGGATTTCTGCAGTCATTTGCAATGCTGGATTTAAATTTTGGCGACACATACGGTTCAAGACATCCTCAGACATGTCGTCCTTATATTTGACCCACAAATCGTTCGGATTCGAAGGGAAACATGTGGATCTGATAATCGCAAAGAATGTTCGAATTTGATGTAAGTCTCACACAAATGGTTTTCAGTTGTTGAAACGACGTCGGACCACGAACATTCACCAAGACATTTAGCAAGTAGTGACTTCATATCGAGTTTCAATGATGTTTGACTTATACTTCAAAAATTATAAGATTTGAACAACTAAGAAGTACCACGCCCCTTGTCAAACGCCCATCCAAGAGGCGCTGCATACGAAATTTCAATGCTGCACAACTTTTAATTCCAAAGCTATTCGATATTAAAAATTTTGTTTGTATGGGCAGTGCCACGCCCACTTGTCCACTGCCCGTCCCATTTTCCCAGTTGAAGGATATGGATATGTAGTAAGTTCCTGCCGAGTTTCATTGATGTGTGATGTGTAGTTCTAAAGTTATACACAAATGTGGAGTTGATAAAAAAGAGCCACTCCCCTTATCCTACGCCCATAAAATTTTACCAGTGGCACGATGCATCCAAGAGGCGACTGAATACGGAATTTCAATGTTGCACGACTTTTAGTTCCAAAGCTGTTCGAGATCAAAAATTTGGTTTGTTTGGGGGTGCCACGCCCCTTTGTCCAGTCCCCTTTCTAATTTTCTCAGTAGAAGGATATGGATATGAAGTAAGCTTTTACCGAGTTTCATTGCTGTGTGATGTATAGTTCTCAAGCTATACCAAAATGAGTAGTTAATTGAAAAGTGCCACGCCCCTTGACCTACGCTCATAACATTTTACCAGTGTGACGACGCATCCAAGAGGCGGCTGCATACGAAATTTCAATGTTGCACGACTTTTAGTTCCAAAGCTAGTCGATCTAAACAATTTGGTTTGTATGGGCGGTGCCACGCCCCCTTGTCCAATCGGGTCCAATTATAGACCAGAACCATCCCTGAACCCACTCAATCACACTCACTAAATTTCATCAAAATCGGTTCAGCCGTTTTCGTGCTTGATGGTGTGCTGGTGGATGGATTTGAGGGAATTTCGGCACTCTCTCACACATTTTGATTTGATAAGCTTCGAGTCTAATGCTTTTATGGCGGCCTGGCTATCGATACAGATCCATATCACGGTAGGTGGGAGATTCCTTTCGTGGATGATCCGTGCAGCTTGGTTGACCGCATAAATTTCTGCTTTAAAAATACTGGAATAGTCGGGAAGTCTGTATGACTTGTTGATATCCAGAGATTCGGAGAAAACTCCAGCGCCTGTACCAACCTCCATTTTTGAACCATCAGTGAAGATGTGTATCTCATTAGCGCCGGTGGCGCTGTTTGATACCCAGTTTTCTCTAGATGGAATCAATGTGGTATGATTGATGCTAAAGTCGTATCTAGGTACAATGTAGTCGGTCATGGCTGGTAGGCCGCGGGTGTTACATTGGTCCAGTATTGATGCATGTCCGATAGGATAACGTTTAAGCAGTTGGGTCTCTCTTAGTCTGAGGGCTCCCTTTTCTGCGACATTTCTTATATATAAATCAATAGGTAGGAGATGAAGAATCATCTCAAGACCAGCTTGGGGTGTGGATCTCAATGCACTGGTCACACCCAGGCTAGCCAATCTCTGTACCTTATTTAGATTGTTTAGGTGGGACTTAGTCTTGACTGTTTCCCACCAGGCTAAAGCTCCATAGGTGAGGATTGGTCTAATGATTGCGGTGTACATCCAGTGCACAATATGAGGTTGTAAGCCCCAGCGTTTCCCAAAAGCTCTTTTGCATATATAGAATGCGTTGAGCCCCTTTTTCATTCTCTCTTCCGAATTTCGCTTCCAAGACAGCTTGGAGTCGAGAATTATTCCAAGGTATTTTGCTTCTTTTGATAGGGTCAAAGTAATTCCATCCAATTTTGGTATGGTGAACTTTGGTATCTTGTATTTCTTTGTGAAAAAAACTAGCTCCGTCTTTGAGGGATTAACTCCAAGACCGTTCACTTTTGCCCACGTTGATAGATCCCTCAGTGCCGACTCCATGAGATTACTAATTGTAGGTAAGAATTTGCCTGATATTAGTATAACCACATCGTCAGCGTAGGCAACTACCTTTATTCCTTTGTTCGTGAGTGATATGAGGATTTTGTTTACGACCAGGATCCATAGTAGGGGTGAGATCACCCCACCCTGTGGAGTCCCTCTAGTAACTGTTTTCCTAATGCTCCCCACTCCAAGTTCTGAGTTTATGATTCTACTAGCTGTTACCCGCGGGTTCCACCCCGCGCTTTTATAAAAATACGTAATGTGAATGATGCTCTGATTGGATGTTGCTGTATTTAATTGTATTTAATTTAATAGAAGTGCTTGCCAGTCTGTCTTTTTCTTGGTTTTTGTTGTTTTCTGTTGAACAGCAGCGCTTCTCCTTGCTGATGCTTGTGATGTCTATATACTTGTAGGGGAAGTCATAAATGTAGGTCCTTACAAAACTATCTGTGTATGTAGATTACTCCTTTAGTGGAAGGCCAAAATTAAAGTGACTCCTCATGGACCACCACTTTTTTACGGTACATACATTGAAGGTGTGCCACGTCACCTTGTCCCATGACCCTAAATCTATATACACTTGATCCTCTTTTTACACGGTTGGTCGGGCCAAGAAAATTTCGTGCAAAAGAAAACCGTGTAAACAAAGATAAATTTTCCTATAAAAGTGCCTAATCGTTCCAATTTCGAAAGAAAACCGTGCAAATAAATATTATCGTGCAATAAAAACACGTTTTTGTATGCATGTGTCCTAACTCGTTCCATTAAAAATATACACTACACCATACAAGTGCGCGCTCCGTTTGCACCACCATATTTTCATTTATTTTAATTGTGCGAACAGTTACTTCGTTTTTCTTTTTGGAACTGTCGCAAATTTGAATTTTTTGGGCAAATTTATTTTAACACGTTTTGGCGCCATTGCGACCACTTATTTTGATATTTCGTTTTATTAGTTTGTTTTATATTGACAACAGAGTTGCTTTCTAATGCATGGTTGTGTTACATGTAGTAAATCTAATTAAAACGAAGAAAAAGGGTACGAAAAAGTCGTGCAAAAAAAATAAAACCGTGCATAAAAAGTAACTGGGGGATGTAAAAAAACACCGTGTAAAAAATATTGATTTTAAAAAAACCCGTGTAAAAAGAGGATCAAGTGTATATAAAACTCAAAATTATGTAAAAATGTTTACATGTATGTATGACTAAATAATAACAAAACAGCATTTCAATGTTGAATGACTTGTAGTTTTAAATATATATCAAATAAAAGATTTAAGTTGTATGAGGGGTGTCACGCCTCGTGTCCAATCCCCATTCCATTTTCCCAGTTGAAGAATACGGAGTTTCATTTATGTATGATATATAGTTCTAAAGTAATATCAAAATGTGGAGTTGATTGAAAAGTGCCACGCCCCTTGTCCTACGCCCATAAAATTGTACCAGTGGGACGACTCATCCAAGAGGTGCTTGCATACGGAACTTCAATACTGCGCGACTTTTAGTTCCAAAGCTATTCGATATCAATGATTTGGTTTGTACGGGTGGTGCCACGCCTCTTATCCAATGTCCGTCCCATTTTCCCAGTTCAAGGATACGGATATGGTGTCAGTCCTTGCCGAGTTTCGTTGATGTATGATGTATAGTTCTAAAGTAATACCCAAATGTGAAGTTGATTGAAAAGTGCCACGCCCCTTATCCTACGCCCATAAAATTTTACCAGTGGGACGACACATCCAAGAGGCAAATGCATACGAAATTTCAATGCTGCACGACCTTTAGTTCCAAAGCTAATCGAGATCAAAAATTTTGTTTGTATGGGGGGTGCAACGCCCCCTTATCCTACGCCCATAAAACTTTACCAGTGGGACGACACATCCAAGAGGCGACTGCATACGAAATTTCAATGCTGCACGACCTTTAGTTCGAAAGCTAATCGAGATCAACAATTTTGGTTGTGTGGGGGGTGCCACGTCCCCTTATCCAGTGCCCCCCTTATTTTCTCAGTAGAAGGATATGGATATGTAGTAAGTTCCTACCGAGTTTCATTGATGTGTGATGTGTAGTTCTAAAGTTATACACAAATCGTGAGTTGATAAAAAAGTGCCACGTCCCTTATCCTACGCCCATAAAATTTTACCAGTGGGACGACACATCCAAGAGGCGACTGCATACGAAATTTCAATGCTGCACGACCTTTAGTTCCAAAGCTAATCGAGATCAAAAATTTTGTTTGTATGGGGGGTGCCACGTCCCCTTATCCAGTTCCCCCCTTATTTTTTCAGTAGAAGGATATGGATATGTAGTAAGTTCCTACCGAGTTTCATTGATGTATGATGTGTAGTTCTAAAGTTATACACAAATCTGGAGTTGGTAAAAAAAGGCCACGCCCCTTATCCTACGCCCATAAAGTTTTACCAGTGGGACGACACATCCAAGAGGCAAACGCATACGAAATTTCAATGCTGCACGACCTTTAGTTCCAAAGCTAATCGAGATCAAAAATTTTGTTTGTATGGGGGGTGCAACGCCCCCTTATCCTACGCCCATAAAACTTTACCAGTGGGACGACACATCCAAGAGGCGACTGCATACGAAATTTCAATGCTGCACGATCTTTAGTTCCAAAGCTAATCGAGATCAAAAATTTTGTTTGTATGGGGGGTGCCACGTCCCCTTATCCAGAGCCCCCTTATTTTCTCAGTAGAAGGATATGGATATGTAGTAAGTTCCTACCGAGTTTCATTGATGTGTGATGTGTAGTTCTAAAGTTATACACAAATCTGGAGTTGGTAAAAAAGTGCCACGCCCCTTATCCTACGCCCATAAAATTTATTGATTCATGTATTGGGCTTGTGTTTATACATGTATGCTAAGTTTCAGATCTCTAAGTAGTCGGGAAGTGGGTGAAAAATTGATTACTAGATTTGTACGGGACATACAAACAGACAAGAAAGCGACCTAATAAAAACGTTTTAAAAATGCCAGGCCCCCTCCAATATACTTGCGTGAGCAGTGTTCAAGCGCATTAGTTGCAAACATAACGCGCCTAACCGGTAGCAATAATTTTCATGTAATTCCACTTAAAAATGGAAATATCAACGAAACAAAAATACAGGCTTATTCGGAAAACAATTACCGTCAAATAACCCAGTATTTAAACGAAAATAAAAAGAACTATTATACTTATCTGTTAAAAAGCAGCAAGGGTTTAGTTGTTGTAATAAAAGGTATCGAATCCTCAGTAGATACCGAGGAAATAAAAGAAGCATTAAAGGACGCTGGCTTCGAGCCCAAAAGCGTGTTCAACATAAAAAACAGAGAAAAAATTCCGCAGCCACTATTCAAAGTCGAACTCGAACATGACACTACTAAACTGAGGAAAAATGAAACTCACCCAATATATAGCCTCAGATACTTGCTACATCGGAAAATATCTGTCGAAGAGCCGCATAAACGTAAAGGCCCTGTTCAATGCTCAAATTGCCAGGAATATGGCCACACAAAGGCATATTGCACTTTGCGCGCTGTATGTGCAGCTTGCGGCGACCCCCATCCATCAGCTTCTTGCAGTTTGTTCCAAACGAACCCCGAAGCCAGAAAATGCAGTAACTGCAGCGGCAACCATACCGCGAACTACAGAGGCTGTCCAGTTTACATGGAATTGAGAAACAAATCTCACCAGCGACAAAAAATCACTCCCAAGCAACCTCCTACCACAGTGCCAAGTTTTCTAAACAGTGCCCAAGCCGCTAATCAAGCCCAAACATTTACATATGCTGATGCCGTCAAGTCTCTGCCTTCAGCTAGTCTCCAAGAGGCCACCCCACCATCAAACTTGGAAGCAATGATTTCCAGCCTAGCAAACTGTATGACTCAGTTCATGTCATCTATGCAGGGGATGCTGCAAGAACTTATCAAATCGCAAAACCAATTAAGGCAAGTCCTTATTTCACGTAAATGAACAGCATTAGAATATGTCATTGGAATGCGAACGGCATCAGCAAACACAAGCTTGAAATTCAACACTTTTTAGCAAATAAAGAAGTCGATATAATGCTTATTTCTGAGACGCATTTAACCAACAAAAACAATTTCAAAATTCCTAGTTATATCTTTTACAGTACAAACCATCCAGACGGGAAAGCACATGGTGGTACAGGTGTATTAATTAGAAATCGCCTTAAGCATTACGCATTGGAAGAATACAGGCCTCGTCACATAGAATCCGTTGCGTCCGTGAGAGCGATTTTTTAACTGACAGCAAAGTTGAAATGTATGAAATCATATGAAGCATGGCACATAAGCAACGGATGCGATGCCGCAACGCAAAAAGTTGAACAACTTTCAACTTTTGCCGTCCGGCAGAACGTTGACAGATATCAGCTGATTGTTTTTATTGTTTTGCCGACTTGCAATTTTCTGTGGAATTTTTTCAATTTCATTGAAATTTTCTGTATTAGCAATTGTTTCGAAGAACAATTAATAGAAACAGTACAACAGTACATTTGCCTTTATGACAAATGGGCTCAGGTGTACCGCAAGAAGCTTCTGAAGGAAAATGCTGGGGTTTCTGCTGCTGGCGCAACAATATAAATGTTTTAATACAGAAGACGAGGCAGCTGATTTTCTATGCGCTGCCAGCGTATTCATTGTGCCGACCCTCTCCGGCAGTCCGTCGCCGTCAGTTGAAAACGACGCTCTCACGGACGCAACGGATTCTATGTGACAAGGCCTTACTGCAGAAACTATCTGCAAGCAACATCTATCTCGTTACAATGCTGGCGGGAGAGTATTACCAAAGAGTATGTTAATATAATAGAGTGCGCATCTCATATAAAATTTTGACTGCAAAACTTTTGTACTGCGGGCAGTGTAGCCAGATGGACGACGCGGTCGTCATTTGGACGATTTTAGGGTCTAAATGACGATGGACGATTTCAAAGGCAGAAATGACGATTTCTGAAACTTTGTAATGATAAAAAATTCAATCTAAAATTCAACACATCTTAAATCCATCTTTTTTGTGTTGTTCTAAATTATTCAGGAACGAGCAATGCACGATAACTGCCTTTTATACCTTGGAATTCCTTGTACAATCGATTGCTTGATTTCATACAAATTGAAGCGTATTTTTCTACAACTTCAGCTTCATTTGCGGAGCATGAAAATTTGTGCTACGCATGACTTTCTGTCTTTGCAGAAAGTGCACACATGGCACATTACTAAGTCGATTGAAAAAACTGTGAAAGCATATTTCCAAACTAACACATACATACGCACAACATAACGATGGTGATGCTTCTGTGTCAGTCACTTAATTCTTAATGAGCATTTATTTTTGCCTACATTTTTGATTAGCACTACTAATGTGTTTAGTAATCGAATTATCACTCCCACGCGTGGAATAAAAGCCGATGTAACTTCTGTGATCAAGTCTTAAAAAACTTAACTTTTATTAGTCCGCAGAAAATTATAAAAAAAGAAATTACTTCTTCAGAACTTATTCTTCGTGATTTTCGAAACCTAATTGAAGACAGTACTGCTCAAGCGATTAACAACGAGTTTAGCGAGCTAACAATTGCGGTTTTCGAAATGTATTTCACAAAAATGAGGAAATAATACCAGCTTTTTGGAAAACTTTATCCGGTACAAAATACTCTGATCCTTCTTTTGTTTTCCCCAACTCTCCCGAAAATTTTTTTCTCACTTATCACCTAACTCATCAGCAAATGTTAAAGGAATCTTTTCAAAAGTTAATTTCAACAAAACTAAATATACACGGAATTTTATTAGCTCGATTTTTTAAAACTTAATAATTTTTTAACAATACTAAAAAATTAAGCTCTAATATAAGTAAAAATGTTAAATCATCAATGAAAGAATATTGATAAAAACAAGTAAGGAAGTATCAGTCGGGTTTCACCGACAGAGTAATACCCTACACCATGTTCCCAAGTGGGGTGATAATTCACTGAAATTGTGGGTGCATTTGATTTACAACCTACATAGTGGGCGGACCACGCCCATTTTTGGCAGACTACAAGATATACCTAATAGGACTATACATGCCAAATATTGATGCTCTGGCGAGTGTACAACCAAAGAGTATGTTAATATAATAGAGTGCGCATCTCATATAAAATTTTAGCTGCAAAAATTTTGCACCGCGGGTCTAGATCCTGACCCGCCGTTCACTCAAATTTTGAGCTTTTTACTCTCCGGCATTCATCCTCTCAGAGAACCGCTCTGCAACATGAAATTCCAAACTCAAAGTAACTACATACAGGGCTGTCAACCGAGGGAAAACTCAGGAACTCAGGAACTTTAGGAACTCAGCCATACTATTTTATTTATTGTTTTATGTTTTTACTACCATTATTTTGAATGAAAATGTGGCTGAAGTGCCAATTCCCATGGGAGAATTTTTTAAGCATTTGAGAGAATTGGCTTTGACTGAGTTTGCACCCCTGATCGCACGACTCAATGGCTTGGTTCGTTCGGTTTTCGTACTCAAATGAGGCGAACGAGCATTTTTTGCGGCTGATTTTCGTATTTTGCATGGTGTTATGAAAGTCGTGTGCATGTGCCCTTCTTCTGCATGTCGGCAGCTCAGCCAACAAAATATACGAAGAATTAGAGCGGCGCTCGTATAGACGATATTCCCGACAGCGCTGCTGTTTGATTCTGTGTTGTTGTTGTTTTTCATATGAAAGACAAACAAATTCTTTGGCTCTGCTCTGCCCTAAACGAACACAAGGAACTTCAATATACATACATATGTAAATAAGCATACATATGTCGAATTTCCTGGCATTTGCGTATGCTGTGTTATGAATGAAATCTGCTTGCAGCTTCCAACTCGTTTTGAAATATCAAATCGAAGTTAGAATTTGTTGAAATATCGCAAAAATTTTTCAAATGTGCGACATTTCCAGAGATAATACTAAAATTTAAAAGGCTTTTTATAGAATATTTTATACCTTTTAATAAATAATGAAATATACACATATATTAATATTAGATATTTTTTGCCAATATCACCTTAATAAAAGTGATGTTGGCAAATAAATAACTTTTTAATATAGTCATTGCCCTATAATAAGATCAGCAGAGGGATATTGAAATAAAGTTTAAATCGCCAAAATTAGCATTTGCTATGAACAAGAAATACACAACAACAACAACACAGAAACAACCAATATCGTCTAGAGTCTAGACTCTAGAGTCTAGACGTTGGTGGCTGAGCAGAGCAGCTGCAAATACATACATATACACATCCACAAGACATACTAACATTCTGGAAAAATGCCTTTTTCGTGCTTTGAGCATACCCGAAATGCCAAATCAACGACTGTCAACGAAATTCTCTGAGCGGTTGAGTAGTTTTTGTGTCCCCCTTTGCCGCGACCGAAATATGAAAAATTGCCGTCACTTCGATTTGCCGAAAATTTGAGTGATGCGCACTCTATTATATTAACATACTCTTTGGTGATACTGACTGGGATGTCAGTTTCACGAGTCGGGGTGCCGATGAGTTCTGGAATGCCCTAGTGGGCGAAGCAGCTGAAAGCTTTTAGGGGGATAAACGGGAAAAATCAAATCACAAAGTTGTTAATGAATTTCTTGTGAATAATACCTATAATAAATTGATTGTATCTTGATCTAAACTTTTAAATAATTTTACTTAATCAGAAATAAAATATACTAGTATATTTTATAAGCTTTATATTAGGTTCACATCCGGTATGTTTGTATGTATGTATGTATGTATGTATGTATGTATGTCGTCAAATCTAGTAATCAATTTTTCATCCACTTCCCGACTACTTAGAGATCTGAAACTTTGCAGACATGCCTAAACACGAGCCCAATACATGAATCAATAAATTTTATGGGTGTAGGATAAGGGGCGTGGCACTTTTTTATAAACTCCAGATTTGTGTATAACTTTAGAACTACACATCACACATCAATGAAACTCGGTAGGAACTTACTACATATCCATATCCTTCTACTGAGAAAATAAGGGGGGCACTGGATAAGGGGGCGTGGCACCCCCCATACAAACAAAATTTTTGATCTCGATTAGCTTTGGAACTAAAGACCGTGCAGCATTGAAATTTCGTATGCAGTCGCCTCTTGGATGTGTCGTCCCACTGGTAAAATTTTATGGGCGTAGGATAAGGGGGCGCGGCACCCCCATACAAACAAAATTTTTGATCTCGATTAGCTTTGGAACTAAAGGTCGTTCAGCATTGAAGTTCCGTATACAGGCCCCTCTTGGATGCTTCGTCCCACTGGTAAAATTTTATGGGCGTAGGATAAGGGGCGTGGCACTTTTTTTATCAACCCCAGATTTGTGTATAACTTTAGAACTACACATCACACATCAATGAAACTCGGTAGGAACTTACTACATATCCATATCCTTCTACTGAGAAAATAAGGCGGGCACTGGATAAGGGGGCGTGGCACCCCCATACAAACAAAATTTTTGATCTCGATTAGCTTTGGAACTAAAGGTCGTGCAGCATTGAAATTTCATATGCAGTCGCCTCTTGGATGTGTCGTTCCACTGGTAAAATTTTATGGGCGCAGGATAAGGGGGCGTGGCAACCCTCATACAAACAAAATTTTTGATCTCGATTAGCTTTGGAAATAAAGGTCGTGCAGCATTGAAATTTCGTATGCAGTCGCCTCTTGGATGTGTCGTCCCACTGGTAAAATTTTATGGGCGTAGGAAAAGGGGCGTGGCACTTTTTTATCAACTCCAGATTTGTGTATTTCTTTAGAACTACACATCACACATCAATGAAACTCGGTAGGAACTTACTACATATCCATATCCTTCTACTGAGAAAATAAGGGGGCACTAGAAAAGGGGGCGTGGCACCCCAAACAAACCAAATTTTTGATCTCGATTAGCTTTGGAACTAAAGGTCGTGCAGCATTGAAATTTCGTATGCAGTCGCCTCTTGTATGTGTCGTCCCACTGGTAAAAGTTTATGGGCGTAGGATAAGGGGCGTGGCACTTTTTTTTATCAACTCCAGATTTGTGTATAACTTTAGAACTACACATCACACATCAATGAAACTCGGTAGGAACTTACTCGCCGCGCCTTGCAGGAAAAAAAAACAACAACTCATCGCGCCACAAATATGCCACGAATATTAGGGTCGATCACAGCCGTATTATTTGTTAAATTGAGGATATGACATATGACGATAGGAAACACTGTGAATATCCTAAATATTGTGTACTGCTCTGCGAGTTTTAAATTCTTTTTGTGAAAAATTTCAGAGCTCTAAAGTTGAATTTATGGAAGACTAAAGCCTAATTCACATTCGACTTTCCTCGCTTTGCTTGACAGTTCGAGATTCAACAACAAAGCGTGAAAAGTATAAGGCTTGCTACAATGAACGCTTTAACTTTGGATTTTACAGATATAATTTAAGTAGTAGTAGTTATGCTACTAAAGTTTGAAATTTGCGAGTGTCTTAATTGAAAACGCAAACGCACGAGAAAATGAAACCAACGCAAGCGCACGAGAAAATGAAAAATATCACAAAAAATTTCAACAACTGATTGTCAAAGCGCAAAAAAGTTGAGAGTTGCCCAACATTCGCATTGCTTCGCTTCGCTTTTCTCGCGTTCTATTTAGCAAGCCTCATATAAAAGCATGTACACCTAATCCTCGTTTAACGCGGATTTTTATTGCGCGTTTTTTTATAACGCGGATTTTTTTAACATCTCCCAATTACTTTTTTAAAGCGGTTTTTCTTTTTTAACGCGTTTTTTTTTAATTCTTTAGTTATTTTCTACAACAAAATTTACCCAATATGAAATTTTAAAATTGTTAAAAACAAATCAACTCACATACTGTAAAATGCAATATCGGTGGTAAAAAATTCAAATTGAACAAGTCTGTGGTACGTGGCATTAAAAAGAAAGGCAATTTAATTCAGCAAACGGCAGGATCCAACAGTGCAGAAAGTAATTCGCACTCTTCTTTTGCAAGAGATGCTGCACTTGTAGAAGCTGAAGGAGCGCTTGCTTGGTGTGTGGAAGACCATTTTTAAAAAAATATGCCAATTGATGGAAGAGCGGCACAAAGCTGCTTCAAATATGCTGCATTTAAGTGAATTTCTAATTTGAATTTTCAAATAATTAAATAAATTTTTACTTCTGGCCTTTTTAAATGTTACGAGTAGAGCCCGACCGAACGCTCGGTCTCGGTTCTGGTTACCGAACAGTTCGGCTTATACTTCGGGTTCGGTCGGGCTCTAGTTACGAGGTAGAGAAATTATATGAAAATTCGGCTTTATTTACGCGGATTTTTTTATTGCGCGATTTTTTGGCTAATTTGGAACGGATAAGTAATTTTGTTCAAAAAGTTTACTTTTTTAACGCGGATTCTTTTAGCGCGGGTTCGGTCTGGTCCCGTCAAGCCGCGTTAAATGAGGATTAGGTGTATTGAACTTATCTGTCAACGCGAAATTCTGAAGCAAAGCGAAGCAAAAGTCGAATGTGAACGAGGCTTAAAAAGTAGAAAATAAAATTATATAAAAAAAAACTTTTTAAAAATAAGCTTTAATTTATTTAATGTACTAAAAAGTAGAAAATAAATTGTTTCCAAGTCACCTGTATCTTACTATTAATAAAAGCTTGTGCGCTCAATATCCATATTCAAAATATCTTTCATTACTAGAATCTATTTGCAAAAAAATTATTTAAATAAAATATTGTGGTAACTGGTTGACAAATATTGAACACATGAGCGCCCCAAGCTTTTATTAATAGTAAGATACAGGTGACTTGGAAACAATTTATTTTCTACTTTTTAGTACATTAAATAAATTAAAGCTTATTTTTAAAAAGTTTTTTTTTATATAATTTTTTTACTTTTCATTGAAATGACGATTTAGGACCCAAAATGACGATTATTTTAAATATTTTGACGATTTGGGATATTTTTTTCTGGCAACACTGCCCCTGATTGCACGACTCAATGGCTTGGTTCGTTCGGTTTTCGTACTCAAATGAGCCGAACGAGCATTTTTGCTTTTTTTGATAGTCGTGTGCATGTGCTCTTCTGCGTGTCGGCAGCTCAGCCAACAAAATATACGAAGAATCAGAGCAGCGCTCGTCGATATTCCCGACAGCGCTGCTGTTTGATTCTGTGTTGTTGTTGTTTTTCACATGAAAGCCAAAAATTTCATATGTGGCGAACGAACATTTTTTACGCATTTTATATTTTCTTCATTCTTTCGCTGATTTTTGAAGTGCTCACATCGATGCGTGAAGCTATGAACATGGATGCTCCTATATTAAAAAATAAGTTAAAAAGAGGCTCTCGATGTTGTTTGCCACATTGCAACAAATCGCAGCGCATTGATTCTAATTTAAAATTGTTTAAATTTCCCTCAGCTGATCTTCTTATGGGGCAGATTTGGAGGGAAAAATGCAATATTTCTCTCGACGACTACAATAAAAACTTATTTATTTGCCAACATCACTTTCATGAAAGTGATATTGGCCAAAAATATCTCAAACGTAGTGCAGTTCCAATATATTTAGCTCTGTCAAGCTGGCAGAACGAAGTCACCAAATTCAGGTTACAATAGCCCAAAATTATGTGCTTTTTATGTGCTAATTTAGGCCACTGGAGATAAATTTTGAGCTCGTAAGGTTCAGCCACAAATCGAGTGGGACAGTTGTTTTGCTAGCTTACTATCAAGCTAGCAGACACGGCTTGGAACAGGACTAACCACGAAATGATCCAGCCCATATTTAAGTGCTTTTTATGTGCTTTAAAGATATTCTAACGTCATACCCCGATATCGAAGATTCATGCGGATACTACCCCTAACCCATCAGAGCTGTCCCATTCGACCACGTGGGTTACTTTTCCAATATCATAGGAATTAAATTCGTCACAAATAAGTGCTTTTTATGTGCTCTGCGAATATCCCAGAAGCATGACTCTCAGAGAACCGCTCTGCTACAAGAAATTCCAAACTCAAAGTAAATATAACGAGGGCTGCTTACTGTGAGAAAATTCTCCCATTTTGTGGGAATTCGAACTCTTTTTCTACATATTCTTAACAAAATGCTGTTGTTTTGTATTACAGCATTTTGGAACTCAGCCATACTGTTTTATTTATTGATTTATGTTTTTTACTACCATTATTTTGAATGAAAATGTGGCTGAAGTGCCAATTCCCATGGGAGAATTTTTTAAGCATTTGAGAGAATTGGCTTTGACTGAGTTTGCACCCCTGATCGCACGACTCAATGGCTTGGTTCGTTCGTTTTTCGTACTCAAATGAGGCGAACGAGCATTTTTTGCGACTGATTTACGTATTTTGCATGGTGGTATGAAAGTCGTGTGATTGTGCTCTTCTTCTCAGCCAACAAAATATACGAAGAATCAGAGCGGCGCTCGTCGACGATATTCCCGACAGCGCTGCTGTTTGATTCTGTGTTGTTGTTGTTTTCATATGAAAGACAAAAAATTCTTTGGCTCTGCTCTGCCATAAACGAACAAAAGGAACTTCAATATACATACATATGTACATATGCGTATGTCGAATTTCCTGGCATTTGCGTATGCTGTGTTATGAATGAAATCTGCTTGCAGCTTCCAACGGAAATAGGAAGCCACATAACATTCATGTTACGGAATTCGATCTGGCCATAATGCAACGGCAATGGCAACGCCAACACCAACACCACTTTTGATTCGCATTTCTGTTTACGGATTTACGCTTGCTTAAGCAGAAAATTGTGATACTCAAGCCCAACGTTCTTAATTGCCCCCTTGCAAACAGTACAAAACATAATTGAAGAGTTCCGGATTCCAACTGCATTGCGAGTTGGAATTAAACATGCGCAGAACAGGTGAACTGTATGCGGCAGATTGCCTGGAATACTTTAATATTACATATTGAAAATCGATGTACAATAAATCAATGATATTGGGTGTGGAACTTCAGAAATTTGTCTCAAAATGTATTGTAAATTTATCATTTCGTTGTAAAAGGTACTTTATGTAGATAGCTATCTAATGAAATATTTTACATTACTATGAATGTTATTTAGTTTTGTCTACTTTAACTAAAACTGTGAATAAAAAAATTTAAGACTTTGGTTAGTTTAGTTGGAGCAAATGTTAGATAATTTTTGTTTAAACTATGCTAACAGAAATTATTCACTGAAGATTTAGTTATTGTTAGCCAACGATCGAAAAGATTTTAGTAAAAGTAAATTTCTGTGAGCTGATAAATTATCCTGTTTAAACAATTCAGATTCAATAGATTGGAAATAAGAGAGAAATAATTCAAAACGATTGCACACAAGCGTGTGTATAGAACAGTTCCAGAATATGGCGCAGCGAACTGGCCGGCCGGCCGTTGCTGACGTTTGGCAAGCGCAGGCGAAGCGGGCCTGAATTGCATTGAAATGCCACAATTCAATAAAAGTTTGAGCATGTGTACGCAGGTGTGGTTATATGTGTGTGTGCGCGCGCTTCTTGGCCAGTCTCTGTGTGTAATTACACATGACCCGTTTACGCTTTGCACAACAGCCGTAAGCGCTGAGAAGCGTTATTCACAAAGCAGTGCTAAGCTCAGATTGGCGAAATGCTAATTGTTTGTTTACTCAGTTTTGCAACGTGAATTGTTTATTAATATGCAACGGCAGCAGCGCGTTGAAGGCATTGTATAAGCTGGCCAGTGTGGAATGGGCAAACAATGCATTAGAGAAAATAAAACTACAAATATAATTTGTATTAATCGCTGGAATGATTGCGATGAAAGAATTTTTTGTCTTTCATATGAAAACAACAACAACACAGAATCAAACAGCAGCGCTGTCGGGAATATCGTCGACGAGCGCCGCTCTGATTCTTCGTATATTTTGTTGGCTGAGAAGAAGAGCACAATCACACGACTTTCATACCACCATGCAAAATACGTAAATCAGTCGCAAAAAATGCTCGTTCGCCTCATTTGAGTACGAAAAACGAACGAACCAAGCCATTGAGTCGTGCGATCAGGGGTGCAAACTCAGTCAAAGCCAATTCTCTCAAATGCTTAAAAAATTCTCCCATGGGAATTGGCACTTCAGCCACATTTTCATTCAAAATAATGGTAGTAAAAAACATAAATCAATAAATAAAACAGTATGGCTGAGTTCCAAAATGCTGTAATACAAAACAACAACATTTTGTTAAGAATATGTAGAAAAAGAGTTCGAATTCCCACAAAATGGGAGAATTTTCTCACAGTAAGCAGCCCTCGTTATATTTACTTTGAGTTTGGAATTTCTTGTAGCAGAGCGGTTCTCTGAGAGTCATGCTTCTGGGATATTCGCAGAGCACATAAAAAGCACTTATTTGTGACGAATTTAATTCCTATGATATTGGAAAAGTAACCCACGTGGTCGAATGGGACAGCTCTGATGGGTTAGGGGTAGTATCCGCATGAATCTTCGATATCGGGGTATGACGTTAGAATATCTTTAAAGCACATAAAAAGCACTTAAATATGGGCTGGATCATTTCGTGGTTAGTCCTGTTCCAAGCCGTGTACGGAAGAGTTTATATTTAAAACAGCAGGAGGTTAATAAGATGAAAAAAAAAACAAATAAGCATTCTTTATCAAATTTGAAGTTGGCTATTGACTCCCAGAAAAACATTTCCCAACATTCAAAAACTTTCTGCAAACTGCTTTTGTGCTCCCGGCCAAAACAGTATTCAGATGATGTCAAAGTTTTGGCACAAAATATTTTTTATGTTTCGCAATCCACATATTTATTTCTCAGAAATAAATTTGATTTAAATTTGCCCCATGTCTCCACAATAAACCGTTGGGCTCCAATAAAGCACCTTCAGAGCGGATTCAAAAATAATGCTTTTGAATTAATAAAAAAAAAATGTTTGCAATTGAAAGCAATTGAGAAGGAAAACATTGTGTTAATAATGGATGAAATGGCCATTAGGGCTGAGCTAAGATACAACAAAAAATTGGATATTATTGACGGTTTTGAAGACAACGGGTTTTTCCGGTCTTCAACAATAGCAAAGCAAGTTTGTGTATTTATGATCAAAAGTATGTTTTCTAATTGGTCATTAATACTTAATTATTTCTTTTCGGAAAACGGCTTGTCTGGCGATTGTTTGGCTAACATCGTTATTGAAAATTTAGAAATTTTAAATTCACTGAATCTTCAGGTGAAGCTAGTAACTTGTGATCAAGGTCCTCCGAACAGAAAGTGTTTCGCTGTGCTAGGTGCAAAGAAAGAAGCACCCTATTTCATGTATAATGACAAAAAAGTCTTTTGTATGTACGATTTCCCACATTTAATAAAATCTGTACGAAATGGCCTAATGAAAAGTGACTTTAATACGCCGGATGGTCAAGTTAGTTTCACGGTTGTTCGTGAGTTGTGGGAGCATGAAAAGAATACCGCCACAAAAACGTGCCCTTAATTAACAAGGCAGCACATATACCCAAATTCTTTTGAAAAGATGAGGGTAAAATTTGCGACTCAGGTTTTCAGTAGAACAGTACAGGCTGCAATTAAATCTGTAGTCGATACTTCTGGTTTAAAGAATATCAGTAATGAGTTGGCTCTGTCAACTGCGAGCTTTATTGCGAAAACTGATCAAATTTTTGATTGTTTGAATAGCTGTTCCTTATATTCTGATAATCGCTACCGATCTGCAATCCAAATAGGCAATGAACCCTACAAACATATTGAATTTTATTTAGATTATATCAAAAACGTTCCATTAGTTGATAAAAAAAGGCGTGTCTACTTTTTAGAAGGAATTCAATTCACTTTGCAGGCTTTGTTGGAACTAGCAAACGAGGTTTTAGTATCAAACTCGGAAATGTTTTTCATTATGACCAAGTTTTTAAGTCAAGATAGACTAGAGAACACTTTCGCAATTCTACGTCAAAAAGGCGGTAGTAATACTAATCCAACCGCAGCTGAACTGAACAACATTTTGGCCAAAATGATGAGTTTCAAATTAATCCAATTGAGCTCATCGAGCAATTGCGAAGGAGATGCAGGTTATAGTGTCGAGTTTCCAAGTGACTTGCTATGTGCTACTAGTTCTGTTGATCCAATGTCAACAAATCAAGATGATTCTTTATTAACATTAAATGCAGAAGAGGGCTTAGATGATATAGAAAGCAATGTAGTACCAGATTCGTTTGAAAATGCTAAAAATATTGGAACTGACCTGTTATCTTTAAGATATTTCATAGGTTTTGTCGCTTACAAAATTCTTTCAAAATTAAATTGCGAATCTTGTAACCAAACGATAAGGAAAGCAGATGAGGTATTGACTGCACCCAGTGAACTATTTATATATTACAAGAACTACAGTTCCCTATCAGATTTTGGGAATTTGGTTGCTCCTTCGCCTGAATTTTTCGATATTTGTCTGATTCATGTTCAAGTGTTTGATCAAATATTTAAAACACAACCTGAAGTCGCAGGTGTTGAAAACTTAATTATCGAGAAGTGTAAAAAAAAAACTCCTCAATGGTTTAGCGACTCCTGTACCGATCACAGATTGGAATTACTCGACTATTTAATTACAATTTTATTGCGAAAACACTGCTTGTGGTCGATAGAAAAAACAAAAGCTTCGAAACGTTAAGATGTTTGCCAGTGCATTATAAAAATTGCAAGTCAGCGCAAGTTGGCTACCACAAACAACAACAAGATGCCAACACCAACCAAATGCATTAAAACATACTCCCAAAAAACGCCCCCAGTTAAGCAAATAACTAAAAATGCCAGAAGATTTAAGGACGCCGGCGGTTTGAAAATTGCGCGGCATTATTCCATACGCATTCCGCATACGCCCCATTCTACCATTTCACTAGTACGACTACGCATGTACATACATATATGTGTATGCAGATGTGCTCTTGTGTGTTGCTGCCTGTGCGTTAAATATGCGCGATTTGTTGTTAATTTTTAGCAATTCAGTAGTCAAATTCGAAAATTTTCTTCTTGTTTGCTATTTGCTTTTTTTTGAATATTTTTCATTTATTTATGTGCATTGTGAAATTGAAATTGAAAAATCAAAGCAAGCGGTTTTTTTTTTCTTTTTTGTTTTATATAATTGTCAAAAATCTTTTGCATTGTCCGCTTTTACACGATGCGACTCGGCCCCGGCGATTTTTTCGCATTCCGCTTTGAAATCGCGCATAGCTTTTACACGATGCGACTCGCTCCACTCCACATATTGACACTAGAGTCTGCAGCTGGTTTTATTTCTGTAATTTGTAAACATTTAAAGCACTTATTCCACTCTTTGCTCATTTTATTCTTTATATTTACTTTTATGCGTAAAGTTCTGTAAATTTTTCATTTTATTTGCAATACGTATTCACTCGATTTCAAGTTTTAATTTACAGTCGACAGCGCGAAGCGCGAAAACGAATAAAGAGGAACGTCAGAAAATCAGAAAATCGCAGCACAATCGCTGCCCGAGCGATTTTGCGCGTTCCCCTGTCGTTTCACCCCTCTTTCCTACATTCTTCCGTGTCTCCGGGGCCGAGTCGCATCGTGTAAAAGCGGACATTGGAAAATTTAAATCAGTTGCTCAGAAGGAAATGAAAAAAATTTTTCAAAAATGAAATATGTATTTTTGCTTTTTTCGTGCTTTTTTCATATTTGCTCTTTTGTGCGCTCAGTAGCAGACGAGCACACACGAAATGCCAAATCAACGAGTGTCAACGAAATTCTCTGAGCGGTTGAGTAGTTTTTGCGTCCCCCTTTGCCGCGACCGAAATATGAAAAATCGCCCTCACTTCGATTTGCCGAAAATTTGAGTGATGCGCACTCTATTATATTAACATACTCTTTGGTATTACTCTAAGCGCAGTGTACTGCCCACCTAGATTTTCCATATCTTATAGCCAGTTCACAGAATTCTTTAATACACTTGGCAAAAAGTTTATAGCTGCAGGTGACTACAACGCGAAGCACATGCACTGGGGTTCACGACTGACAAATCCTAAAGGAAGGCAACTGTTCTCGACACTAATGACTCGGTGCTTAAATCTTGACTTCATACGACGCGCCCAGAGCAAAAACGACTCTTATAATTTCACAGAGCAAAAACGCTTCTAAAAATTACTCACCGTACATGTGACAGTAACACATATTTGCATGCATGCTCGGTTGCAGAGCTCGGAGCAACCGTCGGATTCGACAGTATCGCTGCTGATGCCAAGCAGAACAGACCGAGGGTGGGTTCTGTTCTGCTTGTTCACATGTATGTCGCTACCACGTGGTAAAATCCGGTTTTGAGAAATATCTATGCTACCAACGAAAAATTCTTGATGCTTTGCCGTCTTGTCGAATTTTCGTTTTGCAGGCTGTAAATTGAAAAATGACAATTTCCTATTAGCCAAAAAAATATGTTTGCTTGCCTTTAAATTTTATCACTTCTAAACGCAATATGTAAATTTTTTGGAAATTTCGCTTTATTTAAAATTTGTTCATTTATTTTATTTGCGTTGATATATTTTGATAAATCACTTTTTTTAGATTTTACAAATACTTTTCGTCAAATCTTTTTTCAGATAAAATTTTTTAAAGATCACATTAAATACAAAAATAAACTGATGACGTTTTGGCAATATATGTATGTATAGCCCTTTCATCTCCTAATTCTGCATCTAATTTGCCGCTGTCTTTCAGTCTCTAAGCAGCACACCCGGCAACAGCATTATTTGAGCTGTCCGTCCGTTTGTGTAAGTTTTTTATACAAACTTGCCTGAGATCCTGCTTTGCTTTGTGTGGGTTTTTCCCGCGAATTTTTCACCTGTTTGAAGGCATTCAATCTTTTGACTGCGGACGACTAGACTTGCAGGTGTTTGGCGGGTTCTCTATTATAAAAGGTCGCTTGCAGATTTTGAAAGAATAAAGCGTGAACATCTTGTGGAAGAAATCGGTCTTTGTGATCTTTAAGAAGCAGTTAACAAAATAAATAAATTCGAAATTGAAGAAGGCTTTCATGAGAGAACGTACTATTTTCAATATGCAACCGATTTTTCTATTTTAAATCAAAGCAATATTCTAATGGCAAAGATCAACGGTCGCAAATTTATTTGTAACTCATCGGGATGATTCTATTTCATTGTATAAATTAACTATTTGGTGTGAATTCATGATAAAAGCGATCAACGGGGTCACTTGCAGTCGTGTTTCTTAATTCTTAAATTTTACAATGCTTATAAATGTTTAGTTGCCTCTTTGGAGCATAGAATGTCGTCATTGCCATCATAAAATCGAAACAACTTCCGTTTCATCCGTGAAAAGGTGAACGCTACATTCCACTTCTTCCTTTCAGTTCAGCAGCATACAGAAAGAAAACCGCTTAGAAATTATTGCGACCGTCATTTGAACGAGCGAACAAATGACCAGCCATAACACGCCTGCAAGTGACCCCGTTGATCGCTTTTATCATGAATTCACACCAAATAGTTAATTTATACAATGAAATAGAATCATACCGATGAGTTACAAATAAATTTGCGACCGTTGATCTTTGCCATTAGAATATTGCTTTGATTTAAAATAGAAAAATCGGTTGCATATTGAAAATAGTACGTTCTCTCATGAAAGCCTTCTTCAATTTCGAATTTATTTATTTTGTTAACTGCTTCTTAAAGATCACAAAGACCGATTTCTTCCACAAGATGTTCACGCTTTATTCTTTCAAAATCTGCAAGCGACCTTTTATAATAGAGAACCCGCCAAACACCTGCAAGTCTAGCCGTCCGCAGTCAAAAGATTGAATGCCTTCAAACAGGTGAAAAATTCGCGGGAAAAACCCACACAAAGCAAAGCAGGATCTCAGGCAAGTTTGTATAAAAAACTTACACAAACGGACGGACAGCTCAAATAATGCTGTTGCCGGGTGTGCTGCTTAGAGACTGAAAGACAGCGGCAAATTAGATGCAGAATTAGGAGATGAAAGGGCTATACATACATATATTGCCAAAACGTCATCAGTTTATTTTTGTATTTAATGTGATCTTTAAAAAATTTTATCTGAAAAAAGATTTGACGAAAAGTATTTGTAAAATCTAAAAAAAGTGATTTATCAAAATATATCAACGCAAATAAAATAAATGAACAAATTTTAAATAAAGCGAAATTTCCAAAAAATTTACATATTGCGTTTAGAAGTGATAAAATTTAAAGGCAAGCAAACATATTTTTTTGGCTAATAGGAAATTGTCATTTTTATACCCTACACCTATGGTAATAGGGTATAATAACTTTGTGCCAAAATTGTAACGCATTAAAGGAGCCTTCCTAGGTATAGACATAAGTATATAGAAATGATCAGAAACACTTTCTCTTTTCATTTCCGGTTGTCCGTCTGTCCGTCTGTCCGTCTGTCTGTCCGTCCGTCTGCGTGTATGCAAAAAAAAGAAAGAAGGAGTTGTTCGGTTTGGACCAAATTTGGTATACAGTTACAGTGAACCTCGGGTTAGGTAGAGTGTTAAAATTATTTAAATTACCCGAAGGACACGCCCACAACGGGTCTGTAAGTCCCACTACCTCGGATTTTTTTCGGTAAAATGGCTATAATTTGTGTAATTACTCATGGAAAAGATTAATACTTGGTATTCAAGTTAAGAGGTAGGTCTTCTATATCTCAGGAAAAAATGGGCGTGATTCGCCCACTATATAGCCGGCAAAATTTTTTCGGTAAAATGGTTCCCAATTGACTAGTTACGAATATAAATGAATGAAATTCGGTTCCCAAGTTGATATATAGGTCTTAGATGCCATACAAGAAAATGGGCGTGGTCCGGCCACTATATAGGCGATAAACAAAAAATCTTCTTAACTTCCATAATATATACACCAGAGAGTCCAGATTTGGTTACTTCGTTCCTGGTAGGAATATCTTTTAATTCTCCAGAAATGGGCGTGGTCCGCCCACCATGGGGACAGTAAAATAAATATGCCGATAACATCTGTTGTACACCCGCCAGAGCATCAATATTTGGCATGTATAGTCCTATTAGGTATATCTTGTAGTCTGCCAAAAATGGGCGTGGTCCGCCCACTATGTAGGTTGTAAATCAAATGCACCCACAATTTCAGTGAATTATCACCCCACTTGGGAACATGGTGTAGGGTATTACTCTGTCGGTGAAACCCGACTGATACTTCCTTACTTGTTCAATTTACAGCCTGCAAAACGAAAATTCGACAAGACGGCAAAGCATCAAGAATTTTTCGTTGGTAGCATAGATATTTCTCAAAACCGGATTTTACCACGTGGTAGCGACATACATGTGAACAAGCAGAACAGAACCCACCCTCGGTCTGTTCTGCTTGGCATCAGCAGCGATACTGTCGAATCCGACGGTTGCTCCGAGCTCTGCAACCGAGCATGCATGCAAATATGTGTTAGTGTCACATGTACGGTGAGTAATTTTTTGAAGCGTTTTTGCTCTGTGAAATTATAAGAGTCGTTTTTGCTCTGGGCGCGTCATATGAAGTCAAGATTTAAGCACCGAGTCATTAGTGTCGAGAACAGTTGCCTTCCTTTAGGATTTGTCAGTCGTGAACCCCAGTGCATGTGCTTCGCGTTGTAGTCACCTGCAGCTATAAACTTTTTGCCAAGTGTATTAAAGAATTCTGTGAACTGGCTATAAGATATGGAAAATCTAGGTGGGCAGTACACTGCGCTTAGAGTAATACCAAAGAGTATGTTAATATAATAGAGTGCGCATCACTCAAATTTTCGGCAAATCGAAGTGAGGGCGATTTTTCATATTTCGGTCGCGGCAAAGGGGGACGCAAAAACTACTCAACCGCTCAGAGAATTTCGTTGACACTCGTTGATTTGGCATTTCGTGTGTGCTCGTCTGCTACTGAGCGCACAAAAGAGCAAATATGAAAAAAGCACGAAAAAAGCAAAAATACATATTTCATTTTTGAAAAATTTTTTTCATTTCCTTCTGAGCAACTGATTTAAATTTTCCAATGCAAAAGATTTTTGACAATTATATAAAACAAAAAAGAAAAAAAAACCGCTTGCTTTGATTTTTCAATTTAAATTTCACAATGCACATAAATAAATGAAAAATATTCAAAAAAAAGCAAATAGCAAACAAGAAGAAAATTTTCGAATTTGACTACTGAATTGCTTATAGGGATTTCATAGCTGCATTTTTTACAATAACACACACATATGTACATACATACGAGCTGAATATTTTGTTGCAATAATCAGGCAACGAAATAAAAAAATTAACAACAAATCGCGCATATTTAACGCACAGGCAGCAACACACAAGAGCACATCTGCATACACATATATGTATGTACATGCGTAGTCGTACTAGTGAAATGGTAGAATGGGGCGTATGCGGAATGCGTATGGAATAATGCCGCGCAATTTTCAAACCGCCGGCGTCCTTAAATCTTCTGGCATTTTTAGTTATTTGCTTAACTGGGGGCGTTTTTTGGGAGTATGTTTTAATGCATTTGGTTGGTGTTGGCATCTTGTTGTTGTTTGTGGTAGCCAACTTGCGCTGACTTGCAATTTTTATAATGCACTGGCAAACATCTTAACGTTTCGAAGCTTTTGTTTTTTCTATCGACCACAAGCAGCGTTTTCGCAATAAAATTGTAATTAAATAGTCGAGTAATTCCAATCTGTGATCGGTACAGGAGTCGCTAAACCATTGAGGAGTTTTTTTTTTACACTTCTCGATAATTAAGTTTTCAACACCTGCGACTTCAGGTTGTGTTTTAAATATTTGATCAAACACTTGAACATGAATCAGACAAATATCGAAAAATTCAGGCGAAGGAGCAACCAAATTCCCAAAATCTGATAGGGAACTGTAGTTCTTGTAATATATAAATAGTTCACTGGGTGCAGTCAATACCTCATCTGCTTTCCTTATCGTTTGGTTACAAGATTCGCAATTTAATTTTGAAAGAATTTTGTAAGCGACAAAACCTATGAAATATCTTAAAGATAACAGGTCAGTTCCAATATTTTTAGCATTTTCAAACGAATCTGGTACTACATTGCTTTCTATATCATCTAAGCCCTCTTCTGCATTTAATGTTAATAAAGAATCATCTTGATTTGTTGACATTGGATCAACAGAACTAGTAGCACATAGCAAGTCACTTGGAAACTCGACACTATAACCTGCATCTCCTTCGCAATTGCTCGATGAGCTCAATTGGATTAATTTGAAACTCATCATTTTGGCCAAAATGTTGTTCAGTTCAGCTGCGGTTGGATTAGTATTACTACCGCCTTTTTGACGTAGAATTGCGAAAGTGTTCTCTAGTCTATCTTGACTTAAAAACTTGGTCATAATGAAAAACATTTCCGAGTTTGATACTAAAACCTCGTTTGCTAGTTCCAACAAAGCCTGCAAAGTGAATTGAATTCCTTCTAAAAAGTAGACACGCCTTTTTTTATCAACTAATGGAACGTTTTTGATATAATCTAAATAAAATTCAATATGTTTGTAGGGTTCATTGCCTATTTGGATTGCAGATCGGTAGCGATTATCAGAATATAAGGAACAGCTATTCAAACAATCAAAAATTTGATCAGTTTTCGCAATAAAGCTCGCAGTTGACAGAGCCAACTCATTACTGATATTCTTTAAACCAGAAGTATCGACTACAGATTTAATTGCAGCCTGTACTGTTCTACTGAAAACCTGAGTCGCAAATTTTACCCTCATCTTTTCAAAAGAATTTGGGTATATGTGCTGCCTTGTTAATTAAGGGCACGTTTTTGTGGCGGTATTCTTTTCATGCTCCCACAACTCACGAACAACCGTGAAACTAACTTGACCATCCGGCGTATTAAAGTCACTTTTCATTAGGCCATTTCGTACAGATTTTATTAAATGTGGGAAATCGTACATACAAAAGACTTTTTTGTCATTATACATGAAATAGGGTGCTTCTTTCTTTGCACCTAGCACAGCGAAACACTTTCTGTTCGGAGGACCTTGATCACAAGTTACTAGCTTCACCTGAAGATTCAGTGAATTTAAAATTTCTAAATTTTCAATAACGATGTTAGCCAAACAATCGCCAGACAAGCCGTTTTCCGAAAAGAAAATATATAGATAATATATAGGCAGTCACTTAGATACTTCCCCCTCCATAAAGCACACTAGCGACATAGACCAAGCGTTGCAAGATTTCAATGACGTTCTTATCTCTGCAGCAGTACATGCAACTCCAGTTCCCACGTCACTCCCGAAACGTGTGACAAAGAAAACCCCTAGTGGAATAGAAGCATTAGTAAAAGAAAAACGAAGGTTACGAAGAGAATGGCAAAAAAACCGCTCGCCGACAGCAAAGCAAAAGCTTTCACTGGCCACCGATCGACTCAAGGAGGCACTGAATCACGAGCTAGAAAAAACCTGGAAATCTACACGCAGAGACTAACTCCAACAGAGGCAACAAATTACTCCCTTTGGAGGACAAACAAAAACATTAAGGCCCCTAAAGAATGCGACGTACCCTTACGCATTGAAAATGGCAGGTGGGCCAGGAGCGAAGACGAAAAAGCTGAAGCATTTGCTAGACATTTACAAACTGTCTTCAAACCAAACCAGCCAACTAACAACTTTGAGATTCCTGCCAGTCAAAACCAAATGTCGGCGAATATATCGGCATTCAAAGAAAAAGATATATCGCTTGCCATAAATAACCTCAACCCAAATAAAGCTTATAAAAAGGCGCCAGGTTATGACTTAATCACAACGAAAATGGTAAAAGAGTTGCCTCTAATCGCCGCCAAAATACTACTTTACATATTTAATGCAATACTCCGAACAGGTTACTTCCCACAATGCTGGAAGATTTCTCAAATTATTATGTTACCGAAACCGGGAAAAGACCCAACAATTCCATCCTCATATAGGCTTGCTTCCAACTTTGTCAAAATTATTTGAAAAGAATCTGCTGGAAAAAATGCAGCCACACATACAACATGCGGGCATCATCCCAGAACACCAATTCGGATTCCGTAAAAATCACGGCACTATTGAGCAAGTGCATCGGATAACCAACGAAATAAGAAAAGCTTTCGAGGAAAAGAAGTATTGCTCGGCAATATTTCTAGACATAGCCCAAGCCTTCGACAAGGTTTGGCACTCAGGCTTGTTGTATAAAATAAAGCAATCGCTTCCTGCCAACACCCATACTTTGAGATTCCTGCCAGTCAAAACCAAATGTCGGCGAATATATCGGCATTCAAAGAAAAAGATATATCGCTTGCCATAAATAACCTCAACCCAAATAAAGCTTATAAAAAGGCGCCAGGTTATGACTTAATCACAACGAAAATGGTAAAAGAGTTGCCTCTAATCGCCGCCAAAATACTACTTTACATATTTAATGCAATACTCCGAACAGGTTACTTCCCACAATGCTGGAAGATTTCTCAAATTATTATGTTACCGAAACCGGGAAAAGACCCAACAATTCCATCCTCATATAGGCTTGCTTCCAACTTTGTCAAAATTATTTGAAAAGAATCTGCTGGAAAAAATGCAGCCACACATACAACATGCGGGCATCATCCCAGAACACCAATTCGGATTCCGTAAAAATCACGGCACTATTGAGCAAGTGCATCGGATAACCAACGAAATAAGAAAAGCTTTCGAGGAAAAGAAGTATTGCTCGGCAATATTTCTAGACATAGCCCAAGCCTTCGACAAGGTTTGGCACTCAGGCTTGTTGTATAAAATAAAGCAGTCGCTTCCTGGCAACACCCATACACTGTTGGAATCGTACCTCAGCGACCGTAAATTCAGAGTAAAAGTCAAAGAGTTCATAACTGATGACTTCGAAATCCTTGCTGGCGGTCCCCAAGGTAGCGTACTTGGCCCGCTCTTATACCAAATTTTTACAGCGGACCTACCTACAGCGACCAATTTGACAACGTCAACATTCGCCGACGATACAGCGATTCTCTACTCACATCACAACCCAAAAACAGCTACGCGTGTTTTAAGCGAACATCTAGTAATGGTCGAAACTTGGCTATCTAACTGGAGAGTGAGGGTAAACGAAAACAAGTGTGCTCACGTTACTTTTACTCTGCGGAAAGAAACTTGCCCTCCGCTAACACTAAATAAAATTAGTATACCCCAGACAAACGAGGTAACATACTTGGGTATCCACCTAGATCGGAGATTGACCTGGCGAAAACACATAGAGGCAGAGGACTCAAATTAAGATAAAAGCCCAAAAAATAAATTGGCTACTCAACAAAAAGTCAAGACTTCGACTCGCACATAAGGTACTTCTGTATAAGGCCACTATTAAACCAATTTAGGCATATGGAGCACAGCTATGGGGCAAAGCAAGCTCATCCAACGTCGAAATCATACAGCGATCACAATCCAAAATTTTGCGTACAATTACCGGTGCTCCATGGTTCGTGCGCAACGACGACATCCACAGAGACCTCAGCATCCCACTTGTAAAAAGCGAACTAAGTGCGCTATGCCTCAAATACAACGACCGACTGTCACGTCATCCCAATGTTCTGGCACAAAATCTGCTCCGCTCTGCAAACTACTCTCGACTAAAAAGGCGAGACTTGCACTCCAATTGAACTGTCATGTTACACTATTTATTATTATTATTGCTTGTTACACTATTTATTACTTTTGCTTAACTTTAATCCGTTAGTTCCCACAATGGTGAGAACTACAAATTTGTATTAGTTTTTAAGATTTGCCCCACTTATTGTTAGTTCATATACATAATGAAGATTCAATAAATAATTAAGCTGGAAAAAAAAAAAAAATCTTAATGAAGTACAGCATTTGATTGAATCATATCCTGTTGTGTTGAGCCGACATTTTTCTCGTCGTGTCGATGCTTTCATGAAACAGATCAAACGAAATGACAATGTTCTTTGTGGAAAAGTCATCGATTTGTGGACACGAATTGAGTTTCAGAACCGTGGAAGTCCACATGTTCATCTTGTAGTTTGGATTGAAAATGCCCCATCTTTTGAAACTTCCGAAGGACTTCAGTACATCGATCAAGTGATCTCATGCCGTTTACCAAGTGAAGAAGAAGATCCAGATTTAAGATCACTCGTCAAACGCAACCAAATTCATCGTCATACTCACACATGTCACAAAAACAACAGAGATGGATGTCGATTTGCCTTTCCTCGCAAGCCAAGCAAACAAACTCATATTGTTCCGCCAAGTTCAGATGAGTTCATTCGAAATGGAGGACGATTTTGTACTTTGAAACGAACAGAGAATGAAAAATGGGCCAATAATTATAATCAGCGAATTCTCGAGTTCTGGAATGGCAATATGGATATACAACCATGTGGATCAAATGAATCTATTGCCCATTACATCGCCAAGTACATTTCAAAGTCGGAACCAGAAGATGTAAATAAAGGTGTAGCTCAAGCCATTCGCCAAATTCGTAGCGATGAAACTAACATCGCAAGAAAACTCTTCAAATCATGCATGCGGATTTTGAAAGAACGACAAGTTTCAGCATCGGAAGGTGTTTATCGACTCTGCCACCTGCCACTTCATTCAAGTTCAAGAAAGTGTGTATTTTTGAATACAAGAAAGCCTGGTCAGCGATATCAAGTGCTGAGATTTGAGAATAACCAAGCAGTTGGACTTTGCTCTAACATATTTCTTAGATATGCAAATCGCCCAAGACAACAAGAGCAGGGTTATGATTTCCCTAATATGTGCCTTCTTGAATTTGCGATGAATTTTGAGCCATTTTATGCAAAGAAAGCGGGAAATAGTGAAAAAAGCATTGATGAAGAAGATGAAGAGCAACCGACAAGACGAAGACTCATCAAGCTCGCAAACAGGACTAAAATGGTAATTCGAAGTGTTCCAGCTGTTGTACGATCGCCATTCTTTCAAATGCGGACGGATCCGGAAAATTATTTCTATAGCCTACTTGTGCAATATGTGCCATTTTACTCGGAGGATGAATTAGTTGATGAATATAATGATGCACGCGAAGCTTTTCTTGGTCGAGAAGCGCAATTGAGGCAGACAAATGCATACCTCGAAATACATCGTACAAGAGACAGACAACTTTTATCACCGGAGGTGCTGGAGTTGGCAAAACATTTACATTCAATGCAATAAAAGAACAGGTCAATCGATGCTATGGTAAGAAATCAGTTAAAGTTGCCGCATTAACCGGTGTAGCAGCACGACTTGTTGGCGGAACAACGCTTCACACATTATTTAAATTACCAGTTGAGAAAGATGGAAAAATTGTAGGAAATTTGGCACCACTCACTGGTAACTATTTGAAGGTCTTGCGAAATCAGTGGAAGGACATCGAGTTCCTGTTCATCGATGAGATTTCAATGGTTTCATACGAAATGTTGTGCATGATCGATTCTAGATTGCGACAACTGAAAAAGATGGAAAATGAACCATTCGGTGGCATTAACATTATGGTTTTCGGAGATTTGTTTCAGTTGCCACCTATCCGAGGAGCTCAGGCATTCCATTAGCCTGCAAGATTTATTCCGGCAACTCATTTGTGGAGACTATTCAGTCTTGTGGAGTTGACGGAAAACATGCGACAAGGCGACACAACATTTTCCGATCTTTTGAATGCTCTACGCGTCGGTGATTTGAAGCCCCCACATTTTGATCTATTGATGTCAAAAGACTTGACAGAAGCATCTGGCGATTTTGAATTGGATAGAGCAATTCGCATATATCCAACTCGTGCACAAGTTGATGCACACAACACAGCCGTCCTTGAACAATATAGAGCCCAAGGTATAAAAATTTTCCGAATTCGGGCTCAGGATGTGCTAGTGAATGCGACAAGAAATGCCGACAATATCAACATGGACAACATTGTGTCAGGCGATATCAACAAGACAGGAGGATTACAAAAGGTATTGGAAATTTTCAACGGAGCGAGAGTGATGCTTCGCTCAAATATTAATATAGAGCAAGGACTTGTGAATGGTGTAATGGGCACTATCACTGAAATTGTTTGGCCTTTATACCGTCGTGATCAGATGTATGATACCGACATTCCATGTGTTCGCATCGACTTTGGTATAGATGGAATTCATTTGATCAAGTCGAAATCAATACAGTTTCCGGCACTCCGAAACTATGGAACAATTGAGCGAACACAGCTCCCACTAATACTCTGCTGGGCCTGCACAGTTCATAAAATGCAAGGATGTACAGTGGACCATGCTGTTGTATATCTCGGATCTGCACTATTTGCTAAAGGACAGGCATATGTCGCATTAAGTCGTGTGAGATCATTAGACGGATTAAAAATAGAGGAGCTCGACTGTTCAAAACTCACTGGCAAGAAACCGTGCAATGAAGATGCCTTGAAGGAGATGGAAAGAATGCGACAACTTAGACCATAAGAGTGCAATATTATTGATATAATTTAATTGAAATATAAATTTTTAAAAACTTAATTTTGCTAGCTTCTTTATTTTATATATCATGAGAAATAAACAGATTGATAGGTAGATATAACAATTTTCTATTTCGGATATAATCAGTTGAAATTTACATGTCTCTGTTATAATCTCATCAACATGTTTGAAATTACTTGAAAAATTTTACACACACGACTAAAAATCAGAAAATAATTATTAAGTAAAAAAAAATTGAATTGTATGTTTACAGACACCTGGTGGAAAAACAGAGGACGCGGTCAAAGTTAGTCAGAAATCAGACGAGGACGCAACAACACTGACTGCAGTTATTATTGTTAGTTATTGTGAAAATTGTTTAAGTTTAAGCGTTATATTTGTTTCAGTGTTAAATCCATTTTATATATATGTAAGTAATAGTTCATCCTTCTTGTCTAATAGGTTTTTGTTGTTTGTAAAATTTGTTAAAGTATATATATTTTTATGTTCAGTGGCCCTGATGATGACGTCCGATGGAAGTCGAAATATTGGCCGAAATAAATAATTAAAAATCATTTAACGGTTTTTTAATTAAAAGGACCTTGAGCCTGAAAAAACACATCTATAAATTATAATAACAGGTCGAAAAATAAACATACAATTCATTATTTACGGAAGGCACGCCGCAAATCTAGCATCAAACATGACGCTATACAACACACTGAAAGAAAAATATAACAACAACAACATCAACAAATTAATCAACAAACACAAAACTATTGCAAAGAAGGATGTAAACCTAAAATCAACAATAACATTTCTCATCAGATGCAGATCAGCTGGTACAGTACCAAACTTCATAAAAAACACAACTAAGAATGTAAACAATATCTTCAAAACAAACCACTGGCTATTACCAAAAGCAAAAAGAGCACTGTTCACTCACATTGACACCTTTCACATTAAAATTCTAAACCTACTTATACAACAAAAACACTACGCGTTGGAACACAACAAAAATGAACTGGAAAAAGTCGTGACAACAATTAAACATAAACTAACGGACCACGATGCCGCACTCTTTTTTGAGAGCGAGAGACTCCTATATGACAAACAGACTACACGCATTAAAAGCACACACAAAAAGAAAGCTGTTAAACTACAAGAACAACAAAGAGAACATTTTCACTTAAATTCAAACACTGACTGGTTCGCGAACAAAACAGAAGCCGACATACCAACAAACATACAGTGGCTACTCTCACTGGGTCCGAAGTATGCACTACCGCTTACACCCGCACGGCTCCCACTATTCAAATGCATTGCGGAAGCAGAAGACTGCTTACAGACAATACAAAATAAAGAAAAACGAGAAATTGCGAGAACGAAACTAACTATTCTAATGGACAACCACGTAAACAAAATGCGTGTGAATCCACAAGATAAATTAATATTGGATACATTGGACGAAACAAAAAAGTTTTTAAACAAAAATAAAAATATTTTAATTTTGAACGCGGACAAGGGCAATGTTACAGTTGCAATGAACAAACAAGACTATGACACAAGAATGAATACAATTCTCTGGGATACAGCAACATATAAAGTATCACAACGGGACCCGACATCCACATTACAGCAAAGGAACAACGAGTTAGTTTGCAAACTACATACAAACAATATAATTACTACACAAGAGAAATATAAATTAACAACTAAAACTGCGATTGCTCCCAGAATTTACGGACTTCCAAAAATACACAAAGACAACATGCCATTAAGACCGATATGCTCCGCGACCAATTCACCGTCATATGGACTATGTAAATACATAGCAAAAATTTTAAAAAATTTAACGGCTTGCTCACAGTACAATGTGAGAGACGCGATAGAATTTAAAAGAAAAATAAATAATACGCGCATATGCGTAGACGAAACAATAATATCTTTTGACGTGGTCTCACTTTTTCCAAGCATTCCGGTTGACTTTGCGATAAAAACGATAGAAAAGAAATGGGACACGATAACACTACATACAAAAATGACTAAAGGACAATTTATGGATTCACTAAAATTCTGCACTAAGGACAACAGATATTTTAAATACAAAAATAAAATCTTCATACAACAGAAAGGAATGCCAATGGGATCCCCGATATCCCCAATTTTAGCGGATATTGTGATGGAGGAGCTGTTGGATACAGTCATGGACCAGCTAAATGAAAGACCAAGACTACTAACTAAATATGTGGACGACCTTTTTGCGATTGTAAAACTTGACAAAATAGACGAAACCTTAAATGCTCTAAACGGTTTTCATCGCAACATAAAATTTACAAAAGAATTGGAAAAGAATGGAACATTACCTTATTTGGACACTATGGTAATAAGAATAGATGACACATTGGTGATAGACTGGTACCAAAAACACATGGCCTCGGGACGATTGATAAATTACAATTCCAAACACACCAAAAAGATAATAATGAACACGGCGAATAATTTCATAAACAAAGTACTAACGATAAGTGACGCACGGTTTCACGAAAACAATATTAAAAAGGTCATAGACATACTAACAAAAAACGGATTCCCTACGAGAACAACGTTGGACTTAATTAAAAAACACACTAAGAGGAAGGATAACAATAGACAAAATACGGAGCTACCGCCCAAAATATACAAATCGATGACGTATGTACCTGGAATGACTGAAAGGATCATTACATCTAAGTGTTACAACACTGAAGACTACAAAATAACAACCAAATCTGTAAATACACTAGGACAAGTTTACAGCAACACCAAAGCTAAAATGGACATAGGAGATAAATCTAACTTGATATATAAAATAACATGCAAAGGAGACGAATCAAATAATTGTAACAAAATCTACGTAGGTACCACGAAATCAAAATTAAAAACTAGAATTTCAGCACATAAATCGGATCACAAATCACGTACAAAAACTATGGAGCAAAAAACAGCCTTGGCACAACACTGTACAACACTCAATCACATTCCAGATTTTGAAAATGTAAAAGTGCTGCAGCATGAGACGAACTATGTACGGAGATATACACTGGAAATGCTACATATCATTAATACACCATCACACCTACGACTAAATTTCAAAACGGACACAGACAAATGCGCTCATATTTACAGACACCTGGTGGAAAAACAGAGGACGCGGTCAAAGTTAGTCAGAAATCAGACGAGGACGCAACAACACTGACTGCAGTTATTATTGTTAGTTATTGTGAAAATTGTTTAAGTTTAAGCGTTATATTTGTTTCAGTGTTAAATCCATTTTATATATATGTAAGTAATAGTTCATCCTTCTTGTCTAATAGGTTTTTGTTGTTTGTAAAATTTGTTAAAGTATATATATTTTTATGTTCAGTGGCCCTGATGATGACGTCCGATGGAAGTCGAAATATTGGCCGAAATAAATAATTAAAAATCATTTAACGGTTTTTTAATTAAAAGGACCTTGAGCCTGAAAAAACACATCTATAAAGTAAAAAAAAATTTTTAATATTCAACGTTTTTAAAATGGACTAAAAAGTATAAAATAATTTTTCATTGCCATAAACAGATTTCTGAACCAATATAGATGGTCCTGATAATGTTTCATTTTGATTTTTCAATTGATATGGAAATACTAGTAAGATTTAAAACTAAAAACGTTGGGGCATACATTGGGTTATTGATGCGTGAATAGTTCACCTAAGTCACTAACAGTTTGATTGTACTGCCTATTCTTTGATTTAAACTTGTTAAACTCAAAAGTAGATTAAAAATCAGAATTTTGTTGAATGCTTTGTTTTTCAATCCCATCTATTTGATTGATGAATTTTAGTCATTTATGCTTTGAAAGTATGAGCTGTAGTAACTTAAGTTCGACTATTATTATTAAATCACTTAAGTACAATAATATTGGCCTGCAAATGATATAAACTGTTTTCTCAACAGCAGCTACTCTTTGCTATTATTTTGCGCCCAACGTTTTTAGTTTTAAATCTTACTAGTATTTCCATATCAATTGAAAAATCAAAATGAAACATTATCAGGACCATCTATATTGGTTCAGAAATCTGTTTATGGCAATGAAAAATTATTTTATACTTATTAGTCCATTTTAAAAACGTTGAATATTAAAAATTTTTTTTTACTTAATAATTTTTATATGGGAGGTGCCACGCCCCGTCAATATTTCAGAACCTAACCATGCTACGAACCATCCTTGAACCAAAAGAAACATTCATACAAAGTTTTAGCAAAATCTATCCTGTAGTTTGCGAGTCTATAGCGCATACACGAACAGCAAACCATTTTTATATATTTTGTGAATAGAACGATAAATTTATTGAGATTATTTTAAATAATTTGCAATAAGTGCTATAACGCTCATAGACATCGAATACCATTTATGTGATTATATATAATTTAGCAATTCATCAGTACGGGCATACATAATTGTCTTAAGTGAAGTGCGCTAGCAAAGCGATACTAATTTTATAATTTAAGATGACGTCGAATTCGGCAAAGTTGCCAAAATTTCAGCGATAAAATCATCGGGATTTCCAACCAAATGGAAAAGCCCTACAAAAAGATAAAAATTACATTGACTTTAAAATGCTATTGGGTATAAAAGGGACAAAATACATACCAGCGGCCACATCACAGAATTCTAAAAATGAAGTGCACGGTAAAAATTCGTCAGTGAAGGTCTGCAGGACACTGTCGGTTGAATTGAGCATGGCCTCATCGTTCTTGCGTATATAATCGAACAATGAGATGGACCAGTCTTCTTCCTTGGGTGTGCTCACAGTAGGGAAGACTATGTTATAGATCAAATCCACGAGCGCCCACATCATCAAAAAGGGTCGGTAAATGCTAAAATCCTTCTCTTGGCGGTCGCTCGGCGACAAAAGCGCCTTGCATAACACAGAGGGTGACACGTGGCGGGCTTGTGCAACTGCGATGAGACGTTTCAGATGTGCAACCTTGTGTTTATTCCACATCTCACGATTATGCAGCGCCAATGAGATGGTCAACATGTACAGCGGGCCTTCCACTTCATAGCCACATTCCAGCCACTTGTCAGAAGCTGTGGCAGTCAAGTAAGACATAAGCGTCTTGCTGTCTCGTGCCGCTGAGCGAGAGGATAACAGCAGATAAACTGAGTAGAAGAGTAGGTATGGTACGAAGTGCATGTTGGATTGCGGACCACCGCCACCGGCGTCGTCATGGAAGCTACGCTCCCAAGCAAAACGCATCAGCAGCAGTTTGAGATCATGTATGCTGCTCGGGAAAGAGATGTCACAACGCTGGGTGCTTTCCTGCATGTAGCTATTGTGACGTGTCATGCAAGCCGAGAAGGCCGTTTCGGACACGTCCGGTCCCCACAGCGGTAGCAAGCCATTGCAGCGTGTGTTAGCATTCTGCAGACTGGCGCGCTCCCATTCGTCGCGGCCACGCGCTAGGCGTATAGCCGAGGTGTGACAATCGACGTGCACAACGTTGAAATGGGTTACGGTGGTGTAGCCAATGGTCTTGCGGGTCTTCAACTCGAATTCCTCCACATTGCAGCGCTTGGTAAAAGTGTAAATACCAAGAACTTTGGCCGGTTGACAGGCATAGCCCTCCCGACAAATGAAGCAGGTAAGGCCGGTCTCGTCACGTAGTTTTTCAATTTTCTGCAGAATGGAACCCTTCGCCGTGACTTGGCCCTTCTCGTTGGTGCGCATCCCCAAGGCATCTAGCTGCTTCTCACGTGTGGCCATAGCCAAACGTTTCTTCTCGGCTCTAGTAAAGTCACGCACCTCTTGCACACGTGTAGCTGTGGCCTCGTCGGTGCACAGTGCCTCGAGCAGGTTCTCAGCCAAGCTGCCGACGTGCTCATCACTGGAGACTTGCTCCAAGCGATGTATGATCGGTATAATATCCTTGCTAATGGCCACTTGCGTAGCCTCGTGCTTGGTCGCCAAGCCCGTAAGGAAACGCAGAATATATTTCAAGCTGGGGCGGGATATAAACTCTTTTAATTCATCCGAATCTGTTCGCAGCAGTGTTGGTTTTACGCACGGTGCGTGCTTAGTTATGTAGGCAATTGCGTGTTCCACAAAGCCTAAGCTAACAATGTAGTCCTTGAGTGTGCCGCCAATACAGTTGTGCTCGATTTGATTCGTCAGCACACAAAATAGTTCCATTTTAAATTCTTCTTCCGGCGTGCGATCGGCATCGAAGTGATCAAAGTCCAAAATCTCCTAAACGATAAACAAATATGCAATCACTTATTGGACATAAGTATGTATAATGAAGGATTTACCTTAAAATGTTCACACAGTAGAGCCATTTTGACCTCGTTGCCGTAAACTAACGCCGCCAGCACACGTATCAAGTGCCGTAAAACCGATGGATTATTGCGTACATTCGGGCAATTGGTGCACGAAATCAGCGCAGATACATATTCCGGTCCGCCAAATGTCAACGAGAATTGTAGGAACGAATCCAACGTATCACTAGCAGCCTTCGAAAGTATAGTCTCCATGATTTCCAGCAGCTGCTCGGTTACGGACGATTGAATTGAATCGTTTTCAGATTGCAGTACCATCTGTAGCACTTTGAGCAGCGTATTAATAGCGCCCAATTCTGGCTGGCAGAGTACTTCTTGACAACGGCGCACTTTTACACATATTAAAAATAATTTCAGCAGCACCTGAATCAATTCGCGAGTGCGCGAGATGTTCTGCAAGCTGCCGATGCGATCAAGCATCACTTTCAAACCATTGCAATCGGCCAGCACGTTTGCCATCCTATACAGCTGCTCAGTGTCGACCTCTTCATGGCTCTTGTTGTTTAGCGTCTCCACAAATTCCTCGGTGGCATCGCCGAGTAGACCGCGCATGCGGTACACAATACGCATGGCATCGCGTTCACCGCCCTCGGCCAACCATATCTTCTTATACACTTCCTTCACAGGCAGATCCAGGCTTATGATTTTGTTGTTCACCAGCAGCTCCATGCCGTTGTCATCCTCAAGCAGTGCGATCAGCTCGCAATCGGTACATATTTTATTTTTTACATCGCGCATTAACGGACCCAGTCCTATCTCAGTGGAAGGGTATGGATTGCCCAGCATGCGACCTTGCAAGAAGTCCTCCTGTTGTGGGTCTTTCTCCAGCGTCATGAAGAACTCGCTCTCATCATTCTCCTCGGGATGTATGATCGAGTAGAGACGTTCGAAGATGAACACCGGTGTCTTGATATCGTTCATACGTGTTTTCTCCACCGTGTCTATGAGTATCTCCATGAACGCACGCGTTTCTTCTTCAGTGCCACTCGTCATTTCCTCCAGCATCTCCAACAGCTTCTCCTGAGCGTCGTCAATTAGACGCGTGCGCTGCACTACCAGTTTGCGCAGCGACAGGTATCCCTCTAATACAGGTCCAAGTAAACGAGTCTTAAAGGCCTGCCGAATGGTAGCACTCTCCAGGAAGAGTGAAAGCAGTTCTACGAACTGACGCAGCGCATAGCCCTGCGAAAGATCCGAAGACAAGGTAGTCTCTTCAAAGCGATATATCTTCACAATTTCAGCTGTCAACAGTTGCGATATTTCACCAAGTACTCCCTTCAGGGCCAAATACTGGCGCCACGGTGTATCAGAAGCGAGCGCTCGGTAAAGAGCCAAAAATTCCGCGCTTGCCTCGCCAGCCTCACCAACATTCCTCAAGAAACCCGTCAAAAGGTTGAGAATCTCACGCTTTCGCTCGTGTGTACGACTTAGCGAAGTAATGAGCGAGCAAGCCAGTTGACGTCCAAAGCGCGAGTTTGTATTGAAGAGTATCGGTTGCAGCCAATTGGCGCTCAGGACAAGCGGCATATTGGAGTAACTTTTGTTGAGAACACTATTGCGCCAGCGACGTCCGTATTTCTCAATGAGAAAAGCCTCCCGCAAAAGCTTTCGCTTTTGCTTCAAAGCATCACTTTCGCGTTGATCGGCTCCAGTGCTAATGCCATTGCTTGAAATGCTGTTCTGGTCGACAACGGATTGCAGGACAGCGGCCAAAATGCGATCATCTTGAACGCCAAAAAGTTTCCGTCCCTTGCCACCAACGTTGGCGGGCATGCGTGCTTTCCAAGCATCGTATGCATGTTCTGGATTACCTCGGAGCCATTTATTGAAATCGACGGTGAGACCATCGATACTGGTAATTGTTGAGAGCTCAGATGGGCTGAGATCTCTGTTCAATTTGCTCGTCGGAAGGGTCGGAGATATGAGCGCTTGCATGATGCGCAGACAGGGCTGTATAACAGAAATGGCTGGACCACGTGGTGTGCTGTTGAAACACAGATTCTATATAGTTCCTCGTTTTTGTAGGAGACGTACGACTGCTTAATGTTACTTACCGACACGTAATCAGGAACAACTCGAAAACGACTTTTAATTTCTGCTCCCAACAGAAATCGTCCTGCGCAATCAGCACTTCGAGCAGCACCATTTCATGGTGTATAGCGGCATCTAAATTAGCCAACGGTATGGCGCCCAACAGTGCCACTTTCACACGCTCGCTGATCAGATGCAGCAGATTTATGCAAGCATCTTTGTTGTTCTTTGTCAGCAGTACAAGCAAATTGCGCACTTCATCTTGTATTTGTGGCGTGCCACGACGCAGATTATGTTGCGCCAGCTCTTCCACTAAGCCCTGCGAGTATAGGCCAATGCGACATTCATAGTTGGAGGCCATGGCACGTAGCAGTGTTAGGCATTGTTCAGTGGAAGCCAGTGCGCAGCCGTAGCACTTATTTATGGCATAGCTTTCGCGCGAGTCGGGCGTGATAGCACTATTGGCTTGATCCTGCTGCTGACTGCGATCATATGCAACCAGTTCACTACAGAAAAACATATGGAATACATATTCTATTGATTACAATAACAGCGCCGCACACACACTCACCTGCGACAAGCCTTGACCTTCTGCACTATTTTACTGAGCTCCTCGAATGAGGTGCGCGATTCCACGCAGTACTTCTGCGCCAACAGCTGTATAATTTTGTTCACTTGCGATGTGCTATGCACTGTGCCCAAACTGTCGTCTACTAGGCGATCGGAACAGCGATGTTCAGCCACCTTTTGTATTAGCAGTTCCAACATTTGTTTGTTCGTTTGCAGCTGACGGTAGATACGATCGGCTCGTTCCAACGACGAGTGTATAATCTGTACTGTCTTGGCGCGATCCTCGGCCGATTCAATAGGATCAACGGCACAGCAGACGCGTCCATTGATACTAAAATCAAACTTGGCATACTTGCAGAAGCCGCATGAGTGGCAGAGGAAGGGATCCTTTTCGTCGTAATTGATGGCACGACATTTGTGGCATTGGAATACGTTTTCACCGCAATTGGCACATACACCAGGGTACGCCGGAACCGCAGCACTACAGCGTGGACACTGCAAATTCTCACTAGATCCAGTTACAGTCTCGTAGAAATCCGCATATTCGATCATCAAATTGCAAGCCGTAATTGGCAGTGGGAAATCGATCTTTACCTCTGTCTGACCCGATTGCAGGGTAACTGAGCGCGCATTGTGCCACATAGCAGGACGATTCTTCAGCTCGACCACGGCTTGTACGGTGCGATTGTTGTAGTAAATATTGATGACGCGTACCATTTTGGTACGTTTCAGATCCGCAATGCGCACAATTAACTTTGATATAGTGTGACTCTGCACCAATTTTACAATCATTGTGGTTGTGGTAAATTTCGAATCGGACTTGATGGAGGGTAGCTTAATGTTGGTCATGGGGACCTCCGGATTATTGCACACCAGACACGGCTCCGACTCCAAATAAAAGCCATTCACCTGCAGAATCTGCTCGAGCGTCGTATAGATGGGTGCATTCGGATGCTTTGAGAGCAAGTCGTTTTGCTGGCGCAACACTTCGACCGCCTTCTCCGTGTACTCGGGCAATTTCTCTACAATGGACTTAGTGCTTAGCGTCAAATAGCCCAAAATGTCAACGAACTGTGCCGTGCGGCGTCCGAAAACCGGCACCAGTGTCCACATATTCCACAGCACACTGATTAGTTTCTCCTTTTGTCGCTCATTGGAGTTCTCGTAAATGGCGAATATGAGAGAATGTGCTTGCCAGCGTATTGAGCTGATATTGGTTTCCAGCAGAAAGATCCGCACAAACTTATTGAGCAGTGTGTCCGATATATAACGGAATATTTGGTGCACAAATGTGCTGCAATGAACCGGGTCGAATTTTGAATCGAAGCTTATCTCAATTTCTTCTGATTTGTCGCGATCAGAGCGCTGTTTTGATAATGCGCCGGGTTGTAGCTGCTGTTGTTTTACGGCCTGCACATTGTTGCACAGTGCTGCTTGCAACAGCTGTAATATGATTGGCGAAACACCGTCATCGAGTTGATAGCAGGCAATCTCTATCAACAAGGGTATAACATCTTCGTGTATGAGGCAGAACTTTTGCCAGTTGCCAGTGCGGATTTGACTAATCTCTTGGCACGTGCGCAAATGTTCGGTAAGATCGACCAAAGAATCGTACGAGAGTATGGGCACAGACTGGTTGGACAGCATCAAATTCTGCAAAGGATTCAAATCAGCGGACTATACATATACAACTGCTGATGTAATGATAAAGAGCGCAGAACGGATGTGTTAAATTTGATGGCTGAAAACTCACCTTTGTGTTGTATAGATTACATATATCCTTCACAAAGTTAAAGTGTACGTCCAAGGAGTGGCCATCACGGAACATGCGAAACTTCTCCTTATTGCCACAGATGTACATGAGCAGTTTACGCACTTGGCGACGTAGCAGCGCGTTCAAATTCAGCATCATGTATTCGCACAGTGTATAGGTCATGTTCTCGCAGTAATTGTGGTACCAGTCGTAAGTGCCTGGGTGCGTAGAGGATAGTCTCAATATTTGGTATGGTACTCGCACAGAGATCTCGGTCAGCAAACCATCATAGGACTCAAAAATGTCTGGATAATTTTTTAAATAATTATGTGGTATTAATGTGGATATATCAGGCTTTGGACCATATCTAATGGGTTTTAGCAGATTATTTTGACTGTGCGTGACAGCGTTGCCACCGATAGGCATACCAGCAGAGCCGGCCGAGTTCAGACCACTCATGCTTTGTTCACTTGACACACATTTCCAATGTTGCAGCAATGACTCCATCACTACCAATGAGAAAGTAAATGCGCCATTGTTACTAAGTATGTTTGCCGTAGTGCTGGCCACGAAGGAGGCATTATCCTTGAACTGATGCGGTGGCGATGTAGTGCCGGCTTGTTTCGACTTTGTTTTGCCCATCAACACGCCGAAGAGGCAAAGCAGCACAAGATACACTTCATTCTTGTCATTACGATCCTTCATCTATAAGACAAAATGACGTATCATTTCAAAATTTAAAGAATTTAAATAAATAAGCAATCTGAGGGGGAAAAACTTTTTCTGCATACTTTTGAAGCGTTTGATATAGAATCCATTTCTACATAACCCACTAATGCGGTTAAAAGATCATTCAAGATCTTCTGATCTCTTTCGCTACTGCTATTCAAATCAGTGGTCAGCATAAGAATAACTTGTACTAGTGGAATTGCTTGTATGCCATTGCAGTCGTCGAATGTTTTTATCTTCAGAATTATGTTCTGCAGTATTGAAAGCCTAAAAGATAATAGAATAAAAATCAAATTGGTTCAGTGCATTAAAACGAATCTGCCTATCTCACCTCAACTCGTGCAACCTAGCTAGGTTCTCATTTTCTGTTTCGGTGTCTTCATTATCGTCTGTTGCTGTGCTTGGCACTAAAGCTGGACTGGTCGTAGGTGTAGGTTCCTCAGTGCCAGTGCCAATAGCGCCAGCCGAATTTGAAGTGCTAGTAAGCGGCAGCTCTGTCTGCACATTGGCTGAGCGTGGAGGCGATGCAGTTGCCTGGTCGCCATAAGTGCTGCTGCGGCCAGAAATGCCACCAATGCTCTCTACACCACTGCCCCCACTCTCTGAACCTCCACTGCCCACAGGCTCAGCCGGAGAGGTTCGCAAAGTCGAGCCGTCCGTGGCAACGTTCGAGCCCTCATCATCGTCGGAGCCGCCAGCAGAAGCACTGGCGGCGCCGGCCGCAGCCATCACCATATTGCCTGCATCCATAACCGGTAAATTCGCAGCACTACGCATTCCCTGCAGATTGGCCAAGCCCTCTTGCAGCGAATGCAAGCCGTCGCCGTCATGCTGCTGCAAACTCAATGCAATCGCAATATCCATTATGGCCTCGTCGTCCGCGTCCTGCTGCAAGCCTAGCAATTGTGGGAACCCAACGCCCATAATTGCGTCCAGGTTCAGCAAATGAGCGGCATCTTGAGATACAGTATCCAACGCGTTTGCATCGACAAACTCTACACTATTGCTGCGACCCACCGCAGATGCCGTGCCACCCACAGCGGCAGCTGCCGCCTCGAGAGTTTCTTCCACCGCAGCCGTGGTAACGCCAGTTGCCGCTGCCAATGCAGTCAGATTCGAAGCAGACATGGTCGTAGTCGCGGTCGTATTCGAGGGTGTAGGAGTGGAAGAAGCGGGTGGGGTTATTATGGCGACCTTGCGACGCTTCATGCGCGGACTAAGCAGCAATATGATGGCCTCCTTTGCGCTATGACTTATAATGCTTGACTCGTTCTTCAAGAGCTCAATGAAGTACTTGGTCATGCATTCCACTTGCTCAAGATTGGACAAGGCAAACGCGTGCATTATCTCCACCAAGCAATGTACAGTCGTCTCGGTGTGGCACAGGCCTCGCCTAACTATCGACGTCGGCTCGTCCACTTGTGGCGTGATTTGGTGCAGTTTGCTCACGAGCTGCATCATATCCTGAATTATCTCGAATTTGTTGTCCAGACAAATTTTGGCAAGTGACTGCGGACGCGCTGTTGCAATTCCTCGTACGAGCAGTATCAAACGATAGAACGCCTCGGGGTCAATGTCTCCCAGCGATTCCGAGCTGGCCAGTTTCAAATTCATCGATTGCAGCTCTGTGTTTACATGAACAAGCACTTCGTTGTCCTTGTAGGCATGGTATGCGCTCCGGTTGCCGAACAACGTAGCCAGCACGTAGCGCGACTGGACCTGTACTTGATTCGGCGTGGGCATAAGGAGTAGAGATGTGATAGTCTTGGTGGCTTTTTGCTTTATGTTGGTTGCGACAGCCTTCCCGCCGAGTAAACTAAGTGAGCAGTCTAACACTTCTAGCAGACTCGTCACCAATTTATCCAAGTTAGTTATGGAATTGAAGCCCTCGCCAAAGTTAGCTGTCGGCGCTGTTCCAACGGCGTTGGTATTTGTGGCGCCAGCTGCAGTTCCAGCGTTACCGGTTGCCTCATCGCTTTCGTCCGGCCAACCAACCAGATCTTTGGCTTTGCCATACACTTCTATGCTATCAAGCATGCCGACATTTTCTGGATCTTGCGACTTGCCGAAAAGTACTTTCACGCATTTGTCAGACTGCAAGATTTCCTCTCGCGTCAAGGGTATGTCGAACCACCGTGCGCGACGCACAACCGTTGATATACTGCGACCGAGCACGGTAACACTCTGCGGCGCACGCAGTGGGTCTTGAGTGCCGAGGAGCACCCGTAAGCCCACGATCACCATGTTGGGATCGTTGTTGTAGACTTCGAGTGTAAAACCGGTGGGCTTCGTGGAGGCAACAAACATGCCTGTTGAAAAGAGGCGTGTCTTCAGCTTTTGCTTGTTGTAGATTTGAAGCAGATCATTGCCGCCAAATTCCACATCTGGCAGCACGGTGCAGTGCTCGAAGAAGTCAATGGGAAATACGGGAATCCCACTTGGACCAATCGTTTTCTGCTGATTGTGGGATTTGCGTTTGGTTTTCTTGGTCGATGCGGATTTTGCTAACAGGGTCGAGGAGAACAGCTGATTGCCCAGCGGTTGTACCTGAGGTGATAGCCAGAAACTAGTATTCTCAGGCTGGGCAGTGAAAATACGCAAGCTGCCATCTTCACAGAGCAGTATCAATGTGGTTTTCTCAACGCCGGCCACTGTGTGGCGTATAGCGACCATATCCATAATACGTGATTTCGAAGATTGCGCTTTGATTTCTTGCATTACAATACGGTCGGGGGTAAACATGAAAATAACCGGATTATTCGAAGTGTGCATCATGGCACAGATGAGGCCCGGATGACCAGCAATTTCGGTCCACTGACACAATGCCTGCGGTGGGCCTTTGGAGGAGTTCTTCGAAGCAGGTCCGGTCTGCAGATGCGTGATGCATTTGACACCTTTGTTGACATCTGATAGCGGCGCCGTGAAACTTCGACCCACAGAGTAACTGAAGAAGAGCATTTGCAACGTGTGCGAGTAATAAATAGAGACGCCGCCGCCACCGACTTGCCCATTGGCGTCCTTGATATGCGGATGATTTAGTTCCAGCGTATTTGTCACATAAAAATCGCCATGCTTTGCCAAGCTTTGATCGTCTAACTTTTGGTAATAGATATATCCAGACGATGCTATAATCAACATATAGTAAATGCCATTCTGGTAAACAAAAGTGCAATCGCGTATTTTTCCCACCGCTACCAAGAAGTAGTACATGGGGCTGTACGCATCCTCCGCCAACTCGTATATCTTGACGTAGTCAGCGGTGACTATGGCCATCATGGTATGCGAGCCCGGAAGCCAAATAGCCTTCTTAATGAAGTTGCCATTCTCCAGCTGTGGCGTAAGCACAATGTGCTCGTTTGTAGAGCCCGTATTCGAGAACGTCAAAATGTGACATTCCTTCAGACCGCAAACTGCTAAACAGTCTTCATTTGCTGGGTTCGCAGTCAGTGAGAGCACCGTACATGGGATCGGTGCAGAGGACAATTGTGTGAGCGTTAGTTTCCTTTTTGCAGCGTCAGCTTGTTTTAACAATGCGGACAGCTGCAGTATGGTCACCTTGCCTTTCTCATGCGAAACAGCCAAATGCTGTCGTTTGCCATGCGGCGATGAGAGACAGCAAAGCGCCACGCGACGGACAAGTCCAGAAGATAGCAATTGCTTAATGGTCTGCCCCTGATCGCCGGAGTAGCTCATTCGAACATTCTCAAAGGCGCCCTCCTGCGACCCCAGCGTAGGCACCATTAGCTGATCGGTTGTTTGGAAAGTATGTTCGGGCATGTGCAAACGTTCAAGCGCATTCTTGGCGCGCCTATGGCAGCCCACAATGGAATACAGGGCGCAGTTCTCGCGTATCAATGGCATCAACACATCGAAGAAGTCTAAAATACCACGCACAGTTATGCTCCATTGTTCCGTGTTCTGCAGCGTTTCACGACTTGATTCCAGCAGTTTTGACAGCAAGATGATGCGCTCGTTGGGCAATTCCACGCGATTGGCATTGACTAGGGGTGGCGTTTGTGCACGTTTTTTGCTGGACAGGCCACTGATGTTCGCTGCAAACGACTGCGGGAAATCAATCTGACTTCGGCTCTCCGCGCCGCCACTGGAGGAAACACGGCGATTAAGGGCCTGGCAAGAGCCATCGTCCTTGGCGCCACAATCGCAGAAAAAGTTGCCATATTTCGCGTAGCTAACGTCGTGGCCTTTGTGGCAAACGCGCGCGCACACGGAGCAAACGCCGACCGTATTCACCATGTTGCAGGTATGGCAATGGTACCAGTGCTGATTCATAAATTCCTTTTGCGTTTGCGAGAATGTGCACAATTTGTTGTTCAGGCTATCTTCGTCGGAATCCTCGACAAATGAGTCATCATCCTCCGTGCAAATTTCGTCCATGAGTTCATCCAGATCGGATTGCATTTCACCATCCCAGGGTGGCAAGAGGTTTTTGCTGCCCTTGTGGCCAAGACTCTGCAACAGCTCGCTTAAATATCTCAATAGGGCAATGACGTTCTCCAAAGTTATGGACGGCATTGGGGTGGACAAGCTCTTCGCATTGAGCGCTCTTTCTAGAACCTGAAATTTAGTTAGCTCCAACCACATTATGGTGGCGTTGAAGAGTGTGGAGTGCCCGCGGCCCTGTAAGGTGTCGGCCAACGTGATCATAACTTGCAATATATCGGAAAAATCGGAAGCCTCCTCGGGCGGATCAATAAGCGATTGTCCTAGCTGAAGCAGCGACTGAAAGAGTACCAAAGCTACGCCGGGCGATGATTTGCCATCTCGCACTATATAATTGATGACATTCAGCAGAAGTGCGCCATTATGCTCGCCTGGTTCTTCCTGTGTCGACTCATCTGAGTGATTTGTGACATAACTATTGCCAGCGTTTTGCCAGAGGCTCAATGATTGAACTTGTACATTTGGCACCACGCAGGCCACCGCTACGCCGTCATCATCGATCTCCATAGCTTCGGCATCAAGGCCTGATGACTGCGCCAATTGATCTGAAATACTGGGCATGGCGGATACAGTTGCCATATTTGTCGGTGTTTGCGCATTGCTGGAGGGAGTGCTCGAAGGTTGTATGCTGGCAAGCACTTTGTCAACAGTATCAGAGCCCGCTTGCACGCCGTTAGGCCCATAAATAACATGACGTAACCAGGCTTTTAGACGCACAGCATCAACATTCGCCAATTCGGCGAAGCACATCACCAAATCGTCCATGGGAAAATTAGATTCTTGCTTCTCGGCTTGCTGAAATAGTTTCTCCACGAACTGTAGCATTACCTTGGCATATGACATTGTCATTGAGGTGCCGGTGAAAGAGAGCAAGAGGTCCACCAAGCTACCCTCGTTGCTAAGCTTGAAGAATTGATGCATAGCCTTCACGCCTATCGATTTGTCTAGCATTTCTGACATGGTTTTTACGACTGCGAACAGCATGGATTCACTGAAAACAATGCGGTGTGTTTGCTGGCGCAATTCCTCTGCAAATTCCAATACCACTTTGTAGCAATGTTTCACAGTGTACTCGTAGCTGAGCAATTGTTGCGCTTCAGAAGTCCTGTCGTTCTCATCCATAAGCGTCTGCATGCACTTTGCGCTAATTTCATACACGTATTCCATGCGTATGTCCTGCATTGTGGCCACCAGCAGAGGCTCTAGCTGTGTCTTCACTTCACTATTGCGCTCAGAGTCTGAGCTGCAATGCGGGAGTAGCAGGTTTATTAAGTTCATAAGTGACTTCAAGCAGTGTTTAAGTGAGTTTAATTGCGAATAATTATTTTGGCGAGTCAGTTCCACTATGTGCGCTTCTACGACTGTGAGCGTGTACTCTTCCACGGGGTAGCTCTGTCCGCCAAAACATGATTCTGAAATTTGCAAACACTTTGGCCACTCCACGGTAATGATATCCTTATCCTGATTAGAAAGTAGCTTCAGGAATATCGAATTCATTTCCACTGCTATGGGATTCTTTGTGCTCACAATGGGCATTACCAAGTTGAGTATGTTGAAGGGAGTGGCATCGCTTAGTTGTTGTGTCATTTTGCTGCGTACTATTTCACATACAATCATGAAAGTGTCGATTAGCAATAGTAGCAACTCTTTGCTAGTTTGTGCACGCTCCTGGAGCTGAGCCGAGGGAGAAGCATCAGCTTTGCTTTTCTGTTCGATCGATTCAGAAGAAGCATGGGTATCTTGTTCGCCAACTGCTGTTGTTGTGATTGGAGAGCTGGAACTAGATAGATTTGGGCTTGTGCTGCCACTGTTATTGCCAGCAGCCGTTTTGTGCTGTGGTCTAACACCCTCCTTTTCCGCCCAGGCGACAGCTTGCATGCGCGAAATAATCGAGTCCAGTAGAATTATGTGGGACAATCGTGGACTACCTGCAAAAAAATAATAATTAAAATATACTAATGAGTAAGATGAAGCTTTAATAGCAACTTCAATTACTTACTTTTATCTACAACGTTATTAAAGGTCCCCACACCCAACAAAGATTGCTTGAGACTGAAACGCATATCACTGACGCGATCACTGACGTTGCTCCACAGGGTTTCGGCACATTGTGTGTACATGCCCTGTTTTACTAGACTGTTCACAATCAGATAGTGCGAGGTGGGCATGGGACAACGAATCGACCAAAGCAGAGAATGCAAATTCGGCATTTTATCCTCCATGAAGGATTCAACATGCACGGTGGATGGCGGTAAGCCCAAAAGTAGCTTCCAGCAAATACTGAAACAATACTGCATGGCGCAAAGTGTGTGGCTGCTCACTTTGCTCATAGACATGTCCGTAACAGAGAGTATATCAATCAATGCATCCACCAGCAGCGGATATTTTAACTTGTCTGGAGTACACAATATAAAGTTCCAGGCCAGACCGTCTAACTTGAATTCCTGCGGTAGTAGCGAAGATGTTGTGTCAACTACGGTAAGCGAATAGAATGTTGGACGTATATCTGCAAGTAAAAAATATTCCGTAAATATTTGAAAGGAAAAGACAATACCAAAACTTACTCGATAGATAATCTGAAGCCGATTTGCGGAACTTATCCTCAATATCTTTGCGACAGAAGGAAATCAGTTTAGTTTTGCTATTGAGCAGATCAGATACTTTCTGATCCTCTTGCATCGTGCTGACGCTGAACAAATTCCAACGCACTTGATCCAACAACTCAGGTGGTGCATTGTACAGATGCTTCATCAGGTACTCCAGAAAGAGCAGCAAGCGTGATAGTAACATAATTTGGCTGTTGCGCACCGGACGTTCCGGCGATATGCCCCGACACACTTCGGCACAGCGTATGACACCACCAGCGGTTAAAAGAAGGATTGATTTCTTTTGCATCAGATTGAGCGAGTGGAAAAGGAAAAGTAATAGCTGCGCGTGTTCCATATTCAAATCCTCGTAATCAACATCGGAAGCTGTGCTTATCAGGGAGGTCGCACAAACACCTTCCACCAACGTGTTGATCAAGCGGTGCCACACAGACAGACAGGCGGCTTCTTTTTCCTGTGTGGGCTTTAGCAAAATAATTTGCACCAGTACAGACAGGGTACTCGAGTAGACTTGCAAGGGCCAAGCAATTGAGTCGGTGGACCACGGCGAGACTGACAGATGCTGCAGTAAATTCGACTGCAACGTCTCATTGAGCAGCGATGCTGATATCAAGTTATGCAAGTAACGTCCTACGGCACCCGAAAAATGTATCATGGCCATCTGCCATCTGGGGCATGTAGCCGTTTCCGTCTCTCCACGTGCTGCATCGCGGTCCAAATCTTTTAAAATGTTAGCTAGTAGCAGCATTTGCTGATCAGTAAGACCGGCTTTCACATAGCGATTCAAATAGGCGTGTTTATTGGCGAAGAACTGGTCGAGAAATGAAAATATTTGTGCTGCCAAATCCAAATATTCATGTGGTTCATCCACTGCAGCTACGAGATTTGACTTTTGCACTTCGCTGGAGCGTTCTGGAGCCTGGGCGTTAGACGTTTCATCGCTACCTTCTGGCGAGAGCGTTTCTTTGAACCAATGTCCCAGGTAGCTCTCGCTATCATCCTCCTCGGAATTATCAGAACAGGAGAGCGTATCATTGAAATATGTAGTTGAGTCTGAGTAACTTATAGCCTCACATTCGGTGCGATCTTTAGCGTTGGCACGCCTCAGTGCGCATGCTTTTCGATAAGCCACAGTAGCCAGGAAGGTAAAAAGTTGATGCAAAGTGGCTGTGTTAAACACGCGCATTACACGCTGCAGGGAAGTGTAATTCTCCAAAATATCGAACCCAGCCGGTTCGGGCAGATTCTGATAAGCGTTTACACCAAAATCATTGCAAGTGGACTCGATTTTGAGATCATCAATCAGTTCTGTTAGTAACTTGATACAGTGGTTGGCAATGGCGGCATTCAGCACACCGAAGCCCTGCTGTACTTTGAACAAATTAACGCGAGCTGTTGGCGTTGAAGGTGTATCTGGAGCACGTTGTGGGCCTGATTTAGATTTTGTCGTTCCCGCTACCACTGCAGCTGATGTCTCTTCAGCAGCGGGCTGTGTTGTGGATTGTTTTGTACTACATATACCACCGGCGCTACCAGAGGCACCTAGAGCTCCCTGTATGCCACTGACTAACAACCAAGCGCCGAAGCACAAGTGATTCTGGTAGATGTGAGCACGCGCAGATTTCTTGAACATATCGCCAATTATGGTATATATCTCCAATGCCTTGTCAACAATGAAGCGGGCATGGTCCTCGGTTTCGTCAGTATCTTTGGATAATGGCACAACGTTAGAGCTACTACCACCACCAACGGATGACTGCTGGCCCTTCTGTGAAGAGGCGGAGCTGGCCATGCTGAGTATACTGCTGGCAATGGAGGTCAATACTGCACAGTAAAGAGCCGATATAGCGCATTTCGAGAGCTTTGTAATGCGGCTCGGTGAAAGTGGTTGTATAACGGGCAGCGAAAGTACTTTCCAAAGGATTGAAATGTCGGTTACCATGTGACCGAGAACGTTCTTGATCTGCGTCGCTTCCACTTGAGTTAAAGGCAAATAGAGGGGTTTAGTGCCAATAGCTGAGATTGTCTCTTGATATCGCAGACGATAACGCGTCAGGATGGGTGAGTTGGTGCACACGTCTAAAAGGACATCGGCACCATTTAAGGACTGTAGGTAGGCAATATTTGCCGAAGAAAAAATTTCCTGAAAGATTAAGAATTTAGTTAGTTTAGTTAAAAAACTCATGTTTAACCCATTTTGAATAGGTTCTTTATTCCGTGCAGATATTTCAGAGAATTTTTAGGAAATGTTGGCTTGGGGATAGTGATATGGTATCCTAACATAATCGGTTCAAAAGTTATTAAAACTAAAACCAAAGAGGATTCCATTCCTTTCGGATATACACGGATTAAGAAAAAAAATCAACGAAAAATATGGTATAAGTTTCAACGAAAATAAAGTTTATATCGAATTTTTAAATCGACGGAATTTTTTTTTTGTTCTGCATTTTAATCTATGTATTTATTTAACTGTTCCGAATATCGTAAAAACTAGACGTTTCCTAAAAATTTTTATTCAAAACTAGCTCGACCCGGCATAACTCCGTTTTGCCCGCAACATTGAGCTCATCTGCAGCAGTCCCGCGGCCCTAAACACATTTAATATTGTAATCTCAAAAAACTCCAAACACAGCCATCTCATTTTGCACAAATATTTAACAACGAACTCATTTCCGATTTCAATCTCTCGATTCGTGACGATGAAATGTCACTTTCACTTGTCCGGCCATTATAGTCCTTTGAACGTCGTCGATAAACTGAATATCTATCTGACTCCGTTACTGTTTCAGCTAGTACTAATGACCATAGAACCATGGATATTTTTCTGCATTTTCCATCAACCATGCATGGTGATTTTGGATTCAATGCACCGTGATTTTGGATTCAATGCCCCACACGGTCCATGCACCATCTGCGTTCTGACAATCTCTCATTTGATCTATGCGTTTCGGATATTCTTTGCAACGGTCCAACGGTTCTTCGCTGAAGGACAATGTCTCGACTGTGTGCTTGATCTCCAACAACCAATGCACAAATGTCTGTAGAAGTTGAAGGATTGTATCGTCGTGAGTGTTCTCCGGCTGAAGCGCCATCAGGTTTGAAGACAAATCTGTGATCGCCTGACTTCATTTTCTCCATCCCCGTTTTAAACATTGTAATCGGAGCGTTGTTTGCAATCAAGAATTGTTGCAATTTTCGAATAGTTTTTTGTCACTCCTGTTTGACCTCCTGGCGGTACCTATCGACTTGATAATATCCCGACGAAATATGTAAAGTACACCTGCAGATATTGGTGTGCGTCTTTGTTTACTGGCAATAATGCCCCCATCCGATGGTAAATTTGACCTTGAATATGTAAACCCGAATCGTGCAGTGTAGAATCCCGTGCCATTTTTAGAACAGCTGTGTTTGCATGATGTGTTAATGCTTTTTTCTTTTACTTTGCAAGGCGGCATGAAACCAGTTTCTTGAATGAAACATTTGTACTGTCGAATGTTCTTGAGAAAATCATCCGATTCAAACAACGGATTGCTCCGGAGCTGCATATAAGGGAACCATTTTCATTTTGCCACTCGCACAGCAAAGGACGTGAGTTTCGCCTTTGAATTTGAGCGCATTGCAACGTTGGCACACAATTATCATCGCTCCAATACCGCCACCTATCGTAAAATGTGAATAAATCGATTTATTAGATTTCTTGACTTTCCCCGTCAGATTTTCCGAAATTTTTTTTTACATAAACCTAAAATACAGCAATTCGAACAAAACAAAAAAAGTATCATGAAAATCGGCCCAGTGGTTATCGAGTGAAAAGGCTAAAGAGCTTCACCACTTATTTTTTATATATTAGATTTAGGTGAAGTTTTAAATAAAATTAAGATTTTGAATTGTAGTGGCAAATAGATAAAACCGGTCAGATCTGGCTTCAGATTCATTGTTAGGAAAAAATTTTCCCGAATGCCACTTCTGCGATCGATTCAAGCCTGAACATTAAAGAGCAGTCAAGTGTGAGTCGGACCTCGTACAATCAGAGCTTCATACTAGGACAAAAAAATGTTAAAGGACATTACGTTACGTTAAAATGAAAGATGTTTTACACAGCCAATTATTGTAAAATTTATATATTTTAACATACGGACGAGAGTGGTTTCGTAAAAGCTATCATTGAAAATGGCGCTCCCACAAGCTGACTCACATTTCTTTTTGTTTTAACGTTGCTTCTTGAATTTGGTTCTGTTTACCAGGGTGAGAAAACTTATTTGGCCAGTTGGGAAACGCCAATTAGTTATGTCGAATTTATGCTGTTTTTATGTTAATTTTAATTACCTTAAGAAACAAAACAAAAATTTTATTTTGATTCCACAAAGCCTCTGCTTTCACTTTGTCGCCCATAAAAACCACTGGCCAAGTAATTGTAGGTCTCCATTAGGGAGAGCACAGCCAATTTCTTTTACTTACATTTTTACTGCAGCCGGATTTTTCGAATCGTCACTAAAAAATAACATTCTATTTCAAATAATCTGTGTTGCTACTAACCAAATTAAAACGATCGAAGTTTAATCAAATCGATTTCTAGAACATGTAATTTCAATCGAATTTGATCTTCGAAAAGGTTTCAGTGGAATTGCTTTCCATGTAACTGCCCAGAAAGCCACGTTTTCGAAAGGCAATTTAATTTGATTTAAAACTTGGGTAACGTAGCAAAAATATATACAATTTTGCGGTTCTAAAAAAATCGTACACATGTTCAAAATGGGTTAAGTAAAATACTTACAGTGCAGTCCGTGAGTTCCTCTGTTAGTGGAGCCCAAGATATTTTGCCCGCCTCCAGAGGTGAAGTGAGTTGTTGCAAAATAATTGATGATAAGTCCGAGCGGGAACGCTTTACCTCAGACTTGGGTGAATCTTTATCGCTGCCTGTTACAACACTCTTACTAGTTTCAGGATACTTTGTGCTTTTAAGCACTGCAGCAACCACATTATAATCGAACTGTAAGAATGCCGAAGAGCTGGATGTTGCCAATCTGATCGTAGATGTAGCTTCTGTAGTTTTGTCCTGTGTTTGAGATTTGCCTTCGCACAGGCTTTTTAACGCAGGCAGAAGCCATCTGATCTCATATTCGCTTACTTTGGTGAGCCGGTCAAGTATAAACCGTATTAAAATGGAACAAGCCTCATAAATCTGCGGCACTTGTGTCTGGCATACTGCAAAGCGGAAACATTCACCAGTTAAAATGATATGACGACTTGGTATATTTTCTGACAAATTAAATTTTTGCCCAGTCTTTACACCCACACCAACGCATTAATAAACATATACCGACTGGGTGAAAACAGGACAAACAATCTGGGACTCTCCTTACCTTGCTTACATTGGCTGAGTTTGTCAGCTGCCAACACTGCAAATGCCGTGTAAAACTGGGTATGATTACTTTCCTCATCAAAGAAGTCATTCTCACTGCAATAATAACAATCAATAAAATACGGCGAAATTCCAAGTCGATGAATCGCAATTTTTTCTTTGTCCGATCGCCATCTTTGATTTCGCATTATGCAAATTTTCAATCTGTTTTTTCGCACATTAAAATTGCTCCTTCACTGCACATTTTAAACCACTTACCATTTGATTATCGCCTTAATTATGTTAACAATTTCATTTTTATTTAAAACTCCATAACGATTGGATAAAAGTGGTTTTATCGCGGAGCTCCAATCGGCGGCCATTTTTTCGTCACTTTGACATTTGGCTTTTCATTCGATATAAAACCTGAAAACTGTCAAACAAGTAAAAGGCGTTTGGTCAGGGTTGGATTGGGGAACAATAAAAATGTACCCCCAATTACGAAAAAAGTACATTTTTCGTATCTTTCGTACATCAGTATTATATTATAAAAAAAAAAGACACGCTTATGCGTGAAGCTATTCCTGTAAATCAAAGATTATCCAAAAACATACGAGAGTTGTATTGCAAGCATTTTAACAATGAAGGACAGGTGCCATGGCAACAAAAATTTACACAGTAAATCAAACTAAATGTTTCAAACGAATAAATAAAATTTATTTCTTTCACTTGCTTGTGTTTGGTTTGTCCGCTTTTACACGATGCGACTCGGCCCCGGAGACACGGAAGAATGTAGGAAAGAGGGGTGAAACGACAGGGGAACGCGCAAAATCGCTCGGGCAGCGATTGTGCTGCGATTTTCTGATTTTCTGACGTTCCTCTTTATTCGTTTTCGCGCTTCGCGCTGTCGACTGTAAATTAAAACTTGAAATCGAGTGAATACGTATTGCAAATAAACTGAAAAATTTACAGTAAAAGCTATGCGCGATTTCAAAGCGGAATGCGAAAAAATCGCCGGGGCCGAGTCGCATCGTGTAAAAGCGGACTTTATTCCAGTAATCGTGCTGCGGGAACTGCATGGAGTTTCACTATCCTTTATGAAACTTAGTTCATTGAAGTACCACAAGGATGGTTCATTTTGGTTATCGGCTCCTGATCCACTTTTATTTAAATCATTTAGGGCCGTTTTCTCAATGTCCGGTTAAGTGCTAACCTGCACTTTAACCGACAGTTCTAAAAATTTTCGATTTCACAATGTCTGATCAGGGTTGCTCTTCCGGTTAATGTGCTGGTTAACTTAACCAGGAGAAGCGGTGCCGGTTAGTCCGCTTTTACACGATGCGACTCGGCCCCGGAGACACGGAAGAATGTAGGAAAGAGGGGTGAAACGACAGGGGAACGCGCAAAATCGCTCGGGCAGCGATGTCCGCTTTTACACGATGCGACTCGGCCCCGGAGACACGGAAGAATGTAGGAAAGAGGGGTGAAACGACAGGGGAACGCGCAAAATCGCTCGGGCAGCGATTGTGCTGCGATTTTCTGATTTTCTGACGTTCCTCTTTATTCGTTTTCGCGCTTCGCGCTGTCGACTGTAAATTAAAACTTGAAATGGAGTGAATACATATTGCAAAAAAACTGCAAAATTTACAGAATTTTACGCATAAAAGTAAATATAAAGAAGAAAATGAGCAAAGAGTGGAATAAGTGCTTTAAATGTTTACAAATTACAGAAATAAAACCAGCTGCAGACTCTAGTGTCAAAATGCTCGACACCAGCGAGTCGCATCGTGTAAAAGCTATGCGCGATTTCAAAGCGGAATGCGAAAAAATCGCCGGGGCCGAGTCGCATCGTGTAAAAGCGGACGATTGTGCTGCGATTTTCTGATTTTCTGACGTTCCTCTTTATTCGTTTTCGCGCTTCGCGCTGTCGACTGTAAATTAAAACTTGAAATCGAGTGAATACGTATTGCAAATAAACTGAAAAATTTACAGAACTTTACGCATAAAAGTAAATATAAAGAAGAAAATGAGCAAAGAGTGGAATAAGTGCTTTAAATGTTTACAAATTACAGAAATAAAACCAGCTGCAGACTTAGCTTAAGTCCGCTTTTACACGATGCGACTCGGCCCCGGCGATTTTTTCGCATTCCGCTTTGAAATCGCGCATAGCTTTTACACGATGCGACTCGCTCCACTCCACATATTGCGATGCGACTCGCTGGTGTCGAGCATTTTGACACTAGAGTTTGCAGCTGGTTTTATTTGTGTAATTTGTAAACATTTAAAGCACTTATTCCACTCTTTGCTCATTTTATTCTTTATATTTACTTTTATGCGTAAAATTCTGTAAATTTTTCAGTTTATTTGCAATACGTATTCACTCGATTTCAAGTTTTAATTTACAGTCGACAGCGCGAAGCGCGAAAACGAATAAAGAGGAACGTCAGAAAATCAGAAAATCGCAGCACAATCGCTGCCCGAGCGATTTTGCGCGTTCCCCTGTCGTTTCACCCCTCTTTCCTTCATTCTTCCGTGTCTCCGGGGCCGAGTCGCATCGTGTAAAAGCGGACTAACCGGAGCTATTTGACAGCTGTAAGTGACATTTTTAAAATGGACAGAATTTTAAGAAATCAGCAAATTTGTTCTTTAATAAATGAAACGGATGATATTTGTGCTAGAGAAAACAGGAAAAAAAAGAAAATACGGCGAAAGGGTTAACTAGATAGTTGAGTGCGATGATAATACTTTTATCAAAAGATTTCGGTTGTCCAAAAAGTCCTTTCTGCTGGTTCTTCAAAAAATTCAACACAAATTAAAAACAAATACTGAAAGGTTTGTTAATACTGAAATGTGCTACAATTTGTCACTTGTAATAAATAGTTTGATTTATTTACAGGAATCGTGCTCTTACACCAACAGAAATGCTTTTATTGGCGCTACGCTTCTATGCATCGGGTAATTTTCTGCTCACTGTTGCCGATTTTTCTGGAGTGAGTGTGCCTACAGCGAGTCGTGCCGTAAAGAAAGTGTCTTTTGCGATTGCTCATATTTCAGCAGATTATATAAATATGCCCCAAACAGAGAGCGAAATTAGATATTCCAAGTTTTGTTTTCATAAAATTGCCAAGTTCCCGAGAGTAATTGGTTGCATCGACTGCACACATATTCGTATACAATCCCCTGGCGGTCAAAATGCCGAAATATTTAGAAACAGAAAGGGCTATTTTTCTTTCAATGTACAGGCAGTGTGCAATGCAAATCTAGAAATCATAAATCTTGTATGCAGGTGGCCTGGTTCAGCACATGACAGCAACATTTTTAATAATAGCCGGCTTAAAGCTAGACTAGAAAGTGGGGAATTTAAAGATTGTTTCATTTTGGGAGACAGCGGATATGGCGTAAGCGAGTACATGATGACTCCACTCTTACACCCCAGGACAGAAGCAGAGCAACTATTTAATGAGTCCCAAATCCGTACTCGCAACGCTATAGAGCGATGCTTTGGAGTTTTGAAGCGACGTTTCCCGGTGCTATCTCTTGGCATGAGAGTTTGCCATGACACAGTTATGGCAACGGTTGTTGCATGTGGGGTTTTGCATAATATTGCACGCCTTAATAAAGACGTAGATCCTCCTATGGCCGACAATTCTGAAGCGGAAGCAAACTCAATTGACTCGGAAGTTGAAGTAAACAGCGAAATGGAAGAGCAAACAAATATCTACGCTGGATCCAGGTCATCATTAATTCAAGACTACTTTGCAAAGTAAATTATTTAAATATAAAAAATTGTATTAAAAATTAATATAACAACTTTATTACAGGTTGTAATTGACAAGAAAGTAAGGAAGTTTAAGGACACTTGACAAAAAACAGCTTCAGCTGCATGCTCAATTATTAAAATTAAAATTTTGTACAGATCAGTGCAGCTTTAAAGCATGAATAAAAAAAAACAATACATCTACTCAAACATTGTTTCTTCATAGGCTAATTTTTCCAATTCCATTTTCTTTATTTTCAGCTCATACTGAAGAATTTGGATTTTCAAGTCCGCTTGCTCGTTCTCCCACTTATGCCTTTCTTCCGACCGTCTATTCTCCTCTTCAAAAAACATCTTTTGAATTTGTAGCAGCGAGGTTTTAGCGGTGTCGTCGCATTACGGTGTCGAAAGTTTGGCGTTTTTCTTGCTCTTAAGTTGAGCCGGATTCCAAGAGGACCAGTTCGTTATATCCTGCAATTAACAACCACATTAGGAATTTTATATATATAAACTAAAAAACAGATAGTTATCTGTAATGTTTCTTACCCTGTTTGGTGTATTGCATTCCGCATCAATTACTACCTCCTCTTTGGCGCCGTTTTGAGCCTCTATAATAGTTTCCACTTCGTTAGGGACACGAATATCGAAAAATAAAGTATCGATTCCTACTCATTTCGGCATCGACTGAAAAGTATCGATGTACTCAAAATATCGGTGGAAAAGTATCGATATTCAAAATATCGAAATTTACTACTCATAGTAAATAAAATTAGTTATTTCAGAATTTTGTCAAAAAACATTAACAAAGAAAAAAGAAATGTTGCACAACAGTCCTTTATATTATTTCAATCAGCCTTAAAAGAAAAAACTATTTTAATAAATTATCTACTTATTGAGATCAATTAATTTAAAGCAAAGAGAACTTTTAAGTATTCCATTCTGCATCCTCTAAACCGCTTAAGAATAGAATTTTATTTAATTTTTTGTCGGCGAGTCGATTACGCATATGTATTACTTATAGTAGCTCCGGTTTGGAAAAAGTTTTTCGGATGTAACCGATGTTGAGGGTATGTGTAAGTATTCCCGCGATACTTTATACAAAAATGGATACATGTTTTTCAACTTTTCCCAACTTATTAATTTTCAAGTAAAAATTGTTTTAAAACATTTAAAATTCACCTTCTAGCAAATATTGCTTTAATAAATTTCGCGCGTTCTTCTGCGCCATTTGGCGTAATTTAATGATGAAAACTTGGTTTCGATATTGGATGAGACGGATCGATACCTTCAAATATCGAGTACTTCAAAAGTACTTGAAAAAATACTCATATTGAAACCAATTCTATCGATACTGAGTAATATCGATACTATTTTCGTGTCCCTACACTTCGTCTAGATTTGGCAGAGCTTGATATTAAAAATATATATTTACATGTACATAGGTTCTTTCAAAATAATTATCGCACTCATAAGTACCTCTGTCACTGTCCATTGTGTTTGAGAAACCTGTTGCAGAAAATCCCATGAGAGCAGCTAATCTGTCGACTGAGGGATCATTATTTGGCTTGCTCTGCCCTCCGCCAGTGAGGTAAAGTGTAAGATGCACCTCTTTACAGCCTGAAAGGTGTTGTTTCGCTGTATGGGACGGAGTGGCAACGTTGCCGCGGCTAGCTCATCGGCCATCAGGGTCCGTCCTACCCGGCCACACTCGCCCGAGGGCTTACAAAAAAAAAAGAATTCATCGGAAATACCAGATGACTGAAACGGACACATGACATCACATACAACGCAGACGGATACCCCACAAAGACACACCAAGACTTCACAACGGAACAAGGAATCTCACGGAACCAGATGGTACGTTCCGGCAGCCTAGCCCTCCCAACCATGATGAGTCTCCAGACTTCATCCCACTGCAATACGACCCGTTGTCCTACGCTTACTTACTCATTATGCACACTTCCGCCTCTCGCACACCCTAAGCTGCGAATTTAGCAGTTCATTAGCTTCAATAAATATCCGCAAAGAGTTAGTCTAATACTGTACTCTGTGGTTGCTTTATTTGAATTAACTATGTCAACTTCGCTGATCGCACCCTAGTCGCCGACAAAAACAAAGGGGTATTAGGTTCTATTTCAATTACATATATATATATATATATATCCATGCACATCTACACATAGTACCTCCAAAATCATTACAAATAAGTACATATAATTAGAAAAGTGTTGACAGAAAAATCTCAATATGTTTCATCAACACCAAATGAAACTACGCAAAAAGATCTCACCAAAACTCTTAACTACCATACGCAGTAAATTACATTAAATTTAGACCATGTGTGCACCTTCATTGCGTCTCAACAACACATTTCCTTTTCTTTTCCCACCAGATTTTGGTCGAGCAAGCATTTCGCAAATTTCCCGCTTGCCTATTACATACGCACTCCATACCCTTCCCTGTCACCTGAGAGAGCTCTCTAAAGGACTTGGTCGTAACTATTTCTTTTTTTTTTTTTTTTTTTGGAATGTTCTTATACGCGGGACGCAAAAGGTGTGTGGGGATTGAGATATGTGGACGGTCATTTAGGGGCGCATGGACTTTAAGACTAATTATTGACCAATAAAAATTTCTCGATATGCTTAAGTAAGATTTCTCAAATAAATAGAGTTAGTTCCGCAATGCTTCTTCTTCTCCTTTGCTCGCGATTTACAAGCTCAAAACGCGGATCCGATGGTGGATCAAGGGTAGGTACTGGACCAGATCCCTGTATTTCCTCCGCTTCTACGTAGACAAATTGGAAACGTGCGATACCAACGTCGCAAACATCAATTTCCGGACAAAAATATGTGTGTGTACAAAAAAGTAATGGAGTACAATAAGAAAAAAAAAATTAGGGAGTACAGAGACTCGTGGCTTATCTGTCTTTCGTCCTATGGCACTCGCTCTGAGTTCGTTGCACAGGGTGTCCGGCTCTTCTCTTGAGGTACCACATATACTGCCACGCTGAAATTAGCCTGCAATTGATTCACTTGCCCTGAGCTTCATGGGAATTTACTCACAGTCTCTGTTCCTGTGTTGTGCTACTTCTATCCTCCAAACTTGACAATTATGTGAATCTGTGCGTCTTTCTATCTTTTTCCATGACCTGCCGACAACACATTATTTTTGCTATACCCTACATGCACGAACTACTACTCAGCCTACCTTCCTCCGGGCGATCTGCTCTACTTATGCCGCTCCGCCGGGGCTTGCTCAATGGCTTCCGTATCCGCTATCGTCTTGCGCTTCTCTCTTATGCTGCTCTCTTGTAAACTCTTTCTTTTTCCTTATCTTTTTATTAATTTTGGCACACTTGCAAGGCCAGCGCACTTTTCACCGAAAACTTCTATATGTATATCTTTTTATTAATCTTGGCGCACTTGCAGGGCCAGCGCACTTTCTACAGGCACTTGTACACGTATTTTCTTTCTAATCTTTTTGGCCCATTTAGACCATGCAACCTCTACGCATAGACTCACTCTTCGCCTTCCTAATTGCTACCAGCATACCCCCAGTGAGCTAGCATATCAGGTGATACCCCCGTTTCCAAGATGCATCGCCTGATCTTGTCGTCGTTATCAATGCGTTCGGCTATTTTTTTCTGCATTGCACTTGATGCCTCGGAACTAGCGAGGTCGCCTACAATTTCATCTTTCCGGCCCCGTCCTATCGTAACAGCTGATGCACTCAGCTTTTATCTGTTGTGCTGCCACTGTGTTCTTTTCAGTTACGGAGGCTGACATTCCCACAGGGCCACACGCTACAACACTCTGGGGTTACCAGTGAACACGCAGGAACACGAGAGGCTGGGGACCTGATTTCCCCTGCTATTTACCTGCTAATACTACCTAAACTGCCCAACGTAGGCAAACGCCCACACCCTGAGATTAGTCTCCTTGCCACCGCTAACTTCTAGCCGGGCAAAGGCGAACTTTTGAAAGGAACCACACTGTTTTACTGCTTATATTATTTACATCTCTTCACTTTGGTCGGACGGGTCGGTAAACTGAACTCTAAAATTGTTTTACTAAATTTGTTTCCTTTTTCTTTCCAGCTGGGTTTTTACCTTCGCAGTTTCGCATATAATCTTGGCAATTGTCGGGCTGGCGCTGCTGCATCGGTAGCCTGACGTGTGCATGGGCGACTTGCAGTTTCCTCGCTCCACATAGAGGTTATGCGAGAGATGCCGCGTGCTGCGCGAAGTACCGGTGCACTAGCGACCAAGTCGTGAAGTTGCGCAGCATAATGCACCGTGGGCGACTTGTGGCGTTCTCGATTCGCTTAGAGACGTTGCAGGAGATGCTACGGGTGCATGGCGCGCTGTGATTTCGCAACATTAGCGAGTGGGAACGGATTAGTGGGATTTTGATAACATAAACGCGATACGGTCGATACCGGCATATAGTTATTCATTTTGTGCTGGTGGAATCAGTCGGATTTTCGTACTTGTGCATTGGGAACATGTGCATGGCAGTTCTTTTGTTTGTGCTAATCGTGTTAGACCACAGAATATACGAACTAATTTGGGCTACTCATTGCTTAATGTCCTTTGCGTGAAAATTCCCTAAGCTTCGGCCCTGCAAGGTTTCTAGCTGGTATATGTTTTGGCCTACCGCTCTTACCACACGACACGGCGTGAACTTCCTACAGAACTTCGCATTTATGTTTCGCTTAAAGTCACTTGGGACAAAGTTGCGTTTGTACACCTCCTGGCCTGGTTCGAATGAGATCTCTGGACTTCTTTTATTGTAGTGCTTCGCGTTTTTCTCATATGCCTCGTGCATTTTTTTTTGCATGCTCTCCTTAATAACTTGTAATCTCTCCTTTCTTTGTAGCAGCTGCATTTCGTCGTCTTCCAAGGATGCCAGTTTCTTCGCCAACACGTAATCGGCCCCACTTTCGAACATGCTTTGTCCAAATAGAGCGTAATATGGAGAAACTCCGGTGGCTGAGTGAACTGAACCGCGCAAGGCACATTCAATTTCGGACAGGTGTTGGTCCCATTCCCGATGGTCTTCTTTCAGGAAGGCTCGTATCGCTGCAAGTACCGATCTGTTTACTCTCTCCGACGCGTTTGATTGCGGCGCATACACCGCGGTTTTTATGTGACGTATTTTGTACGCTGAGAGCATCTGCTGGAATTCCTGCGACACAAACTGTTTGCCATTGTCGGAATGAATGACTTCTGGGACGCCGTACGTATGAAAAATGTTCTGCACTAAGTACTGGATTACTGCTTTTGTTGTCGCCTTTTTCATGGCTTTCAGAAAGACGAATTTGGAAAAATGATCGAGCACTACGAATACATAGGCATTCCCCGCTTTGGATCGTGGATACTTCCCCAGGAAATCGATGTAAAGCTTCTGGAACGGTCGGCAGGTTACTACTTCTTTTCCCATTGCTGGTCGCAGCTGTACATTCTCTGCTTTTGTCTCCTTGCAGGTCGCGCAGTTTCGCACGTAGTGCCTTACTTGGTTTGCCATCCCCGGCCAAAAGTATAGCTGTCGCAGACGGCTGAGAGTTTTCACGATGCCTCCGTGCGCCGCCGTCTCGCTTTCATGTGCATCCGCGATCAGTGCTGCTGTCAGTGCTTCGGGAACCCACAGTTTCCACGAAAATTCGCTTCGGTCTTCTTTCCCACCTCCGGTTCGTTTGTAAACTACCTTGTCGAGGACTTTAACTTCCGGTAATTGCTCCTTGTTCTCTTCTACCGTTTTCACTAGCTGCTGATACTCCTCCGATTCGAACTCTGTGGTATCCATTCTCAAAAGTTGTACTTCGCTGATCCTAACAGCCTCTGCCGAACGGGACAACATGTCAGCTACGATATTTTGCGATCCCTTTCTGTGTTGGATTTCGAAGTTAAAGCCTTGCAGCTTGAGTGACCATCGTGCCAGACGTCCGTTCAAGTCGCGTAGCGACATGAGCCACTTTAAGCTTGCATGGTCGGTGATGATCGTAAATGGCATGAGTTCCACGTACGGCCTAAACTTCTTGACCGCTACCACTGCCGCTAAGCACTCTTTCTCCGTCACGCTGTAATTGATTTGCGCACCGTCCAGCTTTTGCGAATAAAACGCAATTGGACGTTCGTTCTCCTGGTCGTCACGTTGAAAAAGTACCGCGCCGATGCCCACATGCGACGCATCGCACTGAATAAAAAATCGTTTTTTGAAATCCGGGTGTACTAACACTGGAGCTGTGGTGAGTGCTGTCTTCAATTCTTCAAACGCTTTAGTAGCTTCCGGAGTCATGCTAAATTTCTTTCCCTTTTTCAGCGTGTCGGTTAGTGGTGCTGCTACTGCTGCGTAATTCTTTACAAATCGCCTATACCATCCCGCGGAGCCTAGAAATTTTCGTACATCGCGCGTTGTACGTGGTATGGAAATATTGTTTATTGCTTTCACCTTTGCTGGATCCGTTTTGATTGTGCCGCCCCCAACAATGAAACCAAGGTAACGCAATTCTTTAAAACAGAACCTACTCTTTTCTAGCCCTACGGTGAGGTTTGCTGACCGTAGACACTCTGCAACTTCTTCTATCCTACGCAAGTGTGTTTCAAAGTCTCGCGAGATAATCAGGAGTTCATCCAGGTAAATATATACGAATTCTTTCAGGCGTTGCGGAATTACTTTGTCCATAAGTCGACAGAGTCTCTGAGCGGCGTTGCATAATCCAAACGGCATTACGACAAACTGGTAGAGGGGCCTGCCGGGTACTGTAAATGCTGTGTACTCGCGGCCTTCTTCTTCGAGCTCAATCTGCCAGAATGCGTGTTTTAGGTCCACGCTACTAATATACCTGGTTTCGTCAATCCTGCTCAGGATGCCTTCAATATTCTGGATGGGGTAAGCATCTTTCACCGTTCGCTCATTCAATTTGCGCGCATCTAAACACAGTCTGTTTTTACCAGGTTTTCTTACTAATGTCGTGCGGTTACTCCACGGGCTCGCGCTTTCTTCTATCACCCCCAACCTCAGCATCTCGTCTACTTCCGCGTATAATAACTCCTGGACGGACATAAATAAAATACAATATTTTTCTCTCTACCCATATAGGTGACTGGTAAAGCCAATTTACCCTCAACTGCGTGTGACAGGCCGCTTGCCGTTTTGACGCGTGACCGATAAAACTGTGGTCCAATACCTAATTTCTGCACTAGCTTGTGACAATTTTTCCCCATTAGGCTAACCGATGCACCCGTGTCCAGCAGCCCCGACAGTTGTATGTCGTTGATTTTGATATCCGCATATACTCGCGGGTCTGTGGTATGCGCGGTGTTAACTGCTGCGGTCACCATTTTCCTTAAGTTTTTCCTTCGTTCGTAGCGGTCACGAGCCTTCTGGACTTTCTTGGATATCAAGCGAATACCACCTAGTTGATTCTGCTCGAATATTCTGTTTCGCGTCTTTATATAATTTCTTAATCGGTATTCATACGGTTCTAAGCTACTTGGAGTTTTATTGCTAGATCTCAACTTATTCAAATTTCTTAAATTGCATAATATTTTAATATGTTTTTCTTTCTTTTCAGCCGCTTCCTCGTCTTGCTGTTGCGTGTTCACACCTACTTCTCTGGTAACGCGGGCGTTTGGGTGGAGCGTGGCGTTCCCGTTCGCACCGCACTCCTCCTGCCGTTTCCCTTTCTACAATTGGGGCATTTAGGTGTCACCGTTTTCGGAAGTCCGCACTTGTAGCAGAATATATTTCGATATGTAGCGGTGCACTCCATATACGTGTGTCCTGTCTCCTTGCAATTCCAGCAACAGAGATGCTGACGTCCTTCGTTCTTCTCCTCGCTGAAGTTTCGCTCGTCGTCGATTGCTTCGACAGTACCACCGTCCAACTCGCAGTTTTCATCATCGGGCTCTTCGCCTGCCCACGCCTCGTGTACGTAATGTGGCTTCGTATTTACCTTTGGCAGGTTTATCGGTTGCGACGCGCGGAACTCTCGCTTCGGGAACGTCGCTTCCACTTCGTGGCACTCTGCCCTCAATTGCTCAACGTGATAAATTTGCATTGGGTACACCACGCGGGCTAAGCTTTCGCGTAAGTTGCGCTTGATGATTTTTAGCATATCATGCTCCGCGATCGGGCTCCTAAGTCGTGACCTGAGCTGTAACATCACGTGGAAAAATTCATCTATAGTTTCGCCTGGCCGTTGTTTTCTTTCTACCATCTCTCTCATGAGCTCGAAGTCGCTGGCATGTGATTGATACTGCCTCAATAACGCAAACCGCAGTGCGTCCCAATTCGGTGCGTCGTTCGTTTTTAAATACAACCAATACCAATCTCGGGCCTGCCCGCTCAACAAACAATGAAAATCGCGAAGCAACTCGGGCCATGGTACTTGGTATTGTGCTTGCAAGAATTCTATTCGAAAGACGAAGTCCTCGACCGACAAATGGCCTTTCATTCCGTCGAAAGAAATTCCCCAACGATCTATTTTTATCGCTCGATGTGTGCTGTAGTTCGAGCCGTGCATGCTTTCATGTGGCGTTGTTCGCCATTCACTCTCCGTGTGCTGCCTTGGCGCCCTCGGATACGCTCTTGCTACGTTCGGCTCAGCCTGCCTGCCTTCCGGCCGGATTCCCGTTCTCCGCGTACGACCTGTACTGCGCCTCACGCCCTGCTCCATCGCCACTACTGTTCGTCATGCCGCGTTTTGCTGTTTTGTTCGGTTGTGTTGTCAGCAGCTGCGCTACTTCCGCGCCGTTGAATGGTAGCCTATTTCTCTGCAGTCTTGTTACATTACGATCGTACTCATTGCCGTTCCTGCAACCTACCAGTCGCTTATTTACTGAACCAACCTGCGCCGTATCGAACACTGGAGCTAGCTGTTCTCGCATCATTGCCTCTTCCTGAACTTCCAAATGCCCGGCCCGACATTCGCCGACACTCTCCGTACTTGCCTCTGCTACTACCGATGAGCTCGGTGATCGCCTAGCAGCTTGGACTGGTCTTACCAGGTCATTAATATCTTTCATAAATTCAGCTAAACTTGCTCTCATCGACTCCTGCACCAAACTGGACATCTCGTCCTTGAGTGAGGCTCGGTAACTTTCGTGAGCATGCGCGAGCGCCACGTTAATTGCAGTTCGAATTTCGCTTGGCATTCCTGCGTTGCTATCTCTTGACATATTTAAACTTTCCCTAGCTGCTGACTGTGTGGATTGATTTAAATCCATTAACCCTGCCTCTTGGTTTCTTTCAGGTGGAGGGATTGCTACATTTGGCGGAAACGTTAAGTTTTTCGGAGGAAGCTGCCTCTGTGTCTTTGGTACGGCTCCTTGATTATGGACTTGCCCTGCCTGAGCCTGTGCTCCTGTTGCACCGCCCCCTATCGTGGCCGACAGATCTCTAATCTGAGGATTCGTGATGTTGGGTGAACGTTCTACCGGCATGTCGGATTGGCTACGCGTATTGTACTGATGGGCTATCCTATTGCTATCAAATCCTAATCTTCTTTGTATTGTTTGGTTTATCTTGTTTTTTCAGCACTGCTCATGCTATTTTTCGTCATCAATTACTTTCTTACTATTTCTGCTTTGATTATGTATATGGAACATTGGGGTGTACGTTGGCGGAATGTGTGCACAGTGCCTGACTACACAAATAATTACGAGTACCGGAACTCAAGCTATATCTTCCTGGTGCGTTTGTGGTGCAAACCCACTGGAATTACCCTCCCCTATCTGACACATACTCTCTCCTGTCCCGCCAATGCTGCGCAATGTCTCCTGTACACTGGGACATTGGACGCGACCAGAGTACACTTACGATGTCACTACTTTACACGGACTGACAATTGACTTGCACGGGATTCTGTCGTTGCGTATCGGGCTGATGCAGTTGGCTACGACATTGAACCAAGTCACCAGTTGACCCGATAGTCAGCCGGCAAATTCCCTGCTCTGACACTACACATTTGAACTGTCGACTCCTCCACAACTGATGTTCATTGGCATATAAGACTCTACAGCGGCGTAGTGTTTCGATGCATTTGCATTTGGCTTCAACAAGCCAAGCCACCAAACCTTGCCCTATGCCTATTACTGCTCGCTTATTGCCTCTGCACAATGCAATTCAACTTCATCACTATCAATTATTGAAACATGAGTGACGCCGCCATTTTATAATAAACTGGGCGCTTCTCAAAAATATTTAAGATAGGCAAAAACACATACGTCATTGGGCGCAATTTTCGTCCGAAAATGGGCGCCTCCTAAAACTCCTAAAAAAAAAATTGGGCGCCATTTTTGTAAGATGCACCTCTTTACAGCCTGAAAGGTGTTGTTTCGCTGTATGGGACGGAGTGGCAACGTTGCCGCGGCTAGCTCATCGGCCATCAGGGTCCGTCCTACCCGGCCACACTCGCCCGAGGGCTTACAAAAAAAAAAAAGAATTCATCGGAAATACCAGATGACTGAAACGGACACATGACATCACATACAACGCAGACGGATACCCCACAAAGACACACCAAGACTTCACAACGGAACAAGGAATCTCACGGAACCAGATGGTACGTTCCGGCAGCCTAGCCCTCCCAACCATGATGAGTCTCCAGACTTCATCCCACTGCAATACGACCCGTTGTCCTACGCTTACTTACTCATTATGCACACTTCCGCCTCTCGCACACCCTAAGCTACGAATTTAGCAGTTCATTAGCTTCAATAAATATCCGCAAAGAGTTAGTCTAATACTGTACTCTGTGGTTGCTTTATTTGAATTAACTATGTCAACTTCGCTGATCGCACCCTAGTCGCCGACAAAAACAAAGGGGTATTAGGTTCTATTTCAATTACATATATATTTATATATATCCATGCACATCTACACATAGTACCTCCCAAATCATTACAAATAAGTACATATAATTAGAAAAGTGTTGACAGAAAAATCTCAATATGTTTCATCAACACCAAATGAAACTACGCAAAAAGATCTCACCAAAACTCTTAACTACCATACGCAGTAAATTACATTAAATTTAGACCATGTGTGCACCTTCATTGCGTCTCAACAACACATTTCCTTTTCTTTTCCCACCAGATTTTGGTCGAGCAAGCATTTCGCAAATTTCCCGCTTGCCTATTACATACGCACTCGATACCCTTCCCTGTCACCTGAGAGAGCTCTCTAAAGGACTTGGTCGTAACTATTTCTTTTTTTTTTTTTTTTTTTGGAATGTTCTTATACGCGGGACGCAAAAGGTGTGTGGGGATTGAGATATGTGGACGGTCATTTAGGGGCGCATGGACTTTAAGACTAATTATTGACCAATAAAAATTTCTCGATATGCTTAAGTAAGATTTCTCAAATAAATAGAGTTAGTTCCGCAATGCTTCTTCTTCTCCTTTGCTCGCGATTTACAAGCTCAAAACGCGGATCCGATGGTGGATCAAGGGTAGGTACTGGACCAGATCCCTGTATTTCCTCCGCTTCTACGTAGACAAATTGGAAACGTGCGATACCAACGTCGCAAACATCAATTTCCGGACAAAAATATGTGTGTGTACAAAAAAGTAATGGAGTACAATAAGAAAAAAAATTAGGGAGTACAGAGACTCGTGGCTTATCTGTCTTTCGTCCTATGGCACTCGCTCTGAGTTCGTTGCACAGGGTGTCCGGCTCTTCTCTTGAGGTACCACATATACTGCCACGCTGAAATTAGCCTGCAATTGATTCACTTGCCCTGAGCTTCATGGGAATTTACTCACAGTCTCTGTTCCTGTGTTGTGCTACTTCTATCCTCCAAACTTGACAATTATGTGAATCTGTGCGTCTTTCTATCTTTTTCCATGACCTGCCGACAACACATTATTTTTGCTATACCCTACATGCACGAACTACTACTCAGCCTACCTTCCTCCGGGCGATCTGCTCTACTTATGCCGCTCCGCCGGGGCTTGCTCAATGGCTTCCGTATCCGCTATCGTCTTGCGCTTCTCTCTTATGCTGCTCTCTTGTAAACTCTTTCTTTTTCCTTATCTTTTTATTAATTTTGGCACACTTGCAAGGCCAGCGCACTTTTCACCGAAAACTTCTATATGTATATCTTTTTATTAATCTTGGCGCACTTGCAGGGCCAGCGCACTTTCTACAGGCACTTGTACACGTATTTTCTTTCTAATCTTTTTGGCCCATTTAGACCATGCAACCTCTACGCATAGACTCACTCTTCGCCTTCCTAATTGCTACCAGCATACCCCCAGTGAGCTAGCATATCAGGTGATACCCCCGTTTCCAAGATGCATCGCCTGATCTTGTCGTCGTTATCAATGCGTTCGGCTATTTTTTTCTGCATTGCACTTGATGCCTCGGAACTAGCGAGGTCGCCTACCATTTCATCTTTCCGGCCCCGTCCTATCGTAACAGCTGATGCACTCAGCTTTTATCTGTTGTGCTGCCACTGTGTTCTTTTCATTGACACTCCCACAGGGCCACACGCTACAAAAGTTCTCTTTTCTCCTCGGCTAAACATTTCCTCGCCTTTCTCTTTAGGTTTTCATACTTCACCCGTAGAGTTTTTGCTCCTCTTTTAACGCCAAACTTGATGTTGAACTCTTTGTCAACCTTGTCCCAAATTTTACTTTTCTGCTCCCACGTAACTGCGTCCGTTTTTTTATTTTCTATAACGTTCGCCTCTTTTTCTGCCATGCTCAGCAAAAAGCATTCCTCTTCTGTGCTAAAATTTTTCGATCTTTCCTTTCTTACTTTAATTTCACTCATTTTTTTCTTTTAAGCAGCTTTCGATTGCAAATTTCACAATTTTTGGTTTTTGCATTCAAATGTAAACAAATAAATCAGCTGTTTTATTTTCACATTGACAGCTAAAGTAACAGATCAAACGAAAAATCATTCACAATTTACACTTAACCCACAGATAGCTAACCAGCACATGGTGAAAACGAGAATTCATAACCGGCCGATAAACTACTAACCACCGGTTAACTATCTGCTGGTTAAGAGAGAAAATAACCGGACATTGAGAAAACGGCCCTTAGGCGCTTCAGCTCCCGCCTATAGTTTGTTCTCAGTACATTTATTTTTTTTGTCACATCTTCTTTTTCCGTTTCTGGATATTTTTCCTTATATTTTTCTACCAAGATTTCGTATGCTTGCGCCTTTTTATTTCTGTCACTGTATTCGGCGGATTTAATGTCCCACAAGCTGGGAAACTCGCGATATTTTTCAATAAATTCGGACAAAAATTGTTTTTCCGCCACGCTTGCCTTTTTTGCCGACATTTTCACGATGTTAACAGCACGACGAACAAAACGAAATGGCAATTTTGCTTTGTCCCTGCAATGCGTTAAAAATATCTAAACCACTTTGATATTTGGTCAAGCATACCATACATACAAATATTCTCTAACACATGCTCACGTTTGACTCAAACCATCCCTACCGGCAACTCAACTAACTTTTAGTGCACTATAAGCTAACTACTTCGCAACCATAGCTGACTATTCTTCGACTACTTTCAGTGGAAATGACTGACTTTTTTAACATTGCGATGTCCTAGGCAGTAGTCAGTCCCGATTACCCTTCGATGACTTTTCAACTAACTTAAAGTCGGTTACTTTGAAGTTAGCTAAAAGTTAGTTGTTTAGAAGTTAGCTAAAAGTTAGCTAATTTTTTAGTTATAGCTAACTAGTTTCATATAAAGCTATTCAACTAAACTATTAGTTGATAAGCTATTAATACGCTTTATTAAAATATGCTGTAGAATCGTTGCCTGTTTAACATAATATATCATCATATTTCCATAATTTGGCAAAAATATTTGGTTTTTGATCAATCTTTTCATTTCCTTCTGAGCAACTGATTGAAATTTTCCAATGCAAAAGTTTTTTGACAAATATATAAAACAAAAAAGAAAGAAAACAAACAGCTTGCTTTGATTTTTCAATTTCAATTTCACAATGCACATAAGTAAATGAAAAGTATTCAAAAAAAGCAAATAGCAAAAAAGAAGAAAGCAAACAGCTCGCTTAGATTTTGGGGCAGCTCTGCACTACATTGTAGTTAACTTATAGTTAGGTCATAAAAGTTAGCTATAAGTGCGTTATTTTCGTAGTCGACTACTGAATTGCTTATAGGGATTTGACCGGCCCCGACACATGCTCATTTCGATGTTTACACGTACACATGCTTGACTCAAGCATGGTCGGACCGGCCTCTACACGGTCAAAATACTGAAGCCAAACATGAGCATGTGTTAGAGAATATTTGTATGTATGGTAACACAGACACGAAGGGGAAATGACTGACCAAATAACAAAGTGGTTTAGATATTTTTCGATGCACGGCAAGTGTCAAAGCAAATTGACATTTTGTTTTGTTCGTCGCGCCGTAAACCACAGATGACTACCAGATATCCAACTCTCACACTAGCACTAAAAAATCACCAACACAATCACAAAATACACGATAGACTTTTTCCATATCTGGCTACCGGTAGCCAGGTATTCGGTTCTTCTGATATCGGTATTCCATCAGTATTAGACCAAACTTATATTAATGAAACAATTTGATTGTTATTTCAGTTTGAATATATGTGCTGATACTTTTTGTGTACATTAAATATTTTATTTTGTTGCTTTTGTCGCGTGGGAACCAGGTACTCGAAAACATCTGTAGTCGATAGCCGTGTCGTGCAATTTATTTGTATGCCCTATCAATTGTAAGATAGGAGCGTCAAATGCAAGATAGGAGCTATCCGCTGTATCAAATTCCCAACCCACTGCGAACAAATTTTTGAGGTTTGACAGTTGTTGGTCCGAAATGTAAACAAAGGAATTTTTGTGAATGCAACTCTGTAAGGAATAGAGGTCTGCATGAATGCATTTGAAAGAGCGATCAAGACATTCATTCGGGTTTGAATCATTCACTCGCATGTGCACTTATTTCCAAACACGTGTTGAATAGGCACATATGCCTTAAGAGTGAATGAGATAGCAAAACAATTGGGTAAATTGTAAGCGCAAGCACATTACTCACAAGCAGTGTACCCACTATTCAAATGTTTTGGTAAACAGAGTGCAATGCAGTGAGTGCACCGAGTATTTAAGGGGCTATACGCAATTAAGAGGCTGAGCTTATTTTTAAAGAATTTCTGATGGAAAGACGTTTTAGTGTATTAATTATAATTTCTATGCATATTGTGGCCATTTTAAACATTAGGGGTATTCCCGATCTGGAGCGAATGCAAAAGCAAAAGCAAAATTTTCCTTTTGCATTTTTATAATCGGGAACGACCGATTTGCGAAATCCATTCAAATGGTTTTGTCAAACAGCTGTTTTACTTGAGAGTTTAATAAAATGACACGAAACAGCGAAAAACAACAATTTTGCGACTTCTTATTTGAAAATGCAGCAAATGAAATCACCCGTAAATATTAAAGACACCATTTTTGGAAATAAAAAGTGAAATAAAAATCAAAATGATCAGCTGGTCGCTGTTAATACTCGTTGTTGGCAACTAAGGTCACCGATAAGTGGGACTTTTCAAGCTGGCAACTATGCTCATATTTTGCATCAAATATTTTCCACTAAACGCAATGGGTTCTGGTCTAGGAAAATTGTGACTTTAATGCAAAAGCAAACCAGTGTGTTTTGTTGTTGTGTATGCAAAAGGTGGAAAAATATTTTGCATTCGCTCTTTTGCATGACCAATTGCACCGGATCGGGAATACCCCTATTATTTACCGAAGAAAAGACTTTCGGACGATGCATTAATGCATTATTAACCGGCGCGCAGCAGCGGCTTTGCCAAAATTCTCCAGCTTACCATTCACTGCACCCACTTTACCCACTTCACTCACTATACTATACCGATACTTTGTTACATTCGTTTTGTTTGTTTCGATTGTAGCAAATAGAGCAAGATAACAAATGCTGCTCTTACTCTCTTTGAAAATAATGGCACGAGTGGGTATTAGTTTTGGTATTGAGAGGTTTTGTGAGTGTTTCACCCATTCAAATGTTTCACTCGTGCGCCGAGTGCAATGAAATGGGTAACAGTAGTGCACAGGCAAACCAAATGCATTCATGCAGACCTCTAGTAAGGAATTACAAAAACAAAATGCATTGCGAATCACACGCACGCTATGGTTGTATTCCTGAACGTCAGTTGCGCTGCATAAGTACAAAGCAGTATGTTCCTAAACGCAAACATAAAAACTTTGCACGTGCACCCTGTTCCTAAACGCAGGCATCAAGTTGTCGATAAGCATCGAATGCGCAAACAGCTCATCACAAATTTTGTTGATGCTTTGTGATTAGTTAGGTTATGTTTTTTCGGCTGTACTGAAACTTTTAGGAAGAGATTTAATTTCGCCTCCTTTTTCTCAATTTTACAATTAATTTAGAGTTGCTAGGAAGTTATTCGCTACTCAAATGCAAAAATGTTTTGAATAAGTAGTATTTATGTAGTTTTTTACAATTTCCATTTTGCAGAAGCAATGTTGAGCATAAAGTGCGTTCCCAAACTAAAAAGTGCTGCCAACCTAATTTATGCAATGCATCGCAGTAGCACTCAGAAAACAAATCAGTAGAGCATTGGGGGCGCAGCACTGCTTTGCATAAGTACGTTTAGGAATACAGCCTATTTGTGTGAGGATTTTTTCAAATAAAATGGAAAATTTTTGTTCCCTGGACGGACAGTTGGACGTCTGGATATAGTCTGTGCCGTAAACATCGTGAAAATGTTGGCAAAAAAAGCAAGCGTGGCGGAAAAAGAATTTTTGTCCGAATTTATTGATAAATATCGCGAGTTTCCCAGCTTGTGGGATATTAAATTAACAGAATACAGTGACAGAAATAAAAAGGCGCTAGCATACGAAATCTTGCTGGAAAAATATCCAAATAAATAAACCAAACACAACAAGCAAGTGAAAGAAATTAATTTTATTTATTTGTTTGAAACATTATAGTGTAATTTACTGTGTAAATAAAGGAATAGCTTCACCCATAAATATGTCTTTTTTTCTATCAAAGGCGAAATTAAAGCAAGTAGTTAATGATAAGTTGAATTATCCAGGCGCATGAAGTTCTGAAAATCGCTCTGCGCTAGTGCAAAATGTGCGATACAATCGTCCGTGTCACTCATCGTATGTTTGCACACCACAAAGAGTCGGAAATTATGAAGATTGAATGGCAATAGCGGGGTTTAGACGATCCTACATGTCGTCCAACATGGCTTGACGGCAGGAATAACAGGTACGTTCGTAAATGCAGGTTGGCTGCAAAAACTTATGTTGCATTAACGAACGCGATTCAGGATGGAAAGAGGTTTTAAAAAAAATGGAAATTTTTGTTCCCTGGACGGACAGTTGGACGTCTGGATATAGTCTGTGGATTCATTTCCTTCTCGCATTCGCACCACAGTGTTGATGGTTTAACGTACTCTGATAAATAAAATTAAACGTACTCTGGAAAATAAAACTCGTACAAAGAAATTGAATAACAAAGAAGAGTCAGACGTTGTGTTTGCTTTTTACGCCACGCAGAAACCAGGAATTTGCGTTCCCAAATACGCCACGTATTATACGTGTGAGCTTGCACGCATAGAGTAGAATAGAGGTCCAACTCTTTCAAGATGCGCTTGCGCTCACTAACACTAGCACAAAACGTCTCTTTTTCGCCTCACGTACGCGCTAATACTTGCAAAATTTACACATACCATCACATTATGCAGCTCTTTTCTAAGCGTAAAAAAACCTATCTGGGGTGAAATTCAATAAAACGAACCAACTGGGGTGAAATAGGACGCGACTGGGGTGCACCGGTGTTTATTCCTTCTGCTGTTCAATAAACAAATTATAAAATAAGGCATCTATCTATGTACGTGGGTATTATATTGCAGAAATTTCAATCTGAAATATGACTACAAGCAAAGAGTATGTTAGGTTAGGTTAGGTTAAAAAGGCTGTTTACTGCTGGCACTAAACCCACCCAGAGGCCGATGGCCCATTGTGATGCCTTATTGTATCTAAACCCCAGTAGATGGAGAGAGCCCAAACCCTTAGGTGTGGGTGAACCATCCTGATTTAATGGCGAATCTTGAAATATCCTCCAGAGGAACGCCAAGCTATCAAAGAACCGTTTTCCCACGAACCGTAGGCGACGTTCCTGTAGTGCTGGACAGTAACTTAGAAGGTGCTCAATAGATTATATTTCCTCTTCGTCTCCGCAACTGTTACAGAAGCCACTCCGTGGGATTTGCAATCGGTCGGCCATGACGCCTATGATGCAATGTCCGGTGAGTACCCCTGTGAGTATGCGGATGGAATGTCTATTTAGAGCAAGTATGCTCTTAGTTCTTTTTGCGTCTAGTTTAGTCTTGACCGTTTCCCACCAGGCTAAAGCTCCATAGGAGAGGAATGGTCTAATGATTGCGGTGTACATCCAGTGCACAATATGAGGTTGTAAGCCCCAGCGTTTCCCAAAAGCTCTTTTGCAAATATAGAATGCGTTGAGCCCCTTTTTCATTCTCTCTTCCGAATTTCGCTTCCAAGACAGCTTGGAGTCGAGAATTATTCCAAGGTATTTTGCTTCTTTTGATAGGGTCAAAGTAATTCCATCCAATTTTGGTATGGTGAACTTTGGTATCTTGTATTTCTTTGTGAACAAAACTAGCTCCGTCTTTGAGGGATTAACTCCAAGACCGTTCACTTTTGCCCACGTTGATAGATCCCTCAGTATGTTAATATAATAGAGTGCGTATCTCATACAAAATTTTGGCTGCGAAAATTTTGCACCGCGAGCTCAGCGGTGGAACCACGTTTTCCACTCATTTTTACTCTGTCACTCATCCTTTCAGAGAACCGCTCTGCTACAAGAAATCACAAACTCAAAGTAAATACAACGAGGGCTGTTAACTGGGTGAAAATTCTCAAATTTCATGGGAATTTGAACTCTTCTTTTACATATTATTAACAAAATGCTGATGTTTTGTATTATAGCATTTTGGAACTCAGCCATACTATTTTATTTATTGTTTTAAGTTTTTTATTTTGAATGAAAATCTGACTCAAGTGCCAATTCCCATGGGAGAATTTTAGGCATTTGAGAGAATTGACTTTGACAGAGTTTGCGCCCCTGATTGCACGACTCAATGGCTTGGTTCGTTCGTTTTTCGTACTCAAATGAGGCGAACGAGCATTTTTTGCGGCTGATTTTCGTATTTTGCATAGTGTTATGAAAGTCGTGTGCATGCAATGTTGCCAGATTTTTTTTTCATAAAACTGTAAATTTCCCAAAATAAAACTGTATTTTCAACCAAAAAACTGTTACCTTCAAAAACGAAAAGATTTTTGTGAAATTACGATCATAAATTACAAGCAAATTGCCGTATCGAAGCAGGGCTACAATGTAATCACAGGGTTACCGTGAAATTTTGTTTTAAAGCTGAAAAAAATTTAACATTTATTGTAATTTAAAAAAAAACCGAAAATTTTAAATACTGCATTTGTACTAGGAGGTAATTTTAAAAACTGTAAGCTTGTCCAAAAAACTGTAATTTACAGTTAAAACTGTGAATATGGCAACATTGTGTGCATGTCTCTTCTTCTGCATGTCGGCAGATCAGCCAACAAAATAAACGAAGAATCAGAGCGGTACACACTGGCTCGTTTGGCCGAATCACGTGGCAAAAATAAGTAAAATCAATTTTTTTGTTGAAAGATTTAGCAAAACGTTTATACGTATTGGATAGGGAATTGATTGTACTTTAAGAAAGTGAAAATTTCAACTTATTTGCATAAGTAGTTTGGTCTGTAGAGCTGGTCAAAGTTGACTGATTTTTCAAACACAGCAAAAAAACGAAATTTGGGAAAAAATTTTCATGTTTGAGTTAAAAAAACTGTGATACGGCTGCACAAAAATTAGATTTTTAAAATAGAATTGAATAAATTCGTTAATTTTAACAAAACCAAAATATCTAAAAAAAAAATGTTGAGTTTTTTTTTTTTATAAATTGCCTTTTTAATAACCTCCTTTTTAGCATTGATTTTAAACTTTGCGTTGAGTTTAAAAAAAAACTTCAAATTTCTTCAGAGCATGCTTACCAGGAGACTAATGACTGATTATTCCTAAAAATATATCCAAAAAATTGTCTGCATATTTTTGCATATTCGCGAGATAGAGCGATTTTTATCGAGAAGTCTACAGATCAGCCATGTCCGTCCGACTGCATTTCACAACTACCTTAAATTTTGAGCTAGACAGTTGAAATTTGGTGTACGACTTCCATTCATGTCGTTATAGTTAAAAATTAAAATTTTTTGGAACCAGCCTCCTGCCACGCCCACTTTTATTGAAATTAAATTTTTTCGGGTTTTTATATGAAAATTTGAAAAAAACGATCTTATTCGAATATGAAGGCAATACAATTAACTAAAATGCTTATATATTAATCATAGACTACGCCAATTTTCTTGTTTTTGAAAAAAAATATGACTTTTTGGTTTTTTGCTGTTGGAGCGTCACGAACTGTTTTGAAGATTATCACCATAAATTTGCTACCGTTTTTTTAATTTTGTACTTTTCTTTATAAAACCACCTCATATAACAAAGGACAGCTGCCCTTTTTTACCTAAATCAAGATACAGATGGCCTGAAGTAGCCTTTATTCTTTCTTACCTGTGGGTTTCTTAACTGGGGGATAAAATGAGACAGTAAACCTGCGATTCCCCAGGTCTTATTTTGTAAAGATACAAATGCTTAACCCTTTCTCAGATTCTCAAATTTTACCTGTTAATACCGTTTTTGAAATGCCTAATTATAAACAACAGAAAACCGATAAGGTTTCTTCAGAAAAATACAGCTGATCTAGGCTATGTACCGACAGAACGAAGACCTCTTCAACATGCTGGCGGCTTCATCGGACCCAATGATTTCATCTCTCAGACATGTGAGATCAGGAAAAGAGCTTGAAAAATGTTACTCTCCAGAAATGTTAAGTCTATTAGATAATTATTCCGATATTGAAGACTATTTTCAAGAGAATTAAATTTTATGTATATTTTTGAAGCTTTTTAAATATTTGTATTTTGTTGAAAAAAAAATCTTTAATAATGTTATTATTAAGAAAATAGGAGCATTTGATCAAATATATTGTTAAAACTTTTTTTTAAATATTAAATAAAAACAGTTTAACTTAATTGATCCTTATTGAATTTTTGACATCTCGTAAATAATCGAGATTTTCTACGATCTTAAGAACTTCACTTCTCCACATTATATGTTAGCCAGATGACACCCAGTATATAGTTTTGCCATTATAAATGCAAAATTTTTCTAAATTTTAAATATTTCCACATAATTGGGTATATAAAATATGCGTTTTCTTCTGCCTGAAGAAAAGCGAACTTCAACAAAAGATTCCGTCGCACCCTGTATATCCACACAAACAAATGGTGTCAATAAAGCTATAAGAATTTTCTGTAGAAAGCAAAAAAAGTTGTTCCGATATCTTTATCCGTTCAAAAGTTATGATTTTTGCAACGTGAAAAGACAAATCGAGCCACTGTGCGGCGCTCGTATAGACGATATTCCCGACAGCGCTGCTGTTTGATTCTGTGTTGTTGTTGTTTTTCATATGAAAGACAAAAAAATTCTTTGGCTGCTCTGCCATAAACGAACACAAGGAACTTCAATATACATACATATGTACATAAGCGTATGTCGAATTTCCTGCCATTTGCGTATATTTTGTTATGAATGAAATCTGCTTGCAGTTTCCAACTTGTTTTGAAATTTCAAATCGAAGTTAGACTTTTTATAAGCTTTATATTAACTTCACTTTCTGTCCGCGGTATGTCCGCGGTATGTCAGCGGTATGTCGTCAAATCTAGTAATCAATTTTTCACCCACTTCCCGACTACTTAGAGATCTGAAACTTTGCATACATGCCTAATCTAGAGCCCAATACACGAATCAATAAATTTTATGGGCGTAGGATAAGGGGCGTGGCACTTTTTTATAAACTCCAGATTTGTGTATAACTTTAGAACTACACATCACACATCAATGAAACTCGGTAGGAACTTACTACATATCCATATCCTTCTACTGAGAAAATAAGGGTGGCACTGGATAAGGGGCCGTGGCACCCCCCATACAAACAAAATTTTTGATCTCGATTAGCTTTGGAACTAAAGGTCGTGCAGCATTGAAATTTCGTATGCAGTCGCCTCTTGGATGTGTCGTCCCACTGGAAAAATTTTATGGGCGTAGGATAAGGGGCGTGGCACTTTTTTATCAACTCCAGATTCGTGTATAACTTTAGAACTACACATCACACATCAATGAAACTCGGTAGGAACTTACTACATATCCATATCCTTCTACTGAGAAAATAAGGGGGGCACTGGATAAGGGGGCGTGGCACCCCCATACAAACAAAATTTTTGATCTCGATTAGCTTTGGAACTAAAGGTCGTGCAGCATTGAAATTTCGTATGCAGTCGCCTCTTGGATGTGTCGTCCCACTGGTAAAATTCTATGGGCGTGGGATAAGGGGCGTGGCACTTTTTTATCAACTCCAGATTCGTGTATAACTTTAGAACTACACATCACACATCAATGAAACTCGGTAGGAACTTGCTACATATCCATATCCTTCTACTGATAAAATAAGGCGTGCACTGGATAAGGGGGCGTGGCACCGCCCATACAAACCAAATTTTTGATCTCGATTAGCTTTGGAACTAAAGGTCGTGCAGCATTGAAATTTCGTATGCAGTCGCCTCTTGGATGTGTCGTCCCACTGGAAAAATTTTTTGGGCGTAGGACAAGGGGCGTGGCACTTTTCAAGCAACTACACACTTGGGCTTCAGTTTATAATTATAGGTACACCACACATGAATGAAAAACGATAGGAACTTACTTGCCGCGCCCTGCTGGCAAAATAGCAACAACTCACCGCGTGACAAATATGCCACGAATATTAGGGTCGATCACTGCCGTATTATTTGTTAAATTGAGAATATGACATATGACGATAGGAAACACTGTGAATACCCTAAATATTGTGTACTGCTCTGCAAGTATAAAATTCTTTTTGCGAAAAATTTCAGAGCTCTAAAATTGAATTTATGGAAGACTAAAAAGTAGAAAATAAAATTATATAAAAAAAAACTTTTTAAAAATAAGCTTTAATGTACTAAAAAGTAGAAAATAAGTTGTTTCCAAGTCACCTGTATCTTACTATTAATAAAAGCTTGTGCGCTCAATATCCATATTCAAAATATCTTTCATTACTAGAATCTAATTGCAATAAATAATTTAAATAAAATATTGTGGTAACTGGTTGACAAATATTGAACACATGAGCGCTCCAAGCTTTTATTGATAGTAAGATACAGGTGACTTGGAAACAATTTATTTTCTACTTTTTAGTACATTAAATAAATTAAAGCTTATTTTTAAAAAGTTTTTTTTATATAATTTTATTTTCATTTCTTCCTTTGTGCGCTCAGTAGCAGACGAGCACACCCGAAATGCCAAATCAACGACGGTCAACAAAATGCTGTGAGCGGTAGTTCTTGTGTCCCCCTTTGCCGCGACCGAAATATGAATAAAATTATATAAAAAAAAACTTTTTAAAAATAAGCTTTAATTTATTTAATGTACTAAAAAGTAGAAAATAAATTGTTTTTAAGTCACCTGTATCTTACTATCCATAAAAGCTTGGGGCGCTCATGTGTTCAATATTTGTCAAACAGTTACCACAATATTTTATTTAAATAATTTTTTGCAAATAGATTCTAGTAATGAAAGATATGTTGAATTTGGATATTGAGCGCACAAGCTTTTATTGATAGTAAGATACAGGTGACTTAAAAACAATTTATTTTCTACTTTTTAGTACATTAAATAAATTAAAGCTTATTTTTAAAAAGTTTTTTTTTATATAATTTTATTTTCTACTTTTTAGTCTTCCATAAATTCAATTTTAGAGCTCTGAAATTTTTCACAAAAAGAATTTAAAACTTGCAGAGCAGTACACAATATTTAGGGTATTCACAGTGTTTCCTATCGTCAGATGTCATATCCTCAATTTAACAAATAATACGGCTGTGATCGACCCTAATATTCGTGGCATATTTGTGACGCGGTGAGTTGTTGCTATTTTGCCAGCAGGGCGCGGCAAGTAAGTTCCTATCGTTTTTCATTGATGTGTGGTGTACCTATAATTATAGACTGAAGCCCAAGTGTGTAGTTGCTTGAAAAGTGCCACGCCCCCTGTCCTACGCCCATAAAATTTTACCAGTGGGACGACACATCCAAGAGGCGACTGCATACGAAATTTCAATGCTGCACGACCTTTAGTTCCAAAGCTAATCGAGATCAAAAATTTTGTTTGTATGGGGGGTGCCACGCCCCCTTATCCTACGCCCATAAAATTTTACCAATGGGACGACACATCCAAGAGGCGACTGCGTACGAAATTTCAATGCTGCACGACCTTTAGTTCCAAAGCAAATCGAGATCAAAAATTTGGTTTATATGGGGGGTGCCACGCCCCCTTATCCTACGCCCATAAATTTTACCAGTGGGACGACACATCCAAGAGGCGACTGCATACGAAATTTCAATGCTGCACGACCTTTAGTTCCAAAGCTAATCGAGATCAAAAATTTTGTTTGTATGGGGGGTGCCACGCCCCCTTATCCGACGCCCATAAAATTTTACCAATGGGACGACACATCCAAGAGGCGACTGCGTACGAAATTTCAATGCTGCACGACCTTTAGTTCCAAAGCAAATCGAGATCAAAAATTTAGTTTATATGGGGGGTGCCACTCCCCCTTATCCTACGCCCATAAAATTTTACCAGTGGGACGACACATCCAAGAGGCGACTACATACGAAATTTCAATGCTGCACGACCTTTAGTTCCAAAGCTAATCGAGATCAAAAATTTTGTTTGTGTGGGGGGTCCCACGCCCCCTTATCCAGTGCCCCCTTATTTTCTCAGTAGAAGGATATCAATATGCAGTAAGTTCCTACCGAGTTTCATTGATGTGTGATGTGTAGTTCTAAAGTTCTACACAAATCTGGAGTTTATAAAAAAGTGCCACGCCCCTTGTCCTACGCCCATAAAATTTATTGATTCATGTATTGGGCTCTAGATTAGGCATGTATGCAAAGTTTCAGATCTCTAAGTAGTCGGGAAGTGGGTGAAAAATTGATTACTAGATTTGACGACATACATACCTGATTTGAAGTTAATATAAAGCTTATAAAAATGGCCCTCACTTCGATTTGCCGAAAATTTGAGTGATGCGCACTCTATTATATTAACATACTCTTTGCTACAAGCTTGGCAGCTTGCTGAAACTGCAAGAAGTCACATAAAATGATTTATAAGTATTATGAAGTGGAAAAATTGTCATTCATAATGTTGTTAATGTTATTTTTGTATAAGATGCAGTTTATTTATATTGCATTTGCAAGAGCAATTATTAGATTTCTTTGTCTTAAGTTTTAGAACTCCAAAACTTAAATTAGCCATTTAATTAAAATAGCTGAGTTATGTTAGCGCACTGTTTTTGGGTTTTATTAAAGCTATCCTTCAAGCAAAGCGTTTATCTCGGGCCTAAAACCTGGAGAACTGATCTTATTTAAGCTTCTTACAAACGCTTGGCAACTCAGATCGAGAGCAAACACACCAGACTTTTCAATCCATTTCCCTCACTCCTACTATCTATCACCTTCGGCTACACGCAGTGTTGCCAGAAAAAAATATCCCAAATCGTCAAAATATTTAAAAAAATCGTCATTTTAGGTCCTAAATCGTCATTTCAATGAAAAGTAAAAATATACTAGTATATTTTATTTCTGACTAAGGAAAATTATATAAAAGTTAAGATCAAGATTCAAACATTGTATTATAGGTATTATTCACAAGAAATTCATTAACAACTTCGTGTTTTTATTTTTCCCCGTTTATCCCCCTAAAAGCTTTCAGCTCCTTCGCCCACTAGGGCATTCCAGAACTCATCGGCACCCCGACTAGTAGAACTGACACCCCTGTCAACTTCACATTTTTAACTAATTATACAATATTATAAGGTTTATATTAGGTTCACATCCGGTATGTTTATATGTCGTCAAATCTAGTAATCAATTTTTCACCCACTTCCCGACTACTTAGAGATCTGAAACTTTCCATACATGCCTAAACACGAGCACCATACATGAATCAATAAATTTTTTGGGCGTAGGACAAGGGGCGTGGCACTTTTCAAGCAACTACACACTTGGGCTTCAGTTTATAATTATAGGTACACCACACATGAATGAAAAACGATAGGAACTTACTTGCCGCGCCCTGCTGGCAAAATAGCAACAACTCACCGCGTGACAAATATGCCACGAATATTAGGGTCGATCACTGCCGTATTATTTGTTAAATTGAGAATATGACATATGACGATAGGAAACACTGTGAATACCCTAAATATTGTGTACTGCTCTGCAAGTATAAAATTCTTTTTGCGAAAAATTTCAGAGCTCTAAAATTGAATTTATGGAAGACTAAAAAGTAGAAAATAAAATTATATAAAAAAAAACTTTTTAAAAATAAGCTTTAATGTACTAAAAAGTAGAAAATAAGTTGTTTCCAAGTCACCTGTATCTTACTATTAATAAAAGCTTGTGCGCTCAATATCCATATTCAAAATATCTTTCATTACTAGAATCTAATTGCAATAAATAATTTAAATAAAATATTGTGGTAACTGGTTGACAAATATTGAACACATGAGCGCTCCAAGCTTTTATTGATAGTAAGATACAGGTGACTTGGAAACAATTTATTTTCTACTTTTTAGTACATTAAATAAATTAAAGCTTATTTTTAAAAAGTTTTTTTTATATAATTTTATTTTCATTTCTTCCTTTGTGCGCTCAGTAGCAGACGAGCACACCCGAAATGCCAAATCAACGACGGTCAACAAAATGCTGTGAGCGGTAGTTCTTGTGTCCCCCTTTGCCGCGACCGAAATATGAAAAATGGCCCTCACTTCGATTTGCCGAAAATTTGAGTGATGCGCACTCTATTATATTAACATACTCTTTGCTACAAGCTTGGCAGCTTGCTGAAACTGCAAGAAGAAGTCACATAAAATGATTTATAAGTATTATGAAGTGGAAAAATTGTCATTCATAATGTTGTTAATGTTATTTTTGTATAAGATGCAGTTTATTTATATTGCATTTGCAAGAGCAATTATTAGATTTCTTTGTCTTAAGTTTTAGAACTCCAAAACTTAAATTAGCCATTTAATTAAAATAGCTGAGTTATGTTAGCGCACTGTTTTTGGGTTTTATTAAAGCTATCCTTCAAGCAAAGCGTTTATCTCGGGCCTAAAACCTGGAGAACTGATCTTATTTAAGCTTCTTACAAACGCTTGGCAACTCAGATCGAGAGCAAACACACCAGACTTTTCAATCCATTTCCCTCACTCCTACTATCTATCACCTTCGGCTACACGCAGTGTTGCCAGAAAAAAATATCCCAAATCGTCAAAATATTTAAAAAAATCGTCATTTTAGGTCCTAAATCGTCATTTCAATGAAAAGTAAAAATATACTAGTATATTTTATTTCTGACTAAGGAAAATTATATAAAAGTTAAGATCAAGATTCAAACATTGTATTATAGGTATTATTCACAAGAAATTCATTAACAACTTCGTGTTTTTATTTTTCCCCGTTTATCCCCCTAAAAGCTTTCAGCTCCTTCGCCCACTAGGGCATTCCAGAACTCATCGGCACCCCGACTAGTAGAACTGACACCCCTGTCAACTTCACATTTTTAACTAATTATACAATATTATAAGGTTTATATTAGGTTCACATCCGGTATGTTTATATGTCGTCAAATCTAGTAATCAATTTTTCACCCACTTCCCGACTACTTAGAGATCTGAAACTTTCCATACATGCCTAAACACGAGCACCATACATGAATCAATAAATTTTTTGGGCGTAGGATAAGGGGCGTCGCACTTTTTTATCAACTCCAGATTTGTGTATAACTTTAGAACTACAAATCACACATCAATGAAACTCGGTAGGAAGTTACTACATATCCATATCCTTCTACTGAGAAAATAAGGCGGGCACTGGATAAGGGGGCGTGGCACCGCCCATACAAACAAAATTTTTGATCTCGATTAGCTTTGGAACTAAAGGTCGTGCAACAACAAAGAAAGGAGTACAGCAATAACGTAGAAAGTACAGCATCGTCACCTCATCAAAGAACTGGTAAAGGGAAGAATAAGCAGACAGACATGGATGATCTCGATTTTAATACTAAATTTAAGTTAATTTAAAGTAACCTTTATAGTATATCTAATTATGATGGTAATAGAGATGCTTTACTTAGCTTTATAGAACGTATAGATTCAATGGTATTTATTTTAGAATGTTTTCCTGTTGAATATAAAACTTTATTAATGGGAACTATAAAAAATAAAATCATTGGTGGTGCGAGAAGATCCATTTTAATTAATGGTAATGCTGATACTTGGCCACTTATTAAACAAATTCTCATTGATAACCATGGCGAAAAATATTCTGTTGATGAATTAATTGACAAAATAAGAGCTTGCCGTTGTGACTCCACAATTGAAAACTTTTACAACCAATTAAACACTCTTTTGTGCCGTTTAAATAATGCATTGCACTTTAGTAATGATAGACTTCCAGAGGTAAATAGCGAAAGCAATGACAGAATTGCATTAAATTCTTTCAAACATGGATTACCTGAGCCTGTAAAGAGTATAATTGTTAGTAGAAATCCAAATAGCTTAAAAGAAGCTTTTGACATTATAAAATCGAATGGTTACTTAAAATACAACAATAACAAATTTTTTAACAACAATTCACAAACACAAAACATAAGTATAGAGAATGTAACAGAAATGTTCATGCAAATCAAGAGCGTAGACAGCAACATTACTACAACGGTAATCAATACGAACAACAACAAAGACAACAGAGTAGTAACACTTCTCAACAAATTTCTTCAGGACAGCCTAGACAAAATTACAATAACCGTTACCAATCAAATAGTTCACAAAATCGTTATCGCCAAATGGACAATAGTCAATCGAACCATTCAACTCAACGCAATATTAATAGCAACCAAAATTTGTATGGAAATCAAAATCACAGTTTTTTTAATCATGAACCCCCAATTGAGGCAATGGAAATAGGGGTAAACGAAAATGATCAAAATTTTCAACTTGGCGCTCACGAAAATTACCCTATATTGTAATACATACAGATGTAAAAAAGCTAAAAGCTTTTATTGATAGTAAGATACAGGTGACTTCGAAACAATTTATTTTCTACTTTTTAGTACATTAAATAAATTAAAGCTTATTTTTAAAAAGTTTTTTTATATAATTTTATTTTTTAAGTTCTTTCCAGAGTCCTTATATATTCGAAATATTTTTTTATCAATATTCTTCCATTGATGATTCTACATTTTTACTGATATATATTAGAAATAAATTTTTTAGTATTTAAAATAAATTATTTAATTTTTAAAAGAGAGCTTCACTGTTTAGACGATTTCTATATTTAGTTTTGTTCAAATTAACCTTTGAAAAGATTCCTTTAACATTTGCTGATGAGTTAGGTGGACACATGTGAGAAAAAAATTTTCGGTACAGCTGGGGAAAACAAAAGAAGAATCAGAGTATTTTGTATCAGGTTTTCCAAAAAGCTTGTATTATTTCCTCATTTTTGTGAAATAGTACATTTCGAAAATCGCAATTGTTAGCTCCCTAAACTCGTTGTTAATCGCTTGAGCAGTACTGTTTTCAATTAGGTTTCGAAAATCACAAAGAATATGTTCTGAAGAAATAATTTCTTTTTTTATAATTTTCTGCGGACTAATAAAAGTTAGGTTTCTTAAGACTTGATCACAGAAGTTGCATCGGCTTTTATTCCACGCGTGGGAGTGATAATTCGATTACTAAACACATTAGTAGTGCTAATCAAAAATGTTGGCAAAAATAAATGCTCATTAAGAATTAAGTGACTGACACAGAAGCATCATATGTATGTGTTAGTTTTGAAAAATGCTTTCACAATTTTTTCAATCGACTTAGAAATGTGCCATGTGTGAACTTTCTGCAGAGACATAAAGACATGCATATTACACATTCTCATGCTTAGCAAATGAAGCTGACGTTGTAGAAAAATACGCTTCAATTTGTATGAAATCAAGCAATCGATCGTACAACGAATTCCAAGGTAGAAAAGGCAGTTATCGTGCATTGCTCGTTCCTGAAAAATTGGGAACAGATGGATTTAAGATGTGTTATATTTGAAATTGAATTTTTTATCTTTACAAAATTTCAGAAATCGTCATTTCTGCCTTTGAAATCGTCCATCGTTATTTAGGCCCTAAAATCATCCAAATGACGACCGCGTCGTCCATCTGGCTACACTGGCTACACGACGAAGCAACAACAATGCAGTGGTGAACTCACAGCATAATGCGTGTGAACATAAAAAATGCAAATTCTCTGAGCGATCAAAAGAGTTGGACCTCTATTCTACTCTATGGACCGAATGTTAGCCTTTCGCTCGTTGTTTTTGTGCCTTTGTCAAGCTCGTGCTTACGCATGCATGCAACCTCACACGTATAATACGTGACGTAAAAATTGCCGCAAATTTCTAATCTCTGCGTGGCGAAAAAAGCAAACATAACGGCTGACGCTTCTTTGTTATTCAATTTCTTTGATTCAACGTACTCTGGAAAATAAAACTCGTATCCAAAAAATAGAATCGCACCCAAATCAGCAAAAAAGTACGGGGATTTTCTACCCTGTTCTTTGTCCTCTTTTACACGATACAATTTATCGCATGCAACTAGAAAAAAACGTGGTGGAGGGGAGAAAAGGCATGGTGATTGGAAAAGTTACTCAGGCAGCGGTTTGCATGCAACATTTCAACGTTTCCCTATGCTCGTATGCAGGACGTTTCGACTAGCAATAATCTCTAGCTTACCATTCGTTTTCGAAAATATATTGTGGAGACCGCTTATGTTATAATGAGCTGTTATTTTTGAAAGTGGAATAAGTCCACCTTTTAAAAAAATTTAGTTAATGGTCATTTTAGTAAGATATAGACACCTTCTTTCCATATTTATAATCAAACATTCAATTGGTGTACGATTTTTTATAAAGTAAGCAAAAATATTTTGGCTATAAAATGTTATCGCAAAAATATTTTTTTTTAAAGTGGAATAAGTCCATTCCTAATTACTATAAGTGGAATTATGGAAACAGCATTAAAGGAAAACAATCAATTATATACCGCTCAAGACTATTATTATGCAATAAAAACTTGCCGGAAAAAAGTAGCTTCATTTTGTATGAAATGGAAAAGAAGATTTTGTTTCGACCAAATCTTTAGAAGAGACATTGTACAGTGGCTAAAAGTAAGCTGGATGAGGTTTAAAAGGGATGAACTGCACAAAATTTTTTTTACAAAACTTCTTTGGAAGAAAATGCTCCATTCAAAGCAATTTTTTTTGACAAAAAGGAAAACCTAAAAACCTCAGAAAAATTACTCTGTTGCCACTGCATATGTAAAACTTCGAAACCTATAACATGAGAGAAATACAACGATATGATGAGTTTGCTGCCTTACATACTACCTATTCACCATGAATACTTCATTATGCTAACTGTGAAGGAGAAATAAGTTTAAAATATAATTTTTTTTATTTTTAGTTATTATTATACATGGGAATTTACATTTTATTTACATCGTCTTTTTAATATGGCTGAAATTAATTTTTAATAAACGGTATTCATATGTTTAAAAGTCTTCAATTTAATTATAATTTTTTACATTAATAAATCCACTTCAATAAAACAAACGTCTATACAAATATGGACTTAAATTTCATCTTGATTTTATTTCTAATAATATGTTATTTTTGAAAGTGGAATAAGTCCATTTGGAGCTAAAAAAATCGGTTATTTCTTTAAATATTTTCAATTATTATTATTTCATTATAAAATTTAAAAGGTGTCTACTGTTAAAAGCATCACTCGAATTGATTAACGTTTTCAAATATTTTTGAATTAATTCAAGTGCAAACCCTTCAATATCTCGCAATAACAGAAAATGGACTTATTCCACTTTCAAAAATAACAGCACATATTATGTTAATGGGCTCTGCGCACCTCTTAAGAAATAAGAGGCAAATTTATAGTAAGCACCTATAGTCTGTCGCTCTTCAAAGCTGCCAACAACATCGACAATAAACTGGAACCCGTCACAGCTATACAGCCACTTTTTATAGAAATGAGCACAAGAGCAAAGCTGTTGTGGATTCCAGGACATGCAGATATTTTTGGAAACGAACATGCTGACAACGCGGAAAAACTCGCAACAAAATTCCCTCTTCATAAGTATGTACATACATATATGCCATGCTCCAAAAAATCATTCAGGAAGATTGCAGCTAACCACTTTGAATTTGAAAATATAAACAACGATTGGGGAAATTACACACAAAGTTACAAAGTAATAAATCGAACAAGACAACCTGTACATTTCCCCACAGCAACAACAGCCAAAATTAATAAATGCTTCATTCAGCTTGCATATGTAGTTTGGGACATACCTTTACCACACACATATATGTATATGTACATATATACATCTGCTGAAAAACACACCTCGACCACTATGCCAGTTCTGTAGCGCTTCCATACTAACAGTAAAATATATCCTATCCCAATGTCCTTCCCTCTTCATAGTGCACTTCTCTTCTTTTCAAAATAATAATCCTTTCGAGCTCCTTCATAATCCAACTGAGCACAACATAGACTATTTATAATTTGTTAACACAACTAAAATTGGTAGATGTAATATAATTTTAAAATATTTACCATAAGCCGATAGCCCTGGCAGCTAATGTTTGTATTTATTATAATTTATAACTGTAATAAATAAAAATAATAATAATAATATTATCCGGGTTAACATGGTGGACACTTAGAATTGCGCTACTTTAATAGTGAACTATGAATTACGGCTGATTGTATTTAGGAGTCATTTGAATTGATAGTGTGTCATATACAATTTTTCGAAGAGATGGTGGGTGTCGATTTGATATTCGCGGGACTTTTCCAGGATTTTGCGAAGTGTGTAGATCTGGTCGATGGTGAACTTGTCAGGTCTAAATCCACACTGATAAGGTGCAATCATTGTGCTGGCCAAACTTTTGCTAAATTATCTGCGACATTATAATTTATCCTTGGATGTTCACAAATTCACAAATCTCCTCAAAAATGTCATTCCCAGGTGGAGTTGCTTTAATTTCGAGGATTTTTCTCTTTTCCAGTAACTTCCTCTTTCCACAATCTTTTGCCTTTTGGCAGGCGGTTCACCGCTCTGGCATATCTTTAACCCTACAAGTCATACAACATTAATATTCTGTATTCTGTTAGTATTTAGTCGTACATACATACATACATAAATATATACATATATACATTTTTACAATATTTTAATTTTATATATACATACATATGTTCATATACATACATAGATTTAAGGGAATGGGACAAACAAAATTGGAGGTCCATGAGGAGCGAATGGGGGTCGTGACTTTAATTTTGGCCTTCCACAATGGAGTAATCTACATATGTATATAGACAGAGGTAGTTTTGTAAGGACCTACATTTATGCCTTATTAAGGCTCCTACGAATATATAGGCATCTCGTTTAATATTATATACGAGCAAAGACGGCCAAAAGAAAAACCAAAACCAAGAAAAAGGCAGACATGCAAGGAAAAGCACTGATACTATCAGAGCATCAGTAATAGCTACCCTATAAGCAATTCAGTAGTCGACTACGAAAATAACGCACTTATAGTTGACTTTTCAGTAGTCGACTACAAAAATAACACACTTATAGCTAACTTTTATGACCTAACTATAAGCTAACTACAATGTAGTGCAGAACTGCCCCAAAATCAAAGCGAGCTGTTTGCTTTCTTCTTTTTTGCTATTTGCTTTTTTTGAATATTTTTCATTTATTTATGTGCATTGTGAAATTGAAATTGAAAAATCAAAGCAAGCTGTTTGTTTTCTTTCCTTTTTGTTTTATATATTTGTCAAAAAACTTTTGCATTGGAAAATTTCAATCAGTTGCTCAGAAGCATAGTGTAATAATATCAAGTGAACCAGATAGCTTGAAGCATAGTGTAATAATATCAAGTGAACCAGATAGCAATGACATTCTATTCTCGTACCCTAGCTTGTCAGTTGCGTTGTCAAAAATATTAACCCGTTTTCAGTTTGTGTTTTGAGTTTGCGTTTGAAGAAAAAAGTTAAAAGAAAAAAATATCAATGCCGAACTCTTGCTATTTGTGCAAAAGCACTTACGATGCAGCGGTGCCGATGTTTTCGCTGCCAAAGGATGAAGATTTGCGACGAAAATGGTTAAGAGTATGCAATACCACTTTTTCATTCTCAGCGCGTATTTGCGCTAACCATTTTGAGGAGAAGGAGATCTTAGGCAGTAAGAAAAGGCGATTGGGACCATTTGCGGTTCCCTCAAAACAATTGCTGGTTATTAATACTTTCATTACTGAAAATAAAAATTGCATGGTAAAAATGTTGAGTAACTTTTTTGTACTAATGTCTCGGATGGGTTAAGACATATAACGAAGAAGGAGAAAAGAAAAATCAAAAAATTTTTTGACAAGCTAGGGTACTTCAAGCTATCTGGTTCACTTGATATTATTACACTATGGCTTGAAGTACCCTAGCTTGTCAAAAAATTTTTTGATTTTTCTTTTCTCCTTCTTCGTTATATGTCTTAACCCATCCGAGACATTAGTACAAAAAAGTTACTCAACATTTTTACGTGCCAAACAATTTTTATTTTCAGTAATGAACCAGCACGTGTGTTACATATTTTATAACAAATAGCGTTTATAAACCAATTGTTAATCTTTTTTTATCTCGTTAAGACCTCCTGAACTTCGCATTGTCCCAAAGAAATACGTCTTGATTTAGTCTACTAGTCAAATCTTAGGACATTCCAAACTTTTCTTGCAGATATTTATACAGCAAATTTATGGAGGTATTCGTTATTACCACAAGAGTTGGCCATTGATGTTTTTTCTTTTTACTTTTTTCTTCAAACGCAAACTCAAACTGAAAACGGGTTAATATTTTTGACATCGCAACTGACAAGTAAGGGTACGAGAATAGAATGTCATTGCTATCTGGTTCACTTGATATTATTACACTATGCTCAGAAGGAAATGGAAGCATTTATCAAAAACCAAATATTTTTTGCCAAATTATGGAAATATGATGATATATTATCTTAAACAGGCAACGATTTTACAGCATACTAGTTTAGTTGAATAGCTTCATATGAAATTAGTTAGCTATAACTAAAAAAAATTAGCTAACTTTTAGCTAACTTCTAAACAACAAACTTTTAGCTAACTTCAAAGTAACCGACTTTAAGTTAGTTGAAAAGTCATCGAAGGGTAATCGGGACTGACTACTGCCTAGGACATCGCAATGTTAAAAAAGTCAGTCATTTCCACTGAAAGTAGTCGAAGAATAGTCAGCTATGGTTGCGAAGTAGTTAGCTTATAGTGCACTAAAAGTTAGTTGAGTTGCCGGTAGCGTAGTAACAATTAAAGAAACAAGTAAGGAAGCATCAGTCGGGTTTCACCGACAGAGTAATACTCTACACCAAGTATCCGATATTCCCCCGCCGATTTTCTTGTATGGCATGTAGGACCGATATCTGAACTTATTTAAATTTCTTTAAAGTTTTTGAACCATGCAGAAACTTGAGAAATAATCGCCTATTTTTAGAGGATTTTCATTGGACAAATTACTGCAGAAATGAACCAATCGCTAGATGTGTTCATCTTTGCAACACTTATAGTTCGTTTTTAGATTTTAATACTAGAGAAGAAAGTTTTAAGCTAAATTTGCTTAAAATCTTTAATTAAGTTCCTAAATATATACATATTTATAAATACATTGTCGTAGTCTATAAGATAATTATTCTGTAGACTGAAATAAAAAAAATAAATCTAAATGCCAAAAATCATTGCATTAAATGAATAATTAAACAAATTAAAGCCAATTTACTGAAAAAATCCCGAGGTAGTGGAACTTACAGGCCCATTGTAGTCGTGTCCTTCAACCGATTTGAATAATTTTAACACTTTACCTAACCCGAGGTTCACAGTGACTGTGGACCAAATTTGGTTTAAATCAGACAACTCCTTCTTTCCATTTTTTTCGAACACGCAGACAGACGGACGGACGGACGGACGGACGGAAAACCGGAAATCAAAAGAGAAAGTGTTTCTGATCATTTCTATATACATATGTCTATAGTACCTAAGAAAGCTCCTTTAATGCGTTACAATTTTCGCGCAAAGTTATTATACCCTATTACCATAGGTGTAGGGTGTATAAAAACATTTTCAAGACGACTCAAATGTGTAGTAGCAAAAATTACGATAATTTTACATAGTATTACTACGCTTTATTGAAAAAAACTTTAACATTAACCATACAAAATTATATTAAAAAAAAACTTTTTAAAAATAAGCTTTAATTTATTTAATGTACTAAAAAGTAGAAAATAATTTGTTTCCAAGTCACCTGTATCTTATTATCAATAAGAGCTTGGGGCGCTCATTTGTTCAAAATTTGTCAACCAATTGATTCAATATTTTATAAAATTTATTTTTTGTAAATAGATTGCAGTAATGAAAGGTAAGTGTGAATATAGATTTTGAGCGCCCAAGCTTTTATTAATAGTAAGATACAGATGACTTGGAAACAATTTATTTTCTACTTTTTAGTACATTAAATAAATTAAAACTTATTTTTAAAAAGTTTTTTTTTATATAATTTTATTTTCTACTTTTTAGTCTCCCATAAACACTCGCGTGTTTATGACCTTCTTTTTGTAAATTTTTAAATTTTTCCTATATATATACATAAATATTTGTGAATTTAAATGAGTGTGAAAATTAAAATGAAAAACAAAAAGTTGAAACACTGCGGGGATTCGAACCCACGACACACCGAATGCAAGCGCGGGGCTCTAACCACTGGGCTACGGTATCGGAACAACACTAAGTATGCTTTGCTCCGCTCATGCAAAACCTATTCACCGCGCTCAACTATAAACATGTCGAGAATTCTGCCACACACAATTACAGATGACTACCAGATATCCAACTCTCACAATAGCGCTAAAAAATCACTAACACAATATACAAAATACACGATAGACTTTTTCCATATTTGGTTACGGGTAGCCAGGTATTCGGTTCTTCTGATATCGGTATTCCATCAGTATTCGACCACACTTATATTATTGAAACAATTTGATTGTTATTTCAGTTTGAATGTATGTGCTGATATTTTTTTTGTTGCTTTTGTCGCGTGGGAACCAGGTACTCGAAAACATCTGTAGTCGATAGCCGTGTCGTGCAATTTATTTGTATGCCCTATCAATTGTAAGATAGGAGCGTCAAATGCAAGATAGGAGCTATCCGCTGTATCAAATTCCCAACCCACTGCGAACAAATTTTTGAAGTTTGACAGTTGTTGGTCCGAAATGTAAACAATGGAATTTTTGTGAATGCAACTCTGTAAGGAATTACAAAAACAAAATGTATTGCAAATCACACGTACGCTATTTGTGTGAGGATTTTTTCAAAAAAAAATGGAAATTTTTGTTCCCTGGACGGACAGTTGGACGTCTGGATATAGTATGTGCTGTGAAGTATAGTCTTAACTTGAACACAACAAAGTAGGGTATAATCACCGTCAAACTATAAAGCAAACGAGAATTACAAACCACATATTTTACTTTGTGATTAATAGGCATGCTTTTGTTGAAAATCACGTCCTTCTTCTTCTGTCTGCGCTCTGATTGGCTATTGCAATTTCGCTAATAACTTTGTTTAGAGTAAAAATTATAATATTTTTATGATTGATTCATGTATTGTCATGGTGTTTACGCATGTATGCAAAGTTTCAGATCTCTAAGTAGTCGGGAAGTTGGTGAAAAGTTGATTACTAGATTCCACTACATAGTACCTGATGTGAACCTAATATAAAGCTTGTAAAAACGACGTGCTTTCTTTTGATAGCACTAAATAAATAAAATTATATAAAAAAAAAACTTTTTAAAAATAAGCTTTAATTTATTTAATGTACTAAACGGTAGAAAATAAATTGTTTTTAAGTCACCTGTATCTTACTATCCATAAAAGCTTGGGGCGCTCATGAGTTCAATATTTGTCAAACAGTTACCACAATATTTTATTTAAATAAGGTGATTTAAAAACAATTTATTTTCTACTTTTTAGTACATTAAATAAATTAAAGCTTATTTTGAAAAGTTTTTTTTATATAATTTTATTTTCTACTTTTTAGTCTTCCATAAATTCAATTTTAGAGCTCTGAAATTTTTCACAAAAAGAATTTAAAACTTGCAGAGCAGTACACAATATTTAGGGTATTCACAGTGTTTCCTATCGTCAGATGTCATATCCTCAATTTAACAAATAATACGGCAGTGATCGACCCTAATATTCGTGGCATATTTGTCACGCGGTGAGTTGTTGCTATTTTGCCAGCAGGGCGCGGCAAGTAAGTTCCTATCGTTTTTCATTGATGTGTGGTGTACCTATAATTATAAACTGAAGCCCAAGTGTGTAGTTGCTTGAAAAGTGCCACGCCCCTTGTCCTACGCCCATAAAATTTTACCAGTGGGACGAAGCATCCAAGAGGCGACTGCATACGAAACTTCAATGCTGCACGACCTTTAGTTCCAAAGCTATTCTATTTAAACGATTTGGTTTGTATGGGCGGTGCCACGCCCACTTGTCCACTGCCCGTCTTATTTTCCCAGTAGAAGGATATGGATATGTAGTAAGTTCCTACCAAATTTCATTGATGTGTGATTTGTAGTTCTAAAGTTATACACAAATCTGGAGTTGATAAAAAAAGTGCCACGCCACTTATCCTACGCCCATACAATTTTACCAATGGGACGACACATCCAAGAGGCGACTGCATACGAAATTTCAATGCTGCGCGAGCTTTAGTTCCAAAGCAAATCGAGATCAAAAATTTGGTTTATATGGGGGGTGCCACGCCCCCTTATCCTACGCCCATAAAATTTTACCAGTGGGACGACACATCCAAGAGGCGACTGCATACGAAATTTCAATGCTACACGACCTTTAGTTCCAAAGCTAATCGAGATCAAAAATTTTGTTTGTAAGGGGGGTGCCACGCCCCCTTATCCAGTGCCACCTTATTTTCTCAGTAGAAGGATATTGATATGTAGTAAGTTCCTACCGAGTTTCATTGATGTGTGATGTGTAGTTCTAAAGTTATACACAAATCTGGAGTTTATAAAAAAGTGCCACGCCCCTTATCCTACGCCCATATTGATTCATGTATTGGGCTCTAGATTAGGCATGTATGCAAAGTTTCAGATCTCTAAGTAGTCGGGAAGTGGGTGAAAAATTGATTACTAGATTTGACGACATACATACATACCTGATTTGAAGTTAATATAAAGCTTATAATAAAACGCATTGACACCTTCTTAAATCGAAAGACACAAATTAATCGTAGCTTTTGATATATGACGACAAACTGATAATGGTAAAGTTGCCGAGTCGAAGAAGTAGTTAACGTAGCGAAAATTCAGGTGTCCGGTTAGATTAAATTTATATTTCATGGTATCAGTTATCTAATAATCCTCTTCTTCTACATAATATACAAATCCATACACAAATAATTTGCATTTATTATTTACATAACCTGTACATTTTACATTACAATGCATTATGTGAGTTATTGGACCTTTTGATTCTGTGCAATCCAAGTGATAAAGGACGAGACCTGAACAAACACCGAAGGCGAATTCTTCTGTCCACACGGTAGCTTTCCCCATGAAACAATGCCTATTAGAAGAGTTTGGCTACCGCTCGTTTGTACTAAAGGACCACCTGAGTCTGAGGTACAAATGCCAATGCCTCCAGTAAGTGGGCCAGTGCAAAGGTTTGTGGAATGCACATCGGATCCCTTAACGCCAAGAGCACTCTCGCATGATGTTAAACTTATTATTGGAACGGTTGCTACTTGAAGTTGGGTGGGATAAGAAGCCACCGAAGTAGTCGACGTTGAACCCCAACCATATAAATTGGCATTGCCCGAAGGTGCTACACCACTGGCTGGCAAGTTTACAGCCTTCACAGCAGCCGTCCACTGAAAGGCGGTGGGAGTATAGATCAGACCGATATCGTAGGGCGAGGTGCCACCGGTATAGAGCTCGTTCACCACGTAATATGAAATGGAACGCTTTTGTGTCGTGCTCGCAGTGCCAGCCACGTTATTGCTGCCAGCGACGAGAGTGCTGCTCAACACTCCTTGCTGGGAAGTCAAGCAGTGAGCCGCCGTCACCACCCAGTTCAGGTTCAATATGCTGCCCGCACAGTAGTGCACACCGCCCTGCTGAATAGACACAATGTACGGGGCTGCATTGGTGGCTGCGTTAGTACCACCAACAACTCTGCCCTCAGCCGCTAAGCCATTCACGAAGTAACCGCAACCAAGCACACAAAAGAAGAAAAAAACTGTACCACACCAGGAAGCCTCACAACCAACCATTATGACTTGAATATTGACTCTATCTAGAATTCAACTTTCACAAACTTTTTATATGTGACAAATATGCGCACTCCCAATTGATAAGTAAATTTAATTAGCGCCGCATGCTTAAAATTTGGTAGAAATTTGCAAAATATTTAAATTTGTATTATAAGCGCCACAAGCGTACATATACATAAGCATGTATAAACTATCTGCACTACTTCTTGGAAATAACTAAATGTATATTTTCATTTATTCTTACAAGAGTTAGGAGAAAAAATTTCTTTGTATCACCAATACCTTATCAGCGCACCTCACAATAACATTTCATTATCACTCGAAAGATAACAAATTTGTTGAATGAAAACGTGTATGTACATATATAAAATAATCGCATAAATGTAAGTAAGTAGATTCCATTTCTAATTAAACTTAAACTGGGAAAAATGTCTGTTCTTAATTGAAAATTATTTCATCTTTGTCGGTAGAGTAAGGTTCTCAAAATACTCGCTCCAAGCTCACTGTGGATAAGTTGTGCGTGTTAGATAATTTGAAATTATATACATATTTGTATATATCCAACCCGTAGGCGAGGGTTTAACAAAAACTTAAAAGAGAATAGACCTCTTATCTCTTTCTTTGCTAACTTTTAGCTTAATTTTTGGCGAGCAGTCTCGCAGCGAGACTTGATGAAGTGATTTTCGATGACTGCAAATTATGTGACGGGCAGCTTGAGCTCGTTGTCGAGCATGTGTACGTGGAGATCTTGCGATCGCGCGGCTTTCGGGTCAGCAAGTATGTGCCTACATATATTTTAAAGCGGAACTTTTTGGACAGACACGCAGACGCTGTGTATATAGCAATAGAATCTGTTCTCGCCGTGGGGGTGTCGGGGGTGGTGTAATCAATGAGTGACAGAGCGCTCTAGCCACTTGGCTATCACAGTATGTACATACATATCTCATTTGGTTGGTAAATTTGGTAAATTTCAGCTCTGCTTCGTAGGAACTTGACAGCTCAAGTGATGACGTAAGACAACGAACGCAATAAGAGTGGAGTTCTAATGATGCGTGCGTGCGTTCAATTTCGGCAATGCACAAATGCGTAAAAATTGCGGCAAATTTGAGCTGTTCCAATGCACAGAATGCGTGCGTTCCAAAAAGAGTCACCACATTTCGGCAATTTACAACTTGAGCAGTAGTAAACATTCTTAAATAATTTACAGAACATATTTTGAATCTATTTTATAACTGCTATAACTAATAATAGCCCAATTCACAATCTTGTGCATTTGAGATTGCAAATGTGTTCAATAGCAAACATTTGCCGTCAATTGTGAACAGTGATTTTACATTTAGCTAGCATCACTTTTTGCAAAACACAAAACTCACAGCTGATTGCCACAAAAACAGCTGATTCACAAAAACTGAAATTATTTTCTACTTAAATTGTTGACTTCTATAAGAACTATGTATAAAGCAAGTTTTAAAGAACAATTAGTGGACTCTTTGATAGACCAAACTGCTGAAGAAATTTTATTCAACGAAGGTAAGAAAAATTTCTTTTGAAAAATTCACTCAATAAAAATTTTTTTCACCAACGTCATGCTCAGTCCACTTTTTGTTTGGCTTTTCTATTTTTATGCCTGAAACACAATTGCGACCACAACGCAGACCGCTGCGGTATTCCGCATTTTGGAACGAGTAGTCTTATGAGAACGTCAGGAATGGAACAGAACGGCCGACGACCATCGCAAAACGCAGCGACCGACGATAGAACTGGTTCTAATTTCACGCTGCGTCCAATTTAGGGTTGCATTTTCCCAACAGCCGCAGTAATGATTTCATTGAACTTCATTACAGCTGCTTATAAGTTTTCTATTTTTAGAAATTTGAGAGACTCCTCGTTCTGGCTAATTTTTAGTGACCAAAGGAAACGCGACACGTTGGTCAAGTGGACAAACGCTTGGCTGCTGAAACGGAAGACCCGAATTCAAATCTCAGGCGAGGCACATAACATCTAATAGAATAGAGTACAATTATTTTTTTTTATTATTTTTTTTTGCATAACAGACCTGCCGAATCAGCATTGCTGCTACGGCCGTCATTTGGCCGACATGCCGTCCTAGGACATGCCTACAGATAAAAGATACAAATAAGTCAACGGCCGTTTGAGCGGGCTATGATTTGATAATTATACGCCGATTTAATATCAAGGAATGAAAAAGTTTTAGTTTTTATTAATGAAAACATTTGACGCAGTACAAAAGAAAATTCAAAGAGCAAGTGAACAGAAATTTCTCAAAGTAATTTCTCACATCAGTAGTGATGTCAGATATGCATATTGCTATCATTTAAGGTGCCGTCAGACGGTGCAATGCAAGTGCTTGCAGATTGCATTGGAATAATTTTGATTTCGGAAAGTGATTGCAGTGAGCAGTCAGACGGTGCAATGTAAGTGCTTGCAGAAAGCGATTTTTTGATTGCAGCAAGTAGAATTGCATACAATCACTTTTCGGGTGGTCAGACGATGCAATCTGCAATCGCTTGCTGCAATTATTTGAGCGCTGTGGTGCTGTGGGGCACGGGTTCTAATCCTACCGGCGGCAAAAACTTTTTATTATATTTTATTGATTTCAGTTTTTTTGAACGTTTTTTTATGGAGAATTTTCTCGTCTTTTCGAGGTACCGAAAATTGGTACGCCTTAAGCATTTGAGTCGCATACACCGTTTTCGTCGACGAAAACGGAATCCCATACATTAGCTACGAAAAATTTTAAAAACACTGAAAATTTTTCGTAGCTAATGTATGGGATTTCGTTTTCGTAGAACGGTGTATGCGACTCAAAGGCTTTACGCCAGAGCATACCCAATTAGTGGCCCCATATCTATACCGGTCGACGGAGAAAATTGTGTGCAACACCCATTACCCAAACAAATAATCTCTTGTCGATTTTGAAAAATCAGCCACAGAATGTAGTGTCGTCGACAATGTGATAGTGTTGCCGACGAAAATCTTTGTATTCGATTTTATGAGGTCTGTTGATATTAATTCTCTTCTTATCAGGTGGTTATGAGGTTGGACTAGATTTGGACCTAGGCCTCCCGCATCAGCGACCAAGTATGTACTTGTCTACTGAGCCACCGCGGCGCCTCCATTGCTATTTCCATAAGTTTTTACAGCAACACTCGGCATGACAAAATATACCCCATGTCATAACTATATGTTAAAACAGAGATTACCCTTTACAGACTTTATAAAGTGTACTTTTGATTTTTTTTTTAAATTAATAATTTCTTTAAGAAATCTTTTTAACCAAACATAAACATAAAACATTAATGTGGTTACACAACAAAAAAACCAGAAGTATTCTTTACGAAATCTGTAAAATGAAATATTCGTTTTTTATAAAATTTTTGTGTGTTCTATTAACTTATTACAAGAAAAATGTAAAACTTACTCGTAATATATAGTTATAATATGGGGTGTAGATAAGATTGAAGCAAACTCTCAAACCGCTTAAGGAAGAATTTTCATATCCGGCACACACACACATGTTTTTCGATCGAAAAACCATTGAAAAACATTCGTTCGCTTTCCTGCAATCACAAATATTGCAGTGACCAGTCCTGCAATCTGCAAGCGCTTGCTGCAACTGATTTGATTGTATGCAACGATTGCATGAACTAGTCAGACGGTGCAATGCAAGCATTTCCGTGCAATCAAATCAATTGCAGCAAGCGCTTGCACGCAACCACTTTTCGGGTGGTCAGACGATGAAATTCTACTTGCTGCAATTAAAACGATTGATGGAAGCACTTGCACGGTGCAATGCAAGTGCTTGCAGATTGCATTGGAATAATTTTGATTTCGGAAAGTGATTGCAGTGAGCAGTCAGACGGTGCAATGCAAGTGCTTGCAGAAAGCGATTTTTTGATTGCAGCAAGTAGAATTGCATGCAATCACTTTTCGGGTGGTCAGACGATGCAATCTGCAATCGCTTGCTGCAATTATTTGAGCGCTGTGGTGCTGTGAGGCACGGGTTCTAATCCTAGCGGCGGCAAAAACTTTTTATTATATTTTATTGATTTTAGTTTTTTTTGAACGTTTTTTTATGGAGAATTTTCTCGCCTTTTCGAGGCACCGAAAATTGGGACGCCTTACGCCAGAGCATACCCAATTAGTGGCCGTATATCTATACCGAAAAAATTGTGTGCAACACCCATTGCCGAAACAATTAATCTCTTGTCGATTTTGAAAAATCAGCCACAAAATGTAGTGTCGTCGACAGTCTGATAGTGTTGCCGACGAAAATCTTTTTATTCGATTTTATGAGGTCTGTTGAAATTAATTCTCTTCTTATCAGATGGTTATGAGGTCGGCCTAGATTTGAACCTAGGCCTCCCGCATCAGCGACCAAGTATGTACTTGTCTACTGAGCCACCGCGGCGCCTCCATTGCTATTTCCATAAGTTTTTACAGCAACACTCGGCATGACAAAATATACCCCATGTCATAACTATATGTATGTATAACCATTTTTCTTGTTAACAGTTCATACAACTAGCAAAGATTTATTTAAAAATGGAGATTACACTTAACAGACTTCATAAAGTATACTTTTGATTTTTTTTGAAATTAATAATTTCTTAAGTAATCTCTTTTACCAAAACATAAAACATTAATGTGGTTACACAACAAAAAAAAAACAGAAGCATTGTAAAATGCAATATTCGTTTTTAAATAAATTTGTGTGTGTTCTATTAACTTATTACAAGAAAAATGTAAACCTTTTACTCGTTATATATAGTTATAATATGGGGTGTAGATAAGATTCAAGCAAACTCTCAAACCGGTTAAGGAAGAATTTTCACATCCGGCACACACACACACATGTTTTTCAATCGAAAAACCATTGAAAAACATTCGTTCGCTTTCCTGCAATCACAAATATTGCAGTGACCAGACCTGCAATCTGCAAGCGCTTGCTGCAACTGATTTGATTGCATGCAACGATTGCATGAACTAGTCAGACGGTGCAATGCAAGCATTTCCGTGCAATCAAATCAATTGCAGCAAGCGCTTGCACGCAACCACTTTTCGGGTGGTCAGACGATGAAATTCTACTTGCTGCAATTAAAACGATTGATGGAAGCACTTGCACGGTGCAATGCAAGTGCTTGCAGATTGCATTGGAATAATTTTGATTTCGGAAAGTGATTGCAGTGAGCAGTCAGACGGTGCAATGTAAGTGCTTGCAGAAAGCGATTTTTTGATTGCAGCAAGTAGAATTGCATACAATCACTTTTCGGGTGGTCAGACGATGCAATCTGCAATCGCTTGCTGCAATTATTTGAGCGCTGTGGTGCTGTGGGGCACGGGTTCTAATCCTACCGGCGGCAAAAACTTTTTATTATATTTTATTGATTTCAGTTTTTTTGAACGTTTTTTTATGGAGAATTTTCTCGTCTTTTCGAGGTACCGAAAATTGGTACGCCTTAAGCATTTGAGTCGCATACACCGTTTTCGTCGACGAAAACGGAATCCCATACATTAGCTACGAAAAATTTGAAAAACACTGAAAATTTTTCGTAGCTAATGTATGGGATTTCGTTTTCGTAGAACGGTGTATGCGACTCAAAGGCTTTACGCCAGAGCATACCCAATTAGTGGCCCCATATCTATACCGGTCGACGGAGAAAATTGTGTGCAACACCCATTACCGAAACAAATAATCTCTTGTCGATTTTGAAAAATCAGCCACAGAATGTAGTGTCGTCGACAATGTGATAGTGTTGCCGACGAAAATCTTTGTATTCGATTTTATGAGGTCTGTTGATATTAATTCTCTTCTTATCAGGTGGTTATGAGGTTGGACTAGATTTGGACCTAGGCCTCCCGCATCAGCGACCAAGTATGTACTTGTCTACTGAGCCACCGCGGCGCCTCCATTGCTATTTCCATAAGTTTTTACAGCAACACTCGGCATGACAAAATATACCCCATGTCATAACTATATGTTAAAACAGAGATTACCCTTTACAGACTTTATAAAGTGTACTTTTGATTTTTTTTTAAATTAATAATTTCTTTAAGAAATCTTTTTAACCAAACATAAACATAAAACATTAATGTGGTTACACAACAAAAAAACCAGAAGTATTCTTTACGAAATCTGTAAAATGCAATATTCGTTTTTTATAAAACTTTTGTGTGTTCTATTAACTTATTACAAGAAAAATGTAAAACTTACTCGTAATATATAGTTATAATATGGGGTGTAGATAAGATTGAAGCAAACTCTCAAACCGCTTAAGGAAGAATTTTCATATCCGGCACACACACACATGTTTTTCGATCGAAAAACCATTGAAAAACATTCGTTCGCTTTCCTGCAATCACAAATATTGCAGTGACCAGTCCTGCAATCTGCAAGCGCTTGCTGCAACTGATTTGATTGTATGCAACGATTGCGTGAACTAGTCAGACGGTGCAATGCAAGCATTTCCGTGCAATCAAATCAATTGCAGCAAGCGCTTGCACGCAACCACTTTTCGGGTGGTCAGACGATGAAATTCTACTTGCTGCAATTAAAACGATTGATGGAAGCACTTGCACGGTGCAATGCAAGTGCTTGCAGATTGCATTGGAATAATTTTGATTTCGGAAAGTGATTGCAGTGAGCAGTCAGACGGTGCAATGCAAGTGCTTGCAGAAAGCGATTTTTTGATTGCAGCAAGTAGAATTGCATGCAATCACTTTTCGGGTGGTCAGACGATGCAATCTGCAATCGCTTGCTGCAATTATTTGAGCGCTGTGGTGCTGTGAGGCACGGGTTCTAATCCTAGCGGCGGCAAAAACTTTTTATTATATTTTATTGATTTTAGTTTTTTTTGAACGTTTTTTTATGGAGAATTTTCTCGTCTTTTCGAGGTACCGAAAATTGGTACGCCTTAAGCATTTGAGTCGCATACACCGTTTTCGTCGACGAAAACGGAATCCCATACATTAGCTACGAAAAATTTGAAAAACACTGAAAATTTTTCGTAGCTAATGTATGGGATTTCGTTTTCGTAGAACGGTGTATGCGACTCAAAGGCTTTACGCCAGAGCATACCCAATTAGTGGCCCCATATCTATACCGGTCGACGGAGAAAATTGTGTGCAACACCCATTACCGAAACAAATAATCTCTTGTCGATTTTGAAAAATCAGCCACAGAATGTAGTGTCGTCGACAATGTGATAGTGTTGCCGACGAAAATCTTTGTATTCGATTTTATGAGGTCTGTTGATATTAATTCTCTTCTTATCAGGTGGTTATGAGGTTGGACTAGATTTGGACCTAGGCCTCCCGCATCAGCGACCAAGTATGTACTTGTCTACTGAGCCACCGCGGCGCCTCCATTGCTATTTCCATAAGTTTTTACAGCAACACTCGGCATGACAAAATATACCCCATGTCATAACTATATGTTAAAACAGAGATTACCCTTTACAGACTTTATAAAGTGTACTTTTGATTTTTTTTTTAAATTAATAATTTCTTTAAGAAATCTTTTTAACCAAACATAAACATAAAACATTAATGTGGTTACACAACAAAAAAACCAGAAGTATTCTTTACGAAATCTGTAAAATGAAATATTCGTTTTTTATAAAATTTTTGTGTGTTCTATTAACTTATTACAAGAAAAATGTAAAACTTACTCGTAATATATAGTTATAATATGGGGTGTAGATAAGATTGAAGCAAACTCTCAAACCGCTTAAGGAAGAATTTTCATATCCGGCACACACACACATGTTTTTCGATCGAAAAACCATTGAAAAACATTCGTTCGCTTTCCTGCAATCACAAATATTGCAGTGACCAGTCCTGCAATCTGCAAGCGCTTGCTGCAACTGATTTGATTGTATGCAACGATTGCATGAACTAGTCAGACGGTGCAATGCAAGCATTTCCGTGCAATCAAATCAATTGCAGCAAGCGCTTGCACGCAACCACTTTTCGGGTGGTCAGACGATGAAATTCTACTTGCTGCAATTAAAACGATTGATGGAAGCACTTGCACGGTGCAATGCAAGTGCTTGCAGATTGCATTGGAATAATTTTGATTTCGGAAAGTGATTGCAGTGAGCAGTCAGACGGTGCAATGCAAGTGCTTGCAGAAAGCGATTTTTTGATTGCAGCAAGTAGAATTGCATGCAATCACTTTTCGGGTGGTCAGACGATGCAATCTGCAATCGCTTGCTGCAATTATTTGAGCGCTGTGGTGCTGTGAGGCACGGGTTCTAATCCTAGCGGCGGCAAAAACTTTTTATTATATTTTATTGATTTTAGTTTTTTTTGAACGTTTTTTTATGGAGAATTTTCTCGCCTTTTCGAGGCACCGAAAATTGGGACGCCTTACGCCAGAGCATACCCAATTAGTGGCCGTATATCTATACCGAAAAAATTGTGTGCAACACCCATTGCCGAAACAATTAATCTCTTGTCGATTTTGAAAAATCAGCCACAAAATGTAGTGTCGTCGACAGTCTGATAGTGTTGCCGACGAAAATCTTTTTATTCGATTTTATGAGGTCTGTTGAAATTAATTCTCTTCTTATCAGATGGTTATGAGGTCGGCCTAGATTTGAACCTAGGCCTCCCGCATCAGCGACCAAGTATGTACTTGTCTACTGAGCCACCGCGGCGCCTCCATTGCTATTTCCATAAGTTTTTACAGCAACACTCGGCATGACAAAATATACCCCATGTCATAACTATATGTATGTATAACCATTTTTCTTGTTAACAGTTCATACAACTAGCAAAGATTTATTTAAAAATGGAGATTACACTTAACAGACTTCATAAAGTATACTTTTGATTTTTTTTGAAATTAATAATTTCTTAAGTAATCTCTTTTACCAAAACATAAAACATTAATGTGGTTACACAACAAAAAAAAAACAGAAGCATTGTAAAATGCAATATTCGTTTTTAAATAAATTTGTGTGTGTTCTATTAACTTATTACAAGAAAAATGTAAACCTTTTACTCGTTATATATAGTTATAATATGGGGTGTAGATAAGATTCAAGCAAACTCTCAAACCGGTTAAGGAAGAATTTTCACATCCGGCACACACACACATGTTTTTCAATCGAAAAACCATTGAAAAACATTCGTTCGCTTTCCTGCAATCACAAATATTGCAGTGACCAGACCTGCAATCTGCAAGCGCTTGCTGCAACTGATTTGATTGCATGCAACGATTGCATGAACTAGTCAGACGGTGCAATGCAAGCATTTCCGTGCAATCAAATCAATTGCAGCAAGCGCTTGCACGCAACCACTTTTCGGGTGGTCAGACGATGAAATTCTACTTGCTGCAATTAAAACGATTGATGGAAGCACTTGCACGGTGCAATGCAAGTGCTTGCAGATTGCATTGGAATAATTTTGATTTCGGAAAGTGATTGCAGTGAGCAGTCAGACGGTGCAATGTAAGTGCTTGCAGAAAGCGATTTTTTGATTGCAGCAAGTAGAATTGCATACAATCACTTTTCGGGTGGTCAGACGATGCAATCTGCAATCGCTTGCTGCAATTATTTGAGCGCTGTGGTGCTGTGGGGCACGGGTTCTAATCCTACCGGCGGCAAAAACTTTTTATTATATTTTATTGATTTCAGTTTTTTTGAACGTTTTTTTATGGAGAATTTTCTCGTCTTTTCGAGGTACCGAAAATTGGTACGCCTTAAGCATTTGAGTCGCATACACCGTTTTCGTCGACGAAAACGGAATCCCATACATTAGCTACGAAAAATTTGAAAAACACTGAAAATTTTTCGTAGCTAATGTATGGGATTTCGTTTTCGTAGAACGGTGTATGCGACTCAAAGGCTTTACGCCAGAGCATACCCAATTAGTGGCCCCATATCTATACCGGTCGACGGAGAAAATTGTGTGCAACACCCATTACCGAAACAAATAATCTCTTGTCGATTTTGAAAAATCAGCCACAGAATGTAGTGTCGTCGACAATGTGATAGTGTTGCCGACGAAAATCTTTGTATTCGATTTTATGAGGTCTGTTGATATTAATTCTCTTCTTATCAGGTGGTTATGAGGTTGGACTAGATTTGGACCTAGGCCTCCCGCATCAGCGACCAAGTATGTACTTGTCTACTGAGCCACCGCGGCGCCTCCATTGCTATTTCCATAAGTTTTTACAGCAACACTCGGCATGACAAAATATACCCCATGTCATAACTATATGTTAAAACAGAGATTACACTTTACAGACTTTATAAAGTGTACTTTTGATTTTTTTTTTAAATTAATAATTTCTTTAAGAAATCTTTTTAACCAAACATAAACATAAAACATTAATGTGGTTACACAACAAAAAAACCAGAAGTATTCTTTACGAAATCTGTAAAATGCAATATTCGTTTTTTATAAAATTTTTGTGTGTTCTATTAACTTATTACAAGAAAAATGTAAAACTTACTCGTAATATATAGTTATAATATGGGGTGTAGATAAGATTGAAGCAAACTCTCAAACCGCTTAAGGAAGAATTTTCATATCCGGCACACACACACATGTTTTTCGATCGAAAAACCATTGAAAAACATTCGTTCGCTTTCCTGCAATCACAAATATTGCAGTGACCAGTCCTGCAATCTGCAAGCGCTTGCTGCAACTGATTTGATTGTATGCAACGATTGCGTGAACTAGTCAGACGGTGCAATGCAAGCATTTCCGTGCAATCAAATCAATTGCAGCAAGCGCTTGCACGCAACCACTTTTCGGGTGGTCAGACGATGAAATTCTACTTGCTGCAATTAAAACGATTGATGGAAGCACTTGCACGGTGCAATGCAAGTGCTTGCAGATTGCATTGGAATAATTTTGATTTCGGAAAGTGATTGCAGTGAGCAGTCAGACGGTGCAATGCAAGTGCTTGCAGAAAGCGATTTTTTGATTGCAGCAAGTAGAATTGCATGCAATCACTTTTCGGGTGGTCAGACGATGCAATCTGCAATCGCTTGCTGCAATTAGTTGAGCGCTGTGGTGCTGTGAGGCACGGGTTCTAATCCTAGCGGCGGCAAAAACTTTTTATTATATTTTATTGATTTTAGTTTTTTTTGAACGTTTTTTTATGGAGAATTTTCTCGCCTTTTCGAGGCACCGAAAATTGGGACGCCTTACGCCAGAGCATACCCAATTAGTGGCCGTATATCTATACCGAAAAAATTGTGTGCAACACCCATTGCCGAAACAATTAATCTCTTGTCGATTTTGAAAAATCAGCCACAAAATGTAGTGTCGTCGACAGTCTGATAGTGTTGCCGACGAAAATCTTTTTATTCGATTTTATGAGGTCTGTTGAAATTAATTCTCTTCTTATCAGATGGTTATGAGGTCGGCCTAGATTTGAACCTAGGCCTCCCGCATCAGCGACCAAGTATGTACTTGTCTACTGAGCCACCACGGCGCCTCCATTGCTATTTCCATAAGTTTTTACAGCAACACTCGGCATGACAAAATATACCCCATGTCATAACTATATGTATGTATAACCATTTTTCTTGTTAACAGTTCATACAACTAGCAAAGATTTATTTAAAAATGGAGATTACACTTAACAGACTTCATAAAGTATACTTTTGATTTTTTTTGAAATTAATAATTTCTTAAGTAATCTCTTTTACCAAAACATAAAACATTAATGTGGTTACACAACAACAAAAAAACAGAAGCATTGTAAAATGCAATATTCGTTTTTAAATAAATTTGTGTGTGTTCTATTAACTTATTACAAGAAAAATGTAAACCTTTTACTCGTTATATATAGTTATAATATGGGGTGTAGATAAGATTCAAGCAAACTCTCTAACCGGTTAAGGAAGAATTTTCACATCCGGCACACACACACATGTTTTTCAATTGAAAAACCATTGAAAAACATTCGTTCGCTTTCCTGCAATCACAAATATTGCAGTGACCAGACCTGCAATCTGCAAGCGCTTGCTGCAACTGATTTGATTGCATGCAACGATTGCATGAACTAGTCAGACGGTGCAATGCAAGCATTTCCGTGCAATCAAATCAATTGCAGCAAGCGCTTGCACGCAACCACTTTTCGGGTGGTCAGACGATGAAATTCTACTTGCTGCAATTAAAACGATTGCTGGAAGCACTTGCACGGTGCAATGCAAGTGGTTGCAGATTGCATTGGAATAATTTTGATTTCGGAAAGTGATTGCAGTGAGCAGTCAGACGGTGCAATGCAAGTGCTTGCAGAAAGCGATTTTTTGATTGCAGCAAGTAGAATTGCATGCAATCACTTTTCGGGTGGTCAGACGATGCAATCTGCAATCGCTTGCTGCAATTATTTGAGCGCTGTGGTGCTGTGAGGCACGGGTTCTAATCCTAGCGGCGGCAAAAACTTTTTATTATATTTTATTGATTTTAGTTTTTTTTGAACGTTTTTTTATGGAGAATTTTCTCGCCTTTTCGAGGCACCGAAAATTGGGACGCCTTACGCCAGAGCATACCCAATTAGTGGCCGTATATCTATACCGAAAAAATTGTGTGCAACACCCATTGCCGAAACAATTAATCTCTTGTCGATTTTGAAAAATCAGCCACAAAATGTAGTGTCATCGACAGTCTGATAGTGTTGCCGACGAAAATCTTTTTATTCGATTTTATGAGGTCTGTTGAAATTAATTCTCTTCTTATCAGATGGTTATGAGGTCGGCCTAGATTTGAACCTAGGCCTCCCGCATCAGCGACCAAGTATGTACTTGTCTACTGAGCCACCGCGGCGCCTCCATTGCTATTTCCATAAGTTTTTACAGCAACACTCGGCATGACAAAATATACCCCAATACATAACTATATGTATGTATGTATAACCATTTTTCTTGTTAACAGTTCATACAACTAGCAAAGATTTATTTAAAAATGGAGATTACACTTAACAGACTTCATAAAGTATACTTTTGATTTTTTTTGAAATTAATAATTTCTTAAGTAATCTCTTTTACCAAAACATAAAACATTAATGTGGTTACACAACAAAAAAAAACAGAAGCATTGTAAAATGCAATATTCGTTTTTAAATAAATTTGTGTGTGTTCTATTAACTTATTACAAGAAAAATGTAAACCTTTTACTCGTTATATATAGTTATAATATGGGGTGTAGATAAGATTCAAGCAAACTCAAACCGGTTAAGGAAGAATTTTCACATCCGGCACACACACACATGTTTTTCAATTGAAAAACCATTGAAAAACATTCGTTCGCTTTCCTGCAATCACAAATATTGCAGTGACCAGACCTGAAATCTGCAAGCGCTTGCTGCAACTGATTTGATTGCATGCAACGATTGCATGAACTAATCAGACGGTGCAATGCAAGCATTTCCGTGCAATCAAATCAATTGCAGCAAGCGCTTGCACGCAACCACTTTTCCGGTGGTCAGCCGATGCAATTCTACTTGCTGCAATTAAAACGATTGTTGCAAGCACTTGCATTGCACCGTCTGACGGCACCTTTAGGCTCAACAGGCCGTTTGCCGAATTTTGTTTACAGAGGCGTTCAATTGTATAGAAATTGAACTGCCGACGACCGTTGATTGCAGTTTGTTTACTGCGGCAGGCCAAAAAAACGCATAGTTCTGCGAACGTGGTCGGTGTTTTGTTTCAGGCATTATTAGAGAGCTCTCAGAATAGGCATATTCAGGCGCGGGAATTCGAGTGGCTATTGCCCAAAAAAGGGATAGCTGATGGGCGCGGCAAAGATTAAATATTAAAAACTTGAATTTTATTTGCTGTTAAATGAAATATATATAAATGTAGAATAAATTGAAAAAAGTATAATTCTTTGCGTTAATTTTTTAACTTTTTTGGTATGCTCAATTAGCGCTGAAATGAGCGGCTAATTGTGTCATAAAAGGGGGACATGAGGGGGCCCGATTGCTGGATGCCTGCGGAAGCCGTGAACTGAGCGTATGTATGTGTGAGTGGTATGTAAAATATTTGTAAAAGGGGTGACTAAAATAGGCCAAGCCACTAAGGCAGGGAGGGCAGCGCAACAACAAAAACATGGCAGAAAGAAACAACGGAAAAGAAAGTTTCTGGGCGGAGTGGCAGGTTTGGATGGAAGGATGAAGAGATGCATTTCTTTTGTTTATTGAATTAATTTTTAGAGTGTGATATTGGATCGTTTGGTTTATTTGGATTTGTTGTTTTGTTTTTGTTTTGAATTTAATTTGAGTTTTGCTTACTGCCTCTGACCAGTTATGGCGGGTCGAACTGACCACCCCTGACAGCCTGAGCTAGCCGCGAAACGGTGTAGCCATACCTGGAAAGCCACCGGAAAAAAATCAGCAAAAATACGGAGGGAGTAACAAATATTCTCGGAGAATTGCCAATTCATCGCGAGAAGTTGCGCCGCGCAAAGGAACAATTTTAAAACAAAATCCCTTCGTATTAGATGTTATGTGCCGGACTGAAAGTTAAACCCAGGCCCTCCATCAGCGACGTAAACTTATCTAGCTTATTTAAATATGTGTACTTAAACTACTTATTTTAGGCTAAGCGATGCTGCTTGCGCCGCCTACTAATCCCTAGCACCAATGAAATTGGGGTAAGGGCGGTGCCACACGGCACTGCAGATTCGTGAACTCGTAATGCCCCTCTTGGATACGGCGCAACATAAATCCATAGTTTGATTGTTCACCAAAGTTATATTATAGTAAATGCACGCTCAATTGCATATGTACATATGTACATATTTTTCATACAAGAACTTCACTGATACATACCTACATATATGAATATTTATATACCACGCAATTACGGAAATTTTTCTATGCCATAAAAAAACAATAACGCTCGTTGCAGTACGTGCCTTTATTAGCTTCCCTCGTTTGCATCTGCTGCATGCCAAGTAGCCATTATTCATCCGTCTGAATGATTTACCTTTCTTTTCCCCGCTGAAGTTTTATCAATGAACTAGCTGTTACCCGCGGGTTTCACCCCGCGCTCTTATAAAAGTACGTAATGTGAAGAGGTGCTTGCATACGGAACTTCAATACTGCGCGACTTTTAGTTCCAAAGCTATTCGATATCAATGATTTGGTTTGTACGGGTGGTTCCACGCCTCTTATCCAATGCCCGTCCCATTTTCCCAGTTCAAGGATACGGATATGGTGTCAGTTCTTGCCGAGTTTCGTTTATGTATGATGTATAGTTCTAAAGTAATACCCAAATGTGAAGTTGATTGAAAAGTGCCACGCCCCTGTCCTACGCCCATAAAATTTTACCAGTGGGACGACACATCCAAGAGGCGACTGCATACGAAATTTCAATGCTGCACGACCTTTAGTTCCAAGGCTAATCGAGATCAAAAATTTTGTTTGTATGGGGGGTGCCACGCCCCCTTATTCAGTGCCCCCTTATTTTCTCAGTAGAAGGATATGGATATGTAGTAAGTTCCTACCGAGTTTCGTTTATGTATGATGTATAGTTCTAAAGTAATACCCAAATGTGAAGTTGATTGAAAAGTGCCACGCCCCTGTCCTACGCCCATAAAATTTTACCAGTGGGACGACACATCCAAGAGGCGACTGCATACGAAATTTCAATGCTGCACGACCTTTAGTTCCAAGGCTAATCGAGATCAAAAATTTTGTTTGTATGGGGGGTGCCACGCCCCCTTATTCAGTGCCCCCTTATTTTCTCAGTAGAAGGATATGGATATGTAGTAAGTTCCTACCGAGTTTCATTGATGTGTGATGTGTAGTTCTAAAGTTATACACAAATCTGGAGTTGATAAAAAAGTGCCACGCCCCTTATCCTACGCCCATACAATTTTACCAGTGGGACGACACATCCAAGAGGCGACTGCATACGAAATTTCAATGCTGCACGACCTTTAGTTCCAAAGCTAATCGAGATCAAAAATTTTGTTTGTATGGGGGGTGCCACGCCCCCTTATCCTACGCCCATAAAATTTTACCAGTGGGACGACACATCCAAGAGGCGACTGCATACGGAATTTCAATGCTGCACGACCTTTGGTTCCAAAGCTAATCGAGATCAAAAATTTTGGTTGTATGGGGGGTGCCACGCCCCCTTATCCTACGCCCATAAAATTTTACCAGTGGGACGACACATCCAAGAGGCGACTGCATACGAAATTTCAATGCTGCACGACCTTTGGTTCCAAAGCTAATCGAGATCAAAAATTTTGTTTGTATGGGGGGTGCCACGCCCCCTTATCCTACGCCCATAAAATTTTACCAGTGGGACGACACATCCAAGAGGCGACTGCATACGGAATTTCAATGCTACACGACTTTTAGTTCCAAAGCTATTCGATGTAAACAATTTGGTTTGTATGGGCGGTGCCACGCCCTCTTGATGTATCAAAATTTTTTATAGCCTATAACCATCCTTGGAACATCTATAGTCTATGTGCCAAATTTGGTTATGATCGATCAAGCGGTTTGGAACGCAACTCCGAACATACATACATACATACATACATACATACATACATACATACATACATACATACATACATTTTTTGATTTTTATATATATAGATTACCCCAGCTAAATGAGTTATTCTGGAAGCAGATAATACAGATGTATTTAGGAGTGGCAGTGGGCTACACGATCGAAGTCATGTAACTAACAATGTTCTGTAAAGATTTACACTGCTGGAAGCTTAAAACTTATCAGTCCTTTTTTAAAAATCCTTGTTAACCCGGCGTCCCATGAAAATTTAACGTCGAGTTAATGCTTTACTTTTCATTAACGCAGTTTTTTACGATTTAATTTTAAAACTTTTGCCGTACTTTTTTGTCTTTTAATGACAGACCCGGTCATAGGGCGGCGTGGAATGGGGCAATTGTCCAGATCGGCACTTGTCAGCGGTGGAGTTTAAATATAAATAAAGCAGTCAAGTGCGAGTCGGGCTCGCTCACTGAGGGTTCCGTACCAGAAATACTCTTGTTAGCCTTCGAATTTAGTTTCTCTTGGCCACACAATTTTCGACCTTTTGGCCTACATCTTCGAAACCAATTCACCTAAAAATATATATATATATATATTTTTGGAATCCACGGACGTAGCCCTTTCGAACGATACCCCACAATATGTAAACAACAACAATTTTTCGCTGAGGAAATTTTATACTATGGTAATCTTAAATAAAATTTAAAAAAATTGAAAACCAAATTTGTCGAAAAAGGTTGCAGTTTTCCAGTAATCTATGACTAAAGACCTACTAACTCTGATTTTAACAAAATTTTACCTTAAGAAATATAGAAAGGCAAGGGGGGCTATGGTCATTTTTTCGACATTTTGTCCTATATCTTCGAAACCACTTTACCGAAAATTATAAAAAAAATATGTTTGGAATCCATGGGCGTAGCCCTTTCTAATGATACCCAACTCGATATAAACAACAAAAATTTTTTCTGAGGGGGTCAACTTAAATTAAAAAAAATAAATAAATTTAAAATTCGAAAAAAGGGGCAGCCATTCAATCATGCGTGATCAAATACCTAGTAAGCCTGATTTTATCAAAATTTTCGGTTCAGAAATGGTGTGTGCAGATGGGATCATGTGGGGACAGGTCCGTTTTTATAAGCTTTATATTAGGTTCACATCCGGTATGTATGTCGTCAAATCTAGTAATCAATTTTTCACCCACTTCCCGACTACTTAGAGATCTGAAACTTTGCATACATGCCTAATCTAGAGCCCAATACATGAATCAATAAATTTTATGGGCGTAGGATAAGGGGCGTGGCACTTTTTTATAAACTCCAGATTTGTGTATAACTTTAGAACTACACATCACACATCAATGAAACTCGGTAGGAACTTACTACATATCCCTATCCTTCTACTGAGAAAATAAGGGGAGCACTGGATAAGGGGGCGTGGCACCCCCATACAAACAAAATTTTTGATCTCGATTAGCTTTGGAACTAAATGTCGTGCAGCATTGAAATTTCGTATGCAGTCGCCTCTTGGATGTGTTGTCCCACTGGTAAAATTTTATGGGCGTAGGATGAAAGGGCGTGGCACCCCCCATACAAACAAAATTTTTGATCTCGATTAGCTTTGGAACTAAAGGTCGTGCAGCATTGAAATTTCGTATGCAGTCGCCTCTTGGATGTGTTGTCCCACTGGTAAAATTTTATGGGCGTAGGATGAGGGGGCGTGGCACCCCCCATACAAACAAAATTTTTGATCTCGATTAGCTTTGGAACTAAAGGTCGTGCAGCATTGAAATTTCGTATGCAGTCGCCTCTTGGATGTGTTGTCCCACTGGTAAAATTTTATGGGCGTAGGATAAGGGGCGTGGCACTTTTTATCAACTCCAGATTTGTGTATAACTTTAGAACTAAAAATCACACATCAATGAAACTCGGTAGGAACTTACTACATATCCATATCCTTCTACTGAGAAAATAAGGGGGACTGGATAAGGGGGCGTGGCACCCCCCATACAAACAAAATTTTTGATCTCGATTAGCTTTGGAACTAAAGGTCGTGCAGTATTGAAATTTCGTATGCAGTCGCCTCTTGGATGTGTTGTCCCACTGGTAAAATTTTATGGGCGTAGGATAAGGGGCGTGGCACCCCCCATACAAACAAAATTTTTGATCTCGATTAGCTTTGGAACTAAAGGTCGTGCAGCATTGAAATTTCGTATGCAGTCGCCTCTTGGATGTGTCGTCCCACTGGTAAAATTTTATGGGCGTAGGATAAGGGGCGTGTGTATAACTTTAGAACTACAAATCACACATCAATGAAACTCGGTAGGAACTTACTACATATCCATATCCTTCTACTGAGAAAATAAGGCGGGCACTGGATAAGGGGGCGTGGCACCGCCCATACAAACAAAATCGTTTATATAGAATAGCTTTGGAACTAAAGGTCGTGCAGCATTGAAATTTCGTATGCAGTCGCCTCTTGGATGTGTCGTTCCACTGGAAAAATTTATGGGCGTAGGACAAGGGGCGTGGCACTTTTCAAGCAACTACACACTTGGGCTTCAGTTTATAATTATAGGTACACCACACATCAATGAAAAACGATAGGAACTTACTTGCCGCGCCCTGCTGGCAAAATAGCAACAACTCACCGCGTCACAAATATGCCACGAATATTAGGGTCGATCACAGCCGTATTATTTGTTAAATTGAGGATATGACGATAGGAGACACTGTGAATACCCTAAATATTGTGTACTGCTCTGCAAGTTTTAAATTCTTTTTGTGAAAAATTTCAGAGCTCTAAAATTGAATTTATGGAAGACTAAAAAGTAGAAAATAAAATTATATAAAAAAAAACTTTTTAAAAATAAGCTTTAATTTATTTAATGTACTAAAAAGTAGAAAATAAATGGTTTTTAAGTCACCTGTATCTTACTATCAATAAAAGCTTGTGCGCTCAATATCCATATTCAAAATATCTTTCATTACTAGAATCTATTTGCAAAAAATTATTTAAATAAAATATTGTGGTAACTGTTTGACAAATATTGAACACATGAGCGCCCCAAGCTTTTATGGATAGTAAGATACAGGTGACTTAAAAACCATTTATTTTCTACTTTTTAGTACATTAAATAAATTAAAGCTTATTTTTAAAAAGTTTTTTTTTATATAATTTTATTTTAACTATATCTTTCTAACCCGTTTACATAAAATAAAATAAAAAACACGTTTGGAATCCATGGATGTAGCCATTTCTAATGGTACCCCACTTGATATAAACAACTAAAATTTTTTTCTGAGGGGGTCATCTTAAATTTTAAAAAAATTTAAAAATTAAAAATTCGAAAAAAGCCGCAGCCATTCAGTCATGCGTGATCAAATACCGGCACGATTACGATTTCCGGGGCCCCTTAATTGGACCATTGGATAATGGTATATGGACGAAAATAAAACGAAAAACTAAAATAACTTTTTTCGATTAGAGCCTTAGTTTCGGAGTTACGACGCTTTGAAGTCACCACGTGGAGGTTGTCTGCATCGGTATTCCTTGGCCCTGAAAAGGGCCGTTTTGTGTGTGTGTGAGAGTGTGTGTCTGATAGCAGAGATTAGGAACTGTGGGGCGTCACTCCCACATTTGTACGACTCAAAACCCTCTCCGCTGTGTGTGTGTTTGTTTGTTTGTTTGTTTGTTTGTATGTGTGTGTGTGTGGTTCCGCTACTCCTGTTCATTGTCGCTATCCGACACGTCTGCGTGAAATGACGGTTGACGAGGTGATCGACGACGTGTCGGATAGCGACGATGAACAGGAGTAGCGGAACCACACACACACACATACAAACAAACAAACAAACAAACACACACACAGCGGAGAGGGTTTTGAGTCGTACAAATGTGGGAGTGACGCCCCACAGTTCCTAATCTCTGCTATCAGACACACACTCTCACACACACACAAAACGGCCCTTTTCAGGGCCAAGGAATACCGATGCAGACAACCTCCACGTGGTGACTTCAAAGCGTCGTAACTCCGAAACTAAGGCTCTAATCGAAAAAAGATATTTTAGTTTTTCGTTTTATTTTCGTCCATATACCATTATCCAACGGTCAAATTAAGGGACCCCGGAAATCGTAATCTCCCCCAAATACCTAGTAAGCCTGATTTTATCAAAATTTTCGGTTCAGAAATGGTGTGTGCAGATGGGATCATGTGGGGACAGGTCTTTTTTTTCACCTTTTTAACTGTATATCTTTCTAACCCGTTTACATAAAATAAAAATAAAATACATTTTATAGTCTATGGACGTAGCCCTTTCTAACAATACCCCACACGATACGTTTTTTAAAATAATATTCTATTAACCCTCTGTAATCGACAAAGAGCAAACTCCTAAACGTCGGTAAGATTTGTAGTTTATTTAATACAATAGTTAGTGCAATCGACCCTGGCTACAAAAGGCAAACTCTTAAACTTGGAAATTCGTCGTTTCTACGTTGTTTTTAGCGCGAAATTCGACTACGGCGGCGACTGACTGTTCTACTTTCTGTCCTTCCTCGAGACTAGAGTTGGTATCGTTTTGAACACAGGGTGACCCTTAAACCTTTTCCAAATTTATATACATACTGACTGTCGTACTCTATCAAGGATTCGTCGTAATATGAGCTGTTATTTTTGAAAGTGTATAAGTCCATTTTTTACAAAAATGTAGATAATGGCAGTTTTAGATACAACTTATTATAATCTGTTTATGGGTGAACAGTTTATAGTAAAAAAAATTTAGATTCTAGTACATATTTGGGAGATGGAAGTTTTAGCTCTTAACAGCATTGACACTGAGAGTGAAATGTAAACAACGAAATATACCAAATTCAAAAATAACAGCTCATAAAATGAATTCAAATAAGTAATTCTTTTCTGCATTGACCCAATGTAATTTTTCACTATTTAATTTTCAAATTATGCATTAAAAAAAACGGTAAAACTGAAATAATAATTATTAATCTATAGATTGGTGTGTAGCTACTTCATATTATCGAAAAAAGTAAGCAGTTGACATGTGTTTTAAGCAGTTGCTTCGCTCACGTAACTTGAAAGCATCATCTTTACGATACCAAACAAACGATATCGTTGAAACTTTAATTCATGTAACGTCGTACTATCGTGTCATCTAGAGTATCGCGTACAGTTGCTTGCTTTACATAAAGCAAGTGTTGTATCATCAAACAATAATACAGTTCACGTACAAGAGTTACGTGAATCTTTACTATCGTCCAAACAACATCGGCTGACGATAATCGTCGTACGTGATCAGAGCCCAATATATTTAATAAATGTGAAAAGGCTGTGATCTTATGATTTGCTTGAGAACATCGTCACCTTTAAACTTTCCTTTGAGTATATTCATGTGAATCACATTGCCCATGAGATTTCTCAGCACCAAACGCGTTTAAAAATACATTTGTTGTTCTTTGTCGCGAAAAATTGCTCGTTTACTCAACCAATTGTGGTTTTTGTGGCTGGTAAAGATGTTAGGTAACACTTATTTGATGAGCTTGTCTTTCGTTGAGACGAAGTTGCAAATATTAGTCCGCGTTTAGACAGGGAAACATCTGGAAAGGAAACACTGTATTCGGGGGAGAGGGACGGACGGGGAAAGGAGAGGGGTTTTTGTTTCCCGTACTGGCGACACGCCATTCACACTCATTCCATTCACAATTCCAGTGTTGCCGTTCCAGATGTTTCCCTGTCTAAACCCGGACTTAGGCGGAAACGAAATTAATCTGTCCGATTCGTCGACGAAACACGGCCATTATTGATAGTCAGCAATTGCTTGGAGAAATCTTCGGTAGATGGATCGTTAAGCAATGTCCGCGTTTAGACAGGGAAACATCTGGAAAGGAAACACTGTATTCGGGGGAGAGGGACGGACGGGGAAAGGAGAGGGGTTTTTGTTTCCCGTACTGGCGACACGCCATTCACACTCATTCCATTCACAATTCCAGTGTTGCCGTTCCAGATGTTTCCCTGTCTAAACGCGGACAATGCAACTCGCATATTTGTCGTCCGCTAAAGTTTCTTCTAGAGCCCGACCGAACGCTCGGTCTCGGTTACCGAACAGTTCGGCCAAAAGGTTCGGGTTCGGTCTCGGTTCGGTCTCGGCTACAAATAGCCGAGTATTTAGCCGAACAGTTGCGGAATAAATTGTATAGTTTTTTAATAATACTTTTTATTGATTTTTCATACATCAGATGCTTAATATAGGTATTTATACCTCAAAAGAATTGTTTTTTATAATAAAATGTATTTTTTCCTAAAAATGTATTAATTTTTTTTCATTAAAATTCTTCTTCTTTTTTTTGCATATGTATTCGAAAGGTTCGGTTTCGGTCTTGGCCAAAATTTCGGGTTCGGTCGGGCTCTAGTTTCTTCACATAGCACCACAAAATCGATGATTTTAGGCAGGCTGTTATTTCATCGGCCGCGGTCGATCTTTGAATGACTGGTAGAGTTTGGCGGAAATCGCCAGACAGCAGAATCATTGCGCCACCAAAAGATGATGGGTTAAATGGATCTTGATCGTATTCACGTTCTGATTCTCGATTGAAAGCGCCGTTCATTCCATGACATGACGTTGGCAGTCCTAACTTGATTAACAAACAAGTATCAGTTGCTTAAAAAGTGCTACGCCCCTTGTCCCACGTCCATACACTTTCACCAGTAGGACGACGCACCCGAGAGGTGCTTGGAAACTGCTGCGCTTCTTTCAGTTCCAAATTATCCATTATTTTGTGTGGAATGTAAGGCTGATATTTGAGCATGTATGTAAAGCGGACCCACGCCCATTTTTTCGTACGCCATAGAAGGCCGACCCCTTAGCTTAAATACCAAGTATGATTCTTTTTCAATGAGTAATTAGAGAAATTATAGCCATTTTACCGGCAAACTTTATTTCAATATATAAATTATGCCAGTCGCATTTATGCTTTTTACTAGTGTTATCCACTTTACTTAAAGCTGTTTCAAAAATTACTCTAAGCTAAGTGGTTTATTTAAAAATAGATTTACGGCATTCCGCTTTTAGAACTTATAAAAAAATTCAACTGTCATATAGGATGCTACTGCGCGTTAATCTTGCGACGATCTTGACAGCAGATGAACTCGGAATTTCTTCTCGTTAAATATAAAAAGTCCATTTAAATTTTGCTTTGATTATGGTTTGCGAATTCGGCCACAAAGTTTGAAAATTAATGTCGAAGCCACTTTAGTACTTTTAGCTCACCAAAAGACGCAAAAACATTGAATACATTACGAAATTGTTTTAAAAGTGCTACAATTATAGACTTTTTAAAAGCATACAAATTTAAAAATCTAAAATTTTAAAATGTTATCGAAGCCGGAAATGTGGCTTTCAAATTCCGGCCAATGCGGAATTAACAGATCTGAACAATAAAGTAAATTTTTCCACGCGCTTATCGGGAGGAAAAACAGGAAAAAGAGATCAGAATACATGGCGAATTTTATTTCGCTCTTTAAAAAAACATTGTAGATCTATGCCGAATTTGCAACAACAACAAGAAGTAACGCAATCTAAGAATATTAAAACTCAAAGTCTACAGTGTCTTCCAAAAAGCCATCGATGGCCTACAGCTCTGGGGTTCAACCAGTGTCCCTGCATTTAACTTCATCTAACGTGTGGAATCGAAAATATTAATTTTATGTAAAAATTGCAACGCGTCCTAAGAAGCCTTCCTAAGTATAGACATAAGTATGTATACAGAAATTGTCAGAATCGAGAGAGAAAGAAACACTCGTCTGATTTGAACCAAATTTTGTACACAGTGATAGTGAATGAATAGTGGCATGGCATGGGTTGTGGAAGTGCAGGGTGAAGCTTCTGATCGCTTTCCGATTCGGGTTAGCCAGAGCGATCCTTGTTACTCCATAACCAAGTTGACACACAGCGCCTGTTGGGTCATCTGCTTGACATCCGTTAAGCGGTGAGCTAATGTGTGCAGCGAAAGTGTGCGCAGAGTTTGGCTCCCAGTCACACTTATTTAATTGCCAATGAAAAACCGAAAGCCTTGGATAAAACCATCAAGGCGAAATTCTTCAACACCAAGGATGCGTTCTACGCGAGACTTGAGGACGTGTACGACCGTTGCCCGTCAAACGACGTTAATATAGTCCTCGAGGATTTTAACGCAAAGATAGGGCGAGAGCGAATTTTTGGCCAAACTGTCGGACAGTTCAGCCTCCACGAGATCACCTCGAACCACGGTCTGAGGCTGATCGACTGCGCCGCGGCGCGAAACATGGTAGTTAGTAGCATCAGATTCAAACATCACGATATCCATAAGGCCACCTGGCTGTCCCCCTATCAACGAACACGAAACCAGAACGATCATGTTGTGATCGACGGAAGGCATGCTTCCAGTGTGATAGACGTGCGTACGTTCCGAGGTGCAAACATCGACTCCGACCATCTACTTGTTGCAGCCAAAGTTCGCATGCGGTTATGCAGAGCGAAGGATGTGCGTTCTGGTAAACAGCGAACACTGGACGTCGGAAAGCTGCAATCACAACGGACAGCCGAAGCCTACTTCGCTCAACTCCCTCATCTACTAAGCCAATCTTTCCCGCACCCCGATGACGCCGGCAGACTCTGGGCTCATATTTCCCACTCCTTGCGCACTGCCGCCTACAAAAGAACCCTGCGGTCGGCTGCAGCGCGAGCCGTACGAGAGCATTACCGGGAGATGAGAAAGGCAGAGAGGCGCAATCTGGTAACCGATGCGCAGAGCATACTAAGGTTATGGAGGAAATACTTCTCCAGCTTATAAGCAGGGGATGACATCAATTCCGCCAACGGAGGCATGATGCCAATATCACCAATTGACGACGATGGTGTTGACATACCATCGCCTAGCTATAGCGAGGTCAAGGTCGCAATCCAGCGACTCAAGAATAGCAAAGCGGCGGGTGCTGACGGCCTGCCTGCAGACTGGCGGCGTTGAGCTGGTAAAAGTTCATATAAAAATACATTATAAATATTACTTTATTTTAAATAATAGTAAAGTGGGCTTCAAGGCCCATTCACTTTTGGTTATATAAGAAGTCTCACGCCAATGTAAAAAATTTAATAAAAATTAAGGACTAGTGATAACGAAGCTTTACAGCTCTATTCCTGCGACCGTCACAATACTCATTTCGTCACAATAGAGCATTTCGTCACAATTTTTACTTTTCCTTATTCGGAACAGGAATCAAAAGCTCGAAACGTATCAATTGTGACAAAAATTGTGACGGTCGAATTAGGAGGTCACATTCTTGCATTCCGTCACAATTGATTGTGACACAAGTGTGATCCGCTTTCTTGTGACGAGTTTTCTGCAACCCTATTCCTTGCCAACCGTATCACGAAAAAAGCTTTCCGAAGTTCTTTGCTGTAAAAACAACTGTTTATGCTTCCTCTTCTTCAAAAATAAACGAAAAATGGAAACAAAATAAAATTATATAAAAAAAACTTTTTAAAAATAAGCTTTAATTTATTTAATGTACTAAAAAGTAGAAAATAAATTGTTTCCAAGTCACCTGTATCTTACTATTAATAAAAGCTTGGGGCGCTCATGTGTTCAATATTTGTCAACCAGTTACCACAATATTTTATTTAAATAATTTTTTGCAAATAGATTCTAGTAATGAAAGATATTTTGAATATGGATATTCAGCGCACAAGCTTTGATTAATAGTAAGATACAGGTGACTTGGAAACAATTTATTTTCTATTTTTAGTACATTAAATAAATTAAAGCTTATTTTTAAAAAGTTTTTTTTATATAATTTTATTTTCTACTTTTTAGTCTTCCATAAATTCAATTTTAGAGCTCTGAAATTTTTCGCAAAAAGAATTTAAAACTTGCAAAGCAGTACACAATATTTAGGGTATTCATAGTGTCTCCTATCGTCATATCCTCAATTTAACAAATAATACGGCTGTGATCGACCCTAATATTCGTGGCGCGATGAGTTGTTGTTGTTTTGCTTGCAAGGCGCGGCGAGTAAGTTCCTATCGTTTTTCATTGATGTGTGGTGTACCTATAATTATAAACTGAAGCCCGTGTGTAGTTGCATGAAAAGTGCCACGCCCCCTGTCCTACGCCCATAAAATTTTACCAGTGGGACGAAGCATCCAAGAGGGGCCTGTATACGGAATTTCAATGCTGCACGACCTTTAGTTCCAAAGCTATTCTATATAAACGATTTTGTTTGTATGGGCGGTGCCACGCCCCCTTATCCAGTGTCCGCCTTATTTTCTCAGTAGAAGGATATGGATATGTAGTAAGTTCCTACCGAGTTTCATTGATGTGTGATGTGTAGTTCTAAAGATATACACAAATCTGGAGTTTATAAAAAAGTGCCACGCCCCTTATCCTACGCCCATAAAATTTTACCAGTGGGACGACACATCCAAGAGGCGACTGCATACGAAATTTCAATGCTGCACGACCTTTAGTTCAAAAGCTAATCGAGATTAAAAATTTTGTTTGTATTGGGGGTGCCACGCCCCCTTATCCTACGCTCATAAAATTTTACCAGTGGGACGACACATCCAAGAGGCGACTGCATACGAAATTTCAATGCTGCACGACCTTTAGTTCCAAAGCTAATCGAGATCAAAAATTTTGTTTGTATGGGGGTGCCACGCCCCCTTATCCAGTGCCCCCTTATTTTCTCAGTAGAAGGATATGGATATGTAGTAAGTTCCTACCGAGTTTCATTGATGTGTGATGTGTAGTTCGGAAGTTATACACAAATCTGGAGTTGATAAAAAAGTGCCACGCCCCTTATCCTACGCCCATAAAATTTATTTATTCATGTATTGGGCTAGTGTTTAGGCATGTATGCAAAGTTTCAGATCTCTATGTAATCGGGAAGTGGGTGAAAAATTGATTACTAGATTTGACGACATACATACATACAAACATACCGGATGTGAACCTAATATAAAGCTTATAAAAAGCGGAAAGTGAGTATTTTTTTGGATATTTTCAATAATTTGGTGTTTTATCTTATTTCTTTTAATTTCCAGACATCGTATATTTAACAGGAGGACGTAGGAGCAGCTGCAGCATTTCATTCAAAGTTGCAAACAGCACCCAGAGCAGGAAGCCGGAAAAACAGCCCGATAGCGCTGCGAGCAGTGCAAAATTTGTGGGAGCAGTGGCAGAGGACCTCGAACTCCCGATATAAAGGAGTTTTAGCAGCAGGCCATACATGTGTTGTGTTTTTAAAATTGTGTAACTTATTTTAAATTGCTGCAATAAAAAAATTTTTGCTTTTTTGCTTCAAAATTCACGTTTTGCAACAGTTGTTTTCGCTTGTGACCTCCTAATTCGACCGTCACAATTTTTGTCACAATTGATACATTTCGAGCTTTTGATTCCTGTTCCGAATAAGGAAAAGTAAAAATTGTGACGAAATGCTCTATTGTGACGGTCGCAGGAATAGAGCCGTTAGACTTATTTAAAAAACCTACATTAACATGTATGAGAAAAGACTAATTAAATTAAAAACATCTATTTATTTATTTATTTACCTTAGTCTATGGACAAATTACATACTCTTACAGACTAATGAGAAAATTCATTTTTGTTATAAGAAAAATCAGTTTAAAATTTTTTTTGCCATGTGGTTCAATTCAATAAGAGCCCCTTGTGATTGGAGCATTCAAACCATAGACTGTTTTTGCGAAGCCAGTATAAAATGTATCAAAATAACGAAGAACTCTTGGTGGTGTATTGAAGTGAATACGTTCAAGAAGAGGCGCACTTTCCACTGCACCACAGATAACAGCAAAGATAAAGGACAAGGAAGGAATAGTTCTTCTATTTTGCGGGGCTTTCAAATTAATGAGCATACAGCGAAAGGTGTATAGAGGAACAGATTCACTTAAATGCAGACTTGATGAACACTTTCTGTATACGCTCTGAGCGACTTATGTATATAGCATGTGTGATAATAATAATTGTAATAATAATTATAATTTTTTCTTCGCCCGGCTCCACTTCTCGCGATAAATTGGCAAATCTCCGAGAGTTCGGACTCGGCATTTTGTAGGTCCCGTTAATTTGTGGTAAAATATTGCACTTACTAGTTACTGGGATAAGCTAGGCCTAGTTAAGGTTACATGGGCTATATCACTAATTATTTATTTTTATGAGGATTTCTCGTTTACCGCCTACATAGTGGGCGGAACATGCACAGGTTTTTTTATGCCATGTAAGGCCGATATCTGAACTTGAGTACCAAATTATATTCCCGTAAATTCATAGTCAATTCAAAATCATTTTACCGCTTATTTAATGGGCGGACCATGCCCATTTGTTTATAAGATATACATATAGAAATAACACCTAAACTTGAATACCAAATATCATGTTTTATATGAGTAACTAAAGAAATTTCACCCATTTTAACAAAATATTTCGAAGTAGGTGGACTCAAAAGCCCAAAGGCATTGTGAGCGTGTCCTTAAACCGATTTGGCTAATCTCTCAACTTAGACTAAGTCAAGATTCACTATCACATACATACATACATATATAATTGGTCAGTACAAACTAGAGGTCTGCATGAATGCATTTGAAAGAGCGACCAAGACATTCATTCGGGTTTGAATCTTTCGCTCGCATGTGCACTTATTTCCAAACACGTGTTGAATAAGCACATATGCCTTAAGAGTGAATGAGATAGCAAAACAATTGAGTAAATTGTAAGCGCAAGCACATTACTCACAAGCAGTGTACCCACTATTCAAATGTTTTGGTTAACAGAGTGCAGTGGGTGCACCGAGTATTTAAGGGGCTATACGCAATTAAGAGGCTGAGCTTATTTTTAAAGAATTTCTGATGGAAAGACGTTTTAGTGTATTAATTATAATTTCTATGCATATTGTGGTCATTTTAAACATTATTTGCCGAAGAAAAGACTTTCGGACGATGCATTACTAACCGGCGCGCAGCAGCGGCTTCGCCAAAATTCTCAGGCTTACCATTCACTGCACCCACTTTACCCACTTCACTCACTATACAATAGCTTTGCTTTGTTACATTCGTTTTGTTTGTTTTGATTGTAGCAAATAGAGCAAGATAACAAATGCTGCTCTTACTCTCTTTGAAAATAATGGCACGAGTGGGTATTTGTCTTGGTAATGAGAGGTTTTGTGAGTGTTTCACCCATTCAAATGTTTCACTCGTGCGCCGAGTGCAATGAAATGGGTAACCGTAGTGCACAGGCAAACCAAATTCATTCACGCAGACCTCTAGTACAAACCATTACCGGGTTACAACCTGACCTACGGCCTCTCTCCAGGCGCCCCTGCTACGCGCGCGCCTTCTCCAATCGGAAATTCCAAGCTTTGCCAGTGCCTCCTCCACTTGGCCTTTCCATCGTAGGCATGGCCTCCCGCGCCGTCTCTGTCCTCTAACTGCCGTCGTCTCGAATACCTTCTTCGCTGGAGCCCCTTCGTCCATACGCACGACATGACCCAGCCAGTGAAGCCGCTTGGGGGTGATGCGACTGACTATTACCATGTTTGTACGACAGCCCCAGGCGATTTGATTTGACTCGATACGCTTTCGAGTCAGGGGCCTTACTCTGTATTTCGTTTCGAAAGTCAAATTGTTCGGAAACGGAAAATCGGAACTCTGTAATCCGAAAGTAGGAAATTAATTTTCAAGTTTCGGAATGTATTTTTAGATATTAAAAGTCGAAAATTCTGTACTCTGTATTCCGAATTTAACTGTCAAAGCCATTCGAATTTCGGCTTTTTTATTCGTTAGTGAAATCGATGGTGAAAAACATATTCAAAATATTGCGATGTAAGTTTTTGAATATAAATACGAGAAAAGTTATCATTTTTATTATTACTAATGTAATTTACTGCATTCTGTTGTTAATTTAGGGATTCTGCAAATAAAAATGTTTACACCAAGCCTAAGCAATTTGAAATAATGGTGGAGTTCATGCGTGCCCATTCTGATTTGGCCAAAGGCTACATTAAAACGGCAGACGCAAGACAAACAAGTTTTAATCTATGGAAGCGACTGGCAAACGACCTAAACGTAGAGGGGCCACCAATAAGAGAAGTTACAGCGTGGAAAAAAGTGCGTATTATTACTACATATAATGTAAAAAAAATTACTGTATACAAGTGGAAAAAATGCCATAAAAGTTATAAACCCTTTGTTGCATTGGTAGGTTTGGGCAGACCATAAGACGTACATCAAGGCCAAATTAAGAAAAAATAGGCAAAATATGTCCGGAACTGGCGGTGGACCCTCCAAGTTATGTTCCTTTACACAACTCGAAGAGGAAGTAATTAAGTTGGTTAGTTTGCAAGATTCCATAAATGGACAGAGTGGAGTTAGAATCTTCGATGGACAAGGCCTTACAAATATAATCCCAGTAGAAGAAGAAAGATCAAGTAATGATCCTGATCCGGATGTTATTCTGCAGAATAACACTAATATTAATGATGAGGAGAGTGCAGGAAATAGTGCCAGAGAGACTGAAACTCCCTCCTGCTCACGTATACGCACAGCACCAACAACAAAGGCAAATTTGCTTCAAAAGCAGGTGGACAATCAAATCGTGTTCCAAAAAAACTCTCATTCAGTTTTGAAGGAAATTAATAATAATCTAAAGTCCATTGCAAGATATAAGAAGAAACAGTACGTATTGGATGTGAAGAAATACCGACTTTCCAAAGAAAAGTTCGAACATGCGCGGAAGCGTGATGACCAAGGCAGAATTTAAAAAACATACGCTCATATTTAACATTCTTATCAACTTTCAAATTTATTAATAATCTTTTCCAATTTTCTTAAATACATTAAATTTGGTTTGTTATTTACTCTCTATTTATTTCTTAGTTCATAAGAAAGTTTCTGAAAATACTCTGTGTTTACATTGTTAAACAAAAAAGACCTTTAAAAAGATATTCCTATAACATGCCATTTTTTATTTGTTCTCTAATTGATTTGGCAATATTAGAAAAATCGCCACCTTCTGAAATATCATGATAAAATGAATCTGACGGGGACATTTCAGATTCTATAGGGATTTCTGCTGGCATGCTTACGTTATAAATTAAGCATATATTATGCAGCGCACAGCAAACGTTCAACATTTTAGTAACTTTCTTCGGACAATAGTGTAGTTCTCTTGCCGCAAGAAGACATCGAAATCTCCCTTTCAAAACACCAAATGCACGTTCTATAGTGCATCTAGATTTTGAAAAATTATCGTTGAAGCGAGATTCCAATGAGTTTTCTGTTGCGTTTCGAAAAGGAGTTAAAATCCATGGTTCAAGCGGATACCCAGAGTCACCTGTAATTAATATGAATGCTGAATCTTTAACGTTCTGGCCACTTATGTATAGAGTAGAAAGTATCCAAGCTTACCAAGAATGCGTGTGGTTTTATCTCCATTTATATAATTTTGTTTTAAGTGTTGGCGTGAGCCAGAAAGGTTCCATATATGCGAATCATGCGATGCTCCGCCATATAGTCCATTGACTGCACGTATGCGCGTTTTATGGTCGCATATCTGAATATTTAAAAAATATTAGTAACTCAGTAAAGATTGAATTATGATGCTAATTCTGTACATACCACCATAGCGTTGATGCTGTGCTTTAATTTTCTATTAAAGAATAAGTGCTCATTTTGGCTAGGTCTAATCATTTGAATGTGTGTTCCATCTACCACTCCAATAACGCCTGGAATGCCCGACTGAAGGAAAAAGTGTCTCTTAGACTCCTTCTTTTCAGCCTCTGCCATTTCAAAATTAATATGCATTGGGCATAGCACATTTTCAATAACGTCACAAACTTCTGCAACGCATCTGGACATAGCTTGTTGTGAAAGTCCAGTGTGCCGATCTTGGCCAATTTGGTGCTGGTAACCTCCTTGTGCAAGAAATTTCAAAGTGGCGCCAAGTTTTATCATGGCCGGAATCGCGGTTGATCTCAGGGGAGTTCGCAAATCGTCCTGAATGTTGTTTAAAACATACATAAAGGCGTCTTTTGTCAGGCGATAATTTTGCACAAAGCTGCAAATTGGATAGTTAAAATGAATTAAAAGGAATTTTTATAGTATTTGCACCTTTACCTCTTGTCGCTCAACTCCATTATATTAGAACTATCTCTAATGATTTTTCGCTCAAGTCGCTCTCCATGTTCGTTTGCTTCCAACCACAATGCTATGGAATCCATTTTCAATTCAAACACTTATTTTGGCGCAAATTGAATTTCGTGTTTTCACTTTAATTTTCAACCCGAAATACACATTTTTTGACGTTTGTACGTATATTTCTATAAATACATTGCGAGTCTCGAACGAAAATTCCGAAAGTAAGAAGTTTTACTTGGCAGCATTTTTGTTCGTTTCTAATATTTTAGCGAGTACCAATTCAAATTCGAGTAGGAAAGCAATTCCGAAGGAACTTAACTTTCGAAACGAAATACAGAGTAAGGCCCCAGATGTACATTAACTTTTGAAGCGAATCGACTGAAGACGGTTTGAAAAGTTTGACATTTTTCAAAAATTATTTAACACATAAATCTCTTTTCTTTGCACTTTCCACTTTTTTCGCGTTCTGAAGCTTTCTTTTTTAATTTATTTTTGGCATCTAATGAAAATCAGCTTGCCTTTTGCATTAAAATGCACAGAAAACTAGATTTTCAAACCACTTTGAAAATTTTCACCCGTTTATACGCATTTTAAAATCGACTCAAAAATTTTAAACTCATTTGAAAAGCGCTTTGACTCGATACGTTTAAAATTTTCAAAGCGATTTGATATTTTGTTTATACGACTGTTTTGAGTCGATGCGATTTTACTCAAACCGATTTGAAGTGTCGTATAAACGTAGTATATGTCAATATCGGCGTAGAGCTCGTACAGCTCGTTGTTCGTTCGGATGCGGCAGTCGTCGCCAACGAGGATCGGGCTGAAGATCTTGCGGAGCACCTTTCCTCTCGAACACTCCAAGTGAAGCTGCATCAGTCTGCGAGATCACCCATTCTTCAGCGCCATAGAGCAGATACGCAGATGATGAGCGTCTTATAGAGCGTCAATTTCGTCGGTCGAGAGAGGACTCTACTTCTCAATTGCTTACCGAGTCCATAGTAGCACCTATTGGCAAGAGTTATTCTCCGCTTTATCTTCAAGTTGACATCATTATTGGTGGTAATGGCGGTTCCAAGATATGTAAACTCCTTGACAGCTTCGAAGGTATAGTTTCCAGGTGCCAAATGGGAGTCACGGCGCAGAGTCGCCCTGCGAGAAAACATATACTTCGTCTTGCCCGCGTTGACCGCCAGACCCACTTCGGCTGGTACTCTTTCGATAGCCGAGAAAGCAGCGGTAACATATCGCTTAGTCTGGCCGACGATATCAATATCATCGGTGTACGCAAGGAGCTGAACACTTTTGTAGAAAATAGTGCGGTACGCTTTCCGTACCACGCTCTCCATCAGAAAGTTGATGAGGTCGCAAGATAGAGGATCGCCTTGTCTGAAGCCTCTCACGGTATCAAAACAATCGGAGAGTTCCTTTCCTATCTTGACGGAGCTTTGTGTGTTACTCAGTGTCATCCTGCACATTCTCACCAGCTTAGCAGGGATACCGAGGTCATTGCGGCGTACAGACGATCCCTTATCGGGCTATCGAAGGCAGCCTTATAATCGACGAAGAGATGGTGGGTGTCCATATTATATTCGTGACTCTTCTCCAAGATTTGGCGTAGTGTGTAGATCTGGTCGATGTTGGATTGTATGCGATGGCAAGAAGGCTAATACCCCGGTAGTTTGAACAAATCATCGGGTCGCCTTTCTTTAACACAGGACAGACCACACCAAGATTCCAATCGCTAAGCATACTTTCATCTAGTCATATTTTGCAGAGAAGCTGGTGCAACTTTAGAAGTCAACTTTTATTTTGTTCTAAACTACATTTTATTTGGCAAGTTTTTGGGCATAAAATGGGTTATTTCAAGATTTGTAATAAAATAGTAGGGGTATTTTGCATCTTATTATTATTATTTCCCTTTTGCTGTCGAATTTTTTTAAGCACGGGGCAGTGGGATATCGTCGACAAGCTGTTCATCAACGCCCAACACGTTTCAAGGAACTGGTTGAAGTGGTAAAAGAGAGTGCTGCCGAGAACCCATATGTGTCGTATCGTCACCGCGCTCATCATTTTGGCGTCAGTGGAACCACCTTACGGCGCATTTTGAAGGATGATTTTCATTTGTTTCCGTAAAAAGTGCAATTAACTCAAAGAATATTACCGACAGACCGCCCACGTCGCTTGGAATAGGGCCAAACATGCTCGCATGGTTGATACTGAACCTGGTTTTAAGGAGGAAATTTTGATGACCGGCGAGGCCCGTTACACACTCTCTGGTTCCGTTAACAAGCAAAATTGCCGCATTTGGGGAACGGAGAATCCACACGAGATCAATGAAACACTATTGCATGACCAAAAAGCGACTGCTTGCGCCGGCTTTTGCGCCAAAACCATCATTGTGATAGCTAGCGGGGCAACCGTTTAAAATCGCTTGAGCTGGGAAATTAATACCAACAAACACTTGGATTTTCGTGCAATATCTGCACTTTATTTCTCTTATTTCCACACTCAACTTTATTTGTACTTAACAATCGGGCTTGGCAAAGTGAGTTTGGCCGGGGGCAAATATCTACTTTACTTATTTAAGAAGTCGCTTTCTCGGGGGTTGTGCAATGAGTGAAAATGGTGGACACTACAAAGACGGATCCCAGCTTTAACATTTATCGATATTTAAAACTTGGTTTAACCTTAAAAGAAGGTTGGCAGCATTAGCCAAGGCAAGCTCCTGACTTGCCCCACGGCGCAGCGGTTTATCGTTGCAGGGTGGTTGTTGGCTCATTATGTCTGCTCACGAATGCGTGAAAAAGGTCTGAAGAGTTACTGGTTTCAACAAGACGAGCGCCATGCCACACTGCAAATCAGACATTGTAGTTTCTGCAACAAAAGTTCCCTGGATGTTTCGTGTGAAAAAATGGTGACATTGACTGGCCAAAAAGATAACCAGATTTGACCCCTAGGGACTTCTTTTTGTGGGGTTATTTGAAAAGCAAAGGCAAAAATTCGTGCCGAAATCATCGCTATACCGCCCGAGATGCCAGAAAAAGTGGTGGAAAATGCAGAAAAATGGGCACATTTTGCTTTGGTCAATAGAGGCGTCCACTTGATTGATGTTGCATATATTTAAAACGAAGTCCAAATAAATTGTAAAGGACTAAATTAAATAAAAATACCTCATATATCGACATCGTTTGTTTTTTTAAAAGATATTCAATATTCACATACCGAAATAAAAGATGGCGCACCCGTATATGTATAGCTGTGTGTGTGTATGTGTGATAGTGTTGCCGCACTTTATCAGAAAAGGCTAAATAAAAAGAAGCTAAATATTAAATTTTTCGACTAATGAAATTCAAACATGGAAGGATCATATTTATAGTAAACGAAAGAACGAAAATTTTCGGCTTGGAATAATTTTAAAAAGCTGACATACAATGCAGTTTACAAATAAAATTAAGATATTTTCACTTATTACGACAAAAACAATTCTGATTACAATAGAGCGAACTTCTGTAGGTATGTTGTTTTATTAAAAAATTGGTATACTAATTGTTAATAAATAAATAAATAAAAAGAATAAAGCGGAAATATTCTAAGCATGCGAATATATAGAAAAACTGTGCTTTATTGCGTTTCTTAGTTTAAAGCAATCACGTTTTCGTTCAAGCTCCAGTGTTGCTTCAACAAACTGACAATAAAGCCGATCTGACAAAGGCTATAAATAACTTTTACTTCAATGACCGAAAGCAAAACTGGGCGAATTACTCACATAACTACTAACAAACAAGCCCGGCTTGAAATGTAGCTAAAAGTGTACCCTAAGCTATTGGAAACAAGCTAAATTTAGCCTCAAACTTGCTAAATGGCAGCACTGGTGTGTGTATAAGATAGAACACGATCGTGTTTAACTTCAGTCTAACAACGGCAAGCGACGTGTTAACGTTGTTCAGCGAGAAAACCGTCGGAGAGCAGGGAAGTTGTCAACCAAGCGTATAAGACATACGAAAAGTAAATGAAAATCGACAGTGTGAATTTAAAAAAAGGAACAACTAAAAATAATTAAATACAAGACGAAAAGAATGTATGAACATTGTTCACGATCGAACCATTTGAGTACAGTAATAATAAAAAGGGGAATTCAAATAAGCATGAACATTATAAATGCAGAAAAAAAGTAAACAAATGAAGCTAAATAAATTCGTACACTCCTGAAGAATTTATTCAGAAATCGAAGAAGTAAAGGTTTACGAAAGCAGATCAACAAAATCAAAATAGTGGAATAGTAGAAATAATATTTTAAAGGCAACCGAGAACAATACTTATGTATAAGCAAAGCACAAAAAATACTTCTCTTTTTTTTAAATTAGTTGTGGGCAACAAAAGAGAACAGCGCTTTAAAAATTGAAGCAGTTGTAGGTATTTTTACCCCTCCGGTCAAATTTGCCATGTAAGCATGTATGATTGAAAAAGTTTTCGCTAAAGTCGCGGTTTTTCCTGATTTTTAAATCTACGAACCGAGCTTCGATACACTCTCCTATCCTGCCAATTCACGTTTTATCGTTCATGATTTGCTTTTTTTATACTTTTTTAAGTTAAACGCATGCACAAAAATTTTCAGTACATGTCTTAGAGAAAAATTTCAAAAAACAAAAAATTGAATACAAAAGCAAAGTGTCAACAACATAAACAAACGGAACAAAATACAAAAAGCCGGACCAAGTGAACAAATATTGAAGTGGGCCAACAACAACCAAAAGGGGAAGGATAGTTGCAGAAGATACCACAGCGGAAAAGGGTCTTGACAAAGGTTTGTTTTTTATAATTTTTCGACTTGAATCAGCGTCGTATGCTTATTAAGGCCTTTAATTCCAAGATTCCGCATCTATTTCATCTCGGACAGTTTAATCCTGGGATCCCAAGATTTCCATACAGTTTTGAACGTTAACAATACTGTGGGAAGAATATTTTCTGACTTACTTATTTGAGCGAACATGAAATTATTTGAATTTCTTTTTATTAATTGGAATCATTTTTCATAATTACCTTTTACAGTTAATCTAAGGTTGATTTAAGGTCCTCAAAACTTGCTTACCGAGTCCATAGTAGCACCTATTGGCAAGAGTTATTCTCCGCTTTATCTTCAAGTTGACATCATTATTGGTGGTAATGGCGGTTCCAAGATATGTAAACTCCTTGACAGCTTCGAAGGTATAGTTTCCAGGTGCCAAATGGGAGTCACGGCGCAGAGTCGCCCTGCGAGAAAACATATACTTCGTCTTGCCCGCGTTGACCGCCAGACCCACTTCGGCTGGTACTCTTTCGATAGCCGAGAAAGCAGCGGTAACATATCGCTTAGTCTGGCCGACGATATCAATATCATCGGTGTACGCAAGGAGCTGAACACTTTTGTAGAAAATAGTGCGGTACGCTTTCCGTACCACGCTCTCCATCAGAAAGTTGATGAGGTCGCAAGATAGAGGATCGCCTTGTCTGAAGCCTCTCACGGTATCAAAACAATCGGAGAGTTCCTTTCCTATCTTGACGGAGCTTTGTGTGTTACTCAGTGTCATCCTGCACATTCTCACCAGCTTAGCAGGGATACCGAGGTCATTGCGGCGTACAGACGATCCCTTATCGGGCTATCGAAGGCAGCCTTATAATCGACGAAGAGATGGTGGGTGTCCATATTATATTCGTGACTCTTCTCCAAGATTTGGCGTAGTGTGTAGATCTGGTCGATGTTGGATTGTATGCGATGGCAAGAAGGCTAATACCCCGGTAGTTTGAACAAATCATCGGGTCGCCTTTCTTTAACACAGGACAGACCACACCAAGATTCCAATCGCTAAGCATACTTTCATCTAGTCATATTTTGCAGAGAAGCTGGTGCAACTTTAGAAGTCAACTTTTATTTTGTTCTAAACTACATTTTATTTGGCAAGTTTTTGGGCATAAAATGGGTTATTTCAAGATTTGTAATAAAATAGTAGGGGTATTTTGCATCTTATTATTATTATTTCCCTTTTGCTGTCGAATTTTTTTAAGCACGGGGCAGTGGGATATCGTCGACAAGCTGTTCATCAACGCCCAACACGTTTCAAGGAACTGGTTGAAGTGGTAAAAGAGAGTGCTGCCGAGAACCCATATGTGTCGTATCGTCACCGCGCTCATCATTTTGGCGTCAGTGGAACCACCTTACGGCGCATTTTGAAGGATGATTTTCATTTGTTTCCGTAAAAAGTGCAATTAACTCAAAGAATATTACCGACAGACCGCCCACGTCGCTTGGAATAGGGCCAAACATGCTCGCATGGTTGATACTGAACCTGGTTTTAAGGAGGAAATTTTGATGACCGGCGAGGCCCGTTACACACTCTCTGGTTCCGTTAACAAGCAAAATTGCCGCATTTGGGGAACGGAGAATCCACACGAGATCAATGAAACACTATTGCATGACCAAAAAGCGACTGCTTGCGCCGGCTTTTGCGCCAAAACCATCATTGTGATAGCTAGCGGGGCAACCGTTTAAAATCGCTTGAGCTGGGAAATTAATACCAACAAACACTTGGATTTTCGTGCAATATCTGCACTTTATTTCTCTTATTTCCACACTCAACTTTATTTGTACTTAACAATCGGGCTTGGCAAAGTGAGTTTGGCCGGGGGCAAATATCTACTTTACTTATTTAAGAAGTCGCTTTCTCGGGGGTTGTGCAATGAGTGAAAATGGTGGACACTACAAAGACGGATCCCAGCTTTAACATTTATCGATATTTAAAACTTGGTTTAACCTTAAAAGAAGGTTGGCAGCATTAGCCAAGGCAAGCTCCTGACTTGCCCCACGGCGCAGCGGTTTATCGTTGCAGGGTGGTTGTTGGCTCATTATGTCTGCTCACGAATGCGTGAAAAAGGTCTGAAGAGTTACTGGTTTCAACAAGACGAGCGCCATGCCACACTGCAAATCAGACATTGTAGTTTCTGCAACAAAAGTTCCCTGGATGTTTCGTGTGAAAAAATGGTGACATTGACTGGCCAAAAAGATAACCAGATTTGACCCCTAGGGACTTCTTTTTGTGGGGTTATTTGAAAAGCAAAGGCAAAAATTCGTGCCGAAATCATCGCTATACCGCCCGAGATGCCAGAAAAAGTGGTGGAAAATGCAGAAAAATGGGCACATTTTGCTTTGGTCAATAGAGGCGTCCACTTGATTGATGTTGCATATATTTAAAACGAAGTCCAAATAAATTGTAAAGGACTAAATTAAATAAAAATACCTCATATATCGACATCGTTTGTTTTTTTAAAAGATATTCAATATTCACATACCGAAATAAAAGATGGCGCACCCGTATATGTATAGCTGTGTGTGTGTATGTGTGATAGTGTTGCCGCACTTTATCAGAAAAGGCTAAATAAAAAGAAGCTAAATATTAAATTTTTCGACTAATGAAATTCAAACATGGAAGGATCATATTTATAGTAAACGAAAGAACGAAAATTTTCGGCTTGGAATAATTTTAAAAAGCTGACATACAATGCAGCTTACAAATAAAATTAAGATATTTTCACTTATTACGACAAAAACAATTCTGATTACAATAGAGCGAACTTCTGTAGGTATGTTGTTTTATTAAAAAATTGGTATACTAATTGTTAATAAATAAATAAATAAAAAGAATAAAGCGGAAATATTCTAAGCATGCGAATATATAGAAAAACTGTGCTTTATTGCGTTTCTTAGTTTAAAGCAATCACGTTTTCGTTCAAGCTCCAGTGTTGCTTCAACAAACTGACAATAAAGCCGATCTGACAAAGGCTATAAATAACTTTTACTTCAATGACCGAAAGCAAAACTGGGCGAATTACTCACATAACTACTAACAAACAAGCCCGGCTTGAAATGTAGCTAAAAGTGTACCCTAAGCTATTGGAAACAAGCTAAATTTAGCCTCAAACTTGCTAAATGGCAGCACTGGTGTGTGTATAAGATAGAACACGATCGTGTTTAACTTCAGTCTAACAACGGCAAGCGACGTGTTAACGTTGTTCAGCGAGAAAACCGTCGGAGAGCAGGGAAGTTGTCAACCAAGCGTATAAGACATACGAAAAGTAAATGAAAATCGACAGTGTGAATTTAAAAAAAGGAACAACTAAAAATAATTAAATACAAGACGAAAAGAATGTATGAACATTGTTCACGATCGAACCATTTGAGTACAGTAATAATAAAAAGGGGAATTCAAATAAGCATGAACATTATAAATGCAGAAAAAAAGTAAACAAATGAAGCTAAATAAATTCGTACACTCCTGAAGAATTTATTCAGAAATCGAAGAAGTAAAGGTTTACGAAAGCAGATCAACAAAATCAAAATAGTGGAATAGTAGAAATAATATTTTAAAGGCAACCGAGAACAATACTTATGTATAAGCAAAGCACAAAAAATACTTCTCTTTTTTTTAAATTAGTTGTGGGCAACAAAAGAGAACAGCGCTTTAAAAATTGAAGCAGTTGTAGGTATTTTTACCCCTCCGGTCAAATTTGCCATGTAAGCATGTATGATTGAAAAAGTTTTCGCTAAAGTCGCGGTTTTTCCTGATTTTTAAATCTACGAACCGAGCTTCGATACACTCTCCTATCCTGCCAATTCACGTTTTATCGTTCATGATTTGCTTTTTTTATACTTTTTTAAGTTAAACGCATGCACAAAAATTTTCAGTACATGTCTTAGAGAAAAATTTCAAAAAACAAAAAATTGAATACAAAAGCAAAGTGTCAACAACATAAACAAACGGAACAAAATACAAAAAGCCGGACCAAGTGAACAAATATTGAAGTGGGCCAACAACAACCAAAAGGGGAAGGATAGTTGCAGAAGATACCACAGCGGAAAAGGGTCTTGACAAAGGTTTGTTTTTTATAATTTTTCGACTTGAATCAGCGTCGTATGCTTATTAAGGCCTTTAATTCCAAGATTCCGCATCTATTTCATCTCGGACAGTTTAATCCTGGGATCCCAAGATTTCCATACAGTTTTGAACGTTAACAATATTGTGGGAAGAATATTTTCTGACTTACTTATTTGAGCGAACATGAAATTATTTGAATTTCTTTTTATTAATTGGAATCATTTTTCATAATTACCTTTTACAGTTAATCTAAGGTTGATTTAAGGTCCTCAAAACATATTTTTACTGTAAAAAGTAAAGAAATATTTTTAGAATATTTTTTTTTTAATTTTTAAGGGGTGGGGTCCGCAAACAAATTTTTTCCCTACGACACATTCGTCTTATTCTCGTGATCTAAATAATAACGGCAATTCTTACAAAGCAGTAAGTTTTAACAACAAATTACCAACGTACTTTATGACAAAGTTCGCAGACCCAACAGTCACCACCCTTTTTTTTTATTAGCAAGTATATAATAGTAAAAAAAAGCAGTCAAGTTCGAGTCGGGCTTGCGCACATAGGGTTCCGTACCAAAACTACCCCTAGCGTTCGAATTTAATTTCTCTTTGTCCGCCTGTCCTTTACTTGGTTTTGATTGTTAACTCCGCTGCCATGAAAGAAAGCATAGATGGCGCTCGTCAACTCGCCAACTTATGTGAGGAGCCATAACACGAATAACGTAGATAACGTGCATATATGACATGTACATATGCATACATATACATTTGTGGCAATTTTTTTGACATTTTGAGCTATATGTTTGAAACCAATTCCCCTAAAATTAAAAAAATTTTTTGGAATCTATGGACGTAGTCGTTTCTAGCGATACCCACACGTTACGTTTAAAAAATAATTTTTTTTATCGACCCTACTTCCTTTAAAAACTAAATAAATATATTAAAATGCGTTGAGGTTACGAAGGCCTCACATCACGCCTCCGAAAATTAAAGTGACCTTATAAGTGTTCCCGTTTTTTCCGTTTGGGGAACGGAACCCCGCAAGTTATAGTATTATCATCTTATTTTTAAAATAAGATTTTTGCTATTGATTGCCTTATTGATTTTATAAAAAAAAATAATTCTTATTCATTTATTAATCTTAATTTTAAAGAATACAGAAAATAGCTTCACTAGGATTGAAGCCTTTGATCGTTTGAAAGGAAAATAGATGGGAGGTTGAAGGCTTTAATTGCATTTTATTTTATCATTCACTTTTTTTTTTATATTCATAACTTAATCTCTTTCTTCGCGTGATATTTTTTTCATATCGCACCCAGATCTAGCTTACTTGCATTATAATGTATGTGCTCGTTCTATTTTAGCACAAGCTAACGGGGCCTACAAATTTATTCTGCTACCGTATTCGAACGGGATTGAATAGCTTTATTTTCACGGAAAAGAATAGTCTCAAAGAGTTGCCAGTTCTTCGCTGGAGATGGCGCCGTACAAAGAAACAATTTAAAAAACCAATTCCCTTTATTTCAGATGGTGTGAGTCTGCTGGGGTTAACACTTCCCTCCTTTTTACTAAATTGGAATACGCAGCCTTCATTTAGAGACCGTATTATATTTGCCATGTGCTTTGATTAGAGCGCATTCAGTAAGCTTTATACGATTTGCGTTTCATTTGTTCTGGATGTTGATTGCCCTAGTTTGTTTGAACTTATATATTTTGGTATTCCTGTCAGAAGGCTACGGAATCATGACTTTATATCCTACAACTATGGTAATAGGGTATAATAATTTTATGCGAAAATTGTACCGCATTAAAGGAGCTGTCCTTGGTATAAGCATACGTATATAGAAATGATAAGAATCACTTTCTGTCTTAATTTCCGGTTGTCGGTCTGTCCGCCCGTCTGTCTGTCTGTGCAGGAGAGAAGGAAGGAATTATTACATTTGGACCAAATTTGGTACACAGTCGCAGTGAACCTTAACTTACAGCTCTATTTTTGCGACCGTCACAATACTCATTTCATCACAATAGAGCATTTCATCACAATTTTTACTTTTCCTAATTCGGAACAGGAATCAAAAGCTCGAAACGTATCAATTGTGACAAAAATTGTGACGGTCGAATTAGGAGGTCACAAGCCAACAATTTTTTATTGCAGCAATTTAAAATAAGTTACACAATTTTTAAAACACAACACATGTATGGCCTGCTGCTAAAACTCCTTTATATCGGGAGTTCGAGGTCCTCTGCCACTGCTCCCACCAATTTTGCACTGCTCGCAGCGCTATCGGGCTGTTTTCCCGGCTTGTAGCTCTAGTTGCTGTTTGCAACTTTGAATGAAATGCTGAAGCTGCTCCTACGTCCTCCTGTTAAATAAACGATGTCTAGAAATTAAAAGAAATAAGATAAAACACCAACTTATTAAAAATTTCCAAAAAATACTCACTTTCCGCTTTTTTTGTTTCCATTTTTCGTTTATTTTTGAAGAAGAGGAAGCACAAACAGCTGTTTTTACAGCAAAGAACTTCGCAAAGCTTTTTTCGTGATACGGTTGGCAAGGAATAGGGTTGCAGAAAGCTCGTCACAACAAAGCGGATCACAATTGTGTCACAATCAATTGTGACGGGAACGCAAGAATAGGGCTGTTAGTTTAAGTTCTGAGATTACTCAAATCGGTTGAAAGACACACCAACAGTGGAGCTGTAAGTCCCACTACCTTGGAATTTTTTCGCTAAAATGGCTCTAATTAGTTAATTTACTCATTTAAAGGAATGACTTTTGGTATTTAAGGTTAGGTGTGGGCCCTATATGTCCTACGATAAAATGGGAATGGTCCGCCCACTATAGAGGCGGGAAAATTTTTCCGGTATAATTGCTCTGAATTTACGATTTATAAATAAAAACGAGTGAAATTTGGTTCTCAAGCTGAAATATCACCCTTACATGCCACACAGAAAAAAATTATATAAAAAAAAACTTTTTAAAAATAAGCTTTAATTTACTTAATGTACTAAAAAGTAGAAAATAAATTGTTTCCAAGTCACCTGTATCTTACTATTAATAAAAGCTTGGGGCGCTCATGTGTTCAATATTTGTCAACCAGTTACCACAATATTTTATTTAAATAATTTTTTACAAATAGATTCTAGTAATGAAAGATATTTTGAATATGGATATTGAGCGCACAAGCTTTTATTAATAGTAAGATACAGGTGACTTGGAAACAATTTATTTTCTACTTTTTAGTACATTAAATAAATTAAAGCTTATTTTTAAAAAGTTTTTTTTTATATAATTTTATTTTCTACTTTTTAGTCTTCCATAAATTAAATTTTAGAGCTCTGAAATTTTTCGCAAAAAGAATTTAAAACTTGCAGGGCAGTAGGTACACAATATTTAGGGTATTCACAGTGTTTCCTATCGTCATATGTCATATCCTCAATTTAACAAATAATACGGCTGTGATCGACCCTAATATTCGTGGCATATTTGTGGCGCGATGAGTTGTTGTTGTTTTGCTTGCAAGGCGCGGCGAGTAAGTTCCTATCGTTTTTCATTGATGTGTGGTGTACCTATAATTATAAACTGAAGCCCAAGTGTGTAGTTGCTTGAAAAGTGCCACGCCCCCTGTCCTACGCCCATAAAATTTATTGATTCATGTATTGGGCTCTAGTTTAGGCATGTATGCAAAGTTTCGGATCTCTAAGTAGTCGGGAAGTGGGTGAAAAATTGATTACTAGATTTGACGACATACCGCGGACAGAAAGTGAAGTTAATATAAAGCTTATAAAATGGGCGTAGTTCGCCCACTATATTGGCGGTAAGCGGAAAATCGTTATAGCTTCCATAATATATCTACCAGAGCGCTCATATTCGGTCACTTCGTTGCCTTTAACTTCTCAAAAATGGGTGTGGTCCGGTAAATTAAATATACCGATAAATTCTGTTGTAGCCCCTTTATAATGGCAATATTTGGTATATATAGTCCTCTCAGAAATATCTTGTAGTTTGTCAAAAATGGGCGTGGTCCACCCACTATGTAGGCGGTAAAATTAGTGCGCCCAAAATATAATTTCGTTCAATGGAAAAAAATGTCGGTTACTTGGTGTAGGGTATTACTCTGTCGGTGAAACCCGACTGTCGCTTCCTTACTTGTTTTCCATAAAATACCTTAGCACAATCTATGCCTTTAATTCTCCTACTGTTATGGCAGATTTGGACTTCTCTGTAAATAAAAGGAGGTTCAAAAAACTGCTGAATGCATTATGCAAATTTTTATACCCTACACCTATGGTAAAAGGGTATAATAACTTTGTGCGAAAATTGTAACGCATGAAAGGAGCCGTCCTAGGTATAGACATAAGTATATAGAAATGCTTAGAATCACTTTCTGTGTTGATTTCCGGTTGTCCGTCTGTCCGTCTGTCTGTCTGTCTGTCTGTCTGTCTGTCTGTCTGTCTGTCTGTCTGTCTTGCTGTCCGTTGGCGCAGGAGAGAAAGAAGGAGTTGTCCGATTTTGACCAAATTTGGCACACAGTCGCAGTGAACCTTCCACTACTTCAAGTTCCGAAATTAGCCAAATCGGTTAAAGGACACGCCCACAATGGGTCTGTAAGTCCCACTACCCCGGAATATTTCCAGTAAAATTGCTTAAATTTGTGTAATTATTCATTAAAAGGAATGGTATTAGGTATGTAATGTAAGGTGTGGACCCTTTATGTCATACAAAAAAATGGGCGTGGTCCGCCCACTATATAGACGGTAAGCGGAAAATCCTTATAACTTCCATAATATATACACCAGTCTGTCCATATTTGGTCACTTCATTTCTGGTAAGAACACCGCTTAATTCTCCAAAAATGAGCGTGGTCCGCCCACTCAGTTACTTGGTGTAGGGTATTACTCTGTCGGTGAAACCCGACTGATGCTTCCTTACTTGTTTATCCTAGACTTCGGAAATTTTACAGGAGAAGCAAAAAACAGCATGACATTTACATAGAAAGGGCGTTTTTGTATTAGCTATAAAATCGTCATTTTTGGCTTTAAGACTCTAATTTTTTGTGAGGAGGTGTATTTTAATATACGCTACCAGAAAGGCTGTATTCCTAAACGTCAGTTGCGCTGCATAAGTACAAAGCAGTATGTCCCTAAACGCAAACATAAAAAGTTTGCACGTGCACCCTGTTCCTAAACGCAGGCATCAAGTTGTCGATAAGCATCGAATGCGCAAACAGCTCATCACAAATTTTGTTGATGCTTTGTGATTAGTTAGGTTATGTTTTTTCGGCTGCACTGAAACTTTTAGGACGCGATTAAATTTCGCCTGCTTTTTCTCAATTTTATAATTAATTTCGATTTGCTGGGAGTTTATTCGCTACTCAAATGCAAAAATGCGTTAAATATATAGTTTTTTACAATTTTCATTTCGCAAAAGCAATGTTGAGCATCAAGTGCGTTCCCAAACAAAAAGTGTTGCCAGCCTAATTTATGCAATGTATCGCAGTAGCACTCAGAAAATAAATCAGTAGAGCATTGGGGGCGCAGCACTGCTTTGCATAAGTACGTTTAGGAATACAGCCAAACTGTAAGAAAACGTATTTTGTAAAAAATGTTAGTTAGGGCCTTTGTACATTTTGCCAGCGATATGTATTTTGGTGGAGTTAATTTTTGTTGCTTTTTGGCGCTGACCTTGTCCTGCGTGCTGTGTAAGGATTTTCTATTGGTTGCTCCACAACTTGAACAATTCAATAGGATCATAAGAAATCACATCTGTATAGAAGAAGTGATGTTTGTTTGTAATTCTGCTGTCTTTAATTTTCATATTTGTTGGGTTTTGCCTTTATGGTGAACATTTTGCCTTTTATTGCACGTATTTAATTTTTAACTTTCCTTCTTACCGCGTGCGAATTTATTGCGAATTTCGATTGTATACGCTTAAAAAATGAACATGTCTTAATGCAATTTTTAATTTTTAATTTTTGTATTTTACTGAAGTGGTATATTCTATTTTTTCGTAATAGTTTTGCATATGAGCCTACTGCTGGATTTCACGTATGCGGAAATCGAATAACGGCCTCTTTTGATTAATGTGTACACTGATTATTTTAGTAATTAATAATAGCATGTTTGCATATAAAAAGTAATCTCTTTCTACTTTGAACAGTAGGACGAGTCGTAAAAATAATCTTTTCGAATATTAACTTCTAATAGGTCTTCTTCTTTTAATATACGTTCAATATTCCGCTCAAACAAAGATTCCAAAGTTAGGAAATTGAAAAAACACATGAATGTTCACCCTTACGCTCAAGATACATTTACATGATAACGTTTTTAGATTTTAATAGCGTCTAAGTACTTCGTTTTAATTGCCTGATACTAGAAAATTTATATTTAAAATACAATGTGCTACATTTTGAGATTGCACAAAATGCCTAAAATTTCCCGCTTGTATCAACAGCTCAGTGAAAAAAGTTTAGCATACATAATCTGTACATATTTCCTCGCAAAATTTAACCCGTTTAATTGGTTTCCCTACAAAATGGCTGCACGTGTGTTCTCTTAAAACAAAATGCACTAAAAGTTCGCCGTTTAATCGATCAGAATAAAAATAATGCGAAGTAATGTGATATTACTAGTTTGCAATATTTGCAATGAATAAAAGTTGGTAAAATGATTCAGAAACAATCATATGACTTTTGATCGCTGCAAGGCGGGCAATATCAAAATTTTTTGAAGGAGTTGTAAAGTTCTAATTGGCGCCCTTCCAGTTTTAAGCTATTGACGAAGGTTCAGGGTCCGGCGTGTTCAATCCAATCACCACCTCAAATAAAATAATATAAAAAAAAACTTTTTAAAAATAAGCTTTAATTTATTTAATGTACTAAAAAGTAGAAAATAAATTGTTTTAAAGTCACCTGTATCTTACTATCAATAAAAGCTTGGGGCGCTCATGTGTTCAATATTTGTCAACCAGTTACCACAATATTTTATTTAAATAATTTTTTACAAATAGATTCTAGTAATGAAAGATATTTTGAATATGGATATTGAGCGCACAAGCTTTTATTAATAGTAAGATACAGGTGACTTGGAAACAATTTATTTTCTACTTTTTAGTACATTAAATAAATTAAAGCTTATTTTTAAAAAGTTTTTTTTTATATAATTTTATTTTCTACTTTTTAGTCTTCCATAAATTAAATTTTAGAGCTCTGAAATTTTTCACAAAAAGAATTTAAAACTTGCAGAGCAGTACACAATATTTAGGGTATTCACAGTGTTTCCTATCGTCATATGTCATATCCTCAATTTAACAAATAATACGGCAGTGATCGACCCTAATATTCGTGGCATATTTGTGACGCGGTGAGTTGTTGCTATTTTGCCAGCAGGGCGCGGCAAGTAAGTTCCTATCGTTTTTCATTGATGTGTGGTGTACCTATAGTTATAAACTGAAGCTCAAGTGTGTAGTTGCTTGAAAAGTGCCACGCCCCTTGTCCTACGCCCATAAAATTTTACCAGTGGGACGACACATCCAAGAGGGGCCTTTATACGGAACTTCAATGCTGCACGACCTTTAGTTCTAAAGCTATTCTATATAAACGATTTTGTTTGTATGGGCGGTGCCACGCCCACTTGTCCACGCCCGTCTTATTTTCCCAGTAGAAGGATATGGATATGTAGTAAGTTCCTACTGAGTTTCATTGATGTGTGATTTGTAGTTCTAAAGTTATACACAAATCTGGAGTTGATAAAAAAGTGCCACGCTCCTTATCCTACGCCCATAAAATTTTACCAGTGGGACGACACATCCAAGAGGCGACTGCATACGAAATTTCAATGCTGCACGACCTTTAGTTCCAAAGCTAATCGAGATCAAAAATTTTGTTTGTGTGGGGGGTGCCACGCCCCTTATCCTACGCCCATAAAATTTTACCAGTGGGACGACACATCCAAGAGGCGACTGCATACGAAATTTCAATGCTGCACGACCTTTAGTTCCAAAGCTAATCGAGATCAAAAATTTTGTTTGTATGGGGGGTGCCACGCCCCCTTATCCAGTGCCCGCCTTATTTTCTCAGTAGAAGGATATGGATATGTAGTAAGTTCCTACCGAGTTTCATTGATGTGTGATGTGTAGTTCTAAAGTTATACACGAATCTGGAGTTGATAAAAAAGTGCCACGCCCCTTATCCTACGCCCATAAAATTTTACCAGTGGGACGACACATCCAAGAGGCGACTGCATACGAAATTTCAATGCTGCACGACCTTAAGTTCCAAAGCTAATCGAGATCCAAAATTTTGTTTGTATGGGGGTGCCACGCCTCCTTATCCTACGCCCATAAAATTTTACCAGTGGGACGACACATCCAAGAGGCGACTGCATACGAAATTTCAATGCTGCACGACCTTTAGTTCCAAAGCTATTCGAGATCAAAAATTTTGTTTGTGTGGGGGGTGCCACGCCCCTTATCCTACGCCCATAAAATTTTACCAGTGGGACGACACATCCAAGAGGCGACTGCATACGAAATTTCAATGCTGCACGACCTTTAGTTCCAAAGCTAATCGAGATCAAAAATTTTGTTTGTATGGGGGGTGCCACGCCCCCTTATCCAGTGCCCGCCTTATTTTCTCAGTAGAAGGATATGGATATGTAGTAAGTTCCTATGGAGTTTCATTGATGTGTGATGTGTAGTTCTAAAGTTATACACGAATCTGGAGTTGATAAAAAAGTGCCACGCCCCTTATCCTACGCCCATAAAATTTTACCAGTGGGACGACACATCCAAGAGGCGACTGCATACGAAATTTCAATGCTGCACGACCTTTAGTTCCAAAGCTAATCGAGATCAAAAATTTTGTTTGTATGGGGGTGCCACGCCCCCTTATCATACGCCCATAAAATTTTATCAGTGGGACGACACATCCAAGAGGCGACTGCATACGAAATTTAAATGCTGCACGACCTTTAGTTCCAAAGCTAATCGAGATCAAAAATTTTGTTTGTATGGGGGTGCCACGCCCCCTTATCCAGTGCCCCCTTATTTTCTCAGTAGAAGGATATGGATAAATAGTAAGTTCCTACCGAGTTTCATTGATGTGTGATGTGTAGTTCAAAAGTTATACACAAATCTGGAGTTTATAAAAAAGTGCCACGCCCCTTATCCTACGCCCATAAAATTTATTGATTCATGTATTGGGCTCTAGTTTAGGCATGTATGCAAAGTTTCAGATTTCTAAGTAGTCGGGAAGTGGGTGAAAAATTGATTACTAGATTTGACGACATACCGCTGACATACCAAAGTGAAGTTAATATAAAGCTTATAAAATAGTCAAAGAGTGTAAAGCTAAGCTAAACACCGTATGCTTTCACAACTTACTCGCCCTTCTTTGGGTACCGGGGCACTTCGCGGTCACATCTCCTGTGCTAAACACTTGAGTGCGATGGGTCTGACCGACAGCATCTGTGAGAGCTATCGGAGAGGACGAGGACACTCTACCCACTTCTTATGCAAATATCCTGCGATTGCAGACGTGCTGAGAACAGACTAGCTTAGTACCTTGCCCCGATCAAAAATCCCTCGCTTTACAAAAAGCTTAGAAAGATTTCAGTAAATGGAATTTATTTATCAGTACAAGTACAAGGACAATGGACTGTCTGCTGGCTGGTCAGTTTTCTTATTCCGACAAAAAAAGAGTAATATCTTTATTCTTTTAACGGTTTGCCACATCTTTCCATTGTACAAGCTTTGCTTAGGGCCCAAGCCTAAGACCTAGCTTTTCGCGCATTAACTTGTGTGTGCTCGTTCTATGTTGCTGTTAACACGAAGTAAAAGCCTGACTTCGTTAGCATGGTTAACTGAAAATTAGTAAATGAAGCCAGAGCAGAAGTATGCATGATGAGCTTTTAAAATCTTTTTGTGTTTCCTCCGTCGCGTGCTATTGCCAAGGTTTTCGTTGTGTACAGGCGATGGTAACTTTCTGTTTTCGCACTAGTTCACAGGTCCTAAAAATTTATTCTTTAGCTATATGCGAACGGGATTGAACAGATTTATTTTCACGGCAGAGTACTTTCGGAGAGTTGCCAATTCTTTGCGAGAGGTGGTGGCGCACTAAGAAACGATTTGAAAACCAAATTTTCTTTTCCTTAGATGGTATCTGTCTACAGATCTAACCAGCTACCAAAACCCAAAGCACTTATCCACTGAAACACTGCGGTGCTGTGAAGAGGAACATAACGAGGAATTTGCATAAAGGCATTTGAACAAGTTATGTAAAAAATACACTCTTCTTTAGTCTGGCATAGAAATCCAATTCAATGAAAATAGACGCCCAACTTCAAAGCTTTCACAATTTAAGGCGCATATATGTATTTATAAAATCGTCCCACAGATGTTGATATCGAGCATTTAAAGCGCGAATTTTATTTGCGAATACTTTCTCTCTCAAAGTAACAAACAAGGTATAGACAGTGAGAGCATTGTTTCTACGAGCTGCAAAAAGTAAAGCAGCTTTTTAATTAATACTCACAAAAAATAGTCTAAAATTTTTTAGCTGAAATACGAAATTGAATAAATTAACATAACAATCACATGTACATGCAAGGTCGTTCTACAAAATTTGTACTTGTGTTGTAGGAATATGGAACAAATTTCTTAAATGCAGCTAATACTATTCTTTCCTCACGTACAACTTCCAATTAAATTTCATTAATATAAATTTTTATTATATAAATTTTTATTATATAAATTTTTTTCTTTAACTGGCGCAACAGTTTGTGTAACTGAGGCTAAGGCCTAGCTTTTTAGATGGTGTGAGTCTGCTGGAGATCGCACCAACCATAGAGTAGAATAGAGGTCCAACTCTTTTGCTCTCTCAGAGAATTTGCATTTTTTATGTTCACACGCATTATGCTGTGAGTTCACCACTGCATTGTTGTTGCTTCGTCGTGTAGCCGAAGGTGATAGATAGTAGGAGTGAGGGAAATGGATTGAAAATTCTGGTGTGTTTGCTCTCGATCTGAGTTGCCAAGCGTTTGTAAGAAGCTTAAATAAGATCAGTTCTGCAGGTTTTAGGCACGAGATAAACGCTTTGCTTGAAGGATAGCTTTAATAAAACCCAAAAACAGTGCGCTAACATAACTCAGCTATTTTAATTAAATGGCTAATTTAAGTTTTGGAGTTCTAAAACTTAAGACAAAGAAATCTAATAATTGCTCTTGCAAATGTAATATAAATAAACTGCATCTTATACAAAAATAACATTAACAACATTATGAATGACAATGTTTCCACTTCATAATACTTATAAAACATTTTATGTGACGTCTTCTTGTAGTTTCAGCAAGCTGCCAAGCTTGTAGTCCTATTTCACATTGAAATTTCTGCAATATAATACCCACGTACATAGATAGATGCCTTATTTTATAATTTGTTTATTGAACAGTAGAAGGAATAAACACCGGTGCACCCCAGTCGCGTCCTATTTCACCCCAGTCAGGTTCGTTTTATTGAATTTCACCCCAGATAGGTTTTTTTACGCTTAGAATAGAGCTGCATAATGTGATGGTATGTGTAAATTTTGCAAGTATTGGCACGTACGTGAGGCGAAAAAGAGATGTTTTGTGCTAGTGTTAGTGAGCGCAAGCGCATCTTGAAAGAGTTGGACCTCTATTCTACTCTATGGCACCAACGACCTCTCGCATCAGAGATCGAGTACTTATCCATTAGCCGTTATATGTTATATTTTTCTTCAGTAGTTTCCATAAAAATGTCCTTAAGTGATTCCCCAAAAATTTAATTTTATTTGAAGCGATCTATTATAGTAACTAAACATAATTATGCAGAAATATTTAAAATTTAGGAAGATTTTGTATTTAATATGACAAAAGTAAGTACAGGGTATCATGTGGGTAACATGGAATGTGAAGAAATTAATTTTTTAATGTCGTAGAAAATTTTGGGTTATTCAAGATGCCATAGTGATAAAACAAGTTAAATCATTTTTTTTTGCAGTATTTTAATAAGGATTTTAATAAATATTTAATAGGAACCTTTCTGAAAACCCTTTTGAAAAATTCTCTGGATGTATTTCCATCATTAGTATTTTCAAATCCTTGTTTTGGTTGATCGACTTTCAGACTAATGTTATCGTAAAACGCATCTTGCATTCTTTATTTTCTTTTGGCTATTACCTCTTTGATTCCAGTTGTTTCGTCAACACTCTCACCATCTTACAGAAGTATTCTATACACCTTATTCTTGCATGCAATGGGAAATTCCGTATTCATAACTAAATATGTTCGTAATCAATTGATTCATCCAGATTATGGAAGTCCTTTTGCATCTTTTTGTTAAAGTTTTTCAAATTTCTTTTGCCATATTGTGAACGTCATGAACAGCGTTTTCTTCCAAGAAACCTCATTGGTGTTTTGTTATTTGGAAGAAGGCATTTCAAAAACGGCATTTTCATCTATTTGGCTGGCATATTAAATCCCTTATCCCTTTTGCGGGTAAAATTAGAACATCGAGAAAAAGAAGAAAAAGCACAAAATTCAAGAAAAGGTAGATCAATTTATATGGTGATAATCTTGAAAACAAATCGTGACCAATTTTCAACTTTTTAGCTCAAAAGGTTAAGTTTAGATCCATAAAAAAGCGCTTTCTAACATCACCCCATGCGATGTAAGTAATAATATTTTTCTGACGGAGGCAACTCACAACTATTAAAACGAAAATAAATAATTGATTGGCACAACATATAACTAAGGCTAAGGCCTAGCTTTCTTGTGTGCTCGTACTACATTTCTGTGGTCATATGCAATAACGACTTAAGTCGAAAACAACTGTTTCGAGAAAATGCAATTCGAAATTTGAAATGCACATAAGTGCATGTACATAAGTGCATGTGTTTTTTTTAAATAACTTTTTTCCTGAGATGGGTACAGATACCGGGGTTTGAACAAAATATGCGCATCAACGTCAGGAATACAGTGGTAACGTCAACTCAATTTCGTCTTAACCCTTTCATGCCCAATGTTGCCTATAGGCAACATTGTACTTATTGGCTTCTAAGTCCCGCTATTTAAATTTTTTTGACATGCGGTTTTTTGCATAATGTAGCTTCATGTATTGTGCAAGCTTACAGCTACTTGTTCTACTGCAAACTGTGCACATGTTCATTCAGTAGCCGATCTCCGCAAAGAGAAATTGTCAAGATCGTTTCGCAAAAAAAGTGTTTATACAAAAAGTGTTTAAAAACATTAAAATAATTGTTTTATTGTAAAACCAAGTAAGCACTATAAATAAATAAGGATACAAGAGTTATTTAGGGAAAACTAATCATGAGAAAAGTGTTTAGTTTGCTTGTAATATTTTTTCAAAAGTGCAGTTGCCTATAGGCAACATTGGTCAACTGTTGTAATTTCCGAGCAATGTATATTTCATTATGTATATTTATTTTTCGATGCGTTTAAGAGGTTCAAGCCGACAGAAATTGGAACAAAATTTACACTTTAACTGGGATGATTTGCGGATGAGGAAAATTAAGAAGAAGAGCAGTAAACTTCGAAAACTCTATCAAAGAAACATTGAGAAATATGATTGATAAGGGCGGAAATATGCAAGTTTATCTAAATGAGGAAATAATTAGCAAAGAAATTGACTGAAAACAAATTTAGAATGAAAAGTTGTACAGGAGGTGATAGAGAAAATTTATTTGCAATGTTTGAAGTTATTTTGTGCAGAGGTAATGGAATGTAATACCAGTTGGAAAAGTGAACTGCGCAGCAATGAGGTGAAACAATCAATGGAATATTTCACCCAGTTCTTTGAAGATGAAGTCTGGAAAAAGATTTATGACTAAACAAACTTGTATGCGATGCAAACTAAAGGAACGGCGTTCTTGCTGACATGCTGCTAGAATTATACAAAATAAACCATAGCTCAAATAAATGTTATAGGCTCATAGTATTCTGGTGTATGAATTCATCTGTAGTCGATAGATGGCTGGTGTATCGCAGAGACCTCAAATATGCAGACGGCGAAGTGAAGCATATTCCACTAATATGTTCCAGTTGGATATTGCTTGCTAACGAGCTTTTGAACGCAACTCTAACAGTAGTGTTTTCAAGGAAAGGAGGTCGATCAGAATGACTCCTTACAGATATGGAGTCAAATCCTTCATAACCAGGATCGTTACCACCGCCTCCATGATCCCCAGATCTTCCGATGGCCTCTGAGTTAATCTCCTGTAAAAGAGCACATGCTGCAGAACCTGTAAAATCCATACGATCTGAATATCTTGGTCACTGGGTACGATGGGGAGCAAAAGGCAGATGCAAACTATGCCAAACTGGTTTTCCACGCTCTAAATGCAACAAATGCAATGTTTAATTGTGCTCGAATCTACAAAAAAATGGTTTTGTGTCTTTTCGTACTTGAATTTCAACAAAAAATTCATATAAAATAAATGTATATGGTTTTTAAAATTCACCACCATTCCCCAATGTTGCCTATAGGCAACATCCTGTAACTTACGAACCAGGACACCAAGGACTTTGAAATTTTTGTCAGTTCATATTTGAGTCAATATTATCACATATCTGACCTCAACGAATTTTTAGCTCCGCCCAATTTAATTCGGGCATGAAAGGGTTAAGTCGACTTAAGTCGTTATTGCTTTTGACCACAGATTTATTGTACAGACGTATCCGAACGGGATTGGGAAGCTTTTCATTTATATGGCAAAGTAAACTCTCGGAGTGTTGCCAACTAGCTAGAGAGAGAGAGAGAGAGACTGCGCTGCGTTCAAAGAAACAAGGTACTTTTTTATAAGAGGGTCGAGTCGGCTGAGATTTGAAACGACTTCACGCATCAGGGACCAAGCACTTATCCACTGAGCCGCCATCTTTCAAAAAATAAAATTTGTAAACAAATTACAGGTTTACTGTAATATACTTGTATGGCCTGTATCTAATAACCCTGATATTTTTGAAATTTTAACATGTTTTTTAACATGTTTTATTAATCCTTGGAAGTAGCCCTTTGAAACCATACCCGCCGCACGGTTTCTCAGCACTTTCAAGAAAATTATAAGTCGAAAGTATTTTCCGAAATTGGTTTGCTTTTAGAAAAGACTATTCGCAAGAATACAAGCCCTTTATTTCGTTCTTTTAGGCTGACGTCATTAGGGATGTTGATGTTGGCACTGAGATACACAATAATCCAGTTATCACGATTCGAATTAATTTGTCTGTACGCACATACACATACCTCATAAATTTGCGCAACAACTTTGTGAAACGCATAAAGATAAGTTATTATGCTTAATTATAAGATGTATCCCTCGGCATCGTGCTGCTACTGTTCATCTGCCATGTCAAATATTCAAATTCCTGATTTACGTCAATGCCGGCAACATACTCCGAACTGAGCTCAAGCAAGTTATCTTTTGAGTTAAAACTTTCTATTCATTAAACCCTTCTGAGTTGGAATTCGTCGTTTGTCTTCTTACGGCGTTTGTATCTACACAATTTTACATATAAAGCAAATCTCTTAAATTATTTCATAAAAACGCCTCATAGCCCTCACGGTAAGCGTAACTGGTTGTTTCTAAAAGCGAAAAATGAACCTGCGAATAATGGCTGGAAGCGTCGATGGTGATGGAATTAACATTTTTTGTCAACACACGAATGCGGGTAAACAACGCGTGCTACTCGAAAACTCACTGATCATTGTTATTCGATTGTTAATTGTTGAACTTATTACTGCCATTATCGTTGGTTTTGGTTATATTATACTAGCTGTCCCGGCAAACGTTGTTCTTCCTTAAATAATTATTTTCTTCCAAGATTTGTTTTGAAATGTATTTAAATTATGGTAAGAACTTTTTTAATAATATGAAAATTATGTACAGGAAAAATACGTTTTCGTGAATATTTCCAAATTTTGTCAGCGACTTTCTGTCAACTTTATTATTATATGGTGTGAATCTGAGCGAAATCGGTCCATAAATAAGAATTTTCGAAAATAAGCCACTGCAGCGCCACTTAGGAAGTGTTTCACCACAAGGCACAGTGGGGTATTGACCCCTGAAAATGAGCTATAATGAGCCTGAGTTATAATAATGAATGTTGAGTATTTTTTTATACAGAAGGGAAGAATATAAGAAAAACTAAAAAAAAATGTTTGTTGTTGTTTTTTAAATAAATTTTTAACGTAGTAAAGAGATCAAAAAAGCGATTATTCAATGATTTTCCTGGAAACATGTTTCGATATATTTATGCGAACATTTTTGCACTTATTGCAGTCACATCATACTTTATTCATACATATATTTATTATTTGAAAAAATAGTGGTTTGTATAGGTGGTATAGTCGATCTCCGAGAGCTCCTCTAATAAGAGGCTCTTGCGGTGACCACTGGATTGGAAAATCCTTCTATCAGTTAATAAAACATATATTTCTAAAGCTTGTGTTAAAATTTGAGACATATCGGTTTAGCCGTTTCCGAGAAATCTTTTTCACCGGCATTGAAAACACAGTTATCAAGAAAACGCGTTCGACTGACTTTTCTTGAAGATTTGCCAGTTTGGGAATGAAAACCGTGTCGAATTGACATGAAATTTTCAGTGTTTATATTTAAATATACATATGTACAATCCAAAAATTAAATCATATTTGATGTGATTCCTATAAAAACCAAACACAAAACACATTATAACATTTTTAGTTATCAACCGAAATCACAATTTGGCAAGAAACTGCAGCACTTAAACCTCAATATCTTAGAATTCGCACAAAAGGCACCTCAATTTTTTGCAATATAGTAGTCAAATATATCTTTTTTACAAATAAACTAAAATGGTTAATACATTCCACTACAAAAGTAACTTTATGTCCACCTATATCGTTGAGAAATATATGCAATTTTAAGGCTTTAACAAACAAATTTATATAAAATACTAATACACATATACTGCGAACATGAGTTTGCTTAAACATAAGTACAATACCTGAAGTTTAAGGTTTCATTATAAAAATACGGCTTTTCAAACGAATTTTATTTAAAGTAAAATTTTAAAACACTGCGAAATATGCAACTCGCGCTCGACACAGCGAAACAGTGAATAAAAAGAGTGCTGAGACGATACCGTTAAACATAGAACAGAAGTTTTTTCAGCCAGTGATGCACAATTTTATTTACTTTCCCATGATACCAAATACTATTGAGAAATCTAGATTTCTCTTTTTGAATTAATCCACGAAATCCGAGTCAAATACCCCAGTGTGCGAAGCAATGAATGCATTAGCTCAGGCGCCACAGGCAATAATGGCAATTTAACCTGGCCCTTGAGACAGCACAATCCAGGCGTTTCTCCAGCGAACTTCAATGCCCCGCAATGGTTGCACACAACCTCCAGTTGGCCAATTCGAACGAAAGGATGCGAGCTGTAGTCAATTGTGCAATCGTATTGAAACGCTACTCGATTCAAATCTTTGCTGTTGTTTTTGTGAAGTACGAAGTCGGGTCATACTAACGCGGCATGCTTCTCGTGCGATTTCTCGTTCATCTTCAGTGGATTGATTCACAATATTCCGATACTCTGGCTCGCGGCATTATAAATAGCACTTAAAAATTAATCACACTATTCAAAATGAATTAATGAAGCAATTTACGATGCGCGCACAATGACAACTTATACATATAGCCTTTCACAACCTAGTTGAAAAAAGCTCTCCTGTATGCCTGCCGGAGGCATGCCTTGGAAGGTCAGCAGGCATGCTCGCTTCCATACCCGCTTGTATCTTTTTTATAAGCTTTATATTAACTTCACTTTGGTATGTCAGCGGTATGTCAGTGGTATGTCGTCAAATCTAGTAATCAATTTTTCACCCACTTCCCGACTACTTAGAAATCTGAAACTTTGCATACATGCCTAAACTAGAGCCCAATACATGAATCAATAAATTTTATGGGCGTAGGATAAGGGGCGTGGCACTTTTTTATAAACTCCAGATTTGTGTATAACTTTAGAACTACACATCACACATCAATGAAAATCGGTAGGAACTTACTACATATCCATATCCTTCTACTGAGAAAATAAGGGGGCACTGGATAAGGGGGCGTGGCACCCCCCATACAAACAAAATTTTTGATCTCGATTAGCTTTGGAACTAAAGGTCGTGCAGCATTGAAATTTCGTATGCAGTCGCCTCTTGGATGTGTCGTATCACTGGTAGAATTTTATGGGCGTAGGATAAGGGGAAGGGGCACCCCCCATACAAACAAAATTTTTGATCTCGATTAGCTTTGGAACTAAAGGTCGTGCAGCATTGAAATTTCGTATGCAGTCGCCTCTTGGATGTGTAGTCCCACTGGTAAAATTGTATGGGCGTAGGATAAGGGGCGTGGCACTTTTTTATCAACTCCAGATTTGTGTATAATTTTAGAACTACACATCACACATCAATGAAACTCGGTAGGAACTTACTACATATCCATATCCTTCTACTGGGAAAATAAGACGGGCAGTGGACAAGTGGGCGTGGCACCGCCCATACATACAAAATCGTTTATATAGAATAGCTTTAGAACTAAAGGTCGTGCAGCATTGAAGTTCCGTATACAGGCCCCTCTTGGATGCTTCGTCCCACTGGTAAAATTTTATGGGCGTAGGACAAGGGGCGTGGCACTTTTCAAGCAACTACACACTTGGGCTTCACTTTATAACTATAGGTACACCACACATCAATGAAAAACGATAGGAACTTACTTGCCGCGTCCTGCTGGCAAAATAGCAACAACTCATCGCGTCACAAATATGCCACGAATATTAGGGTCGATCACTGCCGTATTATTTGTTAAATTGAGGATATGACTATAGGAGACACTATGAATACCCTAAATATTGTGTACTGCTCTGCAAGTTTTAAATTCTTTTTGCGAAAAATTTCAGAGCTCTAAAATTTAATTTATGGAAGACTAAAAATAAAAAAAATAAAATTTTTACTTTAAACAAAGTTATTAGCGAAACTGCAATAGCCAATCAGAGCACAGACAGAAGAAGAAGCACGTAGGGACAGACGGGCAAGGAGCTGTTTAATCGCATTTAATATAATATTGCCGTATTTATAGAATACGAAATGTGTAATCACCTAGATTTATATCTGATTTAGGCCCCTACAAATAATATTATATACATATATAGATCATTAAATTACATCAAATACATCAACAAATATTCTTGGACAGATGGGCAAGGAGGAGCGCTGCTACTCAACCGCAAACAACGAAAATCAAGAAAAGGGCAGACGGGCAAGGAAAAGTACTCCTATTAAATTAAATAGAATTAGATTGAGCAACAGCCAATCACAGCACAAACAGGGAAGAACAAGTTAATATATGTAGATGATAAAGTTGTTTTGACTGATCTGGTGTGTTTTCTCCCTTAGAGATCTGAAACTTTGCGTACATGCATTCATTCATTTTTAAGGAAGATTCCAGCGAAATAAAGTTTTTCACGTTCTTTGACGACACTGTACAGAAATTAGGCCCCTACCAATATATAGGCATCACAACCAATATTATATAGATATAACATTAAATCACATCAAATACATGAACAAATGTTCCGGGGACAGACGGGCAAGGAGGAGCGCTGCTATTCAACCGAAAACCAAGAAAAGACCAGACGGGCAAGGAAAAGTACGCCTATTAAATTAAATAGAAAAAATAGAATAAATTTCAGGAACAGCCAATCAGAACACAACAGGGAAGAAGAAGCACTGCTATATAAGGAGCAGCTGTAGCCAAAGCGGACAGAACAGTACGAGCTGCCAAGCAGAGAGGTTGTCTGATTTTTACTCTTTGTTGTTTCTTTTGGTTGAATGCTAACCTCGAAAAGGGTATTTCTGGTACGGAACATTTAGGGCGCGAGCCCGACTCGCACTTGACTGCTTTTCTTTTTTTTTTTTGTTTCTATGAGCGACTTTTTCCAATGGTGTTAGGACTCCTGCTCTCATTAGTCCCTGCGCGGTTTAATTATAGACACGTATAAGAACAACATGCAAAATGCAGTACTATTTTAGTTTGAAAATTACCGCAGTACCACCTACCTTCAGTACCTTTATGTGAATACCAATATAATTAGGGTTTTCACAGTGTCTCATATTTGTCGTATATGTTATTTGAAATAAGAATACATATACAACAGTCATAAAAATAAGTTTGCTTTTCTCATACAAAAATCAAATACGACAAATACAACACGGCAGCCTATGTATTTTAAAAGTCATATTCAAATTCATTGGAAATTTCCATGCATGAACCGAGCTCGCCGCCCCTTGCACGCTAAATAGCAACAACTCACCGCGCCAAAGCAACGGGAGTTTTGCGCATGGACCGAGTTCGCCGCGCCTTGCAAGCAGTGTTGCCAGAGACCTAGCTCCAAAAATCCCATTCACTTATGCAAAACGCCCTCTTTATCCCATTTAAAAAATCAAAAATCCCCGAAAAAAATCCCATTCACAAATATTAATTAAAAAACGTGTTTTTCAATAACAATTCATAAATACATATACTTTTTTAAACAAATATAAAGAACAAAAAAATTGTTGCTTAAAGCACAACGCTGAAGATTACACTTAAATTCAGTGCTAATAATCAAATATTTACAGTTACAGTAGTAACTCGATTCTTGCAGATACTCGGTACTTCCCCACCTCGATACTTGTGGCACAAAATTTTTTTTCCATTACGTACTCAGTACTTGCGAAATTAAAAAATGTTGACCCCAATACATTGCAACATTTTTTGTTTTGTCTTTGAATAAAATTCGGGGAAGTACCGCAAATGTATAAGTTTCGAGCTCAAAATATTTGGGGAAGTACCCACGAATTCATATGCTGACGAAATCTCTGTTCTTATTTAACTTTTGCATGGAAGCAGTGCAGTACTGAACAAGCAAGTGTGCACAAAACAAACCAAAATCCTAAATTTCTTTAGTTTCACTTAAAATTTATCATTATACAAGTGTATTGAATTAAAATATAAAATGTAACAAACTTAGATTCTTTACAGTGAAAAACTCCTTATAATTTACCTATATGGGACAATCTCGAAACTTGTACCGAGCCAGGTTTTCATTACGTGGAAGAATCGAGTTCCTACTGTATTAATAAATAAACAAAAGAAGTATAAAAGATAGGTATCGGCTCAAAAATCCCATTTTTAGACTCAAAATCCCGCGCGCCCATTAAAGGTACAAAAATCCCGAAATATGGGCGAAATCCCTGGTTCTGGCAACACTGCTTGCAAGCAAAACAACAATAACTCATCGCGCCACAAATATGCCACGAATATTAGGGTCGATCACAGCCGTATTATTTGTTAAATTGAGGATATGACATATGACGATAGGAAACACTGTGAATACCCTAAATATTGTGTACTGCTCTGCAAGTTTTAAATTCTTTTTGCGAAAAATTTCAGAGCTCTAAAATTGAATTTATGGAAGACTAAAAAGTAGAAAATAAAATTATATAAAAAAAAACTTTTTAAAAATAAGCTTTAATTTATTTAATGTACTAAAAAGTAGAAAATAAATTGTTTCCAAGTCACCTGTATCTTACTATTAATAAAAGCTTGTGCGCTCAATATCCATATTCAAAATATCTTTCATTACTAGAATCTATTTGCAAAAAAATTATTTAAATAAAATATTGTGGTAACTGCTTGACAAATATTGAACACATGAGCGCCCCAAGCTTTTATTGATAGTAAGATACAGGTGACTTGGAAAGAATTTATTTTCTACTTTTTAGTACATTAAATAAATTAAAGCTTATTTTTAAAAAGTTTTTTTTTATATAATTTTATTCTATAGGCATCTCCTAGGACGGCATGCCTGCCAAATGAGCTGCCGTAGCAGCAATGCTGCATGCATCTCATGGAAGTGATGCGACAGGTCAGGTATGAAAAAAATAATTACAAAATAAAGAAATTCTTTTTTCTATTCTAGTTTCGGAGAATTGCCAATTCATCGCAAGAAGTGGCGCCGCGTAAAGAAATACATAATTTGAAAACAAATTGTATATTAGATTTTATATAAATACTAGCTGATTTACCCGGCTTTACCCGAGTGCCACATCATACGGGGAATAATAACTAAATTGTAATTTTAAAATGTTATTAAAAGCCACATTATTTTTAGTGGTATGGTAAAATGTGTTTTATCGGGGTGGTTTTAAGGTATGAGATATATTGAGTGACCTTGCTTAGTTCTTTTCTATTTGTTTGTGAAGTTTTGTTTAAATCGGGGAAGTTATAAATGTAGGTCCTTACAGAACTATCTGTGTATGTATATTACTCCTTTGGTGGAAGGCCAAAATTAAAGTACCTACCGAGTTTCATTGATGTATGATGCAAAGTTCTCAAGTAATACCCAAAAGTGGAGTTGATTGAAAAGTGTCACGCCCCTTGTCCTACTTTGCTTTTCAATAAAATTTTACCAGTGGAACGAAGCATCCAACAGGGGCCTGCATACGGAATTTCAATGCTGCCCGAATTTCAGGCCAAAAGAAATTCGATATCAAAAATTCTGATGTATGGGCGGTGCCACGCCCCTTGTCCAATGCCCGTTCCATTTTCCAAGTTGAAGAACACGGATATGTAGTAAGTTCCTATCGTGATTCATTGATGTGTGGTGTATTGTTCTAAAGTTATACCCAAATGTATAGTTGATTAAAAAGTGCCACGCCCCTTGTCCTACGCCCATAAAATTTTACACGTGGGACGAAGCATCCAAGAGGGGCCTGCATAAGGAATTTCAATGCTGCGTGACTTGTAGTTTTAAAGATACGCCAAATCAAATATTTAAGTTGTATAAGGAGTGCCACTCCCCCTTGTCCCACGCCCCTAAATTTTTTAAGCAAGAGGGCACGAAGAATTACTAACAGAATACTGAATTATAATGTTGTATGACTTGTAGTTTTACAGATATGACAAATCAAATATTTAAGTTGTATAAGGAGTGCCACTCCCCCTTGTCCCACGCCCCTAAATTTTTTTAGCAAGAGGGCACGAAGAATTACTAACAGAATACTGAATTTTAATGTTGTATGACTTGTAGTTTTACAGATATGACAAATCAAATATTTAAGTTGTATAAGGAGTGCCACTCCCCCTTGCCCCACGCCCCTAAATTTTTTTAAGCAAGAGGGCACGAAGAATTACTAACAGAATACAGAATTTTAATGTTGTATGACTTGTAGTTTTACAGATATGACAAATCAAACATTTAAGTTGTATAAGGAGTGCCACTCCCCCTTGGCCCACGCTCCTAAATTTTTTTTAGCAAGAGGGCACGATTAATTACTAACAGAATACAGAATTTTAATGTTGTATGACTTGTAATTTTAAAGATATGCCAAATCGGATATTTAAGTTATTTAAGGAGTGCCACTCCCCCTTGTCCCACGCCCCTAAATTTTTTCAAGCAATAGGGCACGACTAATTACTAACAGGGTATAGAATTTCAATGTTGTATGACTTGTAGTTTTACAGATATGACAAATCAAATATTTAAGTTGTATAAGGAGTGCCACTCCCCCTTGTCCCACGCCCCTAAATTTTTTTAGCAAGAGGGCACGAAGAATTACTAACAGAATACTGAATTTTAATGTTGTATGACTTGTAGTTTTACAGATATGACAAATCAAATATTTAAGTTGTATAAGGAGTGCCACTCCCCCTTGCCCCACGCCCCTAAATTTTTTTAAGCAAGAGGGCACGAAGAATTACTAACAGAATACAGAATTTTAATGTTGTATGACATGTAGTTTTAAAGATGTGCCAAATCAAATATTTAAGTTGTATGGGAGGTGCCACGCCCTTTTGATGAATCGAAAAATTTTATATACAGTCGCCTTCCTTTGGTCTTCAACAATATTGGTATAAAGTTTGGCTGAAATCGGTCAACGCGTGTAGCTTTGTATAGCCGGACAGACAAACAAACATTCATTATACCCTACACCTATGGTAATAGGGTAATAATAACTTTGTGCGAAAATTGTAACGCATTAAAGGAGCCGTCCTAGGTATAGACATAAGTATATAGAAATGATCAGAAACACTTTCTCTTTTGATTTCCGGTTGTCCGTCTGTCTGTCTTGCTGTCCGTGCGCACAGGAGAGAAAGAAGGAGTTGTCCGATTTATAGCAAATTTGGCACACAGTCGCAGTGAACCTTCCACTACTTCAAGTTCCAAGATTAGCTAAATCGGTTGAAGAACACGCCCACTATAGGCCTGTAAGTCCCAATACCCGGGATTTTTCGGTAAATTAGATATATTTTGTCTAATTACTCATGGAAAAGAATTGTACACCCATACCTCGCTTTACGGCCTAGATACGTTCCACGAAACTTGGCCGCAAAGCGAAAAGCCGTATAAAGAATCAGTTATTCTAATACAAATTCATACAAATTCAATGGGATCGGTTCGAAATTTTTCATTTTTCAATTCAAAATGCATTTTATCTTTTTATTTCATTTAAATAAAAAATACATGCATGACTGGTACATACATTTGTACATAAAATAATAAAAAACTTCAAAAACAAACAATAATCAATAAACAAAAATGAAGCAACTTCATGTTACATACATAATTTTTTTTAAATAGCTTTAATCTGAAGACGACGAAGAAATGGTAACCTGCAGATCACTGTCGTCATCATTTTTCGCTGGTAAGGATGAGCCTGGCTTAAAAAAATTGTCCAACGTTGTTTGTCTTGCCTTCTTGTCTATTTCGTTCTTCAGTGATTTATAACAGCTAATGGCTGAGGTAATTCTTCGAGAAACTTTAGCGCTACGTTCGACGTCAGGATCGTTTTCAAGGAGGATGTTCATTCCTTGTTCGAAATAGGAAAAAGCTTTCGACAAATTTTTTGATGTTAGCTGTTTGGATGCAACAGGCTCTGTCTCTTCATCAAATGCCGGTTCTGCTTGCAACTGAATGAGCTCCTCATATGAAAGGGGTTCCCTATCAGCTTCAAGTAGATCAAGCACATCACGTTCGTTCAAACCTTCAAAGCCGAGATCATGTGCTAGATCCAAAATGTTTTGCCTAATTTCAGGAAGGAAATTAACTTCTGCATCAGTACTTTTTACACATTCTGGCCATATTTTTTTCCAAACATTGTTCATTGTTGTTAATTTTAATTCCTTCCATGATTCACTGATGCTGTCAACAGCATCCTTGATGTTATAGTTTTTCCAAAATGTTTTAATTGAAGATTTACCATCGGTTTCCCTTATAAGTTGTCGGAAAGTTCGGCGTAGGTAATATGCCTTAAAAGTGGCTATTGCACCCTGATCCATTGGTTGGATCAGAGCTGTTGTATTTTTTGGAAGGTACTCAATCATGACATCTTCAGATAGTTCGGATAAATTAGTAGGATGCCCTGGTGCATTATCCAAAAGTAGAAATGCCTTGTTGCTTAAGTTATTGTCTCGCAAATATTTTTTCACTTCTGTACAAAAGTGATTTTTGAACCAATCCTCAAAAGTAGCTTTAGTCATCCAAGCTTTCTTGTTGGATCTCCATATGACGGGTAATTGATTTTTATTTAGTTCTTTAAAAGCCCTTGGATTTTCGGACAATTATATTAAAAGTGGTTTTATCTTAAAATCACCCGCGGCATTTGCACCAAGTAGCAAAGTATCGAAAAAAAGATCGCGAAAAACATTTTTTTGCCGTTATAGCGAAACATTTTAGGCCGTAAATCGAAAACGTGCCTTAATTGAAGAGGGCCGTTATAGAGAAATGCCGTATAAAGAGCGGCCATATAGCGAGGTATGGGTGTACTTGGTATTCAAGTTACGGGTTTGGTTTTCTATGTCCCACGAAAAAATGGGCGTGGTCCGCCCACTATATAGGCGGTAAGCTAAAAATCCTCATAACTTCAGTAAGATATACACCAGAGCGTCCATATTTGGTCACTTCATTACTGGTAAGAATACCTTTTAATTCTCCAAAAATGGGCGTGGCCCGCCCACTATGGGGCGGTAAATTAAATATATCGATCATTTCGGTTGTACACCTCCAGAGCATCAACTATTGGCATAAATAGTCCTATTAGGGATATATTGTAGTCTGCTAAAAATGGGCGTGGTCCGCCCACTATGTAGGCGGTAAATTAAATGGAACCACAATTTCTGTGGATTATCATCCCACTTGGGAACTTGGTGTAGGGTATTACTCTGTCGGTGAAATCCGACTGATTCTTCCTTACTTGTTTTTATATATTAGATGTACCTCTATTAGATTTTATGTGCCTTGACTGAGAATTGAACCCGGGCCTCCCGTATGAGCAACCAAGCGCTCATTCACTGATCCAACGTGACGCGTAGGCTTTGGTTGCTTAAAATTAACCAGAATGAGAAAATTTTTAAAATTTCTAAAAATATACTTTTGAAATTAACAACAAAATTATAACCTGCCACATCCCTTCCATCGGCATGCCTTCCTTGTTTTTCAACTGGGAATTTACTTACTACTTTTTCTTTGAAATCACTTTTGCTGACGAATTTAAAGAATTATTTGAGTTTCAATTGACTTATAATTTCAAAGCTACTTGATATTTAAAATTTGCTTTGTATGAGAAAATTGGTTTGTATGGGCGGTGTCACGCCCTCTTGTCCAATCCAATTTTTATAAGCTTTATATTAGGTTCACTTTCCGCGGTATGTCAGCGGTATGTGGGTCGTCAAATCTAGTAATCAATTTTTCATCCACTTCCCGACTACTTAGAGATCTGAAGCTTTGCATACTTGCGTAAACACCAAGACAATGCATGAATCAATTTTATGGGCGTGGCACTTTTTTATCAACTCCAGATTTGTGTATAACTTTAGAACTACACATCACACATCAATGAAACTCGGTAGGAACTTACTACATATCCATATCCTTCTACTGAGAAAATAAGACGGGCACTGGATAAGGGGGCGTGGCGCCCCCCATACAAACAAAATTTTTGATCTCGATTAGATTTGGAACTAAAGGTCGTGCAGCATTGAAATTTCGTATGCAGTCGCCTCTTGGATGTGTCGTCCCACTGGTAAAATTTTATGGGCGTAGGACAGGGGGCGTGGCACTTTTCAAGTACATACATACATACATACATTTTTTGATTTTTATATATATAGACTAGCTGTCCCGGCAAACGTTGTTCTGCCTAAAACAATTATTTTATTCCAAGATTTGTTTTGAAATGTGTTTCAATGTATTTCAGGAAGAATATGCTTTCGTGAATATTTCTACCCCGACAACAGCTATCGGGTTCAAATTTTGTCGACCACTTTCTGTCAACTTTAGTATTTTATGGTGTGAATTTGAGCCAGATCGGTCCATAAATAAGAATTTTCGAAAAAACGCCACTGTGGCAACACGTAGGATGGTCTAACATGAAAACAAACCATTCAGAGCACCTCATGAACATATGTTGTGAGTATAAGGTCGATCGCTTCTGTGGTTCAGCCGTGATGCTGCGACATACATACGCACAAACGTTTTTATATACTACTAGCTGTTACCCGCGGGTTCCACCCCGCGCTTTTATAAAAATACGTAATGTGAATGATGCTCTGATTGGATGTTGCTGTATTTAATTGTATTTAATTTAATAGAAGTGCTTGGCAGTCTGTCTTTTTCTTGGTTTTTGTTGTTTTCTGTTGAACAGCAGCGCTTCTCCTTGCTGATGCTTGTGATGTCTATATACTTGTAGGGGAAGTCATAAATGTAGGTCCTTACAAAACTATCTGTGTATGTAGATTACTTCTTTGGTGGAAGGCCAAAACTAAAGGGACTCCTCATGGACCACCACTTTTTTACGGTACATACATTGAAGGTGTGCCACGCCACCTTGTCCCATGACCCTAAATCTATATATATAAAACTCAAAATTATGTAAAAATGTTTACATGTATGTATGACTAAATAATAACAAAACAGAATTTCAATGTTGAATGACTTGTAGTTTTAAATATATACCAAATAAAAGATTTAAGTTGTATGAGGGGTGTCACGCCTCGTGTCCAATGCCCATTCCATTTTCCCAGTTCAAGAATACGGAGTTTCATTTATGTATGATATATAGTTCTAAAGTAATATCCAAATGTGGAGTTGATTGAAAAGTGTCACGCCCCTTGTTCTACGACCATAAAATTGTACCAGTGGGACGACTCATCCAAGAGGTGCTTGCATACGGAACTTCAATACTGCGCGACTTTTAGTTCCAAAGCTATTCGATATCAATGATTTGGTTTGTACGGGTGGTGCCACGCCTCTTATCCAATGCCCGTCCCATTTTCCCAGTTCAAGGACACGGATATGGTGTCAGTTCTTGCCGAGTTTCGTTGATGTATGATGTATAGTTCTAAAGTAATACCCAAATGTGAAGTTGATTGAAAAGTGCCACGCCCCTGTCCTACGCCCATAAAATTGTATCAGTGGGACGACTCATCCAAGAGGTGCCTGCATACGGAATTTCAATGCTGCACGACCTTTAGTTCCAAAGATAATCGAGATCAAAAATTCGGTTTGTATGGGCGGTGCCACGCCCCCTTATCCAGTGCCCGCCTTATTTTCTCAGTAGAAGGATATGGATACGTAGTAAGTTCCTACCGAGTTTCATTGATGTGTGATGTGTAGTTCTAAAGTTATACACAAATCTGGAGTTGATAAAAAAGTGCCACGCCCCTTATCCTACGCCCATACAATTTTACCAGTGGGACGACTCATCCAAGAGGTGCCTGCATACGGAATTTCAATACTGCGCGACTTTTAGTTCCAAAGCTATTCGATATCAATGATTTCATTTATATGAGCGGTGCCACGCCCCTTGTCCAATGGCCATCCCATTTTCCCAGTTCAATGATACGGATATGTAATATGTTTCTACCGAGTTTCATTGATGTATGAAGTATATTTCTAAAGTTATACCCGTATAGGATTTGATTGAAGTGCCACCCCCCTGTCCTACGCCCATAAAATTTTATCAGTGGGACGACACATCCAAGAGGCGACTGCATACGGAATTTCAATGCTGCGCGACCTTTAGTTCCAAAGCTATTCGAGATCAAAAATTTGGTTTGTATGGGCGGTGCCACGCCCACTTGTCCACCGCCCCCCTTATTTTCTCAGTAGAAGGATATGGATATGTAGTAAGTTCCTACCGAGTTTCATTGATGTGTGATGTGTAGTTCTAAAGTTATACACAAATCTGGAGTTGATAAAAAAGTGCCACGCCCCTTATCCTACGCCCATAAAATTTTACCAGTGGGACGACACATCGAAGAGGCGACTGCATACTGAATTTCAATGCTACACGACTTTTAGTTCCAAAGCTATTCGATGTAAACAATTTGGTTTGTATGGGCGGTGCCACGCCCCCTTGTCCAATCGGGTCCAATTATAGATCAAAACCATCCCTGAACCCACTCAAGCACACTCACTAAATTTCATCAAAATCGGTTCAGCCGTTCTGGAGTTTTAAGCATCCGAACAAACCACGCTCCATTTTTATATATATAGACTAGTGGACCCGGCGAACTTCGTTCCGCACAAAATTTATTTTATGTTTGAATCAATTTCGATTATTGATTAAATGAAACACTTTTCGAATTCAATATATTTTAATTACATGTAATGTTGAAGGAATTACATTTAAGGTCTATTCAATGATGCCCTTCATTTAAGCACCTTGTGATATACAATATTTTTCGTTTTATTCTCAGGTGAGAGAACGAACAAATCGGAAGGTTTGCCGACACGTGAACATGATACATACAATTGACCATGAGAGAAACATTCGTTTTCTAAATTCAGGCCACAAACACTCAAGGATTAGCCTTACGATTTGTTGATCGTTATGGCGAATGCAAGACGAACCGGAAATTAAATTCGTTTGAACTCAAATGGCGTATCGTTTGGGATCATCGGAATTCTCGGAATGAGAACTTCGTCACCTTTAAATTTTTCTTTGAGTATGGTCGTGTGAATCACATTGTCCATGAGTTTTCTCACCACCAAGCGCGTTCCGTTACATAATCTTGGTTGGTTCAGATTTCGAGGCATGATGACTACCGAGCCAACCTTCAGTTGTAAATTGTGCGGTGGCAAGCCAGGCAGATCCAATGAGTTTAAAAATTCGGTTGGATAATTGGTTGCTTCGTCTTCGTGTGTTACACTGTCAATAGATTTGACGGAATGCAGTGAACCAGCGATTTGATTTTGAACTGTGAAGTTTAATTGATCCACATCTTTGTTCCGCAAGAATTGCTCGTTCACTCAACCAATTGTGATTTTTGTGGTTACCAATCATGTTCGGGAACACTTTATTGATGAGCTCCTCCTTCGTTGAGACAAAATTGCAAATATTCGGCGGAAACGAAATAAATCTGTTTTTTTTCGTCGACAGGAACACGGCCATTACAGATAGCAAGCAATTGCTTGGAGAAATCTTCGGCAGATGGATCGTTTAGCAATGCAGCTCGCATGTTTGTCGTCAGCTGAAGTTTCTTCACATAGCGCCACAGAGTCGATAATTTGCGGCAAGCGTTTATTTCATCGGCCGCGGTCGATCTTGGAATAACTGGTAGTGTTTGGCGAAAATAGCCAGACAGTAAAATCATTGCGCCTCCAAAATTTCGCGCGTACCGTAATTAGTAGGTATTTCTCGAAGGACACTGCTGTTATTGCTAGGCATTTTAGTAACTTAACAATGACAAACTATATAACCTTTCACAATTTGCACTTGATCACACTAAACTCTTTGAAATCACTTTTTGCTGATAAATTTAAGAAAAAAATCGTCTTGAGAATTATTTGAATTTAAATTTACTTATAGTTTCAAAGTATTGGATATTTAAAATTTGCTTTTTATGAGAAACTTGGATGTATAGGCGGTGCCACGCCCTCTTGTCCACTGCCCGTCTTATTTTCCCAGTAGAAGAGTATGGATGTGTAGTAAGTTCCTACCGAGTTTCATTGATGTGTGATTTGTAGTTCTAAAGTTATACACAAATCTGGAGTTGATAAAAAAGTGCCACGCCCCTTATCGTACGCCCATATAATTTTACCAGTGGGACGACACATCCAAGAGGCGACTGCATACGGAGTTTCAATGCTGCACGACTTTTAGTTCCAAACCTATTCGATGTAAACAATTTGGTTTGTATGGGCGGTGCCACGCCCTCTTGTCCACTGCCCGTCTTATTTTCCCAGTAGAAGGGTATGGATGTGTAGTAAGTTCCTACCGAGTTTCATTGATGTGTGATGTGTAGTTTTTAAGTTATATACAAATCTAGAGTCGATAAAAAAGTGCCACGCCCCTTATCCTACGCCCATAAAATTTTACCAGTGGGACGACGCATCCAAGAGTCAGCTGCATACGGAATTTCAATACTGCACGACTTTTAGTTCCAAAGCTATTCGATATAAAAAATGTGGTTTGTATGGGCGGTGCCACGCCCCCTTGTCCAATCGGGTCCAATTATAGATCAGAACCATCCCTGAACCCACTCATGCACACTCACTAAATTTCATCAAAATCGGTTCAGCCGTTTTCGCGCTTTCGCCGGACTAACGCACGGCAATCCATTTTTATATATAAGAAGATTAAGATAAGATAAGATATGAAAATGAAAATTATGTACAGGAAGAATACGTTTTCGTGAATATTTCCACTTCGGCTATCGGGTTCAAATTTTGTCAACGACTTTCTGTCAACTTTAGTATTATATTTAGTATTATATGGTGTGAATCTGAGCCAAATCGGTCCATAAATAAGAATTTTCGAAAAAACGCCACCGTGGCAACACTTAGGAAGGTCTAACATGAAAACAAACCATTCAGAGCACCTCACGAACATATGTTGTGAGTATAAGGTCGATCGCTTCTGTGGTTCAGCCATGATGCTGCAACATACATACGCACAAACGTTTTTATATATTAAGATATAGATATATAGATATAGAGACAAAACGAGTTAAATGCCATTACATATTAAATGATTGGTTCAAATATTTTCGTGCTTCTGTTGTCGATTGATTAAATGTACATATTTTTAAACAATTGGCGCAAGAACCCGGCCCTGCTTTCTCTCATTATCTTGTGCGTGATCCATCTAAGTACAAATTGACGGAACCTACACATTTATTCTATAACTTGTCCAAACGGTATTGGAAAGCTATGTTTTGATGGCGAAGAATACTCTCGGAGAGTTGCCACCTAGCTAGAGAGAGAGAGACGGCGCACAGTGGCTCGTTTGGCAGAAAGATTTTCAAAAATAAGTAAAATCAATTTTTTTTGTAGAAAGATTTAGCAAAACTATTATATGTATTGCATAGGAAATTGATTGTACTTTAAGAAAGTGAAAATTTAAACTTATTTGGATAAGTAGTTTGGTCTGTAGAGCTGGTCAAAGTTGAATGATTTTTCAAACGTAGCAAAAAAACGAAATTTGGGAAAAAAAATTTATGTTTGAGTTCCAAAAACTGTGACACGGCTGTACAAAAATTAGATTTTTTTAGAATAATTATATATATTTGTCAATTCTACCAAAAGCAAAATATAAAAAAAAAAATTTTGTGATTTCTTTTCTTTTATAAATGACATTTTTAATAACCTCCTTTTTACCATTGATTTTAAACTTTGCGTTGAGTTTAAAAAAAAACTTCAAATTTCTTCAAAAAATGCTTACCGGGAGACGAATTACTGATTATTTCTTAGAATATATCCAAAAAAATTGGCTGCAGCTTTTTGCAGCTTTGTGTGCTAGAGCGATTTTTATCGAGAGGTCTACAGATCAGCCATATCCGTCCGCCTGCATTTTAAAGCTATTGAATCTTAAATTTTGAGCTAGAAAGTTTAAATTTGGTATACGACTTCAATTCATGTCGTTATAGTTAAAAATTAAAACTTTTTGGAACCAGCCTCCTGCCACGCCCACTTTTATTAAAATTACATTTTTTCGGGTTTTTATATGAAAATTTGAAAAAAAAACGATCTTATTCGAATATGAAGGCAATTCAATTAACTAAAATGCTTATATATTAATCATAGACTACGCCAATTTTCTTGTTTTTGAAAAAAAATATGACTTTTTGGTTTTTTTGCTGTTGGAGCGTCACGAACTGTTTTGAAGATTATCACCATAAATTTGCTACCGTTTTTTTAATTTTGTACTTTTCTTTATAATACCACCTCATATAACAAAAGACAGCTGCCCTTTTTTACCTAAATCAAGGTACAGATGGCCTGAAGTAGCCTTTATTCTTTCTTACCTGTGGGTTTCTTAACTGGGGATAAAATGAGACAGTAAACCTGCGATTCCCCAGGTCTTATTTTGTAAAGATACAAATGCTTAACCCTTTCTCAGATTCTCAAATTTTACCTGTTAATACCGTTTTTCAAATGCCTAATTATAAACAACAGAAAACCGATAAGGTTTCTTCAGAAAAATACAGCTGATCTATGCTATGTACCTGTTCTCAATATGGTCAAAGGAATTGGGACAATTTCAGTATAAATAAAGGTATTCCGGCAACGAATGGTTTTAAATGTATTAACGGAAACGAAATCAACGCTATCGTGTCCAATATGCAAAAAGATGCAAAGGGACTTCCAGAATTTAGATGAAACAGTTGGCGAAGAATGTATTTATGAATACGGAATTTCCCCATTGCATGCAAGGATAAGGTGTATGGAATTCATTTTGAAACTGGCCTATACACTTCCGCAAGGTGGTGAGAGTGTTGACGAAACCACTGGAATCAAAGAAGTAATAGCCAAAAGGAAACAAAAAATCCAAGATGCTTTTTACGATGAAATTGGTCTGAAAGTCGACCAACCAAAACAAGGGTTTGGAAATACAAATGATGGAAATACATCCAGAACATTTTTTCAAAGGGATGATGTGGCATCTCGAATTACTGGAGTTGACAGAGGCATAAATAAAAGGCTACAAGTCATATTGAATGTTTTGTGCTGCAGAGAAAAAGTAAACGCTGAAAACTTCGGAGAGTATGCCACTAGAACTGCTGAGTTGCTTCAACAAAAATATCCTGAAAAAAAACTGACGCCTACGGTTCATAAAGTTCTGGCTCATGGTAAGGGTATAATAGAGTACCAATCTTTACCTATCGGAGAATTGTCAGAAGAAGCACAGGAATCCAAAAACAAGGACTACAAAAAATACAGATATTTAAATACATGCAAGATTTCACGAAAGCGACAGAACGAAGACCTCTTCAACATGCTGGCGGCTTCATCGGACCCAATAATTTCATCTCTCAGACATGTCAGATCAGGAAAAGAGCTTGAAAAATGTTACTCTCCAGAAATGTTAAATCTATTAGATAGTTATTCCGATATTGATGACTGTTTTCAAGAACATTAAATTTTATGTATATTTTTTAAGCTTATAAATATTTGTATTTTGTTAAAAAAAATCTTAAATAATGTTTTTATTATGAAAATAGGAGGGCTTTTATCAAATAAATTATTAAAACTTTTATTAAAATATTTAAAAACCGTTTTAACTTATTTTATCCCTATCGAATTTTTTGACACCTTGTAAATAATCAAAATTTTTAACGATCTTAAAAACTTTACTTCTCCACATTATATGTTAGCCATATGACACCCTGTATATAGTTTTGGTTTTATAAATGCAAAATCTTCCTAAATTTTAAATATATCCGCATAATTTTTTATATAAAATGCGCGATTTCTCCTACCTGAAGAAAGGCGCACTTTAACAACAGATTCCGTCGCACCCTGTATATCAACACAAACAAATTTCGGTGTCAATAAAGCTACAACAATTTTCTGTACAAAGCAAAATTATTCCGATATCTCTATCCGTTCAAAAGTTATGATTTTTGAAACTTTTTCGGCCAAACGAGCCACTGTGCGGCGCAGCACAGTGCAACGACTTAGTAGTACAACTTGCGGCCAAACTAAAAGGGTTAATGCCATAATCATGCAGCTATGATATAAGAGCCTCTGGTGGCAGTAACAAATGAGTTAAAATGTCACTATTGCAAGCTTTTCTAGACGTTTTCTTCGTGTGCTCTATTCTACATTTTCTGAACCCTTTATAGCTTCTAAAGCGTCTTATGAAACCAAACCTATGAGCAGGCTAAACACCCTTGAATCAATAATTTATGCACAGCCATTGGCTTTTAATACCAAGAATATTCTTCCACATATATGAAATACATAGGTATCCCCCAACAGTTATATAAAAGTAACATTTATCGCTTTTGCACCACACAGAGTGCGCAAAATTTTTTTTATCAACTTAATATATTCATTTTTCTGTAAGGGAATTTTTCTGTAAGTGTGAATAGGTACTATTTACTACTGAACGTAGAATGTTGTACTTCCTTACAGATAAATTCAGATCGTAACATACAGCAAGAGCCTGATCAGTTGACAAACATTTATTATTGCCTGATTTTTTGCTTTTGGACGTAGTACATACTTGCAAATTCTTGGGTTTTCACTGAAGGAAAACACGCGATGCTTTTTGATTTTAAATTCTTTATTTGCGCGGGTCCAGTTACGCGTCCTAACGCTAGTACGTCAACCCAGGGAGAGAGCTTCGTCAAGTCAGCGTTGCCAGTGGGTTACAAGTTTGTACTTTGATAAAAATGTTCCCAGACTTTCTTACACAATTAAATCCGTGACCATTCGACGCTGGCTTCTAGCAGACGCGTGTTCATACGGAACTTTTCTCCTGCCTGTACTAGTACTTGATTCCTAAATAATTATTTTGATGTTTTAATTTATTAATATTATTTTTGCATCTCTTACTAACACTTGCGTCAGAATGCATTGCTTCATCTTCTCTATCAACTGGAAAAATTGATCTAAGCCAAGCATTGTTTTCTTTTGGAAAAACTGAAAATTTCTGTTGCATTTATGCCATATCGAATCAAGTTTAAAGTGGACTAAATGTAATCTTTTCAGTTAATCGTTATTCAATTTACGACCGCATTTATTCTCCACACTTTTCTGTAATGAAGTCTCTTCGTTTGGTTTATTCGCTGCAGCACAGGTTCCATTATACAATACGAAGTTTTTAATCGCTGTTTCGATTTGTTTTGATTTTCGTGTTTAACATTTTTCAAACAAGTAAGGAAGCATGAGTCGGGTTTCACCGACAGAGTAATACCCTACACCAAGTAACTGAGTGGGCAGACCACGCCCATTTTTGTCAAACTAAAAGGTATTCTTTATAGAACTGTAAATAGCAACTATTGACACTCTGGAAGGACTACAACATAAATTATCGATATATATTATTTACCGCCTTCATGGGAGGCGGATTACGCCCATTTTAAAAAATTTAAAGGTACCCTTACCAGCAGTAAAGTTACAAAATATGGACGTTCTTGTATATATATTATGGAAGTTATGAGGATTTTCAGCTAACCGCCTATATAGTAGGCGGACCACGCCCATTTTTTAATATGGCATGTAGGGCCGATATTTGAACTTAAGAACCAAATTTTATTCGTTTAAACTCATAAATAGTTAATTGAGAGCCATTTTATGGGAAAAATTTTTCCGGCTATATAATGGGCGGTCTACGCCCATTTTTGTGGGACATAGAAGACCTACCCCTTAACTTGAATACAAAGTATAATTCTTTTCCATGAGTAATTAACTGGAAAAATTCCGAGGTAGTGGGACTCACTTGCCCGTTGTGGGTGTCTCCTTCGACCGATTTTTCTCATCTCGGATAAGGTTTACTGCGCCTCTGTACCAAATTTGGTCCAAATTGGACAACTCCTTTCTCTACTGTGCTCACAGACAGCCAGACAGACAGATAGACAGACGCACAACCGGAAATCAACACAGAAAGTGATTCTAAGCAATTCTATATACTTATGTCTATACCTAGGACGGCTCCTTTAATGCGTTACAAATTTCGCACAAAGTTTTTATGTATACCCTATTACCATAGGTGTAGGGTATAAAAAACTTGTCGTTTAATTGCCGTTAGATAACTAATGCCTAATATGATTTCATGTTTCGATCACATTTCCTTCCTCGTCTTCATGTTCTACAAAGAACAAGCTGCGTTAGGATTTTTCAAATCGTTAGTGATTTTCCCTACTCCTTCAGTTTTGCATACTTTTTATTGCTAATTACGCTGTCGCACCACCTATATGTACATACATATGTACATACGTCATTTGTCTTTTGACTTTTGCATAGTAAGAGCTTCGGAGTCCAATCTCTGTGCATTATGAATGTTTGCACGTTAAAAAACAATTTATTATTAATTTTATTGCGTTTGAGGCGGAAACATTTTAGGCGGGAGTTTCAGAAAATTTAATAAATTTTTTGATTTTTTCAATTCGAATATAAACTGTTTACAAAGAAGGTCATTATCACACCACTATGATCACACAAGTAAGAAATAATAGTCGATCCCACCGACTATTACCAATGCCCTACACCCGTGATCACAAAATAAAAATTTTCGCACAAGTTAATGTACCGTATTACCATAGGTGTAGGGTATAAAAAATGTTTAGTAATATCTTATAAAGTAATGTTACCGCTAATTCAAAGAGCTAATTATAGTAAACCGCAGCTTTAGAACCAATTAAAAACATTTTGACCCAAAAGAAACTGAAAAAATTACTAAGCCGTTGCGATATGCTCATTAATTTTTAACGACGGGGGTGCTCATCTTCGAAAATGTGCATCGATTGAAAGCTTATGCGGGCGTCGCTATAGAGGGTGAACCTTTCCCCCAGAGAGGCACCTTTAGGTGCGCAACTGTATATACAACACAAGCGCGCTCCACACGTTCTCAACCCGCTTCACCTTTCCCATATTCGAGTATTTAAATGTCTGCATAGAAATGTGAACCTCTATCGACTACGTTATTTGTGCTGACTATACATATATACATATTCGATGGCAATAATTTGCAATGTACAATGAATATTTTCTTTTTTTCTTGACAGTGCAGCCTGTACTCGAGAGCGTAGTGCGCAAAGTGAGCGATCGCCATGACTGTACTGCACGATATCAAGCCCACAGATAGTTGTGGCGTAGGCGGGGTTGGCGTTGTGGGCATCAAGTGCTGTACAACCGCTGCCAGTTCGGAAATTTCTATCGACGAATCTTCCAGCTCTAGGGTAAACAATAAGCTTCTGTATCACCAGAATGTATATGATAATATCGAGACGGATTTCCCGCGCTGCAAAGAAGTCGACATCGAATTTGAAAATGTGCGCTACACTGTTCGGCGTTTTTCGTTCGCCGAACGGAAATTCAGTAAGTTGGTTTTTGTCTTTCAGTTTGTACATTACAATCTATAATATTATCTTATAATATATCGCATTCTTTGGGAAAAATTTTAAAAATTTAAAAGTTGTGGAACAGTCTTCCTGCGGAAGTTTTCCCACGTTATTGCAATATTCGCGAATTCAAGGCAAACGTCCACCGCCACTACTCTTTTCTAAAACAAGTAAGGAAGCATCAGTCGGGTTTCACCGACAGAGTAATACCCTACACCATGTTCCCAAGTGCGGTGATAATTCACTGAAATTGTGGGTGCATTTTATTTACAATCTACATAGTGGGTGGACCACGCCATTTTTGGCAGACTACAAGATATACCTAATAGGACTATGTATGCCAAATATTGATGCTCTGACAGGTGTACAACAGTTGGAATCGGCATATTTATTTTACTGCCCCCATGGTGGGCGGACCACGCCCATTTCTGGAGAATTTAAAGGCATTCCTACCATGAACGAAGTAACCAAATCTGGACGCTCTGGTGTATATACATATTATGGAAGTTAAGAGAATTTTTCGTTTATCGCCTATATAGTAGGCGAACCACGCCCATTTTTGTGTATGATATCTAAGACCTATATATCAACTTGGGAACCGAATTTCATTCATTTATATTCGTAACTAGTCAATTGAGAGGCATTTTACCGGAAAAATTTTTCCGCCTATATAGTGGGCGGACCACGCCAATTTTTTCGTATGACATAGATGACCGACCCTTTAACTTGAATACCAAGTATTATTCTTTGCCATGAGTAATTAGACAAATTACAGCAATTTGAACGCAAAAAAACCGAGGTAGTGGGACTTACAGGCCTGTAACGGGCGTGTCCTTCCACCGATTTGGCTAATCTCAGAACTTAAACTAAGTTAAGGTTCACTCTAACTGTGTACCAAATTTAGTCCAAATCGGACAACTCCTTCTTTCTATCCTGAGCGGACAGACAGACGGACAGACGGACAACCGGAAATCAACACAGAAAGTGATTCTAAGCATTTCTATATACTTATGTCTATACCTGGGACGGCTCCTTTAATGCGTTACAATTTTCGCACAAAGTTATTATACCCTATTACCATGTGTAGGGTATAAACATAGAACCGTACTCCGTCCCCGGTGTGCATAAAATAGCAAGTTATATGTATGTGCGTATTGAGATATGCCTTACATGGAGGTAGCTAAGCACCAATGAGCAATTAATTTCCCTTTCTTTTCATTTTGTATAAACCCCTCCTTTTCCATTCCCATTTGCTTACTCCATTCTCCTCACAATCCACTTCTAGTCCGCAACCCTTATAGCTGTCACCTTTTTTAATTTTTGGGGTTCCGATTCCCTAATTTACCAACCGTTTGATTGATCATAACCAAGCTTGGCATTTATACCTTATTCAGGCCCCTACAAATATATAGGCATCACAATTATTTAACACTATATAGATATTACATTGCATGCTTTTATAAAATCGTGGAGTTGAATCCGCGCGTAATAGCTAGTATTTATATGTTTATACAGGGGGACACAGGTTTTTACGGTTGATCTTATAAGAGTTTCATCAAAGAGTGCGTCAATATGTTAGTATTTATACTCTTTGGTTCCATTCTTTCACTTTGGGGGAACGAAACCATAGCAATAAACATCCATATTTTATTTAGCACGATTACTTTTTGAAGTAAAACTTCTTTGCGGAGGGTAAGCCAAATTTTAGTGCAACGAAAGTACAAATTTTCGTATTGGATTCTTATTGGATTCTACTAGCATCAGCGCCTCTACCGGCAAATTGTAGTGGTTTTAGTAAAAGTGCCATCTTGTGCACCAACCAACCACCCAACCAAATAGCTTATATCAACACCATCTGTTTGAAGTTTGGTTGTTATTGGAATCCGAAAATAATGTTTAATCAAGTAAACATGTATGAAAAATGCTTGATCAAACCATAATTCAGAAAAACTGTATTGGGTTAAATGCAAATGTTTAAAGACAAGCATATTTTTCAGTAATATCAAAAAGGACTGAGATTAATCAAAAAGAATTCAAAAAAAATATTATATAAAAAAAGCTTTTTAAAAATAAGCTTTAATTTATTTAATGTACTAAAAAGTATAAAATAAATTGTTTCTAAGTCACCAGTATCTTACTATCAATAAAAACTTGGGGCCGTGGTGGCTCAGTGGGCTAAGTGCTTGGTCGCTGATGCGGAGGACCTGGCTTCTTCAACTCCCGGTCCGGGCAACATCTAATAAAAAAAGAAAATTTGTTTTCAAATTGTTTCTTTGCGCGGCGCCACTTCTCGCGGTGAAATGGCAATTCTCCGAGAATAATCTTTGCCATGAAAAGCTTCTCAAAGCCGTTCGGATTCGGTAAAGTAGGTCCCGTTAACTTGTGCAAAAATATAACAAGCACACACAAGTTAATGCGAGAAAACTAGGCCTAAGCCTCGTTCGCGGGCGGTTGTGCCAGTTATTTATTTATTTTTATTAAATAAATAAAAGCTTATTTTTAAAAAGCTTTTTTTTATATAATATTATTTTCTACTTTTTAGTCTCCCATAAATTCAAATTTAGAGCTCTGAAATCTTAAATCAATTCAAAATTCTCAAAGGAAAAAGAAGGCACCATTTCGATCAGCAATTGCATTCACTTCTATTGGGGGTTCAGCAGTGGTACATTCGTTAAAACTAACTGGATCAATGCATCTCGATCGTATTCACGCTCACGTTTCAATTTTCGATTGAAACCGCCGTTCATTCCACGACATGGCGTTGGCATTCCTAACTTGATTACTGGTGCACATGAGGTAACACATATCTTTGAGCAAAAACAAAGCCTGATTATCTATCTCCTCATTCACCTCGAAATCGGGATTCCTTAACGGACCTGTGCTCGATTTGTCAGTCTTGTACCACAGTTCACATTGATTCGATGGGAAGCATGCATATTTGCATAATGACAGCATATCCCAATGAGTATCAGATGTTTGAAAAGCGCCACGCCCCTTATCCTACGCCCATAAAATTTTACCAGTGGGACGACACATCGCAGAGGCGACTGAATACGAAATTTCAATGCTGCACGACTTTTAGTTCCAAAGCTATTCTATATAATGGATTTTATTTGTATGGGCGGTGCCACGCCCTCTTATCCAGTGCCCGTCTTATTTTCTCAGTAGAAGGATATGGATATGTAGTAAGTTCCTACCGAGTTTCATTGATATGTGATGTGTAGTTCTAAAGTTATTCACAAATCTGGAGTTGATAAAAAAAGTGCCACGCCCCTTATCCTACGCCCATAAAATTTTACCAGTGGGACGACGCATCCAAGAGGCGACTGCATACCGAATTTCAATGCTGCACGACTTTTAGTTCCAAAGCTAATCGATATAAACAATTTGGTTTGTATGGGCGGTGCCACGCCCTCTTATCCAGTGCCCGTCTTATTTTTTCAGTAGAAGGATATGTATATGTAGTAAGTTCCTACCGAGTTTCATTGATATGTGATATGTAGTTCTAAAGTTATACACAAATCTGGAGTTGATAAAAAAAGTGCCACGCCCCTTATCCTACGCCCATACAATTTTACCAGTGGGACGACACATCCAAGAGGCGACTGCATACGAAATTTCAATGCTGCACAACTTTTAGTTCCAAAGCTAATCGAGATCAATATGAAGCTTATACACATTTTGTTTTATGGGCGGTGCCACGCCCTCTTGTCCAATCCGATATTTTATTAATATTGTATTGATTAATTCATGTATTGTCTTGGTGTTTACGCATGTATGCAAAGTTTCTGATCTCTAGGTAGTCGGAAAGTGGGTGAAAAATTGATTACTAGATTTGACGACATACATACATAGATAGATAGATAGATACCTGAAGTGAAGTTAATATAAAGCTTATAATTAATAACTACTCCGCATACCAGAGTTGTGAAGAGTTGAATCAGATTTGATTTGAATCAGTGATTTTACCCTATTTGATTTAAAAAGCTGATTTTCCAATCAAGCATAGCCAATCGATTCATCTTTTTCTGATTCAAATCACCAATCAAAAAAGTTGATTGTGATTTAAAATCAAAAGGCACCAATCAAAAGTGACAATCTGATTTTCCAATCACTTGATTTTAAATCATAAAATTCCAATCATGATTTACCAATCTTGATTGTGATTGTAAATCAAGTCTTCAAATCAAGTGCGCAAAAGGATAACAGAGCAGTAATAAAATGTATACTTCGAAATAGTACCAAAAATATCAAAGATAAATTCGTTCCTCAAAAGTAAGAATAATTACTTGAAATCGTGAACAAATCATATGTAAATACAAACTACTTAAAGTAATACATTTGTTTTATTGAAATGATAGTGAAATATGTAATTACAAGTGGGGGCCACCTGTCGTGTGTGCCTGTATACACAACAGCTAGTATACAAGACAAAACAATTAGCAACAATAAAAGGCAAAGCAAAGTAAAAAATAAAAAACTTATAAAAAAATTTAAAAAAGAAAAATTATAAAACCTGCGGAGCTGGGATTCGACCCATGTACTTTCGGTTTCTGCGCCAGCGCCTTACTCGCTGCGCTATCATCGCTCTTGCTACCTTATATTCTAAACTTTTATAAGAAGCCATTCGCTGCCTCTGCCGCCGCGCTGCCAAGAGGACAAACGCTTTTTAGTCAGTCCGCGTTTTATATATAAAGATTTGTTCATATTTCTTCATCGAAAATTTAAAGAAAAGTATTTATTTGGAAGGAAAAAAGCAACCCTGTTTTATATGACACTTCCATCAGTGATGTCAACGTCGTGAAATTCGTGCCAGATTTTTTGCATTTTTAAAGCTGATACGTTTATGAAAATACATTTATCGTCTGATATCTATTTCAGTGCCATTGTTTGTTTATTTTGAAGACACTATTATTAGTCCGTAACATTTTCGAAGCAGTTTGCGTTCCGTGAAATTAAGCTGAGTGAATCGCATTAAATTTAGAGGTTCGGAACAAAAATAGGCATCACTGTCTCGCATCCGTCCTTAGCACCCGCACAAAAGAGGTAGGATTTTGTGCAAATCACTGCCGCCACAAAAGTGTAATGAATTTCTACCTGCTGTCCCAGATAACATTACATGTTAAGTATAATATACATATAATATGTAAAATATATACATATGCATTAGTTAAAATTTGATGGTTTCAGTAAAAGAACAAAGTAAAGTATTTATATACATATACTCCTCCTATACATTCATATATTTTGAAATAAACAAACTAAGGTGCTTATTTTGTAAATCCCAACGCCTCACTTCACCCTGCGTTCACTAATTTGGTATTTTGTAAAACGCATCACCTCACTCGGTGACTGCTCGCGTTGTCTTACGTAGTTTCATATGAAAATCGGTACCGCGTAAAACGCAACGCGGCGCATTCACTCACATGAACTGTCAAATCGTTCACTTGGGTTTGTGCTCGCGTTCAGTTTTTTAAACGTGTTTTGTATTTGGCTGATAAATTAAGAAAAATACAACTCTTTTTCGTAAGAACTTGACAGCTCAAGTGATGCCGTAAGACAACGAACACAATTACGCCGTGATTTACAAAATGCCGTTTTTTGATCCCGGCGTTGCCTTCGTGTTCGCGTTGCGTTCGATCACGGTGATTTATACGGTAAGGCCGTAAAGCTTTAAACACAACTCACGAAGCGAATTTTACGCGGCGAACGCGCGCTGTCAAAATTAAAACACACGGCAGTGCATGTGATTGCCCACAATGACGACGCTAGCGTAGTTCGCCTCCCAACGATTTGTCTCGCGATAGAACAATTTCTAATTTGGTCGCTGCCGCCCTGCGAAAAAGTCAACTGTTCAGCTGTCAGTGGTGAAAAATAAATAAATTGAAGTAAGGAAATTGGAAATTTTTGTGCGGAAACTATTTTTGTAGTTTAACAACTCGGAAAATTCGTGAATTCGTGGTTTCCGTGGATTTTTTTTAAATTCTGTGCTTGTTGTGGGGATGATTTTTTCCGAATCAACTGATGCGAATTTCGCTCTGATTCTGTTTCACTGGCCGAAATTCCACGAGGACTGCCGTCAAGTCGCCATTATTCGCCGCGTCAAATTCGTCTCGCGAGTTGATTGTGTTTAAAGCTATAAATTGTTGTTTATTTCTTGTGTATACTATTTTGTAGCATCTTATACCTGCTACTCAAATCCACAACTTTCTTTCTAATAGAGAAAAATGCAGCTCTGCTTAGCTTACTTAATGTGATGATTGGACCACGATTGATTTAAATCAGCCCAGCGGCCAATCGATTGGTGCTTTTTGATTTTAAATCACAACCAACTTTTTTGATTGGTGATTTGAATCAGGCAAGGGCAAATCACTGATTGGAGTTTTTTGATTCAAATCACTATGATTGCTTTTGCTTGATTGGAAAATCAGAAATTTTAATCGATTGGTGGAGTTGATTTTTAAATCAAAAATTTAAATCAGTTGATTGGTAAATCGATTTTGGATTGAATCTTTTACAGGTCTGCCGCATACGACGCGTATAAAGAAATTGTCGTCATGACAAATTTAACGTCAACTTTTCATTGAAAGAATGAATGAAAAAATTATTAAAAATTTCGGTAGGGAATAAACAAATGAAAAATGAAAGAAAAGTTGATAGGTGTAAAGAAGCAATAAATAGTAAATCCTGAAAAACAAGCGGTAAATTGTCAAATGAATGGCGAGCGGGGCCCATCGATATCACGTTTCGACGAAACTCCAACGCACCACGCATTACAGGGAGAATTCGTTCTTCGGTCGTACATCGAAGTTGTGGAATAGTCTTCCAGCGGAAGTTTTCCCAAGTCATTTCAATATTCGTGAATTCAAGGCAAACGTCCACCGCCACTACTCCACTTTCCCCCTACCCACTAACCTATGATCCTTTCTAAATCAACAAGTGCTTTGCATGTATAGAGGGCATCCCCTGAGTGTTGGTTTAAGCAAAAAAAAAAAAAAAAAATTTGCTACAAGCTAAGAACCTGCAAATGTGTGAAAATGTTCAAAAAATGATATTTCTACGCAGCAGCAGCGGCGCAGCTTCGATTCTCTTCGAATATGCAAAGGCAATGCAAAGGAAATCGAAGCCAGCCAGACAGACTGTTTGTCCGTTCGCAGACAGAGGCTGTATTCCTAAACGTCAGTTGCGCTGCATAAGTACAAAGCAGTATGTTCCTAAACGCAAACATAAAAACTTTGCACGTGCACCCTGTTCCTAAACGCAGGCATCAAATTGTCGATAAGCATCGAATGCGCAAACAGCTCATCACAAATTTTGTTGATGCTTTGTGATTAGTTAGGTTATGTTTTTTCGACTGTACTGAAACTTTTAGGAAGAGATTTAATTTCGCCTCCTTTTTCTCAATTTTATAATTAATTTCGATTTGCTGGGAGTTTATTCGCTACTCAAATGCAAAAATGCATTAAATTTGTAGTTTTTTACAATTTCAATTTTGCAAAAGCAATGTTGAGCATAAAGTGCGTTCCCAAACTAAAAAGTGCTGCCAACCTAATTTATGCAATGCATCGCAGTAGCACTCAGAAAACAAATCAGTAGAGCATTGGGGGCGCAGCACTGCTTTGCATAAGTACGTTTAGGAATACAGCCAGACTGAAATATGAAACTCTGCCACATTGCGAAGAATATGAATAAAGGAAATGAGCTTTCTAACAAGTGTTCAACTAGAATCATCGAAATGAAAGTGAGCGAGATGGAGTGCTTGTGAGATGGAGTAATGGTCTAATTAGTCCAGCGGTGTCGAATTCAATCGTGCCGGATAGCAATTTTCCCAGTTACTCTAACAGCTAAACGGATTGCAGCTGTCAGTCTATTCTTTTTGCTAGTGCTGCCGTATAGTTTTGTGCACAAAAGAAACACACTGTTTATTTTCTTCTGAGATGAAATTTTACATTCTTTATTAAATTTATGGCACTGAATTATCATAATTGTTACATCTCTATATTGTGTACTACTTTTTTAACTTATTTCGGCAATAATAATCCACTTCTTTCGTTGAACTAAAATCGAAGGTCACTGGCAACACTTTTCTGCAAAGAGTTCACAAACAAAATATATCGTGAAAAATGAATTCAAACGACGAAATAATTGACTCAATGTGCTTAGTGTTGTGTAAAATGGTACAAATTTAAAGCAAACGAAAGCGCAGGTGGACTATATTTCCAATAAATATTCGCTTGTTTTGACCAGTGTTGCCGTTTAAATTCTTGCATAGGAAAAGCATTGTTGCTATTTCATTTTCAAGTGAATTTTTTGTGTGGCAACATTCTTTTCACAGCTGACACGACTTTTGCAGTAGTTTTCTAATCGACGCAGAAATTTCTACTACTCAATCCGGTCAGAGTAATAGCGAACATTGTGTTCGGGTAAGATAGATTGTGTCAGCTGACACGATTTCTAACCTTACCGCTAGAGTAATTTTACCATAAGAGCTATAAAAAGCCGCCGGCGGCACTGCATAATCAATCAGTTTTCGAATATCAAGTGAACTTCGTGATATATCGAAATGGAAGACAATTCAATTGCAACTTGCAGTCTACAAGATGGTGAATAGTACAAATAATTGAAGCATAAGATTTGAATTGTAAATCTCTAAATTCACTCGCGCTGTAGGGCCATTTATTTATTTATTTAATAAATATTTTAATAAATTTTCTCAGTAACGTTCAGCCGGTTGATGTGTTTCAAGTTCAAATAAATGCTGCGATCAATAAAAATAGCAACAATCAATCACTTTCGAAGAATTCTAATGTCAACGCCAATTACGATGTTATGCGATAAAATATGTTTCATAATTTTCAAACCATAAGCCTGTTGTTTCTACTTTAGAATCAAATATCACAACTTCTGATGCAACTGATGAAAATTATATTACTGAATTAAGTAAATAAAATTTCTACCAATAGAAGTGTTGAATTTATTTACATAAGAAACCTAAAAAATATAACATATACATATAATGATTCAATCAATGATGATATAATCAAGCAAAGCACGAATTTAATTTAATTGCCCAAAAAAAGTTTTACTTCAGCCGTGTGGTCTAACCGCACGTGTTTTTTTGATATATGTACTTATGTACATACATATTATATTTTCATGCATGCAAATCTAAGAATTGTTTATTAATCTTGTTTACACATTTTTATGTACATATTTTTAATTTAATCAAGTCTATGAAAGCAAGGTTCGTTACACACTAGGATAATCAATTAATATACAATAAAATAATTTGCAGCTGTCACAATTGTCAAGACGTTCTCGCGAAATAAATCACTTACATGAGCTTAGTACCGGGCTTTTAATTTACATAAGGTATCAAGGATTCGATGTGGGATCCTATGCAACAGATTATATTAGATTTAGGGTCATACTAAAACAATTATTTTCTCTAGGTGTTGTTTTCCAATTACGTACAAATAATAGCCAAATTGCCAAATAGACTCAAAAAGTCGCCTTTAAACACAAATTCAAGGCTTTTTGGAACCTTATTTTTCACAATGGGCGATGACTGTTTCTTTGTACGTTTTGCTGTTGCTGATTTTCGCTATTTTTTCGTCATTGCAGCTACAAATGAGATTTTACATGGTATAAATGGCGCCTTTCGGTCCGGCGAACTAACCGCTATTATGGGACCATCGGGTTCTGGCAAGAGTACTCTTTTAAATGTTATGACTGGCTTCAGGTGAGCATTTATAATTAATCAAATAATTACTGAAATCATTTTGTTATTGCGCTTAAAAACATGCATTGTTTATACAACAGTTAATATTTAATTTACAATCACAAAAGGTCCTTGGCAAAAGGTCACGCGGAATATAATTAAACTGTCACACTTTTTACGGTACGAGGGTATTCTCGGTATCAATATGAATGGAATGGAACTTTGAAGTTGAGACGCTGACGTCAATATTCCGGTAATGAGCAGAGAACCGTCTGACCGTCTATGGGAATTTCCGAATTCCTAGAGGGTGACTGTCTGTTAGGCTTCGATACTCGATTCCAAAATTCGCCTTTTGCAAAAGTATATCAACCGGGTTTTCCCTAATTAAATTTCGTCGGTCGATGCCGAGCGAGAAAACCGGTTCATGTCTGGGGTGTACATATTCGCTTCAAAAAAACTGAACACATAGCTTAGCACTCAAAGTGCACCAAAAAATCAGAAAATCGAGAAAAACGAAAAAGTGTTGCGGATAAAAAATAAGTATGTACTACAAAAAAATTACCGGATTTGCAGTAGAAAATAATATCCCGAATATTGTCCATGCACATAGAAAATGTACCTTTCGACGTTTTGAGATAGGGAATGACATTCTCGTTGCGAGTAATGACAAATTGACTAGTGAGAAAAGAAAGAAAACTATAGAAAAGATCTTGGACCCGGCCTATGAATAACGCTAAAAATATAATCTATAAGGGGTACTACTAGTAGACATAAATAAGCGACCACGTTCTTGCGAGTAATGAAAAATTTATTAATTATTGTGAACACAAAAATCACAGAGAAAAGCAGGCCCAGGCCTATGAATACCGCTTGTAAATACGCGAAACTTGCAGTGGAGCATATTATACGGAATATTTTCCACGCACACAGAAAAGTTTCTCTCATAAAAGCAGCAATATTTCACGAAATTTTCGTTTATGAACAATATGATAATCAGGCGTGATGGAAATCGTACGATTTCAAAACGAAAACGAAATTCGAAATACATTTCGAATGCCGACGGTGAAACAGGTGGAATTGAATTTCGGACAATTGATAAATTGTTAAAAATTCAGCAACAATTTTTGAAAATTAGTATGTTTTTCGTCGCGGCGTATTATACCAATTAAAATCAAGAGAAAATACAAGGAAATATAAAACGACGGACACTTAGTGATCTTTCAAATCCTTTAGAAGTGGCAGAATCGGCATGAGTACATCGAATTTGTAATTTTTAATAAGAAAGCTTGCCCAAATACTTCCTTTGCAGATTTATTGCATATTGTCGAAAATAAATAAAGATGCTTTTTCATAAATTTTGGAGGAGATATCCCCTTTTGTCAAACTATTGCCACTTCTGTTCATGTGCTTCTTCAGCTGGCTACTACAATGAGATTTTTGGCAGATGGAGGCTACCGAATCAAGAAGTTTCAAATCCGGCGCAAGTATAATGATGCTCTGCTATTCATCGACCACCTGATCAGCAAAAGATCTTCTACGAAAAATCATACTTCGATTATATCGATTGATTTCGAAAAGGCTTTTGATAAAGTTGGTGTACATGTTGTCCAAAAATTTTTGTATACATAAAAATCTTTTCTAACACACAAAAATATGTTTCAGGGCGAATAACGTCGTAAATAAGCAAACAATATTTCAATCAGTAACAATTCTTGCAATATTGAAAAAATGCTTACACACTCAAAATATTGGGCTTAACATCTGATTCTAAAAATTGTTTTAAGTACAACTGCGACATTAAAAGAACCAACCTAGCTGCCAGATTAAACATTGTAAAGTATGTATTATATACCTACTTACATTCTACTAAATCTTATAAAATTAACTACATACATATCTTGTCCAAAATTGACTACGTAATGCAAGGCTATGGCAAATTCCACACTGAACAAAATTAAAGCTCCGTATCATGCAGCAATTAGAAGCTTTTCGAACAATACCGATAAAGAATTTACTTGCGGAGACCGGTTTTTTATCTTCAGAAGATCGGATTATATGTATATCTCAGATACCGCCTAATACCTAAGTTGTTCTGCGACCCATCTGCCATACTATTCAAAGAGTTAAACTTGCTCGTAATCAAACGAACAATTCCATTGATGAAATCTGGCTTATGGCTAATACATAGGGTTTGAAAATGCTTCAATATTTTCATTTCATTTGCTTCGACTATGCTGTTGCTGCGAACAGTTACAGCAGCAAAGCAGAAGCAAAAGCAATCAAACAAAAATCCGAAGCTATGCTGCCGCTGTGCTGTGACGATGTGCGCGGCTGGAAGCAAAGCCAACAGCAATAGCAAATAAACCGACGATACGCTGCCGCTATGCTGTGACGATGTGCGCAGCTGAAGCAAAGCCGACAGCAACTAAACCGACGATATGCTGCCGCTATGCTGTGACGATGTGCGCAGCTGAAGCAAAGCCGACAGCAATAGCGAAAAAACCGAAGATATGCTGTCGTTTTGCTGTGGAAGCCGACAGCAAAAGCAAAAATGCAATTTTCGACCGTTGCTTTGACGTTGCTCTCGCTGTTACAATATTGTTAAGTTGTTTAAAAACCCATCGATTTTTAAAGATACGAGTCTTTTGTTCATTTCCAATTTCATATTTTGGCGAATATTGTCAGCAACTGTCTTCAATGTACTTTTACAATTTTTAGCGTTAAGGGTAAAGCGCTTGCCAAGCTTATCCCCTAAGCCATCACAAATCGGATCAATTATATTTCTCATATTAGCCGAGTTCAGAACATTGAAAGGCACACTGTCTTCTGTCACTAATCCAATATAGGAGCGAAATAATATTTTTTTATTTATTTGCACCTTCACATTTTGTTTCCTAGCAGAAATTGATGGCATAATATCTGAACTAGAATTTTGGCTCTCTGCTGTATTCAAGTCTATTTTGTGCACTTTTAATAAATGAGTTTTCAAATTATATGTCCTATCGTTTTTAAAATGTATTTGGCAAAGATTGCAAACCGCCTTCCCACACTCTTTTTTGTTGTCAAAATATTCCCATATGGGTACAGTGTTTTTACGCGGAGCCATTGTCAAAAAAGCAAAAAATCCCGATCGCGGTGAAGTACATTTACATAGTGATCTACAGAATTTTCTTACAGCCTACATATGACGAGCACAGAGCAAAAACGCTTCGAGTGTAAATTTTCGCCTCATTGCGCACATGCGCTGTGCAGGTATAAAAGTCGTTTTTGCTCTGGGCGCATCATATATGAGCAGCAACAGCAATATGCAGACTGTTTTTTGCTTTCGCTGCTGCTGCGACTGTCATTTTGCGCAGCCGAAGCACATAGCACATGGAATCGAAAAAAAATAAAATGCTTCGCTGTAACTGTGCTTTGAAAAATTACACAGCCACAGCATCAGCAAAGCAAATGGAAAAATGAATTGCTTTCGTGCTGTGGCAGCACAGCAAACGGAAAAATGAATTGCTTTCGTGCTGTGGCAGCACAGCAAACGGAAAAATTAATTGCTGTCGTGCTATTGCTTTGCTCTCGAAATTATCGCAGCAAAGCAAAGCAAACAGCATATTTTTAGTGCTGTTGCTATTATGCTGGCAGTTTTTCAAACATTACTAATACACACTCTCCAAAGAGAACAGTCGCTTCAAATCACACCAATGAAGGAGGTCACCTTGAAACACCTACCCTCGCGTTTGAGTGATAAAATCTGTGGGAATAAACTTACGTCTCTTCGTAAAGAAACTACATCTAACTACGAATACAGACAGAAATTCGCAGATGCAATTGAATCGTTAAGATGGGATAACTGGGAACCTCTATTCACTGAAGGATCAAAATGCGAAGACGGAACAACTTTTGCTGTAGTCGACAAAATTGGCGAAACATTAATATGTGGACTGATGGAACACTGCGTGAGCGTTATTGAAACTGAGGCCCAAGGGACACTTTTTATAATAAAATTAGCAATTGAAATCCACTGCAATTTACTATTTCCAGACTCCTTCTTTTTGGTCTACACTGTTTGCACTCAATCTGTGCTTGATATTGCTTGACAATATCCAATAATTCACTTATTTCGCCCGGCGGAAATTTTTTAGCTCGCGCTGCCTCCAAAACTGTACAATTGAACATATGTTGTTGGCAAGTTGTATCAACCTTCAATTGTCAAATATTCGAAGTTGCCACATGTTATTCCATATTTAAATAAATGAACTGTGAAACCCAAAAAAACTTGAACTAGATTGAAATTCAATTTGAAAATTAGATATAAATAGCCACTGTGAAACCGGCCCTATGTCTCTCAAACCACTGTTTCGTCGTCCGACTTATGGTAGAATTACTCTAGCGGTAAGGTTAGAAATCGTGTCAGCTGACACAATCTATTTTACCCGAACACAATGTTCGCTATTACTCTGACCGGATTGAGTAGTAGAAATTTCTGCGTCGATTAGAAAACTACTGCAAAAGTCGTGTCAGCTGTGAAAAGAATGTTGCCACACAAAAAATTCACTTGAAAATGAAATAGCAATAATGCTTTTCCTATGCAAGAATTTAAACGGCAACACTGGTCAAAACAAGCGAATATTTATTGGAAATATAGTCCACCTGCGCTTTCGTTTGCTTAAAATTTGTACATATCGTACATTTTACACAACACTAAGCACATTGAGTCAATTATTTCGTCGTTTGAATTCATTTTTCACGATATATTTTGTTTGTGAACTCTTTGCAGAAAAGTGTTGCCAGTGACCTTCGATTTTAGTTCAACAAAAGAAGTGGATTATTATTGCCGAAATAAGTTAAAAAAGTAGTAAATATAGAGATGTAACAATTATGATAATTCAGTGCCATAAATTTAATAAAGAATGTAAAATTTCATCTCAGAAGAAAATAAACAGTGTGTTTCTTTTGTGCACAAAACTATACGGCAGCACTAGCAAAAAGAATAGACTGACAGCTGCAATCCGTTTAGCTGTTAGAGTAACTGGGCGAATTGCTATCCGGCACGATTGAATTCGATACCGCTGGACTAATTAGACCATTACATGGACGCTTGCATTGTCCAGTTTAAAAATAAGATTTTCGTCTTGACATTGATGCAAATTTTCCTGGAGGACGTCGTGCTCAACGGTAATGCAAGGGAGAGGGTACCATGTGCGCAAAATGCTTCCCATAGCATGACCGAGCCGCAACCAAAATTTTCCGGTCGAAATAACACGTTGTTCTTTCCGCAAATTCCTTCGGTATGAATGTGATCCATCCTGACCATCAGGGTTAAATAGTAATTCTCTCAAATCTCTGAGAAAATGAATGACGCCTAGTAAAATACCTAGTAACTCAGATTTGATCAATGTTTTAGCTTGAGAAATGTAGTTAGGGACACGAATATCGAAAAAAAAAATATCGATTCCTACTCATTTCGGCATCGACTGCAAAGTATCGATGTACTTAAAATATCAGGACAAAAGCATCGATACTCAAAATATCGAAATTTACTACTCATAGGGCCAGTTTCACAGTGGATGTTTAAACTCTGATAGCAGTTTAAATAGGGAATTTCAGTTTCACAGTGGGAAGTTAAATACAATTTAAATGGTCGGTTGTGGGTATTTAAGTACGGCACAGAGTTGCAATCGAAAACAAATAAACAGCTGATTTCGGATGTGCAAGCAAGCTGCGGCGACAATATTGCAATTTATAAGAGATCAAATTAAACATAAAACTGCATGGTATAGCACATATAAATGATCCCGTAGTATTATAAATAATATAAACTGTGGATTCTTTGCACAATATCCAATAATTCACCTCTTTCGGCCGACGAAAAATTTTTAGCTCGCGCTACCTCCATAATTGAACAATTGAACATATGTTTTTGGCAAGTTGTGTCAACCTTCAATTGTCAAATATTCGAAGTTGCCATTCATTATTCCGTATTTAAATAAATGCACTGTGAAACTCAAGAAAAGTTAAACTAGATTTAAACTCAATTCGCAAATTAGATTTAAACATCCACTGTGAAACTGGCCCATAGTAAATAAAATTAATTATTTCAGAATTTCGTTTTATATGAAAAATGGACCTACGTATGTCTGAATAAGGAAACACTAATATTGCTTGAAATAACTTATATTTTTATTAAACCGAGCTCCAAAAACAATAACAATAACAAACGAAAAATAAATGTTGCACAACAACATAGGCTCTATATATTATTTCAATCAGCCTTAAAAGAAAAAACAGCATTTCAAAAAATATCTACTTGTTGAGAACAATCAATTTAACTCAAAAGGAACTATAAGGTATTCCATTCTGCATCCTCTACATCGTTTAAGAATAGGATTTGGTTTAATTTTTTGACGGCGAGACGATTACGCGTTTTACTTATAGTAGCTCCGGCTTTAGAAAAAGAGTCTTTCGGATGGAACCGATGTTGCGGGTATGTGTAAGTATTTCCGCGATACTTTATACAAAAATGGATACTAATTTTTAACCTTTTTCCAATTTTCAATTGGGTCGTTCTCCAAAGGAACTCCACGTCTAAAGCAAATCTGACATTTTGCCTCGTTTCTGTTCACTTTAACAAAAAAAACTTTCAAATTGAGCTTCGCGGCACCATTTCAATTTTCAAGCCATTTAAATGTCGTATTTTGCTTTGCCTTTTCTTTTTTTAAGGCTTATTGTCACTTTAAAAGACGAAATTGATCAAATATTGCTTTAATAAATTTCGCGCGCTCTTCTGCGCCATTTGGCGTAATTTAGAGATGAAAACTTGGTTTTGATATTGGGTGAGAGGGATCGATACCATCAAATATCGAGTAGGTGCTTCGAAAGTACTCGAAAAAGTACTCATATCAAAACCAATAATATCGATACTGAGTAATATCGATACTATTTTCGTGTCCCTAAATGTAGTGAGCCGATGTGATCAGGGAGGGACAGGTCAGTTTTCATTCAGTTCACATTTTGAGCTTCATCTTTATTCTAAAAAAATATATATTTGTAACCTATGGGAATAAGCCTTTGTAACAAGATGCGATACAATATAAAAGATTTTAAAAATAAAAAAAATATTATACGAGTTTATGCTTTGTTTCAGAACAGAAATAGACAACTAAGTATTGTCATTTCTCTTTGGCAAGTCAGTCCGAATAAAAACTATTCTTAATAAAAAAAATATTTATAAACATATTTCTTAAATTTTTGTAGTGAAAATTTTTTGACGTTATGAAGATCTAACATCATGCCAAAGTGGCCTTATTAGAGTTTTGGTTTTTTCCCTATAGGAGAACGGAAACTTAAAAAGGTTTAAAATTTGATGTAAAATTAAAGCTTAGTTAATTTTTAAAGTGTGTTTTATTTATCGACAACAGCTTTTTGTTGCGATCAAGCATTTTATGTCTAGGTTGAAAAGTTAATTTTTATCGTTATCTGCCGAATACAAAATCGTTGTTCTGGGAAAAAACGCATTTGAAGATTCCATTTAAGCACGTAACAAGTTTCCAATTTCTGTATACAAATTTAAGACTCTGTATTTATACCTACGATGTACGCTCCCTTTTTATGATGTGTACCTTAAAGCTAACACAAAGCTAAAAATAAAAATAGTAATTAGTGTAGTTTTCCCCGTAAGCTAAATGAACGCTGTGAAATCGAACCTGACCTAAAAGAAACAAGTAAGGAAGTATCAGTCGGGTTAGCCCGACAGAATAGTACCCTACACCTAGTAAGGCGTGGGACGCTGGGTGCTCTGAAAGAAATGAAATTGTGCGTATTTTTAATGTTCCACCTATATAGTGGGCGGACCACGCCCATTATTGACAAACTACAAGACATTCCTAATAAGTCTATATATTATATTGATGTTCTGACAGGTGTACAACAGAAATGATCGCTATATTAATTTTACCGCCCCCATGGTGGGCGGACTACGCCCATTTTTGGAGAATATAAAGATATTCTAAACTGCAATGAAGTTACCAAATGTGAATGCTCTGGTGTATATTCTTATATGCCATGTAGGACCTATATCTAAACTTGGGAACCAAATTTCATTCGCTTAAATGCATAAGGAGTCAATTGAGAGCCATTTTACCGGAACATTGTTGCCGCCTATACAGTGGGCGGACCACGCGCATTTTTTAGTATTTTGCAGAAGGTCCACACCTCACCTTAAATACCAAGTATTATTCTTTTGAATGAGTAATTAGACAAATTACAGCCATTTAATAAAAAAAAAAACCGAGGTAGTGGGACTTACAGGCCTATTATAAGCGTGTCCTTCAATCGATTTGACTAAATTGAACACTTTACCTAACCCAGGTTCACTGTGAATGTGTACCAAATTTGGTTCAAATCAGACAACTCCTTCATTCCCTTTTTTCCGAACACGCAGACAGACAGAGACGGACAACCGCAAATCAAAAGAGAAAGTGTTTCTGATAATTTCTATATATGTACTTACTAGCTGTCCCGACAAACGTTGTTCTGCCTAAAATAATTATTTTATTCCAAGATTTGTTTTGAAATGTATCTCAATTATGGTAGAAATTTTTTTAATAATATGTCAACTATAGTATTATATGGTGTGAATTTGAGCCAAATCGGTCCATAAATAAGAATTTTCGAAAAAACGCCGCCGCAGCGCCACTTACGAAGGTCTAACATGAAAAAAACCATTCAGAACACCACACGAATATATGTTGTGAGTATAAGGTCGATCGCTTCTGTGGTTCAGCCGTGATGCTGCAACATACATACATACGCACAAACGTTTTTATATATTAAGATATGAAAATGAAAATTATGTACAGGAAGAATACGTTTTCGTGAATATTTCAACCCCGACAACAGCTGTTGGGTTCAAATATTGTCGGCTACTTTCTGTCAACTTTAGTATTATATGGTTTAAATTTGAGCCAAATCGAACCATAAATAAGAATTTTCGCAAAAACGCAACCGAGCGTTCGGTCGGGCTCTAGGTATAGGGCAGTGGTGCCCATGCCCAATACTCTCGATGCTCCTTTGTTTTTGTAAAAACTCTTGGCATAGGCCGAGATTTCTTCACACAGACACAGCTCTTCGCGCTAAGCAGTACGAAAAACACAAACAACAATGTTATTTTCGTTTCGTCTGCCAGCTCGCACGCATATGCTTTGTTTGTAGACTTTTGCGACAGTTATCTTCAACAAAGACGTTGTTGTTGTCTTGCGCATGATTTCGAGCAAAAAATTGTGCAGCTGTGGAATGAGAAGCACTTGAAAAAATTTTTCCTCATACTATGTATTACTAAATTTAAATTATTCTTTACAAAATGGATAACATATCCGCAGAAGAGAAGTGGGAAATTGATTTTTTTTCCACTCATAATTTTAAGGCTGAAGTACAATGTTTAATATGCTTCCAAATAATTCAGACGAACCGAAAACATAATATTGAAAGGCATTTTAAGGCATTTCATGCAGATTACGTAGCTGATAAGATAGCAGGCGGATCAAGAGAAGAGTTAGTTATGGAGTTGAACAAGATTTTTTTGGTTCACGATGCGGAACAAATCTTGGAATACATTGAATGTCATACTGACGAAATAAACATGCAACGTCTTAATGCTCATGCAAATGTTAATGGACCTTTAAAAGCATCTTATGTTGCAAGTTTAAATATTGCTAAGAACTTTAAACCATTTTTTTTACAGTGTACATGTTGAGCAAATTTTTTTTTTTCGTTTTTATCATAACAAAGTGTGTATGTATTGGTGTTCACTCTTCCATAAGGAACTTTTGGGCATCACTGGTATAGGGCATAAAAACCGAACACAGGGCTGCATTTAAGATATTTATAAATTTAATAACAATTTGGAAAAAATGCCGTCTACGACAGATATTCATATGACCGACGAAAAGTTTTGATCTATTTTATAAGCTTTATATTAACTTCACTTCAGGTATGTTTGTATGTCGTCAAATCTAGTAATCAATTTTTCACCCGCTTCCCGACTACTTAGAGATCTGAAACTTTGCATACATGCGTAAACAGGAGCACAATACATACATGAATCAATCATCGGATTAGACAAGAGGGCGTGGCACCGCCCATACAAACAAAATCGTTTATATAGAATAGCTTTGGAACTAAAAGTCGTGAAGCATTGAAATTCCGTATGCAGTCGCCTCTTGGATGCGTCGTCCCACTGGTAAAATTTTATGGGCGTAGGATAAGGGGCGTGGCGCTTTTCAAACATCTGATACTCATTGGGATATGCTGTCATTATGCAAATATGCATGCTTCCCATCGAATCAATGTGAACTGTGGTACAAGACTGACAAATCGAACACAGGTCAGTTAAGGAATCCCGATTTCGAGGTGAATGAGGAGATAAATAATCAGGCTTTGTTTTTGCTCGAAGATATGTGTTACCTCATGTGCACCAGTAATCAAGTTAGGAATGTCAACGCCATGTCGTGGAATGAACGGCGGTTTCAATCGAAAATTGAAACGTGAGCGTGAATACGATCGAGATGCATTGAACCAGTTAGTTTTAACGAATGTACCACTGCTGAACCCCCAACAGAAGTGAATGCAATTGCTGATGGAAATGGTGCCTTCTTTTTCCTTTGAGAATTTTGATTTGATTTAAGATTTCAGAGCTCTAAATTTGAATTTATGGGAGACTAAAAAGTAGAAAATAATATTATATAAAAAAAGCTTTTCAAAAATAAGCTTTAATTCATTTAATGTACTAAAAAGTAGAAAAATAAATTGTTTCGAAGTCACCAGTATCTTACTATCAATAAAGGCTTCTGCGCTGAATATCCATTTTCACACTTATCTTTCATTACTAGTATCTATTTGCAAAAAATAATTTAAATAAAATATTGTGTTAACTGGTTGACAAATTTTGAACACATGAGCGCCGCAAGCTTTTATGGATAGTAAGATACAGGTGACTTCGAAACAATTTATTTTCTACTTTTTAGTACATTAAATGAATTAAAGCTTATTTTTAAAAAGACTTTTTTATATAATATTATTTTTAAATACAATACGGAATGCACGATTTTCTACTTGTAGAAAATTACACGTGGAAAACTCTTGCAACCATGTGGAATAAGAAAACTGTGTAGAAAATGTAACAGGTGTGCAAATTGAAACTCACTTATTTGCTCAAATTCAACTTTATTTAAAAAAGTAGCTTAATAATCAACTATGGTTTTTTGTGTAGGCCATTTCGTGGGTGGATAATGAACGCGCTCCCGTTAGAAATTTGTTGGCGTAATAGCCATTCAGCTATTTACGTATGTACATCTTCAACTTTCGTGAATCGCTGGTCAACCAAATGAGACTGCGGCGAACTGATCGAAAAGTGGGAGTCGGAAGGAGCCAAATTCAGAGAATATAAATCTTTGAACAAATTTTTTAGATGTTGAAAACATTTGAAACAGAATAAAAGGCAATAATGGGACTGTTGCATATCATATCTTTGCGCGGCGCCACTTCTCACGAAAAATTGGCAACTCTCCGAGAATATTCTTTGCCATGAAAAGCTTCTCAACCCGATCAGAATCGGTTAATGTAGGTCCGGTTAACTTGTACAAAATATAACAAGCACACACAAGTTAATGCGAGAAAGCTAGGCCTAAGCCCACACGGGCTGTTGTGCCAATTAATTAATTATTATTAGGGCGGGTTTCACAGTGGCTATTTAAATCTAATTTGCAAATTGAGTTTAAATCTAGTTTAACTTTCCTTGGGTTTCACAGTGCATTTATTTATACGGAATAATGAATGGCAACTTCGAATATTTGACAATTGTAGGTTGACACAACTTGCTAAAAACATATGTTTAATTGCTCAATTGTGGAGGCAGCAAAATTTTCGTTGACTAAAATAAGTGAATTGTTGGATATTGTGCAAAGTATGAACACTTTATATTATTTATGTACTACTGTGTTATTTATATACGCTATTCCATGCAGTTTTATGCTTTATTTCAATCTTATAAATTCCAATACTGGCCACGCAACTTGCTTGCACATCCATAATCAGCTGTTCATAAATTCAACTCTGTGCCGTACTTAAATATCCACAATCGGTCATTTAAATTGTATTTAACTTCCAACTGTGAAACTGAAATTCCCTATTTAAACTGAAATCAGAGTTTAAATATCCACTGTGGAACTGGCCCTCAGTGTCACTACTATGAAGAGCTAAAACTTCCATCTCCCAAATACAAGAATCTAAATTTTTTAGGGTTCCGTTCCCCTAAAAGGGAAAAAACGGGAACACTTATAAGGTCACTTTTGTTTTGGGAGTGTGTATATAAAACGACCTTTTTTTAATCGTAGAAACCTGAAATTTGGCACGATGTTAGGTCTTAATAACCTTAACACATTTTCACTGTAAAAAGTTAAAAAATATTTTTAGAAATATTTTTTTATCATTTTTAAAGGTTTTCGGGTCGGACAAAAAAAATCAAAAATATTTTTAAATCGTATCGTGTGGGGTATCGTTAGAAAGGGCTACATCCATAGATTATAGAATGTATTTTTGTTCAATTTTATGTAAACGGGTTAGGAAGATATAAGAGAAAAACCGACCTGTCCCCACATGATCCAACACGCTCAGGACATTTCTCAAGCTAAAATTTTGATAAAATCGGAGTAACTAGGTATTTTATCACGCATTACCGTAAGGGTGCAGCTTTTTTCGATTTTTTTATTTTTAAATTTTTTTTTATTTAAGATGACCCCCTTTAGAAAAAAATTTTTTTTGTTTATATCAAGTGGGGTATAATTAGAAAGGGCTACATCCATGTATTCCAACTATATTTTTTTGAAATTATTATGTAAACGGGTTAGAAAGATATAGTTAAAAAAAACGGACCTGTCCCCGCATGATCCCATCTTCCCACGCCATTTCTCAACCGAAAATTTTGATAAAATCAGGCTTACTAGGTATTGGATCACGCATGAATGAATGGCTGCCGGTTTTTTCGAATTTTAAATTTTTAAAATTTTTTTTTAATTTAAGATGACCCTCCAGAAAAAAATTTAGGTTGTTTATATCGAGTGGGGTATCATTAGAAAGGGCTACGTCCATGGATTCCAAAGATATTTTTTTTATAATTTTCTGTGAAGTGGTTTCGAAGATATAGCACAAAATGTCGAAAAAATGACCATACCCCCCCCCTGGCTTTCTACATTTCTTAAGCTAAAATTTTGATAAAATCAGAGTTAGTAGGTCTTTAGTCATAGATTACTGGAAAACTGCAGCTTTTTTCGATTTATTTGTTTTTCTATTTTTTTCAAATTTTATTTAAGATTACCATAGTAAAAAATGTCCTTAGCGAAAAATTTCTGTTGTTTACTTATTGTGGGGTCTCGTTAGAAAGGGCTACCTCCGTGGATTCCTAAAATGTTGTTTTTATAATTTTAGGTGAATTGGTTTCGAAGATGTAGGCCAAAATGTCGAAAATTGTGTGGCCAGACGGGCAAAGAGAAACTAAATTCGAACGCTAAAAGGGGTATTTCTGGTACGGAACCCTCAGTGAGCGAGCCCGACTCGCACTTGACTGCTTTTTTTTACTATTAACTGTATACCCATAGAAAGTTTTATAATAAGTTTTATCTAAAAATGCCATTATCCCCATTTTTGTAAAAAAGCAGTCAAGTGCGAGTTGGGCTCGCTCACTGAGGGTTCCGTACCAGTAATACCCCTTTTAGCGTTCGAATTTAGTTTCTCTTTGCCCGTCTGGCCATAAAATTTTTGACATTTTGACCTACATCTTCGAAACCAATTCACCTAAAATTATAAAAAAAAACATTTTTGGAATCCACGGACGTAGCGCTTTCTAACGATACCCCACAATATGTAAACAACAAAAATTGTTCGCTGAGGAAATTTTTTACTATGGTAATCTTAAATGAAATTTAAAAAAATAGAAAAACAAATAAATCGAAAAAAGCTGAAATTTTCCAGTAATCTATGAATAAAGACCTACTTACTCTGATTTTATCAAAATTTTAGCTTAAGAAATGTAGAAAGGCAAGGGGGGTATGGTCATTTTTTCGACATTTTGTGCTATATCTTCGAAATCACTTCACCGAAAATTACCTCTCTAATGATACCCCACTCGATATAAACAACAAAAATTTTTTTCTGAGGGGGTCACCTTAAATTAAAAAAATTAAAAATTCGAAAAAACCGGCAGCCATTCATTCATGCGTGATCCAATACCTAGTAAGCCTGATTTTATCAAAATTTTCGGTTGAGAAATGGTGTGTGCAGATGGGATCATTTGGCGACAGGTCTGTTTTTCTCACATTTTTAACTATATCTTTCTAACCCGTTTACATAAAATTTAAAAAAAATACATTCTATAATCTATGGATGTAGTCCTTTCTAACGATACCCCACACGATACGATTTAAAAATATTTTTACTTTTTTTTGTCCGACCCGAAAACCTTTAAAAATGATAAAAAAATATTTCTAAAAATATTTCTTAACTTTTTATAGTGAAAATATGTTCAGGTTATTAAGACCTAACATCGTGCAAAATTTCAGGTCTCTACGATGAAAAAAGGTCGTTTTATATACACACACCCAAAACAAAAGTGACCTTATAAGTGTTCCCGTTTTTTCCCTTTTAGGGGAACGGAACGCTAAAAATGGACTTACCCAACCTTCAAAATAAACGGCTCATATATTTAAAAACATATTGCATTTTACACAGAAAAATTTACGGTTTTTATACGCTTTATATTAACTTCACTTTCTGTCCGCGGTATGTCGTCAAATCTAGTAATCAATTTTTCACCCACTTCCCGACTACCTAGAGATCTGAAACTTTGCATACATGTGTAAACAGGAGCACGATACATGAATCAATAAATTTTATGGGCGTAAGATAAGAGGCGTGGCACTTTTTTTATCAACTCCAGATTTGTGTAGAACTTTAGAACTACACATCACACATCAATGAAACTCGGTAGGAACTTACTACATATCCATATCCTTCTACTAGGAAAATAAGACGGGCAGTGGACAAGTGGGCGTGGCACCGCCCATACAAACAAAATCGTTTATATAGAATAACTTTGGAACTAAAGGTCGTGCAGCATTGAAATTCCGTATACAGGCCCCTCTTGGAAGCTTCGTTCCACTGGTAAAATTTTATGGGCGTAGGACAAGGGGCGTGGCACTTTTCAAGCAACTACACACTTGGGCTTCAGTTTATAATTATAGTAGGTACACCACACATCAATGAAACACGATAGGAACTTACTCGCCGTGCCTTGCACGCAAAATAGCAACAACTCACCGCGCCAAAGCAACGGGGTTTTGCGCATGGGCCGTGCTCGCCGCGACTTGCAAGCAAAACAACAACAACTCATCGCGCCACAAATATGCCACGAATATTAGGGTCGATCACAGCCGTATTATTTGTTAAATTGAGGATATGACGATAGGAGACACTGTGAATACCCTAAATATTGTGTACTGCTCTGCAAGTTTTAAATTCTTTTTGCGAAAAATTTCAGAGCTCTAAAATTGAATTTATGGAAGACTAAAAAGTAGAAAATAAAATTATATAAAAAAAAACTTTTTAAAAATAAGCTTTAATTTATTTATTGTACTAAAAAGTAGAAAATAAATTGTTTCCAAGTCACCTGTATCTTACTATTAATAAAAGCTTGTGCGCTCAAAACCTATATTCACACTTATCTTTCATTACTAGAATCTATTTACAATAAAATTATATAAAAAAAATTTTTAAAAATAAGCTTTAATTTATTTAATGTACTAAAAAGTAGAAAATAAATTGTTTCCAAGTCACCTGTATCTTACTATCCATAAAAGCTTGGGGCGCTCATGTGTTCAATATTTGTCAACCAGTTACCACAATATTTTATTTAAATAATTTTTTTGCAAATAGATTCTAGTAATGAAAGATATTTTGAATATGGATATTGAGCGCACAAGCTTTTATTAATAGTAAGATACAGGTGACTTGGAAACAATTTATTTTCTACTTTTTAGTACATTAAATAAATTAAAGCTTATTTTTAAAAAGTTTTTTTTTTATATAATTTTATTTTCTACTTTTTAGTCTTCCATAAATTAAATTTTAGAGCTCTGAAATTTTTCACAAAAAGAATTTAAAACTTGCAGAACAGTACACAGTATTTAGGGTATTCACAGTGTTTCCTATCGTCATATGTCATATCCTCAATTTAACAAATAATACGGCTGTGATCGACCCTAATATTCGTGGCATATTTGTGGCGCGATGAGTTGTTGTTGTTTTGCTTGCAAGTCGCGGCGAGCACGGCCCATGCGCAAAACCCCGTTGCTTTGGCGCGGTGAGTTGTTGCTATTTTGCGTGCAAGGCGCGGCGAGTAAGTTCCTATCGTTTTTCATTGATGTGTGGTGTACCTATTATAAACTGAAGCCCAAGTGTGTAGTTGCTTGAAAAGTGCCACGCCCCTTGTCCTACGCCCATACAATTTTACCAGTGAGACGACACATCCAAGAGGCGACTGCATACGAAATTTCAATGCTGCACGACCTTTAGTTCCAATGCTTTTCTATATAAACGATTTTGTTTGTATGGGCGGTGCCACGCCCACTTGTCCACCGCCCGTCTTATTTTCCCAGTAGAATGATATGGGTATGTAGTAACTTCCTACCGAGTTTCATTGATGTGTGATGTGTAGTTCTAAAGTTATACACAAATCTGGAGTTGATGAAAAAGTGCCACGCCCCTTATCCTACGCCCATAAAATTTTACCAGTGGGACGACACATCCAAGAGGCGACTGCATACAAAATTTCAACCTTTAGTTCCACAGATAATCGAGATCAAATATTTTGTTTGTATGGGGGTGCCACGCCCCTTATCCTACGCCCATAAAATTTTACCAGTGGGACGACACATCCAAGAGGCAACTGCATACGAAATTTCAATGCTGCACGACCTTTAGTTCCAAAGCTAATCGAGATCAAAATTTTGTGTGTATGGGGGGTGCCACGCCCCCTTATCCAGTGCCCGTCTTATTTTCTCAGTAGAAGGATATGGATATGTAGTAAGTTCCTACCGAGTTTCATTGATGTGTGATGTGTAGTTCTAAAGTTATACACAAATCTGGAGTTGATGAAAAAGTGCCACGCCCCTTATCCTACGCCCATAAAATTTATTGATTCATGCATTGTCATGGTGGTTACGCATGTATGCAAAGTTTCAGATCTCTAAGTAGTCGGGAAGTGGGTGAAAAATTGATTACTAGATTCCACTACATACATACAAACATACATACCGGATGTGAACCTAATATAAAGCTTATAAAAAATAAATTAAATTAAATATTGTATCAATTGGTTGACAAATTTTGAAGAAATGAGCGCCCCAAGCTTTTATTAATAGTAAGATACAGGTGACTTGGAAACAATATATTTTCTACTTTTTAGTACATTAAATAAATTAAAGCTTATTTTTAAAAAGTTTTTTTTTAAATAATTTTATTGTACCCTACACCTATGGTAATAGGGTATAATAACTTTTTGCGAAAATTGTAACGCATTAAAGGAGCCGTCCTAGGTATAGACATAAGTATATAGAAATGCTCAGAATCACTTTCTCTGTTGATTTCCGGTTGTCCGTCTGTCTGTCTGTCCGTGCGCACAGGAGAGAAAGAAAGTGTTGTCCGATTTAGACCAAATTTGGCACACAGCCGCAGTGAACCTTCCACTACTGCAAGTTCCAAGATTAGCAAAATCGGCCGAAGGACACGCCCACAACGGGTCGGTAAGTCCCACTACCCCGGAATATTTTCAGTAAAACTGCTTTAAATTGTTTAATTTCTCGTTAAAAGGAATGATATTTGGTAGTTAGGGTAAGGTGTGGGCCCTCTACGTCAACCAAAAAAATGGGCGTGGTCCGCCCGCTATATAGACGATAAGCGGAAAATCCTTATGACTTCCATAACATATACACCAGTCAGTCCATATTTGGTCACTTCACAGCTGGTAATAATACCTTTAAACGCTCCCAAAATGGGCGTGGTCCGCCCACTCAGTTACTTGGTGTAGGGTATTACTCTGTCGGTGAAACCCGACTGATGCTTCCTTACTTGTTATGTTTCGAGACTGTTTTAATTACTTACATATGTCAAAAGGACTAGGTAATTTATAATAAGAATTTTGTGAAGTTTATGAAATTAAATGTACATTTAGCGAAAAATAAAAGCTCATGCCAGAAATACGTAAATTATAAGGTTTTCAGTTTTCTTTTTTGTTTTACTTAGTTTTATTCTTATTATATTCAACATTCTTTACCCGTTTTCTACATTTTACACACGCATATGTGAAGTATATGCAGATAATTCCTTAAATACGGTAAACCCAGCCGACGATATAAATTTTAAATATATGCATGTACATACATACATATGTGATCGTTCAATGTCAATCGAATTACTACATATTACAGCATGTGCCAATGCGAATGCGTCAACTTCGTTCCAACTACGCCCTATTTTCCGGTATTGTTTTCAAAATCATTGGTTTCTCTTGATCTTGCAGCGTTGTTATTACGACTGCAAATAGCTTCGCCCCGAGTCACAAACTGCCGAGATAACGATTGCGAATTGGAACTGTCGCATTGAACAGTTTGAAATCATTCTTGCTTTGTGTGATTAACAAATAGAAAATGTTTCAGACATTATTCACCATTGTTAATAGCACTTAAAAATTCTTTATTTGCTTAAAGTTGATTATTCTCAAAACGCGTAACACAGATATGCTTGAATTTTAAAGAAAACAGAAATATTCTATTTTGTAAACATAATATTTAGGTTATACTTGTCAGGAAATTTATTAGTTTTTAGATTAACAAATAGGAGAGTATCGACAGATTAACACCCTACACCAAGTAACTACATATACATATGTAAACTCTGACGAAGAATTGGCAACTGTGCGAGAGTATTCTTTGCCATTAAAATAATTTCTCAATCCCATTTGGATACGGCAAAAAAATTGTATTTGTTTCTGTTGGCTTGTGCCAAATTTGAACGAACACACAAAAGTTAGGCTTTAAACACAATCAAATCGCGAGGCGAATTTTATGCGGCGAACAATGGCGCCTTGACGGCAGTCGTCGTGGAATTTCGCCCAGTGAAACAGAATCAGAGCGAAATTCGCATCAGTTGATTCGGATAAAATCATCCCCACAACAAGCACAGAATTTAAAAAAACCACGAATTCGCGAATTTTCCGAGTTGTAAAACTATAACAATAGTTTCGGCACAAAAATTTACAATTTCCTTACTTCAATTTATTTTTCACCACTGACAGGTGAACAGCTGCGAGGCGGCAGCGACAAAATTAGAATTTGTTCTATCGCGATGCGAACTACGCTAGCGTCGTCATTGTGGGCAATCACATGCTCTGCTGTGTGTTTCAATTTTGACAACGCGCGTTCTTTACGTAAATTTCGCCTCGCGGTTTGATTGTGTTTAAAGCTTAAAGCTAGACGTAAGCCCCGTGTAACAGGCAGTTGCGTCAACTATTTTTTTATAGATAGTATATATGCTTTTGGGCAGATTATGGGTGTGCCCTTTATCCGATATGAATAATCTTGGAACTTAAGCTGGGGGATGGTTCAATGCCACTGTGTAACAAATTTGGCTCAGCAGTTCGCTGGGTCATTCTTTTCTGCGATCACGGACAGACAGGCGGATAACTGCAATTAGTCCGCTTTTACACGATTCAACTAGTCGCTTTCAACATTTTGACATTCCGCTTTGAAGTTGCGCATAGCTTTTACACGAGGCGACTGGAAGCATGCGATTCCCCATTATAATTATAGGCGAGCAAAGCGAAACGACAATAAATCGCACCACAATACTGCCGTGCGACTGCCTGTTCCCCTGTCGTTTCTCCCCTCTTTCCTATATTTTTCCGTGTTGAAAGCGACGAGTTAAATCGTGTAAAAGCGGACATATTTACATATAAATTGATATAAAACGCAGACTGACTAAAAAGCGTTTGCCTGCTGCAGCCTGCTGCCTGCTGTCCGCTTTCTGTCTTTTAAGACTTTAGACGAACGAAAGCAGTTCGCTGTGTAGCCCAGTGAGTAGACGCGCGCTTGCATTCAGTAATCCGGTGTGTCATGGGTTCGAATCCCAGGTTTTCAAACTTTTATTTTTTATCTTTTTTTATGAGGTAATTTATTTTTTACTTTGCTTTGCCTTTAATTGTTGCTAATGTTTTTACTAGCTGTCGTGTATACAGGCACACACGACAGGTGGCCCCACTTATATTTACATAAAGTGATTCCGATTATTTCTAAATACTTAAGATGCCTCCCTTAAAGCATTGCAAATTTCACATAAAGTAAATATACCCTATTACCACAGATGAAAGGGGTCAAAATGTATATGTATTTGTTTTTAAAGTTGTGCTATAAATAGGAAAGATCTTATAAATATTCTATTGCCTACACCCAAGAGAAATTGAGGCTCATCACCTCAGCTCAACAGTCTTGCATAAAAAAAGTCAGGACGTATCAGTATAGCAAGCCCGATAAAGTAATGGCCTCCACCAGAAGGTATGTAAATCGTTTATAGGTTTATAGGGTATTGGAGGGTATTTTCTGCAATGAAATTTACACGCCAGAGACGGTATAAAACACATCAAGCCGAGAAAGAAATTGTTTGATTAGGAGGGCTAGTTCCTTTCTATTCGCAAGTTGGAGTTAAACGTATTTCGAAATTAGTTTAAAGTTATACCGACTATATAAATCCGTGCCACAGAGTGGGCACAAATTCAACGGGAGACGTGTCTCAGCCGAGCGATTTCCGATGAGTGAGCTGGGCCGCTCGGTCGCCTCTCTATCCGAGCGGGATGGACGCTATCAATTATACATCGACATCTCCTGTATCATCTTTCAGCGAATGAGAATATTTACTGATTTGCTTTATATCTACGCAATCGGTTAACTAAGTTCAAAATGTAATCCGAAAATCAAAAATATTTTCGTTCTAATCTTTTTAATTTGACTGTAATTATCGCAAACATTATGTGCTCTTATCTTTTTCTTGAATTAGCTCCAATTCGTTTAATTAGTTCAATGAAAATATGCACTCGTATTTTTCGCTTATATAAGTTAACACGCGCAATATTTATTTTTCTTTTTTTTCACCTCTTTTATTACACTCTTTCACAATAATGTCAAATTGCAAATTTAGCAATATTTCCCAATAATATAGACTGAGCCTCAGCAAAGTGTACTCTTTCACAATAATGTCAAATTGCAATTTTAGCAATATTTCCCAATAATACAGAATGAGACTCAGCAGTGTGCCGGAAACATAGAGTAAGCATTTATTTTAAAGTAGGTTTCTTTTTATCAACAATGTTAGCATAAGTTTAGTTCTAGTGGAGAGTTCAATAAAGTAAGAGCTAAAAGTCTTTTTTAAAAACCCAATTTAGCATTTAAATTAAAAACTGGCGCCCGAGCAGGGACCAGCGCGTCGCGACTAAAACAAAAGGACACTATAGCCCCCTGAAGTAGTGGGAGTGTTCCTTCGCGTGTGAATAAGTAAAGTGAACAAGAGTCGTAAACAAAAAACCGACTATCACCCGCTATCACGAAAATCGCAAGTTTTAAGTACACAGGAAGCAAGCTGAAGCTTCCCAACGCGACGTTGCTGGTCTCGAAAGAAAGCTGTTCTCCAAAGGAATCTGGCCTCTAATAAAATCCGGTCTACAAAGGAATCTGGTCTTCAAGAAATCCAGCCTGAAAAAGAACCTGACATCGAGGATCCAGCCCAAGGAATCAGCAAAATTATATAAGACTCTGTAGTGTCCGTCCGCAGAGCGCTTCGCGAAAAGGTGCTGTAAGGATCCGGAGTAGGAGCTATCACCAAAAGGGAGCAATCTAAGCAGCCAGCGAAGGACGGCTAGACGCAATGCTAGCCCTAGTAATGTAAGTTATCGTAAAACATTTTTTAGAAAAAATTAAGTAAGAAACAAAAGTTATAATATTAAGAAAATTTTAAAAAGAAACCAAGCAAATTTTAAAGGAATATTATCGTAAAGCATTTTTTTGAAAAGAAATTAAGTAAGAAACAAAAGTTATAATATTAAGAAATTTTAAAAAGAAACCAAGCAAATTTTAAAGGAATAGTGAAAAATTTTAAATTTGATTTTGTAGAAAATAATTAAGAAAGAAAAATTTTAAAAAGTGAACAATTTATTTAAAAAAGAAACGTGAAAGTGAATTCTAATAAATTTTTATAGGAAAATAAGACATCATACAAAAAGGAATATTTTAAAAAAAGTGGAAAATTGTGAAAAATTAAACGTGACAAATTCTATCAAATTTGTATAGGGAAATAAGACTTCATTAGAGATAGGAAAATTTTAAAGAGTAAAATAGATTTAAAAATTTAAGCGTTAAAAGAAATTTTTATAAAATCTTAGGAAAAGAAAATCTGTTGTACCCTCATAAATAAGTAAATATGAGTAACCCAAACAACCTTCTAAGACCTTCAGTCCTCAATGTCCAAAATCCTCCCATAAATTCCCCTCCTAACGAAGACAATAGGGATATTAACAGACAGGTGACGGAGATTGTTAACCGAATTTTGAACGAACGTTTAGCTGCTAGGAATGTTGTGGAGGTAGATGAGCAGGTAAACACAGGAGCAGCTAATGGCATAGGAGAATTGGATAAAATACCTGATGTAGTTCGGTGCTTACGAGATTTTTCCGGAGATCCAGGCGAATTTGGATCATGGAAAAAAAGCGTGGAAAGGATACTTCAAATGTATGAACCCATACGAGGTTCCCACAAATATTTCGGAATATTGAGTGTTATTAGGAATAAAATTACAGGGCACGCGGACATCGTGTTGGAATCTTACAACACTCCCTTGAACTGGTCCGCAATTTCTCGTTGCCTTACCACCCATTATGGCGACAAACGCGATTTAGGTACGCTTGAGTACCAAATGTCCTCCTTAATTAAGGGAAATTCGTCAATCCATGAGTTCTATCAAAAGGTTTATTCAAATCTTTCGTTGATATTGAATAAAATCTCTTGCATGGATGCAGGAATGGAGTCGCGTAGCTTGTTGATATCCACCTATAGAAATAAGGCCCTTGACACTTTCATAAGAGGTCTTAATGGAGATTTACCTAGAATATTAGGAATCCGAGAGCCTTCTGATCTCCCTGAAGCACTGCAGTTGTGCCTTAAACTCGAAAATCAAACTTATAGAGCAAATGCTGCTTTCCATAATTCGCGAAAAGTTCATCACGCACCAGCACCACCGCCACGTAGGAATTTTCAAAAACAAACATTCTATCCCCATCTAATTCATTGGAATCAACCAATACAGGGACATAGGCCCCAATTCACCCATTACCCACCCTTACCCAATCAACAATGGCAACAACATCGAAATTTTAACCCACAACCACAAACTTCCAATCAACAGTGGCAACATCAAAGAAGTTTTAACCCACAACCACAAACTTCTAATCAACAATGGCAAACAGTTCCACCTCGTCCTTTCGCCCCCAAACCATTGCCAAGACCACAACCGATGGATGTTGACCAAAGCATCCAAACACGCAGAGTAAATTATATAAACCGTCCAGCACAAAATCAATTTGTAGGAAACCGCCCACAGAATCCTTTTCAGCAATCTCAAAGACCCAATAAATTTCAAAGAAATTTTCACATCGATTCTGAAATATACCCAAACGAAACTCCAGACCAAATGGTAGAGGAAAACGATAATTATTGCAACCAAACTATTCAGGAATACATTGATATACAGGACAAATACGACCAACAGAAAACGGACGACAACATAATTGACGATCTTTCAGACATACATTTTTTAGAATAGCGAGCTCCTCTTTGCCTTATTTTGAGTGCAAAACAAGGAGCGGTCAAATTCTCAAAATCCTTATCGACACAGGGTCTAACAAAAATTACATTCAACCTTCCATAGTACCAAAGCCCATTCCAAATGACCAAATCTTCTTAGCAAACTCTATAGGCGGTAATGTTAAAATTACACATCATACAAAAGTAAATCTTTTCGGAATACCAAATCTAGAAATAAAATTCTTCCTTCTCCCTTCCTTAAAGTCTTTTCATGGAATTTTAGGAAACGATAGTTTAAAGGATCTTTCGGCAATTATCCACACAAAGCATGACTATATGACGATTCAAAACAGAGTTAAAATTCCAATAAAACAACACATTACACAGTCAATTAACAAAATAGACATACGAACTGACCATATGACACAATCTCAAAAGGACAACATTAAAAGACTGACAGCTGACTACAAAACACTTTTTAGCGACCCCGACGAAAAACTTACTTTTGCCACGACAGTAGTAGGTGAAATTCGAACCACAAACAATAGCCCCATTTATACAAAATGTTATCCATATCCAATGTGCCTCAAAGACCAAGTAGAAAAACAAATCAATGAATATCTTCGCGACGGTATCATTCGACCATCAAGATCACCATACAATTCGCCTGTATGGATAGTACCAAAAAAACTAGATGCGTCTGGAGAGAAAAAATACCGAATGGTGATAGATTACAGGAAATTAAATTCAGTGACAATAGCCGACAAATATCCTATTCCCGAAATAAATGGAGTACTATCACAACTTGGAAGAAATAAATTTTTTTCAGTACTTGATTTAAAAAGCGGCTTCCATCAGATTTCTTTAAAGGAATCAGACATTGAGAAGACAGCTTTTTCGGTGAATAATGGGAAATATGAATTCACTCGATTACCCTTTGGTCTCAAGAATGCTCCTTCAATTTTTCAAAGAGCTCTTGATGACATTTTACGCGATCACATAGGGAAAAGATGTTACGTCTATATTGACGACATTATCATATTTAGTAAAGATCAGGAAACTCATTTTAACGATATTAAACAAATATTTGACACATTGGAAAAAGCAAATTTAAAAATACAGCTAGATAAGTGCGAATTCTTGAAAACAGAAGTCGAGTTTTTAGGATTCATAATATCTGAAAATGGCCTTAAAACAAACCCACAAAAAGTAGACGCAATAGTAAAATTCCCAGTTCCTCAAACCCTAAAAGATCTTCGTTCCTTTTTAGGACTTTCAGGCTATTATCGCCGCTTCATAAAAGATTACGCAAAACTAGCGAAACCCCTTACAGTCCTTTTAAGAGGGGAAGATGGACGAGTGTCCAAAAATATTTCAAAAAAAGTTAAAGTTTCACTCAACAAAGAAGCAATGAACGCATTTGAAAAACTTAAACGTTCGCTTACTGGAAAAGATGTAATGCTCACATATCCTGACTACTCTAAAGAATTTCAACTAACAACAGATGCCTCCAATTATGCGATTGGAGCTGTACTTTCCCAGAATGACAAACCAATAACCTTCATTTCGAGAACTCTTTCAAAAGCCGAGGAACATTACGCTGCAAACGAAAAGGAGATGCTAGCCATAATTTGGTCCCTAGACTCCTTGAGAAATTACCTCTACGGTTCTGCCAAAGTTAAAATTTTTACAGATCACCAACCACTTACCTTTGCCCTCAGCAATAGAAATCACAACAGCAAAATGAAAAGATGGAAAGCTAGATTAGAAGAGTACAATTATGAATTAATCTATAAACCAGGCAAAACAAATGTCGTAGCCGACGCACTCTCAAGACCACCACAAATATCTCAAATTAATTCATTGACAGGCACTCAACATAGTGATGAGAGCTCTGCACATCAACTTATTCCAGCAATAGAAGCACCAATAAACGCTTTTAAAAATCAAATTTGGCTCCTAGTTGGCGAAGCAAACAGTTACCAATTTAAAATTCCATTTCCCACGTACCATAGGCACATTTTTATTCAACAAACGTATGACGAAGAAAATATAATTTCCATTTTCAAGCGATACTTAAATCCATCAGTAATAAATGGACTTTTTACATCTGAGCCCATCATGGGAAAAATTCAACAAGTATACCCGCTTCACTTCTCTAAATTTAAAGTCCGTTTCACTCAATCTCAAGTCGAAGATTTGCCAGATGAAGCTAAACAGGAAACAGAAATCCTAAATGAACACAAACGTGCACATAGAAATGCACAGGAAAACAAGACCCAATTATTACAAAAATTTTACTTCCCAAAAATGAGTTCCAAAATAGAAAATATAGTTAAACAGTGTAGAATTTGCAAGGAGTATAAATACGATCGCCATCCACGAAAGCCACAATTACTCGAAACCCCCATTCCACAGTATCCTGGAGAAATAGTCCATATCGATATCTACAACACAGAAAAAAACTTAGTTCTCACAGCTGTTGACAAATTTTCTAAATATGCTCAAGTCAGACTAATAGAAACAAAGGCAGCAGAAGATATTAGAGAGCCTTTAAGGCAAATAATTTTCGCCTTTGGCGTACCGAAATTCATAGTAGTAGATAACGAAAAAGCCCTGAATTCAGCCTCCATATGTTTTATGCTTGAAGATCAACTCGGAATACAAATCTATAAAACACCACCGTATGCAAGTAAAGTAAATGGACAAGTAGAAAGATTTCATTCAACCCTTTCAGAGATTATGCGCTGTTTAAAAGCAGAGCACATCCATAGATCCTTCCTTGAACTATTAGATAGATCGGTATACGAATATAACTACACAGTACACTCAACCACAGGAAAGAAGCCTATAGAAGTATTCTTTGGAAGGAGAGTATCCACAAATCCTGATCAATACGAAAATGCTCGGCAGGAAAACATTGAAGCACTTAGGAAAAAACAAGCAAAAGACCTAGAGTTGCATAATCAGAAAAGGACTCCTATGAAAGTATATTCTGCAGGCGATGTTATTTACGTTCGGATCAACAAAAGATTAGGTTCAAAACTCACTCCTAGATACAAAAAAGAAATAGTAAAAGAAGACAAATCTAGTGTAGTTATTACGGAAAAGGGACGAACAGTACATAAAAGCAATATAAGGACCTAAAAGACATTTCATTACTTCTAGACTACTCCTACCATTTACCAATGGCGAATTTAGAATTCTCGACTATACAAACTCACGGGTGGCTACCTTTAACACAGGATGGTCAAAGATACAAACAGGAACTTACAGAATCATTCATAAAATGGACATAGACGAATACCAAAGGACTTTAGATGGACTGAATAACACGATTAGTTTTAAAGTTACCTCCAACAATCCTTTACTCCCCTTCCTCCGAAATGAAGTAACACAGATACAAAATCTTTTGAATAGACTTAAGCCTAGAGTTAATAAAAGATCAATAAATGAGCTAGGAACTGCTTGGAAATGGAAGTCCAGACCACGAAGATTTTAAAATATTAGAAAAGCACATAAATAATGTACTCGAAAATAACAATTATCAATTAATTATAAATCAAGCAATGAGGGAAAAAATAAATAATATAACAGAGGTTTCTAATCAAATATTTACACTACTAAAAAGTCATGAAAATATTCAGCATGATGTTGCTGTAAACATAAAGTATAAATTACAATTGATAAAAGATGAAATTGTAAACATAAATTATGCAATACATTGGGCCAAGGTTGGCATAGTTAATTCCTACATTTTTTCCAATATTGAAATTAATTTAATAAAAGAAGTTTTTGATAAAGATAACATTCCATTTAATAATGTAGAAGAATCCTTTGAATTTGCAAATATTAAAATAGCTTCTAATAATTCTATAATTTTATACTTGATTGATATCCCAATAACAAATGAAAATGTATGCGAATCTCTGTTAATTAAAGCATTAAAGAAAGGGAATAAAATATTGAAAATACCATTTGAAAAAATTTTGATATGTAAAAATAAGATTTTCGGCACCAAAAATAACTGTGAAAAACATAACGAATTAAAAATTTGTACAAAGAGAAATATCGTAGACATCAATAACTCCTCCTGCATACCGCGCCTACTTAAGAGCCTCCCGCCTACTTGCGTCATGTTAAACAATCAGCATATTCCAACCGTTGAAGAAATTCTCCCCGGCATAATACTTTTAAATCAATACGATGGTATAATTCATATCGACGGAGAAGAAGTCAATTTGACTGGTTCCTACGCCATACAATATCACAATTCTACAATCGCAATAGACAATCAAATATTTCAGTCTAATGAAATTTCTGGCAGTAAACCCCTTCCTGCTATTCTGCAACCGAATTCTACGCGAACAGCCGAGGAAGAGATCTTGAGCCTCGAAATGACGAAGGAACTACACCTGAAAAATATAAACTACATTGAAAAATTAAAAACTAAAGGCCTTGCAGCATCATTAACCAATTTCGGAATGTCAGGCATTACTCTAATTCTGATTGCAGTTCTGGCCATTAAATTGATGTCAAAAAGAAGACCAACATTGACTGGCAAATACTTGCCCAATAAAAAGGACGACATTTCACTACATGAAGTAACTGTTGCCGAAACCGAACAGCCACAGCCATCCCCACGAACGGATCAAACAACGTCATATTATCCTACTCAGACGAACGAGGGCGTTCGTTTTTAAAGGCGGAGGAGTTAACACGCGCAATATTTATTTTTCTTTTTTTTCACCTCTTTTATTACACTCTTTCACAATAATGTCAAATTGCAAATTTAGCAATATTTCCCAATAATATAGACTGAGCCTCAGCAAAGTGTACTCTTTCACAATAATGTCAAATTGCAATTTTAGCAATATTTCCCAATAATACAGAATGAGACTCAGCAGTGTGCCGGAAACATAGAGTAAGCATTTATTTTAAAGTAGGTTTCTTTTTATCAACAATGTTAGCATAAGTTTAGTTCTAGTGGAGAGTTCAATAAAGTAAGAGCTAAAAGTCTTTTTTAAAAACCCAATTTAGCATTTAAATTAAAAACTTATACAAAATAAAAGTTAATTAATTTCTTAATTTTTTTCATAAGTTATTAACGGTAAAATTGCCAAGCGCTAATGACTATTTATATACATTTGAGCATTTTTAAACTAAACAGAGCTTGTGTTATAAATATTTGCTAAATTTCAGAGCAACATATTTGCTTCTATACAGTAATGTATGCACACACAATATTTATCACTTAAGCGAGGAAGAGGTATATGCTCGGGTTTTGCATTTGTGTGCTGATTTCTGAAAAATATTTTGAATTACATAATAATTTTGTGCATTTAGGGATCTATCGTTGTATGGAAGAATATTTTTGTGGCTTCCGAAATAATTGCATTTATTCGTATTTCAGTCAAACGTATGCAATTAGTATTTTTTATTGGAACTGTTTTTCAAAAATTACTTCAATGTTGAAAGTTGCATGAACGTTTTACTGCATTCCGGGCCTGATAACAGACTTAAAAACGCAGCCGATGGAAATTTCTGGGGACGTCTGAACTTTGCATATATTCAATGTATGGAAACAAAAAAGCAAAAAGTCATACGTTCAAGCTGGCATTCAATGATTCAATGGGTTGATTTTTGATTCTGCATGGGATAGTTGCATATATGTATGTATATATAAAAATGTATATACAGTATATAAATACAAAAATATATTCACCCACAACAAATAAAACTTTATCGGTCAATTACTTATGAACTTGAAAATCTCTTTATTTCATTGCATGTATTTTGTTAATAACTGCAATGGAAAAAATACGGGATGGAAATAAATTAAATAAAAATACTCGCAATTCATATTCGTATATCAACAACGGGTGTTAAGCCGGTAGTTGATATGATCATAGGCGATATTCTTATGTTGTCTGAAAGGTACATACATATGTAGCTTTCAGCTCATTTGCCAAATCCGTATATTTAGATAATTTTAGGCTCTACGTGGACTGGAAGTTATGATTTAATTGAATTGCTACTTCAACAATTTCAGTTGTTCTCTGCAACTTGTTAAGCAATATTAATCGTATTTCACGATCTGTTGTTAGCGATCTGTCCCAATATAATTTGTAGTCGAAGTTTTCCAATACTTGTACTGGCTCATAGGTGTAATATGGCGTTTGCATTGTATACTTGGTAGTGACATAAATATTGTTACAACATTGAGCACACCCGTTGCAATAGAAGAATTAAACATACCCTGTTATTCTGACATGGTTTATGAAACATAACCTGTAAAGCGGTAGTCTGCACCGGGGATTCTAAATTGTTTCAGCTTTCACCATGGAGTGGTCAAAGAACGAAACCAATATCGCTGTTATAGTGCTATTTAAGTGTAAAATGAAAAATGTGATATTTTCAAATCGCACCGCCCGCTCGGGATTAGTCGCATGTTCGTCTACCGGTGTATCAAACTGTTTGAGGAGACTACAGAAGATAAAGACCACCACAAGTCGGTAAAGCTGAAATGCAGCTCAAAAATGCAGCGAAATCCGCTCCGAAAACAGAAAATCATGGCCCGGGGGATGAAAATCTCACAGAAGTCTATGACATACATACATACATATGTACTTCTGTAATATGTAATGGATCGATGAAAATGTAGTAATAATAACCACCTTATCGTCCCGCCCTTTTTTCATATGAATTATATATTTTCATCAAATAAAATTTTTAAAATTTGCTCATTTATATTAAAAATTCATCTTTTTACATACAAAACAAGTAAGGAAGCATCAGTCGGGTTTAACCGACAGAGTAATACCCTACACCAAGTAACCGAGTAGGGCAATCCACTGAAAGAAATGAAATTGTGGGTGCATGTAATTTACAACCTGTATAGTAGGCGGACCACGCCCATTTTTGATAGACTTCAAGATATACCTGACGGGACTATATATGCCAAATATTGATGCTCTGACAGGTGTACAACAGAAATGATCGACATATTTATTTTACTGCCCCCATGGTGGGCGGACCACGCCCATTTCTGAAAAATTAAAAGGTATTCTTACCAGCAATAAAGTGATCAAATCTGGACGCTCTGGTGCATATATTATGGAAGTTAGGAGGATTTTTCGTCTATCGCCTATATAGTGGGTGGATCACGCCCATTTTTTCGTATGGCATAGAGGACTGAATCCTAAACTTGAATACCTAATACTTTTTATTTTAATGAGTAATTAGACAAATTATAGCAATTTAATCGAAAAAAACCTGAGGTAGTGGGACTTACAGGCCCGTTGTGGGCGTGTCCTTCGGCCGATTTTGCTAATCTCGGAAATTAATCTAAGTTAAGGCTTACTACGACTGTGTGCCAAATTTGGTCCAAATCGGACAACTCCTTCTTTCTCTCCTGTGCTCACAGACGGCCAGACAGACAGACAGACGGACAACCGGAAATAAAGACAGAAAGTGATTCTAAGCATTTCTATATACTTATGTCTATACCTAGGACGTCTCCTTTAATGCGTTACAATTTTCGCACAAAGTTATTATATCTTATTACCATAGGTGTAGGGTATAAAGAGATGGTTTCTACAAAAATGCCTTTCTCGCGATCAGTTGAACCGACTAAAGTTTCTTATTTGTTGTTCTTGTAATTTTTACTTATTCGAATAACATTTTTTTCTTCTGTTTTTACCATTTCAGAGCGACTGGCGTGACCGGTTCCATAACAGTAAATGGCAAAGTAGCGTCCACAAATTCGTCCAGTTTCCGTGAACTTTCTTGCTACATACACCAAGATGATCTGTTGCGCCCCCAGTTAACGGTAGGCGAGACCATGATGCTTTCCGCCAACCTCAAGTTGGGCTTCAAAGTTTCCAAGGAGCATAAATTAACTTTGGTAAGTATTTTCGAGATACACAATAGAGTTGTGCCGTTTAGTTCACTTGAGCGATTAGTTCAGTTGGGATTAGGTTACCTTTTAGAACTAGTTATTTTCTAGTTCACTAGTTCGTTAAAATTATTCTATTTGTTCTAGAAAATATTTTCAATGCACTACCAAGATCGTTCGATTTTGTCTGGTAGTTAAGCGGGGTCTACTAGTCACAATTTAAGGCTCAGTTAGTGTAGCCGTAACATATTTTTCCGTTTTCAGCGGACACAACCTATTATACCCGAGCTCTATACATGCGTTTACTTTAAACGAATTTGTACGTAAGCGTAACGGAGCTTGAAAAACATGTCAGCTATAGCTTTGTTGCAGAAAAGTGCTTGCTCTTCAACCTTAGTTCAACAAAAACAGCTATATATTAATACTAGCAAAATGATCTTTTTCTTCACGAAACTATACGGCAGCACTAGCAAAAAGTGAAATATGCAAAGGACTGACAGCTGCAATATGTTTTACGTATTAAAGTCAACGGCCAAAGTTTTGCGTTTACGTAAAATTAGGAAAAAAAACATTCTCGAAAAAATTTTTAGTAATAGAACATTTATTTTAATAAAAATAAGGGAAAATATTGTATTTATGAACAGTTAACTTTAATTTGTACTTTTGTTGTTAAATTAAATTCAATTCACATATTTTGTTATCTTCTAAAATACAAAACCAACTTAAACAAAGCTTCAAGCTTTGAACATACATTTAAATGCGTTCTTTAAAATAACACGTTTGTAAAAATTGTGTATGAAATATGAGATCTTTCAATAACATATAAAAAAAGTAATTAATGAAAGAATTGTTTTTATTCGGACTGACTTGCCAAAGAGAAATGACAATACTTAGTTGTCTATTTCTGTTCTGAAACAAAGCAATTTTAAGTGTACAACAACACATTAGGTTAGCACATTCGCTTACTACGTCATAGGTTCATGGTTCAACTCCTACGTTTCACAGACTTTACCATTAATGCTTCTATTTCGAGTAATTAGTCGTTTAGAAATTATTAGAATTCACATTAAAAAGTCACTGATGAGGTTTTCTGGCAAAAACTGTAATAGCTATATGACCTGCCCATGTGAGCAATAATTCGAATTCTTTGTTGTTGTACACGTAAAATTGCTTTGTTTCAGAACAGAAATAGACAACTAAGTATTGTCATTTCTCTTTGGCAAGTCAGTCCGAATAAAAACAATTCTTTCTAACATTCAAGCTGCCGAATAAACATAAACTTGTATAAAAGTAATTAATATTAATAAGTACAAAATTCTTTACATATTGCTATGCAAAAATTTCAAATTTGACACTTTAGATGGCTTCAGCAGAGTTCGGCGTTCATTTATTATATGTCCTGTCCCCGAAAAATGCGCTCGCACGGGACTGATGTAGCCACTACGCAAAATCTCTTTAGCATGTACTGATACAAACGGGGATATACCTCACGTTTCTCATGCCACCACACTAGCGGATCATTCTTCCGATTTAGATACTCTTCATTTAGATACTTATCAATTTTTCTGGTGGCATACCTTGTTAATGTGCCTTGCACCTGTTACTTGAAAAACTCGGCGCCTTTTATAATTCAAGTAAATTTAGCTTTAGTTCATCTAGGTCATCCAACTGAACGACCGATAGAGCTAGTTCAGATATGAGAACCAGATCTTTTAGATCTTTAGTTCGCGAACGACACAAGCCTATTACACATGAGGTTGGAAACTACTACAATACATATCGTACCCTGGAACACTGATAATATTATTAAAACATAATCACTAGTTACACTACGTTTCTGTGAAAGTGTATGTTGCAGGTCTGGTCAAATAAAAAATACCGGATACCAAAAATTCCGGCTGTATAGATTTAGGGGCATGGGACAACAGACGTTGCACCCCTCATGTATCTCAAATGTTTGTACCGTAAATATTGGGGGTCTATGAGGAGTGAGTGGGATTCGTGACTTTAATTTTGGCCTTCCACCAATGGAGTAATCTACATACACAGATAGCTCTGTGGGCACCTCTAAATTATGTTAGATTGGTGGATGTGGCAAAGGGAAGGACGTATTTATCCCCAGAATTGTTAAAATGCCAACGGACATGCCGGAACTACAGTTCCTAATAAGGCAAAGTTTTACAATGTCGACAAATAAATCTCGAGACCAAACGTTGAAAGTAGCTTGCTTTTAGCTGGAAGAGGCCTGTTTTGCCCATGTGTAATTATATGTCTAATTATACAACAATTAATTAATTATATAATTATAACCCAAAGATTTCAGCAATTTATTGTATATACATATGTACATATACATATATACATATATATGTATATGCATTTAAATTCTAATATGTTATGACCATCGCGAACAAATTGGGTAGTCTGCTAGTATATACATAATTTGAGTTTCATATATGGGAGGTGTCACGCCCACTTATTGAATCACGCCTTTATATACCCTATGACCATCTTTGGAACATCTATAGTGAATGTGTCATACACTATTTGATTCTTTTTCAACATTTGCTCGTTTTCTTTCCAATTTAAGACTAAACATATACTATCGCTGCTGGGTCTTGATCATCGCTATAACTTGTTTGCAGGCAAGTTATCGGGCGGCCAGAAGAAGCGTTTGGCAATAGCGCTCGAACTGATAAGCAATCCACCAGTGCTCTATTTGGATGAACCCACAACGTGAGTGTTTGTATGTTGGTCACAGTTTGTACTACATATGTACATACATACATGTGTTCAAAATTTAGAGCCACACTTAATCCATTTTTTTTAGCTATCTACTTGTTCCAATTTTAAAACAAAACCGTGCAAAATAAAACCATTTTCAAAGTGAACGTCCTAACTAGTTCCATAAGCAATTTACTCTATTTACACTCTAATAAATTCGTTCCAATTTTAAAACAAAACCGTGCAAAATAAAACCATTTTCAAAGTGAACGTCCTAACTAGTTCCATAAGCAATTTACTCTATTTACACTCTAATAAAATTGGAAGAAATTCGTTTGCCGATTTTCGGCTGCTGATGCTCCGTCTCCTTTAATTTTAACAAATTGGAGCGAGAGTTCTCAGCAAAAAATTGTTTAACCGGCCGTTACTCGCTTGAAAGGTTGGCGTTGGATGAAGCTGAAGTAAATGGCTCTTCGCTTTTCAATGCTTTATAAAACTTCTGCGGCTTTGATGAATCTTGTATCCACAGGTATCCTTTTTTTTGCCTTAGAGCCATCAAACGAGTGCCCGCTCTGTTTTTACCATCACAACATGGTGACTTGGAAACAATTTATTTTCTACTTTTTAGTACATTAAAGCTTATTTAAAAAAATTTTTTTTTATATAATATTATTTTCTACTTTTTAGTCTCCCATATATAAAATTTTAAAGCTCTGAAATTTTTCGCAAAAAGAATTTAAAACTTGCAGAGTAGTACACAATATGTAGGGTATTCACAGTATCTTCTATCGTCATATCCTCAATTTAATAAATAATACGGCTGTGATCGACCCTAATATTCGTGGCATATTTGTGGCGCGATGAGTTGTTGTTGTTTTGCTTGCAAGGCGCGGCGAGTAAGTTCCTATCGTTTTTCATTGATGTGTGGTGTACCTATAATTATAAACTGAAGCCCAAGTGTGTAGTTGCTTGAAAAGTGCCACGCCCCCTGTCCTACGTCCATAAAATTTTACCAGTGGGACGAAGCATCCAAGAGGGGCCTGTATACGGAATTTCAATGCTGCACGACCTTTAGTTCCAAAGCTATTCTATATAAACGATTTTGTTTGTATGGGCGGTGCCACGCCCACTTGTCCACCGCCCGTCTTATTTTCCCAGTAGAAGGATATGGATATGTAGTAAGTTCCTACCGAGTTTCGTTGATGTGTGATGTGTAGTTCTAAAGTTATACACAAATCTGGAGCTGATAAAAAAGTGCCACGCTCCTTACCCTACGCCCATACAAATTTACCAGTTTGACGAAGCATCCAAGAGGGGCCTGTATACGGAATTTCAATGCTGCACGACCTTTAGTTCCAAAGCTATTCTATATAAACGATTTTGTTTGTATGGTCGGTGCCACGCCCACTTGTCCACCGCCCGTCTTATTTTCCCAGTAGAAGGATATGGATGTGTAGTAAGTTCCTACCGATTTTCATTGATGTGTGATGTGTAGTTCTAAAGTTATACACAAATCTGGAGTTGATAAAAAAGTGCCACGCCCCTTATCCTACTACCATAAAATTTTACCAGTGGGACGACACATCCAAGAGGCGACTGCATACGAAATTTCAATGCTGCACGACCTTTAGTTCCAAAGTTAATCGAGATCAAAAATTTTGTTTGTATGGGCGGTGCCACGCCCCCTTATCCAGTGTCCGCCTTATTTTCTCAGTAGAAGGATATGGATATGAAGTTCCTACCGAGTTTCATTGATGTGTGTGTGTAGTTCTAAAGTTATACACAAATCTGGAGTTGATAAAAAAAAGTGCCACGCCCCTTATCCTACGCCCATAAAATTTTACCAGTGGGACGACACATCCCAGGAGCGACTGAATAAGAAATTTCAATGCTGCCACGCCCCCTTATCCAGTGTCCGCCTTATTTTCAATTTTGACAGTTTGACGAAGCATCCAAGAGGGGCCTGTATACGGAATTTCAATGCTGCACGACCTTCAGTTCCAAAGCTATTCTATATAAAGGATTTTGTTTGTATGGGCGGTTCCACGCCCACTTGTCCACCGCCCGTCTTATTTTCCCAGTAGAAGGATATGGATATGTAGTAAGTTCTTACCGAGTTTCATTGATGTGTGATGTGTAGTTCTAAAGTTATACACAAATCTGGAGCTGATAAAAAGTGCCACGCCCCTTATCCTACGCCCATAAAATTTTACCAGTGGGACGACACATCCAAGAGGCGACTGCATACGAAATTTCAATGCTGCACGACCTTTAGTTCCAAAGCTAATCGAGATCAAAAATTTTTTTTGTATGGGGGGTGCCACGCCTCCTTATCCAGTGTCCGCCTTATTTTCTCAGTAGAAGGATATGAATATATAGTAAGTTCCTACCGAGTTTCATTGATGTGTGATGTGTAGTTCTAAAGTTATACACAAATCTGGAGTTGATAAAAAAGTGTCACGCCCCTTATCCTACGCCCATAAAATTTATTGATTCATGCATTGCCTTGGTGTTTACGCATGTATGCAAAGTTTCAGATCTCTAAGTAGTCGGGAAGTGGGTGAAAAATGTATTACTAGATTTGACGACATACAAACATACATACATACAAACATACCTGATGTGAACCTAATATAAAGCTTATAAAAATCAACTCCACCAATCGATTTAATATTTCTGATTTTACAAACCGGCACCAGCAATCACAGTGATTCGAATCAAAAACCTCCAATCAGTGATTTGCCCTTGTCTGATTCAAATCACAAAAGTTGATTGGGACTTAAGCCTCGTTCACATTCGACTTTTGCTTCGCTTTACTTCAGAATTTCGCTTTGACAGATAAGTTCAATACATGCTTTTATATGAGGCTTGCTAAATAGAACGCGAGGAAAGCGAAGCGAAGCAATGCGAAGCAAAATGTTGGGCAACTCTCAACTTTTTTGCGCTTTGACAATCAGTTGTTGAAATTTTGTGTGATATTTTTCATTTTCTTGTGCGCTTGCAGTTGATTTCATTTTCTCGTGCGTTTGCGTTTTCAATTAAGACACTCGCGAATTTCAAACATTAGTAGCATAACTACTACTACTTCAATTAGATCAGTAAAATCCAAAGTTAAAGCGTTCATTATAGCAAACCTTCTACTTTTCATGCTTTGTTGTTGAATCTCGAACTGTCAAGCAAAGCGAGGTAAGTCGAATGTGAACGAGGCTTTAAAATCAAGAGGCACCAATCGATTGGCCGCTGAGTTGATTTACCTCCTTCGTGGTGCAATCACCACATTGAGGGCCAGTTTCACAGTGGATGTTTAAACTCTGATTGCAGTTTAAATAGGGAATTTCAGTTTCACAGTGGGAAGTTAAATACAATTTAAATGCCCGGTTGTGGGCATTTAAGTACGGCACAGAGTTGCAATCGAAAACAAATAAACAGCTGATTTCGGATGTGCAGGCAAGCTGCGTCGACAATATTGCAATTTATAAGCGGCCAAATTAAACATACAACTGCATGGTGTAGCACATATAAATGATCCCGTAGTATTATAAATAATATAAACTGTGGATTCTTTGAAGAATATCCAATAATTCACTTCTTTCGGCCGACGAAAAATTTTTAGCTCGCGCTGCCTCCATAATTGAACAATTGAACATATGTTTTTGGCAAGTTGTGCTGTGTTCAATTGTCAAATATTCGAAGTTGCCATTCATTATTCCGTATTTAAATAAATGCACTGTGAAACTCAAGAAAAGTTAAACTAGATTTAAACTCAATTCGCAAATTAGATTTAAACATCCACTGAGAAACTGGCCCTGAGTAAGCTATACAGAGCTGCATTTTTCTGTATTAGAAGGAAAGTTGTCGATTTGAGTAGCAGGTATAAGATGCTACAAAATAGTATACACAAGAAATAAACAACAATTTATGTTTGTTTATTTCAAAATATCTGAATGTATAGGAGGAGTATATGTATATAAATACTTTACTTTGTTCTTTTACTGAAACCATCTAATCTTAACTAATGCATATGTATATATTTTACATATTATATGTATATTATACTTAACATATAATATTTCCTGGGACAGCAGGTAGAAATTCTTTACACTTTTGTGGCGGCAGTGGTTTGCACAAAAGTCTACCTCTTTTGTGCGGGTGCTAAGAACGGATGTGAGACAGTGATGCCTATTTTTGTTCCAAACCTCTGAAAAGTAATGCGATTCACTCAGCTTAATTTCACAGAACGCAAACTGCCTCTTCTGTTACGGACTAATAATAGTGTCTTCAAAATAAACCAACAATGTCACTAAAATAGATATCAGACGATAAATGCATTTTCATAAACGTATCAGCTTTAAAAATACACAAAATCTGGTACGAATTTCACAACGTTGACTCACAACATCACTGATGGAAGTGTCATATGAAACAGGGTTGCTTTTTTCCTCCCAAATAAATACTTTGCTTGCAATTTTCGGTGAAGAAATATGAATAAATAATTACATATTTCACTATCTGTCCAATAAAAAAAATGTATTACTTTAAGTTGTTTGTATTTACATATGATTTGTTCACGATTTCAAGTAATTATTCTTACTTTTAAGGAACGAATTTATCTTTGATATTTTTGGTACTATTTCGAAGTATACTTTTTATTACTGCTCAAGTATGCTTGCAGAATCAGCTTTTTAAATCAAATAGGGTGAAATCACTGATTCAAATCAAATCTGATTGAACTCTTCGCAACTCTGATATGCAGGTACGTTCTGCGAAAAAACAGTTGTTATACCTATATGTACTTGTACATACATAGAACAAGTAGAGAATCATTAGCCGAGATTCGTCAATAGAGATACACTCTACACCGAATACCCGAGTTGGGGTCATAGATTTTGGGGAATACGGAGCATGTCCATTTTTTTTAAATGAAAGATTACCCTCTAAAGCTCAATATTCTGATGTGTAAACTATGGACATAAATCAAATCAAATTACCACGTGCATAAGGGGCGGACCACCCCACTGGTGGAGTAAAAAAATAATCATATTGGGAATAAACCGACCACGTATTGATGCTGGTGGTATATAACTGATTTTTCGGGGACCTTGTAAATTTTGTACACGACATGTGGGATTAATGCCTTAAGTACAAATATAAAATTTGATCCCTTTAAGTGCATAGTTAGACCAACGAGATACATTTAATCAAAAAATCCTGAGGTATATTTACTCGGCTTGTGGGCGTGTCCTACCGCCACGTTGGATAATCTTGGAACTTGAGCTAGGAGAAGGTTCAATGTCATTGTGTATCAAATTAGGTTCAAATTAGATTACTGATTCTTTCTCTCTTGCGGATAGACAGACGGAGAACCCAAAATCAAGACACTCATTATTTCTTTAAATTTAATCGTCCATACTATAAAAATATTTCAAAAAGTCATTTTTATTATCGTCGCATTAGGAGGCAAATCAGAAGTACAACAAGCTACGTGCTAAACAGAATAAAAACACGATATATGTATGTAAATATATCTTTATAACTATTTTAGGGAAAACGTTGTGTAATATTTCGCTGTAATTAATTACTTTAAGCCCTAACGCTTTCACTCCATTAGATGACCTGACGAACTACGATGTATTTCTCATGGCATTGAGATTCTCTGCCACCTGCTCCCCACAAATTTTGCACTACTCGCGGATGCCTGCTAGTTGTTTTTTCCCGACCTTCAGCTCGTGGCGCTACTTGCAGAAATGAATGAAGTATTGCAGTTGCTCCTATGTTGTCCACACGAATTTACGATGTCTTGAAATGAAAATAAAAGTGATAAATTACCAGGGTTTTCACATGTACTGAGGTGTACGGTGTTTATTTTTGAATAAAGAAAAGAAAAGGGAATTATTTCAATTTGGAATTTAAAATTTTATTTATCAGTACATTGGACCACGGTGGTATGGTGTTGCCGACGCAGCGTTTTCTTGAAAAGTGGTTGGTTGGCTTATGTGGCTAGTCCTTACTATCAATTAGCACTGTGGGCTACTAAAATCCAGGGACACTAAAACGATGACAGTGCAGTTACAATCAACTGTCATTGCATTGTCAGAATCTATAGCCTTGTCCGAACGAAAAGCTTTTTTGTGAGAAGCTTTTATCAAGTTGGCAGGTACTTCTCGAGAGGTGACACCATGCGCCTTCCCCACCACATACGTCTATGATAATTTATATCAGCGACGCCCAAAACTTCCTTATGAAAGGGCAAACACCAAAACAAACAAACTTTGTTATGATGAAAAAGGAAAAAAAAATTTTGTTCGAAATGTACACTGTACAAAAAATTAATTGCATATTCTTCTTAGTTATATGTAATGAAAAACAAACCAACTTAATAACTCAAAAATCATAAAAATCTCCCATGATCCTTTCAATAAATGATCTAATTCAATTTCCCAGTCAAAAAGATTTATTTCACACTTCTTTTGAAGATATGTAATTCTTCATTTTGCAAAGTTTGCATAATTAAAATTTCAAGCTTAATATGTATGAGCACAAATTTTTTAAAGTGCTTCTCATTCCACAGCTGCACACTTTTTTCCTCGAAATCATGCGCAAGACAACAACAGAATCTGCGTTGAAGATAACTGTCGCAAAAATGTATGTACCAACAAAGCTGAAGAAAGTGTTTTTGCTTTGCGCTCGGGCAGTGGCAGACGAAACGAAAATAACATTGTTGTTTGTGTTTTTCGTACTGCTTAGCGCGAAGAGCTGTGTCTGTGTGAAGAAATCGCAGCCTATACCAAAGGGCATTTACAAAAACAAATGAGCACCGAGGGTATAGGGTATGGGTACCCCTGATTTATATGAATATACCAGCAATTCCAGGTATTGTGTGACCCCTGGCGAGTCATGTCGGTTTTGCTAGCTTCATATTTTTCAAATTTTCTGTAACTGTCTCCATTGACCAATTCTATTTCTCTACTCCTCATTCCGCACAGTGGCTTGGACAGCTCATCGTGCAGTCAGTGTGTATCGCTTCTGAAAAAATTGGCAGCTCAAGGACATACCATAGTCTGCACCATACATCAGCCAAGTGCTTTGATTTTCGAAATGTTCGACAAATTGTATACCGTCGTCGATGGCAACTGCATCTATCAAGGACCGGTGCGCGAACTCATACCATTTCTGGCCGATCAAGATTTAGTATGCCCGAGCTATCATAATCCAGCTGATTTCTGTAAGTAAAAACATGTCAGAGACCTGCATTGAGTAGGTACTCATTATTATTCGGAGTTGACTCGCAAGAACTCTTGACTTGACTTGAATGACTCGCACTCATTCCTACTGTGGGAAACTCATACCAGTCATAATGAATTGTCTGACTATCTTAAACATTTTAGGTGGCAAACATTTTTGACGCGTCACGCCAAGCTCATGAACTGATTTACGCGAAAGAGGCATTTCTAAAAAATTTTCGACATTTTTCAAAATAACCCCTAGAAACCTCGTATGTACATATGTATGTATATGTCTTTCTCGCACCGTTTTTCTAAATAATATTATATAAAAAAAACTTTTTAAAAATAAGCTTTAATTCATTTAATGTACTAAAAAGTAGAAAATAAATTGTTTCGAAGTCACCTGTATCTTACTATCCATAAAAGCTTGGGGCGCTCATGTGTTCAATATTTGTCAACCAGTTACCACAATATTTTATTTAAATTATTTTTTGCAAATAGATTCTAGTAATGAAAAATATTTTGAATATGGATATTGAGCGCAGAAGCTTTTATTAATAGTAAGATACTTAAGGTAAGGTGACTTGGAAACAATTTATTTTCTACTTTTTAGTACATTAAATAAATTAAAGCTTATTTTTAAAGTTTTTTTTTATATAATTTTATTTTATACTTTTTAGTCTTCCATAAATTAAATTTTAGAGCTCTGAAATTTTTCGCAAAAAGAATTTAAAACGACTGCATACGTAATTTCAATGCTGCACGACCTTTAGTTCCAAAGCTATTCTATATAAACGATTTTGTTTGTATGAGCGGTGCCACGCCCCCTTATCCAGTGTCCGCCTTATTTTCTCAGTAGAAGGATATGGATATGTAGTAAGTTCCTACCGAGTTTCATTGATGTGTGATGTGTAGTTCGAAAGTTATACACAAATCTGGAGTTGATAAAAAAAGTGCCACGCCCCTTATCCTACGCCCATAAAATTTTACCAGTGGGACGACACATCCAAGAGGCGACTGCATACGAAATTTCAATGCTGCACGACCTTTAGTTCCAAAGCTATTCTATATAAACGATTTTGTTTGTATGAGCGGTGCCACGCCCTCTTGTCCAATCCGATGATTGATTCATGTATGTATTGTGCTCCTGTTTACGCATGTATGCAAAGTTTCAGATCTCAAAGTGCGACATACAAACATACCTGAAGTGAAGTTAATATAAAGCTTATAAAAAGGAACCATATTCGCTGAACTCATGTGCCGATTTTTGGGATAAGTGTATTTTTGGATAGGGTGTCTCATTCTCACCGTTTTTCTATACATTTATAAGCTTTTTTGATTTCCTCTCCAGTGATGGACTCTTATGAGCCTGCTGTTGGTAAAAATATTATTATTTTAAGCTTTATATTAGGTTCACATCCGGTATGTTTGTATGTCGTCAAATCTAGTAATAAATTTTTCACCCACTTCCCGACTACTAAGAGATCTGAAACTTTGCATACATGCCTAAACATGAGCCCAATACATGAATCAATAAACTTTATGGGCGTAGGATAAGGGGCGTGGAACTTTTTTATCAACTCCAGATTTGAGTATAACTTTAGAACTACACATCACACATCAATGAAACTCGGTAGGAACTTACTACATATCCATATCCTTCTACTGAGAATATAAGGGGGGCGCTGGATAAGGGCGCGTGGCACCCCCATAAAAACAAAAATTTTGATCTCGATTAGCTTTGGAACTAAAGGTCGTGCAGCATTGAAATTTCGTATGCAGTCGCCTCTTGGATGTGTCGTCCCACTGGTAAAATTTTATGGGCGTAGGATAAGGGGCGTGGCACTTTTTTTATCAACTCCAGATTTGTGTATAACTTTCGAACTACACATCACACATCAATGAAACTCGGTAGGAACTTACTACATATCCATATCCTTCTACTGAGAAAATAAGGCGGACACTGGATAAGGGGGCGTGGCACCGCTCATACAAACAAAATCGTTTATATAGAATAGCTTTGGAACTAAAGGTCGTGCAGCATTGAAATTTCGTATGCAGTCGTTTTAAATTCTTTTTGCGAAAAATTTCAGAGCTCTAAAATTTAATTTATGGAAGACTGAAAAGTATAAAATAAAATTATATAAAAAAAAACTTTTAAAAATAAGCTTTAATTTATTTAATGTACTAAAAAGTAGAAAATAAATTGTTTCCAAGTCACCTTACCTTAAGTATCTTACTATTAATAAAAGCTTCTGCGCTCAATATCCATATTCAAAATATTTTTCATTACTAGAATCTATTTGCAAAAAAATTATTTACATAAAATATTGTGGTAACTGGTTGACAAATATTGAACACATGAGCGCCCCAAGGTTTTATTAATAGTAGGATACAGGTGACTTGGAAACAATTTATTTTCTACTTTTTAGAACATTAAATAAATTAAAGCTTATTTTTAAAAAGTTTTTTTTTATATAATTTTATTTATTCACTCTTTACTTTGTGAGATTCACAAGAGAGCAACCGGATGAAAGAAAGTCAGGCACACCACCTTGACTCCCGAGTAGTCATTACTCGAATCCTACTATTTCTTCACGATTAACGCTTTTTATTGTAATCTTCTTTACGGGTAACTTGGAGTCAAAAGCGCCTCGCTGCAGTTCTCTGGTACATTTTCCCTACGCATAAGGCTTTTAGGTGCCCCTATACTTATACTATGAATAAACATTTATATGTGTGGAACTAATTATGCATTATATTAATTTAAATTCAAGTGCTGGAAGTGGCTGTCGGAGAGCATGAACGCGATCTGAATAAACTGATAAATGCGGCCAATAAAAAGTATTACGAAGATGTAGATCTGAATGAGTTGAATCGAGTGACGCGGCTGATCTCAAAGATAAAACGTAAGTACAATTGGCCTTTGAAATTTAAGTTAGTAACACAGACACAATTTTAATTTATTTAAATTCTGCCAAAACACATTCGCACAAAACTTGTACTAGTACTTTGTGTTTGATTTTGCTTACCAAAGTTTTTTATTATAGAAAACATTGAAAACAAAGCGTGCAACAAAGCCGCGAACGACTCGAAACAATTTCCCGCCGCCATCGCGCAATTTCCAGCCTTCGACTATGTCAAACCCGCCACGGATGGCTTGGCTGTGGAGGAAACCAAAGCCCTAACTGCCGCTGGTAAAGGCCAAACGGCACACCGCCAGCAGCAGCAATTTGACGCCAGGCAGGCCTCATTCCTCATGCAATATCTGCTCTTGCTACAGCGCATTTTGGTGTGCGCACGGCGTAGTTACGTAAGTCTTTTTATATTAACAACCGCAAGCTGCTTGCCTTCTTTTGGCGGCATTGCAAATTTTTCGGGTTTTGATTGTTCAGGTTTTGCAGCGATTACTTGCTGTTCGTTCGTTCGAGAAACAATTCAATTCAATTAAACTGGCTTGCACATTCAGTATCTGCGTGGTTGAGCGCTGCTTCACCTGCCCGCACCGCCGGCTTAAATACATACTTTATTTACATGCATGGCCGCTGTTACCAATGCCTCGGCACTCTTGGCGTATCTCAACGTTTACTTGCCACTTGGCTATTTAACTGTTCACTTAAGGTACATATGCTTATTTTGACCATGGAGCGGCATGCACACAAAAGCGCCAGCAACAGCTCCTACAAGATCAGAATATGATCATCGTAGCTACCGCAATGACGCAATTTCAAGACAAAAGCACATGCTGCCGCTTGGCCCGCTTATATATAATATATGAATCAGATTAATTTTGACAGCTTAACATACGAACCAACTTTGACCCAGGTCTACAGGCGCCTCTTTCATATACATATTGGTACAGAATTGTTCATACGTGTGTAGATCTGCAGCCATGCCATTCACTTGAGCGTCCTGAGATCCGCATAATCCTCTGTCAGTTTTGTTTCTGTTGAAACTTTGGCGCTTATCATCATGATTCTACTTGTATCGCTTTCGAGCGTATTTAATGCGCCCTAAATTATTTTCTAAACTTAATGTGCAGTGCTCAGTACAAATCCCCTTGATAATTCAAGTTTGCATCTCCCACACTTAGATACATTGCATACTATGTCTGTCACTAATATGCAAAAATGTCCAAGCTAAGAATTTTAGTAGCTAAACTGCCATAAGTATATAGTATATAAATGACGTTTAAAAATGGTTCATATCTCAATTTTAAATTTAAGCGCAGCGTGTTGGGCCCTTTTTAAGATTCTACAGCCACATTTAGACATACATACATATGTACATACATACTTATTAGTAGTGCGGGTATATTCACATCCACAAGTGAGAATAATCGCAAACGCATTCGTATTTTTTGAATATTTTCGGCAATTTTAGCCAGCAAATTTTTTGAATCCGTGTTTCCTTTGTGCCCAGACACTCACTTCTGATATCAGCTGGTACGTCCATCGTCCTTTTGTGTTTTCTCGCTCCACTCATTTTGCCATTCTCTGCTCTGATTGATTCTCGCTGTAAATCGATCTCTATCTCCACTTACATTGCGAAGGTTTCGCACTGCAGCCGGTTCTCTTGCTTCGGCATCTGTCGGTTTCGGCCCTGCAACTATTCCAGCTGCCTGATTAGAAACAGTTCGGAATGCGCAGCAAATTCGGATGTTCATTATTTTATGCGCAGAATTAGGCCTACACATGTAAGATTCGACGCTCGTAGTTTCCGCCAAATGGGAGCAGCAAACATTAGGATCGATTTGCTCACAGTTGCTTGGGGCCACCGATATTCAGCATTAGTTAGTCTTGATAGTGCAAAGCGTTGTCCCCTGCGTATTTCTGGTGTTCTCTGAAGTTTAGCCTGTGGTCCAGCAAGACTCCTAAATACTTAATGTAAGGTTTGGACACAATCTCGTGATCCACTACTCTGATGGTGATTGTCTCTTCTTTCTTGCGACTGCTCATCAGCACTAACTCTGTTTCGTGCTGTGCCAGGTTTAATTCTGAAGTATTAAGCCATCTTTTCACTTTCGCAACAGTCTCGTTGCAGCGTTGTGTCACTTCTTCCAGTGTTTTTGCAACGACCACTGTGGCGATATCGTCAGCGTATCCCACTACCGTCACTCGTGGCTTTTGTATTGAGATTGAAGTTTTTATTTATATCATTGTTCTCCATAAGAGGACGAGTGAGACAAGTACTTATCCACATCCGCACAGCTCCCGTACGGATGTAAGGCTAATTAATATGGGAGGGCGCCCGGTATCCCGTAGCGTATTTTTTTTTTCCGCTTAAACCAACACTCAGGGGATGGCCCCTATACATGCAAAGCACTTGTTGATTTAGAAAGGATCATAGGTTAGTGGGTGGGGGAAAGTGGAGTAGTGGCGGTGGACGTTTGCCTTGAATTCACGAATATTGAAATGACTTGGGAAAACTTCCGCTGGAAGACTATTCCACAACCTCGATGTACGACCGAAGAATGAATTCTCCCAGTAATGCGTTGTGCGTTGGAGCTTTGTCGAAACGTGGTAACGATGTGCCCCGCTCGCCATTCGTGTGTTACGAGAAAACACGCGGGCAGCTGGGATAAGATCTCTTACGAAAATATTTCGTTTCCGTGTCCCATTCAGCACTCGGCACGTAATCCATGCACCTTGGCTTGGGAAATGTTGGCGATTAGTTTTCGGAACCTTCCCAAAGACTTTCCAGCGAATATACAAACTGGGCTTATATAGCCCCTTGAATCATCGAGTCTCACTAGTGGCAAAGTTCTTGAACACAAGGGGAAAAACACAGATAAATCCAGTCTTAGTATTTATTTCTTAACAATGGTTCATTTGTATCTAAACGCTTGTTTTGCAATTAATTCCGAAGAAAACTAATGTCGAATTTCACATTGCTTATTTTAATGTTAATTGGCACTTAATATAACGATTTAATAGCTGCAGTGGAAATTTAAGTTCTATTTAAATTCCCATTGGTTGACATTTTAAATAAATTAGAGACTAAGCAAATATTGCAACCAGTACCGAAGCCGAACGAAAAGTATTCCATGCCGAAAGTATCAAGAAAAATATCAGTATTTTTTGGAAAAATATTTATACTCAAAAGTATCAAAAGCGGAGAATACTCCCAAAGAAATGCCAATTTGCAAATGCCAGTTGCGAGATCGAGATCTAGTCGCACAATGAACAGTTTAAAAAAATGTTTGTTCAGAACAGGGCCTTTGGCTTCTAAAGTTTTTCACTTATTCACTGAGCGACGCAAATTGGAATCTAGAGCTCAAACTGGTTTAACTGTGTTTTTTATAGCTCATTTGAGTTTGAAGCTGCTATGGAATTTACAAAACTATTGTATATTTTTTGGTAACGAAAAGCTTTAACCTTTTTTTTTGGCTTCTTAAGAAACAAGTTGGAAAGCACTTTGACAGTTAACACCTCCAAAACGCATTAAGTTTTAATGGGTAGAAGAAAAAGAGTATACGAGTATACAAAGCCACACAGCAACAATAACAAAATTGCTAATAAGAAAAACATACACACAAGTAAGGAATCATCAGCGGGTTTCACCGACAGAATAAAACCCTACACAAAGTAACCGAAATTGAAAGAAATAAAATTGTGGGTGTATTAAATTTACTGACTACTTAGGTGCTTATTTTGTAAATCCCAACGCCTCACTTCACCCTGCGTTCACTAATTTGGTATTTTGTAAAACGCATCACCTCACTCGGTGACTGCTCGCGTTGTCTTACGTAGTTTCATATGAAAATCGGTACCGCGTAAAACGCAACGCGGCGCATTCACTCACTTGAACTGTCAAATCGTTCACTTGGGTTTGTGCTCGCGTTCAGTTTTTTAAACGCAAAATTTTTGGTAATTTCGAGTGAAAATTGATTTGTGGTAATCTGCAGAAGCAAATAATAAGTATTGCAGTACTTCTTAAAGACAAATACTAAAGAAAAAAGTACAAAAAAAAGAAAATACTAGCACTGCAGTTGAGGATCGAAATCACAAAAAAAAAAGAAATGCTTCGCGGTTGAGGGTTGAACTCGCAACTTCTCGCGTGCTAGTCGAACGCTCTAACCACTAGGCTATGGGAGGTATGCAATTGATGCAGCAAATTTTGTGTGTTTTGTATTTGGCTGATAAATTAAGAAAAATACAACTCTTTTTCGTAAGAACTTGACAGCTCAAGTGATGCCGTAAGACAACGAACGCAATTACGCCGTGATTTACAAAATGCCGTTTTTTGATCCCGGCGTTGGCTTCGTGTTCGCGTTGCGTTCGATCACGGTGATTTATACGGTAAGGCCGTTAGTTGAATCATAGCCGGACACTGCCTCATTGGTCAACATGCCAACAGACTGGGACTGCTGTACAACGACTTCTGCAGAAGCTGCAGAGACGAAGACTGCGAGGAATCTATTGAACACCTCCTTTGTAAATGCCCAGCGCTAGCGAGAACGCGCTTCCGATTCCTGGAAAATTATTTCCTGAGCTGTCTAGCAGACATGGAAAATACGCCACCAGGACATATCGACAAATATACCAGAGCCACAAAGTGGCTCCCATACATGGGAAGTGCATAGGTGAAACCTCACGTGGTAACACAATGGGCCTCTTGGCCTAAGTGATGTCCTTGAGACGACCACTTAACCTATCTACTTACCATCGTTAAAAGAATTCCTTTACTGCTCTTCGCGAGAACTATGACCCTGGATTAACTTGCAGTTAAAAGGTGAGAGCCTAATGGTCTAATTAGTCCAGCGGTGTCGAATTCAATCGTGCCGGATAGGGCGGTGTTACGTAGACGGTCTGGTCACGGTCACGTGTTGTTGTTGTTTCCCATGTAAAATGGAAAAATGAGAGCGAAACCGAAAGAGCGTAATTTGACCATTTGGGATCATGAGAGACTCGGCTGTCGATGCCAAATCACCAAATCAAAACAGGGCTGCGTTGTAAAATTTCACTAATTTTCGGCCTTTAGTAGTAAAATAATAGTACAATTCAACAGAAAGTGTATGATATGGTGAAATAAAATGCTTACTAGCAGCACTGGCTGGAATTTAGTTTATTTACGTTGCTTTTTCATTCTGCGTGCTTTTTGTCCTGTGTGCGTGTATTAATTTCAGAAGAAATGTAAGTATATTTTTCACTAATAACCCCGATTATTGAATTTAAATACATGTTATATTGATTAGATTGCAATGTCGATACAATGGACGCGAGGAAACAAAAAATACAGAGATGCAAAAAAAGTCTCGCAGAAATAGTATCAAGAAAGTAAGAGATCACAAGACCGTCTACGTAACATAGTTTGGGCAAATAGTGAAATCATGAGAGGAAAGAGCATAAAAATACATTGGTCATGACTTTTTTGATCCTCTGCGTAACACCGCCCATAGCAATTTGCCCAGTTACTCTAACAGCTAAACGAATTGCAGCTGTCAGTCTATTCTTTTTGGTAGTGCTGTCGTATAGTTTTGTGCACAAAAGAAACACACTGTTTATTTTCTTCTGAGATGAAATTTTACATTCTTTATTAAATTTATGGCACTGAATTATCATAATTGTTACATCTCTATATTGTGTACTACTTTTTTAACTTATTTCGGCAATAATAATCCACTTCTTTTGTTGAACTAAAATCGAAGGTCACTGGCAACACTTTTCTGCAAAGAGTTCACAAACAAAATATATCGTGAAAAATGAATTCAAACGACGAAATAATTGACTCAATGTGCTTAGTGTTGTGTAAAATGTACGATGTGTACAAATTTTAAGCAAGTGTTGCCGTTTAAATTCTTGCATAGGAAAAGCATTATTGCTATTTCATTTTCAAGTGAATTTTTTGTTTGGCAACATTCTTTTCACAGCTGACACGACTTTTGCAGTAGTTTTCTAATCGACGCAGAAATTTCTACTACTCAATCCGGTCAGAGTAATAGCGAACATTGTGTTCGGGTAAGATAGATTGTGTCAGCTGACACGATTTCTAACCTTACCGCTAGAGTAATTCTACCATAAGTTTAATCAAAACAACGTCCACCATTTCAGGGTTTCTTGCCAAAATTAACCCTCTAATCAGCAATGGCACTAAAATGCGGTGTTAAGCAAAAGAGCAATAGCGCAATGTCGTTATAAATATTTATACCCTACACCTATGGTGATAGGGTATAATAACTTTGTGCGAAATTTGTAACGCATTAAAGGAGCCGCTGTAGGTACAGACATATGTAAGTATATGGAAATGCTTAGAATCACTTTCTGTGTTGATTTCCGGTTTTTCCTCTGTCTGGCTGTCCGTTGGCGTAGGAGAGAAAGAAGGAGTTGTCCGCTTTGGACCAAATTTGGCACACAGTCGCAGTGAACTTTCCACTACTTCAAGTTCCGAGGTTAGCCCACAACGGGCCAGTATGTCCCACTACCCCGGAATATTTCCAGTAAAATTGCTTAAATTTGTTTAATTACTCATTTAAAGGAATGGTATTTGATATGTCGCCGCGGTGGCTCAGTGGGCTAAGTGCTTGGGCGCTGATGCAAAAATCGTCTCGGTTCGAATCTCAGCCGGGGCGTCATAACATCTAACACAAAGAGAATTTGTTTTCAAATTCTTTCTTTGCGTGGCGCCACTTCTCGCGGTGAATTGGCAATTCTCCGAGAATAATCTTTGCCATGAAAAACTTCTCAAACCCACCCGCTCGGATTCGGTAAAGTAGGTCCCGTTAACTTGTGCAAAAATATTACAAGCACACACAAGTTAATGTGAGAAAGCTAGGCCTAAGCCTCGTTCGCGGGCGATTGTGCCAGTTATTTATTTATTTATTTGATATTTAAGGTAAGGTGTGGGCTCTTTACGTCATACAGTGTATGGGCGTGGTCCGCCCACTATATAGACGGTAAGCGGAAAATCCTTATAAATTCCATAATATATACACCATTTGGTCACTGCGGGTAGTAATACCTTTAAACGCTCCAAAAATGGGCGTGGTCCGCACAAATTAAAGACAGGATATCAAAGAAAATCAAAATAAAGGCGACTGGGTCACAAACGGCTACGAACTCCTCCGGCCGGGAGGCAACAATTAATCCAACTTTTTTGAAAATGAAAGAAATTAATCCTCAACTTTAAACGATTGAAATCTCAACTTTAAAAACGATATATATACATACTTACCTACATTGATGCTGAACAACATTTTAAAATTGCTACTGATCAAATTTTATGCGTCCGTTGCAGCATAACTCCTGCTCAAAATTGTATTTTAACATTGCTGTTTCGCTGAGCGAATCTGAAGTTTTATGGCTGCAGAATAAAATCTAATTTGAAGTCGCTGCAGGTCGAAAATTTCATCACTTTACATTGCGGCAAATTATCCGCATATTTGCAACTGCAGCTTAATTTTGTTTTTATACCCTACACCTATGGTAATATTGTATAATAACTTTGTGCGAAAATTGTAACGCATTAAAGGAGCGGTACTAGGTATAGACATAAGTATATAGAAATGCTTACAGCTCTATTCCTGCGACCGTCACAATACTCATTTCGTCACAATAGAGCATTTCGTCACAATTTTTACTTTTCCTTATTCGGAACAGAAATCAAAAGCTCGAAACGTATCAATTGTGACAAAAATTGTGACGGTCGAATTAGGAGGTCACAAGCGAAAACGGCTGTTGCAAAACGTAAATTTTGAAGCAAAAAGTGAAATTTTGTTATTGCAGTAATTTAAAGGAAGTTACACAATATTAAAAACACAACACATGTATGGCCTGCTGCTCGAAATCCATTATGTCGGCAGTTCGAGGGCCTCCGCCAGAGACCACATTCTGCGCCTTTGCCTTGCGTGCCCGGCAGCGAAATTTTGACTGCTCGCGGCGCTATGGAACTGTTCTTGCTTATGGAGTTGCTCCTGCGTAGTTCCCTCGAATTTTCAATGTCTAGAAATGAAATGAAAAGAGATAAAGTGACAAACAATTAAAGATTTACAAAAAATACTCACTTCTCTGCCGCTTGTAAATCGATTTTTCGGTTTTTTGTGAAGAAGAGGAAGCACAAACAGCTGTTTTCTCGTGATACGGTTGGCAAGGAATAGGCTTGCAGAAAGCTCGTCGCAAGAAAGCGGATCACAATTGTGTCACAATCAATTGTGACGGGAACGCAAGAATAGGGCTGTTAGAATCACTTTCTCTTTTGATTTCCGGTTGTCCGTCTGTCTGTCCGTCTGTCTGTCTGTCTGTCTGTCTGTCTGTCTGCGTGTTCGGAAAAAATAGAAAGAAGGAGTTGTCCTATTTGGACCAAATTTGGTACAATATCACAGTGAACCTCGGGTTAGGTACAGTGTTAAAATTGGTCAAATCGGTCGAAGGACACGCCCACAATGGGCCTGTAATTCCCAGCACCTCGGGTTTTTTTCGAAAAAAATTGCTATAATATTTTAATTACTCATTCAAAAGAATATTACTTGGTATTTAAGATGAGGTGTGGACCCTCTGCAAAATACCAAAAAATGGGCGTGGTCCGCCCACTGTATAGGCGGTAACAATTTTGCGGTAAAATGGCTCTCAATTGACTACTTATGCATTTAAACGAATCAAATTTGGTTCCCAAGTTTAGATATAGGTCCTACATGCCATATAAGAAAATGGGCGTGGTCCGCCCTCTATATAGGCGGTAAGCTGAAAATACTCATAACTTACGTAATATACACCAGAGCATCCATATTTGGTCACTTCATTGAAGGTGGGAATACCTTTATATTCTACAAAAATGGGCGTGGTCCACCCACCATGGGGGCGGTAAATTTAATATACAGGTAACCCTCCTACAACGTGGATTCCTATAACGCGTTTTCGCTACAACGCGGTTCCCAAAATGAGGAATTTCTCCTACAACGCGCCTCCTACAACGCGAATTTTGAAAAAATGTTCTATGTAACGGAAATTTTTTCAAATATTTACTATATGTATTAATTTAAAAAGGTTTTATTCCCTAAATATGTACATTATGTACCAATTTTTTTTATGTATGTATTCTCTTGTCCCACATCTTAAAGGCCCAGTTTCACAGTGGATATTTAAACTCTGATTGCAGTTTAAATAGGGAATTTCAGTTTCACAGTTGGAAGTTAAATACGATTTAAATAGCCGATTGTGGATATTTAAGTACGGCACAGAGTTGCAATCGAAAACAAATATGTAAACAGCTGATTTCGGATGTGCAGCAAGCTGCGAGGACAATATTGCAATTTATAAGAGATCAAATTAAACATAAAACTGCATGGTATAGCACATATAAATGATCCCGTAGTATCATAAATAATATAAACTGTGGATTCTTTGCACAATATCCAATATATAATTCACTTCTTTCGGCCGACGAAAAATTTTGAGTTCGCGCTGCCTCCATAATTGAACAATTGAACATATGTTTTTAGCAAGTTGTGCCAACCTTCAAATGTCAAATGAAACTCCAGAAAAGTTAAACTAGATTTAAACTCAATTCGCAAATTAGATTTAAACATCCACTGTGAAACTGGCCCAAAAGCTGTCAAAATGATGTCCCACAATGACAAAATTAAAATTAAATCTAGTTGAACTACCAATAACCAATGAACCAATAATCATCGAATCTGATAGTGGATCAAGCTCAGATTTCGAACTAGTCGAACAAAACGTTCGAGACAAATCATACTAAGTGATAAGGAGGAGTAGAAAGCAATATCTGGTTCTGTTTTGGTTTTAATTTATTATATTTTTCAACTTGAATATGCTACGTAGAATTGAAATTTTTTTTTTTTTGTTTTGTGTTGGTTTAAATAAATGAAGTGTTATATCTTATATATAAAACGCAGAGTGACTAAAAAGTGTCTGATGCAGCCTGATGCAGCCTGTCCACTTTCTTTCTTCTACCACTTTAGACGAACGAAAGCAGTGCCCTGTGTAGCCCAGTGGGTAGAGCCGCGCGCTTGCAATCGGCAGGTCATGGGTTCGAATCCCACAGGTTTCAAATTTTTTCTTATTTTTTTTTATTTTTTACTTTGCTTTGCCTTTTATTGTTTGTAATTGTTTTACTAGCTGTCGTGTATACAGGCACACACGACAGGTGGCCTCACTTGTAATTTAATAATATGTTGTTATGACTCAAAAAATAAATGCACAAAAATATATTCAGTATGTATATATCTGTGGTCATATGCAATAACGACTTAAGTCGAAAACAACTGTTTCGAGAAAATGCAATTCGAAATTTGAAATGCACATAAGTGCATGTACATAAGTGCATGTGTTTTTTTAAAATAACTTTTTTTCTGAGATGGGTACAGATACCGGGGTTTGAACAAAATATGCGCATCAACGTCAGGAATACAGTGGTAACGTCAACTCAATTTCGTCTTAAGTCGACTTAAGTCGTTATTGCTTTTGACCACAGATATATCTACATACATATACATATGTACTATACAAAATAAAATTTTTGAGTTTGGAACCAAACTCTAATTTTTGTATGGAGTTCATATCTCCTACAACGCGATTTCTTACAACGCGGTATTTTTTAGGAACCTATCTCCCGCGTTGTAGGAGGGTTACCTGTACCGATAATTTCTGTTGTACACCTGTCAGGGCATTAATATTTGGCATATGTAGCCCTATTAGAAATATCTTGTGGTTGCAAATTTAAAACACCCACAATTTCATTTCTTTCAGTGTATTATCACCACACTCGGTTACTTGGTGTAGGGTATAACTCTGTCGGTGAAACCCGACTGATGCTTCCTTACTTGTTTTACTTTAACCAATCATATATTTACCATATCACATTACATATTTCATCACAATTTTTGCATGCATAACAAGTGCAATTGCACATATTAGATTTAAGTTATTGTAGTGATAGTTTTAAGTTTTTCCTTCATTAGTGAAATATTGAAGATTTGAAATTTTAATGTATATAGTGGTGTAGAATAAATGTAAAATAATTGGAATTCTTTGCGTGCAATTTTTGAAATCTCTGGTATGCTGAATTAGCGCTGCAATGAGCGGCTAATTTAAGCATAGAGGGGGACATGAGGGGGCCCGATTGCTGAGTGCCTGTGAATGCTGTGGACGTTCGAATGTGTGTGTGAGTGATGTTTAAATTATTTATGTAAAGGGGTGATTAAAATAGGCCAAGTCACCAAGGTAGGGAGGGCAGCGCAACAACAAAACCATGGCAGAAAAAGAGAAAAAATAAACGGAAAAGAAAGTTTCTGGGCGGAGTGGCAGGGTTGGAAGGAAGGATGAGGAGATACATTTCTTTTGTTTATTGAGTTAATTTTTGGATTGTGATTTTGGATCGTTTGGATCTATGTAGGTATGTAGATTTGCTGTTTTATTTTTGAATTTATTTTGAGCTTAGTTTTAGTTTCTTTGTACTTCCTCTGACCAGGTATGGCGGGTCGAACTGACCACCCCTGACAGCCTGAGCTAGCTGCGGAAAAAATCGGTGTAGCCATACCTGGAAAGCCACAAAAAAAACGGCTAAAGGAGGTTGCTACAACTCCTCCTAAAGGTGCACTTGTCGGTTCCCGGTAAAAAAAACATTAGCCCAATTCACAATCTTGTGCAAATGGTCTGGGATTTTTGCAATTGACAGTTTAGTAGCAAAACTACAGTAGTTTTGACAGTAGTTTGCTAAAAAACTGTCAATTGCAAAAATCCCAGACCATTTCCACAAGATTGTGAATTGGGCTATTATTTTTTTGCAAGTATGCAAAATACTCATAATTTTATTTACATGGACGGTTAATAATAATAATCATAATTGATTGGTGCAACAGCCCATGTGGGCTTAGGCCTAGCCTAGCTTTCTCGCGTTAACTTGTGTGTGCTTGTTATATTTTTCACAAATTAACGGGACCTACATTAACCGAATCCGAACGTGTTGAGAAGCTTTTCATGGCAAAGAATATTCCAATTCACCGCGAGAAGATTGGCGGCGCCGCGGAAAGATATAATTTGAAAAAAAATTTTCTTTGTGTAAGATTTACGGGACCGGGAGGTGAACCCAAGTCCTCCGCGTCAGCGACCAAGCACTTAGCACACTGGGCCACCGCGGCGCCGGTATTCGTATATCATAACGAAATCATATTCAAAACACTAATTGCATAAAATTATCTTTCTAATAAAGTCAATATTTAGTTTGAAATTATGTGATCAAATTATTTTACATATTCAAATTTAAAGTTCTACACATCTAAAAAAAACATCCTTTATATGTACACTAGTGGACCTGGCGGACTTCGTTCCGCGCAAAATTGATATTTTTTTTTGGAAATAATTAAAATTATTAATTGAATGCGACATTTTTCGAATGCAGTTGAATTCAATATCGTATTCTATGCAAGACGAATCGGAAATTTAATTCATTTAAACTCGAATGAAATATCCTTTGAGATCTTCGGAACTCTCGGAATGAGAACTTCATCACCTTTGAACTTTCCTTTGAGTAACGTCATGTTAATCACATTTCCCATGAATTTTCTCAGCACCAAACGCGTTCCGTAGTTCATAGTTTTGGTTGGCTCAGATTTCGAAACATGATGACTACCGAGACAACCTTCAGCTGTAAATTGTGCGGTGGCAAGCCAGGCAGATCCAATGAGTTTAAAAATTCAGTTGAATAGTTTGTTGCTTCGTCTTCATTTCTTACACAGTCTATGGATTTAAAGGGATACGGTGGACCACCGATTTGACATTGAATGGTGAAGCTTAATTGATCCACATCCTTGTCTTTGCCGCAAAATTTGCTCGTTCCCTGAACCAATTGTGATTTTTATACCCTACACCTATGGTAATAGGGTGTAATAACTTTGTGCCAAAATTGTAACGCATTAAAGGAGCCGTCCTAGGTATAGACGTAAGTATATAGAAATGATCAGAAACACTTTCTCTTTTGATTTCCGGTTGTCCGTCTGTCTGTCTGTCTGTCTGTCTGTCTGTCTGTCTGTCTGTCTGTCTGTCTGTCTGTCTGTCTGTCTGTCTGTCTGTCTGTCTGTCTGTCTGCGTGTTCGGAAAAAATAGAAAGAAGGAGTTGTCCGATTTGGACCAAAATTGGTACACTTTCACAGTGAACCTCGCGTTAGGTAAAGTGTTAAAATTAGTCAAATTGGTCGAAGGACACGCCCATTATAGGCCTGTAAGTCCCACTACCTCGGGTTTTTTGCGATCAAATTGCTGTAATTTGTCTAATTATTCATTGAAAAGAATAAAACTTGGTATTCAAGTTAAGGGGTCGGTCATCTATGTCATACGGAAAAATGGGCGTGGTCCGCAAAATTTTTCGGGTGAAATGGCTTCCAATTGACTCGTTACGAATATAAATGAATGAAATTCGGTTGCCAAGTTGATATATAGGTCTTAGATACCATACAAGAAAATGGGCGTGGTCCGCCCACTATATAGGCGATAAACGAAAAATCCTCTTAACTTCCATAATATATACACCAGCGTCCAGATTTGGTTGCTTCGTTCCTGGTAAGAATATCTTTTAATTCTCCAGAAATGGGCGTGGTCCGCCCACCATGGGGGCAGTAAAATAAATATGCCGATAACATCTGTTGTACACCTGTCAGAGCATCAATATTTGGCATATATAGTCCTATTAGTTATATATTATAGTCTGCCAAAAATGGGCGTGGTCCGCCCACTATGTAGGTTGTAAATCAAATGCACCCACAATTTCAGTGAATTATCACCCCACTTGGGAACATGGTGTAGGGTATTACTCTGTCGGTGAAACCCGACTGATACTTCCTTACTTGTTGTGGTTAGCAATGATGTTCGGGAACACTTTGTAGATGAACTCCTCCTTCGTTGAGACAAAATTGCAAAAAAAACAGCGGAAACGAAATCAATCTGTTCGATTCGTCGACAGGAACATGGCCATTACCGATAGTCAGCGATTGCTTAGAGAAATCTTCAGCAATGGATCGTTTAGCAGTCCAACTCGCATATTTGTCGTCAGCTAAAGTTTCTTCACATAGCGCCACAGAATCGATCCTTCATCGAGGCAGGCTTTTATTTCATCGGCCGCGGTCTATCTTTGAATGACTTTGATTGGAATGTCTTCCCAAATATAAGCCCCCATTTCCATCATGCATTCATTAACGTATCGTACATTGGGGACGTATCCTTCTGTTGGGGATACATTCGTTGAAACTGATTGGTTGAATGCATCTCGATCGTATTCACGCTCACGCTTCAATTCTCGATTGAAACCGTCGTTCATTCCACGACATGGCGTTGGCATGATTGATTACTGGTGCACATGAGGTAACACGTGTATTCAATCAAAAACAAAGCCTGATTATGTATCTCCTCATTCACCTCGAAATCGAAACCTGAACTGACCTGTATTCGATTTGTCATCCTTGTACAACAGTTCACATGGATTCGATGGGAAGAATGTCGAAATAAGGATAGCAAATAATGTGCATATCTGACTTGGAGATCCAGAAACAATTGATTCAGCGATTGTCATGTCGCAATGAGTATCAGATGTTTGAAAAGTGCCATGCCCTTTTACCTATGCCCATACAATTTTACCAGTGGAACGACGCATCCAAGAGGCGACTGCCTACGGAATTTCAATGCTGCACGACTTTTAGTTCCAAAGCTTTTCGATATAAACAATTGGTTTGTATGGGGGGTGCCACGCCCCCTTATCCAGTGCCCGTCCCATTTTCCCAGTAGAAGGATATGGATATGTAGTAAGTTCCTATCGAGTTTCATTGATGTGTGATGTGTAGTTCTAAAGTTATACACAAATTTGGAGTTGATAAAAAAAAACACGTGCGCTTAGACCACACGGCTGAAGTAAAACTTTTTTTGGACAATTAAATTAAATTCGTGCTTTGCTTGATTGACAATCATTATATATGTTATTTTGTTTAGGTTTCTTTAATAAATTCAACACTTCTAATGGTCGAAATTTTATTTACTTAATTCAGTAACATAATTTTCATCAGTTGCATCAGAAGTTGTGATTCTAAAGTAGAAACATTAGGCTTATGGTTTGAAAATTATGAAACATATGTACTATGTATTTTATCGTATAACATCGTAATTGGCGTTGACAATAGAATTCTTCGAAAGTGATTGTTGCTATTTTTATTGATCGCAGCATTTATTTAAACTTGAAACACATCAACCGGCTGAACGTTACTGAGAAAATTTAATAAAATACATATTATTTATATTCAGCCAGAATCCGATTCGGATCGGAAGTGGATTTGATTCCACTGTTTGGTGTTCTGCATTCCGATTATCGGAAATATTTTACCGATGCAACCCTGTTTTAAAATCCGAATGAGTTCGAACGCATTTGGTTCGGAAATTTTGTGTTTTACATTCCGAACTTCGGAAATTTTCTTCGGATTTATTCCGATGACCTAACTGCCAGTGGAATTAGAATTATAATGAAATTTATGAATTCGTTTATGCATTTTTTTTATGTATAACATTACGTGCAGAAGCATTTGCTTGGTTAAATCTATGATGTATTGATCTATTCAATCTTCCTTGAATATGAAGCGATCTATTGCAACTAGTTTCAACCTAATCTTAGACATTTATGCCCTTATTCTTTAAATGAAGCCAAAGTGAGGCTTCACTGTTAATGATATAAATGAGAAATAATTTTCCAATTAAAGAAACATGAGGATCAAATAAAAGCTGCAAACTTTTTCTTTAATGGTTAAACTCCATTTATGTTTCCAATAAAATTTATGTAATTTAAAATAAAAACTTAACATTTTCATTATAAAAACGGTTACTTCTGGCCATAGCAATATTCGAGTCCATTCGCACCGATCTTTGAAAACCTCCCTCGGCAAGGAATCGCAAAGTTGCAGCAAATTGCAAGATTAGTGGAACAGAGCATTGCCCAACAGAAGGTTTCACTTCATGAAGAATTATACGGAACGCATCTTTGTTAACGCGGTATTGAGCAACAAATCTAAAAAATTTAGAAGTTATAAGTGAGCTAACTATAATTTTGAACACTTCTTACGCGGAATCTGACAATTCCATTGGATTGATGCTGTCTCGCAGATATTTTCGTTTTAGTTTTTCTCGTGGGTGTTGTGCTTGCCAACCAACAACGCCAGCAAAACTGCAGCACTCATTTTGGCTTATTTTGTTATATTTTATAAAGATTACACAAATAATGCACAAATATTAAAATTTGAATTACTTTTGTATTTACTTTTCTTTTGTGTCAACACAAAACAGCTGGTTCGAAATTTGTTTTGGTTCGGATTCGAAATTCATTCCGAAAGGGGCTATTTCACTCGGATTGTGGAACACCATTTTAAATTCGTATCGGATTTCAATTCCGATTCCGAAGCAATTCCGATTCGGATTCTGGAACATGCCTGATTATAATAATAAAAGTCCTCGTCACTGACTGCAAAACTAACGCAAACGTTTCTTATAAAAGTTTAGAAAATAAGCAAGCAAGAGCAGTGATAGCACAGTGAGTAAGGCGCTGGCGCAGAAACCGAAAGTGCGTGAGTTCGATCCTTGGCAGAGTATTCTTATTTTTTTCGGTATTAAATTTGTTCAGTCACACAAACGGCTTCTATAAAAGTTTTGAACATGGGTAGGCAAGAGCTGTGATAGCACAGTAAGTAAGGCGCTGGCACAGAAACCGCTAGTGCGTGAGTTCGATCCCTGGCAGAGTATTCTTATTTTTTTTTTGAATTAATTAATTACTGGAAAGGCCACAGTAGTTTTTAATTTCGCAGTGAGTAAGGCGCTGGCGCAGAAACCGAAAGTGCGTGAGTTCGATCCCTGGCAGAGTATTCTTATTTTTTTTTTGTATTAATTAATTACTGGAAAGGCCACAGTAGTTTTTAATTTCGCAGTGAGTAAGGCGCTGGCGCAGAAACCGAAAGTGCGTGAGTTCGATCCCTGGCAGGGTATTCTTATTTTATTTCGGTATCAATTAATTACTGGAAACGCCGCAGTATTTTTTAGTTTCTGAGTTGACCACAAGATGGAGCCACTCGCAACTAAAGAGAAATTTTGATCTACAGCTTTGGAACTAAAAGTCGTGCAGCATTGAAACTCCGTATGCAGTCGCCTCTTGGATGCGTCGTCCCACTGGTAAAATTTTATGGGCGTAGGATAAGGGGCGTGGCACTTTTCAAGCAACTACACATTTGGGTGTAACTTTAGAACTATACACCACACATCAATTAAACCCGATAGGAACTTACTACATATCCGTATCCTTCAACTCGAAAAATGAGACGAGCATTGGAGTGATCCCAAGCCTATGGAGTGAGACCAAACATGACCCAAATATCCCAAAAAAAATAAAAATTGTCCAAAATTGAGTCAGTGGGCGCCACGGGCGCCTTTCCAAAACTAGTATTTAAATAAATAAATAAATGACAGCGCGAGCGCATTTAGAGATTTACAATTCAAATCACTGCTACAATTATTAGTACTATTCAGCATCTTGCAGACTGCAAGTTGCAGTTAAATTGTCTTTCGATATTTCACGAAGTTTACTTGATATTCGAAAACTGATCGATTTTGCAGTGCCGCCCTTTTATAGCTCTTACTCCCTTCTCGCAAGTAGCTTCCGAACTTCTAGAGCTTATCGCTCACACTCCTTTCGATGAATCTAGTCGAATGCAATAAGAAAGAAATTTCGAACATCTGTTCGAAAGCCCATTTCACTTATTCATATTCCACAGAAATACAGAAATTATATAATAAAGAAGCTTCAGACCTGCTTGGAGCTTTTTCGACATGCCGAGATTGAGATCTGTGAGACTGCGATACAAGTTTTTAATTTAAATGCTAAATTGGGTTTTTTAAAAAGACTTGAGCTTTTAGCTCTTACTTTATTGAACTCTCCACTAGAACTAAACTTATGCTAACATTGTTGATAAAAAGAAACCTACTTTAAAATAAATGCTTACTCTATGTTTCCGGTACACTGCTGAGTCTCATTCTGTATTATTGGGAAATATTGGGAAATATTGCTAAATTTGCAATTTGACATTATTGTGAAAGAGTGTAATAAAAGAGGTGAAAAAAAAGAAAAATAAATATTGCGCGTGTTAACTTACACAATCAGCCCAATGGGCAATTCCGGGGGAAATTTTTCCATTGAAATATTTCTCTTCTCCGAAGGGAATTCTTCTATCGTGAATTGGAAAAATATTTCCACTCGAAAAAGTGCTGCCAAATCCAAATGTAAAATTTTCATTTTCGAAGACAGCTGTCAATGAAAATAAAACAAATAAAGCGACCATAATTCTGCAGTACGTTTTCCAAAACAGTCAGGTATATAACTGCATGTGCTTTCGTTAACGATAGCAAGTTTTCCTTGGAAATTTTTCGAACATGATTCACGATACCAAATTTCGGAGGTAGGAAAATACAGGGAATAACAACCAAACTTCGAGCAGATGGTGTTTTGATATAAGCTATTTGGTTGGTTGGTGGTTGGTTGGTTGGTGCACAGGGTGGCACTTTTATTACTAAAACCACTACAATTTGTCGGCAGAGGCGCTGATGATAATCGGAATCCAATACGAAAATTAGTACTTCCGTTTGACAAAATTTAAGCTTTTACCCTCCGCAAAGAAGTTTTACTTCAAAAAGTGCTACGCCCCTTATCCTACGCCCATAAAATTTTACCAGTGGGACGACGCATCCAAGAGGCGACTGCATACGGAATTTCAATGCTGCACGACTTTTAGTTCCAAAGCTATTCGAGATCAAAAATTTGGGTTGAATGGGCGGTGCCACGCCCTCTTGTCCAATTCGATGTTTTAATAGCTATTCTGCTATTCGGGGTGGAGACGAATCCAACAAATCAAATATCATAAAAATCGGTCCAGCCGTTCTTGACTTATAAGCGTTCGAAGATAAACATAAACTTTCTTTTATATATATAGACTAGCTGATTTACCCGGCTTTACCCGAGTGCCAATTTAAAAATTGTATTAAAAGCCACATTATTGTTAGTGGTATGGTAAGGGGTAATTTGTTAGGGTGGTTTTAAGGAATAAGATATATTGAGTGACCTTGCTTAGGACTTTTCTATTTGCTTGTGAAGTTTTGTTTAAATCGTGGAAGTCATATATGTAGGGGAGAGGGGGGTACCTTCGTCCTTGGGGCACATTCGTCAAAGGCGATTTCGGTATGAAGGAGTCACCGAACATCACTGTTTATTAGTAAAAACTAACCCATCACTTGCATAAATAACCCTCACAAAGTTTGCCATCTCTATCTGAACAGCTGACAAAGTTACGTTTGATTTTGTGTTTTCGCGCTTCGTTGCCGAATTTTCAGGTCGGTAACGTAAGAAGTTTGTGCCGTATTTATACTATTATTTCGAACAAAATTGTATTAGTATTACTTGAATACCAATTATTTTGTAAATAAAAGTGTTTTATGTGAAAATAAAGCACTGAAATTAGAAGTAAAAAAATAAAAAGAAAAAAAGTGACACCAGGGTGGACTCGTCTTTTTTTCATGGGGCACATTCGTCAATATAACTTCACAGGTACTAAAAATCTAAATCGAGTTGAAGCTTCCAAGACCCTCGAACCTGGCTTAAACCTCCCATAACCACACAAAATTAATATTAGGGTCGATCTTAGCACTTTAAACATTATATATAACAAATAATTTATAAAAAAAATTTGACAATAAGTACATTTTTTTTAAGCTCTTAAACATGATTTTTTTTAAATTTTTTAATGCAAAAATAATAAAAACGTGTTATGTAACCAAAAGCATGTCTTATCTAGTCTAAACAAGATTTTGTATCACATTATGGTACTTGAAAGTGTGAATGCTGAAAGTGCCCCGCCAAATGCCGAAGCTACCCTGGCATAGGGGCACATTCAGCGAAATGACTTTTTTCCCTATTCTTGAAAAAAATAATACAAACGGAACTTTTTAAAGAACTTTTAGTATAACATTTTATTGTTAAATAATGAGGTATTGTAACAGTCTAATCGGTTTTTAAATATTTTCATTACCTTCTGAAATACAGGCCTTCAAAAAAAAGTAGACGAAGGTACCCCCCTCTCCCCTAAGTCCTTACAGAACTATCTGTGCATGTAGATAACTCCTTTGATGGAAGGCGAAAATTAAAGTAACGACTTCCTTCACTCCTCATGGACCCCAAATATTTTACATACATTTGAGGTGTGCCACGCCACCTTGTCCCATGACCCTAAATCTATATAGGTACATATATAAAACCCAAATTATGTAAAAATGTTTACGTGAATGCATGACTAAATACTAACAGAATATAAAATTTTAATGTTGTATGACATGTAGTTTTAAAGGTATACCAAATCAAATATTTAAGTTGTATGAGGGGTGCCACGCCTCGTGTCCAATGCCCATCCCATTTTCCGAGTTGAAGGACACGGACATGTAGTAAGTTCGTATCGTGTTTCATTTATGTGTGCTGTATAGTTCTAAAGTTATACCCAAATGTATAGTTGATTGAAAAGTGCCACGTCCCTTGTCCTACACCCATAAAATTTTACCCGTGGGACGAAGCATCTAAGAGGGACCTGCATACGGAATTTCAATGCTTCCCGACTTTTAGGCCAAAAGATATTCGATATCAAAAACTCTGATGTATGGGCGGTGCCACGCCCCTTGTCCAATGCCCGTCCCATTTTCCGAGTTGAAGGATACGGACATGTAGTAAGTTCGTATCGTGTTTCATTTATGTGTGGTGTATTGTTCTCAAGTTATACCCAAATGTATAGTTGATTGATAAGTGCCACGCCCCTTGTCCTATGCCCATAAAATTTTACCCGTGGGACGAAGCATCCAAGAGGGGCCTGCATACGGAATTTCAATGCTGCTTGACTTGTAGTTTTAAAGATATGCCAAATCAAATATTTAAGTTGTATAAGGAGTGCCAATCCCCCTTGTCCCACGCCCCTCAATTTTTTTCAGAAAGAGGGCACGACTAATTACTAACAGAATAGAGAATTTTAATGTTGTATGGTATGTAGTTTTAAAGATATGCCAAATCAAATATTTAAGTTGTATGGGAGGTGCCACGCCCTCTTGATGAATCGAAAAATTTTATATACAGTCGCCTTCCTTTGGTCTTCAACAATATTGGTATAAAGTTTGACTGAAATCGGTCAACGCGTGTAGCTTTGTATAGCCGGACAGACAAACAGACAAACAAACATTCATTTTTATATATTAGATATATGAGCCGTTTATTTTGAAAGTGGGGTAAGTCCATTTTTTACAAAAAGCCATTATTGACAGTTATAGATAACACTTGTTATTATCTTTTTATGGGTAAACAATTTATAGTAAAAGAAATTAGATTCTTGTATCGGGAGATGAAAGTGTTAGCTCTTAACAGAATTGACACTGAGAGTGAAATGTAATGAAATATCTCGCAATAAACAGCTCATATATTTTATAGTGCCTTGATGATGGTCAGATCGAATCCACCTAAAAAATTTCTCACTGGCTTTTATTAAAATTTTTATTTGCAGTTTCTATTGTTGGCGCGGCTTATGTCCCACATCGGCATCGGTTTGGTCTTTGGTTACCTGTACCTGAATGTCGGCGATAAAGCCACGACCGTCTTGGGCAACTATGTGTACCTCTACGGCTCGACGCTGCTGCTTGTCTACACCGGCAAAATGGCTGTGGTTCTTACGTGTAAGTCTTTTGAGTATCTTGTATGTTGTATGCTAGTATGTGCATACATGCCAGCGAATTCGTGTCGCTTAAAGGCAAGTGCAAGATCGCTTAGCTGCAGGAGACGTGCAGCTGTGTTGCCGAACTGCTTCAGCTTCGATAGAATGAGCTGAACTCATGAGCGCGGGTTCAACAAACTCACCAAAACGTGTTTAACTGTGAGGCTGTTGCTGCGGTGCATAGTGTGTCACTTTTGGTCCAAAGTTCATGAACTTGTGAAAACGATTTCATGTACATAGGTTATCAAAAATACATGATTACAAAATTATATGTACATAATCATAATGTAAATGTAATCGTAATTTCCCAAGCTCTGACTTCAAACTATTAAATTTTTCATATTTATAGCATATTCCTAAAGTTTATTATTACGAGTAATTCGATTTGTGAAAGTAATTTATATAAAAACTAGGGCTCTCAATTTTTCGAGCTTTATCCGAATACCCGACATAAAAAGTCCGGGCATTTCGAGCGCCTGGGTGATTCGGGTTGAAATTTTCGAGAAGTTTGGAGTTTTCAAGCTACTCGAGTAGTTTCTCAACGTGGGAATTTCCCACTTACGTAATACTAGTTTACTTCTCGCGCGACGATCATGGTTTTTTGTTTCCTGTACTCACAAAAGGCTGCTAAAAAAAACCAACAAAAATCATTGAGGATCACGATGCGAAAAAATGCCCACTTTGTCATGCTCTAGTCTAGAATATAGTATGTAGTAGACTCCTGCACAAGCATGCGTTTTTGCTATTCGAAAACATTCACATGCTTTTGAATAGATTACTTCACTTCCTCTTTGCAAACCGGTCCGAATAAATACGAGCACTGCTCTCTTAGAGTACAAGAAGTTTCGAAGAGAAGAGAGTAGACGTACACTGTTTATTCATATCAGTGTTGCCAGAACCAGGGATTTCGCCCATATTTCGGGATATTTGTACCTTTAAAGGGCGAGCGGGATTTTGAGTCTAAAAATGGGATTTTTGAGCCAATACATATCTCTTAAACTTCTTTTGTTTATTTATTAATAACTGTAAACATTTTATTATTAGCACTGAATTTAAGTATAATCTTCAGCGTTTTGCTTTAAACAACAATTATTTTGTTCTTTATGGTTGTTTAAAAAAATCGCTGGCAAAATGGCAACTAACATTTCGGAAATTTAACAGGAGAAACAAAAACAAGTAAGGAAGAATCAGTCGGATTTCACCGACAGAGTAATACCCTACACCAAGTTCCCAAGTGGGGTGATAATCCACAGAAATTGTGGTTGCATTTAATTTACCGCCTACATAGTGGGCGGACCACGCCCATTTTTAGCAGACCACAATATATCCCTAATAGGACTATTTATGCCAATGGTTGATGCTCTGGAAGGTGTACAACCGGAATGATCGATATATTTAATTTACCGCCCCCATAGTGGGCGGGCCACGCCCATTTTTTGAGAATTAAAAGGTATTCTTACCAGTAATAAAGTGACCAAGTATGGACGCGCTCTGGTGTATATCTTACTGAAGTTATGAGGATTTTTAGCTTACCGCCTATATAGTGGGACCACGCCCATTTTTTCGTGGGACATAGAAAACCAAACCCTTAACTTGAATACCAAGTACAATTCTTTTCCATGAGTAATTAGACAAAATATATCTAATTTACCGAAAAAAATCCGGGGTATTGGGACTTACAAGCCTATAGTGGGCGTGTTCTTCAACCGATTTGGCTAATCTTGGAACTTGAAGTAGTGGAAGGTTCACTGCGACTGTGTGCCAAATTTGGTATAAATCGGACAACTCCTTCTTTCTCTCCTGTGCGCACAGACAGACAGACAGACGGACGGACAGACGGACAACCGGAAATCAAAAGAGAAAGTGTTTCTGATCATTTCTATATACTTATGTCTATACCTAGGACGGCTCCTTTAATGCGTTACAATTTTCGCACAAAGTTATTATACCCTATTACCATAGGTGTAGGGTATAAAGACATAACATTTCATAGCATGTACATAAAAAGGGTTTTCTTGTATTAGCTATAAAATCGTAATTTTTGGCTTTAAGACTCTAAATTGATCCTCTTGTGAGGATGTGTATTTTAATATAGGCTACCAGAAACTAAAAAAAAATTTTTCGTAAGAAATGTTAGTTAGGGCCTTTATACATTTTGCTAGCGATATACATATATTTATGAATTGTTATCGAAGTGGGATTTTTTTCCGGGATTTTTGATTTTTTAAATGGGATAAGAGGGCGTTTCGCATAAGTAAATGGGATTTTTGGAGCAAGATCTCTGGCAACACTGATTCATATTCGGTCGAAGCGGGAAAACGGGAACAAATGTTCTCGAATACCTGCACACTGTTTGAATACATATTTCGAATATATTCATTTCATTGAACAGAAAGAATTAAGTTGCTATTGCGCATTATTAAACAAGTGGAATTGTTGAGCGTTGTTGTAAAATTAACAATGGAAACAATATATAGACAACTACATAATTTATTTATTTAAAATCTTTATTATAAATAATTTAAAATAAAATAAATATTCCGAATAATATAGCTGAAATATTCTAGTAAACAGTTAGTCTTCGAATACTTTGCAAAGTTCTCGATTACTGAATAGAAACCGAGCAGTATTCTCTGCCCACCGAATACGAATGTGCAGAGTAGCCGTGAGAAATGAATATGAGTAAAACCGAGAACCTACGCTCGCTATAACTTGGGTATAACTTTAGAACCATACACCACACAGAAATGAAACACGATACGAACTTACTACATGTCCGTATCCTTCAACTCGGAAAATGGGACGGGCATTGGACAAGGGGCGCGGCACCGCCCATACATCAAAATTTTTGATATCGAATATCTTTTGGACTGAAATTCGGGCAGCATTGAAATTCCGTATGCAGGCCCCTGTTGGATGCTTCGTTCCACTGGTAAAATTTTATTAGCGTAGGACAAGGGGCGTGGCACTTTTCAATCAACTCCACTTTTGGGTATTACTTGAGAACTATGCATCATACAACAATGAAACTCGGTAGGTACTTTAATTTTGGCCTTCCACCAAAGGAGTAATATACATACACAGATAGTTCTGTAAGGACCTACATTTATATCTTCCCCGATTTAAACAAAACTTCACAAACAAATAGAAAAGAACTAAGCAAGGTCACTCAATATATCTCATACCTTAAAACCACCCTGACAAAACACATTTTACCATACCACTAAAAATAATGTGGCTTTTAATAACATTTTAAAATTACAATTTAGTTGTTATTCCCCGTATGATGTGGCACTCGGGTAAAGCCGGGTAAGTCAGCTAGTTTATAATAAAAACAAAAAATTAAGGTTTTCCAACCTAGAACCGTTAATAATTTCTTCGCATTTGAAACAAAAAGTAGTCAAAAACGTAGTCCAGCGTATTTTTTATAAATATCAGATATAAGTATGTGGAAAAGTAAAAGTCTCCAACACAGCCTTTTTTTAATTCGAGTGGACACCCCATAGAAACTTCCGGTTTTTTTCGAAATTTTTTGAGCATCTGAGTAAAAAACATGTACGCTTAGACTACACGGCTGAAGTAATACTACTTTTGGACAATTTAATTAAATTCAGTTGCAGTTTTGGACCGTTCTTGCGGTTAACTGCTAACACCAATCTAGACGTTCGTGTTTTTCTTCCATTCCCTGACCCTCTCCGTTTATGCCCTTTGCGCTTTCTTTTGGTGAACGCAATTTGAACTGTCCCTGTCACGACTTCATTCATTAAATCCAGTTGATGTTGTTGCTTATTTTGTTTTGTCATAAGCCGTTTTCTTTCCCCCAACTCTCGATTCGGTGCCTTACTCAACCTATTTTTAATTAATCCATTTTTGATAAACAAGAGACAAGTAGTATTCTAGGATTAAATGACTCATAATCTCTTACCTCACAGCTCATAATTGGTGATTGTGAAATTCTAAACGGTATGCAATTGTTGAAATTATTAAATTAACAAAAAGTATTGGCAATTTTGTACCAATCTAACAACGTTTACTGTATTTGGTCACGCGTACCCGTGGTTAGTTGCGGATCTGCTTTGGCCGCCAGAATCACAGATCTGCTACAGCGCTACTATAAACAGCGAAAGTGTGTCAAATGTTTTGATTACTGCGTTTTACCTTTTCGATTTTGTTTGTGGCCACTGTTTACGTTTTCGATTTCTTTCCATGTCGATTTGTTGTCTTGGCTCCGCACTTTATGTTGTGTAATACATAAAAAAAATTTAAGGCACCACTTTTCAAGATTCATCCATCATAATATCTAGAAAACAAGTAAGGAAGCATGGAAGTAAGGAAGAAGGAAGTCGGGTTAGCTCTACAGAATAGTATAATATTCTTTTATTCCCAGGTTCCCTTTCGGACACGACTATAAAATAAATGTGTAGATCCCGTTAGAGTTTAAAATAGAACGAGCATATACAATGCGAGGAAGCTAGACCTAACGGACGTTGCGCCAATAATTTATTTTATTTAGTTGCTTCTGCTTCCAGTTCACTTGTTCGAATTCTGAATGCTCCCAGCGCCGCCAGCAGTCCTTTAGAGAACAAGGTGATGCCTGATGCTACATAACTTTGAGAGCTCTCGATATCCGTCCGACTTCCCGATGCTAGCCCTTCCTTGATTGGGCAGAACAACCCGTCACCGGGTTACGACCTGGCTGCTTTCCAGGCGCCCGTATTACGCGCGCGCTTTCTCCAATGGGGAATTGCAAAAGTTGCCAGTGCCTCCTCTACTTGGTCTTTCATCACAGGCATGGCCCTTCTTATTGAATGGTATGAGTCGACTTGGATTCCAGCCAGACCCTCCACGCATCAGCGGCCAAGCAGTTTTCCCGGTATTGAGGCATAAACATGGGCGTTCTGTAGTAGGTTTATCAACAAATAATATGAACTGAAAATGTCACCGCGACACCTGTATGGAAAGTTCCAGCTCATTGCCACCAGTAATTTGTTGGAATTGTGTTGACCAGAAGGTCAATAGGTGTGAGCATGGCATTATTCCGATACGAATCAATCTTTGAATCTTAAATTGCTGGTGATATTCAAATATAATATAATCCTAATAATTTCTATACACTTAATATTATATCTACTACGCCTTTTTCTAGACATTACATACTCTCGCCTAGATCCCATACGCATTCACGTGGTGTATCCATAATCTTAATAAATAAAAACCTCTGTGCGTATGTATGTCGCAGCATCACGGCTGAACCACAGGAGCGATCGACCTTATACTCACAACATATGTTCGTGAGGTGCTCTGAATCAAAGAGAATATAAGGAGAAGAGATAACAACCCGTTCCAGTCCTAAAAATGCGTGACTTTAGTACAGAAAAACTAGTAGAAAACTGACTCATTCTACCCAGAAACCTGCTCATTTTTCTCGAGCGATTCCGGCCATTATGTTGCCGCTTGTGTGGCGGATATTGAGTAAATTCAAGAACCGGTTTGTTCGGCGCAGGATAGATTGAGTTTCTTTCGCATTCCGCATGCAGTCGAATTCGACAGTATCGCTGCTGATGTCAAGCAGAACAGGCCAAAGTGTGGATGTTCTGCTTGTTCTCATGTATGTTCCAACACGTGGCAAAAACCGGTTTTGGGAAATTGGTTTGCTGCGAGTGCCGTACATTTCTCAATTTCTTGATTCTTTGCCGTCTTGTCGAATTTTCGTTTTGCCGACTGCAAACTGACAAACGGCAATTTCCTATTAGACAAATAATATGTTTGCTTGTCTTTAAATTTTATCAAATTAAGCGCAGTGCATTTTTCAAAAATTTGTCTTTATTTAATATTTTTTCATCTATTTTATTTGCATTGATATACATATCTTGATAAAGCACTTTTCTCAGATTTTGCAGATACTTTTCGTCAAATATTTTTTAAGGTCATATTTTTTTAAAGAGCACATTAAATATACATTAATTAATCACATTTATCCAATATACATACTTACATCCCTTTCAACACTTATTTCTGTCCTTAAGCAGCACACCCGACGACAGCATTATTTGAGCTGTCCGTCCGTTTGTTTACATTTTTTATACACACTTGCCTGGGATGCTGTTTTGATGTGTGTGTGTGTTGCCTGCAAATTTTTCGCCTTTTTGAACGCATTCTACCTAGTAAGTATTTTTTATGTCGCGACCACTGCGGACGGCTAGGCGTGCAGGTGTTTGGCGCGGTTGTCTATGATAAGAGGTCGGTTGCAGATTTTGTAATAAAGGAACGTCATTATGTTGTGGAAAAAACTGGCCTTTGTGATATTTAAGAAGCATTTTACAAAATAAATAAATTCGAAATTGAGGGAGGCTTTTATGAGGGAACGTACTTTTTCAATATGCAACCAATTTAGCAATTTTAACACAAAGCAAAAATTCTGAGGCCAATGTCGACAAAATCACTTGCTCACTCACTCATTAAAATGACGTCGCAATAATGTTCAACAAATTTATTTGTAATTCATCGGGATAATTCTATTTTATGGTATAAACTAACTATTTTGTGTGTATTTATGATCAAATCGATGAGGCTGGTAAAAACTGAAAATTCAGTTTGTTGCAATTGCATTTCTTTCTATTTTCGAAAATTTTTAATGCTGGTCCTGTAATATCAAATTAAGATCAAAAGCAAACATTGTTCAGTGCAATTTTTCAAGTTTACAATGCTTATAAATGTTCAGTTGCACGAATTTCCGTAGGAGCATAGAATGTCGACATTGCCACCACAAAAACGAAACTACGTCCGTTGAATCGGTGAAAAGAGGCACGCTACATTCCACTTTTTTCCTTCAATTCAGCGACATACAGAAAGAAAACCGCTTAAAAATTATTGCGACGTCATTTTAATGAGTGAGTGAGCAAGTGATTTTGTCGACATTGGCCTCAGAATTTTTGCTTTGTGTTAAAATTGCTAAATTGGTTGCATATTGAAAAAGTACGTTCCCTCATAAAAGCCTCCCTCAATTTCGAATTTATTTATTTTGTAAAATGCTTCTTAAATATCACAAAGGCCAGTTTTTTCCACAACATAATGACGTTCCTTTATTACAAAATCTGCAACCGACCTCTTATCATAGACAACCGCGCCAAACACCTGCACGCCTAGCCGTCCGCAGTGGTCGCGACATAAAAAATACTTACTAGGTAGAATGCGTTCAAAAAGGCGAAAAATTTGCAGGCAACACACACACACATCAAAACAGCATCCCAGGCAAGTGTGTATAAAAAATGTAAACAAACGGACGGACAGCTCAAATAATGCTGTCGTCGGGTGTGCTGCTTAAGGACAGAAATAAGTGTTGAAAGGGATGTAAGTATGTATATTGGATAAATGTGATTAATTAATGTATATTTAATGTGCTCTTTAAAAAAATATGACCTTAAAAAATATTTGACGAAAAGTATCTGCAAAATCTGAGAAAAGTGCTTTATCAAGATATGTATATCAATGCAAATAAAATAGATGAAAAAATATTAAATAAAGACAAATTTTTGAAAAATGCACTGCGCTTAATTTGATAAAATTTAAAGACAAGCAAACATATTATTTGTCTAATAGGAAATTGCCGTTTGTCAGTTTGCAGTCGGCAAAACGAAAATTCGACAAGACGGCAAAGAATCAAGAAATTGAGAAATGTACGGCACTCGCAGCAAACCAATTTCCCAAAACCGGTTTTTGCCACGTGTTGGAACATACATGAGAACAAGCAGAACATCCACACTTTGGCCTGTTCTGCTTGACATCAGCAGCGATACTGTCGAATTCGACTGCATGCGGAATGCGAAAGAAACTCAATCTATCCTGCGCCGAACAAACCGGTTCTTGAATTTACTCAATATCCGCCACACAAGCGGCAACATAATGGCCGGAATCGCTCGAGAAAAATGAGCAGGTTTCTGGGTAGAATGAGTCAGTTTTCTACTAGTTTTTCTGTACTAAAGTCACGCATTTTTAGCACTGGAACGGGTTGTTACCTCTTCTCCTTATACTCTCTTTGCTCTGAATGGTTTGTTTTCATGTTAGACCATTCTAAGTGTTGCCACGGTGGCGTTTTTTCTAAAATTATTTATGGACCGATTTGGCTTAGATTCACACCATATAATACTAAAGTTGACAGAAAGTCGTTGACAAAATTTGAACCCGATAGCTGTTGTCGAAGTGGAAATATTCACGAAAACGTATTCTTCCCTTACATAATTTTCATTTTCATATCTTAATATATAAAAACGTTTGTGCGTATGTATGTCGCAGCATCACGGCTGAACCACAGAAGCGATCGACCTTATACTCACAACATATATTCGTGTGGTGCTCTGAATGGTTTTTGTTCATGTTAGACCTTCCTAAGTGTTGCCACGGTGGCGTTTTTTCGAAAATTCTTAATTATGGACCGATCTGGCTCAAATTCACACCATATAATACTAAAGTTGACAGAAAGTGGTCGACAAAATTTGAACCCGATAGCTGTTGTCGAAGTGGAAATATTCACGAAAACGTATTCTTCCCGTACATAATTTTCATATATGTATGTATGCATTATACTAGCTGTCCCGGCAAACGTTGTTCTGCCGTAAATAATTATTTTCTTCCAAGATTTGTTTTGAAATGTATTACAATTATGGTTGGAATTTTTTTAATAATATGAAATTTATGTATAGGAAAAATACGTTTTCGTGAATATTTCCACTCCGACAACAGCTATCGGGTTCAAATTTTGTCGACCACTTTCTGTCAACTTTAGTATTATATGGTGTGAATCTGAGCGAAATCGGTCCATAAATAAGAATTTTCGAAAATAAGCCACCGCAGCGCCACTTAAGAAGTGTTTCACCACGAAGCACAGTGGGGTATTGACCCCTGAAAATGGCGATCAATTCACCTGAGCTATAATAATGAATGTTGAGTATTTTTTATAAGCTTTATATTAACTTCACATCCGGTATGTCAGCGGTATGTCGTCAAATCTAGTAATCAATTTTTCACCCACTTCCCGACTACTTAGAGATCTGAAACTTTGCATACATGCCTAAACACGAGACCAATACATGAATCAATAAATTTTATGGGCGTAGGATAAGGGGCGTGGCACTTTTTTATAAACTCCAGATTTGCGTATAACTTTAGAACTACACATCACACATCAATGAAACTCGGTAGGAACTTACTACATATCCATATCCTTCTACTGAGAAAATAAGGGGGCGCTGGATAAGGGGGCGTGGCACCCCCATACAAGCAAAATTTTTGATCTCGATTAGCTTTGGAACTAAAGGTCGTGCAGCATTGAAATTTCGTATGCAGTCGCCTCTTGGATGTGTCGTCCCACTGGTAAAATTTTATGGGCGTAGGATAAGGGGGCGTGGCACCCCCATACAAACAAAATTTTTGATCTCGATTAGCTTTGGAACTAAAGGTCGTGCAGCATTGAAGTTCCGTATACAGGCCCCTTTTGGATGATTCGTCCCACTGGTAAAATTTTATGGGCGTAGGATAAGGGGCGCGGCACTGTTTTATCAACTCCAGATTTGCATATAACTTTAGAACTACACATCACACATCAATGAAACTCGGTATGAACTTACTACATATGCATATCCTTCTACTGAGAAAATAAGGCGGGCACTGGATAAGGGGGCGTGGCACCGCCCATACAAACCAAATATTTTATCTCGATTATCTTTGGAACTAAAGGTCGTGCAGCATTGAAATTTCGTATGCAATCGCCTCTTGGATGTGTCGTCCCACTGGTGAAATTTTATGGGCGTAGGATAAGGGGGCCGTGGCACCCCCATACAAACAAAATTTTTGATCTCGATTAGCTTTGGAACTAAAGGTCGTGCAGCATTGAAGTTCCGTATACAGGCCCCTCTTGGATGATTCGTCCCACTGGTAAAATTTTATGGGCGTAGGATAAGGGGCGCGGCACTGTTTTATCAACTCCAGATTTGCATATAACTTTAGAACTACACATCACACATCAATGAAACTCGGTAGGAACTTACTACATATGCATATCCTTCTACTGAGAAAATAAGGCGGGCACTGGATAAGGGGGCGTGGCACCGCCCATACAAACCAAATTTTTGATCTCGATTATCTTTGGAACTAAAGGTCGTGCAGCATTGAAATTTCGTATGCTGTCGCCTCTTGGATGTGTCGTCCCACTGGTAAAATTGTATGGGCGTAGGATAAGGGGCGTGGCACTTTTTTATCAACTCCAGATTTGTGTATAACTTTAGAACTACAAATCACACATCAAGAAATTTGGTACGAACTTACTACATATCCATATCCTTCTACTGGGAAAATAAGACGGGCAGTGGACAAGTGGGCGTGGCACCGCCCATACAAACAAAATCGTTTATATAGAATAGCTTTGGAACTAAAGCTCGTGCAGCATTGAAGTTCCGTATACAGGCCCCTCTTGGATGATTCGTCCCACTGGTAACATTTTATGGGCGTAGGACAAGGGGCGTGGCACTTTTCAAGCAACTACACACTTGGGCTTCAGTTTATAATTATAGGTACACCACACATCAATGAAAAACGATAGGAACTTACTTGCCGCGCCCTGCTGGCAAAATAGCAACAACTCACCGCGTCACAAATATGCCACGAATGTTAGGGTCGATCACTGCCGTATTATTTGTTAAATTGAGGATATGACATATGACGATAGGAAACACTGTGAATTCCCTAAATATTGTGTACTGCTCTGCAAGTTTTAAATTCTTTTTGTGAAAAATTTCAGAGCTCTAAAATTGAATTTATGGAAGATTAAAAAGTAGAAAATAAAATTATATAAAAAAAAACTTTTTAAAAATAAGCTTTAATTGATTTAATGTACTAAAAAGTAGAAAATAAATTGTTTTTAAGTCACCTGTATCTTACTATCAATAAAAGCTTGTGCGCTCAATATCCATATTCAAAATATCTTTCATTACTAGAATCTATTTGCAAAAAATTATTTAAATAAAATATTGTGGTAACTGTTTGACAAATATTGAACACATGAGCGCCCCAAGCTTTTATTGATAGTAAGATACAGGTGACTTAAAAACCAATTATTTTCTACTTTTTAGTACATTAAATCAATTAAAGCTTATTTTTAAAAAGTTTTTTTTTATATAATTTTATTTATATAGAAGTGAAGAATATAAGAAAAACTAAAAAAAAATGTTTGTTGTTGTTTTTTTAATAAATTTTTAACGTATTAAAGAGATCAAAAAAAGCGATTATTCAATGATTTTCCTGGAAACATGTTTCGATATATTTATGCGAACATTTTTTCACTTATTGCAGTCACATCATACTTTATTCATATATTTTTTATTTGAAAAAATAGTGGTTTGTATAGGTGCTATAGCCGATTTCCGAGAGCTCCTCTAATAAGAGGCTCTTGCGGTGACCACTGGATTGGAAAATCCTTCTATCAGTTAATAAAACATATATTTCTAAAGCTTGTGTTAAAATTTGAGACATATCGGTTTAGCCGTTTCCGAGAAATCTTTTTCACCGGCATTGAAAACACAGTTAACAAGAAAACGCGTTCGACTGACTTTTCTCGAAGATTTGTCAGTTTGGGAATGAAAACCGTGTCGAATTGCCATGCAATTTTCAGTGTTTATATTTAAAATTAAATATACATATGTACAATCCAAAAATTAGATCATATTTGATGTGATTCCTACAAAAACCAAACACTAAACACATTATAACATTTTTAGTTATCAACCGAAATCACACAATTTGGCAAGACACTGCAGCACTTAAACCTCAATATCTTAGAATTCGCACAAAAGGCACCTCAATTTTTTTCACTATAGTAGCCAAATATATATTCTTTACAAATAAATTAAAATGGTTAATACATTCCACTACAAAAGTAACTTTATGTCCACCTATATCGTTGAAATATATTAAATTTTAAGGCTTTAACAAAAAAAATTATATAAAATATTAATACACATATTCTGCGAACATGAGTTTGCTTAAACATAAGTACAATACCTGAAGTTTAAGGTTTCATTATAAAAATACGGCTTTTCAAACGAATTTTATTTAAAGTAAAATTTTAAAACACTGCGAAATATGCAACTCGCGCTCGACACAGCGAAACAGTGAATAAAAAGAGTGCTGAGACGATACCGTTAAACATAGAACAGAAGTTTTTTCAGCCAGTGATGCACAATTTTATCTACCTTCCCATGATACCAAATACTACTGAGAAATCTTGATTTCACTTTTTGAATTAATCCACGAAATCCGAGTCAAATACCCCAGTGTGCGATGAATGCAGCTCAGGCGCCACAGGCAATAATGGCAATTTAACCTGGCCCTTGAGACAGCACAATCCAGGCGTTTCTCCAGCGAACTTCAATGCCCCGCAATGGTTGCACACAACCTCCAGTTGGCCAATTCGAACGAAAGGATGCGAGCTGTAGTCAATTGTGCAATCGTATTGAAACGCTACTCGATTCAAATCAACATTTGAAGCATTTCTTCTTGCACGTCGAAGATTATCAAGTTGTTCATCTGTGCGATAAGCTCGACGATTTCTCACTGTCAACTGACCCATTTGACGTACTGTATCTCTTTGCTGTTGTCTTTGTGAAGCACGAGGTCGGGTCAAACTAACGCGGCATGCTTCTCGTGCAATTTCTCGTTCATCTTCAGTGGATTGATTCACAATATTCCGAAGTCTAATTGCTGTACGGGTTCGTTGTGAAAGATTAGATACTCTGGCTCGCGGCATTATAAATAGCACTTAAAAATTAATCACACTATTCAAAATGAATTAATGAAGCAATTTACGATGCGCGCACAATGACAACTTATACATATAGCCTTTCACAACCCAGTTGAAAAAAAAGCTCTCCTGTATGCCTGCCGCAGGCTTGCCTTGGAAGGTCAGCAGGCATCCTCGCTTCCATACCCGCTTGTATCTTTTTTCTATAGGCATGTCCTAGGACGGCATGCCTGCCAAATGAACTGCCGTAGCAGCAATGCTGCATGCATCTCATGGAATTGATGCGGCAGGTCAGGTATGAAAAAAATAAAGAAATCCTTTTTCTATTCGATTCTCTGATAATTGCCAATTCATCGCGAGAAGTGGCGCCGCCGCAAAGAAACAATTTGAAAACAAATTCTCTTTATATTACTATGTACCTCTTATTAGATTTTATGTGCCTTGAATGAGAATTGAACCCAGGCCTCCCGTATGAGCAACCAAGCGCTTATTCACTGATTCAACGTGATGCGTAGGCTTTGATTACTTAAAATTAACCAGAATGAGGAAATTTTTAAAATTTCTAAAAATATACTTTTGAAATTTACAACAAAATTTTAACCTGCCACATCCCTTCCATCGGCATGCCTTCCTTGTTTTTAACTGGGAATTTACACTTGATCACATTGAAACTCTTTGAAATCACTTTTGCTGACGAATTTAAAGAATTATTTGAGTTTCAATTGACTTATAATTTCAAAGCTACTTGATATTTAAAATTTGCTTTGTATGAGAAAATTGATTTGTATGGGCGGTGTCAATCCCTCTTGTCCAATCCGATTTTTTAATAGCTATTCTGCTATTCGGGGTGGAGACAAATCCAACAAATCAAATATTATAAAAATCGGCCCAGCCGTTCTTGACTTATAAGCGTTCGAACATAAACATAAACTTTCTTTTATTATAAGCTTTATATTAACTTCAAATCAGGTATGTATGTCGTCAAATCTAGTAATCAATTTTTCACCCACTTCCCGACTACTTAGAGATCTGAAACTTTGCATACATGCCTAATCTAGAGCCCAATACATGAATCAATAAATTTTATGGGCGTAGGATAAGGGGCGTGGCACTTTTTTATAAACACCAGATTTGTGTATAACTTTAGAACTACACATCACACATCAATGAAACTCGGTAGGAACTTACTACATATCAATATCCTTCTACTGAGAAAATAAGGGGGCACTGGATAAGGGGGCGTGGCACCCCCATACAAACAAAATTTTTGATCTCGATTAGCTTTGGAACTAAAGGTCGTGCAGCATTGAAATTTCGTATGCAGTCGCCTCTTGGATGTGTCGTCCCACTGGTAAAATTTTATGGGCGTAGGACAAGGGGCGTGGCACTTTTTTATCAACTCCAGATTTGTGTATAACTTTAGAACTACACATCACACATCAATGAAACTCGGTAGGAACTTACTACATATCCATATCCTTCTACTGAGAAAATAAGGCGTGCACTGGATAAGGGGGCGTGGCACCGCCCATACAAACCAAATTTTTGATCTCGATTAGCTTTGGAACTAAAGGTCGTGCAGCATTGAAATTTCGTATGCAGTCGCCTCTTGGATGTGTCGTCCCACTGGTAAAATTTTATGGGCGTAGGACAAGGGGCGTGGCACTTTTCAAGCAACTACACACTTGGGCTTCAGTTTATAATTATAGGTACACCACACATGAATGAAAAACGATAGGAACTTACTTGCCGCGCCCTGCTGGCAAAATAGCAACAACTCACCGCGTCACAAATATGCCACGAATATTAGGGTCGATCACTGCCGTATTATTTGTTAAATTGAGGATATGACATATGACGATAGGAAACACTGTGAATACCCTAAATATTGTGTACTGCTCTGCAAGTTTAAAATTCTTTTTGCGAAAAATTTCAGAGCTCTAAAATTGAATTTATGGAAGACTAAAAAGTAGAAAATAAAATTATATAAAAAAAAACTTTTTAAAAATAAGCTTTAATGTACTAAAAAGTAGAAAATAAGTTGTTTCCAAGTCACCTGTATCTTACTATTAATAAAAGCTTGTGCGCTCAATATCCATATTCAAAATATCTTTCATTACTAGAATCTATTTGCAAAAAATTATTTAAATAAAATATTGTGGTAACTGTTTGACAAATATTGAACACATGAGCGCCCCAAGCTTTTATGGATAGTAAGATACAGGTGACTTAAAAACAACTTATTTTCTACTTTTTAGTACATTAAAGCTTATTTTTAAAAAGTTTTTTTTTATATAATTTTATTATATATATAGGAGATACATATATAAAAACGTCTGTGCGTATGTATGTTGCAGCATCACGGCTGAACCACAAGCGATCGACCTTATACTCACAACATATGTTCGTGTGGTGCTCTGAATGGTTTTTGTTCATGTTAGACCTTCCTAAGTGTTGCCACGGTGGCGTTTTTTCGAAAATTCTTAATTATGGACCGATCTGGCTCAAATTCACACCATATAATACTAAAGTTGACAGAAAGTGGTCGACAATATTTTAACCCGATAGCTGTTGTCGGGGTAGAAATATTCACGAAAGCATATTCTTCCTGAAATACATTGAAACACATATCAAAACAAATCTTGGAATAAAATAATTATTTTAGGCAGAACAACGTTTGCCGGGACAGCTAGTATTTTATATTAATTTTTCGTGTACTCTACTTGCAGTTCCTTTGGAAATCGATATGCTAACACGGGAACACTTTAATCGTTGGTACGGACTAGGACCATATTTCCTATCGCTGCTGTCATTCGAGATACCATTCCAGGTGAGTAAACTACTACCTCAGTTTCAACTCATTTTCCACTTTTCTGTACTCTGTGCCGAGTTTTTTACATATTTAGAATACAAGCTTATAAACAAGTAAAATTTTGCACGGCACTGCACAGTCATCCCGCATCAGCGACCAAGCACTTGTTCACTGAGCCTCAGCGGCGCCCTTGGTATAACCAAAGAAAATAGAACTGATCAGAATCACTTTCTGTCTTGATTTCCAGTTCTGTCTATCTGGCCATCTGTGGTCGCAGGAGAGAAAGGAGGAGTTGTCCGATTTAACCAAATTCGGGACACTATGACAGTGAACCTTTACTTAGTTTAAGCTTCGAAATTAGCCAAATTGTTCGAAGAATACAACCACAATAGGCCTATAAGTCCCATTACCTCGAATTTTTTTCCATAGAATGGCTATAATTTGTCTAATTATTTATTGAAAAGAATAATACATACTTGGTATTCAAATATACCTATTATATAGGCGACAAAATAAAAATATAATCAGAAAACCCATAAACCCAGGCCAACAATATTTAGTGCTATATTTCTAATAGAACTATTTGTCAACTCAGGATCTTTACATACTCAGGATTTTTACATATTTTCCCAAAAATAGACATGGTCCGCCTTCTCCAAGATATACTCCGCATAAATGAGGTCAATCCGGGTACTTTTAGTAGGGTATTAGGGGTGAAACCCTAAACTTTCACATCCTTAGGGAAGTACAAGACATCCGGTTTCGACAAAAAAAGCTCTAGGCATAAAATCGTATTTCGTGGGAGAAATTTCCATATTTCAAAATCGATTACGAATATATTTCCTTGTAAAATATTAGATCCATTTTACTAAAAAACCCACGAACTTCGATGGCTATTTTCTATATAGTATAGTACATCAATTTTATATATACAGTTTAGAAGTCGTTTTCATCTTTGCCTGCGATTATACGTTCATCTAGTCCTCTTTTTAACCAGGAATCCTTTTCATATTACAGAGCATTTGTGCAGTGCTTTATATGGCTATTAGCGTGTATCTCACCGGCAACAACCACAATGAAAACTTTCGCATTTACTACTTTATTATCCTGGGCATATTGGCCACGCTAAGTGCGCAGGCGTGGGGCTTCTTTGTTGGCGCGACATTGCCCACGAAGGTAAGTGCTTTCTGCCTCCATTTTTCCTAAAAACCGCATTGGTACACGAATGAGATAATTACATTTGTACGCTTTTAGCTGGCCGTCTTCATCGGACCCATACTGGCGGTACTCTTCTCCGTCTTTGGCTTTTGTACGCGCTACATTGACATAACGCCGATGCTGCGTTGGATGTGGCATATCAGTTACTTCCGTGCCGCCTTCCATGGCGCGCTAAATGCAATTTACGGTCTGGAGCGCTCCTTTCTGCCTTGCCCCGACAGCACCATGTACTGCCACTTCCGCAGTCCGAAGGTCTTCCTCAGCTACATGATGATCACCGACGTCCACATGGTCGATTGCGTGACGCTGATGGCGATTGTGATCGGCGTGATGCATGTGCTGACAGTGATCACGCTGTGGCACAAGCTGAACAAACGCTGAATCGCCGAAGCGAAGTCTGAAAGAGAAAAATACAAATAACAAATTTAACCAAATATTGTTGAAAGATCCCTTATTATTAGTGAATACAGTATCGAATTTGAATTGTGTAAATATTGGGCTGCTCTATTTCATATACATATATAATTCTATATATATATAATATAATCATATCCGTGTAGGGATAGAAACATATGTTAAGTGCACTTTACAATCGATCCATTCCTACTTTTCTACATTTCATATCCGCTGTTCTAAAATATCGATTTATTATGGAAGTTCAATTTAGTACTTCATAAAAATTAATGCTGACACTAATAAGATTTAATTTTTGTAATTCTCTACGAAAGATGTAGTGAAGTAAGTTGAAAAGCGTTTACCACGACAAAGAAAAATTAATTTTTAACAGAAAACTTTCCCAGTTCTCAAAGTAGTTTCAAAAATCGCGAGCTTCCCAATTGGTTCTTGCCATTTTCACATATGTATGAAAAATATTTTCAGTAAATAAAGTAATTTCAAAACTCAACTATATCATCGCAAAATGTATTGGAACATGTTTATCTACCTAAATATGCATATTTTATACCTTGTATGCATAAATTCACGATTTTATTACTTTCTACCAAAACAATCTCTTTTAAATCTTATTTTCATTTGGATAATATTTGTAATTAATTTATTATTCGACTCTAACTAACTACAAGTTTTTAAGCTAATATTTTCAATTTACCTTTGATTGTGATTGCATTATTTTACTTTTTATTAAATGTTACATGGTGCCCTTTTCATGTTATTATTGTAATTAATTTTCAGCTTTTTCCACAAATATTTTATGATAATTCTCATTTGATGTGTGAGAAAGTATGTAATTTAAATAAAAATGGTAATAAAGAAGGTAAAACACACAAAAAAATTGTTCGCATCACATAAATTTTTAAATTGCTTAAAGAATTTAATCGAATCACGAATCCGAAGTCAGAATATCAAACATGTTTCACGCTACAGGCAAAAATATATGGTGCGTGTTATGAACAGGTCTAAAGTTTTTTAATAACTTTGAAATGAAATGCAATTTTATAATTTATGTTTATTGATTATTTTAACAATTATTTAAAAAAAATTTTATAATTTCAACACGTTGTTGCGGCATTAGATTGTTACGTTACGTTACGCTGGTACGCCTGTTATCGTAAATTGTAAAGCCAAACTAGCTCAATGGAGATGGAGCGTGAGCCAAGAAATTTTTACGATGTCGATATCGACCGGGGGCGCCACGCGATACTTCCCGTACGTAAGAGTACCGCGTCCTCCTGCGCTGGGCTTCCTTTTTCCAATCCACTTTCTCACACTACCTCCTGACGTCCCGAATTAACCCCCAAAGCGCTACAGTGTGTTGTTCACACACACTGTTGGATCGATAACGATAAGAAGTCAATTGGCTTTTACTAGGGGAAGTTAATTAAGCCCGCAAAATCAACTAAAAGTAGTAGGAGGCAAAGAAGCCACATAATTAAAATAAAATTATATAAAAAAAAACTTTTTAAAAATAAGCTTTAATTTATTTAATGTACTAAAAAGTAGAAAATAAATTGTTTCCAAATCACCTGTATCTTACTATTAATTAAAGCTTGGGGCGCTCATGTGTTCAATATTTGTCAAGCAGTTACCACAATATTTTATTTAAATAATTTTTTTGCAAATAGATTCTAGTAATGAAAGATATTTTGAATATGGATATTGAGCGCACAAGCTTTTATTAATAGTAAGATACAGGTGACTTGGAAACAATTTATTTTCTACTTTTTAGTACATTAAATAAATTAAAGCTTATTTTTAAAAAGTTTTTTTTTATATAATTTTATTTTCTACTTTTTAGTCTTCCATAAATTTAATTTTAGAGCTCTGAAATTTTTCGCAAAAAGAATTTAAAACTTGCAGAGCAGTACACAATATTTAGGGTATTCACAGTGTTTCCTATCGTCATATGTCATATCCTCAATTTAACAAATAATACGGCTGTGATCGACCCTAATATTCGTGGCATAATTGTGGAGCGATGAGTTGTTGTTGTTTTGCTTGCAAGGCGCGGCGAGTAAGTTCCTATCGTTTTTCATTGATGTGTGGTGTACCTATAATTATAAACTGAAGCCCAAGTGTGTAGTTGCTTGAAAAGTGCCACGCCCCTTATCCTACGCCCATAAAATTTTACCAGTGGGACGACACATCCAAGAGGCGACTGCATACGAAATTTCAATGCTGCACGAGCTTTAGTTCCAAAGCTAATCGAGATCAAAAATTTGGTTTGTATGGTGGGTCCCACGCCCCTTATCCTACGCCCATAAAATTTTACCAGTGGGACGACACATCCAAGAGGCGACTACATACGAAATTTCAATGCTGCACGACCTTTAGTTCCAAAGCTAATCGAGATCAAAAATTTGGTTTGTATGGGGTGCCACGCCCCCTTATCCAGTGCCCCTTATTTTCTCAGTAGAAGGATATGGATATGTAGTAAGTTCCTACCGAGTTTCATTGATGTGTGATGTGTAGTTCTAAAGATATACACAAATCTGGAGTTGATAACAAAAAGTGCCACGCCCCTTATCCTATGCCCATAAAATTTTACCAGTGGGACGACACATCCAAGAGGCGACTGCATACGAAATTTCAATGCTGTACGAGCTTTAGTTCCAAAGCTAATCGAGATCAAAAATTTTGTTTGTATGGGGGTGCCACGCCCCCTTATCCTACGCCCATAAAATTTTACCAGTGGGACGACACATCCAAGAGGCGACTGCATACGAAATTTCAATGCTGCACGACCTTTAGTTCCAAAGCTAATCGAGATCAAAAAGTTTGTGTGTATGGGGTGCCACGCCCCCTCAAACAGCGCCCCCCTTATTTTCTCAGTAGAAGGATATGGATATGTAGTAAGTTCCTACCGAGTTTCATTGATGTGTGATGTGTAGTTCTAAAGGTATACACAAATCTGGAGTTGATAACAAAAAGTGCTACGCCCCTTATCCTATGCCCATAAAATTTTACCAGTGGGACGACACATCCAAGAGGCGACTGCATACGAAATTTCAATGCTGTACGAGCTTTAGTTCCAAAGCTAATCGAGATCAAAAATTTTGTTTGTATGGGGGTGCCACGCCCCCTTATCCTACGCCCATAAAATTTTACCAGTGGGACGACACATCCAAGAGGCGACTGCATACGAAATTTCAATGCTGCACGACCTTTAGTTCCAAAGCTAATCGAGATCAAAAAGTTTGTGTGTATGGGGTGCCACGCCCCCTTATCCAGTGCCCCTTATTTTCTCAGTAGAAGGATATGGATATGTAGTAAGTTCCTACCGAGTTTCATTGATGTGTGATGTGTAGTTCTAAAGGTATACACAAATCTGGAGTTGATAAAAAGTGCCACGCCCCTTATCCTACGCCCATAAAATTTTACCAGTGGGACGACACATCCAAGAGGCGACTGCATACGAAATTTCAATGCTGCACGAGCTTTAGTTCCAAAGCTAATCGAGATCAAAAATTTTGTTTGTATGGGGGTGCCACGCCCCTGTCCTACGCCCATAAAATTTTACCAGTGGGACGAAGCATCCAAGAGGCGACTGCATACGAAATTTCAATGCTGCACGACCTTTAGTTCCAAAGCTAATCGAGATCAAAAATTTTGTTTGTATGGGGTGCCACGCCCCCTTATCCAGTGCCCCTTATTTTCTCAGTAGAAGGATATGGATATGTAGTAAGTTCCTACCGAGTTTCATTGATGTGTGATGTGTAGTTCTAAAAATATACACAAATCTGGAGTTGATAAAAAAGTGCCAGCCCCTTATCCTACGCCCATAAAATTTTACCAGTGGGACGACACATCCAAGAGGCGACTGCATACGAAATTTCAATGCTGCACGAGCTTTAGTTCCAAAGCTAATCGAGATCAAAAATTTTGTTTGTATGGGGGTGCCACTCCCCCTGTCCTACGCCCATACAATTTTACCAGTGGGACGAAGCATCCAAGAGGCGACTGCATACGAAATTTCAATGCTGCACGACCTTTAGTTCCAAAGCTAATCGAGATCAAAAAGTTTGTTTGTATGGGGTGCCACGCCCCCTTATCCAGTGCCCCTTATTTTCTCAGTAGAAGGATATGGATATGTAGTAAGTTCCTACCGAGTTTCATTGATGTGTGATGTGTAGTTCTAAAGGTATACACAAATCTGGAGTTGATAAAAAAGTGCCACGCCCCTTATCCTACGCCCATAAAATTTTACCAGGGGGACGACACATCCAAGAGGCGACTGCATACGAAATTTCAATGCTGCACGAGCTTTAGTTCCAAAGCTAATCGAGATCAAAAATTTTGTTTGTATGGGGGTGCCACGCCCCCTGTCCTACGCCCATAAAATTTTACCAGTGGGACGAAGCATCCAAGAGGCGACTGCATACGAAATTTCAATGCTGCACGACCTTTAGTTCCAAAGCTAATCGAGATCAAAAAGTTTGTGTGTATGGGGTGCCACGCCCCCTTATCCAGTGCCCCTTATTTTCTCAGTAGAAGGATATGGATATGTAGTAAGTTCCTACCGAGTTTCATTGATGTGTGATGTGTAGTTCTAAAGGTATACACAAATCTGGAGTTGATAAAAAAGTGCCACGCCCCTTATCCTACGCCCATAAAATTTTACCAGTGGGACGACACATCCAAGAGGCGACTGCATACGAAATTTCAATGCTGCACGAGCTTTAGTTCCAAAGCTAATCGAGATCAAAAATTTTGTTTGTATGGGGGTGCCACTCCCCCTGTCCTACGCCCATAAAATTTTACCAGTGGGACGAAGCATCCAAGAGGCGACTGCATACGAAATTTCAATGCTGCACGACCTTTAGTTCCAAAGCTAATCGAGATCAAAAATTTTGTTTGTATGGGGTGCCACGCCCCCTTATCCAGTGCCCCTTATTTTCTCAGTAGAAGGATATGGATATGTAGTAAGTTCCTACCGAGTTTCATTGATGTGTGATGTGTAGTTCTAAAAATATACACAAATCTGGAGTTGATAAAAAAGTGCCAGCCCCTTATCCTACGCCCATAAAATTTTACCAGTGGGACGACACATCCAAGAGGCGACTGCATACGAAATTTCAATGCTGCACGACCTTTAGTTCCAAAGCTAATCGAGATCAAAAATTTTGTTTGTATGGGGTGCCACGCCCCCTTATCCAGTGCCCCTTATTTTCTCAGTAGAAGGATATGGATATGTAGTAAGTTCCTACCGAGTTTCATTGATGTGTGATGTGTAGTTCTAAAGTTATACACAAATCTGGAGTTGATAAAAAAAGTGCCACGCCCCTTATCCTACGCCCATAAAATTTATTGATTCATGTATTGGGCTTGTGTTTAGGCATGTATGCAGTTTCAGATCTCTAAGTAGTCGGGAAGTTGGTGAAAAATTGATTACTAGATTTGACGACCCACATACCGCTGACATACCGGATGTGAACCTAATATAAAGCTTATAAAAAGAACAACTCGCCGCGGCTCCGAATCCCCCTCCAACCGAGCACCGCTGGCCACCGCCCCGGCGAGGGGGCACGATCTGCCTGGGAAAATGGCAATGGAAAATCGTCTGGCGGCCGGGGTTGGTTATTACGTATCCACGTCCATAGAAAATCACCACAATCCGCACAAAGAGGGGTCAATGCCATAAAAAACCCCTGGAGCAAAGTTATAGCGTAGGTTACCAGAATACCTGGCTACACATTAACAAGAATTCACTTACATCTATCTATTCCCGTTCATTCGTCCCTGCTTTGACTTCGAAAATCTTCTTTCTCACAGTCAATGTTGCCAGATTTTTTTTCCAAAAAACTGTAAATTCCTTAAAGAAAAACTGTGTTTTCAACCAAAAAACTGTAACCTTCAAAACCGAAAAGATTTTTGTGAAAATACGGTTTTATTAATTTTATTAAACAAAAATTACACTAAACAAATTATTTTAAATAAAATAACAAGCTTAAATACGAAAGTACTACGATTTAAATCACATTTTCATTTTGTTTTAAAGACATTTTAATTTATTCTTTCAAATCTGAAATTAAAAAAAACTGTAATTTGTACTAGGAGGTAAATTTAAAAACTGTGAGCTTGTCTAAAAAACTGTAATTTACAGTTAAAACTGTGAATATGGCAACATTGTCTTCTTCACTGTTTTGTGAAATTGCGACAGGAATTTCAATGCGCTCGCAACCAAACTACAAAGGCTCCATCCACAAAATCCAACTAAGCAACCGTCGGATTCGTCAGTATCGCTGCTGATGTCGAGCAGAACAGACCGTAGTGCGTAGGGACACGAATATCGAAAAATAAAGTATCGATTCCTACTCATTTCGGCATCGACTGAAAAGTATCGATGTACTCAAAATATCGGTGGTAAAGTATCGATATTCAAAATATCGAAATTTACTACTCATAGTAAATAAAATTAGTTATTTCAGAACCCAGTTGAAAAAAAAGCTATCCAGTATGCATGTTGGAGGCATGCCTAGGAAGGTCAGCAGGCCTGCTCGCCTCCATACCCGCTTGTATCTTTTTTCTATAGGCATGTCCTAGGACGGCATGCCTGCCAAATGAACTGCCGTAGCAGCAATGCTGCATGCATCTCATGGAAGTGATGTGGCAGGTCAGGTATGAAAAAATAATTAAAAAATAAAGAAATTCTTTTTTCTATTCTAGTTTCGGAGAATTGCAAGAAGTCGCGCCGCGCAAATAAATACTACATAATTTGAAAACGAATACTCTTTATATTAGATTTTATATACCTCTATTAGATTTTATGTGCCTTGACTGAGAATTGAACCCGGGCCTCCCGTATAAGCAACCAAGTGGCTCATTCACTGATCCAACGTGACGCGTAGGCTTTGATTGCTTAAAATTAACCAGAATGAGAAAATTTTTAAAATTTCTAAAAATAAACTTTTGAAATTGACAACAAAATTATAACCTGCCACATCCCTTCCATCGGCATGCCTTCCTTGTTTTTCAACTGGGAATTTTGTCAAAAAACATTAACAAAGAAAAAAGAAATGTTGCACAACAGTCCTTTATATTATTTCAATCAGCCTTAAAAGAAAAAACTATTTTAATAAATTATCTACTTATTGAGATCAATCAATTTAAAGCAAAGGGAACTTTTAAGTATTCCATTCTGCATCCTCTAAACCGCTTAAGAATAGAATTTTATTTAATTTTTTGTCGGCGAGTCGATTACGCATATGTATTACTTATAGTAGCTCCGGTTTGGAAAAAGTTTTTCGGATGTAACCGATGTTGAGGGTATGTGTAAGTATTCCCGCGATACTTTATACAAAAATGGATACATGTTTTTCAACTTTTCCCAACTTATTAATTTTCAAGTAAAAATTGTTTTAAAACATTTAAAATTCACCTTCTAGCAAATATTGCTTTAATAAATTTCGCGCGTTCTTCTGCGCCATTTGGCGTAATTTAATGATGAAAACTTGGTTTCGATATTGGATGAGAGGGATCGATACCTTTAAATATCGAGTACTTCAAAAGTACTTGAAAAATACTCATATCGAAACCAATAATATCGATACTGAGTAATATCGATACTATTTTCGTGTCCCTAACCGTCGGATTCGTCAGTATCGCTGCTGATGTCGAGCAGAACAGACCGTAGTGCGGATGTTCTGCTTGTTCTCATTTATGTTCCACCACGTGGAAAAACTGGTTTTGGGAAATTGCATTGGTGTATGTGCGCTTCGAACGCAGCCGTGAATGAGCATTTCTTGATGTATTGCCGTCTTGTCGAATTTTCGTTTTGCCGACTGCAAACTGGCAAATGGCAATTTCCTATTAGGCAAATAATATGTTTGCTTGCCTTTAAATTTTATCAAATTAAGCGCAGTGCATTTTTCAAAAATTTTGCTGTATTTACAAAATTTTCATTTATTTTATTTGCATTGATATCTTAATATATAAAAACGTTTGTGCGTATGTATGTCGCAGCATCACGGCTGAACCACAGAAGCGATCGACCTTATACTCACAACATACATATATGTTCGTGTGGTGCTCTGAATGGTTTGTTTTCATGTTAGACCTTCCTAAGTGTTGCCACGGTGGCATTTTTTCGAAAATTCTTATTTATGGACCGATTTGGCTCAGATTCACACTATATAATAGTTGACAGAAAGTCGTTGACAAAATTTGAAGCCGATAGCTGTTGTTGAAGTGGAAATATTCACGAAAACGTATTCTTCTCGTACATAATTTTCATTTTCATATCTTAATATATAAAAACGTTTGTGCGTATGTATGTCGCAGCATCACGGCTGAACCACAGAAGCGATCGACCTTATACTCACAACATATGTTCGTGTGGTGCTCTGAATGGTTTCTTTTCATGTTATACCTTCCTAAGTGTTGCCACGGTGGCGTTATTTAGAAAATTCAGATTCATACCATATAATGCTAAGGTTGACAGAAAGTGGTCGACAAAATTTGAGCCCGATAGCTGTTGTCGAAGTGGAAATATTCACGAAAACGTATTCTTCCTGTACATAATTTTCATTTTCATATCTATATATATAAAAATCAAATTATGTATGTATGTATGTTCGGAGTTGCGTCCTAAACCACTTGATCGATCATACCCAAATTTGGCACATAGTCTATAGATGTTCCAAGGATGGTCATAGGCTATAAAAAATTTCTATACATCAAGAGGGCGTGGCACCTCCCATACAACTTAAATAATTGATTTGGCATATCTTTAAAACTACAAGGTGTACAACATTAAAACTTTGTATTATGTTAGTGTTTAGTTATATCTTCCTGCTGGAAAAAATGTAGGGGCGTGGGACAAGGGGGCTTGGCACCCCTCATATAACTTAATTCTATGATATGTCATATCTTTGAAAGTACAAGTCACGCAGCATTGAAATTCCGTACGCAGGCACCTCTTGGATGAGTCCTCCCACTGGTAAAATTATATGGGCGTAGGTCAAAGGAGGTGGCACTTCAATCAAATCCTATACGGGTAGAACTTTAGAAATATGCTTCATACATCAATGAAACTCGGTAGAAACATATTACATATCCGTATCATTGAACTGAGAAAATGGGACGGGCATTGGACAAGGGGCGTAGCACCACCCATACAAACGAAACCATTGATATCGAATTGCTTTGGAACTAAAAGTCGCGCGGTATTGAAATTCCATATGGAAGCTCCTCTTGGATGAGTCGTCCCACTGATACAATTTTATGGGCGTAGGACAGGGGCGTGGCACTTTTCAATCAACTCCACATTTGGGTATTACTTTAGAACTACACATCAGACATCAATGAAACTCCGTATTCTTCAACTGGGAAAATGGAATGGGCATTGGACACGAGGCGTGGCACCACTCATACAACTTAAATCTTTGATTTGGTATGTCTTTAGAAATACAAGTCATACAACATTAAAATTTGTATTCTGTTATTATTTAGTCATACATAGTCCGCTTTTACACGATGCGACTCGGCCCCGGAGACACGGAAGAATGTAGGAAAGAGGGGTGAAACGACAGGGGAACGCGCAAAATCGCTCGGGCAGCGATTGTGCTGCGATTTTCTGATTTTCTGACGTTCCTCTTTATTCGTTTTCGCGCTTCGCGCTGTCGACTGTAAATTAAAACTTGAAATCGAGTGAATACGTATTGCAAATAAACTGAAAAATTTACAGAACTTTACGCATAAAAGTAAATATAAAGAAGAAAATGAGCAAAGAGTGGAATAAGTGCTTTAAATGTTTACAAATTACAGAAATAAAACCAGCTGCAGACTCTAGTGTCAAAATGCTCGACACCAGCGAGTCGCATCGTGTAAAAGCTATGCGCGATTTCAAAGCGGAATGCGAAAAAATCGCCGGGGCCGAGTCGCATCGTGTAAAAGCGGACATACATACATGAAAACATTTTTACATAATTTTTAGTTTTATATTTATAGATTTAGGGGCATGAGACAAGGTGGCGTGGCACACCTTAAATGTATGTACCGTAAAAAAGTGGTGGTCCATGAGGAGTAAAGGGGGGGTCGTGACTTTAATTTTGGCCTTCCATCAAAGGAGTAATCTACATACACAGATAGTTCTGTAAGGACCTACATTCATGACTTCCCCTACAAATATATAGACATCACAAGCATCAGCAAGAAGAAGACCTGCTGTTCAACAGAAACCAAGAAAAAGACAGACTGGCAAACACTGCTATTAAATTAAATACAACATCCAATCAGAGCATCATTCACATTACGTATTTTTATAAAAGCGCGGGGTGGAACCCGCGGGTAACAGCTAGTATTTAATAAAACACTTTTCCAAATATTGCAGATAGTTTTCGTCAAATATTTTTTCAGATCACATTTTTTTTAAGATCACATTAAACATATACTAACTAATCACATTTATAAAATTATTTCCCTTTCAACTCCTATTTCTGCCCCTTTATTGCCGCTGCCTTTAAGGAGCACACACGACGGCAGCATTTTTTGACCTGTCCGTTCGTTTGTTTACATTTTTTTATACAAACTTGCCTGAGATGCTGTTTTAATTTGTGTGCGTGTTACCTTCGAATTTTTTTGCCTTTTTGAACACATTCTACCTAATAAGTATTTTTTTATGTCGCGCCGACTGCGGACGGCTAGACTTGCAGGTATTTTGCTTATATGCAAATGCGTACGAGATATCTGCAGAGTTTCGATTATAATCAATTTATTTATTTATATATAGTTCTGTACATACAAATCTTCAAATAAAAAGATCATAAAAATGTATGCATATCAAAATAAATTAGTTTATATTTTATTATTATAAAATTATAAATAGTTTTTTGTTGACGAATTAGGAGACAAAACAGCAAACTTTTAGGAAAAATATATAAACTAAAATTATTATTTCTTGAACTTCAACTTTATAAAAAGCATTATTTAAATCTGAAAAGGAAGGTAGGTCTAAGAGAACATAATCTTTGAATAAAATTAATATAGATCTAAAATATATAATAGAACTTCTTATTCTAGAATTAAATATATAAAAAGGTTTTTGGCTTGATAATTAAGTCTAATTAAGCTCCTACGTTTGCAGCTTCTTGAGTTTCTTGTCTTGTTTCCGCTTCCTGTTGGAAATTATCCTAATTGCGTCTTCGGAAAAAATGTTCTGCGCAAGCCATTTTGCATTTTTAAACAATAGAACCGTTATCATAAAGTCCAGCAGCTGCTCACGATGGGGTTTGCAAGGACTTTCTGCGAACCATTCTTCAAATTGCTGCCCCGTTTTTTCCACAATCTTCGCATAAATCAGTCGTTTTATATCTTTTTGGTTCGGGTTTTTGTTGAATGCTCTTTGAAACCAGATGAGGTGCTGTCGGCATACTTTAAAAACTTCGTTGCTGGGGTTCACTAGCCGTAAATCCTCGTCGCATTTGAAATTTTTGGATCTTATTAATGCCTCTGAGATATTATCCAGGGCAATAAAAGGTTTGGTCATCTTTTCTATGCATACCTCGCATTTTATACGCCTCAGTATTTTCGTGAAAATTGCATAGCCAGTAAAGTATCTTTGTACTGGCAATTCTCCTGGTTATTGTTCGTTGCTTGAAGCGGTTTCAGACTCATCCTCCGATAATTCTATACCAGTCCTTTCTTCATTAGTTTCTCTCTCTCTGGTTTCGACCTCCTGGTAGTCAATATCACAGTTCCAATCCAGTATTTCGTCGTCGTCATCTTCGCAATTGCTCGTTGGGCTGAGATATTTGAATCGTAGAATTTTCATTGAAATCAGCCTCGCAACTATATATTGCATCTCATGATGGGAAGGATGCGTATTTGCCCCTAATGCTGACCTTATTTTAAAAAAGAAATTTTCCAATGCGTCCTGGTTTAACTTTCCTAGTAAAACAAAGTTGATTTCGTCATTATGGGCAAACAAATCGTCGCAGAGATTCATCATCGCCTTTATGGTCCAGCAGAATCCATCAATGCAGTATACCTTTTTAGCATTGGGGAGAACCAAAGACTTAAAATATTCTATGTATTCATTCAACCTTTCTCTTTTTTCCGTTGTGGTCCGATACATGGGTTTTTTCGTGGATTTCTGTCATTGCACGTTTTACAATTTAGCTTTTGCGTGGGTCGGGCGCATTCATTTACGTACTCTTCCTCTCCTAGTAGATTTTCTTTGATCGCCATATCAATCCCTGCAGATACGACTCAATACTTGTGTCGCCAGAGACACGGACATCTTTTCAAAATTTGAAGGATCTACGTGCGAGTCTGTTAGTTTGGGGCATATTTTAAAATTTGGATTCGCTTTATCGACGGTGTAAAGCTTGCGAATTACTTCAAAGCTTGCGATTCCGTCCGGTGTTTTTATGTCATTTTTTACCAACGTATTTCTAATGGATTTCATTAAATGGCAATAATCATAAAAGCAATGCACCTCATTTCCATTGTATTGGAAATAAGGGTTTTCCTCATTTGCGCCAAGTAGGCTGAACAACTGCCGGTTGCTCGCTGCTTGGTCGCTGATTATTGCCTTAATATCCAAGTTTAAATCCGCCGATATCTTTAAATTCTCCATGACGATCTTGACCATTTCCTCTGCTTTGCATCCGTCCTTTGTTAAGTAATAACTAAGTATACATTTCCAGTTCCCTACCATGCTCTTTACCATGAGGAACAAGCATTTACCTGCTACTTTCCGTTGACGTTTATCTTCTCCCAAATCCACAAAACCGTCAATGACATCTGTAGCTTTGTTGTATGCCAGCTCCTTACGAATTGATATTTCATCAAATACCAATAAGCATTTCCTTAATTGGAGAGGAAGCTGTGCAATCATCGACTTTAAGTTTTCCATCACCTTTTTGTCGATTCCGGGCCGAGCCAATCGTATGGGGCGCCAGCGTAGCAGCGAGCTTTTATGTGGTAGTCGAAATCCTAGCTCGTTCTTCATAACTCCATATGCACGCGTTGAAAGGTAATGGATGTTTTGTGCAAGGATTTTTTCATCGTCTGTGTACCGTTTGTTGGGCGCAGAACAAATCATTGCAGCGAAATCTATAGCGTATTTTGTTGCTTTAGGGTGAGCTGAATATGTGTTCCTTTTTGTTTGCAGGAGCTCCTCTTTTACAGCTTTCAGTTCCTGTTCCAGATCATTTATATTTCGGTCTTTGTGTCTTATTATCGCCTGGTATCTCTTCTCCTTTTCCGCGCAGGCAAGTCCACATTGGTATTCCACTGCGGAATCTTCTACATTTTCGCTCTGCAATGAAGATGGTTCTTCATGCGATTCCGGTTGCCTGTCTCCACAACGTCTTCTCTTCCATGATGCTGAACTCCTGAAACTCTTCTAATGTAAGATCCGTTTCAACGACATGAGGTCGAGCATATGTCCGCTTAACAGGTTGCAGGATCCACTGTGACCCTGTAGAGCTGCATGTTTCGATGTGATCCTGATTTCCAGTCTGTTCATGAGGAATATTTTTATCTGGAAAAGCATCCTTCCGCAGTCTTTTCTTGCCTAAGGTCTGTTCAGAAAAATGCTTCTCGCAAATAAAAATTGTTTTTTTTTTGCATCTTCAGGAGTAAGATGGCAAGCCATTATCCAGTTCTTCCTTTGATGTGGATCCTGCGGAAATGAAAAATGCCTAACAGTACCCCCCGAAAAGCAATTATTTATGCAGCATTTCCTGTAGTGATTTCCTTTTTTTGGGGGATCATCTTCTTCGGTGAACTCATATAGTACGTCCTCCTCACCGTTGGCTATAAGAAAACAAAACTACCAGAAAAGAGCTTTTATTTACAAGAAATAAAAATATAAAAAATAATATTTTTCCACGTTTTGTTTCCATTTCCGAAGCACTTCATCGTTGTCCGGAATCTTAAATAAGGTAATTTCGTGAAACGGGCTCTCTTTGCCCACGCAATTTGGCATTAAACATGTGCCGTATAGACCCGATCTCCGATTTATAGCCATCTTTTTAAATGGTGTAAAATTTTTTTTTTTTAGACAAATCAACCGCTTAGAATAAAAATCGCGTTTGCACGTCAAGAGCAAGAGTGAGAATCAGAACATTCGCGGCCAACGCTGTTTTTTATAACGAATTACTCCCTAATATCTTATTAACGAAAGGGTCAAGTGCAATACCTAATTACGACAAGCGCGGCAAATAATCGTCCTTCTAAGAAAAGGCCGAAAATGTGAGATATTTGTAACAAGGCCAAAAAATATTGGAACGTTCAATGACAGAAATCCACGAAAAAACCCATGTATCGGACCACAACGGAAAAAAGAGAAAGGTTGAATGAATACATAGAATATTTTAAGTCTTTGGTTCTCCCCAATGCTAAAAAGGTATACTGCATTGATGGATTCTGCTGGACCATAAAGGCGATGATGAATCTCTGCGACGATTTGTTTGCCCATAATGACGAAATCAACTTTGTTTTACTAGGAAAGTTAAACCAGGACGCATTGGAAAATTTCTTTTTTAAAATAAGGTCAGCATTAGGGGCAAATACGCATCCTTCCCATCATGAGATGCAATATATAGTTGCGAGGCTGATTTCAATGAAAATTCTACGATTCAAATATCTCAGCCCAACGAGCAATTGCGAAGATGACGACGACGAAATACTGGATTGGAACTGTGATATTGACTACCAGGAGGTCGAAACCAGAGAGAGAGAAACTAATGAAGAAAGGACTGGTATAGAATTATCGGAGGATGAGTCTGAAACCGCTTCAAGCAACGAACAAAAACCAGGAGAATTGCCAGTACAAAGATACTTTACTGGCTATGCAATTTTCACGAAAATACTGAGGCGTATAAAATGCGAGGTATGCATAGAAAAGATGACCAAACCTTTTATTGCCCTGGATAATATCTCAGAGGCATTAATAAGATCCAAAAATTTCAAATGCGACGAGGATTTACGGCTAGTGAACCCCAGCAAGTTTTTAAAGTATGCCGACAGCACCTCATCTGGTTTCAAAGAGCATTCAACAAAAACCCGAACCAAAAAGATATAAAACGACTGATTTATGCGAAGATTGTGGAAAAAACGGGGCAGCAATTTGAAGAATGGTTCGCAGAAAGCCCTTGCAAACCCCATCGTGAGCAGCTGCTGGACTTTATGATAACGGTTCTATTGTTTAAAAATGCAAAATGGCTTGCGCAGAACATGTTTTCCGAAGACGCAATTAGGATAATTTCCAACAGGAAGCGGAAACAAGACAAGAAACTCAAGAAGCTGCAAACGTAGGAGCTTAATTAGACTTAATTATCAAGCCAAAAACCTTTTTATATATTTAATTCTAGAATAAGAAGTTCTATTATATATTTTAGATCTATATTAATTTTATTCAAAGATTATGTTCTCTTAGACCTACCTTCCTTTTCAGATTTAAATAATGCTTTTTATAAAGTTGAAGTTCAAGAAATAATAATTTTAGTTTATATATTTTTCCTAAAAGTTTGCTGTTTTGTCTCCTAATTCGTCAACAAAAAACTATTTATAATTTTATAATAATAAAATATAAACTAATTTATTTTGATATGCATAAATTTTTATGATCTTTTTATTTGAAGATTTGTATGTACAGAACTATATATAAATAAATAAATTGATTATAATCGAAACTCTGCAGATATCTCGTACGCATTTGCATATAAGCAAAATACCTGCAAGTCTAGCCGTCCGCAGTCGGCGCGATATAAAAAAATACTTATCAGGTAGAATGTGTTCAAAAAGGCAAAAAAATTCGCAGGTAACACGCACACAAATTAAAACAGCATCTCAGGCAAGTTTGTATAAAAAAATGTAAACAAACGAACGGACAATTTTATAAATGTGATTAGTTAGTATATGTTTAATGTGATCTTTAAAATAAAATTATATAAAAAAAAACTTTTTAAAAATAAGCTTAAATTTATTTTATGTACTAAAATGTAGAAAATAAATTGTTTCCAAGTCACCTGTATCTTACTATGCATAAAAGCTTGGGGCGCGCATGTGTTCAAAATTTATCAACCAATTGATACAATATTTTTAATTTATTATTTTTGTAAATAGATTGTAGTAATGAAAGGTAAGTGTGAATATAGATTTTGAGCGCCCAAGCTTTTATTAATAGTAAGATACAGATGACTTGGAAACAATTTATTTTCTACATTTTAGTACATAAAATAAATTTAAGCTTATTTTTAAAAAGTTTTTTTTTATATAATTTTATTTTCTACTTTTTAGTCTCCCATAAACACGCGAGTGTTTATGACCTTCTTTTTGTAAATTTTTAAATTTTTCCTATATATGACGCGCCCAGAGCAAAAACGACTTTTATACCTGCACAGCGCATGTGCGCAATGAGGCGAAAATTTACACTCGAAGCGTTTTTGCTCTGTGCGCGTCATATATACATACATATTTGTTAATTTAAATGAGTGTAAAAATTAAAATGAAAAACAAAAAGTTGAAACACTGCGGGGATTCGAACCCACGACACACCGAATGCAAGCGCGGGGCTCTAACCACTGGGCTACGGTATCGGAACAATACTAAGTATGCTTTGCTCCGCCCATGCAAAACCTATTCACCGCGCTCAACTATAAACATGTTGAGAATTCTGCCACACACAATGGCATCAAAACTGCGATACAAACCAATGAAAAAAACTCTTTGCACATAGTAAAATCGCTAAAATCATGGTTTTAAATAATAATTTTAATATTTTTGTTTTAAATTTTCTCGAATGTATTAATAAAAAAGTTTTCGACCACTCAGAAGTCGCTTTACCCAAAGTTACCGAGCGATCATCGAAAAAAAACCCCAATTTAAGTTGTTGAAACAAGCTAGAAATGACGTTCAAAACCTCACGCTACAAGTAAAACGATATATGTACCTCCCATCGCGGGTGCAGAAATACTTCATTTTGCAATGAAAATAAATGAAGACTGACTACAGAAATGATCCTGTCAAGTATAGTCTTAACTCGAACACAACAAAGTAGGGTATAATCACCGTCCAACTATAAAGCAAACGAGAATTACAAACCACATATTTTACTTTGTGATTAATATGCATGCTTTTGTATAAAATCACGTGCTTCTTCTTCTGTCTGCGCTCTGATTGGCTATTGCAATTTCGCTAATAACTTTGTTTAGAGTAAAAATTTTAATAGTTTTATGAATAGTATATAGAATAATAGTATTGTCATCGTGTTTACGCATGTATGCAAAGTTTCAGGTCTCTAAGTAGTCGGGAAGTTGGTGAAAAATTGATTACTAGATTCCACTACATACCTGATGTGAACCTAATATAAAGCTTATAAAAATGTGATCTGAAAAAATATTTGACGAAAACTATCTGCAATATTTGGAAAAGTGTTTTATTAAATATATCAATGCAAATAAAATAAATGAAAATTTTGTAAATACAGCAAAATTTTTTAAAAATGCACTGCGCTTAATTTGATAAAATTTAAAGGCAAGCAAACATATTATTTGCCTAATAGGAAATTGCCATTTGCCAGTTTGCAGTCGGCAAAACGAAAATTCGACAAGACGGCAATGCATCAAGAAATGCTCATTCACGGCTGCGTTCGAAGCGCACATACACCAATGCAATTTCCCAAAACCAGTTTTTCCACGTGGTGGAACATAAATGAGAACAAGCAGAACATCCGCACTACGGTCTGTTCTGCTCGACATCAGCAGCGATACTGACGAATCCGACGGTTAGGGACACGAAAATAGTATCGATATTACTCAGTATCGATATTATTGGTTTCGATATGAGTATTTTTTCAAGTACTTTTGAAGTACTCGATATTTGAAGGTATCGATCTCTCTCATCCAATATCGAAACCAAGTTTTCATCTCTAAATTACGCGAAATGGTGCAGAAGAACGCGCGAAATTTATTAAAGCAATATTTGCCAGAAGGTGAATTTTCAATGTTTTAATACAATTTTTGTTTGAAAATCAACAAATTGGAAAAAGTTGAAAAACATGTATCCATTTTTGTATAAAGTATTGCGGGAATACTTACACATACCTTCAACATCGGTTCAATCCGAAAAACTTTTTCCCAAGCCGGAGCTACTATAAGTAATACATATGCGTAATCGACTCGCTGACAAAAAATAAAATAAAATTCTATTCTTAATCGATTTAGAGGACGCAGAATGGAATACTTAAAAGTTCCTTTTGCTTTAAATTGATTGATCTCAATAAGTAGATATTTTATTTAAATAGAGTTTTTTCTTTTAAGGCTGATTGAAATAATATAAAGGGTCAATATGTTGCTGTGCAACATTTCTTTTTTGTTTGTTATTGCTTTTTGACAAAATTCTGAAACTAATTTAATTTACTATGGGCCAGTTTCACAGTGGATATTTAGGTGCTTATTTTGTAAATCCCAACGCCTCACTTCACCCTGCGTTCACTAATTTGGTATTTTGTAAAACGCATCACCTCACTCGGTGACTGCTCGCGTTGTCTTACGTAGTTTCATATGAAAATCGGTACCGCGTAAAACGCAACGCGGCGCATTCACTCACTTGAACTGTCAAATCGTTCACTTGGGTTTGTGCTCGCGTTCAGTTTTTTAAACGCAAAATTTTTGGTAATTTCGAGTGAAAATTTATTTGTGGTAATCTGCAGAAGCAAATAATAAGTATTGCAGTACTTCTTAAAGACAAATACTAAAGAAAAAAGTACAAAAAAAAGAAAATACTAGCACTGCAGTTGAGGATCGAAATCACAAAAAAAAAAGAAATGCATCGCGGTTGAGGGTTGAACTCGCAACTTCTCGCGTGCTAATCGAACGCTCTAACCACTAGGCTATGGGAGGTATGCAATGGATGCAGCAAATTTTGTGTGTTTTGTATTTGGCTGATAAATTAAGAAAAATACAACTCTTTTTCGTAAGAACTTGACAGCTCAAGTGATGCCGTAAGACAACGAACGCAATTACGCCGTGATTTACAAAATGCCGTTTTTTGATCCCGGCGTTGGATTCGTGTTCGCGTTGCGTTCGATCACGGTGATTTATACGGTAAGGCCGTTAAACTCTGATTGCAGTTTAAATAGGGAATTTCAGTTTCACAGTTGGAAGTTAAATACGATTTAAATAGCCGACTGTGGATATTTAAGTACGGCACAGAGTTGCAATCGAAAACAAATAAACAGCTGATTTCGGATGTGCAAGCAAGCTGCGTCGACAATATTGCAATTTATAAGAGATCAAATTAAACATAAAACTGCATGGTATAGCACATATAAATGATCCCGTAGTATTATAAATAATATAAACTGTGGATTCTTTGCACAATATCCAATAATTCACTTCTTTCGGCCGACGAAAAATTTTTAGCTCGCGCTGCCTCCATAATTGAACAATTGAACATATGTTTTTGGCAAGTTGTGTCAACCTTCAATTGTCAAATATTCGAAGTTGCCATTCATTATTCCGTATTTAAATAAATGCACTGTGAAACTCAAGAAAAGTTAAACTAGATTTAAACTCAATTCGCAAATTAGATTTAAACATCCACTGTGAAACTGGCCCTATGAGTAGCAAATTTCGATATTTTGAATATCGATACTTTTGCACCGATATTTTGAGTACCTCGATACTTTTCAGTCGATGCCGAAATGAGTAGGAATCGATACTTTATTTTTCGATATTCGTGTCCCTACCGACGGTTGCTTAGTTGGATTTTGTGGATGGAGGCTTTGTAGTTTGGTTGCGAGCGCATTGAAATTCCTGTTGCAATTTCACAAAACAGTGAAGAAGAACAAGATTGCATTCTCTCTCTATTATATTCTCTCTGGTATAACGTTAGGAGGGCACGATTACGATTTCTCGGGCCCCTTAATTTGACCATTGGATAATGGTATATGGACGAAAATAAAACGAAAAACAGGAATAACTTTTTTCGATTAGAGCCTTAGTTTCGGAGTTACGACTGAAAAAACCGTCCAGATCGACGAGACTTTTTTGACGAAGAGGAAGTACCACCGCGGCCGCATAACGGAGCAGATGACTGTGACGGTACTCGGGATTTATTGTAAGGAGGACAAGACCGGACTATTTTTCCAGATCGATGGAAAAAGTAAGGCCTCTCTGTGGCCTCTCTTAAAAAAACACATAGATCCCGAAACGACGACGATATGTACTGATTCAGCAAAGCAGTATTGTGGCGTAGAAAAGATGTTCTCCGATCAATGCGTGCATTTGAGCACAAACCATAGCAAAGGCGAGTACGTCGACAAAGAGAACCCACGCAACACAATCAATGATTTGGAGAATCAAAACAAATTGCTGAAAAAAACAATCCTTTGTCATCGATCAGCTAAGTTGCTGCATCATTATATGGCGTTGTTTTTTTATCGCAAGAATATTCTCGAGAAACGTTATGCTGACGGCATTGGTTCGCTGATAATGACGTTTCTCGAGAATATTAAGAAAGTATATCCCGGGTACGTCGACGGCAAACTGAAGGAGGGTTTATTCCTGAAGGCAATTGAGTCTCCTTCGGTGGAATCCGAGGGAATAAGCCACCTTGTACCACCGCCGGAACGTCTGCGTGAAATGACGGTTGACGAGGTGATCGACGACGTATCGGATAGCGACGATGAACAGGATTCAAACAAACAAACAAACACATACACACAGCGGAGAGGGTTTTGAGTCGTACAAATGTGGGAGTGACGCCCCACAGTTCCTAATCTCTGCTATGAGACACACACTCTCCCACACACACAAAACGGCCCTTTTCAGGGCCAAGGAATACCGATGCCGACAACCTCCACGTGGTGTATTCTGGGCAACGAAAATGGTCTGTAGCCAAAATACTGAATTCAACGATGAAGAACGACGAAAATCGCAAAAAAATCGTTTCAAATAAAAAATTGGCGAAAAATCGATTTTTTCGACTTCAAAGCGTCGTAACTCCGAAACTAAGGCTCTAATCGAAAAAAGTTATTCTTGTTTTTCGTTTTATTTTCGTCCATATACCATTATCCAATGGTCAAATTAAGGGGCCCGAGAAATCGTAATCGTGCCACAATTATTCACAGAAGCACTATTATTACAATAATTCTGGAATGGTTTGGGTTTAAATACCCAGTTGAAAAAAGCGCCCCTGTATGTCTGCCGGCAGCATGCCTTGGAAGGTCAGCTGGCATGCTGGCTTCTATACCCGCTTGTATTTTTTTCCTATAGTAATAATCTACAGTTACTCACTACAGTAAGTACACACCCTTTTTGTATTTAAACTTTATGAGAATATTCTTATATTCTGCGTGTAATATAATTTATTTGCGAAAGTAAATTCAACATTAACGGGTCCGATAGATGTCGAAAAGTACGGAGAAAATCAAATATGTACTGAGCTTTATAAGCCCGAGCAATATGGCTGGTACTGTAAGCAGAGAGGAGGTTCCATAATAGTTTGGTGGTATATGGCAGCAAATGGGATGGGAAAGTTGGTTATAATTGAAGAAAAAATGGATCGATTCGCATATTTAAATTTTCTCAATGAAAATCAAAGCAATGCGCCAGAAATCTGGGCATAGAGAGGTCATTTATAGTGTCCGACCGATCATTCGGCATCGGCCGAAATTTAAAGGGTCGGCTTCGGCCAAAATTGGCGAATACTTTGGCCGAACTTTTTCGAGAAATATACACTTATAAGGTTAAGGTCCCGATCGGACATTATAAAGATATAACATTACAACACATCAAATCCATTAACTCAGATATCGGGGACAGACGGGCAAGGAGAATCGCTGCTGTTCAACAGAAAACAACCAAAACCAAGAAAAGGACAGACGGGCAAAGAAAAGCACTGCTATTAAATTAAATACTGCAACAGCCAATCAAAGCATCATACACATTGCATCTTTTTATAGAAACGAGGGGTGGAACCCGCAGGTTATAGCTTGTGACCAATAAAGAACACAAAATTCACACGTATCCAAATATTTCGAAAACAAACGCGAAAAAGCAAAAACACTGGTAGCTTTATCAGTTGTTTCGATAGAGTTAGCAAACTTTGTGAAGAATATTTATATTAGTTATGGGTAAGCTTTTACATTGATTGATGTCCGATGGCTGCTTCATACAAAAAATCGCCGAGAAAAATTCGTCCGACTATTTTGATGTGTTTACAGCATTACTTTATTCATATGCGTAGAGTCGTAGCGTTGCCATGTGTAAATTTAAGTTTCACAAAAATGTTATAAATAACTATGAAGTGTAGGTAGGATTATGGGATATTGTGTTTAGTACCAAAAAATTCAATTTGTAACTTAACGAAATCCTGCTTTTGATAATAATATTGAAAGTTTACGTGGCACCTACCTATCTAAAGGAAAAATAATGTGTCGGATAATCATTTTTTTTTTGCTATTTGCTACTCGCGATTGTGAGTTGAGTACGTCTCATTTAAAAACGGTACGTTTATATCAAACAAAAAGTACGTCTCTATTCTTGACCAGTGCAACCCTGCCAACCAGTGTTGCCAGAGACCTAGCTCGAAAAATCCCATTCACTTATGCAAAACGCCCTCTTTATCCCATTTAAAAAATCAAAAATCCCGGAAAAAATCCCATTCACAAATATTAATTAAAAAACGTGTTTTTCAATAACAATTCATAAATACATATACATATATTTTTTTAAACAAATATAAAGAACAAAAAAATTGTTGCTTAAAGCACAACGCTGAAGATTACACTTGAATTCGGTGCTAATAATAAAATATTTAGTTACAGTAGTAACTCGATTCTTGCAGATACTCGGTACTTCCCCACCTCGATACTTGTGGTACAAAATTTTTTTTTCATTACGTACTCAGTACTTGCGAAGTTAAAAAATTTTGACCTCAATACATTGCAACATTTTTTGTTTTGTCTTTGAATAAAATTCGGGGAACTACCGCAAATGTATCAGTTTCGAGCTCAAAATATTTGGAGAAGTACCCAAACCGTCATATGCTGACGAAATCTCTGTTCTTATTTAACTTTTGCATGGAAGCAGTGCAGTACTGAACAAGCAAGTGTGCACAAAATAAACCAAAATCCTAAATTTCTTTAGTGTCACTTAAAATTTATCATTATACAAGTGTATTGAATTAAAATATAAAATGTAACAAACTTAGATTCTTTACAGTGAAAGTAACCCCTTTTAATTTACAAATATGGGACAAAAATGACTTGGTACTTGCGACAATCTCGAAACTTGCACCGAGCCTGGTTTTCATTACGTGCAAGAATCGAGTTCCTACTATATAAATAAATAAACAAAAGAAGTATAAAAGATAGGTATCGGTTCAAAAATCCCATTTTTAGACTCAAAATCCCGCGCGCCCTTTAAAGGTACAAAAATCCCGAAATATGGGCGAAATCCCTGGTTCTGGCAACACTGCTGCCAACCCGTCAAATTGTATCTGCGCGCAGCTTAGTTCAGTTCGTTCTGAAACTTCGTCGCGTTGTGTATGAGGCGAATTCGTAAGGAATTATCTATATTAAAGAAGAAACGAAAGAATTATAAAATGTTGAAAATAAAATGAACTTTGTTATCATTGAAAATTTGAATAAATGAAGATTAAAGTGTAAAAAATAACATTTTACAATCGAGTGTAAAGAAGAGAGGACAGCACAAGCACGTAATCTCGCAGCAAAAAAAAGAAACACCCGATTTGCAGTTGATCTCGCTAGCAGGAATGATAACAATTTGAATTTAGCTTGCTATTCCAAAGCTTACGATACGCATCAAATTCTAAAGATGCATGCGCACAATAAAAGTAGCAATATAAAAACAACAAAAATTGTGCTATTGCCAAGTGTTTCATTGCACCCCAGAGGCCTACAAAAGTAAATGCAAACAAACAACTATAAAGAGTAATGTAACTGTTCGCAGGGCGAGGGGATCATAAGCGAGCGTGTGTGCATTCAACGCGCAACTGTGTTCAATGTTGCCAAAGAAATTTTCTTTTAATCACCCTAGGCGCTAAAAATAGTAATTTTCGTTCTTAATTATTCATTTCGAAGTTACTTATAAAGAATTTTTTTCTTTCAAATTATAACTAGCTTGTGCTGATTTTCTGAAACGATTTGAAATTCGTAATAAAAATAAATTAAACAATGTAATGTAAGACTGTCAATTTTTATTTTCAATCAGTTTTAAGTTTTGTGGTAGAAATAAACAAGTTTTAAAAGGATTAACTATCATAACTCTAATTTACTACATATTTTAATTTTTGGTTCGGATACTTCTATGGAAACAAATTTGCAGGTCCCGTTAACTTCTGCTATAAAACTATTTTTATATCTTTCTTCAATCCCAACCAATTTTTTTTATTATCCTGAGTTCATAAAGTACAATGGGCTTTGTAGTTTGAAGACTACCCTGATAAGCAGTAAAATTTTTAAGCCACCCCAGTTTTTTATTCATTATATTTTCTTTATTCAGTATTAACTTACTTAGGGCCAGTTTCACAGTGGATATTTAAACTCTGATTGCAGTTTAAAAAGGGAATTTCAGTTTCACAGTTGGAAGTTAAATACGAATTACATAGCCGATTGTGGATATTTAAGTACGGCACAGAGTTGCATAAAACTGCATGGTATAGCACATATAAATGATCCCGTAGTATTACAAATGATATAAACTGTGGATTCTTTGCACAATATCCAACAATTCACTTCTTTCGGCCGACAAAAAATTTTGAGCTCGCGCTGCCTCCATAATTGAACAATTGAACATATGTTTTTGGCAAGTTGTGCCAACCTTCAAATGTCAAATATTCCGTATTTAAATAAATGCACTGTGAAACTCAAGGAAAGTTAAACTAGATTTAAACTCAATTTGCAAATTAGATTTATATAGCCACTGTGAAACCCGCCCTAAATAAACTCTTGTGTCAAGTTTTTTCATGATTTTCGAATTTCAGTTAATTTTGAATGCCTCCGATCGAAAGACCACGTAGAATTTTCAACTTAAGAAGGCGCGCACGTAGCAGGGGTGCCTGGAGAGTAGCCGTAGTAGGTCGTAACCCGGTAACGGGTTGTGCTGACCAACTAAGTAAGTAAGGGCGGGTTTCACAGTGGCTATTTAAATCTAATTTGCGAATTGAGTTTAAATTTAGTTTAACTTTCCTTGAGTTTAACAGTGCATTTATTTAAATACGGAATATTTGACATTTGAAGGTTGGCACAACTTGCCAAAAACATATGTTCAATTGTTCAATTATGGAGGCAGCGCGAGCTCAAAATTTTTTGTCGGCCGAAAGAAGTGAATTGTTGGATATTGTGCAAAGAATCCACAGTTTATATCATTTATAATACTACGGGATCATTTATATGTGCTATACCATGCAGTTTTATGTTTAATTTGATCTCTTATAAATTGCAATATTGTCCACGCAGCTTGCTTGCACATCCGAAATCAGCTGTTTATTTGTTTTCGATTGGAACTCTGTGCCGTACTTAAATATCCACAATCGGCTATTTAAATCGTATTTAACTTTCAACTGTGAAACTGAAATTCCCTGTTTAAACTACAATCAGAGTTTAAATATCCACTGTGAAACTGGCCCTTAATATTAGAGCATTATTGGATGGTGTGATGCTGCTATATAAGCTTTCGTTACATGCTGTGGATGAATAAAAGCACAAGAATTTTATTTCGGGTCGATAAAAATAGAAATTAGTGCAATGCAAGTTGTAAAACGACGAAAGAAAATGCACAGAAAATCCTGTAATCTTTTTTGAGTAATATAGCTGGCCATAGATGTGTATTAATCGAATCATTGCCTGAGGGCTGCTGGCCGTTAAAAATTTGAGTTTTAAAACAAATGGTTAGAAATTGGATACAAAAATATCGGAAAACATGGAACTGAATTCAGCGCAGAGCTAAAGAAGAATTTGAGAGCTGAGCCGAAGCGATAATCAGCGATTGGCCATCGGATTCTAGCGATACTTCGATATTTACTTGGCAAATCGGTTTGTAGTTTGTGCTGAGGACACAACTTGTGTCCCTTTCTTGTTCTTCCTTTAATCCTAGAAAGCTACTCATCGTTTTACAACCAACATTATTTTAAAATTTGTCTACCACTTGTCCGCTCCACCGAAGATTCGGTCTCCCTCTTTTGCGCCGGCCCTCAAGCTTCGCATCAAATCCTTTTTTTTGCTGGGCATTGTCGTTCATTCACTCAATGAGCCTGAGCCAGCGAAGCCGCTGGTTGTTATGGCATGGCGTATATCGTATACAGCTCGTTGTTGCTTTCTAGTACGATAGTCGTTGTCAACGCGAATTGAGCCATAGATCTTGCGAAGAATACTTTTTCTCGAACACCCCAAGACCTACCTCATTGACTTGTGCCGATGTCCTCGCTTTGGCGCCACAGGATGAGCGTCTTGTGCAGTGTATGTTTAATTGGTCGAGTGTATATGATGCATATGTAGGTACATAGGTACGTTCGTAAATGCAACCCAGCGGTTGCACTGCAAAGCAACGCGTTCGTAAAGCAAAATGGCGCAATACTACTGCGTGCAACGCGTTCGTTAATGCAACGGCTTGGCACCGCAGTGACAAATTTCTGCAGTTTTCGCAGTCATTATCCTACTGTTGCCGTTCGCAAAACACGAAATGGAAACGTAGAAAATTTATTATAAATGGATCAAAATTTGTTTGTCATCTTGTATAAAGATGGAATACATCATCTGGATAGGTCACTGCACGAATTTACTGCATTTACGAACGTACCTTATGGCTTCGTCGTATTTAAAATATGATTACCCTTCTAGGGTTAATCGCATTTTACGCCTTATTATATTAAGAATACAAATTAAAAGCCTAGCCTTTCTGCGATGCAGAAGCAAAAGCTGTACATAAAGATATGAATACCTACCTATGTATGTATGTACGAATACATACATACATTTGCATATGCATGCATTGCTGTGGCATTATACGTACTTGTAAACAAAACGTAATAAGGAAAAATTACAAACAAATGAAGAAAACCAAAATTAGGGCAAATATAAAGTGAAATAGAATTAAACAAAGAGGCGTAGGAGGAGGAAAGTGTTTGAAGCTGCCAGACAACAGGCCAAGAATTCTCAAGAAAAAGAGACCGCTGAAAATGCATATTTTATAAGCTTTATATTAGGTTCACATCCGGTATGTATGTCGTCAAATCTAGTAATCAATTTTTCACCCACTTCCCGACTACTTAGAGATCTGAAACTTTGCATACATGCCTAATCTAGAGCCCAATACATGAATCAATAAATTTTATGGGCGTAGGATAAGGGGCGTGGCACTTTTTTATAAACTCCAGATTTGTGTATAACTTAAGAACTACACATCACACATCAATGAAACTAGGTAGGAACTTACTACATATCCCTATCCTTCTACTGAGAAAATAAGGGGAGCACTGGATAAGGGGGCGTGGCACCCCCCATACAAACAAAATTTTTGATCTCGATTAGCTTTGGAACTAAATGTCGTGCAGCATTGAAATTTCGTATGCAGTCGCATCTTGGATGTGTTGTCCCACTGGTAAAATTTTATGGGCGTAGGATGAAAGGGCGTGGCACCCCCCATACAAACAAAATTTTTGATCTCGATTAGCTTTGGAACTAAAGGTCGTGCAGCATTGAAATTTCGTATGCAGTCGCCTCTTGGATGTGTTGTCCCACTGGTAAAATTTTATGGGCGTAGGATGAGGGGGCGTGGCACCCCCCATACAAACAAAATTTTTGATCTCGATTAGCTTTGGAACTAAAGGTCGTGCAGCATTGAAATTTCGTATGCAGTCGCCTCTTGGATGTGTTGTCCCACTGGTAAATTTTTATGGGCGTAGGATGAAAGGGCGTGGCACCCCCATACAAACAAAATTTTTGATCTCGATTAGCTTTGGAACTAAAGGTCGTGCAGCATTGAAATTTCGTATGCAGTCGCCTCTTGGATGTGTTGTCCCACTGGTAAAATTGTATGGGCGTAGGATGAGGGGGCGTGGCACCCCCCATACAAACAAAATTTTTGATCTCGATTAGCTTTGGAACTAAAGGTCGTGCAGCATTGAAATTTCGTATGCAGTCGCCTCTTGGATGTGTTGTCCCACTGGTAAAATTTTATGGGCGTAGGATGAGGGGGCGTGGCACCCTCCATACAAACAAAATTTTTGATCTCGATTAGCTTTGGAACTAAAGGTCGTGCAGTATTGAAATTTCGTATGCAGTCGCCTCTTGGATGTGTTGTCCCACTGGTAAAATTGTATGGGCGTAGGATAAGGGGGCGTGGCACCCCCCATACAAACAAAATTTTTGATCTCGATTAGCTTTGGAACTAAAGGTCGTGCAGCATTGAAATTTCGTATGCAGTCGCCTCTTGGATGTGTCGTCCCACTGGTAAAATTTTATGGGCGTAGGATAAGGGGCGTGTGTATAACTTTAGAACTACAAATCACACATCAATGAAACTCGGTAGGAACTTACTACATATCCATATCCTTCTACTGAGAAAATAAGGCGGGCACTGGATAAGGGGGCGTGGCACCGCCCATACCAACAAAATCGTTTATATAGAATAGCTTTGGAACTAAAGGTCGTGCAGCATTGAAATTTCGTATGCAGTCGCCTCTTGGATGTGTCGTTCCACTGGAAAAATTTATGGGCGTAGGACAAGGGGCGTGGCACTTTTCAAGCAACTACACACTTGGGCTTCAGTTTATAATTATAGGTACACCACACATCAATGAAAAACGATAGGAACTTACTTGCCGCGCCCTGCTGGCAAAATAGCAACAACTCACCGCGTCACAAATATGCCACGAATATTAGGGTCGATCACAGCCGTATTATTTGTTAAATTGAGGATATGACGATAGGAGACACTGTGAATACCCTAAATATTGTGTACTGCTCTGCAAGTTTTAAATTCTTTTTGTGCAAAATTTCAGAGCTCTAAAATTGAATTTATGGAAGACTAAAAAGTAGAAAATAAAATTATATAAAAAAAAACTTTTTAAAAATAAGCTTTAATTTATTTAATGTACTAAAAAGTAGAAAATAAATGGTTTTTAAGTCACCTGTATCTTACTATCAATAAAAGCTTGTGCGCTCAATATCCATATTCAAAATATCTTTCATTACTAGAATCTATTTGCAAAAAATTATTTAAATAAAATATTGTGGTAACTGTTTGACAAATATTGAACACATGAGCGCCCCAAGCTTTTATGGATAGTAAGATACAGGTGACTTAAAAACCATTTATTTTCTACTTTTTAGTACATTAAATAAATTAAAGCTTATTTTTAAAAAGTTTTTTTTTATATAATTTTATTATATATGTACATACATACTGCGTTCTTGCCTACATTGCTTATACAAAGAAAATAAGTAAGAAAGCATCAGCCGGGTTTCACCGACAGAGCAATACCCTGCACCAAGTAACCGAGTGGAGCGAAATTTCACTGAGAGATATGAAATTGTGGATGTATGTAATTTACCGCCTACATAGTGGGCGAACCACGCCCATTTTTGGCAAACTGCAAGATATTTCTAATAGCAATATGTGCCGAATATTGATGCTCTAGCACATTGCTTCCCAAACTATTTCGGCCGTGGAACCCCTAAAGCTGTCTCCAATGCTCGCAAAACCCTGCATTAAGAAAAATACAAAACAAACTAAAATAAATGAAAAACTTTAATGCGAATGCACCTGCTTCTTTGATTCCATATTCTCTTAAAATTGGACGTTATGTTTGATAACTGAACTCGTTTATCTGGTGCAGCATCAAGACTGTTACGGTATTTGGTTTTTGTCGCAAAATTGCTAATCCAGCAACGTCTGTGGACTCATCTAGTTGTAATATATATTGTTAGAAACTTTTTCTTTCAACTTGTTTACTATACCCTTGCCCAATACACACAAAACAATATTTTGAACAATATTTTTTCCTTGCCCGTCTATCTTCGTACTTGGTTTTCTGTTGAAAACAACAGCGCTTCTCCTTGCCCTTCTGACCGTAAATTTTAAGAAAATGGAAAGGAAAATGTGAACATATTAAACACCATTCCTATTATTCTTTAATGAAATGAAATTTGTCCCGCTGAACCCCTAAATTTTTTTGTGGAACCCCAGGGTTCCCCGGAACACTCTTTGGGAAGCAATGCTCTAGCACAGGAGTGGTCAACCCGCGGCCCGCCTTGAACATTTTTTCAGTCCAATCTTCCCGTCATTTCCTCTAATTTTCCATATGTGCGGCCCGCGAGATCATTTGGGTTGGCCGACCCTGCTCTAGCAGATGGACAACAAAAATTATCGCCATATTAAGTTAACCACCAAACCACGCCCATTTTAGGAAAATTTAAAATTATTCTTAACAGTAAGGAAGTGAATGAATATTTAAAAAATGTTTATGTGTTATTGAGTGAATGTATAATATGTATATACAAAATTGGCGCAGCAATCCTTAACAGGGATTTGGCCGAGCAAGGCATTTTAACTGAGCAAGTTAATGGGACCTATAAATTTTTTCAGCATAGGAATCAATCGAATACTGCTAATATCTCTTGGTACCCCACGGCACAAACCATGTGCTTAAAATTTTGTTAGTTATGCAGTTCATTGAACTCAAACTCGTGGTAGGGAAGATGAAAATATATATGTATGTATGTATGTATATGCTACAGCGGCGAAAATGTTGGCCTATTTTCATTTGTAAATTCCTTGCAAAGCTATTCACTTTTTAAACACGAACATACGGGGTCCAGATTAAAGACTGAAGATCTATTTAAAACTATTCTGACATTAAAGAATAACTCGCAAATTTCGTTTATTATCGAGTTGAAAGGTATAACAGCGCGTGTGTTTAAGTTGCTATAACAACAAGTGTCAAAAATGCCAAGACCGTATAAAAAATATCAAATCTGAACCTTGAACATGTTTGTTTTTACTACAGACTCTAGTCCACACCAACAATCAAAACAACTACGTATAATACACTAAACTGTTAAGACAGGAAGCATCAAAGTGTAACATAATACATATACACAATTCATATTAAAAACTGAATAGATCTAATTTATGCAATGTCAACTTTCAATGTAAATCATGCGTCAGCATCCACTGTAATGGTAGCTGACAACGGAGCGAATTTGTCAAATGACTTGATCGCTTTGAATGTGCTCCTCATGGAGGATACAGCTGCAACAACAGGGGCAATAACAATAACGTCACTGCTAGCTGCCACATCAGTTAAGCCAACGCCAACAACAGCAACTACAACTGCAGCAGGAGCACCTAGAGTCAGACCTACCACACCAATATCGGCCAAAAGATTTGCTTCCAAGCGACCACAAAATTTAAATATCAAAATATCTCAATCCACGCCCAAATACTCTGAAACCGAAAATGCAACACTGTCCAGCGGCAGTACCGGAACAACTGCCCACCGCAGCCACAGCAGCGGCGACAATCATAGCGACAACAGCAATTCGGCATCGTCGACGACACTATCAACCACGGTCTCAATATTTTCCGAAGAACAGTACAAAACAATAAAGCAACTTGACATTGGCTTCGATAACGTCAAATTCACCACCAAGACTGGATTTTTAAAAAGAGGTGTGTACCAACCGCTTGCCAAAATGTTAAGCCTAAACTAAACCTAAAATAGTGCATGCTATATAGACTGCTACCTCGATAATCGCAACCGCCGAAACTCAAAATTCCTCGAATTCTCAATATTTTATTCTATACCCATCCCATTTCTGGTGTTTGATAGATCCGAGAAATATCAGGTTTCGAGGGTTGCGATTATGAAGGTTGTATTGTACAGTCGTGCTCGAAATAATAACACCTTGAATGAAAAATTAAATCGTTATATAATATTAATATTATAAGCTTTATATTAGGTTCACTTTGCGCAAGCGGTATGTCGTCAAATCTAGTAATCAATTTTTCACCCACTTCCCGACTACTTAGAGATCTGAAACTTTGCATACATGCGTAAACACCAAGACAATGCATGAATCAATAAATTTTATGGGCGTAGGATAAGGGGCGTGGCACTTTTTTATCAACTCCAGATTTGTGTATAACTTCAGAACTACACATCACACATCAATGAAACTCGGTAGGAACTTACTACATATCCATATCCTTCTACTGAGAAAATAAGACGGGCACTGGATAAGGGGGCGTGGCACCCCCCATACTAACAAAATTTTTGATCTCGATTAGCTTTGGAACTAAAGGTCGTGCAGCATTGAAATTTCGAATGCAGTCGCCTCTTGGATGTGTCGTCCCACTGGTAAAATTTTATGGGCGTAGGATAAGGGGCGTGGCACTTTTTTATCAATTCCAGATTTGTGTATAACTTTAGAACTACACATCACACATCAATGAAACTCGGTAGGAACTTACTACATATCCATATCCTTATACTGAGAAAATAAGACGGGCACTGGATAAGGGGGCGTGGCACCCCCATACAAACAAAATTTTTGATCTCGATTAGCTTTGGAACTAAAGGTCGTGCAGCATTGAAATTCCGTATACAGGCCCCTCTTGGATGCTTCGTCCTACTGGTAATTTTTTAATTTTATGGGCGTAGGACAGGGGGCGTGGCACTTTTTTATCAACTCCAGATTTGTGTATAATTTTAGAACTACACATCACACATCAATGAAATTTTGTAGGAACTTACTACATATCCATATCCTTCTACTGGGAAAATAAGACGGGGCAGTGGACAAGTGGGCGTGGCACCGCCCATACAAACAAAATCGTTTATATAGAATAGCTTTGGAACTAAAGGTCGTGCAGCATTGAAATTCCGTATACAGGCCCCTCTTGGATGCTTCGTCCCACAGGTACAATTTTATGGGCGTAGGACAGGGGCGTGGCACTTTTCAAGCAACTACACACTTGGGATAAGGTTTATAATTATAGGGACACCACACATCAATGAAACATGATAAGAACTTACTCGCCGCGCCTTGCACGTAAAATAGCAACAACTCACCGCGCCAAAGCAACGGGAGTTTTACGCATGGGCCGGTACACCACACATCAATGAAAAACGATAGGAACTTACTCGCCGCGCCTTGCAAGCAAAACAACAACAACTCATCGCGCCACAAATATGCCACGAATATTAGGGTCGATCACAGCCGTATTATTTGTTAAATTGAGGATATGACGATAGGAGACACTGTGAATACCCTAAATATTGTGTACTGCTCTGCAAGTTTTAAATTCTTTTTGCGAAAAATTTCAGAGCTTTAAATTGAATTTATGGAAGACTAAAAAGTAGAAAATAAAATTATATAAAAAAAAACTTTTTAAAAATAAGCTTTAATTTATTTAATGTACTAAAAAGTAGAAAATAAATTGTTTCCAAGTCACCTGTATCTTACTATTAATAAAAGCTAAAAGCTTATGCGCTCAATATCCATATTCAAAATATCTTTCATTACTAGAATCTATTTGCAAAAAATTATTTAAATAAAATATTGTGGTAACTGGTTGACAAATATTGAACACATGAGCGCCCCAAGCTTTTATTAATAGTAAGATACAGGTGACTTGGAAACAATTTATTTTCTACTTTTTAGTACATTTAATAAATTAAAGCTTCTTTTTAAAGTTTTTTTTTATATAATTTTTTTTGGAATAATATTCTGTAATTTCACTTTTTGCCACCAAATTAATCCTTTTTTTGTGCTGGCAATTTGGGTGCGTAAGTCCGAAATGAACCTTCGAAAAATAAGATGTTGGCGGTATTATTCTTTTTCATGAACGGAAGATTCTCAAAACTCAGTTTCAAAAAATTTAATTGGTAGCAATTTCAACCTACTGCCAATAAAGTGGGCGGTCTACGTCCATTTAGAGAAAATTTAAATAAAAAAGGAATTTATCGCCTATTCAGAAGGCTTAAGATAGAACGTGCACCCAAAAGTTAGAAAGCTCTCGCTCTAAGTCTCGTTCTTGGGCTATTGCGCTAATTGTTTATTTAAAAAAACGAGTAATTTAATAGACTACAATAAGTAGCAAAGAGCCAGTTGGGCTCCAACATTCAAGATTTCGTAGCAGAAATTTTTCAACAAACAGTCAATCGACCTAATTTAAGTATATTTGAATCTTATTCACATTTGACTGTATATAGAGTACTACACGCATAGCTAAAAATTGTTTAGATTTCAAAAACCCCACCTACCGTCTTGAACTTAAAATAGTCGGACAAAAAATATAAATCCTTTTTTGTCTGAGGGTAATGCTAAAAAAGAGTGATAGCCATATACATCGCTTTAATTGGTAAGATCTAAACGATGTTATGTATAAATAAATATTTTTCATAGCCCATTTTCGTCAAATATCAACCAGATTTAAACAAGCGGCTTAAAACATTTGATCTTAGTTTGGTAAGAGTTGTGTTATCAGTAGCCACAACAAAAAATTTATTTTCCAATAATTTTTCTAACCAACACCCCAAAAAATACAAGAACTAAAGAGTTTTCGAAAATATTTTATTAAATTATACACACATAAAGAACAGAACAAAGTTTACTTTACTATTTAAGGCTGTTTTAAGAAGAGCAAGTATTTCTGAATTCTAGCTTTAAAGATAAACTCTAAATAACTTTATCTGGTCCCCCTTAGGTTAGGTTAAAAAGGCTGTTTACTGCTAGCAGTAAACCACCCAGAGGACGAAGGCCCATTGTGATGCCTTCTATATAAACCCAGTAGATGGAGAAACCCCAAACCCTTAGGTGTGGGTGAACCATCCTGATTTAATGGCGAATCTTGAAATATCCTCCAAAGGAACGCGTACTAATTCTGCCAAGCTATCAAAGAACCGTTTTCCCACGAACCGTAGGCGACGTTCCTGTAGTGCTGGACAGTAACATAGAAGGTGCTCAATAGATTCTATTTCCTCTTCGTCTCCCCAACTGTTACAGAAGCCACTCCGTGGGATTTGCAGTCGGTCGGCCATGACGCCTATGATGCAATTTCCGGTGAGTACCCCTGTGAGTATGCGGATGGAATGTCTATTTAGAGCAAGTATGCTCTTAGTTCTTTTTGCGTCTAGTTTGGGCCATTTAGTCCGAGAAATTGCACAATTGTTTCGGATTTAAGCTCTATGAGTCGATATGCTTGGCAAATGGGAGTGTGGATGCTTGCTGTTGTCAGAGTATTGTAAGTCCATTTCAGATCCATTCCTAGCTAGTTCATCTGCCCTCTCATTCCCTTCTACACCGAAGTATCCGGGTACCCTAATGCCGCATTGATAAAGCCCAATCAGTGCCTAGTCGAGAGGACTTTGTGTGAAGATAGGCTAATATCATTACCTCGGTAGTTTGCGCAGATCCTCAAGCCGCCTTTCTTTAGAACAGGACAGGGTACACCAAGATTCTAATCATCTAGTCATATTCTGGAGACAAGTTGGAGCATGCGCCCTACCACCTCATCGCCGGCAGTCTTGAACAACTGCAGACAGGCTGTAAGGGGCCACAGCTTTGTTGTTCTTGAGTAGCTGAATTGCAAGCTCGACCTCACCTGCTAATAAACAGAAGAAATGGTACATCCATAACCTAGTATACTCTGCGCATCCATTCCCAGATTGCCGTTTTCGTCTCGACAACAAGTTGAGCGGGGTAGACTTCGGCTGTCTCTTGTGATTGCAGCTCTGTGACGTCCAGCTTTCGCTGTGTACCAGAGCGCACGCCCTTCGCTCCGCATAACCGCATGCAATCTTTGGCTGCCCGTTCGGACACGGCTATAGAATAAATGTGCAAGTCAATTTGTGCTAAAATGTAACGTTGGACTTAAGTTTGTTGCTGTCCTGAAGGAGATTATCCGTCTCCTTATTGTCACTGTACGGCATTTAACACGGACTGTATAAACCAACTGATAAAGCTACGCTGAAAGCACATAGAATAGACAGACAATTCGTAGTTATTACGTATAAGTTACGTAAGCTTGTGGTTACATTTGCCTTCAGTGAAGACACCTTTAACCGTAGATCGAGCTTTAAAAAAACTTCATAATTCTAGCTATGTATCATTTTTGATACATAGGTACTAAAGTTCATAAAAATTATTAAAATTTTAAGTAATCTTGATTAAAACTTGTATTATTATGTTTTGTTAACATATTTAAGTGGTATTTATGCAGTTTATGCAAATAGTTTGGGTATATTTGCCTATACAACATGAGTTTTTACAAAGAGAGTAGAATGAGGTCGTCCACTTATTTCTATTTTCTCCAGAACAGAAGCATTGGTGACACCTTGTACGGTTCTTTTGGGCGATTTATTGATTTTTGGTGTTTTTGATGGACCAGCCTCATTATTACCAGGATCATCGATAATGTGGGTTGAGAGTTTCGAAATCAATGCCACTGTCAAATCGTTTCTTGGACGTTTTTTTTCCGTTTTTCTGTATAAGGCGATGCCAATGAAATTGCCAGTTCATGCAGGAAATGTTTACGTTTTGTGTGCTTTTGGGTGTGCTTCAAATTTGGATCGATTTTATTGTATATAATATAGACATTCAAAGCAGAAATATCTATTATGTTAGAAAATAACGCCATAGTCCACCTATTATTTTTGCGTTTGCAACTGGAGCAACTCCGCCATTTTTTGTCAACTGCATCAACACCTCCTTGTGTTGAATTATAAAAAGAAATTATTTTGGTATTATTATTTTTCGAATCCTTCGCAGTATTAGGGGTATGATGCGTTGTACTCATGACAATTGTACATTTATATTTGTGGCTTATATACGAAACCAGAGTAGTATCAAGAGTAAATGCAAAAGTTGATTCATATCGCGGAATTATATTATATTCCAATAGCTTCAGCGATCTCTTATTTTTGAGCATGGTTCCAACCATTGTTCTCTTGCAATCATTTTTGCCCAAGACTATGTGATGAAAAAAGTTGTCCATGGTGACATTATGCCCTCTGAAACCGTCAACCAAATCTAGAACAACTCGTTCTCCTTCATTCCGTTCAGAATTTCTTGATAAACCCTTTCCCAAATATGGCTGTATTTTCCACATCTAGCATGTACGAATCAACAAGTAGCCAGAACTTCAAACCATACCTCTCTGGTTTCTATGGAATGTACTGGCGAAACTTACAACGACCATGAAATCCCAGTAATTGTTCATCCACAGTAACTGAATCATTAGGATTGTAAAATATGGGGAGGCGTTCAGCCCACATTTCCCAGAAGATTCTTATAGGAGGGAATTGGTCATCACTGCTTTGGGCACGTCGGTTGAGTAGATCATCAAACCGAACTACTTTGTGAACAAATAAAAGTGTTTTTTCAGACATGATTGACCGTTCAATAACGTGCACTGCAGCATAGAAATACTTAAAATGCCATATGTATCAAAAATGATACATAGCACGAATTATGAAGTTTTTAAATTTTTCATGGCCTACTTGCAAGAAATTTTTAAAATATGGATGAAAGCAAAGGCTATAACAAAATAAACAAAGTCACAAAGAATGGGGTATGCATCTATTTTTAGAAAAAAGTTACGGCAAATCAAAAATCGAAATGTATCATTTTTGATACAAAGCTCGATCTACGGTTAAAGTGTAGCAAATCGATAGGGGATAAATTACACAATTATAAGATAATCAGCTCAATTTTATAAGCGCACCGTCATTTTTAATAACCGTATTAAGTAGCTTACGAGCAAATCTAATGCTCCAAACCTTAATTAAATAGCGGTACTCACAAAGTCGGCTCTCCTACCATTCAATCATAAGTGAATACCGCCAATGCCAGCATAGCACAGTGGACATGTGCTCAGTCTCTTATGCGGGGGGTTCCAGGTTCCAATTTGACTAGTGAACAGGGCGACAGGGTACTATCGGGGTCGTTGGAAGATATCAGCAGCTCGTCTTCAAAAGGGTCCGATGTTCAAATCCTTGACCACTACTGAAGCAGTACTTGCTTTTAGCTGTAACAAGTAGGTGATCCAAATCATTTTCTTTAATTAATAAAATTTAAAAAAACACGCTGCACTCCTTCCTATGCTTTCGTTGAAAGTTTTTGCAAAAAAAAAATAAGTTTAAGTAAACCTACATATGTACATACATATGAATTGCATACACACTTTAAGGTCAACAAAACTTTGCCCGCTATCTCTCTCAACCTCAGGGTTCACACTATGAAAATGCTCTTAGTCTTGAAATTAAATCAAATTTTATGAATTCAAGTATTTAAATATAAAATTATAGAGCGGAAATCACAATTAGTTCGTGAACATCATCCTACTGCAGGCAATTTAAAGCTTATTCTTGATTTGATGTGCACATTCTTATTTCTTTCTTCATTCAAATCTTTTTTTCATTTCCTTGAGCTGCAAAACATTTCAGTAAAAAAAGTAGTGCTTTGCTACTTAAAAAAAGGCAAATCATTTAATATAAGGATAGACGGGGAATGTTTGCATGGGTGTTGCATGCGACTCGTCTAATATACAGTGGCTCCAAGCCAAACTCGGACACCAAAGGAAAAATATTTCCAGGCAAAATATTTTTTAACTAAAAAAAGTTTAAATAAAAATGCAAATGGGTGTTAATACATATATTATTACACTATCTAAAACAATCGAAAAAATATTTTTGAAAATTAGTGGTAAGAAAATATTTAAGCTTTATTCACATATAGTAGGGAAATCATGCGCAAGCCAAACTCGGACAGTTGCAACATTGCGTTAAAAAATGCAACCACGCAGAAGAATTACAACCAACTTTAAGTAAAATTCTTTAGCAACTAACTGTACTTCCCAAACCGTATTTTTTTTCATTCAGTTTGGTAAAAACAACACTGCAACATTCATTTGTATGCTGATGACGTCCAATTGTACATTGATTCGAAGTGTTCAGCTATCGAAGAGTGCATAGCCAAGCTTTGCGCCGATCTCAATAGTATTCACAACTGGGCATCGAGGAATGGACTGTGCCTCAATCCAATTAAGTCAAAATGCTTAGTTATTTACAAGAATCGAATTGATCTTAGCTCCATTCCTTGCATTAACATAAATGATAAAGAAATAAAATATGTCGACTGTGCAAAAAACTTAGGTATTACGTTTAACCAACGTTTAACTTGGAATAATCACATAAATACTGCAGTTGGTAAGGTGTATGGTATGTTGCGCAGTTTATGGACTGTACAATTCTTTACTCCTGATAGAATTCGGTTACTACTGGCAAAGACTTACTTAATTCCGACTTTACTGTATGGTTGCGAAATATTTGCAAACTGTGATAGCGTGAGTAAAGCTAAACTGAATGTTGTTTTTAATAACATAGCTAGATATATATTTGGCATTAGACGTTCGGACCACGTTTCGCGATATGCTTGCAAAATTTTCCATATGCCCTTGAACTCACTACTAAACTTTAGAACAATTTTGATCTTACACAAAATTATAACATCTAAATCACCGCCAGAATTGTTTCAAATACTAAAATTTTCACGTTCTGATCGGAACAACAACTTAATACCCATTCGTCATACTTGTCTAACGTCTGAACGACAATTTTTTGTCCATGCAATACGTCTTTGGAAGTCACTTCCCAGAGATATTCAAACTACTGGCAATGCATACAAATTCAAAAGTAAACTTTTTAATTTCCTCTCCGTTTAAATAATGATGCTTAAATTATATGTTTATATGTTTCATGTACCCCGTGAAGTGCCCTGATTTGACTTAATTCCTACATGACTTATTTGAATATGACTTAATCTATTATAACTTAATTTAATATGATTTTACTTGATGATAATGATAATCAATTGACAATTAATAAATTTGTATTATATATTTATTACTGTGAAGTTTTATCTTGTAAGCTTATACATGTATGTAGCCATTTTGCTCATTATGTTAAATAATTTTTCGCTTAAACAAATTTCTACACCTAACATCATTGTACAGCTAGTGCTTTAATTATAAGATATTTATCTTGTTGTACTAGCAAATCTTGAATCTTGAAATAAATAAAAAATAAAAGCATTGTAAATTAGAAATATCTAGACAGAGAGGTCAAACGAGTATTTAGCTCAGAAAATTGGTCATAAAGCATTCCAACGATGGAAAATCTGTGCGCGAGAAAGCTAAAATTGTGAACAGAAGTCATTCTTCTGTGCATGATATAATTAAGCGCTGTAAAACTAATAAGCAGGTGGAAAACAAGCCTAAAACTGCCCACAATAAGATATTTATTGAATCGGATAGGCGATATTTGTTACATAAAGTTAAAGCTGATCCCTTTCTTAGTGCACTAAAACTGGCTATCATGGCTGAACATGAGTTAGAAAAGGAATCCAGTGCCTCAACTATAAGAAATGTGCTTCACAAGGCTGATCTTAATGGTAGAAAGCCAGACAAAAACCACTGATCAGCAAACGAAATTTAAGGATCCGGTTAAGGTTTGCTAAAGAGCACAAACATAAGGATTTTTCATTCAGGAAATACGTTTTGTTTACTGACGAAAATAAATTTAACGTTTTTGTGTCCGAGGGAAAACCTTATGTTTGGGGAAAGCGGAATGAGGAACTCCAATTAAGAAATCTAAGACCAACTGTCAAACACGGTGGCGGATCGGTTATGGTTTTGGGCTCATTCTCAGCTGTTGGTCCATGATCATTGCATTTTATTGAAAGGATAATGGACCAGAATATCTACCTTAACATTTGAAAAGAGAATTTACCAAGGAGTATTAATAAACTGGATCTTCGCTAGGATTGGCATTTTTACCAAGACAATTATCGAAAGCACAAGGCTTATAGAGTGCGATCTTGGCTACTCTATAATTGTCCCCATGTCATGGAAACACCGCCGACATCAATCCAATCGAAAATTTGTGGAACAATCTTTACACAAAAGTTCGAGAGCATCCTGTTTCTAGCAAAAATTAATTGAAAATAATCTTGCTATAAGAATCGTAAAAATTCAACCTAGTTAGTGTGCAAAATTGGTCAAATCAATGCCTAACCGTTTGCAGATGGTTTTAAAAAATAAAGGCCTTCACACGAAATACTAGTCTTAAGAAAATGTTAACTTTTTTTAAAAAATTGTTCACTGTCCGAGTTTGGCTTGCGCATGATTTCCCTACTATATGTGAATAAAGCTTAAATATTTTCTTACCACTAATTTTCAAAAATATTTTTTCGATTGTTTTAGATAGTGTAATAATATATGTATTAACACCCATTTGCATTTTTATTTAAACTTTTTTTAGTTAAAAAATATTTTGCCTGGAAATATTTTTCCTTTGGTGTCCGAGTTTGGCTTGGAGCCACTGTATGTACTAGACTCTTGCACGAGCATGAGTTTTTGCTATTCGAAAACATTCACATGCTTTTGAATAGATTACTTCACTTCCTCTTTGCATGCGTAAACAGGCGCACAATTTATGAATCAGTCATAAAATATTAAAATGTTTACTTAAAACAAAGTTATTAGCGAAACTGCAATAGCCAATCAGAGCACAGACAGAAGGAGAAGAAGCACGTAGGGACAGACGGGCCAGGAGCTGTTTAATCGCATTTTATATAATTTTACCGTATTCATAGAATACGAAATCTGTAATGACCTAGATTTATTCCTGATTTAGGCCCGCTCAAATAATATTATATAGATATAACATTAAATCACATCAAATACATGAACAAATGTTCCGGGGACAGACGGACAAGGAGGAGCGCTGCTATTCAACCGAAAACAACGAAAACCAAGAACAGACCAGACGGGCAAGGAAAAGTACTCCAGTTAAATTAAATAGAATTAAATTGAGCAACAGCCAATCAGAGCCAAACAGGGAAGAAGAAGCACTGCTGTATATAAGCAGCACAGAAGCTCGCTTTGCTCTATTGCTTTCAGTCATCGGTTGCGAACGCGCGTGCATTGGAGCTCTTTGATTGTAAATTTCAGAGCTCTAAAATAGAATTTATGGGAGACTAAAAAGTAGAAAATAATATTATACAAAAAAAACTTTTTAAAAATAAGCTTTTATTCATTTAGGGCCAATTTCACAGTGGATGTTTAAATCTAATTTGCGAATTGAGTTTAAATCTAGTTTAACTTTCCTTGAGTTTCACAGTGCATTTATTTAAACACGGAATATTTGACATTTTAAAGGTTGGCACAACTTGCCAAAAACATATGTTCAATTGTTCAATTGTGGAGGCAGCGCGAACTAAAAACTTTTCGCCGGCCGAAAGAAGTGAATTATTGGATATTGTAAGTGCAAAGTGCAAAGAATGCACAGTTTATATTATTTATGATACTACGGGATCATTTATATGTGCTATAGCATGTAGTTTTATGTTTAATTTGATCTCTTATAAATTGCAATATTGTCCACGCAGCTTGCTTGCACATCCGAAATCAGCTGTTTATTTGTTTTCGATTGCAACTCTGTGCCGTACTTAAATATCCACAATCGGCTATTTAAATCGAATTTAACTTTCAACTGTAAAACTGAAATTCCCTGTTTAAACTACAATCAGAGTTTAAATATCCACTGTGAAACTGGCCCTTAATGTACTAAAGAGTAGAAAATAATTTGTTTCCAAGTCACCTGCATCTTACTATCCATAAAAGCTTGGGCGCTCAAAACCTATATTCACACTTATCTTTTATTACTAGAATCTATTTGCAAAAAATAATTTAAATAAAATACACACTGCTCTATCAGCAGCCGTCGTGTGTGCACGTGGCTGTGCGTGGTTTTCCCTTCCAAGCAAGTGTTTGAAATAAGTGCTGTGCTTTGAAGGCATTTTTGCTTCTTTTCATTTTTGCTTTTCTGTGGCTGGTGATTTAAAATCTTGTGCAAATTGCATCCAGTGACAAACAAAACAAAAAAGCAGTCAAGTGCGAGTCGGGCTCGCTCACTGAGGGTTCCGTACCCTTTTTAGTCTTCGAGCCTTAGTTTCTCTTTGCCCGTCTGGCCACACAATTTTCGACATTTTGGCCTACATCTTCGAAACCAATTCACCTAAAAATATGAAAAAAACATTTTTGGAATCCACGGACGTAGCCCTTTCTAACGATACCCCACTCGATATAAACAACAAAAATTTTCAATGAGGAAATTTTTTACTATGGTAATCTTAAATAAAATTTATAAAAATAGAAAAGCAAATTTGTCGAAAAAGGTTGCAGTTTTCCAGTAATCTATGACTAAGGACCTACTAACTCTGATTTTATCAAAATTTTAACATAAGAAATGTAGAAAGGCAAGGGGGGTATGGTCATTTTTTTGACATTTTGTCCTATATCTTCGAAACCACTTCACCGAAAATTATAAAAAAATATGTTTGGAATCCATGGACGTAGCCCTATCTAATGATACCCCACTCGATATAAACAACGAAAAATTTTTTCTGAGGGTGGTCATCTTAAATTAAAAAAAATTAAAACAAGTAAGGGCCAGTTTCACAGTGGATGTTTAAATCTAATTTGCGAATTGAGTTTAAATCTAGTTTAACTTTTCTTGAGTTTCACAGTGCATTTATTTAAATACGGAATAATGAATGGCAACTTCGAATATTTGACAATTGAAGGTTGACACAACTTGCCAAAAACATATGTTCAATTGTTCAATTATGGAGGCAGCGCGAGCTAAAAATTTTTCGTCGGCCGAAAGAAGTGAATTATTGGATATTGTGCAAAGAATCCACAGTTTATATTATTTTTAATACTACGGGATCATTTATATGTGCTATACCATGCAGTTTTATGTTTAATTTGATCTCTTATAAATTGCAATATTGTCGACGCAGCTTGCCTGCACATCCGAAATCAGCTGTTTATTTGTTTTCGATTGCAACTCTGTGCCGTACTTAAATATCCACAGTCGGCTATTTAAATCGTATTTAACTTCCAACTGTGAAACTGAAATTCCCTATTTAAACTGCAATCAGAGTTTAAATATCCACTGTGAAACTGGCCCCAAGTGCATACTCTGTGGGGAAACCACCCAGTTAGCTCATGAGAAAAGCAAGTGCGAAAAGTGGTCAAGCGAGAACGACATCATGAAGGTAATGACCATTAAAAAGCTTTCTCGTAGAGAAGTAGTATCTACCTATTTTTCTTCGTACAATCGTTTCGACATCCTTAGCAATTATGATCAAAATTTTCCTGACGAAAAATTCAATTAATGAAGTGAACAAGGTTCTTACTCCTAAGAAGTTTAACATGGTTGCTAGGAGTGCAACAAGCACACCTATCAGGGAACCTGCACCTCAACCAAGGGCTAAACCCCTGGCACCTAAACAACCAAGACAAAACATTGCTGTTAATATTCCAAACATCCACAGAGTTTCCCAACTGGAAAAAACTACTACTGAACTTGTAAAGTTCATAAATGACTTCTTTGTAAAAGAAAACAACCAAACAGGCTTAACCGCCATTGCGCATTTTCAGGACCGATTGAGTCGTATTTACTCCAATTTAGATCACGAAGTTACTACACAAACTTCGTCAGATGTTAATTTAGATCATGAAAATCCCACAATATAATTGTCAATCTCTTAAGAACAATTCCAGTAACATCGAATACTATCTGAATACACGAAACATCGACATTTGTTGTTTAAGCGAAATTTTTTCACACGATTCTAACAATAGTCATAGACTAATGAACTTTAACATAGTTCAGAAAACGCGTTTAGATGGCTTGAGACTTACCAAAACGTACTCATTTCTGGTGATTTCAATGCGCGCACTCCAGCTTGGGGGGACTCCTTCGAGTCACCGAGGGGCCGACGATTGAAGGAACTAGCAAATAACACAAACTTTTTGTGTCTCAATGATGGTCTCTAACTTTCAAACGTGACCTGAGAGATTCTCGAAGTTCAGTGCTTGACCTTACATTTACAAAGTTCAATATGACAGCAAAGTGGAGTGTGGTCCCTGCTCTCTTAAGAGGGAGTCATCACTACCCCATTTTAATTGAAATTTCACCTGTACAGCAAGAAAATACAAAGTTTGTAGCTAAAAGAAAACTCTTTTCTGCTCTCAGCAAAATACATTTTGAACCAAATGTTGATCATATTGAATCTACCTTTTCCAAAGAAATCAAATGTGCAACATATGAGACAAACAAGAATCGAAATCCAAAATGCTGGTGGAACAATGACCTAACAAGGTTGTTCAGACTACAAGTAGCGACACGCAAGAAATGCGATAAATTTCCGTCTCCTACAAATTTCGATGCGGCGTTAGCTGCAATGGCAAACTGGAAAGAGGCCGTAAAAGATGCCAAAAAGGAAAGCTTCAATGAACGAATTCAGATGTTAAAAAAGAGCAGCCTAACACTAGAGAGGCGTGGCGGTTTGTGAGAAATTGTAAAGGGAATACACGTTATGCAGATAGGCAGGCGTGGAACGAGAATAATAATCGCTCTTATCTCCGATATCTTAAAGATCAGACACCAGTAGGCTCACAACATGCGTGTAATTTCACAGTGGGTTCCTCGGTAAGGCAACTGAACCTCGCTTTCTCTTCTGACGAGTTTACAAAAATTCTAAGGAAGAAGTCAAACCCTTCAGCGGGCGGTTTTGACAAGATCACTTATGAGATGCTTCGTGCACTCTCAGTGGCTGCACAAAGTTCTTTGCTCACGGCTCTCAATAATGCCTTTTTAATCGGCAACATCAAAGAAGCTTGGAGAATTATTAAGATTGTTCCTAATCCAAAAAGAAATAAAGACTTAAATGACTACACAAGTTTCCGTCCCATTTCGCTAATCTCGGTACTAATTTTTAATTGTATTTTAATGTATTTTAATACATTGAAATATGTAAAAAAAACAATCTGTCTTTTTATTCTATTAGAATTAGTTTCGTACTTTAAAAAATATTAAAAAATTCCGAGTCATGGTTTTGGACCAAAAGCTGTTATAGCTCAGTTCGGCTACAAGTAGCAGAAAATATGTATAGGATATAAATTAGTTAGAATAATATTAGCTTCAATTTGAGATATTAGTCATGGGAAAATAGTTAATAGTTCCGGAGACACGGTCAAAAACGTCGCTAGTCAGCCAAAAAATCGCGTTTTTCAAACTTTGAGCGCCTTGCGGCACGGGTTAACATGCTCCAATCGTGCTCAAACTTTGGCTACCTTAAAATCTGCTAAGGCTCATCATTTTGTGGGGTTGCCGTCGACAAAATTCCGACATCGATTTTAGCGGTCACCCTAATGTACACCAAGGCCTTACATAGCATTGAGGATCCGGCCACGGATGTGTATCAGTATGCTGACGATTTTTTAATATTGTCTTTTGACAAAAATTTTAGCGAGACCGTGAACAAATTACAACGCAAAATTATACAATTCAAAGAAGCGTGTAACCCTTTAAACCTGTCTTTCAATGTACAGAAAACAAAGCTTATGTACATAGCCAAAGGAAGCCGTAAGCAGGTGACGATTAAAATTGACAATATAGAGCAGTAGAGCAGGTTAAAAAATTCAAATTTCTCGGTAGAACTATAAATGCATCTCTTACTGTGGGAGAACACTACAACGAGGTAATTGGTAAAGCAACAAAGAGTTCAAACCTATTAAAATGTTTAACAACTGTGAAAGGAGGTGTATCTCCGAAAATAGCCATCAACCTTTTCAAAAGTTTCATTCGATCCAGGATAGAATACTCTCGAACATCTGCAGCGGACACGCCAACCACTGTAAACCAAAAAATTGCCACGTTCCAAAATGCTACCTTACGCAGATGCTTAGGTCTTACGCCATCCACGCCGATCCATGTCATTTACGCCCTAGCTAATGAGTTTCCCCCACAAGAGCGCAGCAAATTTCTGGCTTTTAAGGAAATAATCAATGTTAAGTTTTCAAACCCAAATGTATATAGCTCAATTTGCAATTCTGGAAGAGTAAAATCCAGCTATAGCGTGGTCTACCACGAATTTAAAGACGTCTTTGATAGGCTTAACACTTTATGCTCCTTTTCAAGACATCAAAACTTACATTTTTGTCTCAATTCCCTACCTAATACAAAGAGCAACCTATCAAAAGAACAGATCAGGGCAATTTTTTCAGAAAAAATCCAATCGTACAAAGACAAAAACTTTGCAGTTTTTGCTACGGATGCATCTGTCAGTGAACAGGCTGCCGGATGTGGAGTTTTCAATGTGGTAACAAATCAAAAATTCTATTTTAGCATCGATTTCAGGTGCTCATCTGCCTTTGGTGAGATTTGGGCTATCAGAAAAGCCATTGACATTGCAATTGAGGATGGTATCAGTAAGTTTGCCATCTTTACTGATAGTTTGGTAGCTTGCAAGCTTTTACAAAAGAACAGCTCCAAGAATTACTGTATTGCATATGTTCATAACAAACTTTTTAATTCCACTGTTAGCGAATGTCACATAATCTGGACGCCAGCGCATGTTGGAGTTAGGTGCAATGAGATCGCTGATGAGATTGCGGGAGCAGCGGTTGAGGTGGGCGCACCTCTAAACGCAGACTTCACCCCTGAAGAAGCGCTTAGAAAAGTTAATCTCTTGTTGCGTGAGAACTGGAATCATAAATATGTCACAACGTCGCAGACTAAAGGCAAACACTTTGCAAGCATTTTTCCGGTGATACCTAAAAAGCCTTGGTATTTAAACATTAACATGTCACCAAAAGATATTAAAACTCTAAATCGCATTTTCTCCGGTCATGCCTTTGACAAAGTATATCTTCACAGAATTGGAGCAATCAACTCCAACCTCTGCGAGGAATGCCATGTCATAGAGACAAAACAGCATCTTATATTTGAATGTAAAAAACACGTCAGTATCCGAACGAATTTCAAGTTTTTCCGAAAGTTTCAAGTTATTGAAGAATTATTAAAAGACACCTCAAATTTATCAACTCTCGAAGAATTAGCAAAATTTATAAATAAAGCCAAAATAGACATCTAAATTAAAAAAAACATGTGCGCTTAGACCACACGGCTGAAGTAAAACTTGTTTTGGACAATTAAATAAAATTCGTGCTTTACTTGATTGACAATCATTATATATGTTATTTTGTTTAGGTTTCTTTAATAAATTCAACACTTCTAATGGTCGAAATTTTATTTACTTAATTCAGTAACATAATTTTTATCAGTTGCATCAGAAGTTGTGATATTTAATTCTAAAGTAGAAACATTAGGCTTATGGTTAGAAAATTATGAAACATATGTACTATGTATTTTATCGTATAACATCGTAATTGGCGTTGACAATAGAATTCTTCGAAAGTGATTGTTGCTATTTTTATTGATCGCAGCATTTATTTAAACTTGAAACACATCAACCGGCTGAACGTTACTGAGAAAATTTAATAAAATATATATTATTTATATTATAATAATAAAAGTCCTCGTCACTGACTGCAAAACTAACGCAAACGTTTCTTATAAAAGTTTAGAAAATAAGCAAGCAAGAGCAGTGATAGCGCAGTGAGTAAGGCGCTGGCGCAGAAACCGAAAGTGCGTGAGTTCGATCCTTGGCAGAGTATTCTTATTTTTTTTCGGTATTAAATTTGTTCAGTCACACGAACGGCTTCTATAAAAGTTTTGAACATGAGGAGGCAAGAGCTGTGATAGCACAGTAAGTAAGGCGCTGGCACAGAAACCGTTAGTGCGTGAGTTCGATCCCTGGCAGAGTATTCTTTTTTTTTTTTTATTAATTAATTACTGGAAAGGCCACAGTAGTTTTTAATTTCGCAGTGGGTAAGGCGCTGGCGCAGAAACCGAAAGTGCGTGAGTTCGATCCCTGGCAGGGTATTCTTATTTTTTTTCGGTATCAATTAATTACTGGAAACGCCGCAGTAGTTTTTAGTGTCGCAGTGAGTAAGGCGCTGGCGCAGAAACCGAAAGTGCGTGACTTCGATCCCTGGCAGGGTATTCTTATTTTTTTCGGTACCAATTAATTACTCGAAAGGCCACAGTACTTTTTAGTTTCGCAGCCAGTAAGGCGCTGGCGCAGACACCGAAAGTGCATGAGTTCGATCTCTGGCAGGGTATTCTTATTTTTTTTCGGTATCAATTAATTACTGGAAAAGCCACAGTAGTTTTTAGTTTCGCAGTGAGTAAGGCGCTGGCGCAGAAACCGAAAGTGCGAGAGTTCGATCCCTGGCAGGGTATTCTTATTTTTTTTTCGGTATCAATTAATTACTGGAAACACCGCAGTAGTTTTTAGTTTCTGAGTTGACCACAAGATGGAGCCACTCGCAACTAAAGAGAAATTTTAATCTACAGCTTTGGAACTAAAAGTCGTGCAGCATTGAAACTCCGTATGCAGTCGCCTCTTGGATGCGTCGTCCCACTGGTAAAATTTTATGGGCGTAGGATAAGGGGCGTGGCACTTTTCAAGCAACTACACATTTGGGTGTAACTTTAGAACTATACACCACACATCAATTAAACCCGATAGGAACTTACTACATATCCGTATCCTTCAACTCGAAAAATGAGACGAGCATTGGAGTGATCCCAAGCCTATGGAGTGAGACCAAACATGACCCAAATATCCCAAAAAAATAAAAATTGTCCAAAATTGAGTCAGTGGGCGCCACGGGCGCCTTTCCAAAACTAGTATTTAAATAAATAAATAAATGATAGCGCGAGCGCATTTAGAGATTTACAATTCAAATCACTGCTACAATTATTAGTACTATTCAGCATCTTGCAGACTGCAAGTTGCAGTTAAATTGTCTTTCGATATTTCACGAAGTTTACTTGATATTCGAAAACTGATCGATTTTGCAGTGCCGCCCTTTTATAGCTCTTACTCCCTTCTCGCAAGTAGCTTCCGAACTTCTAGAGCTTATCGCTCACACTCCTTTCGATGAATCTAGTCGAATGCAATAAGAAAGAAATTTCGAACATCTGTTCGAAAGCCCATATCACTTATTCATATTCCACAGAAATACAGAAATTATATAATAAAGAAGCTTCAGACCTGCTTGGAGCTTTTTCGACATGCCGAGATTGAGATCTGTGAGACTGCGATACACAATCAGCCCAATCGGCAATTCCGGGGGAAATTTTTCCATTGAAATATTTCTCTTCTCCGAAGGGAATTCTTCTATCGTGAATTGGAAAAATATTTCCACTCGAAAAAGTGCTGCCAAATCCAAATGTAAAATTTTCATTTTCGAAGACAGCTGTCAATGAAAATAAAACAAATAAAGCGACCATAATTCTGCAGTACGTTTTCCAAAACAGTCAGGTATATAACTGCATGTGCTTTCGTTAACGATAGCAGGTTTTCCTTGGAAGTTTTTCGAACATGATTCACGATACCAAATTTCGGAGGTAGGGAAATACAGGGAATAACAACCAAACTTCGAGCAGATGGTGTTTGATATAAGCTATTTGGTTGGTTGGTGCACAGGGTGACACTTTTACTAAAACCACTACAATCTGCCGGCAGAGGCGCTGATGCTAGTCGGAATCCAATAAGAATCCAATACGAAAATTAGTACTTCCGTACAAAGAAGTTTTACTTCAAAATTGTTTAACTTCCTTAGTAAGTATATCCAGAAATCACTCTGATTTGTAAACATACATACACGCACAGTCACAGATACACGCTGCAGGAAGTTCGCGACGCAAATTTCTAATAAGCGGCACAACCGTTAATTTTCAATAAAATTTTGTAACGCTGGCATCTGCCTTGTGGGATACCCTGGCAATACCCCCGCCAACACAAACCAAAATAAAAAAAATATAAAAAAATACATATTGTATTAACTGGTTGACAAATTTTGAACACATGAGCACCCCAAGCTTTTATGGATAGTAAGATACAGGTGACTTGAAAACAAATTATTTTTTACTTTTTAGTACATTAAATGAATAAAAGCTTAAATTAAAAAAAAAATTTATATAATATTATTTTATGCTTTTTTTGTTTAATTTTGTTAGAATACTGATTTGGGCCTCATCGACTTTGCTGAATTTAAAGTTATTGAATCAAAAATGAAAATCCAAAACCATAAATGTTCGACTTTTCCTATTCCAACTATTCAAAATCGTTGACACAATTTCTGTACTATACATGTCTGTAATATATACATATTTTCATAGGGTTGCTTCGTAGGTGACTTTATTTAATTAATGTGCTGACAGAAAAGTTTTAACTCAGCATTTTCAGTTCAGCAAGCTCAAGTTTTCCACTTCGTATGTACTTATCTGTGGTGTGTTATACATACTACTCCCATATGAGTAGGTCGCTTTAGAGTTTACATGAAACAACAACAATGTTTCCACTTGCTACAATTAACTGAGTCACGCTTTTCTTTTGAACAAGTACAACTGCCCTTCAGAATGTGTTTTGAAATTGGTATTTCATAGTACCACACCTAGACACACAATTATGTGATAAGAAATTATGTTGTAATTCACGCATAAATAAATTTTTCGGGTACATTTGCACTTGCAAATTGTAATGAAACGTTACCTTATCTTGTGCGCAACTGTCATGCAGCTTACAACGTCGAAAAAAATTTTTATATCGTATCGGGTACCGCTCGAAAGGGCTTCGTCGGTGGATTCCAAAAATGTTTTTTTCATAATTTTAGGTGGTATATTTCGAAGGCATACGTAGGTCAAAATGAAAAATGTATGGCATGTGGCCAGCGGAGCTATGATGCATTTCCAAAGTAGCCCGCAGGGTTACAACTGCTTTAGAGCATGGCCTTTTTCCCGTGTTCAATCAACATGGATGGAATTGTTAGACGAATTTATTTTTATTCTGATAAAACAATTTTACCTTCGACCAGACTCTATTTGTTTGTATGTATGTATGTATGTACGTGTGATTAATAAGTACGTAAATTGCGGTTGCTTCTTTGCAGATGCAAAAGTACACTTAGTTTTGTTATGATAAACAAGTAAGGAAGTATCAGTCGGGTTTCACCGACAGAGTAATACCCTACACCATGTTCCGAAGGGGGGTGATAATTCACTGAAATTGTGGGTGCATTTTATTTACAACCTACATAGTGGGCGGACCACGCCCATTTTTGGCAGACTACAAGATATAGCTAATAGAACTATACATGCCAAATATTGATGCTCTGACAGGTGTACAACAGATGTTATCGGCATATTTATTTTACTGCCCCCATGGTGGGCGGACCACGCCCATTTCTGCAGAATTAAAAGATATTCCTACCAGGAACGAAATAACCAAATCTGGACGCTCTGGTGTATATATTATGGAAGTTAAAAGGATTTTTCGTTTATCGCCTATATAGTGGGCGGACCACGCCCATTTTCTTGTATGATATCTAAGACCTATATATCAACTTGGGAACCGAATTTAATTCATTTATATTCGTAACTAGTCAATTGGGAGCCATTTTACCAGAAAAATTTTGCTGCCTATATAGCGGGCAGACCACGCCCATTTTTTCGTATGACATATATGACCAACCCCTTAACTTGAATACCAAGTTTTATTCTTTTCAATGAGTAATTAGACAAATTACAGCAATTTGATCGCAAAAAACTAGAGGTAGTGGGACTTACAGGCCCGTTGTGGGCGTGTCCTTCGGCTGATTTTGCTAATCTCAGAACTTAAAGTAGTGGAAGGTTCACTGCGACTGTGTGCCAAATTTGGTCCAAATCGGACAACTCCTTCTTTCTCTCCTGCGCCAACAGACAGCCAGACAGACAGACGGACAACCGGAAATCAAGACAGAAAGTGATTCTAAGCATATCCATATACTTATGTCTATACCAAGGACGTCTCCTTTAATGCGTTACAATTTTCGCACAAAGTTATTATACCCTATTACCATAGGTGTAGGGTATAAAAAGCCTACAATTCAGACAATTTCGGAAAAAATACTGCTGCATTGATTTGAAAAACATTAACTGGTGATAAACTATTTATATCTATAAAAAATCGATTGTGATCGAACTTTGTTTGCGATCCAAAACATGTAGATTTAAAGTTAGATTCGTTTTTAAATAAGAGTTCCACCTGGGGCCTTACTCTGTATTTCGTTTCGAAAGTCAAATTTATTTATTTATTTATTTATTTCAAATTCATCAATTAGAGTACAACTCAAATAGATTACTAAAACTAGGGTATAAATACTATGTATATATATAATTATGCACAAAAAATACTTATAATCAATCAATCACAATTCGACCAGTGTAACTAACACCAGATTTAGTTTAGACTTAAAGCTCTCCCTAGAATTGCAGAATATATCTAAATTTTTACAAAATTGGTTAGTCTGCCTTAGACATCGCGTAAGCGGTTCATTGAGACTAAAGTTAGTCTTATGACAAGGTATGTAAAACATGTTGCTAAATCTGAGGTTCCGAGCAGGGCAATTGAAAAGTAATAGTTCTAGCAATACGTGGCATTTGATGTGGTTCGTAACTATGTCTCTAATAAACATTACCGAGGAAATTTTTCTTCGCGTTTCTAATGTTGGCATTGCCAACAAAAGGCATCTACTTTTGTATTCAGGCATACTGCAATTCCAATGAAGGGAGTGAATGGCATACCTAATAAAGCGTTTCTGAACCTTCTCAATCCTTAAGGAACAACCTGGATAAAACGGGTCCCAAATGATGCTGCAATACTCCAGATTCGATCTTACGAATGCGAAATATAAGCTCTTGAGGGTAAAGAGATCCTGAAATTCATTTGAATTCCTCATTACAAAGCCAAGCATAGACCTAGACTTGGAAATCATAAAGTCTATATGTTTAGAAAAAGACATTTTCGAAGTGAAGATGACCCCTAAGTCTTTCTTTTCATAAATTTTTGTGAGGGCAGCAGTGCCTATATTGTATTGGAAATCAATTACGTCTTTACGTCTACTGAAGGACAAACATTGGCATTTATCAGCATTTAGTGGTAAAGAGTTAGCATCACACCATGATTGCAGTCTTGATAAGTCCTCTTGAAGTTTAATACAGTCGGATACGGTCTCTATGCGACTGAATATTTTCAAGTCATCTGCATACATCAGGCAACGTGATGTCAAGAAAACGTCGGGGATATCATTGACAAAGATAAGAACAGTAATGGTCCGAGATGGCTGCCTTGGGGTACACCAGAGGTAACTTTAATAATATCTGATTTAAAATTATTAATGCGAACGAATTGGATCCTATCGGTGAGGTAAGATGCAAACCACTTAAGCATACTTGAATGGAATCCAATTGATTCCAGCTTTGCAAGAAGGATTTTATGGCTAACCCTATCGAAGGCTTTCGAAAAGTCGGTGAATATGACATCGCATTGCTGACCTATTTCGAATTGCTCTAAGACAAAGTTTGAAAATAAGGCCAAGTTTGTAGAAGTGGATTTACTCTTTATGAAGCCATGTTGATAAGGCGATATGGACTCAGAAATCGCAAAAAGAATCCTGTCATAAACAAGTTTTTCGAAAAGTTTAGGTATACTCGAAATTTTGCAGATGGGACGATAATTTAAGACGTCCGACTTGCTACCAGACTTATGAATGGGTATAATAAAAGACTTTTTCCAGTCATGTAGAAATTCCCCACAGCTTAGAGACTTATTAAACATTATTGTCAATGGTAGCGCTAACGCTGAAGCACAATTTTTTAGTAAGATATGTGGAAAGCCATCTTCTCCTGAAGTTGGGTCATTTGACAAGGCCCTAAGGCCCTCTAGAACTTCATTAACTGATAGCTGTAATCCTTTCAAGACAAGCGTGCTGTTATCTATTTTGTGGTCTATTTCGATTTCAAATTGAGGAACATAAACAGAGCGAAATGAACATGCAAACAAGTTACAGATTGTTTGAATATCCGATGATGATTCTCCCAAGTAATGCATCAAGTCCGGAAATCCGGTGTTTTTCTTTTTGCTGTTTATAAATTGCCAAAAACGCTTACTATTTGCCCTTATTTCACTCTCCACATTAAAGATGTAGTTCTGATATAAGAATTTATTCAAAGCATCAAACTCTTTTTGCAACCGATTGTAGGTTTCATACAGTTCTAAGTTTTTGTTTGACTTGCGATACAGTTTGTATGCCTCGGTTTTTTTATTGTTGAGTTTAATAAGCCTGGAGTTATACCAGATCGGTTTGGAGGAATTCTTTACTGGCTCCATAGGAACGAACTTATCAATGGCCACATTTAGATTGTCTCGAAACACGTAGTAGACCTGCGATAATTGTGGCATGTTTAAGGCAGATTCTCAATCAACTGAATTCAATGAGCGTGATATCTCGTTGAATTCGGCTTTCCAGAAGTTAAAACTGTTACAAGAATTAATGACAGATTTCATAAAGTTTATGAATTTAAAGTGTACACATAATGCTTTGTGGTGGATAGAGTTAGGGAGCGGAGGTGAAGAGAGAGGCTCGACATCAGATATTAGATCATTGTTTGTAAAAACTATGTCCTCGAGACGACCACTTACCTACCTACCTACCTTGTAAAAACTAAATCAAGTACACGATTTATGTCATTATGAACGCTGTTAATTTGACAAAGATTAAACTCAGCAAAAGTGTCGAGTACCTCGCATTCACTTTCGCTTGATACGTTATATGGTAATAATTGCTTAGCCTCATGATCAAAACACCAATTAACATTAGGTAAATTGAAGTCGCCCAATATTATGATGTTTTGATTATGATTTAAGCTTTCCAAAATTGTACAGCAGTTATTTATATGCGTTTTATATAATTCGTTTGGACTAACGGGTGGAATGTAACTTACAGAAATAAATAATTCATGAGATTTTTCTATCACAATTTTAACAATAATTTGATCAATATCTAAAATGCCCTGGATTGAATTCGTATCGGAGGATAGGGTAATTTGCGTACTGGGCAGGCTCGAACGAACAACAACTACACCGCCGCCTTTAGAAAGACCAGTGGTACGGGAACATCTGTCTTTGCGGTATACATTATACAGATGGCAATCGAACATTTCCACAGTAAGGTGGCATTCTGAAAGCCAAGTTTCTGTTAAGACTATGCTATCATAGAGAGACGATGATGTAAAAAGCAGCAATGGTATCATTTTTGTTCTGATACCACCAGCATTCTGATAATACAGCAGGAATTCTGTAGCATTCGTTGAATTAATAACTGGATCTGCGCAGGCTAGGACTGCGGCGGATTCACCTCCTCTGGGAAAATTTTTAGTTACAAACGGACGTACATTTATATTCTCTTGCCAAAGATAAGGGTCGAAGATTTTGTCGTAATACTTTTCTGCTACTCCAAGTCTGAACGACACTTTCTTCAGTTCTGTAATCGCAGCGTCTTTCTTGACTAAAATGTTGCATGAAAGATCGCTCTTCTCAATAGAGGCATGACTATGTACATAGTCGATAATGTTCTTAATGGTGACAGTGGGAGCGAAAAATGACAAATGTACATATTTCATATTGACTATTACACCCAGTTCGTGACTTGCATTGCGGCCAACGACGGTGTTATTCGCATTTTGTTTTGCTCTTTTATTCTTAGCGCCTACAGCTATGAAGACGTCATCGTTGTCCAACTGCGCTGGCCGGTTGCTCTGTGGCGGCAGCAACGGTGATGGTGCGTGGCGGCGTGGAGCAGCAGCGCTTCGTGCATTAGCGACACCGAGAGTATTAACGGTATGAGCAGCATGGACTGTACGGGCGGTAGCGGAGGCAGCAGCAGCAGCATAAGAAACAGATGGAGCAGAGGAGAGAACCGGCGTCGTTGACTCCGACTCAGGCGCCTGCAGGTTTTTTTTGCTTTGCCACTAGCTATGGTAGGGTTTGAGGCAGCGACATTAAAATCACAGAGTATGCGACGAACCTCTTGTACCTCTAGTTGCAGATCTTCGACTTTTTTAATCAACAATTTTTTGTCGCTTTGCAACGAGATAATTGTTGCAATCGTTTTTATAAGCTTTATATTAACTTCACTTTCTGTCGGTATGTCCGCGGTATGTCGTTAAATCTAGTAATCAATTCTTCACCCACTTCCCGACTACTTAGAGATCTGAAACTTTGCATACATGCCTAATCTAGAGCCCAATACACGAATCAATAAATTTTATGGGCGTAGGACGAGGGGCGTGGCACTTTTTTATAAACTCCAGATTTCTGTATAACTTTAGAACTACAAATCACACATCAATGAAACTCGGTAGGAACTTACTACATATCCATATCCTTCTACTGAGAAAATAAGGCGGACACTGGATAAGGGGGCGTGGCACCCCCCATACAAACAAAATTTTTGATCTCGATTAGCTTTGGAACTAAAGGTCGTGCAGCATTGAAATTTCGTATGCAGTCGCCTCTTGGATGTGTCGTCCCACTGGTAAAATTGTATGGGCGTAGGATAAGGGGACGTGGCACCCCCCATACAAACAAAATTTTTGATCTCGATTTGCTTTGGAACTAAAGGTCGTGCAGCATTGAAATTTCGTATGCAGTCGCCTCTTGGATGTGTCGTCCCACTGGTAAAATTTTATGGGCGTAGGATAAGGGGCGTGGCACTTTTTTATAAACTCCAGATTTGTGTATAACTTTAGAACTACACATCACACATCAATGAAACTCGGTAGGAACTTACTACATATCCATATCCTTCTACTGAGCAAATAAGGCGGGCACTGGATAAGGGGGCGTGGCACCCCCCATAGAAACAAAATTTTTGATCTCGATTAGCTTTGGAACTAAAGGTCGTGCAGCATTGAAATTTCGTATGCAGTCGCCTCTTGGATGTGTCGTCCCACTGGTAAAATTTTATGGGCGTAGGATAAGGGGCGTGGCACTTTTTTATCAACTCCAGATTCGTGTATAACTTTAGAACTACACATCACACATCAATGAAACTCGGTAGGAACTTACTACATATCCATATCCTTCTACTGAGCAAATAAGGCGGGCACTGGATAAGGGGGCGTGGCACCCCCCATAGAAACAAAATTTTTGATCTCGATTTGCTTTGGAACTAAAGGTCGTGCAGCATTGAAATTTCGTATGCAGTCGCCTCTTGGATGTGTCGTCCCACTGGTAAAATTTTATGGGCGTAGGATAAGGGGCGTGGCACTTTTTTATAAACTCCAGATTTGTGTATAACTTTAGAACTACACATCACACATCAATGAAACTCGGTAGGAACTTACTACATATCCATATCCTTCTACTGAGCAAATAAGGCGGGCACTGGATAAGGGGGCGTGGCACCCCCCATAGAAACAAAATTTTTGATCTCGATTAGCTTTGGAACTAAAGGTCGTGCAGCATTGAAATTTCGTATGCAGTCGCCTCTTGGATGTGTCGTCCCACTGGTAAAATTTTATGGGCGTAGGATAAGGGGCGTGGCACTTTTTTATCAACTCCAGATTCGTGTATAACTTTAGAACTACACATCACACATCAATGAAACTCGGTAGGAACTTACTACATATCCATATCCTTCTACTGAGCAAATAAGGCGGGCACTGGATAAGGGGGCGTGGCACCCCCCATAGAAACAAAATTTTTGATCTCGATTAGCTTTGGAACTAAAGGTCGTGCAGCATTGAAATTTCGTATGCAGTCGCCTCTTGGATGTGTCGTCCCACTGGTAAAATTTTATGGGCGTAGGATAAGGGGCGTGGCACTTTTTTATAAACTCCAGATTTGTGTATAACTTTAGAACTACACATCACACATCAATGAAACTCGGTAGGAACTTACTACATATCCATATCCTTCTACTGAGAAAATAAGGCGGACACTGGATAAGGGGGCGTGGCACCCCCCATACAAACAAAATTTTTGATCTCGATTAGCTTTGGAACTAAAGGTCGTGCAGCATTGAAATTTCGTATGCAGTCGCCTCTTGGATGTGTCGTCCCACTGGTAAAATTGTATGGGCGTAGGATAAGGGGCGTGGCACTTTTTTATCAACTCCAGATTCGTGTATAACTTTAGAACTACACATCACACATCAATGAAACTCGGTAGGAACTTACTACATATCCATATCCTTCTACTGAGAAAATAAGGCGGGCACTGGATAAGGGGGCGTGGCACCCCCCATACAAACAAAATTTTTGATCTCGATTAGCTTTGGAACTAAAGGCCGTGCAGCATTGAAATTTCGTATGCATTCGCCTCTTGGATGTGTCGTCCCATTGGTAAAATTTTATGGGCGTAGGATAAGGGGGCGTGGCACCCCCATACAAACAAAATTTTGATCTCGATAAGCTTTGGAACTAAAGGTCGTGCAGCATTGAAATTTCGTATGCAGTCGCCTCTTGGATGTGTCGTCCCACTGGTAAAATTTTATGGGCGTAGGCTAAGGGGCGTGGCACCTCCCATACAAACAAAATTTTTGATCTCGATTAGCTTTGGAACTAAAGGTCGTGCAGCATTGAAATTTCGTATGCAATCGCCTCTTGGATGTGTCGCCCCACTGGTAAAATTTTATGGGCGTAGGATAAGGGGCGTGGCACTTTTTTATCAACTCCAGATTCGTGTATAACTTTAGAACTACACATCACACATCAATGAAACTCGGTAGGAACTTACTACATATCCATATCCTTCTACTGAGAAAATAAGGCGGGCACTGGATAAGGGGGCGTGGCACCCCCCATACAAACAAAATTTTTGATCTCGATTAGCTTTGGAACTAAAGGTCGTGCAGCATTGAAATTTCGTATGCAGTCGCCTCTTGGATGTGTCGTCCCACTGGTAATATTGTATGGGCGTAGGATAAGGGGCGTGGCACTTTTTTATCAACTCCAGATTCGTGTATAACTTTAGAACTACACATCACACATCAATGAAACTCGGTAGGAACTTACTACATATCCATATCCTTCTACTGAGAAAATAAGGCGGGCACTGGATAAGGGGGCGTGGCACCCCCCATACAAACCAAATTTTTGATCTCGATTAGCTTTGGAACTAAAGGTCGTGCAGCATTGAAATTTCGTATGCAGTCGCCTCTTGGATGTGTCGTCCCACTGGTAAAATTATGGGCGTAGGACAAGGGGCGTGGCACTTTTCAAGCAACTACACACTTGGGCTTCAGTTTATAATTATAGGTACACCACACATGAATGAAAAACGATAGGAACTTACTTGCCGCGCCCTGCTGGCAAAATAGCAACAACTCACCGCGTCGCAAATATGCCACGTATTATTTGTTAAATTGAGGATATGACATATGACGATAGGAAACACTGTGAATACCCTAAATATTGTGTACTGCTCTGCAAGTTTAAAATTCTTTTTGCGAAAAATTTCAGAGCTCTAAAATTGAATTTATGGAAGACTAAAAAGTAGAAAATAAAATTATATAAAAAAAAACTTTTTAAAAATAAGCTTTAATGTACTAAAAAGTAGAAAATAAGTTGTTTGCAAATAGATTCTAGTAATGAAAGATATTTTGAATATGGATATTGAGCGCACAAGCTTTTATTAATAGTAAGATACAGGTGACTTGGAAACAACTTATTTTCTACTTTTTAGTACATTAAAGCTTATTTTGAAAAAGTTTTTTTTTATATAATTTTATTTCATGATCTGATCTAAGAGATCTAAGCTCGTTGAGAACAGCTTTCAAAGTGGCCTCTTTCACGTCACACTCAGGCGGCGGATAGGCTCGTTCGGGTACCGAAGCAGCAGGCAGCGAAGAGACATTTTCAGCCTCCGAACTAGCTGAGTTGTTGGTATCCGCGACATTATCTGTTGATGGGGCAGCTGAATGGAGCTGAACGAATGGAGTTTCGGCGCGCTTTTGTGCATTGGGTGCAACAATATTGCTTATTCACTCCTTGCATATCTTCTATATCGACCGATGATAGATTTACACATTTTGGATGAAAAATTTCTCTGCACATGGCACATTGTACTTTGGGCTGGCCACGGTCGACCTTATGGCCACACACGCACGGCATGACGATCGAAACGTTCGGAAACGGAAAATCGGAACTCTGTAATCCGAAAGTAGGAAATAAATTTTCAAGTTTCGGAATGTATTTTTAGAAATTTAGAAAGTCGAAAATTCTGTACTCTGTATTCTGAATTTAACTGAAAATCCCTTCGAATTTCGGAATTTTTTTTCGTTAATGATATTGAGGGTGAAAAACAAATTAAAACTATTGCAATGTGTGTTTTTTGATATAAATACGAGAAAAATTATAATTTTTATTATTATCAATGTAATATACTGCATTCTAATGCAATTTCAGAGATACTTCAAACAAAAATGCTCACCCCGCACAGTGTGTGCTATGGTTAATCTATAGGGCCTTTATTGAAATTTGTAAAAAAATTAGAATGGCGCCTTACGAATGGATTTTTATAATGAATTTCAATATCCCTTTACAATGTTGTATATTCCATTATTCCCCATATTACACTCAAAAATCCTAAAAGCACACAAAAAGAGTTGTACGCGGGATGGTTGCATTAATTTTGGAGCAAATTGGGGCTAGTTTTTTTGAGAACTTAAAAAGAAAATATGCCTACATACGCCAGTGATTGTCTGCACCCTCAATTTTGTAAAATAATGAAGTCTTTTACTATCAAAATAAAGTTTGTACTTCTTCCTAGTTTGATTAGAGTTTAACTGCCTGTAATAACGACCACAAAATAAACTGCGAGGTAAATACTATTCATTATTAACTCTTTTTTATTGGATATTATGCATTTGGAAACAGTCTTTCAAATCGTTCATGAACGAAAAAATTTAAGCTCTTAAAAATTGCGAAGAAAAAGCAAATGTTAAAACTGATATCCTCCTTGTGCAAGAAGTTTCAAAGTAGTGTCAAGTTTTATTAAGGAATGGAGTTTTCAAATCGGCGTGGATGTTTTGTTTAGAACACACATGAAGGCGTCTTTCGTCAGGCGATAATTTTGCACACAATGAATTAAAAGGAATTTTAATATTATTTGCAATTTAACCTCTCATTGCTGTAAGCGATTATATTAAATTTATACCTTATAATCTTTAAATCAAGCCGCTCGTTATGTTTTTTTCCAAACTTATTTTTCTTTGTACAAATTATTTATTTATTTATTAAACTTAATTATAATAATAAATTAATATAATTAAAGAAAATTTTGGAGTCCTAGCTGCCAGGGCCTTCAACTCGTTTGTACAAATTAAATTTCTTATTTTCAACGGAAAACACAAATTTTTCGTTCGTTTCTAAAAAAAAAGTAGATTGCAGTTCTCAGACGAAAATTCCGATACGAAGAACTTTTATTTTCCATAGGAAATAAACATTTTTTGACGTTCCTAAAAATAAATACAAATTCCGAAAGTCAGTAGTTTTACTTGGCAGCAAATTTGTTCGTTTCTAATATTTTAGAGAGTACCCACCCAAATTCGATTAGGAAAGCAAATCCGAACGAAATTAACTTTCGAATCGAAATACAGAGTAAGGCTCCAGGTTTGAAAATAGGGCTTTAGCACTGAACCTACCAGAGCTTCAAATTACCGCTTTTAAGACTTTAATCAAATCTATTAAATTCCAGGTTTACATATTTCTTAAACTACTGCACGACTCTTTCTATAATATATAGCTACTTAATTTTTCAATATCTCTTTCTATTCTTCTTTCATTTTTCCTGATAATAATATGTATGTAGTACTATACCTATATCTACCGTGAGCGCTCAAAGTATAGGGAATTTTATGTAATTATCTGCATTAAAAAAATTTTAAAAACAGGTAAATGCATACCTGAAACTATAGCTTTTTATAATAAAACTAAATTTGGCGTGGATATAACGGATAAAATAGCTAGAAAGAACAAAATTTAAACTTCGTAGATGGTCTATCAATGTATTTTTCAACATTTTGGATTTAGCTGCTATAATTGCTTGGATTTTTATAAAGCAAACAACTGATATCGGACAAGGATATCGCGACAAGAATTTTTATTTTAGTTGATAGAAGAACTTGCCACCGAACACCGAGATTTACAGGAACTAGAAACAAAAAATTTGCAGAAAACTTCAGCAGATCCCAAGACAATTTCTGAAAGACGAAGAACTTGTCAAATTGGATATTGAGAAAAAAAATAAAACCATTAACATTTTAAAAAAGTGCCACGACGAATAAATTTTTTTTTCAATTTAGAATAACGACATCTATGTAAATTACTGAAGCAGCTTATAATTTTTCAGTTTTCTTAAATTGTATATTTCTAGAGCTCGAAAAAATTAAGGCTTTTGTATTTTATTGGCTTTTGAATTTACACTAAATTCTGTATTTTTTATTGTACATATAATCAACTGGAAAAGAATATAAGGTTTATCTGAAAAGCGATCATTTGACCGCCATCGGTAGAAATAGGTATATATAAAATGTCGGTGGGTTTAGTGTTATGAAAACATGTTTAATTTCTCGTAAATAAAAACCAGATAATCAGTTAATAAACGATTTCGTGGGCAAATAATAGTACTTCAGCTTCTTCTAAAAAATTACTCAGTTCTTTTTACTGACCCTTGCGTGCTGTAGGAGCCTCATTGCTAAACAAAGAGCTGCGCAGTTCCTCTCGATCAGCCGCCGCTCGATATAATACCGAGCGTATTTCATATTATGCTACTCAATAATAAGCTGTATATGCTGCGCAATTTACGTTATGATTTCTTTCATCCGAGATCTATGATGCATCTGAATTTTGAAAGTATATTTTTTATATGTTATATACATACATAAAAGTTTTGATCACTTAAATTTCTATTTTTTTAAAGTTCTAATTATATCGCCCCTCTAAGAACGTACCCGAGATTTTACGGCTGAAAGCACGAGCTAATTGGGTCTTTAAGTTTTTTTCAAACAACATATGGATTGTACTCCCTGTTGATTACGAGAGAAAAAAAACAAAAACAAATGAAAGCGAAAGAATCTGACGAGCCAAGAATTGAGCCGGAAACCTTTAACTGCTGGTGCCCCATGTTGTAAAGTAAATCCGATGCGAGGATTGGCACACATTTTCTCCCCCTTCGCTCTTCTCTTCGAAAACACATGCAACTAATCAGAGATATTATTAACAACCAGTAACAATAAAGTTTGCTATATCAAAGGTAGAAACCGAATAAAACTCGCACTTTGTAACCAGCGAAAATAAAATATAAAACGATTTTATTGTGCGATTATAAGATATTAACTAAAATCGACACTTGCAAACCAAATTGCACCGCAACACCAACTGCCCTTCAGCGTTGCGATGAATCACTGGTGAACTGCGGTCGTAAGTGCACCCATTTGGAAGTAATGTCGGTGCAAAGTATTGCATTTTTTCCACATATTCGGAAATCTCCATACAAATTTAACAGAATCGAATAAAGGGAAATATGAACAAAGAATCGACTTTATGTGTCAGTTATCAGCGCCACTTCCATTATTTTTTCCCAGCTGATTTCTTTGTAATTCTTTCTTTTAATTGTTCAAGAGGCTATATATGTACATATGTATATATACATAAAAGACGTAAAGCGTCACAAATATTCATAAAATTTTTAAACAATTATATTCAGAAGCAGCAATAAAAATGGAAGATTCTTGGTTAGCTTCCAACAGTGCTATAAGAAATGCTACTAGATTATAAATTTTGAGCTCGATGGTAAGGTTAAAGATTGAGTTATGATAGCTGTCTATGGCACAGGAAGGTCATGTTTAGGCCCGTTGTGATACCACAAAGGAAGACCTGTGCTTCAAACTGGTTTGAACGAAATTAATATGAAACCGAGTCATTGCAATCTTGGCAGGGTGGACACAAACCTGGAGTCGAACTCTTTTCCACCGATTTTTCGAGTATTTAGTTGCATATATTGAACATTAAAATACGACAAAAGGTTTTAAATCTTGTACTCTTGGGGTAAGAAAAATAAATTAATACTAAAGGAGCGTTATCATTATCATTAAGCATATATTATACATACTATGTATTTGTAAGTAAAGAAGCTCAGAAGCAACAACTAATATAATTCCATTCATGGCGCAAAAAAATATGAACTAGTGATAAGAAAAAATAATAGGTTCACATTGTAGTAACTTTGGCGATAAGCTGCTAATACGCATATGATTAAATATCATTTGTTTGATTAAATATTTGCCATTTCAGTGCGCCGGTACGTAGGAAATTGTGCGTTTGAAGTGGTTTTCTATAAAATTAAAGCGAAACAACTTTGAATTATAAGAAACTTTGTAAGACATTAGGGAGTATTTTAAAAACTTTTCAATATAACCTTATACGCAAAATATCGAAAGCTACGTTCGATCTAAAATTTTCATGAAAAATCTTCTCAACAAACTCTTCACTGACGTGACTGCCATCTATGATATTTATTTGGAAGGAAAACGTCGCACGTCGGAATTAATTCAATTTTTGAAAATGGTTGTAGAGACTTTTTTGTTGTTGTTTCTTAATCGCTAATATCCCACCAATCAGATTCAAACCGGTTTTAGACGTCATTTACATCTCTCTTCCCCTCATCCTTCCTCAAAGAGAAAGAAGAAGCAAAAAATTAAGCTTGTATTTTCACAATCAGTGTCAAGTTTTTAAAATTCAATTAAACAAGTAAGGAAGAATCAGTCGGGTTTCACCGACAGAGTAATACCCTACACCAAGTTCCCAAGTGGGGTGATAATCCACAGAAATTGTGGGTGCATTTAATTTACCGCCTACATAGTGGGCGGACCACGGCCATTTTTAGCAGACTACAATATATCCCTAATAGGACTATTTATGCCAAAAGTTTATACTCTGGAAGGTGTACAACCGAAATGATCGATATATTTAATTTACCGCCCCCGTAGTGGGCGGACCACGCCCATTTTTGGAGAATTAAAAGGTATTCTTACCAGTAATGAAGTGACCAAATATGGACGCTCTGGTGAATATTTTACTGAAGTTATGAGGTTTTTTAGCTTACCGCCTATATAGTGGGCTGACCACGCCCATTTTTTCGTGGGACATAGAAAACCAAACCCTTAACTTGAATGCCAAGTACAATTATTTTCTATGAGTAATTAGACAAAATATAACTATTTTACCGAAAAAAATCCGGGGTATTGGGACTTACAGGCCGATAGTGGGCGTGTTCTTCAACCGATTTGGCTAATCTCGGAACTTGAAGTAGTGGGAGGTTTACTGCGACTGTTTGCCAAATTTGGTCTAAATCGGACAACTCCTTCTTTCTCTCCTGTGGCCACGGACAGCAAGACAGACGGACAACCGGATATCAACACAGAAAGTGATTCTAAGCATTTCTATATACTTATGTCTATACCTAGGACGGCTCCTTTAATGCGTTACAATTTTCGCACAAAGTTATTATACCCTATTACCATAGGTGTAGGGTATAAAAATAACAAAGAGCAAACCAATTTTTCTAGTGATGGAGCCTTCAACATCTGGTAATTATAAAGGCGATTGCATAGCGTGTTTTTGTATTTTGATCATCAGATATTTTCTAAAAATTTTTATATGTAGTGATCTTTTATTACGGAAATTAAAAATAAATTTTTTTTTCAAAGTTAAAAACGTTATAGAGTCTGGCTAGGTCGGGCTGATTTGATTATTTTATATTAATTAGTAGCTGTTCCGCATATATAAAAAAAAATCTGCGAATTTTTTGCGTTTTGGGAGTAATCCCGATTATTAAGTACCTACATGTGAAAGCTTATGATTATAACATGCAATTTAATTGAAGATAACGAGACTTATTTTTAGTTTGTTTTGATTATACATTTTGAAAATGTGAACGGGTAAAACAGTGTTGGAAAATTCCGAAAAAATATTAACCCGTTGATGTCCAAAGCGGCATAATGCAAATAAGGCACTAATTTATTTAATAAAAGCAAGGGGAATATTTGGAGTGGGAAAAAGTTAAACAAAATTAATAACTAGTATTTATTGCTGTTGATACATTATTAAAAATTTATTATTAAAAGAGAATTTTGCTGTCCGACATGTCAGATGTTGCGCATTTCATGCAGTTGATCATCAATTGAGCTTTCAACTTTCTTTCTTGTTTCAGGTGCTAAACTTACCACTATTTCTATTGCACAAAAGAGATCTATTCGAGTGAAGACAGCTACATATATTGATAGCGATATTAACTAACAACAATATTTAAAATTTTTGCATTTTATATCTTATGTAACAACATTTATTCGTCGTCTTCTCTGTATAACTGATTTACAACATTTATTCGTCGTCTTCTCTGTATAACTGATTTATTTCGTTAATTTTTCGAAAACTTATATCGTTGTCAGAATAATAAAAACTAATGAGATTTCACAAAGTTACAGTTTCTTCCTACAAGTGTTTCAATTGAATTTCAGTGAGAACTACTGTACAATATCTTCACTAGGGTCACATTCTTGGTTACAATTATTTTGAATAAATTTAGAGTTTTTTGAATGGGTATATGTTTTTGACAGTTTTTGCACTGAAAGTTTTTTGATAAAATCGCTCTATCTTTCGATCCATAATAGATATCGTTATGAAATTTCGCACATTTTGTGCTAGTATCAGTAGAAATAAGTGTAAGGAAGAAGAGCTTGTGGGTATAACAGGCCTAATTTAAGAATTATTTTTAATTGAGTAAGCCCAGTTTTGGAAATTTTTTAAAATCGATATAACTTTCGATCCATAGAAGATATTTTTCTGAAATTCCACCCAATTAAGGCTATTGTTGGTGAAAACGAGTGTACCAAAAATCATCTTTCTAGCTCTCGCCGTTTATTCGCTATTAATTAATTCCATGTTTACCCCTATTCTGCCCCACTGTGCGTCGCTTCTAATGGTCTTTTTCATTTACTATTGAAGTACTTCTACGATTAATACTTTTAGAAATAACTACTGGCTATTTCGCTCTCCGGTTCGTTATCAATAGAAGAAAGAATTTTTAATCAAATGGTATATTTTTGATAGATGTGATATAGAAAGTCTTATAATGAAATTTTTTCCTAAAATATATGCTTACAAGTGGGGCCACCTGTCGTGTGTGCCTGTATACACGACAGCTAGTAAAACAATTAGCAACAATAAAAGGCAAAGCAAAGTAAAAAATAAAAAATAAAAAAAAATTTTGAAACCTGTGGGATTCAAACCCATGACCTGCCGAGTGCAAGCGCGCGGCTCTACCCACTGGGCTACACAGGGCACTGCTTCCGTTCGTCTAAAGTGGTAGAAGAAAGAAAGTTGACAGGCTGCAGGCTGCAGCAGGCAGACGCTTTTTAGTCAGTCTGCGTTTTATATATAAGACTAGCTGATTCACCCGGCTTTACCCGAGTGCCACATCATACGGGGAATCTGTGTATGTAGATTACCTATTCACGAAAACCTATTCTTCCTGTACATAATTTTCATATTATCAAAAAAATTCCTACCATTATTGAAATACATTTAAAAACAAATCTTGGAATAAAATAATTATTTTAGGCAGAACAACGTTTGCCGGGACAGCTAGTACATATATAAAACCCAAATTATGTAAAAATGTTTACGTGAATGCATGACTAAATACTAACAGAATACAAAATTTTAATGTTGTATGACATGTAGTTTTAAAGGTATACCAAATCAAATATTTAAGTTGTATGAGGGGTGCCACGCCTCGTGTCCAATGCTCATCCCATTTTCCGAGTTGAAGGATACGGACATGTAGTAAGTTCGTAACGTGTTTCATTTATGTGTGCTGTATAGTTCTAAAGTTATACCCAAATGTATAGTTGATTGAAAAGTGCCATGCCCCTTCTCCTACGCCCATAAAATTTTACCCGTGGGACGAAGCATCTAAGAGGGGCCTGCATACGGAATTTCAATGCTGGGTGACTTGTAGTTTTAAAGATATGCCAAATCAAATATTTAAGTTGTATAGGGAGTGCCACTCCCCTTTGTCCCACGCCCCTAAATTTTTTTAAGCAAGAGGGCACGACTAAATACTAACAGAATACAAAATTTTAACATTGTATGACATGTAGTTTTAAAGGTATACCAAATGAAATATTTAAGTTGTATGAGAGGTGCCACGCCCCTTGCCCAATACCCGTCCCATTTTCCGAGTTGAAGGATACGGACATGTAGTAAGTTCGTATCGTGTTTCATTTATGTGTGCTGTATAGTTCTAAAGTTATACACAAATGTATAGTTGATTGAAAAGTGCCACGCCCCTTGTCCTACGCCCATAAAATTTTACCCGTGGGACGAAGCATCTAAGAGGGGCCTGCATACGGAATTTCAATGCTGCGTGACTTGTAGTTTTAAAGATATGCCAAATCAAATATTTAAGTTGTATAGGGAGTGCCACTCCCCCTTGTCCCACGCCCCTAAATTTTTTTAAGCAAGAGGGCACGACTAAATACTAACAGAATACAAAATTTTAACGTTGTATGACATGTGGTTTTAAAGATATACCAAATCAAATATTTAAGTTGTATGGGAGGTGCCACGCCCTCTTGATGAATCGAAAAATTTTATATACAGTCGCCTTCCTTTGGTCTCCAACAATATTGGTATAAAGTTTGGCTGAAATCGGTCAACGCGTGTAGCTTTGTATAGCCGGACAGACAGACAGACAGACAAACAAACATTCATTTTTATATATTAGATAGGGAAAAAGATTTTCATTTGGATTTGTTTGGCACCTGCAACAAATTCCAGGAAATGAGTTAAGGTATCAATCCCCAATAACATAAAAATTTTTCTGCATAAATTAGCTCTCATGATTATTTATGAAGAGATGGTGGCTGTCGATTTGGTATTCGCGGTTCTTCTTCAAGATTCGACTTTGTGTGTAGATCTAGTCAATGGTACATAGTCATATAGAACACTTGACAGAACCTTGTATGCAATCGCTATAAGTAGATAGTTTGCGCAGATCATCGGGTCGCTTCTCTTTAGCACAGAACAGAGCACACCAAGATAACAATTGTATGCATGGATTCATCAAACAATGTTTTGCATATAAGTTGGTGCGCGTATCTTACCAGCCTCGAAAAACTCTGCTGGTAGGCCATCAGTAACCTTTGTCGACGGATTGCGGCCTTGGCCTTGTTATAGCTAGTAGTCACTCCTAGACGTTGTCGATTGTTGGTATCGGTAACCGTTGGCGGAATTGGTGTCATCGCCAGCTTATAAGCTGAGTGCACTCGCCGCTTTCGTCTTGACAAATAGCTGCCCCCGTCTTGAATCCTTCGGTTAGACGCAAACTCGATATCCTCACGCTTGTGCTTTTTTGTTCCGAGTTCTTGCGTCCGAAAAGGTTCCTTACTGCTCCTCTCGCTGTGCATCCGACCACAGGCTTTTTCTGTAGGTGGCATTCTTGGCGGTGCCCTGGTTGCACTCCTTGTCGTACTATGGGTTCTACGACTGTAGACGATGGAAACGAAGGATGCTCTCCGCGACAGCACGAGGAGTGGGAAATATGCATCCAGAGTGCGATGGTGCCATCAGGGTGTGGGAGGGATGGGCTGATTGGATTTGAGTTGCGCGGAGTAGGCTTCGGCTGTCTGTTGTGATTGCAGCTTTGCGATGTCCAGGTATCGCTGTGTACCAGAGCGCAAGTCCTTCTCTCTGCATAACCGCATGCGAACTTAGGCTGCAACAGGTAGGTGGTCCGAGTCGATGTTTGCTCCACGGAACGTACGCACGTCTAATGCACTGGAAGCATGTCTTCCGACAATCACATGATCTATCTGGTTTCGTGTTTGTTGATCGGAGGACAGCCAAGTAGCCTTATAGATATCGTGATGTAGAAATCTGGTTGCGATGTCGGTCAGCCCCAGACCGTTGTTAGATGTGGTGTCGTGGAGGCTGAACTGTCCAACTATTGAACTAAAAACTGTCTCTCCCCCTACCTTTGCGTTAAAATCCCCGAGGACAAACATCTCGTGACGACATCAGTGGTCGTACACGTCCTCGAGTCTCGCATAGAACGAATTCTAGGTAGCATCGTTCTTTTCTTCTGTCTTTTTCGTCATCCACATCCGAATTCACGCCTCTTCGAGTGGCAGCTGTAGTCATATGTCGAAGGTTCGCAATTTCCTGGGTGACGGTAATGTCCTTTATATTTTAAGAGGCTTCCACCCAATTGGATAATGGTGCCTTCCCTATTGAGACCTACTGACCGGGCATTCCAGAGCATAACCGTAAACTGCTGTTCTTAGTAATTTACCGGGGTTCGTCGTCTTTTCATTGGGTGGGATTTCTTGTGGCCGACAGAAGGAAGAAACAAGGATCGCTCCGGCTAACTCTAATCAGAAAGCAGTCAGAACCTTTTCCCTGTACTTTCAAAACTTATGCCATGCAATGCAAATTCTATGTGGAGCCACCGGTAAAAATGCATATTTTTAAAAGAAGATTTTTTGCTTGTAAAAGTTTAAAAGCCACTCGAAAAATCTATTGCGTATCCGAATATTTTCTCAGTGAAAACTTCTAAAAAATTTTAAAACTTTACGACCGCACCTAATGGTTTTCTATCATACAATTGTATCTTCCTAGACTGGTTTTCATTATTTCGTGTGATAAATCAACTAGATTGGACTAATACACGAGTGTGTGTTCCTCTTTTGATCGGTAGTAAAATGTAATTGTTGCCATTAAAACGGAAACAAGAATTTGAAACACCTGTTTGCCTTGCTTTCTTTCCTGGGACAGCTACTACTACACTGTCACAGCCACCTCGATAAAGCGCTGATCAGTCACCGCGTATCGTATTTAATCGGAGCGCAGACAAAACCTACCCTACCCGAGCTCATACATGCGTTCGCTCATCGCGTATTTATTCGGAGCGTAACGCAGAAATTATAATCCAAATTGGTTTTTCTCACACGTTTACGTCTGCTCTGATGCTCAGAGAGGATGAGAGAATGACATTGCTTTGTACTAAAAACAGTGCTGCCACTGCTCTTCGATTTTAATTTAGAACAAAAACCGGATTATTATTGCTATAATTAATTCTTAAAAGTAGACCACAATAAATATATCTAAAAATTTAGATAATTCTGTGTCATAGATTTTATAAAGAATGTAAAATTTAACCTCACAAGCAAAATGAACAGCGTGCTTACTTTGTGCACGAAACTATATGGCAGCACGGCAGCAATAACCAAGACAGAAACCTGCAAAAGAGCCACAGCTGCGATACGATTTTCACTGAACGGCCCAAATTTTGCCGTTACGATTAATTCCGCTCACATAAAAGAAGAAGAAGAAGGTCCCACAAGATTCGGCACACATATCGCTTTTGCGGTCTTTGTTCCTGATAAGCCAAAAAAATTTGCCAATACGGAATGTGATATGAAAGGGATCAGCAGAGAAGAAAATGATATGTAAGCAAATGGTTTATTACTAGACAAATACAATGTTTAATAGATTAGGACAAGAATTGTCTGTAAGCACATGAGCTATGCACCAGCATAGTGATAACAAGAATGAGGGGAGAATGTACGTGTATTTTATGGAATTAACATTATCGGATTAAAGACATTAATGGCCTGCCTGGATTGGACGATCGTAAGCACATATGGATGGCTAGCTCGCGGGACGGACGTGTTAATGAAGGACGCACTAAAGTACACACGTTTATCGCTTCGTTGAGCGTAAATTACTGCGATAACACCGTTCATTGCTATGGGGGTTAACTGGACATAAGAGAACCGATACCTACTAAAAAACTGGTGCGACTTCGGTGTTGGATTTGATGGCGCTGTAGGGCTACAACTTGTATCAGCAGATCGATCCACATTTATTGAGCGCGATTGTAGTGATACTAATCATAATTAAATGATTTATTAATTTATTTTATTAGTTTTTTTGCGTGCCGCCATCTCTTGCAAAGAATTTTAAATCTACGAGAGTTTATAGTATGTAATTGTCGCAATAGCCCATGTAACCCAGGTTTAGGGCTAGCATTTACGCATTAACTTGTGTGCTCGTTCTATTTTAGCACAAGTTAACGGGACCAAAAAGTGTATTCTATAGAGGCATCCGAACGTGATTGAGATGCTCTTTTCATGGCAAAGAGTACTCTCGACTAGAGAATTAAGTTGTCCGTGATTGCAGCTTTGCAACATCCAGGTATCGCTTTGTACCAGAGCGAAAATCCTTCGCTATGCATAACCACATGCGAACTTTGGTTGCAACAGGTAGGTGGTCCTAGTCGATATTTGCTCCTCGGAACGTCCGCACGTCTAGGACACTGGAGACATGCCTTCCGTCGATCATAACATGATAGATCTGGTTACATGTTCATTCATCGCGGGACAGCCAATCAGTCTGATGTTGAAAATTTTCGCCTTGATGCAAATTGTAGCTAGTCCTTCGTTCACAGGGGTAAAGCGGAGACAAGACGGCGTACCCTCCGTCTGACCACGAATCCACATCTGAATTCACGTCTCTCCGCATGGCAGCTGTAGTAGATGTCGCAGGTTGTTTATTTTGTCAAGCGCCAATCAGTCACCGCGTATTTTATTTAAGCTCAATTAATCGTAACGGCAAAATTTGGGCCGTTCAGTGAAAATCGTATCGCAGCTGTGGCTCTTTCGCAGGTTTCTGTCTTGGTTATTGCTGCCGTGCTGCCATATAGTTTCGTGCACAAAGTAAGCACGCTGTTCATTTTGCTTGTTAGGTTAAATTTTACATTCTTTATAAAATCTTTGACACAGAATTATATAAATTTTTAGATATATTTATTGTGGTCTACTTTTAAGAATTAATTATAGGAATAATAATCCGGTTTTAGTTCTAAATTAAAATCGAAGAGCAGTGGCAGCACTGTTTTTAGTACAAAGCAATGTCATTCTCTCATCCTCTCTGAGCATCAGAGCAGACGTAAACGTGTGAGAAAAACCAATTTGGATTATAATTTCTGCGTTACGCTCCGAATAAATACGCTATGAGCGAACGCATGTATGTATGAGCTCGGGTAGGGTAGGTTTTGTCTGCGATCCGATTAAATACGATACGCGGTGACTGATTGGCGCTTCAGCCTTATATTTTACGAAAGTTTCCGCCAGTTGGATAGAGGCACCTTCCCTATTGAGGGACTGGACAAATCAGGTGCTTATCCGTAAATCGTGGTCCATAGCACGTTTGCGGGGGTCGTCAACAGTTTCAACTGAAATTTGATGCGTCTTCACGCTAGGACTTCAATGACATATCAGCTTTTTTCTGCTGCTACGCAGACATTTCAAATGTCCTCTGTCCCCCAAAAATTCAAAAACCCGATAAATCCCCGTGCAGACAGCCACGACTTTGCATTTTAAATAATATTTTATTAAAGAAAAACTCTTTTTAAAAATAAGCTTTAATTCATTTAATGTACTAAAAAGTAGAAAATAAATTGTTTCGAAGTCACCTGTATCTTACTATCCATAAAAGCTTGGGGCGGTCATGTCTTCAAAATTTGTCAACCAGCTAACACAATATTTTATTTAAATTATTTTTTGCAAATAGATTCTAGTAATGAAAGATAAGTGTGAATATGGATATTGAGCGCACAAGCTTTTATTGATAGTAAGATACTGGTGACTTCGAAACAATTTATTTTCTACCTTTTAGTACATTAAATGAATTAAAGCTTATTTTTAAAAAAATTTTTTTATATAATATTATTTTCTACTTTTTAGTCTCCCATAAACACTCGCGTGTTTATGACCCTCTTTTTGTTAAATTTAAAATTTTTCCTATATATGTACATACATATTTGTTAATTTAAATGGGTGTAAAAATTAAAATGAAAAACAAAAAGTTGAAACACTGCGGGGATTCGAACCCACAACACACCGAATTCAAGCGCGGGGCTCTAACCACTGCACTATAGGTAATTTGACCCATTTTTGACGCCAAAATTAATAACAGCCACACTGAAAAAACTTTCGAGTAAAAAATGGTGGTTTTATAAAAAACATAGGTGGTCGAAAATTTGAGAGAAGAAATTTGTAGAAAATTTAACCTTTGTCTGCCCCGGGTCCGAAGTGGAACTTTTCGCTTACATTTTTTTAAATTTTTTTAACAAGAGCTTTATTTAATTTTGGTTCATAATTCATTATCTAATCTGATTTGACTTAATCCGCATTCATACGCATTCAGAGTACGTTTTTCTTCTGGAAGACGGCTATCTTCCTATGAGAACTCTCCCATCTAACTGAAGCATTTTTGCAAAAAGTTCGCACTTTCTCCTTCAACGAAGCCGACTCCTCATTCAAAACATTGCCGCATTCAATACTACCAATAATAAAATTGTAAACAGCAGCATTCTTCTCCTCTGTGTTAAGTTCATCGACCCAAACTTTTGTAAGTTCGCTATACATATTTCAAGCTGAGGTTGCCTACGAAAAAATTATATTTCTCAAAAAACGCAAAAAATCGCAGCTTGAAATTAACAAATTAAACAAAAAATTCTTCACTCTACACATTTCAGATATTTTAAACACGGCCAAATACGGCCAATTTTAAAAGCTTATCCAAAGTCAAATTTTAACTAAAAAATTTTGTATTAAAGGTTATGCTAGAAAAATTAGTTTAAAAAAAAATAGAAATTTTAACAAGGTTGCCTACGAAAAAATGATATTTCTCAATAAACGCAAAAAATCGCAACTTGAAATTGACAAATTAAACACACAATTCTTTACTCTACACGTTTCAGATATTTTAAACACGGCCAAATACGGCCAATAGTTTAGAAGCTTATTCAAAGTCAATTTTTAACTAAAAAATTTGTATTCAAGGTTATGTTAATATTATGAGTTTTTCCACCAAAAAAAATTTTTTTTTAACAAAACTTTACTCTTGAACTATTATGTACTTACTCTCACCTTTCTTCTCCATATTTAATTGATATTAATATGTGCAATTTTAATTAATTTAAACACTTGCGAAACTTCGATTAAATTCACTGCGTATATTGTATTTAAAATGTTTTTCACAAACAATGACTTTGACGGCCTGCTGAGCCGTCATCGTTTGTTTTTTACCAAATTACACAGTTATTTGACTTGATGTTTTCTTTATCAAATACCATTAAAAAAAAAAAAATTTTTGCAAGTGCGAAAAATTAATTTTGGCCTCAAAAATGGGTAAAATTACCTATAGTATACTGGGCTACGATATCGGAACAACACTAATGGTCTAATTAGTCCAGCGGTGTCGAATTCAATCGTGCCGGATAGCAATTTGCCCAGTTACTCTAACAGCTAAACGGATTGCAGCTGTCAGTCTATTCTTTTTGCTAGTGCTGCCGTATAGTTTTGTGCACAAAAGAAACACACTGTTTATTTTCTTCTGAGATGAAATTTTACATTCTTTATTAAATTTATGGCACTGAATTATCATAATTGTTACATCTCTATATTGTGTACTACTTTTTTAACTTATTTCGGCAATAATAATCCACTTCTTTTGTTGAACTAAAATCGAAGGTCACTGGCAACACTTTTCTGCAAAGAGTTCCAGTGTTGCCAGAAAAAAAATTTGGTTTCGAGCTAAAATGGTGAAAAACGAGCTAAAAAGAGCAAAAAAAATTTTTTTTCGAGCTAAAAAAGCAAAATTTTTTTTTTTAAGCATTTATCAATATTTATATTTTTTTACTATTTTATTGTTGTATAGAGTGGCATATGCATGGAACAAGCTTAATATCGGGATTATATTCCTGCAGACGAGTGATGACTCCTCTATTGATGCCAACCATTACGCTAGCATTATCCGTTCCCATGCCAACCATGTTTTCAAGATTCAAATTGAAATCTTTTAATGTGTTCAAAATCGCTGACAAAATGCCTTCCGCCGTGCAATCGTTCAACTCCGCAAGCTTCAGAAAAGTATTCACAATGGCTTTCATTGTGCTGCTGTAGTACCTGATTACAATACCTACGTATTTTTTGACGCTAATGTCTGTTCCTTCATCGACGACCAGGCTATACTTGTTTTCACCAATGTCGGCCACCAGCAAAGTTTTAAAATAAGGATGCAGTACACTTTTAATAAGAGCACTACACTTCGAACGTCGTAGCTTCAAATTTGATGCAATTTTGCTATCTGGAAACATTGTGTTTTGTAAAATTGTTAGGTGGTCAACTACTCTTATCGAAGTATGCGCCGCTATATACAAAGCGTTCGCCAATTCCGCCCTGTGCGTCTCTGTAGGTTTTACTGATGAAAATGAAATTGTAGGCTGGCTACCAGATGCAAACGGTGAAGCTGCATTTATGTGCTTTGCTGTTTCTGCATGTCGAATAATGCCGTACAACTTGGGCTCAAGACGGCAGTGACAGTACTTGCAACTAACCTCATTTCCACTTTGAACGAGCCATTTGTTAAAACGCTTGTCGGTAAGCCAGGCCGTACGAATTTTCTGTTTGTATTTCCTATAAACACAAAAGAATATGTATTATATATTATTTTTAAAGAAACTTCAGACTTTACCTTGTTCGCTTCACAGGGCACTCATTTTCGTCTGAACTTTCAGAGCTCTCTGCTGCCTTATTGCCTTCGCTATGGGCTTCAGGTGGCCGCTTTTTCAAATATCTGCAAATAAATTGTCTTTAAAATATGACAAAATCATAAAGAAATCACAAACAAATTTGCTTACCTTTCCATTTTCTGTTGGCGTCCGCGCTTTTTTAATTAGAAATGGAACTTTTTTAGATAATAATCGATAAAAGTATGTAACAATCGTTCCTGGCTACAGAAGTTGCCATAACGTCGCAAAAAAATTTGAAAGGTGTTGAATTTGTTTAATTAATCGATCAATTAATCATTGAAATATAAAACTATACTAATAAAATTTTGTAGCTAAAAAAGGGCTTTAACATTTTAAAAAGAGCTAAAAAAGAGCTAGGAGCTAAAACCAAATTTTTGGAGCAATTTCGAAAAAAAAGAGCTAAATCTAGCCCCAAAAGCACCAAAATGGCAACGCTGAAGAGTTCACAAACAAAATATATCGTGATATATAAAGCAAGTGGTGGACTATATTTCCAATAAATATTCGCTTGTTTTGACCAGTGTTGCCGTTTAAATTCTTGCATAGGAAAAGCATTATTGCTATTTCATTTTCAAGTGAATTTTTTGTGTGGCAACATTCTTTTCACAGCTGACACGACTTTTGCAGTAGTTTTCTAATCGACGCAGAAATTTCTACTAAATCCGGTCAGAGTAATAGCGAACATTGTGTTCGGGTAAGATAGATTGTGTCAGCTGACACGATTTCTAACCTTACCGCTAGAGTAATTCTACCATAAGTATGCTTTGCTCCGCTCATGCAAAACCTATTCACCGTGCTCAACTACAAACATGTCGAGAATTCTGCCACACACAATGGCATCAAAACTGCGATACAAGCCAATGAAAAAAACTCTTTGCACGTAGTAAAATCGCTAAAATCATGGTTTTAAATAATAATTTTATGATTGAATCATGTATTGTGTGCTTGATTACGTATGTATGCAAAGTTTCAGATCTCTAAGTAGTCGGGAAGTGTGTGAAAAATTGTTTACTAGATTTGTGGACAACCCGGAAGGCAAGTTGATAAAAATTATATTAAAAAAACTTTTTAAAAATAAGCTTTAATTTATTTAATGTACTAAAAAGGAGAAAATAAATTGTTTCGAAGTCACCAGTACCTTACTATCAATAAAAGCTTGGGGCGCTCATGTGTTCAATATTTCTCAACCAGTTACCACAATATTTTATTTAAATTATTTTTTGCAAATAGATTCTAGTAATGAAAGATAGTTGTGAATATGGATATTGAGCGCACAAGCTTTTATTAATAGTAAGATGCAGGTGACTTGGAAACAATTTATTTTCTACTTTTTAGTACATTAAATAAATTAAAGCTTATTTTTAAAAAGTTTTTTTAATATAATTTTAGAATAGAATAATTTTATTTATAGTGAAAACGTTATAAAAACTTATAGCTATCGCACAATTTACAGAGACTTAGTTACTTAAATAACCTTACTTCTAAAGTATTATGATATGGGGAAATTAGTGACAATTTTTTATGTGTAAATATACAAGAAATGGGCTTAAAGGAAAAACTATAAGTAAAAAACCTTATTTAAAATTAGAGTGATTTGTATAGTTTAATACTATAACAAAACATATAATACTACCTACTCAGTTACATTTAAACTAGAAATTAAAGTATTTAGAGAACAATCACAGAGGCGTACAAATTTCTCACTAATTTTTTGGATTCGATCAGATAATAGACTTATTTTATTGTCCTTCTGTAGAAAAAAACCAAGGCAAGTTTAACATCATTTTAAGGAGCTTGTTTTGGCGAATTTGTAGCTTTTTTATATGCGTTTTGGCACAGCAACCCCAAACCGGACATCCGTAAAGAACTATGGATTGAAATATTACTTTAGCAATAATTATTTTGTTTTCATGACTAAGTTTTGATTTCCTATTAATTAGTGGGTATAACAACTTAATTGCTATGTCAAACTTCTTAACAGTATATGGTATATGATCTCTAAAAAGTAATTTCGGGTCGAGTAATATTCCCAGATATTTAACTTTGTTGGACCAAAAGACTTCGCAACCATTAATGTTTAGATTTGTGCTGGGATAGTAACAAGTACTTCTTTTTCGTGTGAAAAAGAGGGCTTGAGTCTTGCCAGCATTAGATTTTATTTTCCATCTATGGAAATAATCTGTGATAATTTTCAAAGCACATTGCAGCTCAATTACTGATTGTTGACCGAATTCATGTGAACAAAATATACCAATGTCATCTGCATAAAAAGAGTAGCTGCAGTTAGCAACTTTAGGGATATCAGAGCAATAAATTAAATACAACAAGGGTCCCAAAACTGACCCTTGAGGTACACCTGCGGGGATTTCGTTTTAGTCAGAGTACTCATCAGCAATTTGAACACACAAATGACGACCTGTCAAAAAGTTTTTTATTATTTTAGTTAAATGCAAAGGAAAGCAGTAGTCGATTAACTTAAATATAAGTCCATTATGCCACACTGAATCGAAGGCTTTTTCGATGTCTAGCAGGACAAGAGCAGTTGATTTTTTACATTAAAAATTTTTCTTTACGTGATTACATAATCTCTTAACTTGGTGTGTTGTACTATGAAATTTGCGGAAGCCAAATTGCTCTTCAGGTATAATTTTCTTCGCATCTAAAAAATTCCAAATTTTGTCTTTCAAAACTTTTTCGAGCACTTTGCTAAGACTGCTTAGAAGACTAATTGGTCGGTAACTCGTGGTCATATTTTTCGGTTTTCCTATTTTATGAGTCGGAATAACCTTAGCCGTTTTCCAAATGTCTGGAAAGTATTGAATTTTCAAGCAAGAATTAATTAAGAATGTCAGATAGCGAATCACGCACTTCGGAAGATATTTTAACATAATATTTTTAACTTCATCAAGACCTGAAGCTTTTCTTGAGTGCAATGCATGGATGATTAAGATAATGTCTTCATCAGCGACATAATATGACTCAGGTGTCTCAATTTGAATTGCATTAAAGTATGATAAAGTAGAATTAACGGTTTCAATATGAGCTGGTAGTCCAAGACTTTCTGACACCTTATGATAATCCATAAAATTGTCAGCAAAAGCCTTTACTTTGTCAATAAAATATCGCTTCCCGACGTAATAGCAGGAATGCCATGGAATTTATTTTTCAGAATTTTGGTTATGTTCCAGAAGGGTTTGGATCTTTTTTCGAGTGATCTTAATCTTTCAGACCAAGCTTTATTTCTTAGTTCCGAAATTTCAAACTGTATTAATAAACTATATCTCTTCATTATGTCATAATCCGATTGTACTCTTTAATATAATTTTATTTTCTACTTTTTAGTCTTCCATAAATTAAATTTTAGAGCTCTGAAATTTTTCTCAAAAAGAATTTAAAACTTGCAGAGCAGTACACAATATTTAGGGTATTCAAAGTGTTTCCTATCGTCATATATCATATCCTTAATTTAACAAATAATACGGCTGTGATCGACCCTAATATTCGTGGCATATTTGTGGCGCGATGAGTTGTTGGTGATTTGCTTGCAAGGCGCGGCGAGTAAGTTCCTATCGTTTTTCATTGATGTGTGGTGTACCTATAATTATAAACTGAAGCCCAAGTGTGTAGTTTCTTGAAAAGTGCCACGCCCCCTGTCCTACGCCCATAAAATTTTACCAGTGGGACGACACATCTAAGAGGGGCCTGTATACGGAATTTCAATGCTGCATGACCTTTAGTTCCAATGCTAATCGAGATCAAAAATTTTGTTTGTGTGGGGGGTGCCACGCCCCCTTATCCAGTGCCCGTCTTATTTTCTCAGTAGAAGGATATGGATATGTAGTAAGTTCCTACCGAGTTTCATTGATGTGTGATGTGTAGTTCTAAAGTTATACACAAATCTGGAGTTGATAAAAAAGTGCCACGCCCTTATCATACGCCCATAAAATTTTACCAGTGGGACGACACATCCTAGAAGCGACTGCATACGAAATTTCAATGCTGCACGACCTTTAGTTCCAAAGCTAATCGAGATCAAAAATTTTGTTTGTATGGGGGGTGCCACGCCCCCTTATTCAGTGCCCGTCTTATTTTCTCAGTAGAAGGATATGAATATGTAGTAAGTTCCTACCGAGTTCCATTGATGTGTGATGTGTAGTTCTAAAGTTATACACCAATCTGGAGTTTATAAAAAAGTGCCACGCCCCTTATCCTACGCCCATAAAATTTATTGATTCATGTATTGTCATCGTGTTTACGCATGTATGCAAAGTTTCAGATCTCTAAGTAGTCGGGAAGTGGGTGAAAAATTGATTACTAGATTCCACTACATACATACATACATACATACCTGATGTGAACCTAATATAAAGCTTATAAAAAGCTTATAAAAAGCAGCCAAGTGCGAGTCGGGCTCGCACCTTATGGTAGAATTACTCTAGTAGGAAAGTGAGAAATAGTGTCAGCTGACATAATCTATCTTACCCGAACACAATGTGCGTTACCGAACAGTTCGGCCAAAAGTTTCGGGTTCGGTCTCGGCTACAAAAGTACGAGTATTTAGCCGAACAGTTGAGGAACAAATTGTATAGTTTTAAACAAAATTTATATTTTTTAATAATACTTTTTATTGATTTTGCATACATCAGATGCTTAATGTACAGTGGCTCACAGCTTATTTGATACAGTGCCCGATTTGAAATATAAATCGCTATAACTTATAAAGTAAGAAGTACATTGATAAAATTTTAATGCTAAATTTAAAAATAAATGACAAAGCGGAATGCAAAAAAATAAAACCGCTTGTCCCGCAAGGAGAGAATAGCAAATGAACAGCGAAAATTCATCTCACAGCTTATTTGATACAGTTACTTCTGTGCGCTTAGGTGCCAGTTTGTCGCGCCGTTGATCAGTGTTTTTTTCTTTCTGCATTCTCAGTTGTGTTCGCAATTAGTTCCACCAAATTATTAGTCTGATCTCTTAAGCCCAAGTGTTAATACAGGACATTTAAAAAAATGGGTCGTCGAACAACAATTGAACAACGTGAATTGGTCCCGAATCATTATAAAAACAAGTAAGGAAGTATCAGTCGGGTTTCACCGACAGAGTAATACCCTACACCATGTTCCGAAGGGGGGTGATAATTCACTGAAATTGTGGGTGCATTTTATTTACAACCTACATAGTGGGCGGACCACGCCCATTTTTGGCAGACTACAAGATATAGCTAATAGAACTATACATGCCAAATATTGATGCTCTGACAGGTGTACAACAGATGTTATCGGCATATTTATTTTACTGCCCCCATGGTGGGTGGACCACGCCCATTTCTGGAGAATTAAAAGATATTCCTACCAGGAACGAAATAACCAAATCTGGACGCTCTGGTGTATATATTATGGAAGTTAAAAGGATTTTTCGTTTATCGCCTATATAGTGGGCGGACCACGCCCATTTTCTTGTATGATATCTAAGACCTATATATCAACTTGGGAACCGAATTTAATTCATTTATATTCGTAACTAGTCAATTGGGAGCCATTTTACCAGAAAAATTTTGCTGCCTATATAGCGGGCAGACCACGCCCATTTTTTCGTATGACATATATGACCAACCCCTTAACTTGAATACCAAGTATTATTCTTTTCAATGAGTAATTAGACAAATTACAGCAATTTGATCGCAAAAAACCAGAGGTAGTGGGACTTACAGGCCCGTTGTGGGCGTGTCCTTCGGCTGATTTTGCTAATCTCAGAACTTAAAGTAGTGGAAGGTTCACTGCGACTGTGTGCCAAATATGGTCCAAATCGGACAACTCCTTCTTTCTCACCTGCGCCAACAGACAGCCAGACAGACAGACAGACAGACGGACAACCGGAAATCAAGACAGAAAGTGATTCTAAGCATTTCCATATACTTATGTCTATACCAAGGACGTCTCCTTTAATGCGTTACAATTTTCGCACAAAGTTATTATACCCTATTACCATAGGTGTAGGGTATAATGAGCTATCTATAGTGTCTCTACAGTGCAGCATATCATTGAGCGCTTTCTTCATGAAAATCGGGTGAAAGATAAGGGCAGAAGTGCACCAAACAAAATTTTTAACGCATCTGACGAGCGATATATTGTCCACAAAATCAAAGAAAATCCGAAGCTATCGGCTCCAAAACTGGCTACTGAGGTTCAGCACGAATTGGGCAAGTCATGCAGTGCAGAAACTGTCCGTCGCGTGCTCCGCGGTCATAACTTTAATGGTCGAGTACCTCGTAAGAAGCCGTTTATAAGCAAGATAAATCAACACAGTCGATTTGTCTTTGCTAAGGAGCATGTCTGCAAGAACTCTGACTTCTGGAACACAGTCATTTGTGCGGACGAGTCCAAGTTCAACATGTTTGGGTCCGACGGCGTGGCCTACGGTCTGGCGGAAACCGAACACAGAACTAAACAAGGAAAACCTGAAAGCTACTGTGAAAAATGGCGGTGGTAGTGTTATGGTTTGGGCCTGTATGTCCGCAGCCGGCATAGGAAATTTAGAATTTATTGACGAGATAACGGACAAAAATATGTACCTCAACATACTCAAAAACAATTTGCTCCAAAGTGCTGCGAAACTAGGTATACTCGACCAGTTCCGGTTTTATCAAGACAACGACCCGAAGCACAAGTCCGGAATTGTGCAAACCTGGCTTATATGGAACTGTCCCCACGTGCTGATACCACCGGCACAGTCACTTGACATGAATGTGATTGAAAATCTGTGGGCTTTGTTGGACAACAACATTCGTAAATACAGAATCTCCAACAAAGATGAGTTGAAAAAGACGCTACTGGAGGAATGGCAGAAAATCACCCCAGATATTACCGGAAAGCTTGTCCATTCAATGCCAAGCTGGCTCCAGGCTCTTGTATAGGCAAAAGGCTATCAAACCAAATATTAGAAGTACAAAATATCCAACCGTTGCTACGATTTTTCATACTGAATTGAACTGTATCAAATAAGCTGTGACCTGAAATTTTGCAGTATTTTTGTTTTTTAGTTTCTATGTTGTTAAACAAAATTTTTTTGAAATAAATGAAGTTCTTTGGGAAAACTACATAAATTATTCCACTAACTGGCATTTAAATTTTCTTTATATTCTCTTTAGTTTTCAAATTATTGCGATTTTAATTTTAAAACAAGTACTGTATCAAATAAGCTGTGAGCCACTGTAGGTATTTATACTTCAAAAGAATTGTTTTTTATAATAAAATGTATTTTTTCCTAAAAATGTATAAATTTTTTTTCATTAAAATTCTTCTTCTTTTTTTTGCATATGTATTCGAAAGGTTCGGTCTCGGACGAACATTAAAAAAGGCCGAATGCTCGGTCTCGGCCAAAATTTCGGGTTCGGTCGGGCTCTAGTTATTACTCTAAACGGATTGCGTAGTAGAAATATCTGCGTCGATTAGAACTACTACAAAAATCGTGTCAGCTGTGAAAAGAATGTTGCCATACAAAAAGTTCACATGAAAATTGAAAATTGAAATAGCAATAATGCATTTCCCATGCAAGAATTAAAACGGCAACACTGATTAAAACAAGCAAATATTTCTTGGAAATACAGTCCACCTGCGCTTTCGTTTGCTTTTAATTTGTACACATCGTACATTTTACACAGCACTAAAAACATTGAGTCAATTATTTCGTCGTTTGAATTCATTTTTCACGATAGCCCAATCAAAAAACAGCATTTTGTAAATCACGGCGTAATTGCGTTCGTTGTCTTACGGCATCACTTGAGCTGTCAAGTTCTTACGAAAAAGAGTTGTATTTTTCTTAATTTATCAGCCAAATACAAAACACACAAAATTTGCAGCTTCCATTGCATACCTCCCATAGCCTAGTGGTTAGAGCGTTCGACTAGCACGCGAAAAGTTGCGAGTTCAACCCCCATCGCGATACATTTCTTTTTTTTGTGATTTCGATCCTCAACCGCAGTGCTAGTATTTTCTTTTTTTTGTACTTTTTTCTTTAGTATTTGTCTTTAAAAAGTATTACAATACTTATAATTTGCTTCTGCAGATTACCACAAATCAATTTTCACTCGAAATTACAAAAAAATTTTGCGTTTAAAAAACTGAACGCGAGCACAAACCCAAGTGAACGATTTGACAGTTCATGTGAGTGAATGCGCCGCGTTGCGTTTTATGCGGTACCGATTTTCATATGAAACTACGTAAGGCAACGCGAGCAGTCACTGAGTGAGGTGATGCGTTTTACACAATACCAAATTAGTGAACGCAGGGTGAAGTGAGGCGTTGGGATTTACAAAATAAACACCTTAGTTTAAGAAAAGTAGTACACAATGTAGAGATGTAACAATTATGATAGTTCTGTGCCATAAATTTAATAAAGAATGTAAAATATCATCTCAGAAGAAAATAAACAGCGTTCTTCCTTTTTGCACAAAACTATACGGCAGCACTAGCAAAAAGAATAGACTGATAGCTGCAATCCGTTTAGGTGTTAGAGTAACTGGGCAAATTGCTATCCGGCACGTTTGAATCCGATCCGTCTGGACTAATTAGACCATTAAGGGTTCCGTACCAGAAATGCCCTTTATAAGCTTTATATTAACTTCACTTTCCGCGGTATGTACCTATGTCGTCAAATCTAGTAATCAATTTTTCACCCACTTCCCGACTACTTAGAGATCTGAAACTTTGCATACTTGCGTAAACACCAAGACAATGCATGAATCAATTGGGCGTAGGATAAGGGCCGTGGCACTTTTTTATCAACTCCAGATTTGTGTATAACTTTAGAACTACACATCACACATCAATGAAACTCGGTAGGAACTTACTACATATCCATATCCTTCTACTGAGAAAATAAGACGGGCACTGGATAAGGGGGCGTGGCACCCCCCATACAAACAACATTTTTGATCTCGATTAGCTTTGGAACGAAAGGTCGTACAGCATTGAAATTTCGTATGCAGTCGCCTCTTTGATGCTTCGTCCCACTGGTAAAATTTTATGGGCGTAGGACAAGGGGCGTGGCACTTTTCAAGCAACTACACACTTGGGATTAAGTTTATAATTACAGGGACACCAAACATCAATGAAAAACGATAGGAACTTACTCGCCGCGCCTTGCAAGCAAAACAACAACAACTCATCGCGCCACAAATATGCCACGAATATTAGGGTCGATCACAGCCGTATTATTTGTTAAATTGAGGATATGACGATAGGAAACACTGGGAATACCCTAAATATTGTGTACTGTTCTGCAAGTTTATTTTTTATTTATTTATTTATAAACAATTTATTTACATAATTAATTACATAAATAAACTTAAAATCTAGGCACTAACTACTATGGTCTTTGGCCCAACTATTTAAATTAATATTAGATAAGGTAGTAAATATTGGCTATTTTTAGAATTTCTATTGTTTTTCTGATATTGTCTAACTTTACATTTGATATTAAATCTGGTAATAGGATTTTGTCGTATAAATTCATTTGGATATTATTGATGACGGAGCAGCTAGTGATGATATGGGTAATTGTAAGGGTATCGGATTGGCAAAGGCAGCAGATTGGAGCTGGTTGATTTTCCATGAGGTTGCGTTTAGTTAGGAGTGTGTGCCCCATGTGTAGTCGAATGTATTTTTGAAGGTGGAGCCTTGGGATACCTGAGGGGTACCTCGGTGGCTTACCGTCAACGTTTGTCAGTTTGTAGTGGTGGGTGTACTGGGTCTAATTGTTTTTGTTCTGTTCGGAGTAGAATATTTTGATGGTTTTTAGCACGTCATTCTTGTTGAACGTTGGTTGCTGCATGATAGGGGCTGATGTTGCAAATTTGGCAGCCACGTCCGCTAGTGTGTTTCCTTTGATCCCGACGTGCCCGGGTATCCACATAATCTTGAGTTTTCTTGGATATTGGATAAGCGAGTTTCTAATTTTTGTTATCGTTTCGTTCTTGTGTTCGATGTTTTGGACAGCTTGGATCGACGAAAGGGAGTCAGTGCAGATTATGTATTTTCCCGGAAGCGCTTTGTAGGTTGAGACTGCGTAGAGTATTGCTTCTGCTTCCGCCGTGTACACCGAAGAGTGCTGATCTAGTAGGGCTAGCCTTTCGACAGCTAAAGATGGATTAATTACCGCATATGAGGTATTTGTGCTTGTTTTTGAACCATCCGTAAAAACAAACTTCCAATTTTGTTGGGTGTATTTGTGGGCAATTTCCTTGTAGAGCACATTATTAGTGCTTGCTGCAGTTGAATTTTTTGGAAAATTGGCGAGGTCGTTAATAAAAGATTGCTTGTCCAGTTTCCAAGGAGGTTTCGATGGCGAATAAACTGTGTGCGTCTTAGTTTCAAGTCCAATGTTGTGGGCGTTGGAAAGGATGCGACAGATAGTAGAGGGAACCCGCGGAAATTTTCTGCTTGCTATTTTATTAATGTTTTGTACGAGTTGGTGCTCTGTAGGTAGCAGGATTTTGGTGATTAGCTTGGATGTTAAAAATTCTACTCGCAGGTCTAATGTTGGTAGTCCAGTCTCAGTGAGTATATTAGTCAGTGGTGTTGTCCGGAAAGCTCCAATGCACAGTCTAGCGGCTGCATGATACACTCTCTTAATTTTGTTAAGTGTTGTTTTTGCCGTGTTGCCATAGATTGCCAACCAGTAATCAATTTTGGAGAGAATAAGTGATCTAGTGATATTTATTGTTACATTTGGATGAGCGTTACTATGGTAGGATGTTAGATATTTTAATAATAATAATCGACTAACAAGTGCTTTTTTTAAACTATCTATGTGGGCAGACCAGTTGTATCTATAATTAAAAACTAAACCTAGTATTTTTAAAGAATTTACATATTCAATATGTTTATTTTCTATATATACATCGGATAAAGAACAGTTTCTTTTCCTACATAGGTGAAGTATTTTAGTCTTTGCAAAGGATATTTTTGCCCCTGTGTAGGAGCACCATTCATTTATTTTTTGGAAGATAAGATTTAAATGCAATTGAAACTCTGAGTCTGATTTTACTTTAGCGACAAGATATAAGTCATCTGCGTAAATGCAGTGATTAAAAAATTTGTATTCAGCTATTAAATTGTTGTTTTTCGGTTGCTATTTGAAATAAAGTTACCGACAACGGTGAACCCTGTGGGATGCCGTTGTGCAGTGGCCATACTTCAGAATGGCATCCATTGATTCGGACTCGAATTTTACGGTTGGAAAGGAAAGCGTTTATAAAGTTCAATATTTTTGGTCCCACTTTCCATTCCATTAGTTGGGCAAGTATGTTGTGCTTACCAACCCTGTCAAATGCTTTTTCGAAATCCACAGATATAACCGAAATGTGATTTCGTGTTGAGATCGCATTGGCTATTTGGTGGTCCAGGTATAGGAGAGCGTCCATGGTACCTTTATTTTGCTTAAAAGCAACTTGACGAGGGTTAATTAATTTATGTTTTTGTAAAAACCAGTTTAGGCGTTTGGCTATAATTTTTTCAAGAATTTTTGAATTGCAAGAGAGGAGTGAGATTGGGCGATAACCATCAACTTTAATTTTTGGTTTGTTCGGCTTTTGAATGGGAATGACTGTTGCTGTCTTCCATTCCTGTGGAATGGTTTCACTGTCAAAAATTGCATTATATAATTTTAGCAGGTATTTTTTTGCAACTAATGGAAGGTGTTGTAGCATGGGGTAGGAAATACGGTCAAAACCTGGGGTTTTGCCTGTGGCGGAATTAAGTGAAGCATCTATCTCAATTAGTGAGATTTCTTCTTCAATGAATTTTGCGGATGGATTGATGTTATGGTTAACAACAACGTTAGTGTTTGTTTTGTTACTTAAAAAATGGTTTGAGAAGTTACCGTCTTCAGAGTTTTTAGACCATTCGTTAACAAAGAGATTAGCGATTTCGTAGGAGTCGTTAGTGGTAGTGTTATTACCGGTTTGAATGGAATTGGGTTTAGCTCCAGATAGTTTTTTAATATTATCCCATATAAGTTTAATTGGCATATTTGGGTTAATTTTACTGGTAAATTCCTCAAACGACTTACGTTTTGCTCGTTTTGTTTCCCGCTCAAAAATCGCGTTGGCGTGTTTGTACATACGCCTATTGTCAGCAGTAGGGTGCCTTCTAAACGTTGAGAAAAGTTTTTGTTTTTATAAGCTTTACTAGCTGTTACCCGCGGGTTCCACCCCGCGCTTTTATAAAAGTACGTAATGTGAATGATGCTCTGATTGGATGTTGCTGTATTTAATTCTATTTAATTTAATAGAAGTGCTTGCCAGTCTGTCTTTTTCTTGGTTTTTGTTGTTTTCTGTTGAACAGCAGCGCTTCTCCTTGCTGATGCTTGTGATGTCGATATACTTGTAGGGGAAGTCATAAATGTAGGTCCTTACAAAACTATCTGTGTATGTAGATTACTCCTTTGGTGGAAGGCCAAAATTAAAGTGACTCCTCATGGACCACCACTTTTTTACGGTACATACATTGAAGGTGTGCCACGCCACCTTGTCCCATGACCCTAAATCTATATATATAAAACTCAAAATTATGTAAAAATTTTTACATGTATGTATGACTAAATAATAACAAAACAGAATTTCAATGTTGAATGACTTGTAGTTTTAAATATATACCAAATAAAAGATTTAAGTTGTATTAGGGGTGTCACGCCTCGTGTCCAATGCCCATTCCATTTTCCCAGTTGAAGAATACGGGTTTCATTTATGTATGATATATAGGTCTAAAGTAATATCCAAATATGGAGTTGCCACGCCCCTTGTCCTACGACCATAAAATTGTACCAGTGGGACGACTCATCCAAGAGGTGCTTGCATACGGAACTTCAATACTGCGCGACTTTTAGTTCCAAAGCTATTCGATATCAATGATTTCGTTTGTATGAGCGGTGCCACGCCCCTTGTCCAATGGCCATCCCATTTTCCCAGTTCAATGATACGGATATGTAATATGTTTCTACCGAGTCTCATTGATGTATGAAGTATATTTCTAAAGTTATACCCGTATAGGATTTGATTGAAGTGCCACCCCCCTGTCCAACGCCCATAAAATTGTATCAGTGGGACGACACATCAAAGAGGCGACTGCATACTAAATTTCAATGCTGCAAGACCTTTAGTTCCAAAGCTAATCGAGAACAAAAATCTTTTTTGTATGGGGGCTGCCATGCCCCCTTATCCTACGCCCATAAAATTTTACCAGTGGGACGACACATCCAAGAGGCGATTGCATACGAAATTTCAATGCTGCACGACCTTTAGTTCCAAAGCCAATCGAGATCAAAAATTTTGTTTGTATGGGGTGCCACGCCCCCTTATCCAGTGCCGCCTTATTTTCTCAGTAGAAGGATATGGATATGTAGTAAGTTCCTACCGAGTTTCATTGATGTGTGATGTGTAGTTCCAAAGTTATACACAAATCTGGAGTTGATAAAAAAGTGCCACGCCCCTTATCCTACGCCCATACAATTTTACCAGTGGGACGACACATCCAAAAGGCGACTGCATACGAAATTTCAATACTGCACGACCTTTAGTTCCAAAGATAATCGAGATCAAAAATTTTGTTTGTATGGGCGGTGCCACGCCTCCTTATCCAGTGCCCGCCTTATTTTCTCAGTTGAAGGATATGGATATGTAGTAAGTTCCTACCGAGTTTCTTTGATGTGTGATGTGTAGTTCTAAAGTTATACACATATCTGGAGTTGATAAAAAAAGTGCCACGCCCCCTTATCCTACGCCCATAAAATTTTACCAGTGGGACGACACATCCAAGAGGCGACTGCATACGAAATTTCAATGCTGCAGGACCTTTAGTCCAAAGCTAATCGAGATCAAAAATTTGGTTTGTATGGGGGTGCCACGCCCCCTTATCCAGTACCCGCCTTATTTTCTCAGTAGAAGGATATGGATATGTAGTAAGTTCCTACCGAGTTTCATTGATGTTTGATGTGTAGTTCTAAAGTTATACACGAATCTGGAGTTGATAAAATAGTGCCACGCCCCTTATCCTACGCCCATACAATTTTACCAGTGGGACGACACATCCAAGAGGCGACTGCATACGAAATTTCAATGCTGCGCGACCTTTAGTTCCAAAGCTAATCGAGATCAAAAATTTTGTTTGTATGGGGGGTGCCACGCCCCCTTATCCAGTGCCCCCCTTATTTTCTCAGTAGAAGGATATGGATATGTAGTAAGTTCCTACCGAGTTTCATTGATGTGTGATGTGTAGTTCTAAAGTTATTCACGAATCTGGAGTTGATAAAAAAGTGCCACGCCCCTTATCCTACGCCCATATGGGACGACACATCCCATAGGCGACTGCATACGGAATTTCAATGCTACACGACTTTTAGTTCCAAAACTATTCGATGTAAACAATTTGGTTTATATGGGCGGTGCCACGCCCCCTTGTCCAATCGGGTCCAATTATAGATCAAAACCATCACAGATCCCACTGAAGCACATACACTAAATTTCATCAAAATCGGTTCAGCCGTTCTGGAGTTTTAAGCATCCGAACAAACCACGTTCCATTTTTATATATATAGATATTAACTTCACTTTCTGTCGGTATGTCAGTATGTCGTCAAATCTAGTAATCAATTTTTCACTCACTTCCCGACTACTTAGAGATCTGAAACTTTGCATACATGCCTAATCTAGAGCCCAATACACGAATCAATAAATTTTATGGGCGTAGGATAAGGGGCGTGGCACTTTTTTATAAACTCCAGATTTGTGTATAACTTTAGAACTACACATCACACATCAATGAAACTCGGTAGGAACTTACTACATATCCATATCCTTCTACTGAGAAAATAAGGTGGGCACTGGATAAGGGGGCGTGGCACCCCCCATACAAACAAAATTTTTGATCTCGATTAGCTTTGGAACTAAAGGTCGTGCAGCATTGAAATTTCGTATGCAGTCGCCTCTTGGATGTGTCGTCCCACTGGTAAAATTTTATGGGCGTAGGATAAGGGGACGTGGCACCCCCCATACAAACAAAATTTTTGATCTCGATTTGCTTTGGAACTAAAGGTCGTGCAGCATTGAAATTTCGTATGCAGTCGCCTCTTGGATGTGTCGTCCCACTGGTAAAATTTTATGGGCGTAGGATAAGGGACGTGGCACTTTTTTATAAACTCCAGATTTGTGTATAACTTTAGAACTACACATCACACATCAATGAAACTCGGTAGGAACTTACTACATATCCATATCCTTCTACTGAGAAAATAAGGGGGGCACTGTATAAGGGGGCGTGGCACCCCCCATACAAACAAAATTTTTGATCTCGATTAGCTTTGGAACTAAAGGTCGTGCAGCATTGAAATTTCGTATGCAGTCGCCTCTTGGATGTGTCGTCCCACTGGTAAAATTTTATGGGCGTAGGATAAGGGGCGTGGCACTTTTTTATAAACTCCAGATTTGTGTATAACTTTAGAACTACACATCACACATCAATGAAACTCGGTAGGAACTTACTACATATCCATATCCTTCTACTGAGAAAATAAGGGGGGCCCGGTATAAGGGGGCGTGGCACCCCCCATACAAACAAAATTTTTGATCTCGATTAGCTTTGGAACTAAAGGTCGTGCAGCATTGAAATTTCGTATGCAGTCGCCTCTTGGATGTGTCGTCCCACTGGTAAAATTTTATGGCCGTAGGATAAGGGGCGTGGCACTTTTTTATCAACTCCAGATTCGTGTATAACTTTAGAACTACACATCACACATCAATGAAACTCGGTAGGAACTTACTACATATCCATATCCTTCTACTGAGAAAATAAGGCGGGCACTGGATAAGGGGGCGTGGCACCCCCATACAAACAAAATTTTTGATCTCGATTAGCTTTGGAACTAAAGGTCGTGCAGCATTGAAATTTCGTATGCAGTCGCCTCTTGGATGTGTCGTCCCACTGGTAAAATTGTATGGGCGTAGGATAAGGGGCGTGGCACTTTTTTATCAACTCCAGATTCGTGTATAACTTTAGAACTACACATCACACATCAATGAAACTCGGTAGGAACTTACTACATATCCATATCCTTCTACTGAGAAAATAAGGCGTGCACTGGATAAGGGGGCGTGGCACCCCCCATACAAACCAAATTTTTGATCTCGATTAGCTTTGGAACTAAAGGTCGTGCAGCATTGAAATTTCGTATGCAGTCGCCTCTTGGATGTGTCGTCCCACTGGTAAAATTTTATGGGCGTAGGACAAGGGGCGTGGCACTTTTCAAGCAACTACACACTTGGGCTTCAGTTTATAATTATAGGTACACCACACATGAATGAAAAACGATAGGAACTTACTTGCCGCGCCCTGCTGGTAAAATAGCAACAACTCACCGTGTCACAAATATGCCACGAATATTAGGGTCGATCACTGCCGTATTATTTGTTAAATTGAGGATATGACATATGACGATAGGAAACACTGTGAATACCCTAAATATTGTGTACTGCTCTGCAAGTTTAAAATTCTTTTTGCGAAAAATTTCAGAGCTCTAAAATTGAATTTATGGAAGACTAAAAAGTAGAAAATAAAATTATATAAAAAAAAACTTTTTAAAAATAAGCTTTAATGTACTAAAAAGTAGAAAATAAGTTGTTTCCAAGTCACCTGTATCTTACTATTAATAAAAGCTTGTGCGCTCAATATCCATATTCAAAATATCTTTCATTACTAGAATCTATTTGCAAAAAATTATTTAAATAAAATATTGTGGTAACTGTTGGACAAATATTGAACACATGAGCGCCCCAAGCTTTTAGGGATAGTAAGATACAGGTGACTTGGAAACAACTTATTTTCTACTTTTTAGTACATTAAAGCTTATTTTTAAAAAGTTTTTTTTTATAATTTTATTTTATTCGTAAGTCATTGAGGTCTTTACTCCACCAATGTACATTTCTCAGATTTCTATGAGGTGAGGTGTGTGGGATAGATTCGTTTGCCGCTGAAATAATCTGTCTATGAAATCTGGCAGAGTCTCTATTGACGTTACTTGTGACGGGTAGTCCGTAAAATTTTTGTCCCAACGATATTGTGAAACTTATCCCAGTCAGCATTTGTTATTTTAAATTTTGTATTTTTGCTGACGATGTAATTTGAATTTCTGGGTGGGAAAGTTATTGAAACGTGGACAGGAAAATGATCACTGCCATGTAACTGCGAATCAATTTGCCATGAGATGAAAGGGTGGAGTTGGGCAGATGCTAGTGAGAGGTCAATATGCGTAAAAGTAGATCTGGTGGAGAGGTGGGTGGGGGAACCATCATTTAGTGGGATCATATTGGATTGTAGGATAAAGTTTTCCATGGTTGTCCCTCTGGTATTTGTAGATGGTGATCCCCAAAGTGTATTGTGGGCATTGAAGTTCCCTAATAGGATGGTAGGTTTGTGTGGGTCATTACATAGAGACATGAGTCTATTTATATTGATGGGTTCGTTTGGGTGAAGGTATATTGAAGCTATTTTAATTTTTATATGGGCTTTAATTTCTGCAAAAGCAATGCATGCGTTAGCTGGCGTTGGTTGAAAAGTATGCTCTATTGTGCTTTTGATGAATATTGCTGTACCACCTTTGGCATTTGCAGAAGTAGAAGTGTTTACAAGTAGATGTTCGTAATTATTGAGCTTGATGGAATTGGACTTAAGGTGAGTTTCTTGGAGAGCTATGATATCTGGTGAGTGTTTTTTGATCAATAGTTGGAGCTCAGGGAGATTGTTGTTGTATCCGTTTAAATTCCACTGGAGAATTTTTAGGACCATACAACGCTGAAAATGATACTCTTTTCTAGTATATCAGGGTATACTAGAAAGAGTAGATATTTAAGACATGTCTGCCTCATCTGAGCTGATAGAACTAGTAAGGGAAGAATTTTTTGAATTAAGAGATTTTGAGTTGGATGTTAGCAGATTTTGTTGTTCTTGGGCTGTTTTCGGAATTGATGTTGTTGTTTTTGTATGGATTGAAGTGTCATTTGGAGAGGAACTGGTTTTTGAGTTTGTTGTGAGTGAGTGGAGCGAAAGGGGCTAGAAGTGCTTGGTTTGTTGTTGGAGTTGAATGAGTTGAATGGGTATGCTTGGGATGGGTTTGAGTTGGGAATGGTTTTATGGCTTGTATTGTTGGGGTCGGATTGGTTTGGAGTAAAGCTTTCGGAGCTTTTGGTTTCTGTTGTGCTATTACTTTTGTGTGAAATTCTTTTTTGTCTGTTTTCTATTGCTTTTTCAAGCGTCTCTATTGGAATGTCATTTGTGAATATTTGTTTGTTAATTTGCTGAGTGGCCTCTTTGTATGAGCAGTTTGTTGTTGTCTTGATTTTAATGATTTCTTTTCTCTTCTTGAATGCTGGGAAATTTTTTTTGGTAGAGCTGTGGGGATGTTTGCAATTTATGCACTCAACTTTGGACCATGGAGAAGGGTCATGTACGCTAGTCGCGCAAACCTCGCAATTTGTGCCGTTTTTACAGTATTTTTTTGTGTGGCCTAGCAGAAAACAGCTTTTGCACTGAATGGGAGCTGGAATATAAGGCTCTACTTTGTAAATTAGAAAACCAATTTGAACTTCCTTAGGAAAAGATAAGATATGCAGTGAGGTGTTCGCTGATTTTCCATCTATAAATTTTTTAATTTTTTGGCAGTCAACTACTGATTGATCGTTAAGACCGTGTAGGATTTCAGCCTCGGAAAGGTTACGTAATGGAGGTGCAAACACGACTCCTTTTACAGTGTTAAGTGTTGGATGCAAGGTAACTTCAATTGGACAGATATTTGATAGACTAGTAGCTTTTAGAAATTTGTTCGCTTTAAGTTGGTTTTTTGTAAGAATCAATATATCTCCCTCGCGTGTGTAGGAAATTTTTTGCGGTGTATCACAGCTGATGCATTCTAACGCTTTGGATACTAAAAAGATGTTATAATTTTTTATTGGCATTTCTGCATTTTTGCTTTTAAATATTAAAAATTTTGGGGAGCTATTTGAGTAGTCTGTGTTTCTACCAATTGTAGGGAAATCGTGTTTGTTGTTTAGGTTAAATGCACTGTTGTTCTTTTTCCGTTTAGGAGAGGGATCTTTACCTGATTTCCCGTCGGGGTCCAGTAAGGAGTAATAGTTACCTCCCGAAGAGGTAGCCATGGTAAGGTGCCAAGTTGGTGTCACTTGCTTGGAAGTACTTTTGGCGAGAAAAAAAGAAAAAACGACACAAAATAATAATGCGAGTGAAAATTGTATGCGTGAGCTTTTAGCGATCGACCAGCACGAAGTATAGAAACGACTGTTCACTACGAGAGCTTGGTGTGCACTGCTGTTCTGCAAGTTTTAAATTCTTTTTGCGAAAAATTTCAGAGCTCTAAAATTTAATTTATGGGAGACTAAAAAGTAGAAAATAATGTTATATAAAAAAAACTTTTTAAAAATAAGCTTTAATGTACTAAAAAGTAGAAAATAAATTGTTTCGAAGTCACCAGTATCTTACTATCAATAAAAGCTTGTGCGCTCAATATCCATATTCAAAATATCTTTCATTACTAGAATCTATTTGCAAAAAATTATTTAAATAAAATATTGTGGTAACTGTTGGACAAATATTGAACACATGAGCGCCCCAAGCTTTTAGGGATAGTAAGATACAGGTGACTTGGAAACAACTTATTTTCTACGTTTTAGTACATTAAAGCTTATTTTTAAAAAGTTTTTTTTATATAACATTATTATACGAGTTTATGTTTATTCGGCAGCTTGAATGTTAGAAAGAATAGTTTTTTATTCGGACTTACTTGCCAAAGAGAAATGACAATACTTAGTTGTCTATTTCTGTTCTGAAACAAAGCAATTTTAAGTGTACAACAACAAAGAATTAGAATTATTGCTCACAAGCGTGAGCAATAGTTGCAAGTAAGTCCGAATAAAAAACTATTCTTTCTAATATAACATTATTTTCAATTCCAATTCCAAGGAATTTTTTTTTTGGAATTGAAATGAATTCCTTTGTAGGAATGTAATTGACTTTTTCCAATTCCATTCTATGGAATCGAAAATCTAATTGATTTTTTTTAATTGCTCAGAGGAATTGTGGAAGTAATTGAGAAACTGAAATTTTATTCATAAATGTGAAATGTGGAATATTTGTTTGTGGTTAAAGATTAGAATCGAAACATGCATTGGACATTTTTATGTTGACAATAATTTGTATATGCACAAGTGCCAAAAATATTAAGTTCAAACAGCATTCCTTTTTAAATTACTTTGAGGAATGGAATCGAGAAAAATCAATTACATTTTCAATTCCATGGAATGGAATTGGAAAAAGTCAATTACATTCCTACAAAGGAATTCATTTCAATTCCAAAAAAAAAATTCCTTGGAATTTATTTATTTATTTATTTATCATCTATCGAGTTAAACTCTCTTAGACTTAGCAATAATACAGTAATATCTTAAAAATATTATAGTAATAAATACAATTTTGACTAAATTCAATTCAAATCAAACAGAGCAAGTAAAAAAAAAAAAAAAAAAAAACGTAATGTTTAGAGCAAATTCAGCAGTTCCTTTTTAAATATATTACGAGATCGAGAAATATCTAGTTCATTATGAACAGAGTTAAACTCAATGCAAGATTTCGAAATAGGATCAGATCTACTGTAATTTGTCGTTGCACGAGGTGTTAAAAAAAAATGCTGTCTACTTCTTAATTGTCTTGAAGGAGCATATATTGGAAAGAGAGATAAAAGCGCAGAGCAATCAATCTTATTGCAAAGTACGTCTCTGGCTAACATTATTAAATAGTATTTACGCCTGGCTCCAAGCGATTTTAGGTCTATTAGAAGACAACGTTGCTTATATGATGGCCAACAATCGCCGTCCCAACCGGTTTTCTTAAAGGCAAATCTGGTAAATCTCCTTTGTACTGCCTCAATACGGTTAATGGTAACCGCATATGAGGGACTCCATATACTACATGCATACTCTAGATTTGACCGCACTAGGGATACATATAGGGATTTAAGCGTATAAGGATCTTTGAACTCACTGGAGTTACGTTTAATAAATCCTAATAATTTATTGGCTTTTGAAACAATAAAGTCAAAATGACTGTTGAAATTAATTTTGTTATCAAAAATTACCCCTAAGTCGGATTGACTTTGTACATTAGATAATAAACTACCTTGTATATTGTAACTATGGATTAGAGGCCATGGTGATCTTGTGAAACTTATGCTTTTACATTTAGATATATTTAGGTGCAAACAATTTTCTGTACACCACTTGGACAAAGCACATCTTCTTGTAATAAAATGCAATCTTCAATCGTCCTGATCGATCTAAAGATCTTTAAATCGTCAGCATAAAGAAGACAATTCGAGTTATTAATAACACCCGCGAGGTCATTAATGAATAATATGAACAACAAGGGGCCGATGTGACTCCCTTGTGGAACACCAGAGAAATTATGTATAATTTTAGATACTGTTGACCCGATTTTGACAAATTGTTTACGGTTACATAAATAGTTTCGAAACCATTTTAGTAAATTGGCATGTATTCCTAAGTATTCTAGCTTTTTTATAAGCGCATTGTGTTGAACTTTATCAAAAGGTTTGGAAAAGTCAGTGTATATAGCATCCACTTGTCCACCACTCTCCATTCCCTTGAGACAGTAGCTAGCAAAAAGTGCAAGGTTAGTAACTGTAGATTTTCCACTAACAAATCCATGTTGTGCATCTGAAATGCCATTTCTTACTTCCCAATATAACCTCTTCTTCACTATGGACTCGAAAACTTTGGGAATCAATTTAAGTTTTGAAATGGGTCTGTAATTGATTACCTCATTTTTCGAGCCTGACTTGTGAATCGGGGTTATATAGGAGATTTTCCATGTATCCAGAAATTCACCTGATGAAAGAGACATATTAAAAATTTTAGTTAGCGGCTTGGCCAGATGAATGCACATTCTTTTTAAAAATGAAGGAGTTACATTATCTGGCGAAACTTTATAACTTTCTTCTAATGCAGCTAATTGTTCTTTAACCTCATCGATACTTAGCTGCATGACACCTAAATTTGTGATTGGTATAAGACCATGAAAAGTATCATCATGCACAATTTTTTCAAAATTGGATTGGAAATACGTTGCCATCATATCGCATATTTCTTTCTCATCATTTGAGCTTCGATTTTCATACGTCATTAAAGCCGGAAAACCCAGGGAATTGCGTTTTCCATTTAAAAAATGCCAAAAGGCCTTAGAGTTCTTTTTAATATTAGTTTCTATGGAGAACAAATATTGCTTATAAAGAAATTTTTTTAAACATTCATAATCTTTTCTAGAATTGTAATATACAAAACGCAGATCAGGATTTGTTGAATAGATCTTTCGTAACTTACACATTTTATTTTTTAAGTTACTCAAACGCCTATTAAACCACACTGGCTTGCTCCCGGCTTTCGGTTTTTTCAATGGCACAAATTTAGTATATGCTTCTTCAAGGATTTCAGTAAACGCATTATAGCAATTCTCTAAGCTAGACGACTCCAAAATAAAATCCCAATTAGTATTTTGAAAAAATGAATTGAGTCCAGTAAAGTCTGCCTTAGCGAAATCTCTCATCGAATTAGTAACATCTTTAAAAAAGTTTAGCTTATTAAAATTTAAACATGAAATTTGTATTTCCAGCGCATTATGATGTACGCTGTTATTTAAAAGTGGCGGTTGAGCCAGCATAAGACTTCCTACTAAGTCATTGTCTAAGAAAATTAGATCTAAAATCCGACCCAATGAGTTCTTCTCATTATTTATTTGACATAAGTTCATAGATATAAGGGAATCTATAGTCTCAAAATCTCTATTATTGCTCAAATAAAAAGGCAGCAAACATTTTTCCTCTAGCGAGTAATCCCACACTACGTTTCCTAGATTGAAATCACCAAGAACGATGATATGGGACATATCGCCACACAAGTCAAACACGTTGCTTATATTTTTAATATGATTCGCATAAATAGTAGCATCACTGGTAGGCGGAATATATGAAACAATGCAATATAAAGTTAAAGATTCAATAGGCAAAAAAATCTCAACACAAATTTGCTCTACATTGTTAAATTCTAAAGGAACACTTTTTGATATTATATTTGACTTAATTGCTATTAGAACCCCCCCTCCCCTCAGCAGTCCAGTTTCGGTTTCAGATCGGTCTCTTCTGTAAACTTGGTATTCATCTGTGAATAACTCCGCAGTGCTTATAGAGTCATTTAACCAAGTTTCAGTTAATGCAATGATATTGAATATACAATCAGATGTAGCAACGTAGAATTCATTTGTTTTGGTTCTCATACCACCAGTATTTTGGTAATAAAGAGAGAGATCATTAGGCGCAATGTTTCTACGTACTTTTTTAGACGAAGTCGAAGAAGCGCTTAAATCTGCACAGCTAGCCTTGGTGGCGTTGTTTCTGGGAATGTTGCGAAAATTTCGTACATAAACTCCAGGTGGCCAGCTACTTGATTCAAAAGCTGCAGTATAAAGGTCCGATGGGACACCGAACTTGAAATTTACATGGGTAATTTCGCTGATATCCATACTTCTTTTTATAAGTTTTTGGCAAACGAAATTCGACGGGCAAGAATTCATTTTCTTAGCAACCAAGTTGATAAGAGATTCCGGAGAAGTTGACGGCTTGAAGCTGGATACATGAAGCCATTTCATCTTGAGAATCACATCAACGCCACTTTCCTTCAAGTTGTTGTTATTTCCAACAATAACTTTTTGTTTTGGTCTTAATCTCTTCTTTTTTCTAACTTCCAACCACTCTCCAGATTCAGCAATCACATCAGCGTCTGTTTCGGCATTAGTCTCTGCAGTATGTCCGATAACGGCTTTCTGATTATGTGTGTTCCGTAGTTGAGCGGCGAGTGTTTCTCTGCTAGTACTTGGGGCTTCTGGTCGCACCACGAAAACTGCATCATTACTGCCTCCACCCTCCGCTTTAGGCGTCCCAGGTGCAGTCTTTTTTGTTGCTGTTCGCTTAAGCTTCTCTGAGCTCAGCGAAACCGACTGATGCTCTTTTGCTTTTTCTTTTGCTTTAGAGCGAGTCACACGTTGTAGTTGTTGTTCAGGAATTTCACATTCAGCATTGTTTTTTTTGTTCGGTATATTCAGTACATTTATTTTTTGCAAGTTCTCTAGTAATTCACTCATTTTGAATAAGCAATTCGAAAAAGAGCTATTTCTGCATGACCTGCATTTCCAAAAAATGTCTACGTTTTTGTCTAAGACCAGCAATACATTTTCCGAAACATTAGTGCATTGGCTGTGATAATCTTGAGAACAAATTCCGCACGTAATTCCACCAGCTTCGATGGGTTCTTTACAAAAGGTACAATTAGTCATTTTTGCGCGTCTTTCCACGTCTTTCCACGATGAAGAACAGTTGAAGACTGAAAAAGTAATCAATTCCTTTGCTGAGAACTGAAGGAATTGATTACTAATTGCAATTCCTTGTAATTTGTAATTGAGAGTAATTGATTCCCTAAAGGAATCATTACGACACAGCTCTGATTGTGTACTGCTCTGCAAGTTTTAAATTCTTTTTGTGAAAAATTTCAGAGCTCTAAAATTGAATTTATGGAAGACTAAAAAGTAGAAAATAAAATTATATAAAAAAAAACTTTTTAAAAATAAGCTTTAATTTATTTAATGTATGTACTAAAAAGTAGAAAATAAATTGTTTCCAAGTCACCTGTATCTTACTATTAATAAAAGCTTGGGCGCTCAAAATCTATATTCACACTTATCTTCCATTACTAGAATCTAATTACAAAGAATAAATTAAATAAAATATTGTATCAATTGGTTGACAAATTTTGAACACTTGAGCGCCCCAAGCTTTTATTAAAAGTAAGATACAGGTGACTTGGAAACAATTTATTTTCTACTTTTTAGTACATTAAATAAATTAAAGCTTATTTTAAAAAAGTTTTTTTTTTGTGCGAAAATTGTAACGCATTAAAGGTGCCATCCTAGGTATAGACATAAGTATATAGAAATGATCAGAAACACTTTCTCTTTTGATTTCCGGTTGTCCGTCTGTCCGTCTGCGTGTTCGGAAAAAAGAGAAAGAAGGAGTTTTCTGATTTGAACCAAATTTGGTACACTATCACTGTGAAGTGATAAGGTGTTAAAATCAATTTAATCGGTTGAAGGACACGCCTACAATGGGCCTGTAAGTCCCACTACCTCAGGATTTTTTCAGTAAAATGGCTTTAATTTGTTTAATTAATAATTTAATGCAATGGTTTTTGAAATTTAAGGTGAGGTATGGGCCTTCTAGGACATAACAAAAAATGGGCGTGGTCCGCCCACTATATAGGCGGAAAATGTTTTTCGGTAGAATAGCTCTCAATTGACTATTTATGAGTTTACATAAATGAAATTTCGTTCTTAAATTCAAATATTGGCTCTACATGCCGTATAAAAAAATGGGCGTGGTCCGCCCACTATATAGGCGGTAAGTTGAAAATCCTCGTAACTTCCATAATATATAGGGGAGAGGGGGGTGCCTTCGTCGTTGGGGCACATTCGTCAAAGGCGATTTCGGTATGAAGGAGTCATCGGACATTACTGTTTATTAGTAAAAACTAACCCATAACTAGCATAAATATCCCTCACAAAGTTTGCCATCTCTATCTGAACAGCTGATAAAGTTACATTTGATTTTGTGTTTTCGCGCTTCGTTGCCGAATTTTCAGGTCAGTAACGTAAGAAGTTTGTGGTGTACTTATATCATTATTTCAATCTAAAGTGTATTAGTATTACTTGAATACTAATTATTGTGTAAATAAAAGTGTTTTATGTGAAAATAAAACACTGAAATTAGGAGTAAAAAAATAAAAAGAAAAAAAAGTGACACCAGGTTGGACTCGTCTTTTTTTCATGGGGCACATTCGTCAATATAACTTCACAGGTACTAAAAATCGAAATCGAGTTGAGGCTTCCAAGACCCTCGAACCTGGCTTAAACCTCCCGTAACCACACAAAATTAATATTAGGGTCGATCTCAGCACTTTAAACTTTATATATAAAAAAAAATTTATAAAAAAAATTTTACAATAACTACCTTTTTTTGAAGCTCTTAAACATGATTTTTTTATATTTTTGTAATGCAAAATATAATAAAAACGTGTTATGTAACCAAAAACATGTCTTATCTAGTCTAAACAAGATTCTGTATTACCTTATGGTACCTTCAAGTGTGAATGCCGAAAGTGCCCCGCCAAATGCCGAAGCTACCCTGGCATGGGGGCACATTCAGCGAAATGACTTTTTTTACTAATCATGAAAAAAATAATACAAACGGAACTTTTTAAAGAAATTTTAGTATAACATTTTATTGTTAAATAATAAGGTATTGTAACACTCTAATCGGTTTTTAAATATTTTCATTACCTTCTGAAATATAGGCCTTCAAAAAAAAGTAGACGAAGGCACCCCCCTCTCCCCTACACCAGAATGGCCATATTTGGTCACTTTATTGCTGGTAAGAGTACCTTTAAATTTTTCAAAAATGGGCGTGGTCCGCCCACCATGAAGGCGGTAAATTATATATACCGATATAGACTTCCAGAGCAGAGTGTCAATATTTGCTATATACAGTTCTATTAGGAATATCTTTTAGTTTGACAAAATTGGGCATGGCCCGCCCACTCAGTTACTTGGTGTAGGATATTACTCTGTCGGTGAAACCCGACTGATGCTTTCTTACTTGTTGAGGTTAGAATTCAACCAACGTATAGTTCTGTCCGCTTTTGCTACAGCTGCTCCTTATATACAGCAGTGCTTCTTCTTCCGTGTTGTGCTCTGATTGGCTGTTGCTGAAATTAATTCTATTTAATTTAATAGGAGTAATTTTTCTTTGCCCGTCTGGTCTTTTCTTGGTTTTCGTTGTTTTCGGTTGAATAGCAGCGCTCCTCCTTGCCCGTCTGTCCCCCGAACATTTGTTCATGTATTTGATGTGATTTTATGTTATATCTATATAATATTGATTGTGATGCCTATATATTGGTAGGGGCCTAAATCAGGCGCAAATCTAGGTCAGTACACATTTCGTATTCTATAAATACGGTAAAATTATATATGTACATAAATTGCGATTAAACAGCTCCTTCCCCATCTGTCCCAAGAATATTTGTTGATGTATTTGATGTGATTTAATGATCTATATACATATATAATATTTTTTGTAGGGGCCTAAATCAGGCATACATCTAGGTCATTACACATTTCTTATTCTATAAATACGGCAAGATTATATAAAATGCTATTAAACAGCTCCTGGCCCGTCTGTCCCTACGTGCTTCTTCTTCTGTCTGTGCTCTGATTGGCTATTGCAGTTTCGCTAATAACTTTGTTTAAAGTAAAAAATTTTTATGATTGATTCATGTATTGTCAGCGTGTTTACGCATGTATGCAAAGTTTCAGATCTCTTAGTAGTCGGGAAGTGGGTGAAAAATTGATTACAAGATTTGACGACATACATACCTGAAGTGAAGTTAATATAAAGCTTATAAAATAATAGTAATTAAATATAGCTTCATCTCATTAATACATACATATGTGCATATATCCCTCTGCTTACAGAAAACAAAGCCATAATTAATGGACTTACGGGAGAGTTTCGTTATGGTGAGTTGAGCGCTATTGTTGGTCCATCTGGAGCAGGCAAGAGCACCCTCCTGAACATACTCTCTGCCTACACGTAAGAAAATTTACTTTTCCTCTCATGGTTAAGAGTTTACCGACCATTTTCCAAACATCTTTCAGGTCATATGGCTATACTGGCGATGTAACTGTCAACGGTAATTTACGTGATATAAAAGCTTTTAAACCAAATGTAGCCTTCATAATGCAAGACACGAGCTTGCAGCCGTATCTAACCGTGAAGGAGGCCATGCACTTTGCGGCGAATTTGAAGATCGGAGCACACATGACCAAAAGTGAGAAGCGGGAAAGGGTGTGTCATCGCTTTGCGTTACATATGTATATACATGTATTTTTAAATTTAGTTTTCGCTTCATGCATGAAAAACAGATACGAAAAATTCTGGAAGCGATTGGCATGTACGAAAACCGTCGCACGAGAACAGGTAACTTGTCAGGTGGTCAGAAAAAGCGTCTTGCCATTGCGTTGGAGCTAGTGAGCAATCCACCGGTCTTGATATTGGATGAGCCCACCAGGTGAGCGAGTTAAATGAGCTGAGATTTGCATGAGTATACATAATGGCATTTACTTCACAGTGGCCTTGACAGTTCCACATCGCACCAATGCATTTCATTGCTCAAGAAATTGGCCGTGGAGGGCCGCACCGTCATCTGCACCATACATCAACCGAGCGCGCTGACCTTCCAGATGTTCGATCACTTATACACCGTGGCTGAGGGAAGATGCATTTATTCTGGTAGCACTCAGAATCTAGTGCCGTTTCTCGCGGAAGTTGGCCTACACTGTCCGGAGTCGTACAATCCAGCGGATTATTGTAAGTCTGTACTGCGTTATTAAAACAAACAAAAGTAATTGACGCAACAGGCCATGTAACCGAGGCTAAGGCCTTGCTTTCTTCCGATAAACAAAAAATCTTCTGTATGCACATTCTATTTAAGCACAAATTAACGGGACCTAACGGGACATTTATTCCATAAACCTGTTCTTAGCGTAAAATTTATTTGTGATAAATATTTTATCACGGCAAAGTATACTCTCGGAGAGTTGCCAACTACTTCGCGAGAGATGCTTCCGCAGCAAAGAAATTAAGATCCTTTGTTTTAAATGGTATGAGAAGGATGAGATTTGGACCAGCGTCTCCACGCAGCAGGGACTGGGCACTTATACACTAAGCCCCGGCGGTGCCCTTACTATCCGACCTAGTTATAGTTCATACTTTGGAAACTGCCAACAACAAACAATAATATACAATATCTGTGGTCACAAGTCATAACTGCCTCTGTACATATATTATGATTCTAAAGGGGCGCTTATTCCAGACGATCTAAAAATCGAACAATATTATGTGATGCACCATTTTGAAGGATTCGAAGAGAATCTCCTCGCAAAAGTTCTAGATTAGTTAAACATACATATGCTAAAATATTAGAGCTTTAATTTTGCATATTTTATTTTGATCACAGTATTCAACGTATTGAAACACATAGTAAATAATTGCTGTACGCTCATTTTGCTTTTCTATTTTCTATTGAGCTCAGCATTGCTTTATAAAAGATTTGAAATCCTCCCTTAAAAATTACAATGTTTTGCAGATTGGTCAATTGATTGCTTATTTTGAGTTTCATATTCGCATATTTCTTTTGAGGCCACAAAATATTGCTGTGCCTACATTCAAGTTAAACATATTTTTTCTCTTTGAATATGTACATATATTCATAGACACACCCGATAATCGGGGATTATTACTAGAAACATAACAATAAAATTCAGGAACCTTCTTAGTAACCAATTTAAAAATTTTTCTATTCTAGTAATGGAAATTGCTACTAATGACTATGGCAAACAGAACCAGAAGCTCGCTGAAAAGATGGAAAATGGTCGCAATGATAGCTACAGACAAGGGAAATCCGACAGACAAGTACAGATTGAGGCCTTGCGCATAGTTGGTAAGTATAACCTCCATACAGCTAGAAAGCAAGTTATGGTGCGACCATTTGTGTATTCTGGTTTCATTTCATATGGCATACCAAAAGTTATATAAATGTTTTTCTTATATACAAATTTTAACATTGCTGATCTTGGAATTCCCGTGTATATTGTACTATCGACCGTAAAGAACAGTAATTCCTCGATTACGTCTTACTGAAGCTACTGATAAAAAATTTTTTAAGGGTTTTCACAAATCAAAAATACAAATAAGTACATCTATTTTTTCCAATAGATAAAATGATGGCATCCGGCTTGATGACGCCAGTCACAGCACCCATATTGTCACCGTTAGCTAGTGAACTATCTCACAACCACAATCACAGTCAACACTACAGAAACTTCAAACAGTTGACGCCTATTAATGAGATGTCATCACGTGTGTGGGACAGTCGAGGCGAGCTCGGTGAGAGTATACAAAACACCAAAGAACTGCATGATTTGAAGAAAAAACCCAAGCTACAAATGGATCCGGCGAATTTGTGCAAACGTGAAAACATCTACGCCACACCGTTTTACCAGCAGCTGGGCATACTGCTGCTGCGCACATTTTTGATTCTGTGGCGGGATAAGTCCCTCACGACGATGCGCTTTGTGATACACTTCGGAACGGCTTTATTAATTGGTTTCCTTTATTACGGCATTGGAAATGATGCCGCCAACGCTATGAATAACTTTCGTTATGTCTTCTACACGATCATGTTCATCATGTATTGCGCCTTCTCATCGATTCTAGTCAAATGTAAGTCCTTGAATAGTAATCCCCATAATTTGGGTTACTAATTTTTACTTCCTCGCATTTCTTGATCCTGCAGTTCCCTTGGAGTTCCCGATCGTTTCGCGTGAACACTTCAACCGCTGGTACTCACTGAGAGCCTACTACATGGCCATCACTCTGGCAGATATACCCATACAGATTATCTGCACCAGCCTCTTCATTGTCACCACTTACATACTGACTGATCAGCCTTTGGAGCTATTGCGCATAACTTTGTTCAGTTTAATGGTTTTCCTATCTGCTTTGGTGGGTCAAAGTATAGGTTTAGCTGTTGGCGCTTCTTTGAGTGTTCAGGTGAGTCTACGCCATCGGAGAGTTGCACAAAGCTCATGCGAACTTGTAACTAACTGTTATCTTTGCACTCTTCCATACAGTTGGGCGCAATTTTAGGACCTTTCTTTATCTGCCCATTCCTGGCGTTCTCTGGCTTTTTTCTGCAACATAAGGATGCACCCATCTACCTGCAGTGGATATTTCACACCTCATTTCTTAAGTACAGTTTGGAAGGGTCGATGTTGGCCCTCTTCGGTTACAATCGAGCCAAGCTGGAATGCTCACAAATGTATTGCCATTTCTCTAGACCACAAATCTTCCTTAAGTATTTGGACATGGGCAATGCAAACTACGAAGCTGCTACCATATTTCTATTGGCTATATTTATAGGACTGAGGATTATCGCATTCTACATCATGTCGTTTCGCTTGAGATTATTTAGATGAAATTAAGTTGAGCAGACTTTAAAGAAATATACTATAGTTAAAGTCTTCAAGCAATGTTAGAGAATATACCGTTCTTCCGCTAATGATATTTTGTGGATTAAACTAATGCATAGGCTTCGTATGTGTGTTTGTGTATGTTTTCGTGCTCTAACAACATTGCATATAAATGTGTAAGTTTAGAGACTTTGGATGTACACTGTAATGGATTTTAATATTGTAGAAGTGACATAAACATTTATTTTTTGCATTCCTCCGACTGTGACTCTTAAAATGTTCATTTACCAATTCTGTTATATGGTATTAAACAATGATGTATATTTAACTAATGTTTTCAATTTATATGCCAAAGTTTAATTATACAATATGCATACATAATTAGGCATTTAGATTTTTCCTAAGTTATTACTGATATTGTATTTTACTTGTTAAGAAATCTGGGTGGGCTTTTAATAGGTTTAATACAATTCGTGATATTCAATTCAATTGCTTTTTTCGTGTCATTCTTAACTCCACAAAGTTCTCTGTATGTAGGGAACAGATTATCGTAATTCTAAGTTCGTTTTTATATATATCTCTTCTGATAGAAAAAAAATTTATTTCAGTATAAGATATAAGAAATGTAATTTTCTAAATAAATTGAAACTGGTAAACAAAATTGTTCGAACTTCCTTAACCACTTTGAATTATAGAACTTTTGATTGACATTTCAGTGGAAGGTCGGTCCACTGATGGAAATTAAATTGTGGGTATATTAAATTTACCGCCTACATAGTGGGCGGACCAAGTCCAGTTTTTGCATGGCATGTAAGGCCGATATGTGAACTTGAGTACCAAATTTCAATCGTTTTACTTGATAAATAGTCAATTGAAAGCCCATTTTCTGAAAAATTTCAACGCCTATTAAATGGGCGAACTACGCCCATTTTTTCGTATGACGCAGAGAGCCGACACTTTACCTTAAATACAAAATACCATTCTTTTATGTGCGAAATTAAACCAATTTGAGCCATTTTGACGAACAAATTCAGGAGAAGGTGCACTTAAAAGACCATTTTTGGCGTGTTCTTTAACCGATTTGGATAATCTCGGAACTTAAACTAAGTAAAGTTTAACTGTGCACCAAATTTAGACCGATTCGGGCAATTGCTTCTTTCTCTACTGCGATTATGGACAGACAGAGAGACAGACAAACGTACAACCGGTGAAATATTCGAAAATGCGTGTCTATTATGCATCTATAACAGAGATTCCTCAACTTATTTCTCTCGTTGACCCCTTGCCATATTTTTCAGTTTTCGGTGAACCCCTGCTTACCTGATATTAATTTTTAGCAAATTCACCAACTTCATGTGTGTCTGACAGTAATATTCAATTTAAGGGATTTAAATTTCCAAGTCTAATGAAGTGTAGTGATTTACATTGAGTATCTGTAACATAAAATAACTAAGAAAATAATGAAGGCTTAGTGGGAGGGATAAACCTGATGCTGTAATAATAAATTTTCAATATTTGGCAACAGTTTAGTTAGATTTGATATCAAATTTAACCAAGGAGATGGTTAAAGATGTCCGATATTACGAGATGGATTGATTATCCCCTATGGCCTGTAGAGCAAATTTAATTAGTGACCGTAGCTTGAACGTCGCCTTCCTGATAGTTTGTCTGTGACAAATCGGGAAATTGAGAAAATTCGCACCGTTCAATGCTTTGTTACATTAACTTAATTCTGACTAAAAAAGCTAAAAAGCTGGACATTGTTTGGATCAAATTTAGACTGTCACCTTGTATTAGCAAATTAACTAGAGCCCGACCGAACGCTCGGTCTCGGTTCGGCCAAAAGGTTCGGGTTCGGTCTCGGCTCCTAAATGGTCGAGTATTCTGCCGAACAGTTGAGGAAAAAATCGTATAGTTTTAAACAAAATTTAAATTTTTTATACCTTTTTAAATTTTTTTTTATATTTTTTAAATACATAATACTTTTTATTGATTTTTCATAAATCAGATGCTTAATGTAGGTATTTATACCTTAAATGAATTGTTTTTATAAGCTTTTTATTTATAATATAACTAGCGGATTTACCCGGCTTTACCCGTGCCATATCATACGGGGAATAACAACTAAATTGGAATTTAAAAATGTTATTAAAAGCCACATTATTTTTAGTGGTATGGTAAAGGGTGTGTCGTCAGGATGGTTTTAAGGTATGAGATATATTGAGTGACCATGCTTAGGTCTTTTCTATTTGTTTGTGAAATTTTGCTCAAATCGGGGAAGTCATAAATGTAGATCCTTACAGAACTATCTGTGTATGTAGATTTCTCCTTTCGTGAAATGCCAAAATTAAACGAACGACCCGCTTCACTCCTCATGGACCCCAATTTTTACGGTACATACATTTGAGGTGTACCACGCCACCTTGTCCCATACCCTAAATCTATATATATAAAACCCAAATTATGTAAAAATGTTTACATGCATGCATGACTAAATACTAACAGAATACAAATTTTTAATGTTGTATGACTTGTAGTTTTAAAGATATACCAAATCAAATATTTAAGTTGTATGAGGGGTGCCACGCCTCGTCTCTAATACCCATCCCATTTTCCCCGTTTAAGGATACGGATATGTAGTAAGATCCTACCGAGTTTCATTGATGTGTGATGTGTATTTCTAAAGTTATTCACAAATCTGGAGCTGATAAAGTGTCACGTCCCTTATCATACGCCCATAAAATTTATTGATTCATGTATTGGGCTCGTGTTTAAGGGGTGTTTGCAGCTCTCAAGAAAAGCGAAAACTCCATATAAAAAAACGCCAACAAAATGCTCAAGAAATTTCCTTGCGTCAAAATTACTTGACCCCTATTGCAGCTCTCAAGAAATCTGCTACGAAATGTACTACTTTTTTCCAGTGGAAATGTGCATAGGGTAACTCAGGTTTTGGCAAGGAATAATGTTTGAAACATTATTACTTTAACAAGAAGAAGACTTTCAACAGCAAATAACAAGCGAAAGAGGTAAGCAAAACATTAAATGTTCATTTTAGGTTGTAAATTTGCAAAATCTTTTATATTTCAATTATCTTAATCTATTATCTTATGTTCAGACATGGAAAACTCGGAAAATACACCGCGAAGTGCGCCAAAACGCCGAAATCGCCTGTTGGGAAAATCCGCAGAGGTTTTAGCTTGCTTGTCCCTCTCTTCCGTTTCAAATTGTTCCGCACAAAACACCAAAATTGCGGTATTTAGTGTGGACACCATATTATGCCTAAAAAATATATATAAATAATGCATTAATCAAATAATAGTAAATTGTGAAAACTTACCAATCTTCATTTAACGACATTTTGCTTTGATTTGCATCAGCTGTTAGCTGTCAAAATTACTTGGCCACTACTATTTTGCCCTCAAGGAATAATGCAAAATTTTTCTTGAGCGATTTCTTGAGAGCTACAAACACCTCTTTAGGCTTGTATGCAAAGTTTCAGATCTCTAAGTAGTCGGGAAGTGGGTGAAAAATTTATTACTAGATTTGACGACATACCGCGGACATACCGCGGACAGAAAGTGAAGTTAATATAAAGCTTATAAAAAGAGATCACAATCGAAGAGAGGAACTAGGCAGTCACATAACAACTTCAAGCACAACGCAATACCCACGACCTAGCTCAGATAACAACAAAGAAGCTTTTTAGAAAGCTTGCTGATAAGTTGTCGCTTTGGATTTAAGGCATTTCACAGTGAATGCACATGAATGAAGCGAGCGTAAAACAAGCAAATCCTCTCAAGTTAGGAGCCAACTCGTTGAATTGAGCGCCGGTCAAGTTGGTTTAGTTCGCATTATCATTTACGCTATGAATTACGCGTCGTGTGAATGGAGCCAATTTATTAATTTCAGTTGCAAGCGGCTTTCTGGTCTCAGTTCAACTGGGAGTATCCAGCGGCACAGTCGCGCGGAAGTCTCTTTTTATACAGAGGCATTTGCGTTGTTTCTTCTTGCATTAAGTGATTTTTTACACACGAGCACTCACACACAGATCAGATCTACAAGTATTCCATTTGAAGCGGTTAAAAATTTACAATTCAAATTTCATGCACGCGACGAATTTCAATTAATTGCGAATTAACACGATTGTGTTGAAATATTGAAACAAGAAAATGATAACAGTATTCGCTGTAATTTAGTTCGATTTAAATTTACAGCCATTGTCAATGTCATCAGCAATATTGTAGCGGTTCGTATTACATCTGCCGGATGAGCATTCAAAAGTGAAAACATAAATCTGCAAGTCTAAAATTTTAATTTCCATACCGGCACACAAAACTATATATGAATAAGTAAATAATCAAACAAACTGTCTTCAAATAATGTAAAATGAATCGACTGTGTTGAATAGAGTATCAGAGAGCAAAGACTTAACAAGTGAAGTGAACTTCGCGTCAAGTATTAATTCGCCGTTGACCTATTACGGCTCGTGAGGTGAGTAAAAGAAATACAAATAAACACCAGTTGGCGAACTCGAGCTTGCACTTCGGACTACCTCTTAACTACATACATAGTAACAATTTAATGTGATACTTCTTCTGCCCGCGTATTAAAGTTGCATCATATTTATTGCAATGCAATTTATTGCAGGTCCCTTTTTCATACTCGTCTAATATATTTAATGAGAATTTACATGACTTTTATATCACCAATTTTGTCTTGTTGTTGGAGATGTAGGGTAACCCACGTCTGGCGCTATGTAAAATTTTTATTGCAGGTGGGGATCATTGAATGAATTTGATTTTAAAATTAAAACTTTTAATGTCTAAACCATAGCTGTTAAATTGCGATTACGATTAGTAATCAATTACATTACTTTTAAAACGAATTGTAATTGATTATATAATCCTCGATCGAGAAATTTTGATTAGTAATTGATTACGATTCCAAATAATCAAAATATAATCAGGATTACTTGAGATTACTAAAAAAGAATCAAAAAATAATCAAAAGTAATCAAAAAATAATCGACTACTTATAAAGATTACTTTTGATTCTTTTTGATTATTTTTGATTCTTTTTAAATATTTTAAGAATTTTAGCCTAAAGTACAAACAAATTCCGAATTCACAAACTAACATTGATATATGTACATATATTTAAGAATCAGAACAAAGATTTTTACATTTTATTATAAGCTTTATATTAGGTTCACATCCGGTATGTGGGTCGTCAAATCTAGTAATAAATTTTTCACCCACTTCCCGACTACTTAGAGATCTGAAACTTTGCATACATGCGTAAACACGCTGACAATACATGAATCAATAAATTTTATGGGCGTAGGATAAGGGGCGTGGCACTTTTTTATCAACTCCAGATTTGTGTATAACTTTAGAACTAAACATCACACATCAATGAAACTCGGTAGGAACTTACTACTAAAGGTCGTGCAGCATTGAAATTCCGTATACAGGCCCCTCTTGGATGCTTCGTCCCACTGGTAAAATTTTATGGGCGTAGGACAGGGGGCGTGGCACTTTTCAAGCAACTACACACTTGGGCTTCAGTTTATAATTATAGGTACACCACACATCAATGAAAAACGATAGGAACTTACTTGCCGCGCCCTGCTGGCAAAACAACAACAACTCATCGCGCCACAAATATGCCACGAATATTAGGGTCGATCACAGCCGTATTATTTGTTAAATTGAGGATATGACATATGACGATAGGAAACACTGTGAATACCCTAAATATTGTGTACTGCTCTGCAAGTTTTAATTTATTTTTGCGAAAAATTTCAGAGCTCTAAAATTTAATTTATGGAAGACTAAAAAGTAGAAAATAAAATTATATAAAAAAAAACTTTTTAAAAAAAAGCTTTAATTTATTTAATGTACTAAAAAGTAGAAAATAAATTGTTTCCAAGTCACCTGTATCTTACTATTAATAAAAGCTTGTGCGCTCAATATCCATATTCAAAATATCTTTCAATACTAGAATCTATTTGCAAAAAAATTATTTAAATAAATTATTGTGGTAACTGGTTGACAAATATTGGACACATGAGCGCCCCAAGCTATTATGGATAGTAAGATACAGGTGACTTGGAAACAATTTATTTTCTACTTTTTAGTACATTAAATAAATTAAAGCTTATTTTTAAAAAGTTTTTTTTTATATAATTTTATTTCACTTCAAATTACAATTAGCTTCCATTAGAACCAACTTTTCAAATGAAAAATCAGTCAATGCTTGTCGTTTGGCCTATTTACTATACATGCCAGCAAAATCATATCATCACTTAAACTGTCATTCAAGTAGCAGTAGAGTTGGTGCGTCAGTTGGGTTCGTAGATCGTGCGTGATGGTCACTCTCTCTGTTTTGAAAGGATTGAGCAGGATTCTTCTGTGAGCTGCAACAGACTTAAGCACCTTCTTTGGCATATTGAAATCTGTTGATTGGTTTCTGCTGCTCATATGCTTTTGAGCTTAAAGAATGATTTGCTTGTAATTCTTGTTCCAGTTTCATGAGTGAAAAATTTGAAAACTTATTGCAGTTTTTTAAACTCTCAAATAAGCAGCTTTTTATAGCACATCTACATTGATTTTTAAAATTTACAAATATACAGTACTTTTCGCTTATAACTCCAAGGGACCGAACAAAATGGTTCGTTTTAAACGAAGATCGCTTTAAATGAAGTCGCTTCTTTGTTAGTTTTCCACCTGCACAGGTCTCACCCTTGCAGCGCAGTGTATTACTAGGAGTGAGTTTATAAAATTAACCCATTTAATCGGCATTAAATATGTCCTTATTTTAAAATTTTTGTATTCTTATATCTGCCCACTTATTTGGCAAACAATCATTGACCACATCCTTTTGACTTCAGCCCTTCAGCCCCCTCTACAACTATTTTACCACTAGTGAAAAGAAGGGCATTTAACATTCTTTACAATTGAGGAGTTTTGTTCAAAATTATATAGCACCAAGTCCCTAGTTTTCCAAATTGTAGAAATTGTTGGCTTGCTGATTTCTTGGCATACATATTTGCTTTTGTTTTACACCTTGTTGTAAACATTTTATTTTTTCATATTTCTTTTTTAAAGAAAAACCAGTTGAATAGCAGCTCTTATCCTTGCTCGCCTGTCCCCGGAACATAAGTTGATGTATTTGATGTGATTTAATGAAATATCTATATAATATTATTTGTTCGGGTCTAAATCAGGCATAAATCTAGGTCATTACAGATTTCGTATTCTATAAATACGGCAAAATTATATATAATGCGATTAAACAGCTCCTGGTCCGTTTGTTCCTACATGCTTCTTCTTCCACGTCCACTTTGCACAAATTAAGAACCTTACTCAATTGTGTTTTATAGCAGCTTGTAGGGGAAATTGGCAAATTTGCAACTCAATTGCGGCTCAAATTGTGAAAAAGAATCAAAAAGAATGAAAAGTAATCCTTTATAAGTAGTCGATTATTTTTTGCTTACTTTTGATTCATTTTTGATTCTTTTTAGTAATCCCAAGTAATCCTGATTATATTTTGATTATTTGTAATCGTAATCAACGATTACGATTATAAACACAAAAGAATCGTAATCGTAATCAATTATTTTACATTTTTAAGAAAATAATCGAATTACTAATCATAATGATTAGTAATCATTATTTAACAGCTATGGTCTAAACAATATTATTTCATCTTTTCAGTAAAACAGTTAACGGATTTGATCAAATCACTAACTTTTTTAGAGAAATCTCCGCATGACAGCCTCCTTCGTTCCCACGGGCACTAGGAGAAAATTGGTAGTACAACCGCTGCTACCAATTATAACGTATTCAGAAGTTGTGTATAGCAAACTTGATTCGAGGTCTTCCCACAAGCTGCTAGTTGCATTTATGATTTAAAGAGATCCGACCACATCTCGTCATATTGCAACCAAATTCTTGGTACTGGTTTGCTTAAATATCTTCAAGCAAGAAACTGCATCTCATCAGCGATCAGACTGTGGAACTCGCTACCGTCTACTATTAAAAATGTATCAAACTATAGAACCTTTAAGCATCTAATTTTCAAATACTTTTCCTAACTACAATCTCATCTCTTATCTATCTCTCCTCCTCTGTTATTACTCTTATTATAGTCTAATAAATTGAATTGAATTAAATTGAATTATCTCTACAATTTAAGCAAAATTGGTTGATTATGTATTGTATTAAAAAAAAATATAAAATTATTATTATTATTAATTTAAGTAAGATCAGTTGATTTATTCATTAGTTGATTATCTATTGTATTTATGCGACATGCAAAAGACGAATGTCTTAAATGTTAACACCTTAGAATAAATAAATTGAAATTGAAATTGAAATCACCCTACAGGGTTTTAATTTTAACATCTCCCGTGATTTATTTATTTCATTTCCATCTACTGGGCTTACAGATTAGTTATAACCATAGCTGTTAAATAATCATTACTGATCATAATCATTAGTGATTCGATTATTTTCTTTAAAATGTTGATTACGATTACAAATAATCAAAATATAATCAGTATTACTTGAGATTACTAAAAAGAATCAAAAGTATCAATCAATCAATCAATTTCAGCTGCAATTGAGTCGCAAATCGGCCGATTTCTCATACAAGCTGCTATGAAACACAATTGAGTAAGGTTCTTAATTTGTGCAAAGTGGACGGGGAAGACGTAGAACGTAGGGACAGACGGGTCAGGAGCTGTTTAATCGCATTATACATATATAACTTTGTCGTATTTATAGAATACAAAATGTGTAATGACCTAGATTTACGCCTGATTTAGGCCCGTACAAATAAAATTATTTAGGTATTTCCTTAAATCACATCAAATACATCAACTAATGTTCCGGGGACAGACAGGCAAGGAGGAGCGCTGCTATTCAACCGAAAACAACGAAAACCAAGAAAAGGGCAGACTGGCAAAGAAAAGTACCTACTCCTATTCAATTAAAATTAAAGTTAATTGTAATTTAAAGTGAAAAATGTCATGCATTTTGTTTTTTCTTTATTGTTCTTTAAAAATCTTCGTTCTGATTCTTAAATATATATTAATGTTTTTTGTGAATTATATTTTTCGAAATTTGTTTGCACTTTAGGCTAAAATTCTTAAAATAATTAAAAAGAATCTAAAGTAATCTTTATAAGTATTCGATTGTTTTTTAGTTACTTTTAATTCTTTTTAGTAATCTAAGGTAATCCTGATTATATTTTGATTATTTGTAATCGTAATCAATTACTAGTCAGAAATTTATCGATCGAGGATTATAAAATCATTATAATTCTCTTTTAAAGTATTCTTTTTTAAACAGCTATGGTAGAAGGGCATGCGGGATGGCTCATCTCACCTTTTTCCACTCACCATACTGACCCGAGCAACAACAACCGAGGATGCCTCGTCATAAGAATGAACAACTCCCCCAACCAAGTGTCGCCTGGGCCGAGTCATCAGCGCGGTGACAAGGAACTTGGTTGATCGGTTCTCACCACGTCTGACTCTAGCAGCTGCAATCGCGAACTGGAAAAGGTGGGACACTCACATAAGAAGTGGGTAGCGGTATCCTCGTCCTCCAGACAGCTCTTATGGATGCTGTCGTCGCACAGTGGGGTATTGATCCCTGAAAAAGGCGATCAATTCACCTGAGCTAATAATAATGAACGTTGAGTATGGATATTGAGCGCACAAGCTTTTATTGATAGTAAGATACTGGTGACTTCGAAACAATTTATTTTCTACTTTTTAGTACATTAAATGAATTAAAGCTTATTTTTAAAAAGTTTTTTTTATATAATATTATTTTCTACTTTTTAGTCTCCCATAAATTCAAATTTAGAGCTCTGAAATCTTAAATCAAATAAAAATTCTCAAAGGAAAAAGAAGGCACCATTTCCATCAGCAATTGCATTCACTTCCTTCTGTTGGGGGTTCAGCAGTGGTACATTCGTTAAAACTAACTGGTTCAATGCATCTCGATCGTATTCACGCTCACGTTTCAATTCTCGATTGAAACCGCCGTTCATTCCACGACATGGCGTTGGCAGTGCTAACTTGATTACTGGTGCACATGAGGTAACACATATCTTCGAGCAAAAACAAAGCCTGGCTATCTATCTCCTCATTCACCTCGAAATCGGGATTCCTTAATTGACCTGTGTTCGATTTGTCAGTCTTGTACCACAGTTCACATTGATTCGATGGGAAGCATGCATATTTGCATAATGACAGCATATCCCAATGAGTATCAGATGTTTGAAAAGCGCCACGCCCCTTTACCAGTGGGACGACACATCCCAGAGGCGACTGAATACGAAATTTCAATGCTACACGACTTTTAGTTCCAAAGCTAATTGAGATCAAAAATTTTGTTTGTATGGGCGGTGCCACGCCCTCTTGTCCAATCCGATGTTTTATGATTGATTCATGTATTGTGCTCCTGTTTACGCATGTATGCAAAGTTTCAGATCTTAAGTAGTCGGGAAGTGGGTGAAAAATTTATTACTAGATTTGACGACATACATACAAACATACAAATATACCTGAAGTGAAGTTAATATAAAGCTTATAAAATTGTGGTTATTATAGGTGCTATAGCCGATCTCCAAGAGCTCATCTAATAAGAGGATCTTGCGGTGACCACGATATCTCTGGATTGGATAATCCGAAATAGAAAAGTTAAAAATATTTCGTTAGTAAAAAGTGTTATACAGTAACTGTTCGGAAAAATACGCGAAATGTTAATTTTTAACAAAATGGCAGCATATAAAAAAAAATTATATTTTCAATGAAAATTTTTGCATTAAATTGTTTAAAAAATTAGATAAAACCTTCAATCAGTTACTAAAACATATATTTCTGAAGCTTGTGGTAAAATTTGAGACTAATCGGTTCAGCCGTTTTCGAGAAATCTTGGTTACCGGCATTGAGAACACTGTTATCAGAAATATGCATTCAAAGTTTCAGTTGGCTTTGCTGCTTCGACTGATTTTTCTTGAAGATTTGCCGAAAAATGAAATCATATTTGATGCGATTTCTACAAAAACCAAAAACAAAACACATTATAACATTTTTAACTATCAACCGAAATCACACAATTTGGCAAACAACTGCAAAACTAAAGCAGCAATATCTCAGAATTCGCACAAATTCGCACCTCAATTTTTTGCACTATAGTAGCCAAATATACATATACTCTTTACAAATAAATTAAAATGATTAGTATATTCGACTACAAAAGTAACTATATGTCCTATTTCGTTGAAATATATTCAATTTTAAGACTAAAAAAAAAAATTATAAAAAAACCTAATACACATATTCTGCAAACATAATTTTGCCTCAACATAAGTACAATACCTGAAGTTGAAGGTTCCATCATGTGCAACGCGCGCTCGACACAGCGAAACAGTGAATAAATATTTTGAAAAGAGTGCTGAGACGATACCGTTAAACATAGAACAGCACTTCAGCCAGTGATGCACAATTTTATCTACTTTCCCATGATACCAAATACTATTGAGATATCTACATTTCACTTTTTGAATTAATCCACGAAATCCGAGTCAAATACCCCACGGTGCGTCGGTTAGACCGGTTAGACCCATCGCACTCAGGTGTTTAGTAGCTAATGTTTGTCATTGTTGCTTAACGACTAGCACACAAAGATATTTTGAGTTAATATGGCGGCATTTTTCGACCTTGATTTTTTTAACCATTAACCATTAGCGAAATATCAGCCATCTTTTACCACTACCAAGGTCATTTAATCTAATCAACGCGCCGATCCACTACTGAAATTACCAACTGCGTGTTAATACCTGGAGAATATTTGTGTACATACGTGTATTATAATCTTTTTTGATATCTCCTTATTAGTGTTGATTGATTAAGACAGGGAAATCGGGTCATTCAGATTACCATCTTTCTTCTGAAGGCCCCCTTCACCTTCTCACAAAATCAGCATCTACATGCTTTGATGATCAGCTGTAAAATGTTATCCAAAAGGGCTGCTTGCTTATAGCAGAGATTTTATATTATAATTTATAAAGCAGTCTGGGTTTGGAACCTATTTGGCTGGAAATTATTAAAACTCGCTCGAAGGTACTCGCTGGTTGTTTCGTGAGCGGCAGAGCGCAGATATAGAGCGAGCCTGCTCAGAGCACAGAAAAACCGAAACAGGCAATCCATCAAGCGTCGGCAAACGGTCACATCAGATATTTTCACACCCTCTTCCTCATTTAACATAATCCGTATTCTTCCGGTCTTTGTTGCTTATTTTGTGAATGATTCTTTCCATTCTCTCTATTCTTGTTCTCCTCCTATTCTGGGTTTTACGTTGATTTTTTCATTTGAATTACTTTCATGGCATTTTATACAAGCTTTCTATAACGTCCCAGGGTCCCAGGATTCTAGCTACATGGTGGCTGATGAAATTTACTTCCAAAAAAACCTAATAATTATATTCCTGTATTAATAGTCTGTTCCATTTTTAGGGTTCCGTTCCCCTAAAGGGAAAAAACAAGAACTTATAAGGTCACTTTTGTTTTCGAAGTGTGTACACTGTACATATATAAAATTACATTTTTTTTCATCGTAAAAGCCAGAAATTTGGCACGATGTTAGGTTTTCATAACCTTAACATATTTTCACTGTAAAAAGTTATGAAATATTTTTAGAAATATTTTTTATAATTTAAATAAAAATAAAATAGTTTTATAACTCATCGAGTGGGGTATCGTTAGAAAGGGCCACGTCCATAGATTACCAAATGGATTATTTTTAATTTTAGATAAACAGGTTATAAAGATATATGTACATAGCTCAAAATGTGAAAAAATTCATCCGGCAGAGAACGTATAGGTCATATCGTATACATATAAGACAAGTGGGGGCCACCTGTCGTGTGTGCCTGTATACACGACAACTAGTAAAACAATTAGCAACAATAAAAAGCAAAGCAAAGTAAAAAATAAAAAAGCTTATAAAAAAAGATAAAAAAGAAAAATTTTAAAACCTGCGGAGCTGGGATTCGAACCCGTGACCTGCCGAGTAACTATTCATTTGTTAGAAAGTGAAACAAAACTAAGAATTTTTTACTGGAAAATATAAGATAACAAAAAAAATTAACTTTTGTTCGGAATTTCAATGAAATTATACATTTGCAGTTAATTCGTAAATAAACTCAATGCGTTTTATTCTGGATTTAACATTTTAAAATATTCGTGATGAACAGGTTGTATATATGGCAATAAATCCATCAAGTCCTTGTATTTTTCAGATGCAATAGAACCCATTTTTTCATATATAAGACCGAAGTTTATATTCCCAAATTACTTGGTCCTCCTCGTTGTGGTAAAAAATCAATCGTTTTGAATTCAGCATCTCGTTCTATCGAAGTTTTGTAAAAAATTTTGCATGGTGTACCTATCTCTTGTGAATCTTATCCAGCATATATTTAACCAATTAACGTTTTCTCCATAGTTTTTTTCTTCTTTCTTTTATGGATAGTAAGATACAGGTGACGGAAACAATTTATTTTCTACTTTTTAGTACATTAAATTAATAAAAGCTTATTTTAAAAAAGTTTTTTTTATATAATATTACTAGCTGTCCCGGCAAACGTTGTTCTGCCTAAAATAATTATTTAATTCCAAAATTTGTTTTGAAATGTACTTATTTCAATAATGGTAGGAATATTTTTAATAATATGAATATTGAGTACAGAGAGAATACGTTTTCGTGAATATTTTCACCCTAACAACAGCTATCAGGTCCAAATTTTGTAAACTACTTTCTTTCAACTTAAGTATTATATGGTGCCATAAATGAGCACCATAATGAGGCCCATAAATAAGAATCTGTAATGGTGTGTAAAATTATGAAATTGTTTCTGATACAACGGAGAATGATGCGAAAGACAATTGTGTTGTAATTATCTTGAAAGTAGGCATGAAATTGTTGTGTACAATATGCGTTGCTCCAAACGAAGTCATTTGGAAACAACTGTTATATTTTTGGATGTTGGCCAGGAAATGCTTAGAATCACTTCCCGCTCCAGAAACTAATGAGCGTAATGGCTCACTGAGGACACCGGGCTGACATTTCTCCAATCGTTACTGATCTGTCCACACAGTTATCGATTTCTGGATTGTACTGGAATGCCACTCGTTCCAGGCTCACAGGAGCACCGCGTCAACGCAATCGTTCATGCTCACTTTGTCGTGCTCGCTGGCATTGTGATTGATGCGCACGAACTTGTTGAATCCTTAACATATTTTCTTGTCGTTCATTTTCCGTTCTTCTCGTACGTGATGCGGACATACTAATACTACTATTTCTATTATCTGTAGCTCGCTGGGTATCAGTGCGGTTTAAACGTGAAGTAGCTCGCCGCGCATTTGTCTGACTTCGACAACCTATGATACCTCTTATTATCGGCATTGTAACTAACACTTCAAAATGACAGGGAATTTTTTCACAACCACTCAAATCTGTCGAACATTTTTTGAAAACTTCACAATATTCAAAATATTTTTATATGACTTATATTTTCAAAGCTACTTGATATTAAAAATTTGACTTGTATGGGAGGTGTAGTAGAAAGACATTAGCAAGTAGTGACTCCATATCGAGTTTCAATAATGTTTGACTTACACTTCAAAAATTATAAGATTTTAACAACTAAGAAGTACCACGCACCTTGTCAAACGCCCATGAAATTTTACCAGTGGAACGGGACGTCTAAATTTCAGCCCAATATCGAATTCTGATGCTATGCGACTTATAATTTCAAAACTATTCGAATTGAACATTTGGTTTGTATGGGCGGTGCCACGTCCCCTTATCCAGTGACCAGTTCTCCAATAGAAAGGCATAACCAAGTAGTAACTGTTGGAGGATACAGCTATAGTGTAAGCTTTTACCGAGTTTCATTGCTGTGTGATGTATAGTTCTCAAGCTATACGAAAATGAGTAGTTAATTGAAAAGTGCCACGCTCCTTGTCCTACGCTCATTAAAGTGGGACGACGCATCGAAGAGGCGGCTGCATACGAAATTTCAATGCTGCGTGACTTTTAGTTCCAAAGCTATTCGATGTAAACAATTTGGTTTGTATGGGCGGTGCCACGCCCTCTTGTCCACTGCCCGTCTTATTTTCCCAGTAGAAGGGTATGGATATGTAGTAAGTTCCTACCGAGTTTCATTGATGTGTGATGTGTAGTTCTAAAGTTATACACAAATCTGGAGTTGATAAAAAAGTGCCACGCCCCTTATCCTACGCCCATAAATTTGTACCAGTGGGACGACACAACCAAGAGGCGACTGCATACGAAATTTCAATGCTGCACGAGCTTTAGTTCCAAAGCTAATCGAGATCAAAAATTTGGTTTGAATGGGGGTGCCACGCCCCCTTATCCTACGCCCATAAAATTTATTGATTCATGTATTGTACTCGTGTTTAGGCATGTATGCAAAGTTTCAGATCTCTAAGTAGTCGGGAAGTGGGTGAAAAATTGATTACTAGATTTGACGACCCACATACCCATATACCGGATGTGAACCTAATATAAAGCTTATAAAAAGAAGCCGAAGTTCGGTGTCGATCTCGGTCTCGGCCAAAATTTTGGGTTCGGTCGGGCTCTAATTATAAGATATTTTGCAACATGATCAAACATTTGCCATTTTGAAATTTTTAGCAAAAAAAAAAGGTATGTTGGTGGTGTGTACTCTATTTTTATACCCTACACCTATGGTAATAGGGTATAATAACTTTGTGCCAAAATTGTAACGCATTAAAGGAGCCGTCCTAGGTATAGACATAAGTATATAGAAATGATCAGAATCACTTTCTGTGTTGATTTCCGGTTGTCCGTCTGTCCGTCTGTCTGTCTGGCCGTCCGTTTACACAGGAGAGAAAGAAGGAGTTGTCCGATTTAGACAAAATTTGGTACACAGTTAGAGTGAACCTTAACTTAGTTTAAGTTCTAAGATTAGCCAAAGCGGTCGAAGAACACGCCCACAATGGGCCTGTAAGTCCCACTACCTCGGGTTTTTTGCGATAAAATTGCTGTAATTTGTCTAATTACTCATTGAAAAGAATAGGTAATACTTGGTATTCAAGTTAAGGGGTCGGTCATCTATGTGTTACGAAAAAAGGGCGTGGTCCGCCCACTATATAGGCGGAATATTTTTTCCGGTAAAATGGCTCCCAAATGATTATTTACGAATTTAAATGAATGAAATTTGTTCACAAGTTGATATATAGGTCTTATATGTCATACAAGAAAATGGGCGTGATCCGCCCACAATATAGGCGATAAACGGAAAATCTTCCTAACTTCCATAATATATACACCAGAGCATCCAGATTTGGTTACTTCATTCCTGGTAGGAATTTCTTTTTATTATCCAAAAATGGGCGTGGTCCGCCCACTATGTAGGTGTAAATTACATGTACCCACAATTTCTTTTCTTTCAGTGGATTATCGCCCTATTCGGTTACTTGGTGTAGGGTATTACTCTGTCGGTGAAACCCGACTGATGCTTCCTTACTTGTTATTTAAAAAATATGGTCACCGTAGGTATGTCGGGTAAGTCCATTTTCTGTTATTGCGAGATATTTAAAGGTTTGCGTTTCAATCAATTGAAAAATATTGGTAAGTAATAATAGATATGTTTCTTATATTTTGTGGTACCAGATAATGGAAGTTTATAATCCAATAGTGTTTACAGTGCTGACTAAAAAAATAAGAGTTTAATTATAACTAAATGGACTTGCCCCACTTTCAAAATTAACGAATTACTGAAATCGTTCATTTAATTTGGTATTTTCTCAATTGCATCAGCCTTTTATTAATAATATAAGTGGGGCCACCTGTCGTGTGTGCCTGTATACACGACAGCTAGTAAAACAATTAGCAACAATAAAAGGCAAAGCAAAGTAAAAAATAAGATATAAAAAAAAATTTTAAAACCTGTGGGATTCGAACCCACGACCTGCCGAACGCAAGCGCGCGGCTCTACCCACTGGGCTACACAACGAAATGATTTCATTCATCTAAAGTCGTAAAAGACAGAAAGCGGACAACATGCAGGCAAGAACTTTTTAGTCAGTCTGCGTTTTATATTTTAGATTAGACAAGTGGGGCCACCTGTCGTGTGTGCCTGTATACACGACAGCTAGTAAACCAATTAAAGGCAAAGCAAAGTAAAAAAATAAAAAAGCTTATATAAAAAACTAAAACCTGCGGAGCTGGGATTCGAACCCGTGACCTACCGAATTACTGAATGCAAGCGCGCGGCTCTACCCACTGGGCTACACAACGAACTGATTTGATTCATCTAAAGTCGTAAAAGACAGAAAGTGGACAGCAGGCTGCAGCAGGCAAACGCTTTTTAGTCAGTCTGCGTTTTATATATGTATACGATTGTATATAGGTATACATATCTTCTCAGTCATACACGTTCTCTGCTTTATTTGTATGATTGCTGCCTCGTCCAAAGTTGACTGGTGACATCTAGCGCGTACAAGGTGATACTATCTTTGTTTCGTAGACAGACGGGCAAGAAGGAGCGCTGCTGTTTATAGAAAACAATCAAAACCAAGTAGAAGACAGACGGGCAAAAGATAAGTAAATTCGAACGCTAAAAAGGATACGGAACCCTCAGTGCGCGAGCCCGACTCGCACTTGACTGCTATATATAAACCAGAGCGTCAATATTTGGTCACTCCATTGCTGGTAAGTATGTATTTAAATTCTCCAAAAAAGGGGGTGGTCCGCACACCACCAGAATGTCGATACATATTTGCCATATATGTATAACGCTATTACGAATATCTTTTAGTTCGTGAAAAATGGGCGTGGTCCGTGCAGGCGGTAAATTTAATGCACTCACAACTTAATTCACTTCAGAGTATTATCACCAAAGAAGATATTTTCAAGCACGAAAAAAGCCAAAATAAGCGTTTGAAATATGCCCTTAAAACTGAAAAATATGCATCTAAAATATGCAACATAAAAGTTTTTCAAATACGTGTAATAGAGAGTTTTTTTTTATTTAATTCAAATTCTCATCGTTTTTACTGTTACAATAAATTATCAGATGGTGCTTCAAGTTCTCAAAAGAAAATTTTTTCCTTTTTTCTGTCAATATACTCCCATATGCTGAAAAACTTCTTTCAACATCTGCAGACGACACGGGGCAGTATGAAAAGATTGTCAGCTCTGTTGGCAAAAGTTTTTTGACATATGGATCTTTGGCATCTATACCAAAACGTAAAATTTGATTAATTTCTTTAAGAGGTTCGTACCCCTTATTTCTTCGGAGAATGGCATCGAGTTTTAATAGGTAATCTTTGTTTTCTAAAGAAGATACAGAAGCTCGAATTTCTTCTACAATGCGAATAGATTCTTTAAGCTCTAATCCTCGAGTTTCAAATTTTACAATCGCGCCCGTCAGGCTCGAAAAATTTATATTTATATAAGCGAGATCAGAAACCAAACAGCCTGAACTGAACAACTCTTGAGAAACACGAATGGCTTCAGCATCGTCGCTGTTTAACGAATCTACAACACTTTTAACCTCATTGAAGTGATCGCAATAAGAAAAAGCAGCATTCAGCCACGTACACCAACGCGTTATACACTGTCTTGGGGGCAGAGGTATACCTGGCAGCATTCGTTGGAATTCATTGCGTCGCGATGGGGCCTTAAAAATTTAGTAGTTAGTAAAATGTTCTTCAATATAATAAAATAAAACTTTACCTTTAGGAATACAGATTTTGTACTTGAAATTAAGTTGTTCACCAGCGGAAATTGAGCGCGAACAAACTCTGCTAACCTGTGGAGTCCATGGAAAAGTACGTCAAGTGCATCATTTTTGGGTACAACACCTGCAGAGCACCAACAGCAGCCATCATATATGCAGCAGCGTCCGTGACAATGAGAAGTTCCTTATTGTACTGGATACCTTAAAAATTACAGTCAAAGTTAATATTTGAACATATTAAACAGCTAAATTCCAACTAACCATTTGGCCAAAGCAAAGACAAACTGTCGTTCACGAAGGCGGCCACAGTGGTGGCATTGGCAGCTTCTACTGTTGCTGCGATGAACAAGTAGCTGTTCGCGCGTTCATTAGGGTCACACGTTAATACCCCAAAAATTAAATTTATCACCAGCCTTTGTTCTGAATCCGTCGTTTCGTCCACAGAAATCCATATATATTCGCTTTTGGCCTTTTCCTTTAGATCTTTTAGAACCTTTTCGTAGAGACAAGGCACGTATCTCTGGCGAAGCGTTGATTCGCAAGGCAGCGGCTCATTGGTGTACTTGCTCAAAAACTTCTTTAGGCTTGGATGTCTAATTTTTTTTAAAGGAATATTTGCTTCTACGAACGCTTCGCACAAGTCCATAGCAAAAGTGTTTTGCTCTTTTGCTTGGTATTCCGTCAACAAAGTCTGTGTTTGCTTCGGATTTCGTTTTTCGGCAGCTTCTTTATGCTTTGCCGTTTCCAAATGCTGCTTAACATTGAAAATTTTGGTCGCGGCGACCGAACAATTGCAGTAAGTGCAAAAAACAACCATACGATCCGCACGAAAAACACCAGGAAACTGTTGGATAACACGCGACTTGAACTCTCCCGCAGACTCTTTTTCTTCATTATGTCACAAAAAACACGTATACAGAAAATGACGCGCAAATCAAAACTTGTTTACAATGTTGCCAGATGTTTATGAAAAATGGGTGCTAAAAATCGTTGCCAGAAATTTTTTTTTAATATTAGAACAATTTTTGTGGAAAATTTAGACAATTTTTCCTTTTATTTTCGGAAAAAACCAAATATATGCTTTTATATGCAAGAACGTGCAAAATATGCGTGAACGTGCCAAATATGCAGAATGCATATGCAATGTGCATTTTCAAGCATATATCTTCTCTGATTATCACTCCACTCGGTTACTTGGTGTAGGCCCTACACTGTAGGGTATTACTCTGTCGGTGAAACCCGACTGATGCTTCCATACTTGTTTTTATTATAAGAACTAAAATTGTAAGTGTGTTTCGCTGAGTTAGTTGCTTATAAGCAACTTTGGCGTCGAAATGGTTAATAAACGGAACACACATTTTTTGATAAGTTGATAAGTTTTTTGATAAGTATAAAGTGCAACACTTATTAACTTTACTTTTCAAAATAAAAACATCAAAAAATCCAAAACGATCAGTGATAAGTCGTTGGTTCAGTAGGCTCCAGGTATATTTCGCCATACGGAAACACCAGGAAGTAACAAATAGTGTGAAAATTGTGCTAGGTTTTTCCTTTAAGGGTCTTCTTAAGCTCTAGCTTTCTCGCATTAACTTGTGTGAGCTTGTTCTATTTTACTTCAATTTAGATATATCCTAGAAATAAAAGAGGGCAGTGCAGGAATAATAGGCTGATTTTCTCCGCAAGGGGTACTTTTGTCATTGTAGTGTTAAGTGAAGTAAGCTGAGATTTTTGAGTGCGCTAAAAATGTCCCCAAGCGAACTCAACGAATAAAAGTGCGCACAGTTGAAATTCAAAAAGTAAACACAAAACGATTCAAATAAAGCAACGCCAAAGACAATTCTTTAATTTAGTTCGTGAAGAAGTAGTAACCAGTTTACAGCATTCAAATACAAATGTTCATATATGGCTTTTTTTAATTTCAGTTTTGAATTTTGCAGAACTTATAAAAGAATAAGCTGCTACCGTTAAATCCACAAGATGTCTGGACATAAAGTAGCAGTTACGAATGCGACGGTACAGTTCGGAGCTTCAGCTAGTAACGGATCAGTAGCCACTGCCGCAGTGGAGCTTGCGAATACCAGCAATCTGCCGTGCACAGCCAACCACAGCAACACAACAAACGGCTACTTGCCGACAGACAAAAATCTGCGATTGCATTTTAGCCATGTTAACTACAGCGGCAAAGAGAGTAAGTTTGTTCAGATAAGATTATGTATGTGGGCTAGGGCTGACAATCCCAGGATACCAGACTGCTTTTAGTCCCTGTATTTTAAAGTTGTTGAAGCTATTAACTGAATCTATGGGCATTGGAGCGATGCTGGACATCACCAGGATTCAGTTGCTGCTCTAAGAGAACATAAAGAAAAACCACATTATTGCAAAAGTCAGCCTCTCCATATTTTTGTTGCCAGACACAACCTTTTTTTTTGTTCATGTTTAACTACATTTTGTGTTATTTCATTTCACCGTGTAGGACAACTTAATTCAAATTAAACGCAGTTCTTCAATTACGCAGAAGATAATCATTGGCATTAAAATATAAAAATACTAGCTGTCCCGGCGAACCTTGTTATGCCTAAAATAATTATTTAATTCCAAGATTTGTTTTGAAATGTATTTCAATTATGGTAGGAATTTTTTTGATAATGAAAATTATGTACAGGAAGAATATGTTTTCGTGAATATTTCCACCCTGACAAAAGCTATCGGGTTCAAATTTTGTCGACCACTTTCTGTCAACTTAAGTATTATATAGTGTGAATTTGAGCAAAATCGGTCCATAAATAAGAATTTTTGAAAAAACGCCACCGCAGCGCCACTTAGGAAGGTCTAACATGAAAAAAAACCATGCAGAGCACCACAAGAACATATGTTGTGAGTATAAGGTCGATCGCTTCTGTGGTTCAGCCGTGATGCTGCAACATAATACATACGCAAAAACGTTTTTATATATTAAGATGTTTAAAATAGTGATTACTGATCTCCAAGAACAAATTAATTAATTAATTTCGAAACCCAGTTCGAAGGAGCGACAACTGGACTTTAGCCTATAGGCGGCATAATCTTAAATCCGGCCCTGCTCTACAGACAAGCCGTCAAGACCCGCTGCTTTGGTAGTCTTGAGTCGCTGGTTTGCGGACTTGACCTTCTTATTGCTTGCGATGGTATATCAACACTCTGACAAGAAGCTTTCCCGGTCTTTAACTTTTCGGTTGACGTTTAATCTTGTTGGAGAATTTTCGGCCATTGTTCCTGTCTTTGCACATCTGAAATTCCTCATGCTCGCGATTTTCTTGCGCCTGAAGAGGCGCCCTCTCATCCTCCGATAACGCTCTCGCGCGGCTCGCGTTGCAGCCGACTGTGGGCAGTATTTTGCAGGGTTCGTCTGTGGGCAGTATTCTTTACTGCATTAGCCTGAGTTTGGAAAACATTTTCCCCAAATACAGGATTAAGATTAAAGAAAACAAAATTAAAAAATTAAAAATTGAAAAACTGAATCTTCGCAGTTCTACCTTATATGGTACCTAGTTTCACGTATTTTTATTTTGAGATTTGCATGAGTACTGTCGTACGCTGTTATATCTCCGGCAGATTGTTTAAGTTTTAAACATTTTCTTTCAATGGATGTTCGAAATGTTTCACAAAATCTAAATTTTTCCAAGCAGACAATACCAAAAATGAACTTATACTAAAGGACACATGCGGGGAATTCAGATCTGGCCGCCTGACTGCTATACTCGGACCCTCGGGAGCGGGCAAAACTTCCATGCTTAATGTGCTCTCCGGTTTTAAGTGAGATTAAATACTTTATACTCATATATAATTAAAAATATTCAATTACCAACGTAGAGCCAACGGCGTGACTGGCCAATTTCAAGTCAACGACAAGGAGCGCGATTTGGTGACCTTTCGAAAACTGTCCTCGTACATTCCTCAAGATTTTGAAATGCTAAATTTGCTAACAGTACAGGAAACCATCAAAAATTCGACGGAGCTTAAGCTGCCAACGAAAACGAGCCCTGCCGAAAAACACCAAATTGTAAGTGCCTGAGCATTTTGATCCTATTGTATACAAACATGAGCTATGTTGACTTCTTGCCCACATTTGCCTATACATAGATTGATAACATTTTGAAGTTGCTGAATATGGATAAATGCCGGCAGACTCTCGTGCGCAACCTCTCCGGCGGCGAGCGCAAGCGCCTCTCTATCGCTATTGAGCTAGTGACCAATCCGCCACTGATGTTCTTCGACGAGCCCACTAGCGGCCTGGACAGCGTGGCTAGCCTGCAGGTACTCAGCTATCTGCACCGGTTGGCGCATGACGGCCGCGTCATTGTCTGCGTGGTGCATCAGCCGAGCTCGCGCCTTATGAAGCTGTTCGATGATGTGGTGGTCATGTCCCGAGGCACAGTGTTGTACTGCGGTGCGCAAAAGCACATGCTGGCGTGGTTCGAGCAGGCCGGCTTCAAGTGTCCGCAATACTACAACCCCGCGGATTTTGGTGCGTGAGTGCTGGACTCTGGCTGGCAACGGTTCGTTAAATATACATACTATATCGATACAGTCTGCTACTTTTACTTCCAGTGTTAGAAGTGGGTAGTGAACAACATGATCCACAGATAACGTCGCTCATACAGCGCAACCGAGAGCTCTACGGACGCACGCAGCTGAGTTCAGGTGAAACTAAAACCGTAGATGAAAGAAGTAATTTTGAAAAAACCACCACCAACCGCAATTTAACATTTTAAAATTTGGTACATTTTCAGCTCGAATGCTGCCAGCGGAGGACTACGCCTACACAAGTATCGAAATGCATCCTGCTGCCGTTGCGGTACCGGTACATATGACAGCCAGCCAATGCTGTATCAGTATACGGCCCAAGACGCAGGTCAGTGTCTGGCGTCAATTTGTTGTGCTGCTGCAGCGATCCCTGCGAGCCATGTCGCGCAATCTGGTAAGCATTATCTTCAAGCATTCCGTCATTAGACCAAAAACGTCCTTCTCTTTTCAGCTCGGGGTGCAGTTGCGCATTGCATTGCACATCTTTGTGGCGGCATTACTGGGCATTGTCTTCTGGGACATCGGTGACGAAGCTGCCAAAATGGTGACGAATTCCTCCTGCATCTTCTTTTTGGCGCTGTTTGTCTTCTTTGCGAATGCCATGCCCTCCATTTTGTTATGTAACCGCAACCAATAGCTGCTACAGCAGGAACAAACATTGCTAATGACCTTTCACGCAGGTCCCCAGGAGACGACCGTGTTCATACGCGAGTATCTCAACGGCTGGTACTCTATAGGGGCTTACTATATGGCAAAACTCATCTCGGAAATACCCATGCTGCTCGCATGCCCCACATTCTTCGTGGGTATTGTGTACTTCATGACGGGACAGCCGCCCGATTTGGGGCGCTTCGTTATGTGCTGGGGCATAGGTTTGCTCACGTGCGTGGTGGGGCATTTGATAGGCTTGGTGTTTGGTGCCACATTCCAGGAGCAGGTGAGTAACTTTACTGCCTGCCGCACGCATTTTCCCATTTTTCAAATGCCTTCACAGTTGGCAATCTTCCTGGTGCCCACAGTGGCCATACCATTCCTGATATTTTCCGGATTCTTCATACGAATACACGAATTGGGCCCATTTCTGCGTCCGCTGTGCGACATCTCCTTCTTTCGCTACACCATGGAGGGTTTCATGCAGGCTCTTTACAGCTACGACCGTGCGGATCTGCAGTGCAACGCCGAATTCTGCTACTTCAAGTCACCGCAGAAGTTCCTCAAAGAGTTGGGCATGTGGGGGGACCTGTACGGGGGTGATGTGCTGGCGCTATTTGTGTGGGTCGTTAGCCTGCTGATAGCATTTTTTCTAAGCTTATTGCTGCGAATTAAGCTATCACAATGAACGCTTTTTCGGATTGTAAACATGCATACGGTTCTATCGGCAAAAACCATTTTGGTTTTATATTTTGTTTTAAAACTAGCTATAAACAAGTGTCCAACCTAAAATCGGCCTTCGGCTTTTTCGGAATTCGGCCAAAATTATACGTTCGGCTAAAATCCTTCCCAAAGCCAAAGTTTTTTTATGTAATAATGTTATAAAATAAAGTTTATATTTTTTAAATAAAAGAAGAAACAAAGCATCAGTCGAGTTTCACCGACAGAGTAATACCCTACACCAAGTAACCGATTGGAATGTTAATCCACTGAAAGGAATGATATTTTGGGTGCCCAAACAAAAACTACTAGATATTCCTAATACGACTGTCTATCTCCTTCTTTATTTTTAGGGTTCCGTTCCCCTAAAAGGGAAAAAACGGGTACACTTATAAGAGCACTTTTGTTTTTGGAGTGCGTATATAAAGAGACCTTTTTCATCGTAGAAACATGAACTTTGGGTAATGTTAGGTCTCCATAGCTTAAACATATATTCACTGTAAAAAGCTAAGAAATAATTTTAGAAATATTTTTTTTAAATTTTATAGGTTTTCGGGGGGCAAAAAAATATTTTTATAACGTATCGTGTGGGGTATCGTTAGAAAGGGCCACGCCCACGGATAAAAAAATGTATTTTTTTAAATTTTATGTAAACGGGTTAAAAAGATATAGATAGCTAAAAATATGAGAAAAACTGACCTGTCCCCATATTATCCCATCTGCACACACCACTTCTCAACCGTAAATTTTTATAAAATCAGAGTTACTAGGTATTTGATCATGCATGGCTGTCCATTTTAAGATGTCAGAAAAAAAACCTTTTTTTTTTAATTTTCGGTGAATTGGTTTCAAATATATAGCACAAAATGTCGAAAAAGTGACCATACCTTCCAAAATTTTGATAAAATCAGGGTTAGTAGGTCTTAAGTAATAGATTACAGGCAAAACTGTAACATTTTTGACATACATATTTGTTTTTCTATTTTTTTTTTAATTTTATTTAAGACCTTAGCAACAAATTTCTTCAGGAAAAAATTTTTGTTGTTTATATCTTGTGGGGTATCGTTAGAAAGAGCTACGTTCGTGGTTTCCAAAAATTATTTTTCATAATTTTAGGTGGATTGGTTTCGAAGATATAGATCGAAATGTCGAAAAATTTATGGTCAGACGGGCAAGGAGAAAACAACCAAACCCAAGTAAAAGACAGACGGGCAAAAAAAGCACTGCTATTGTTTACAATTTGATTTTAAGCTTATAGCTGATGCTAGGCGCTAGCAAAAAAAAACTAAACTTTTTATACCCTACACCTATGGTAATAGGGTATAGTAACATTGTGCGAAAATTGTAACACATTAAAGGAGCCGTCCCAGGTATAGACATAAGTACATAAAAATGCTTAGAATCACTTTCTGTGTTGATTTCCGGCTCTCCGTCTGTCCGTCTGTCTGTCTGGCTGTCCGTTGGCGCAGGAGAGAAAGAAGGAGTGGTCCGATTTGGACAAAATTTGGTACACAGTCGCAGTGAATCTTCCACTACTTCAAGTTCTGAAATTAGCAAAATCAGCCGAAAGAGACGCCCACAACGGGCCTGTAAGTCCCACTACCAAGGACTTTTTTCGGTAAAATGGCTATAATTTATCTAATTACTCATGGAAAAGAATTATACTTGGTATTCAAGTTAAAGGCTCGGTATTCTATGTCCCACGAAAAAATGGGCGTAGTCCGCCCACTATATAGGTGGCAAAAAATTTCCGGTAAAATGGCTCTCAATTGTCTACTTATGCATTTAAACGAATGAAATTTGGTTGTTCTGTTGTGCACACTCCAGAGTATAAATATCCGGCATATACAATCCTATTAGGAATATCTTTTACTTAGTTAAAAATGGGCGTGGCCCGCCCACTAAGTAGACGGTAAATTTAATACATCCACAATTTCATTTCATTCAGCGGACCCACCATCCCACGCCTTATTAGGTGCAGGGTACTATTCGGTCGGGCTAACCCTTGTTTTGATTTGATTGATCTTTACATTTAACGAAAATTTAGGTTTGGGGCAATGAGACAAGAATTTGGTTGTGCGCCACTTCCACGCGTTGGAGTCCATATTTTCGATATATGCGCATGTTTGGCGGCACTCCTCTTAGCAGATCGACTAAAATGAGGCTCGTAAATAATTTTTCCGAGCGTGGGACAATCGTCAGAAGGCGTTATCATCGAGATCCCTGAGTTCGGATGCAGAAAACTATAGTTGCTGCCATACAAGCCAATCCTTGCATTTCAACAAGTAGCTTGTCTCCTCAAATGAATATCAGCAGATAGTCAATAAAGACACTACATACAGATTTAAACTTATTCCCATATAAAATTGAACTAACAAGCAAACTGAACACAGCAGACTTGCCGATTCACTTGGAATTTTTCGAAAAGATCAATCAAATGGCGGAAAAGGATGAAGACATCTTTCCGTTGGCCCCCAAGGTCTCCTGGCTTTACTGCGCCTGATTTTATAAGCTTTATATTAGGTTCACTTTGCGCGGTATGTCAGTATGTCAGCGGTATGTCGTCAAATCTAGTAATCAATTTTTCACCCACTTCCCGACTACTTAGAGATCTGAAACTTTTTATGGGCGTAGGATAAGGGGCGTGGCACTTTTTTTATCAACTCCAGATTTGTGTATAACTTTAGAACTACACATCACACATCAATGAAACTCGGTAGGAACTTACTACATATCCATATCCTTCTACTGAGAAAATAAGACGGGCAGTGGACAAGTGGGCGTGGCACCGCCCATACAAACAAAATTTTTGATCTCGATTAGCTTTGGAACTAAAGGTCGTGCAGCATTGAAGTTCCGTATACAGGCCTCTTGGATGCTTCGTCCCACTGGTAAAATTTTATGGGCGTAGGACAAGGGGCGTGGCACTTTTCAAGCAACTACACACTTGGGCTTCAGTTTATAATTATAGGTACACCACACATCAATCAAAAACGATAGGAACTTACTTGCCGCGCCCTGCTGGCAAAACAACAACTCATCGCGCCACAAATATGCCACGAATATTAGGGTCGATCACTGCCGTATTATTTGTTAAATTGAGGATATGACATATGACGATAGGAAACACTGTGAATACCCTAAATATTGTGTACTGCTCTGCAAGTTTTAAATTCTTTTTGCGAAAAATTTCAGAGCTCTAAAATTGAATTTATGGAAGACTAAAAAGTAGAATATAAAATTATATAAAAAAAAACTTTTTAAAAATAAGCTTTAATTTATTTAATGTACTAAAAAGTAGAAAATAAATTGTTTCCAAGTCACCTGTATCTTACTATTAATAAAAGCTTGTGCGCTCAATATCCATATTCAAAATATCTTTCATTACTAGAATCTATTTGCAAAAAAATTATTTAAATAAAATATTGTGGTAACTGGTTGAAAAATATTGAACACATGAGCGCCCCAAGCTTTTATGGATAGTAAGATACAGGTGACTTGGAAACAATTTATTTTCTACTTTTTAGTACATTAAATATATTAAAGCTTATTTTTAAAAAGTTTTTTTTTTATATAATTTTATTTTCTTGCGAGGTTATTGAAACAGGAAGTTTAGAAAACAAATTCAACAAATTTAATGATTAAAAGCAATCCATTCGAAAGATAATTAAGACAATTCCCGCTGCAACTCTCCAGACAGGAATGAATACCAGGGACCGAAAATAATTATTATTTCTGTTTTCACAGCCGAAAAAATTACCGCTTTTTAAGAAGTATTAATAAATGTTATTTTTAATAATTATCAATTGATATTAATAATTCTTGTTGAAAATAACTATTATTTTGGAAAAAAAAATTTCCCATTATATATAGAAATAGATATATAGAGAAATATTTTTTACGTTATCGAATAACTATTATTTTGTGAGAAATATTTTTTACGTTGCCGCATAACTTTTATTTTTGGGAATAAATTTTTTACGTTGTTTTTGTGTCACGCCTCAACGGCTGAACTTATTTGGTTGAAAGTTGGTGGGTATATAGTGCATTTTGTGGGCTAAAACCTAGCCCACTTTTCATCCCGGAAAAAACTGAAGGGGCGTGGCACTTCCGGTTTACAAATTTTATGTTTAACACATATATTGGAAACTACAGCTTTAAAACTCTGTAGTATGTTATAATTTTGTTATGCCTTTACACAAGTGCAGTTTTGGGTTTTGAGTAAGAGGGCGTGGCACTTTTCATATAACCCAATTTTGGTTTGCTATAACTTTGGACGTATAACCTTTGGACCCTTTTTGCCTATCTAGAAGCCTCAGTTTCATTTAACACTACCAGGCGCTCATAACTAGAGTTGTGCCGTTTAGTTCACTTGAGCGATTAGTTCAGTTGGGATTAGGTTACCTTACTTATTTTCTAGTTCACTAGATCGTTAAAATTATTCTATTTGTTCTAGAAAAAATTTTAAATGCAGTACCAAGATCGTTCGATTTTGTCTGGTCAGTTAAGCGGGGTCTACTAGTCACAATTTAAGGCTCAGTTAGTGTAGCCGTAACATATTTTTCCGTTTTCAGCTGACACAACCTATTATACCCGAGCTCTATACATGCGTTTACTTTAAACGAATTTGTACGTAAGCGTAACGGAGCTTGAAAAACTTGTCAGCTATAGCTTTGTTGCAGAAAAGTGCTTGCTCTTCAACCTTAGTTCAACAAAAACAGCTGTATATTAATACTACCAAAATGATCAGCGTGCTCTTTTTCTTCACGAAACTATACGGCAGCACTAGCAAAAAGTGAAATATGCAAAGGACTGACAGCTGCAATATGTTTTACGTATTAAAGTCAACGGCCAAAGTTTTGCGTTTACGTAAAATTAAGAAAAAAAACATTATCGAAAAATATTTTAGTAATAGAACATTTATTTTAAAAAAATAAGGGAAAATATTTTTTTATATGAACAGTTAACCTTAATTTGTACTTTTGTTGTTAAATTAAATTCAATTTTGTTATCTTCTAAAATACAAAAACCAACTCAAACAAAGCTTCAAGCTTTGAACATACATTCAAATGCTTTCTTTAAAACAACACAATTCAAGTAAATTTAGCTTTAGTTCATCTAGGTCATCCAACTGAACGACCGATAGAGCTAGTTCAGATATGAGAACCAGATCTTTTAGATCTTTAGTTCTTGAACGACACAAGCCTACTCATAACCCTGTAGGCAGTGTCTCCCGCGCATCTTCTCTTCCCATTCTCTTGTACGTCAAGCGGCGCTTTCTCGCGGGGTATGCAAAAAAAACAACAACAATTTTTTTTGGAACCTCTTTTCCACACCACCTTGGAGGTAGAGGTAACGGCGCATATTTTTTAAAGTGGTGTCCCCAGTAGGTCTATTCCACATAAGTATGTTGTCTAATTAAACGAGGCTTGATTTAATTTAACAAACATTATTGCTTGCAAATTTTGCTCTGATAAGTTGCAACGCGTATCATCAAGTACAAGCCTTAAGCGCTGATCAGTCACCACGTATCGTATTTAATCGGAGCGCAGACAAAACCTACCCTACCCGAACTCATACATGCGTTCGCTCATTGCGTATTTAATCGGCGCGTAACGCAGAAATTATAACCACGGTTGCCACATTTGGCGTTTTTGCGCCAAAACTGGCTCCTTTTTTTTCCTGTTGGCACCGTGGCTCTTTTTTATTGTAATTGGCGCATTTTTTTTTTGGTTATTGTTTGCTTAGCAAAGGAAAAATTTTAATTACTCAGCACGTAATTTAGAGTTTAAAATTTTTCGTTACCAACAGCAAAATTATCGAAACCACAAATAATCGAAAACTAAAAACAATGCGCATCACTAATTGCTCGAGCGCTTTCCATTTTTGACTAGTGCGTGCTGGAGGTGAAATTGTTAGTTGTGATTTTGAAAAATGGACAAGTAAGAAAAGAAAAGTACACCTCTCTACATGTACATTATAAGGTTTTTACACTTTTAGGTTTCTTTTAAAAAATAACCCAACTGGCACTGAGTGTGCGGAGACACACGCTGAGATTACGACCAATACTTCCGAAAATAAAAAGTGAGCTTGAAAAACTAATTTGTAGCGGCAGCCATTTCATTTAACTTTTTTGTCTTAGCGTTGCTGTTCCTTCGAACCGCAAATTTAGATCGGAATGGCTGGATAAGTTTCGCTGGCTACGTAACAGCGATGGACGTGCGCATTGTGCCGCATGCGGCAAATTTATTCTTAACCGCTTTAACAGCCTCCAACGTCACGAAAAGCAGGCAGTGCATATCAGGAATATTAAATCTAAAGAAAACCAGGTAAAAATAGACGGCTTTACTCAGGAAAAATCTAATCACAACAAAGAAGTCTGCAATGCCGAGTATGCGCTCATCATGTTCCTGGTAATGCATAATCTTCCGTTCGCTTTAATGGACTTTTTGCCAAATTTGCTGCGCGTGTGCTGTCCTGACTCCAAAATTGCAAAGGACATCAAATGCGGTCGAACCAAAGCAACGCAATTAACAATGGATCTGGGCAATAAATAAAAATAATTTTGGCCCTTTTTTAGTGAAGTTGGCTCTTTTTTTAAATTTTTTTGGCACTATAAAATTTGTTCAAGTGGCAACCGTGATTATAACCCAAATTGGTTTTTCTCACACGTTTACGTCTGCTCTGATGCTCAGAGAGGATGAGAGAATGACATTGCTTGGTACTAAAAACAGTGCTGTGTAGTGCATACGGCCAAGTGAGGCAACAAAGTAACGTAACATAAATAGAACAATGCCAAATGCAAAATGTAAACAAAATACAAAATATAGAGCAAGCATTGAACCTTTTGAAGTGGCACACTTTGTGACACATTGTATCGACTGCCCGCACTACGCTAGCATGTGACATCTGACTCCATGCTTGCCAGCAGCGAGCGTTGACCGCGCCATGCGACGCAGCGACGTTGAACTCGCTGAGTCGGCAATACGCGTGCTCGCGCACATAGTAAAAGTAGGGGCATGCATGTACATACATACATACATACATGCATGCGCGTATCGATACTATGTGCAGTGCATTAGAACGCCCAACTCCTTTTCTTGATCGGTCAGCAATTAGCTGATTGGCCGAATGCGCTACTTCCCCTTTCTTTTTGACTTTGTAGACTTTTGGAGACTTTGTAGAGCACAAAGTCCAAATTGTGAATCTAGTATTTAAGCCGCACATTTTGTCAAATAAAGACAGATTATTTTGAGCAACGAACCAACGTGCTTTTAATTCTCTAAAAGATTCAGGCACCTCCGGGCGCCAAAACAATTAGACGGCATAAACCACTGTGCCTAAAAGTGGTTAGCAGCAGGCCCCAGGCCAGGCAGGTAGAATTGGTCTGCTGCTCTAGCGATAGCGCCTACCAAGACGTACACTTATATTACATGGCGATCCTGCCAGTTCTCAACATATATTACATGGCGATCTTGCCAGTTCTCAACATATATTACATGGCGATCCTGCCCAACCGGACCGGGAATTTTCTTAATATCTAATTAATTCACTTTCTCAACAAGCCAAAATGTTAGATTAAAGACATTTTTCACAGAGGAATAGCCAAGTTACTGGCGTTCCTTGCGATATGACGTAAATTCTACGAGATGACTATTCAAAATTCACCAACCCCACCGTCCTGATATAATGACTCTTCAGGAAATTCGTCGCCACCAGACGAAATCAAAAATTTACAAGATGCGACAATTACATCTTTCGCTTGAAACAATTGAAGAAGAAGCTCAAGAAGCTTTCCCAACCAGCAGCAATTGAAGCCAAAGAAGAAGCTCGCGCACGATGCCAGCGAGATGTCAGGCGACAGAACTCCGCCAAAATTTTTTTTACTATAATGAGATATTTAAAATAATTTTCTTTCAATTTTACTATAATAATTTTCAAAATAATTTCTTTATAATATACATACATGTTAGACGCAAAGTCTTGAAATGGTCAGAAAGTTGGACCACTTTTCAAAAAAAAAAAGCCGTAAAGGCATGACAATAGAAATTAGCCAACATTTTCTTACTATTAAAATATAATTTCACTATCAACATTTAAAATAATAATTTAATTAAATCAATTAATTACAACTAAAACTTGAAAATGTGATCAATTATATAGTAATTCATTAAATTTAATATTACAATTCAATACAAATAAGATTTCGTTTCTAACATGGAAATACTTTTATACATTAAAATAATTTTCTTTCTTGATTTAAAAAAAATAATTTTCAAGTTAACAATTACTTTTAATACACACATTAAATATTAGAATTTAATTTACTTTTGCAAAAATATCCTAATTAATACTACAACTAAAGAACATTGCACACATTTTGAATATGAAAGTCAGAAAAATTTTCTGTGCAACACTGAAAGTAAAATCAACAATTTTTAAAATGAACAAATTTCTAATTGATGAACATACAGCAGCATTTTAGCAAAACAAAAATGTACAATTTCTAATTTCGCCTCCAAGTACTTCAGTCAAGCAAAGCATTAAAAACATTACAGCTTATAGACAAGAATAAGAATTAGCTAGAAATTCCTTAAAATGACAGAAAGAAATATGTAGTTCCAAATTTAAAGCTCACCCGTCTGTATAACGTATTAGATAGTATAGGTAGAGCAATATATTCAAAATTAAAGCCAAAACATCAAACAGCAAAAACAAGGAGCAGAGCAGGAAAAGTAGAGAATGTGACCACGCAGAGATCAGATACAAGTGCCACTAATGAGCCCGTACACCTCTACATGTGGAACTGTATTCCGATTTCTGACGTTATAAAGGTAGATGAAAAAAAAAGAGATTGACGTCAAATAAAAGAATTTAAAGTCGCGCTTAGAAGTTTGCCAAGTATATTAAATTGAATTAAAGTGGATCGGTAGTAGCGATAATCCAACCTCGGACTAAGGTCAGGTCGGAGAAGCTATCTATCCTGATGAATGTTGAATTGAAGAAATGTTATGCATGCGAGGAAAGTCGCTCTTTCCATGAAGTTATTAATGAATTCGGAAACTGAAAGGTCGGCAAACACCTGTTTCCATGTGATCCACAGTAGAAGAAGAATAGAAGAAAAGAACAAGAAGAATAATAAAAATGAAGCATCACACGGAGATCACACCGTAGTGAAGAAGATCAATTGCTATAGTAAGACTCCCTTTGAATAAATTAATGGCAGATTAGAATAAAGTCACTGAACTGGAAAAATTGTTGACTAGGATAGCTATTGGAATGAAGTACAGGAATAAATTAAAATACATGCAAAAATGAAGTACAGGCAAAAATAAAACGAGGCATGCAGCTGCTAAAGTAATATTCAGAAACAATGAAACAACATTCAAACGCACTTAAAGCAAAACCAAAATTTTATTACACCACAAAAATTGTAAACAATGACATACTCATAATTTCAGTTAATTCAAAATTTTTATTCCTTATGTAACAAAAATTTTTCTCTAAAGGGTAAGGGTGTAGTGCATACGGCCAAGTGAGGCAACAAAGTAACGTAACATAAATAGAACAATGCCAAATGCAAAATGTAAACAAAATACAAAATATAGAGCAAGCATTGAACCTTTTGAAGTGGCACACTTTGTGACACATTGTATCGACTGCCCGCACTACGCTAGCATGTGACATCTGACTCCATGCTTGCCAGCAGCGAGCGTTGACCGCGCCATGCGACGCAGCGACGTTGAACTCGCTGAGTCGGCAATACGCGTGCTCGCGCACATAGTAAAAGTAGGGGCATGCATGTACATACATACATACATACATGCATGCGCGTATCGATACTATGTGCAGTGCATTAGAACGCCCAACTCCTTTTCTTGATCGGTCAGCAATTAGCTGATTGGCCGAATGCGCTACTTCCCCTTTCTTTTTGACTTTGTAGACTTTTGGAGACTTTGTAGAGCACAAAGTCCAAATTGTGAATCTAGTATTTAAGCCGCACATTTTGTCAAATAAAGACAGATTATTTTGAGCAACGAACCAACGTGCTTTTAATTCTCTAAAAGATTCAGGCACCTCCGGGCGCCAAAACAATTAGACGGCATAAACCACTGTGCCTAAAAGTGGTTAGCAGCAGGCCCCAGGCCAGGCAGGTAGAATTGGTCTGCTGCTCTAGCGATAGCGCCTACCAAGACGTACGCTTATAGTACAGCTGCCACTGCTCTTCGATTTTAATTTAGAACTAAAACCGGATTATTATTGCTATTATAAATTCTTAAAAGTAGACCACAATAAATATATCTAAAAATTTAGATAATTCTGTGTCATAGATTTTATAAAGAATGTAAAATTTAACCTCACAAGCAAAATGAACAGCGTGCTTACTTTGTGCACGAAACTATATGGCAGCACGGCAGCAATAACCAAGACAGAAACCTGCAAAAGAGCCACAGCTGCGATACGATTTTCACTGAACGGCCCAAATTTTGCCGTTCCGATTAATTCCGCTCACAAAAGATACGCGGTGACTGATCAGCGCTTTAGAGCTGAGAATGCTCTCTCAACTGTGACTTGGGTTGCTGGTACCGACTGCACGATGTGTGCTAGCTGCCACAAAGTTGGTGATGCATACCTTTGTGTCCTCCAATATTCCAATACATCAGCGTCAATGTCTAGACGCTGTGGCTTGAAGTTAATTTTTTTTTTTTTTCGTTTAAACCAACACTCGGGGATGCCCCCTATACATGCAAAGCACTTGTTGGTTTTGAAAGGATCATAGGTTAGTGGGTGGGGGGAAAGTGGAGTAGTAGCCGTGGACGTTTGCCTTGAATTCATGAATGTTGCAATGACGTGGGAAAACTTCCGCAGGAAGACTATTCCACAACCTCGATGTGCGACCGAAGAACGAATTCTCCCTGTAATGCGTTGTGCGTTGGATCTTTGTCGAAACGTGGTAACGATGTGCCCCGCTCGCCATACGCGTGTTGCGAGAAAACACGCGGGCAGCTGGGATAAGATCTCTTATCTCAGCAGAGCATCTACCGTTAAAATAACGATAGAAAAGGCTTAAACATCCCACATCCCACGTTCCGACGTTGCTCCAAGGAATCGATAGAGCTGGCGACCCTATCGTTTCCTATTAGCTTTATCGCGCGACGTTGGATACGGTCTAAGAGCTCCAGTTGGGTTCGTGAAGCTCCTGCCCATAAATGCGAGTTGTACTCCATTTTTGGCCTAATATAGGTGGTGTAGATAGTGCAGAGATCAGCCGGTGTAAAGTATTTTTTACAGCGCTTTAGAAAGCCTAAGCACTTGCCAGCTTCTTTAGCAATGTCGAAAATGTGGTCATTCCAGCGGAGATCACACTTGATCGACAAGCCTAGAACGTCAAGAGCTGCCGACTCTACAATACCCACACCATCAAAGGATAGAGGAGTTTTGGAGGGGGAGGAAGTTTGCTTGTGTGAGAGACAACAGCATTGGGTCTTTCGAGCATTAAAGCTGACCCTATTCGCTCGACCCCACTCGGAGATTAATTGAAGGTCTTTGTTGAGTGTGTCATTCATATGACGTCGCTTGCTCTCAATCTCCGCAGAGCTTGGGCGACCTGTAAATGAATATGAATGACAAAGGCTGCTGTCATCCGCAAACAAATATATAGGATTCTTAGTCAATGACAAGAGGTCATTGATAAAGACAAGGAAAAGAGTGGGTGCCAGGACCGAACCCTGCGGTACACCTGCGTTTAAGGAGTACTCATTAGAAGCGACACCGTCTATCACAACTCTAATAGAACGGCAGCTAAGGAAGCTCGTTATCCATCGAGCGAAGCACCGACCGACGCCATAAGCAACTAGTTTACCAACTAGTGCTTCATGCCAAACTCTATCAAAAGCTTTGGAGATATCCAATGCAACGACCTTGCTTTCACCGAGTTGGTGAATGGACTGATTCCATTTCTCAACGAGGAAGGCCATAAGGTCGCCCGTAGAGCGACCTCTACGGAAACCATATTGTCTATCGTTAAGCAACAGATTGTCCTCAAGGTAGTTCATTAGATTGTAGTTAACTACACACTCCATAACTTTGGACAGAGTAGAGCATATTGCTATGGGACGGTAATTGGCAGGGTCCGAAGCCTCGCCTTTTTTGGGAACTGGCTGGACGTTGGCAACCTTCCAGCAAGCGGGAAAAACGCCAGTGGTGTACGAGATGTTGAAGAGGTTGCGCAACGGTCGCGCCAGAGATGTGGCACACTTGCGTAGCACGAGGGACCAGAGGTTTTGTTGACGTCAAGATTTGCAAGCACTCTTTTGACTGCACGCGTTCGAAAGTGTATCTCGGGCATAGCACAAGGTACCCCCTCGATCGCGGGCAGTGGTTGATCGGTAACCGGAAGTGTAGAATGCCGCTGCCAGTAGGTTAGCCTTATCAACCGAGTGAGTGAAGATCTGATCGTTCGCAAAGAGCGAAGGAACAGACGATGAGGTCTTGTTCTTTACTCGCTTGACAAACGACCAAAAGCTTTTACTGCCCTTTTGGAGCAGCAAGACATTTTTCCGTTGGCGCTGTTCGTGCAGAAACTTTTCGCGCCTCAATGTCGCATTGCAGCTGTTTCTAGCCTGTTTGCGTAAGAGTTCAGAGGTGGCATTCTTATCAGAACGCCAATTTTTGAACGCTTCCTCTTTGGACCTGACGGCTTCTTTGCTCGCCGCATTAAACCAGGAGTGGTCTTTAGGTTTAATGGAAATTAGTTTACTGGGGATGAAAGACCGCATGCCCAGTAAAATTATTTCTTCGACCATTTTTGCCGCAGCATTTATGTTTCTGTCGGCGAAACACAATTTCCAATTGAAGCGATTAAAGAATTCGTTCAGTTCGATCCAATTTGCCTTATCGTAAAGCCACTTTAATCGCTTCGGGGCTGGAGGAGAAGCAGGAGTGGAGCTAGAATACGAAAAGGCAGCGGAAATGGTACAGTGGTCCGAATTGCCAAGAGGTGCAAGGACTTTCACATCGTACTTTTCGGGGTGCGATGTCAGAAAGAGGTCTAGAGTATTAAGCCTATTCCCATCAACGCAGGGGATATGCGTTGGTGAGTCCAACTTGTTAAAGGTTGCCTCCCTTTCCGAATTTGGGCTTCTATGAAGCAGAAATGCAGGATGTGCGACTGGATTTTGAACTTAACCCACAAGGAGCTAAATTCGGCATCCGAAGTGCTTAAATGTTGCTGACGCTGGTACGCTACATCACTGCGAATAAAAATGGCGAGACCTCTGTGAGGGGAAAATAATGGCAAAAGGCAATACCCGGGAAGATGGAAATCCAGTGGATCTGCATCCCCACCAACCTGAGTCTCGCCTAATGCCATAATGTGGGGCCTATGGAGGTTAACATACGCAAATACAGCGAAGAAATTCGCCCTTAATCCACGAATGTTGCAGAAGTCAATGCGGAAGCTTCTTGACATTTGCAACATTCACTGACCCAAAGGCAAGATAGGGTTAATTGGCGCTGAAGCGAGAAAAAAAGCTGCGAAAATATGTAATGCACTGCGACAAGTGTTATGCCTTTGTCACAGACAATGTTGCCAGATTTTTTTTCCAAAAAACTGTAAATTTCCAAACAGAAAACTGTATTTTCAGCCAAAAAACTGTAACTTTCAAAAACGAAAGGATTTTTGTGAAATCACGGTTTTTTTAAATTTTATTAAACAAAAATTACACAAAAGAATTCATTTTGAATAAAATAATAAGCTTAAGCATAATATGATAATTCAACGATTTAAATTACATTTTCATTTTCTATTAAAGAAATTAAATTTTATTTTGCGTACATAGTTTGGTAAATTTTTTTGTACATTTCATTCGATGTCTAATTTAATACAATTGGAGTAATTTTTTATGGGATCTTGCGTTCTTAAAATTCCCCAGAGTAGTAGTTAATTTTTTTTTGGGTTTTATTTAAGTTAATTTGAGAAAATATTCTTTCTACATTTGCTGTGGCTACTGGCATGCAAAGAACAGCTGCAACTATTTTTCTCAAAAGAGAAAAAGTTTCACTTCCATCGCCCCTTTTTGTCTTCAAAGTTGACTCCCAAAATATTTCAATATCTATTTCAGAAGTTAATTTTAAAGCAGTAAAATTGCTGTGACGAAATTTGCGCCATTCATCATCAACTTCCTGTAATTCTTCAATGCTTATTACATTTGTCAAACGGCTACTTTATTGTGCTAAAGATGGTTGATAATTGTTTTAAACATTCCGTGGAGCCAATTTAGAAATTCGTTTTCAAAATCATATTTTATTTCAAGCTATTGCATAGCCCAACATAAAATTTCAAGCAGTGTTCTCTAAAGTCGATTTCCTCCGATTGAGGTAGTTGATGAGTTGACGTCAATGCTATACATATTTCGCTACCTAAATAAATATCTGTAAGAGGTCTTAGATATACAGAATCATTTATATCAATATTTTTAAATTCATTTTCGTTAAAAAACTCATCTTTTATAAGATATTGTAATATTTTTTTGTGAAACGAGTTATTGCACTATTAAGCAAATGAATTTGCAGACTTTCACTTTAATTTAGTTTATTTAATTTATTAATGTCTTTCAATATCTTGATATATAAAAACGTTTGTGCGTATGTATGTTGCAGCATCACGGCTGAACCACAGGAGCGATCGATCTTATACTCACAACATATGTTCGTGTGGTGCTCTGAATGGTTTTTTTCATGTTAGACCTTCCTAAGTGACGCTGCGGCGGCGTTTTCTCGAAAATTCTTATTTATGGACCAATTTGGCTCAAATTTAAACCATATATGTAATACTAGTGGACATATTATTAAAAAAATTTCTACCATAATTGAGATACATTTCAAAACAAATCTTGGAATAAAATAATTGTTTTAGGCAGAACAACGTTTGCCGGGACGGCTAGTAAATTTATATTTTATTGTAATTAAAAAAACCGAAAACATTTATTCTTTCAAATCTGAAATTTTTAAAAACTGTAATTTGTAGTAGGAGGTAATTTTAAAAACTGTAAGCATGTCTAAAAAACTTGTATTTACAGTTAAAACTGTGAATCTGGCAACATTGGTCACAGTGCATTTACTTACGCAGCTTTGTTCTCAGCTAAAGCACCGTTAGGGTTAGGAGAAGAGAAAGAAAAGGAAAGTAAAAAACAACAACAAGGTACTTAGCTATCAGAAGGCATAGATAAGCCCTTTAGCTTTAAACACAATCAACTCGCGAGACGAATCTTACGCGGCGAATAATGACGTCTTGACGGCAGTCGTCGTGGAATTTCGCCAAGTGAAACAGAATCAGAGCGAAATTCGCATCAGTTGATTCGGAAAAAATCATCCCCACAACAAGCACAGAATTTTAAAAAATCCGCGGAAACCACGAATTCACGAATTTTCCGAGTTAATAAACTATAAAAATTGTTTCCGCACAAAAATTTCCAATTTCCTTACTTCAATTTATTTATTTTTCACCACTGACAGCTGAACAATTGACTTTTTCGCAGGGCGGCAGCGACCAAATTAGAAATTGTTCTATCGCGAGACGAATCGCTGGGAGGTGAACTTCGCTAGCGTCGTCATTGTGGGCAATCACATGCACTGCCGTGTGTTCTAATTTTGACAGCGCGCATTCGCCGCGTACAATTCGCCTCGCGAGTTGATTGTGTTTAAAGCTTTTGTGTGGTCGTCTGCGGACAGCGATGCGCTGCGCTTGATGATTGCTGCGGTTGTTTTGCGGCGACGGGACTGGAAGCTGCGGGCGGCGCGGGTACATTTAAACAATTGCACTGTCTTAAACAAAGAGACGCGGACAACAAAAACGACGAAACGCCGACCGCGCACAGGTGTTGACACCTCAACGGACAAACTACTACTACCAAGTGCTCGATTTCTGAATATGCAGCCAATAGTTTGCGGCTCTGTTCAGCTTCCAGCTCATCATCAGACGACTCATCTACTTCTAGTTCTCGCAGAGTCTCCCGAAGCAAGGACGTCGTACTCTGATTAGTTGATTCGTCTATCAGAAAACTGTTGCCAGAAGTGGACGGTTCTTCGCTCATCAAACTAGCACTTAATTGCACAATATTAGTCGGCTGAAAGTTTTAAACATTTCATTATTTTAGGTAGACAAAAGATCAGATGCTGCGTACTAACCTGATCTAACTTCAGCAATTGACATGCAATTTTTTTCAAATGCTGCTTGGCGCTTTCTTTCTTGTCTGATGTGAGTGTCCGGCGCAGCCGTGGATCCAAAAATATCGCAGCATTTACCACTTCAGTGTTTATCAACTGGGGCTCCCTTTTCTCTATACAGGTGTGAAGAGCTTCAGCCATTGGTAATTGAATGGCTTTAACAGAAATTTTTAAGGTGAGCCAGGCCTTATAAAAATCTCCTAGTAGAAGCTCCTCTTGTTGAAGTTTTAGAGTAGTTTCATAAATGGGTCTCAGTAGTTGGACGAACTGCCCAATGAGATCCCACTCATTCTCATTTGCACTAAGAGCGTCTTTTAAATGCTCCGTACAAAAGCCTCTAAATTTCAACAAATTTTCCAACATGGTGAATGTCGAGCTCCACCTTGTAGGAACATCCAAGTGAGGCTTTCCTAGATGCAGCGTTTTTAGCGTATGCCTGCAAAAAAAATGGTATGTGAAATTTTTATGCAGCATGATTAAAAAGTGGTTCAGTGAATATGTTCTCGGTCAAAATATCATTTTGTAAATTATTTGGTATTATATTTGGTTTTACCTGAAATTGGGAGTTCTTAGCGCTTTTATTACTTGACGTCCATGTTCAATCGTTTCATTTCCATTTACTGCTAGAAAATCCTTTACAGCCAGTTGCAAAGTGTGTGCAGCACATTTAATGGAAATGATGGCTGTTTCGTTGAATATATCGCGGAAGCCAATTTGAACATTTTCTTCTTCATCTTCGGCTTCACTTGGCTCCTCACTTGCCAGAAAATCCACGGCCTTTATCATGTTTCGGCCGTTATCGGTTGTTATAGAATAAATTTGCTTCTCGCTTATTTCAAATTCTTGCAGTACATTTTTTATTACTTGCTTCAAATTTTCAGCAGTTTGTCTGCAGCTAAGCTCTTTCATCGAAAGCGTATATATTTTTAATTTATACTTCTCGATAATTTGCAAATTTATGCCCAAAACCGACCGATCGTGGCGTGTCGCAGAATCAACTTTTAGGGATACCATGCGTCCCTTTGTAGCTCGAATAATTTGATTTTTTATATTCGCATACCGCTCATTCACTAGGTCACAAATATTTCGCGAAGTGACAGCAGGAATTTTTAAGCCACTAAAAATTTGTTCCGACAAAATTTTAAAAGCATTTGAGTCGAAAAATGGCAATGGCTGGCACTGTTTTGTGACGAATTCAATGCACGCATCGTTCAGTTCTTTTTTCGACAGTGTCACCGACATTTTTACTTTCTTTTCATCAAGATTGTCCTCCGTGTCATCTTCAATAGATTGGAGCTCTCTTTGGTAGAGTTCAATATGGTTTCCCACCATATGCCTTTTCAAATTTGTCACATTAAGGCCTTTAAACGTAGCGGAGCAAACTTTACACACGCAACTATCAACATCCTGCGAGTAGTCGAAGAATTCGCGAATAAAAATGTTTCTCTTCCTACCCATTATTGCAATTAAATTTCGTTATTTCGTATTCGAATTAAAAAATTACGATAACCGCTTGTGAAAACTAACAAATCGCAAGTGTCGGCTGTACTTGGAGATGCATAAACCAAGAGCCAAAGACCAGACCCACATAATACAATTGTTTTTGTAGTCCACAGTTATTAAAATGTGGACAAAAAAGCTTCAGCGAAGATAATTGTTGTTGTTTTTTTTGCATACCCATAAATTGGAAAATGCAATTTGAAAATTGAATGTTGAAAAAGTAACGGTAATTCTATCACTCCAGGCGTGGGAGAGCGGCCTCTATTGACGTGTTCGAGAGAAGTGCTCCGTAAGAAGTGGGCTAGGTTATAGCCCACAAAATGCACTATATACCCACCAAGTTTCAGCCAAATAAGTTCAGCCGTTGAGGCGTGACACAAAAACAACGTAAAAAATTTATTCCCAAAAATAAAAGTTATGCGGCAACGTAAAAAATATTTCTCACAAAATAATAGTTATTCGATAACGTAAAAAATATTTCTCACAAAATAATAGTTATGCGGCAATGGGAAAAATATTTCTCACAAATAATTGTTACCAGCAATTGAAAAATATTTCTCTTATAAATAATAGTTATTTTTAACGAAATTGAAAATTCGTTGTATCGCAACAATTATTTTCAATTTTTATCAATAAACTCCATAAGAGTCCCTCATGAATACCATTTGCTAAGATGTCGCTCATACGTCACCGACGGTGGCCATATAAGCTCAATTAATTTTAAAACCACTTAAACAGTCTGTCTAATAACAAGTAAGGAAGCATCAGTCGGGTTTCACCGACAGAGTAATACCCTGCACCAAGTAACTGAGTGGGCGGACCACGCTCATTTTGGGAGCGCTTAAAGGTATTATTACCAGCTGTGAAGTGACCAAATATGGACTGACTGGTCTATATGTTATGGAAGTTATAAGGATTTTCCGCTTATCTTCTATATAGTGGGCAGACCACGCCCATTTTTTTGGTTGACGTAGAGGGCCCACTCCTTAAATACCAAATACCATTCCTTTTAACGAGTAATTAAACAATTTAAAGCAACCGGAAATCAACACAGAAAGTGATTCTAAGCATTTCTATATACTTATGTCTATACCTAGGACAGCTCCTTTAATGCGTTACAATTTTCGCACAAAGTTATTATACCCTATTACCATAGGTGTAGGGTATAAAAATGTATTATCTTTCAATTGAGAAAAGAAAAAATCAATTACTACATTAATTTAGCAAAAAGTTATTAGAGTTTCTTAATGTAGCAATATTTATCATGTATTACTACACAGATCGGCTCTGATCGCATCATGTTTATGTGAAGTTGTTAGGTACGTTCGTAATTGCAGCATTGCGGTTGCACTGCAACATTTACGATGGCATCGCGTTCGTTAAAGCACGAATCGAAACGGGCGCACATTAAAAATAGCAGGCCTCAGGGATAAGCAACTTCTCATAAAAAGCATCCGATACACACAATTTAAAAGTACTTCTCTTTAGGCATGAAAAAGGTTTCCCATTTCATTCGAATGGCTACATCGAGTTCCGTGTTTGTATTGAAACCAACAAGTGTTTTTTATAAGCTTTATATTAACTTCACTTCAGGTTTGTTTGTAGTCAAATCTAGTAATCAATTTTTCACCCACTTCCCGACTACTTAGAGATCTTAAACTTTGCATACATGCGTAAACACGCTGACAATAAATGAATTAATCATAAAAATATTAAAATTTGTACTTTAAACAAAGTTATTATCGAAACTGCAATAGCCAATCAGAGCACAGCCAGAAGAAGAAGAAGCACGTAGGAACAGACGGGCCAGGAGCTGTTTAATCGCATTATATATATTCTTGCCGTAATTATAGAATAAGAAATGTGTAATGACCTAGATTTATACCTGATTTAGGCCCCTACAAATAATATTCTATATATAGATCATTAAATCACATCAAATACATCAACAAATATTCTTGGGACAGACGAGCAAGGAGCTGTTTAATCGCAATTTATGTACGTATATAATTTTGCCGTATTTATAGAATACGAAATGTTTAATGACCTAGATTTACGCCTGATTTAGGCCCCTACCAATATATAGGCATCACAACCAATATTATATAGATATAACATTAAATCACATCAAATACATGAACAAATGTTCCGGGGACAGACGGACAAGGAGGAGCGCTGATATTCAACCGAAAACAACGAAAACTCAAGAACAGACCAGACGGGCAAGGAAAAGTACTCCTATTAAATTAAATAGAATTAATTTCAGCAACAGCCAATCAGAGTACAACAGGGAAGAAGAAGCACTGCTGTATAAGTTAACGTAGTTGTCCAGTTAACCTAGTATCCAGCAGAAGCAGATGCTGCTTCCCCAAATTGCGTGCTGGGTTATCAAATTGTAGTATCATTGTTATCATCATCAGCAAGCGCTTATAGCAACGGCGCGCTAATGCTTTCAGCACCCAACGATGAACGGGATCATTTGCTCTTGGTAGCACTAACTGAAACATGCGAACAACAATTGTAATGTACCTACAACAACAAGAGAAAGCGCGAGTACGCTCACTTGCTGAATAACATCTTAAATGTACTTACAACAACAATGGAAAGCGCGAGTACGCTCACTTGCTGAAACCTGCCTACAAGAACTCTGATGCATCTACAACAACAAGGGATAGCATCAAGTACGCTATCTGCTGAAACATGCGTACTACAATTGTAATGCACCTACAACAACAATGGAAAGCTCGAGTACGCTCACTTGCTGAATAATATCTTAATTGTACTTACAACAACAATGTATAGCTTTAAGTATGCTCTTTAAGCTTCGAATTAGTTCGAAGCTATTTCAAGAATTCAATTGTAGAATAGACGTGGAAAGGGCAAGTTGCTTTGCCGTAAATAAAACCTCATACAATTAACTTATATAAGGAGAAGCTGTAGCAAAAGCGGACAGAACTATACGAGCTGCAAAGCAAAGAGGTTATCTGATTTTTTACTCTTCGTTGTTTCTTTTGGTTGAATTCTAACCTCAAAAAGGGTATTTCTGGTACGGGACCCTTAGGGCGCCAGCCCGACTCGCACGACTGCTTTTTTTGTTTCTATGAGCGTCTTTTTCCCATGGCGTTGGGACGCCTGCTCTCATTAGTCCCTGCGGGGTTGAATTATAGAAACGTATAAGTACAACATGCAAAACGCAGTACAATATCACTTAATTTCAGTACCTTTTTGTGAATACCAATAAAATATTGTGTACTGCTCTGCAAGTATTAAATTCTTTTTGCGAAAAATTTCAGAGCATTAAAATTGAATTTATGGGAGAATAAATAGTGGAAAATCTATATATATAAAAATCAAATTATGTATGTATGTATGTATGTTCGGAGTTGCGTCCTAAACCGCTTGATCGATCATAACCAAATTTGGCACATAGACTATAGATGTTCCAAGGATGGTCATAGGCTATAAAAAATTTGTATACATCAAGAGGGCGTGGCACCTCCCATGCAACTTAAATAATTGATTTGACATACATATCTTTAAAACCACAAGGTGTACAACATTAAAACTTTGTATTATGTTAGTGTTTAGATGTGTCTTCCTGCTGAAAAAAAATTTGGGGGCGTGGGATAAGGGGGCGTGCCACCCCTCATATAACTTAACTCTATTGCATGGCATATCTTTTAAACCACAAACCGCGCAGCATTGCAATTCCGTACGCAGGCACCTCTTGGATTAGTCGTCCCACTGATAAAATGTTATGGGCGTAGGACAGGGGGGTGGCACTTCAATCAAATCCTATACGGGTATAACTTTAGAAATATACTTCATACATCAATGAAACTCGGTAGAAACATATTACATATCATTGAACTGGGAAAATGGGACGGGCATTGGACAAGGGGCGTGGCACCGCCCATACAAACGAAATCATTGATATCGAATAGCTTTGGAACTAAAAGTCGCGCAGTATTGAAATTCCGTATGCAGGCACCTCTTGGATGAGTCGTCCCACTGATACAATTTTATGGGCGTAGGACAGGGCACTTTTCAATCAACTTCACATTTGGGTATTACTTTTGAACTATATATCATACATAAATGAAACTCCTTATTCTTCAACTGGGAAAATGGAATGGGCATTGGACACGAGGCGTGACACCCCTCATACAACTTAAATCTTTTATTTGGTATATCTTTAAAACTACAAGTCATTCAACATTGAAATTCTGTTTTGTTATTATTTAATCATACATACATGTAAATATTTTTACATAATTTTGAGTTTTATATATATAGATTTTGGGTCATGGGACAAGGTGGCGTGGCACACCTTCAATGTATGTACAGTAAAAAAGTGGTGGTCCATGAGGAGTGACTTTAATTTTGGCCTTCCACCAAAGGAGTAATCTACATACACAGATAGTTTTGTAAGGGCCTACATTTATGACTTCCCCTACAAGTATATTGACATCACAAGCATCAGCAAGGAGAAGTGCTGCTGTTCAACAGAAAACAACAAAAACCAAGAAAAAGACAGACTGGCAAGCACTTCTATTAAATTAAATACAATTAAATACAGCAACATCCAATAAGAGCATCATTCACATTACGTATTTTTATAAAAGCGCGGGGTGGAACCCGCGGGTAACAGCTAGTAATATTATATAAAAAAAACTTTTTAGAAACAAGCTTTAATTCTTTAATGTATTATTAAAACGTTTTTAAAACGTTAAAACGTTTTTATTAGGTCGCCTTCTTGTCTGTTTGTATGTCCCGTGCAAATCTAGTAATCAATTTTTCACCCACTTCCCGACTACTGAAGATCTGAGATCTGAGATCTGAAACTTTGCATACATGTCTAAATACAAGCCCAATACATGAATCAATAAATTTTATGGGCGTAGGATTTGTGTATAACTTTAGAACTACACATCACACATCAATGAAACTCGGCAGGAACTTACTAAATATCCATATCCTTCTACTGAGAAAATAAGGGGGGCACTGGATAAGGGGACGTGGCACCCCCCATACAACCATAATTGTTGATCTCGATTAGCTTTGGAACTAAAGATCGTGCAGCATTGAAATTTCGTATGCAGTCGCCTCTTGGATGTGTCGTCCCACTGGTAAAATTTTATGGGCGTAGGATAAGGGGGCGTTTCACCCCCCATACAAACAAAATTTTGATCTCGATTAGCTTTGGAACTAAAGGTCGTGCAGCATTGAAATTTCGTATGCAGTCGCCTCTTGGATGTGTCGTCCCACTGGTAAAATTTTATGGGCGTAGGATAAGGGGCGTGGCACTTTTTTACCAACTCCAGATTTGTGTATAACTTTAGAACTACACATCACACATCAATGAAACTCGGTAGGAACTTACTACATATCCATATCCTTCTACTGAGAAAATAAGGGGGGAACTGGATAAGGGGACGTGGCACCCCCCATACAAACAAAATTTTTGCTCTCGATTAGTTTTGGAACTAAAGGTCGTGCAGCATTGAAATTTCGTATGCAGTCGCCTCTTGGATGTGTCGTCCCACTGGTAAAATTTTATGGGCGTAGGATAAGGGGCGTGGCACTTTTTTACCAACTCACGATTTGTGTATAACTTTAGAACTACACATCACACATCAATGAAACTCGGTAGGAACTTACTACATATCCATATCCTTCTACTGAGAAAATAAGGGGGGAACTGGATAAGGGGACGTGGCACCCCCCATACAACCAAAATTGTTGATCTCGATTAGCTTTGGAACTAAAGATCGTGCAGCATTGAAATTTCGTATGCAGTCGCCTCTTGGATGTGTCGTCCCACTGGTAAAATTTTATGGGCGTAGGATAAGGGGGCGTGGCACCGCCCATACAAACAAAATTTTTGATCTCGATTAGCTTTGGAACTAACTACATATCCATATCCTTCTACTGAGAAAATAAGGGGGGCACTGGATAAGGGGACGTGGCACCCCCATACAAACAAAATTTTTGATCTCGATTAGCTTTGGAACTAAAGGTCGTGCAGCATTGAAATTTCGTATGCAGTCGCCTCTTGGATGTGTCGTCCCACTGGTAAAATTTTATGGGCGTAGGATAAGGGGGCGTGGCACCGCCCATACAAACAAAATTTTTGATCTCGATTAGCTTTGGAACTAAAGGTCGTGCAGCATTGAAATTTCGTATGCGTGGGGGGCGTGTGATAAAATTTTCACGCAGATTTGGTCAATACGGTTTCAAAGGACACGCAACATGTGAAGAAGTAAGAAAAACAACACTACTTTAAATACTACTAGTAAATAGTAACAGTTTCTTCGAACCAAGTGACAAAAATAGCTTGACAGCACAAAAAATTGAGAAGTGAAGGATTAAGAAAAATAATAATAATTAATAATTATAAAAATAGTGACAATTTCTTCAATGGCCATGGAGAAAGCCACCCATCGCAAGCGACGCCTAGAGAAGGAGAAGCAGAAACGCCAAGAGATGCTTCAACAGGAACCGGAAGCAAGTAAATCGGCAAGATTAGCCAAACGTCGTAAGCAATATAAAGAAATTAACGAAAAGCAGCGCAATATTCAACGTGATAATGACAAGGAACGAAAAGCTCAAGCGAGATCGATCGAGACGGTGGACGCACATTCCTCTCGAATTGCAAAAAACGCACAAAGAAATGCTCAAGCAAGAGTAAATGAAACATCCGATGAACATATCTCTCGCCTCGAAAATCAAAGAGGACGACAAGCTCAATCGAGAGCGATCGAGACAGCTGATGAACATATATCTCGACGGGAATCAGATGGATTGAGACACTCCGAATTAAGAGCTAGAGAGTCTAGTCAGGAACGTGAAGCAAGACTACGAAGTCAACGTGAGGCATATGCTCAACGAGTAGCTGATGATGCAGATTTTCAATCAACCATAAACACTTTTTGCGACAAGTGCTGTGATATCTGTAAGAAAAAATGCTACCCTAATCATGTAATGAAATATCGTTTGATTTCGCCAAAGTTATACTTACCACCTGAACTTGCCACCAAAAATGATTTGCTCGTTTGCCATCGATGCAATACACATTTAAAGAGCTCAAAGAGTCATGCTCCATCCAAGGCATATTGGAATAACTTGCTTCCGGGTAATATTCCCAGTGAAATTTCCGTTCTTACAGAACCAGAACGACGTTTGCTTCAGCGTATCATTCCGTATGTCAAAGTGATAAAATTTTCAGGCAGATTTGGTCAATACGGTTTCAAAGGACACGCAACATTGTTTGCTCTCGATATCTTTGAAGTCAGCGAAATGTTGCCTACAATGCTTCCTCGATCGAGCACAGATGTCGGAATCGTTGTAGTGACTGAAACTCTGGAGAACTTAAATATATCCAGAGATTTTAACATTTCACCGGATCGTGTCTACAAGGCACTTGATTGGCTTATTGCGAATAACCCACTCTACAAAGATGTAAGAGTAAATCGATTTGCGCAATTAAATACTCAGGATGTCATCCGCGTTGTTCCAGCTCAGCCTGAAATACAAACCACACCCCATGACCAAGCTACTGATGATCCATCTCGCTGTGCCTACTTGCGAATCAATTATTTATCACGAATTGTACGTGCTTCTTGGAATCAAAGTAATGAAGAGATATTTCAATCCGGACATGCTGGACACCAATGTTTTGCCATGGTTGTAGTAAATTTAATTCGTGCTGCCATCCTACCACCAAGCCAATGGGATACAAATATTTTAAATCGCAACCTGATTGCAGGCGATGGATTTTACGAATGTATTGATTTGGAGACTAGAAATCAACCAAATGCATTTCCAATTGACAATCGCGGATATTTAGAGATAAGAAATCTTGATGTTATAAGACACGACATCCTCATGTTTGACAATGCTTTTCTGATTGAATATGATGATTTGAATGGCGCCTTCAATGGCAGTTTATGCAACAGGGAAAACGATGGAATTAATTTTCTAAATCTTTGTGATTCCATAAACATATTGTTTACCGAACATAATGCTGGAATTTTGATTGTTTCTGGAAGTGCATATGGCCTAATGAATTATGGTAACAAGTTTTATTTCACAGATTCCATTCATGCGGACCAAAAGGAAAAAGCGGAGCACAAAATGGAAAAGCATGTCTCATCGAAAGCGATACAATTGACGAATTCCTTCGTATTATCCGCCGAACTGTGCATTCCAAAGCCAATACACAGTTTTCAATCAATGCCATCAATGTGGTCGTAAAAGATGGAGTTGTACCAATGCAGAAATATTTAGAGGCACATTTTTCGATGCAAGTAGATGAAGAAGTTCCTACTGAAAATGAACCAGAGCCAGTAAATGCATCGCAATTCGTTCCTGTCCAAACATGTGTAATGGCACCAATTGATCACGAGCAACCAGATGTTAATGATGAATTTGAGGAAAGAAGAAACATCAACGAAATCGTTCGCAAAACTAAGGACAATATTGTGAATGTAAATCGGGAGTTGAAAGCTGAGGAATTTTCATGGTTCCATCTCTTTCCATATGGCAACAATGGCTTGAACGAAGAGAGGCCGGTAAGAATTACACCGTTGGATTAGTTCCATCAACGAATTCTAGGCTCCGATACTCGTTTTCAAAGAACAGACTATTTGTTTTATGCATTATCGATGTTTGAGTATCTTCGAGTGCAGTCGACGATCAACGCATGTGGCAGAGCTATACGAGGACAAGAAGGTGTTGCCGATGACCTTCATTTACATTTAAAGAATCTGAGAGGTTCGGCATCATATTGGCGAACAGCTCATAACGAATTAATTGCATTTATTCGTTGTCTTGGTCCTTCAACTTGGTTTATTACTCTGAGCTGTAATGATTTGAATTGGCTTGACATGCGTAGAGCTCTTTTGATTGCAGCTGGCAGACCCGATGATGATGCAAACCAATTAAATCTTAATCAAGTACAGCATTTGATTGAATCATATCCTGTTGTGTTGAGCCGACATTTTTCTCGCCGTGTCGATGCTTTCATGAAACAGATCAAACGAAATGACAATGTTCTTTGTGGAAAAGTCATCGATTTCTGGACACGAATTGAGTTTCAGAACCGTGGAAGTCCACATGTTCATCTTGTAGTTTGGATTGAAAATGCCCCATCTTTTGAAACTTCCGAAGGACTTCAGTACATCGATCAAGTGATCTCATGCCGTTTACCAAGTGAAGAAGAAGATCCAGATTTAAGATCACTCGTCAAACGCAACCAAATTCATCGTCATACTCACACATGTCACAAAAACAACAGAGATGGATGTCGATTTGCCTTTCCTCGCAAGCCAAGCAAACAAACTCATATTGTTGATGAGTTCATTCGAAATGGAGGACGATTTTGTACTTTGAAACGAACAGAGAATGAAAAATGGGTCAATAATTATAATCAGCGAATTCTCGAGTTCTGGAATGGCAAAATGGATATACAACCATGTGGATCAAATGAATCTATTGCCCATTACATCGCCAAGTACATTTCAAAGTCGGAACCAGAAGATGTAAATAAAGGTGTAGCTCAAGCTATTCGCCAAATTCGTAGCGATGAAACTAACATCGCAAGAAAACTCTTCAAATCATGCATGCGGATTTTGAAAGAACGACAAGTTTATCGACTCTGGCACCTGCCACTTCATTCAAGTTCAAGAAAGTGTGTATTTTTGAATACAAGAAAGCCTGGTCAGCGATATCAAGTGCTGAGATTTGAGAATAACCAGCAGTTGGACTTTGCTCTAACATATTTCTTCGATATGCAAATCGCCCAAGACAACAAGAGCGGGTTATGATTTCCCTAATATGTGCCTTCTTGAATTTGCGATGAATTTTGAGCCATTTTATGCAAAGAAAGCGGGAAATAGTGAAAAAAGCATTGATGAAGAAGATGAAGAGCAACCGACAAGACGAAGACTCATCAAGCTCGCAAACAGGACTAAAATGGTAATTCGAAGTGTTCCAGCTGTTGTACGATCGCCATTCTTTCAAATGCGGACGGATCCCGAAAATTATTTCTATAGCCTACTTGTGCAATATGTGCCATTTTACTCGGAGGATGAATTAGTTGATGAATATAATGATGCACGCGAAGCTTTTCTTGGTCGAGAAGCGCAATTGAGGCAGACAAATGCATACCTCGAAATACATCGAACAAGAGACAGACAACTTGAAACTGCATTTAATCAAGCACATGCTTTTAATCTTCTTGAAAATCCAGAAGAAATTGTTGAACAAGAACTTGATGATGAAGTTAGCGAACAGGCAATGACAAATGACCAGTTTCATAATGTGTGTGCTGCAATGAATTTAGGATAGCGAGAATTATTCAACACCATTACTCGAAGTATCCAGGGCCAAATGAATGGAAGTCGAGTCGCATCAGAATGTTTATCACCGGAGGTGCTGGAGTTGGCAAAACATTTACATTCAATGCAATAAAAGAACAGGTCAATCGATGCTATGGTAAGAAATCAGTTAAAGTTGCCGCATTAACCGGTGTAGCAGCACGACTTGTTGGCGGAACAACGCTTCACACATTATTTAAATTACCAGTTGAGAAAGATGGAAAAATTGTAGGAAATTTGGCACCACTCACTGGTAACTATTTGAAGGTCTTGCGAAATCAGTGGAAGGACATCGAGTTCCTGTTCATCGATGAGATTTCAATGGTTTCATACGAAATGTTGTACATGATCGATTCTAGATTGCGACAACTGAAAAAGATGGAAAATGAACCATTCGGTGGCATTAACATTGTGGTTTTCGGAGATTTGTTTCAGTTGCCACCTATCCGAGGAGCTCAGGCATTCCATCAGCCTGCAAGATTTATTCCGGCAACTCATTTGTGGAGACTATTCAGTCTTGTGGAGTTGACGGAAAACATGCGACAACAAGGCGACACAATATTTTCCGACCTTTTGAATGCTCTACGCGTCGGTGATTTGAAGCCCCCACATTTTGATCTATTGATGTCAAAAGTCTTGACAGAAGCATCTGGCGATTTTGAATTGGATAGAGCAATTCGCATATATCCAACTCGTGCACAAGTTGATGCACACAACACAGCCGTCCTTGAACAATATAGAGCCCAAGGTATATAAATTTTCCGAATTCGGGCTCAGGATGTGCTAGTGAATGCGACAAGAAATGCCGACAATATAAACATGGACAACATTGTGTCAGGCGATATCAACAAGACAGGAGGATTACAAAAGGTATTGGAAATTTTCAACGGAGCGAGAGTGATGCTTCGCTCAAATATTAATATAGAGCAAGGACTTGTGAATGGTGCAATGGGCACTATCACTGAAATTGTTTGGCCTTTATACCGTCGTGATCAGATGTATGATACCGACATTCCATGTGTTCGCATCGACTTTGGTATAGATGGAATTCATTTGATCAAGTCGAAATCAATACAGTTTCCGGCACTCCGAAACTATGGAACAATCGAGCGAACACAGCTCCCACTAATACTCTGCTGGGCCTGCACAGTTCATAAAATGCAAGGATGTACAGTGGACCATGCTGTTGTATATCTCGGATCTGCACTATTTGCTAAAGGACAGGCATATGTCGCATTAAGTCGTGTGAGATCATTAGACGGATTAAAAATAGAGGAGCTCGACTGTTCAAAACTCACTGGCAAGAAACCGTGCAATGAAGATGCCTTGAAGGAGATGGAAAGAATGCGACAACTTAGACCATAAGAGTGCAATATTATTGATATAATTTAATTGAAATATAAATTTTTAAAAACTTAATTTTGCTAGCTTCTTTATTTTATATATCATGAGAAATAAACAGATTGATAGGTAGATATAACAATTTTCTATTTCGGATATAATCAGTTGAAATTTACATGTCTCTGTTATAATCTCATCAAAATGTTTGAAATTACTTGAAAAAATTTACACACACAAGACTAAAAATCAGAAAATAATTATTAAGTAAAAAAAAATTTTTAATATTCAACGTTTTTAAAATGGACTAAAAAGTATAAAATAATTTTTCATTGCCATAAACAGATTTCTGAACCAATATAGATGGTCCTGATAATGTTTGATTTTGATTTTTCAATTGATATGGAAATACTAGTAAGATTTAAAACTAAAAACGTTGGGCGCAAAATAATAGCAAAGAGTAGCTGCTGTTGAGAAAACAGTTTATATCATTTGCAGGCCAATATTATTGTACTTAAGTGATTTAATAATAATAGTCGAACTTAAGTTACTACAGCTCATACTTTCAAAGCATAAATGACTAAAATTCATCAATCAAATAGATGGGATTGAAAAACAAAGCATGCAACAAAATTCTGAATTTTAATCTACTTTTGAGTTTAACAAGTTTAAATCAAAGAATAGGCAGTACAATCAAACTGTTAGGGCCAGTTTCACAGTGGATGTTTAAACTCTGATTGCAGTTTAAATAGGGAATTTCAGTTTCACAGTGGGAAGTTAAATACAATTTAAATGCCCGGTTGTGGGCATTTAAGTACGGCACAGAGTTGCAATCGAAAACAAATAAACAGCTGATTTCGGATGTGCAGGCAAGCTGCGTCGACAATATTGCAATTTATAAGCGGCCAAATTAAACATACAACTGCATGGTGTAGCACATATAAATGATCCCGTAGTATTATAAATAATATAAACTGTGGATTCTTTGAAGAATATCCAATAATTCACTTCTTTCGGCCGACGAAAAATTTTTAGCTCGCGCTGCCTCCATAATTGAACAATTGAACATATGTTTTTGGCAAGTTGTGCTGTGTTCAATTGTCAAATATTCGAAGTTGCCATTCATTATTCCGTATTTAAATAAATGCACTGTGAAACTCAAGAAAAGTTAAACTAGATTTAAACTCAATTCGCAAATTAGATTTAAACATCCACTGAGAAACTGGCCCTTAGTGACTTAGGTGAACTATTCACGCATCAATAACCTAATGTATGCCCCAACGTTTTTAGTTTTAAATCTTACTAGTATTTCCATATCAATTGAAAAATCAAAATGAAACATTATCAGGACCATCTATATTGGTTCAGAAATCTGTTTATGGCAGTGAAAAATTATTTTATACTTTTTAGTCCATTTTAAAAACGTTGAATATTAAAAATTTTTTTTTACTTAATAATTATTCTTTTTCAACCAGTTTTTTACCACGACATATCTATTTTTTACTCGTTTTATTCTTTCTTTATTGAAATTCATTAAAAGACCATCACTTCGAGTTTCGCAACTATCAATAAATGCGTTCACCAAAATTTCTATCTCGAAGGGTTCGTTAATGCAAAATAAGTTTGCGCATTAAACATTCAGAAGCAGAGCAGTTATATCAGCTCGCGCAGCGGCAACTAAACTTGGCACCACTGCTGATGCTGTTGCACGAAATTGCAGCATTTACGAACGTACCTTGTCATGAAGTATATAATGCACTAACTGCAATTATAATTGCAATTCTCTTATTCTCTGCCCGAAGAGTATTTATCCTGATGGGAACTTATTAGCGCACGGGCTTTAGAGAACGGATTGCGACAATTTCAGTGAACATAGTTTTCAATGTTATTTCATGCTTATTACACTTTACATGTTGGGATGAAACTTATTAAAGCATTTAATAGTATGCTATTCAAACGTATGGTATTTAAGAAAATAACTGTTGAAATTAGTCAAATAGTTTAACGGAAATTTAGATTTTTGTGTCTCCTGGAAAAATTTAAACTTATTATGTTTAACAAAACCTCTAATGGGTTTGCAATATCTTTTAGCGTTAAAATAAATATCTGTGGGTAGGAAAAACTATAATCTTTCATACAGCGTTTGATTTGGTTTCCTAAAGTGCATTTATCAATTTTCAAATTTGCAACGACCGCCTGTAGGCGGACCTGGGCAGTCGAGTGAAATTTTTTTGCGATGCATTTTAGTGATTCACCAGTTTCCAATAAATGTGTTGCTCATTTTTATTGAATGTTTCTTTGCTTTTTTCTTGTTATTAGTCATGTTGCACCGTAAAGAATATTACAAACTATCTTCCATGTGTGAGGAGGGAATGAATTCAATCAAAGAGTATGTTAATATAATAGAGTGCGCATCACTCAAATTTTCGGCAAATCGAAGTGATGGCCATTTTTCATATTTCGGTCGCGGCAAAGGGGGACACAGAAACTACTCAACCGCTCAGAGAATTTCGTTGACAGTCGTTGATTTGGCATTTCGGGTATGCTCAAAGCACGAAAAAAGCATTTGTATATGTGTATGTGTATATGTATGTCTTTGCAGCTGCTCTGCTCAGCCAATAACAAACACAAGGGATTTCAATTTAAGCGAATGTAGGTACTTATGTCGAACTTCCTGGCATTTGCGTATGCTCTGTTATGAATGAAATCTGCTTCAGCTTCCAACTCGTTTTGAAATATCAAATCGAAGTCAGAATTTGTTGAAATATTTCAAACATTTTTCAAATGTGCGACATTTCCAGAGATAATACTAAAATTTAAAAAGCTTTTTATAGAATATTTTATACATTTTAATAAAGAATGAAATATGCATATTCATATATTACTTTTTTGCCGATATCACTTTAATAAAAGTGATGTTGCCAAATATGTACATAGTCACTTCCCCATAATAAGATCGGCAGACAAAAATTGAAATAAAATCGTGCATACTCAAAGCATGAAAAAAGCACTTTCTCACAATGTTAGTATGTCATGCATGTGTGGTATGTATATCGAATGTGTATATCAGGGGTGCCCACAGCCTATACCCTCGGTGCTCATTTGTTTTTGTAAATGCCCTTTGGTATAGGCTGCGATTTCTTCACACAGACACAGCTCTTCGCGCTAAGCAGTACGAAAAACACAAACAACAATGTTATTTTCGTTTCGTCTGCCACTGCCCGAGCGCAAAGCAACAACACTTTCTTCAGCTTTGTTGGTACATTTTTGCGACAGTTATCTTGAACGCAGATTCTGTTGTTGTCTTGCTCATGATTTCGAGGAAAAAAGTGTGCAGCTGTGGAATGAGAAGCACTTGAAAAAATTTGTGCTCATACATGTAGGAATGCTTTCTCGATGGCCCTCCGCTTTGTCTACTTTATTGAAACTCTCACTTTATTTCAATAACGTTATAATGTGATTTATTAAATAATACTACGCATACTGCGATTCGTCGCGTTCGATGGTCGAGTGTCAACTGTCCTCGTCAGCAGTCGGGCGTAAACTCACGCGTTCGTTAATGTCGTTAAGTATTCAAAAAGGTCGTTAACTATCAGTGTGCGTCAAATCACGTCGTCCACGCAGGTTTGCATTTTGTCAGTAGTCTCGACAGGAATTCCCACATCCGGCCATCCTACGTCTTCATCCGGCCCGGATGAATTCCGTCCATCTCAGCCTGGCTTCGTACCGCATTCGCTTAACGGCTATTTGCGTATCCACCTTCTACTCCATCCCGCTGTCAGAGCCCAGCCCCGCTGTCGCTCTACAGCACACTCACGTACTCACAGTACCAACTACTCGTTCGCAGTTCGCTGTCGGCATACAGCTTCACCCTCGCTGCCTCACACAGCCTCTCTCGCTGCCTAATCGCAGCCAATTACTCTCTAGTCTCAGTTACTAACTCTTTCGTCGCAGTCACTAACATTCTATCGCGTCCTCACGTACTCCGTCTCTGTTCATGTCGTTTTCGTCCGGTTACAATTTAACAAACTTTCTCCTCTTCTCTGCTGGTCTTTTCATGCAAGATTATTTGCCTCGTCAAACAGTTCTTCGTTTTCTCGTTTGCTGCGGCTGCTTCACTCTGCCTACTCAGCCTCTCTGCTCACTCGGCGCTGCTCTCTCTTCTTTGCTGCGCTCCTCTGCGCTTTGCCGTCGAAATTTCGCTTTGCACTCGTCTTTCGCGCAACCGCCGTCTCTACATTGATTTTGCTTAGTGGCTATTCAATGTATCAACAGCTTCTTTCTGCTTACTCGGCTTCTCTACTCACTCGGCTTCTCTTTTACTGTTTCGAAACTTCTCTCGCTTCTTACTCGCAGTCGCTGTCCGTCCACAGAATAATCTCGTTCGTCTCCGTACTGTTTTCGCTTGGTGGCTACTTACTGTACCAACTGCTTCATGCAGTTTCGCTGTCGGCATACAGCTTCACCTTTTCTGCTCACTCGCAGTCGCTGTCGGCATACAGCTTCACCATCTCTGCTTCACATGCAGTCGCTGTCGGCATACAGCTTCACCTTCTCTGCTTACTCGCAGTCGCTGTCGGCATACAGCTTCACCATCTCTGCTCACTCGCAGTCGCTGTCGGCATACAGCTTCACCATCTCTGCTCACTCGCAGTCGCTGTCGGCATACAGCTTCACCATCTCTGCTTCACATGCAGTCGCTGTTGGCATACAGCTTCACCATCTCTGCTCATTCGCAGTCGCTGTCGGCATACAGCTTCACCATCTTTGCTTACTCGCAGCTGCTGTCCATCCACAGAACACTCTCGTTCGTCTTCGTACTGTTTTCGCTTGGTGGCTACTCACTGTACCAACTGCTTCGCGCAGTTTCGCTGTCGGCATACAGCTTCACCTTCTCTGCTTACTCGCAGCCCGTACTTTGTTGCCGTCCGCAACTTCTCGATCGCTGCAGTCCACAGCCCTAACGCTCAACGTTGCCGTCCGCAACTTCGCAGTCGGGAATCATCCCTTATTTCCGCAGATCGCAATGGTTAGCGCCGTTGCTCTCTGCTCTGCTTCTACGCCGCTCTGGGTTTATTTCAGCGCTTCACTCTGCTACTGCGCTGCTTCCAACTGCTACTTACTTGCAACTGTACTTTGCTTGTTGCCGTCCGAAACCTTCTATCAGGAATCCTCCGTTGTTTTCCCGCAGATCGCAATGGTTAGCGCCGTTGCTCTCTGTCCGCTGCCACAATGCTTTTCAAGCATTTTTCACAACTTGCCCATTTCTTTACCAATTTTACCTGCAGTTGGCTTCTGCACACGTTTGTCTCTTTTTTTCTCGCTTTAATGTTTTTCTAAAGTTTTCTTCACTTTTTGTTCATTTTTTCCTTCACTCTCTTTGCCACTTCTGACATCACTTGTAGGAATGCTTTCTCGATGGCCCCCCGCTTTGTCTACTTTATTGAAACTCTCACTTTATTTCAATAACGTTATAATGTGATTTATTAAATAATACTACGCATACTGCGATGCGTCGCATTCGATGGTCGAGTGTCAACTGTCCTCGTCAGCAGTCGGGCGTAAACTCACGCGTTCGTTAATGTCGTTAAGTATTCAAAAAGGTCGTTAACTGTCAGTGTGCGTCTCGTCAAATCACGTCGTCCACGCAGGTTTGCATTTTGTCAGTAGTCTCGACAGGAATTCCCACATCCGGTCATCCTACGTCTTCATCCGGCCCGGATGAATTCCGTCCATCTCAGCCTGGCTTCGTACCGCATTCGCTTAACGGCTATTTGCGTATCCACCTTCTACTCCATCCCGCTGTCAGAGCCCAGCCCCGCTGTCGCTCTACAGCACACTCACGTACTCACAGTACCAACTACTCGTTCGCAGTTCGCTGTCGGCATACAGCTTCACCCTCGCTGCCTCACACAGCCTCTCTCGCTGCCTAATCGCAGCCAATTACTCTCTAGTCTCAGTTACTAACTCTTTCGTCGCAGTCACTAACATTCTATCGCGTCCTCACGTACTCCGTCTCTGTTCATGTCGTTTTCGTCCGGTTACAATTTAACAAACTTTCTCCTCTTCTCTGCTGGTCTTTTCATGCAAGATTATTTGCCTCGTCAAACAGTTCTTCGTTTTCTCGTTTGCTGCGGCTGCTTCACTCTGCCTACTCAGCCTCTCTGCTCACTCGGCGCTGCTCTCTCTTCTTTGCTGCGCTCCTCTGCGCTTTGCCGTCGAAATTTCGCTTTGCACTCGTCTTTCGCGCAACCGCCGTCTCTACATTGATTTTGCTTAGTGGCTATTCAATGTATCAACAGCTTCTTTCTGCTTACTCGGCTTCTCTGCTCACTCGGCTTCTCTTTTACTGTTTCGAAACTTCTCTCGCTTCTTACTCGCAGTCGCTGTCCGTCCACAGAATAATCTCGTTCGTCTCCGTACTGTTTTCGCTTGGTGGCTACTTACTGTACCAACTGCTTCATGCAGTTTCGCTGTCGGCATACAGCTTCACCTTTTCTGCTCACTCGCAGTCGCTGTCGGCATACAGCTTCACCATCTCTGCTCACTCGCAGTCGCTGTCGGCATACAGCTTCACCATCTCTGCTTCACATGCAGTCGCTGTCGGCATACAGCTTCACCTTCTCTGCTTACTCGCAGTCGCTGTCGGCATACAGCTTCACCATCTCTGCTCACTCGCAGTCGCTGTCGGCATACAGCTTCACCATCTCTGCTTCACATGCAGTCGCTGTTGGCATACAGCTTCACCATCTCTGCTCATTCGCAGTCGCTGTCGGCATACAGCTTCACCATCTTTGCTTACTCGCAGCTGCTGTCCATCCACAGAACACTCTCGTTCGTCTTCGTACTGTTTTCGCTTGGTGGCTACTCACTGTACCAACTGCTTCGCGCAGTTTCGCTGTCGGCATACAGCTTCACCTTCTCTGCTTACTCGCAGCCCGTACTTTGTTGCCGTCCGCAACTTCTCGATCGCTGCAGTCCACAGCCCTAACGCTCAACGTTGCCGTCCGCAACTTCGCAGTCGGGAATCATCCCTTATTTCCGCAGATCGCAATGGTTAGCGCCGTTGCTCTCTGCTCTGCTTCTACGCCGCTCTGGGTTTATTTCAGCGCTTCACTCTGCTACTGCGCTGCTTCCAACTGCTACTTACTTGCAACTGTACTTTGCTTGTTGCCGTCCAAAACCTTCTATCAGGAATCCTCCGTTGTTTTCCCGCAGATCGCAATGGTTAGCGCCGTTGCTCTCTGTCCGCTGCCACAATGCTTTTCAAGCATTTTTCACAACTTGCCCATTTCTTTACCAATTTTACCTGCAGTTGGCTTCTGCACACGTTTGTCTCTTTTTTTCTCGCTTTAATGTTTTTCTAAAGTTTTCTTCACTTTTTGTTCATTTTTTCCTTCACTCTCTTTGCGGGGAGGCCATCCCACTTCTGACACCACTTGTAGGAATGCTTTCTCGATGGCCCCCCGCTTTGTCTACTTTATTGAAACTCGCACTTTATTTCAATAACGTTATAATGTGATTTATTAAATAATACTACGCATACTGCGATGCGTCGCGTTCGATGGTCGAGTGTCAACTGTCCTCGTCAGCAGTCGGGCGTAAACTAACGCGTTCGTTAATGTCGTTAAGTATTCAAAAAGGTCGTTAACTGTCAGTGTGCGTCTCGTCAAATCACGTCGTCCACGCAGGTTTGCATTTTGTCAGTAGTCTCGACAGGAATTCCCACATCCGGTCATCCTACGTCTTCATCCGGCCCGGATGAATTCCGTCCATCTCAGCCTGGCTTCGTACCGCATTCGCTTAACGGCTATTTGCGTATCCACCTTCTACTCCATCCCGCTGTCAGAGCCCAGCCCCGCTGTCGCTCTACAGCACACTCACGTACTCACAGTACCAACTACTCGTTCGCAGTTCGCTGTCGGCATACAGCTTCACCCTCGCTGCCTCACACAGCCTCTCTCGCTGCCTAATCGCAGCCAATTACTCTCTAGTCTCAGTTACTAACTCTTTCGTCGCAGTCACTAACATTCTATCGCGTCCTCACGTACTCCGTCTCTGTTCATGTCGTTTTCGTCCGGTTACAATTTAACAAACTTTCTCCTCTTCTCTGCTGGTCTTTTCATGCAAGATTATTTGCCTCGTCAAACAGTTCTTCGTTTTCTCGTTTGCTGCGGCTGCTTCACTCTGCCTACTCAGCCTCTCTGCTCACTCGGCGCTGCTCTCTCTTCTTTGCTGCGCTCCTCTGCGCTTTGCCGTCGAAATTTCGCTTTGCACTCGTCTTTCGCGGAACCGCCGTCTCTACATTGATTTTGCTTAGTGGCTATTCAATGTATCAACAGCTTCTTTCTGCTTACTCGGCTTCTCTGCTCACTCGGCTTCTCTTTTACTGTTTCGAAACTTCTCTCGCTTCTTACTCGCAGTCGCTGTCCGTCCACAGAATAATCTCGTTCGTCTCCGTACTGTTTTCGCTTGGTGGCTACTTACTGTACCAACTGCTTCATGCAGTTTCGCTGTCGGCATACAGCTTCACCTTCTCTGTTCACTCGCAGTCGCTGTCGGCATACAGCTTCACCATCTCTGCTCACTCGCAGTCGCTGTCGCATACAGCTTCACCATCTCTGCTCACTCGCAGTCGCTGTCGGCATACAGCTTCACCTTCTCTGCTTACTCGCAGTCGCTGTCGGCATACAGCTTCACCATCTCTGCTCACTCGCAGTCGCTGTCGGCATACAGCTTCACCATCTCTGCTTCACATGCAGTCGCTGTCGGCATACAGCTTCGCCATCTCTGCTCATTCGCAGTCGCTGTCGGCATACAGCTTCACCATCTTTGCTTACTCGCAGCCGCTGTCCATCCACAGATTACTCTCGTTCGTCTTCGTACTGTTTTCGCTTGGTGCCTACTCACTGTACCAACTGCTTCGCGCAGTTTCGCTGTCGGCATACAGCTTCACCTTCTCCGCTTACTCGCAGCCCGTACTTTGTTGCCGTCCGCAACTTCTCGATCGCTGCAGTCCACAGCCCTAACGCTCATCGTTGCCGTCCGCAACTTCGCAGTCGGGAATCATCCCTTATTTCCGCAGATCGCAATGGTTAGCGCCGTTGCTCTCTGCTCTGCTTCTACGCCGCTCTGGGTTTATTTCAGCGCTTCACTCTGCTACTGCGCTGCTTCCAACTGCTACTTACTTGCAACTGTACTTTGCTTGTTGCCGTCCGAAACCTTCTATCAGGAATCCTCCGTTGTTTTCCCGCAGATCGCAATGGTTAGCGCCGTTGCTCTCTGTCCGCTGCCACAATGCTTTTCAAGCATTTTTCACAACTTGCCCATTTCTTTACCAATTTTACCTGCAGTTGGCTTCTGCACACGTTTGTCTCTTTTTTTCTCGCTTTAATGTTTTTCTAAAGTTTTCTTCACTTTTTGTTCATTTTTTCCTTCACTCTCTTTGCGGGGAGGCCATCCCACTTCTGACATCACTTGTAGGAATGCTTTCTCGATGGCCCCCCGCTTTGTCTACTTTATTGAAACTCTCACTTTATTTCAATAACGTTATAATGTGATTTATTAAATAATACTACGCATACTGCGATGCGTCGCATTCGATGGTCGAGTGTCAACTGTCCTCGTCAGCAGTCGGGCGTAAACTCACGCGTTCGTTAATGTCGTTAAGTATTCAAAAAGGTCGTTAACTGTCAGTGTGCGTCTCGTCAAATCACGTCGTCCACGCAGGTTTGCATTTTGTCAGTAGTCTCGACAGGAATTCCCACATCCGGTCATCCTACGTCTTCATCCGGCCCGGATGAATTCCGTCCATCTCAGCCTGGCTTCGTACCGCATTCGCTTAACGGCTATTTGCGTATCCACCTTCTACTCCATCCCGCTGTCAGAGCCCAGCCCCGCTGTCGCTCTACAGCACACTCACGTACTCACAGTACCAACTACTCGTTCGCAGTTCGCTGTCGGCATACAGCTTCACCCTCGCTGCCTCACACAGCCTCTCTCGCTGCCTAATCGCAGCCAATTACTCTCTAGTCTCAGTTACTAACTCTTTCGTCGCAGTCACTAACATTCTATCGCGTCCTCACGTACTCCGTCTCTGTTCATGTCGTTTTCGTCCGGTTACAATTTAACAAACTTTCTCCTCTTCTCTGCTGGTCTTTTCATGCAAGATTATTTGCCTCGTCAAACAGTTCTTCGTTTTCTCGTTTGCTGCGGCTGCTTCACTCTGCCTACTCAGCCTCTCTGCTCACTCGGCGCTGCTCTCTCTTCTTTGCTGCGCTCCTCTGCGCTTTGCCGTCGAAATTTCGCTTTGCACTCGTCTTTCGCGCAACCGCCGTCTCTACATTGATTTTGCTTAGTGGCTATTCAATGTATCAACAGCTTCTTTCTGCTTACTCGGCTTCTCTGCTCACTCGGCTTCTCTTTTACTGTTTCGAAACTTCTCTCGCTTCTTACTCGCAGTCGCTGTCCGTCCACAGAATAATCTCGTTCGTCTCCGTACTGTTTTCGCTTGGTGGCTACTTACTGTACCAACTGCTTCATGCAGTTTCGCTGTCGGCATACAGCTTCACCATCTTTGCTTACTCGCAGCCGCTGTCCATCCACAGATTACTCTCGTTCGTCTTCGTACTGTTTTCGCTTGGTGCCTACTCACTGTACCAACTGCTTCGCGCAGTTTCGCTGTCGGCATACAGCTTCACCTTCTCCGCTTACTCGCAGCCCGTACTTTGTTGCCGTCCGCAACTTCTCGATCGCTGCAGTCCACAGCCCTAACGCTCATCGTTGCCGTCCGCAACTTCGCAGTCGGGAATCATCCCTTATTTCCGCAGATCGCAATGGTTAGCGCCGTTGCTCTCTGCTCTGCTTCTACGCCGCTCTGGGTTTATTTCAGCGCTTCACTCTGCTACTGCGCTGCTTCCAACTGCTACTTACTTGCAACTGTACTTTGCTTGTTGCCGTCCGAAACCTTCTATCAGGAATCCTCCGTTGTTTTCCCGCAGATCGCAATGGTTAGCGCCGTTGCTCTCTGTCCGCTGCCACAATGCTTTTCAAGCATTTTTCACAACTTGCCCATTTCTTTACCAATTTTACCTGCAGTTGGCTTCTGCACACGTTTGTCTCTTTTTTTCTCGCTTTAATGTTTTTCTAAAGTTTTCTTCACTTTTTGTTCATTTTTTCCTTCACTCTCTTTGCGGGGAGGCCATCCCACTTCTGACACCACTTGTAGGAATGCTTTCTCGATGGCCCCCCGCTTTGTCTACTTTATTGAAACTCTCACTTTATTTCAATAACGTTATAATGTGATTTATTAAATAATACTACGCATACTGCGATGCGTCGCGTTCGATGGTCGAGTGTCAACTGTCCTCGTCAGCAGTCGGGCGTAAACTAACGCGTTCGTTAATGTCGTTAAGTATTCAAAAAGGTCGTTAACTGTCAGTGTGCGTCTCGTCAAATCACGTCGTCCACGCAGGTTTGCATTTTGTCAGTAGTCTCGACAGGAATTCCCACATACATATTAAGCTTAAAATTTTAATTATGCAAACTTTGCAAAATGAAGAATTATCTTCAAAGGAAGTGTGAAATAAATCTTTTTGACTGGGAAATTGATTTAGATCATTTATTGAAAGGATAATGGGAGATTTTTATGATTTTTGAGTTATTAAGTTGGTTTGTTTTTCATTACATATAACTAAGAAGAATATGCAATTAATTTTTTGTACAGTGTACATTTCGAACAAATTTTTTTTTACTTTTTCATCATAACAAAGGTTTTTTGTATTGGTGTTTGCCCTTTCATAAGGAAGTTTTGGGCGTCGCTGGTGGATATGTACATGTATGTATATGAATGTTCATGTGCTGTGACATAGCGGGATTTCAGCCAACAACAAATACAAGGAATCAGAGCCGAGCTCGTCTAGACGATTTTCATTGTTTCTGTGTTGTTGTTGTTTTGTCTTGTTCATAGCAAATGCTAATTTTGGCGATTTAAAATTTATTTCAATTTCCCTCTGCTGATCTTATTATAGGGCAATGACTATATTAAAAAGTTATTTATTTGCCAACATCACTTTTATTAAGGTGATATTGGCAAAAAAATATCTAATATTAATATATGTGCATATTTCATTCATAGCTGTTAAATTGCGATTACGATTAGTAATCAATTACATTACTTTTAAAAAGAATTGTAATTGATTATATAATCCTCGATCGAGAAATTTTGATTAGTAATTGATTACGATTCCAAAGAATCAACATATAATCAGGATTACTTGAGATTACTAAAAAGAATCAAAAAAGAATCAAAATTAAGCAAAAATTAATCGACTACTTTAAAGATTACTTTTGATTCTTTTTGATTATTTTTGATTCTTTTTAATTATTTTAAGAATTTTAGCCAAACAGAAAAAGTACAAACCAATTTGTTATTTCTTATATTTGCCCACTTATTTTGCAACCAATCATTGACCACAGCCCTTTAGACTTTGACTAAAGCTCTTTACCCGCCTGAAAAACTATTTCCTAAGTCTCTAGTTTTCCAAATTTTAGAAATTGTTGGGTTGCTGATTTCTTGGCATACATATTTGCTTTTGTTTTACACCTTGTTGTAAACGTTTTATATTTTCATATTTATTTGTTAAAGAAAACCCGGTTGAATAGCAGCGCTCCTCCTTGCCCGTCTGTCCCCGAAACATTTGTTCATGTATTTGATGTGAATTAATGTTATATCTATATAATATTGGTTGTGATGCCTATATATTGGTAGGCCCCTAAATCAGGCATAAATCTTGGTCATTACACATTTCGTATTCTCTAAATACGGCAAAATTATATATATTGCGATTAAACAGCTCCTGGTCCGACTGTCCCTACGTGCTTCTTCTTCCCCGTCCACTTTGCACAAATTAGAACCTTACTCAATTTGTTTTATAGCAGCTTGTAGGGGAAATTGGCCAATTCGCGACTCAATTGCGGCTGAAATTGGTAAAAAGAATCAAAAGTAATTCTTTATAATTAGTCGATTATTTTTAGCTTACTTTTGATTCTTTTTTGATTCTTTTTAGTAATCCCAAGTATTCCTGATTATATTTTGATTATTTGAAAATCAAATTCGATTGTAAACACGAAAGAATCGTAATCGTAATCAATTATTTTACATTTTTAAGAAAATAATCGAATTACTAATCATTATGATTAGTAAGCATTATTTGACAGCTATGATTTCATTCTTTATTAAAATGTATAAAATATTCTATAAAAAGCCTTTTAAATTTTAGTATTATCTCTGGAAATGTCGCACATTTGAAAATATGTTGGCGATATTTAAAAAAATTATAACTTCGATTTGAATTTTCAAAACGAGTTGGAAGCAGTGAGCAGCTTTTATTCATAACACAACACGCGCAAATGCCAGGAATTTCAACATACGCTTTTCACGATGTTAACAGCACGACGAACAAAACGAAATAGCAATTTTGCTTTGTCCCTGCAATGCGTTAAAAATATCTAAACCACTTTGATATTTGGTCAAGCATACCATACATACAAATATTCTCTAACACATGCTCACGTTTGACTCAAACCATTTGACCGGCCCCGACACATGCTCATTTCGATGTTTACACGTACACATGCTTGACTCAAGCATGGTCGGACCGGCCTCTACACGGTCAAAATACTGAAGCCAAACGTGAGCATGTGTTAGAGAATATTTATATGTATGGTAACACAGATACGAAGGGGAAATGGCTGACCAAATATCAAAGTGGTTTAGATATTTTTCGATGCACGGCAAGTGTCAAAGCAAATTGACATTTCGTTTTGTTCGTCGCGCCGTAAACATCGTGAAAATGTCTGCAAAAAAAGCAAGCGTGGCGGAAAAAGAATTTTTGTCAGAATTTATTGATAAATATCGTAAGTTTCCCAGCTTGTGGGATATTAAATCAACCGAATACAGTGACAGGAATAAAAAGGCGCTAGCATACGAAATCTTGCTAGAAAAATATCCCAATAAATAAACCAAACACAAGCAAGTGAAAGAAATGAATTTTATTTATTTGTTTGAAACATTATAGTGTAATTTACTGTGTAAATAAAGGAATAGCTTCACCCAAAAATATGTCTTTTTTCTATCAAAGGCGAAATTAACGCAAGTAGTTCCTGATAAGTTGAATTATCCATGCGCATGAAGTTCTGAAAATCGCTCTGCGCTAGTGCAAAATATGCGATACAATCGTCCGTGTCACTCATCGTATGTCTGCACACCACAAAGAGTCGGAACAGAGTTGGGCTGGGCCAAAATAAAAACGTACCCCATTTTTTAAAAAAACTTACCTTTTCCTTAAATTTCGTACCTTGAGAATAAAAATTTTTTAGGATAGGGATGAGTTCGTCTTCCAGTTCGGTTTGATGAGAAAAAAAAGGTACTCCCTGAGCATAAAAAGCTCTTACGGGTGCGTGCAAAAAAAATACCTATATATAACCTATAATACCTATATAACCTACACGAAACTAGCACAAACTTACAACATTTTCAAACATTGTCAATAATCCATTTTATTTCATTTATAAATAATACAATTTTCTGCCCATTATCATGTTTAGTTTAGTTACGACCACAGTTTTTACCCGCTCAATACAACCCTGCACTTTCATTCATACACTTTTCCGCATTCTTCTTTGCTGGCAGTACCTTGAATTACAGCCCTTCCAGAAGCTGGAATTTGTCAAAATTGTAAATGGGTACCATGTTCACGTGAGAGGAAAAGAGATAAGATATTTGGAGGCATGACTATTCATATGCTAAACAGAAACAACTAGTGTTTCATGCAGGAATCTTGCAGTCGAAGAACAAAATCTCGTGCCGCGCGCAGCCATAATTTTTCTATCGGGTACGAAATTGTACGTTTTCGAATAATTAAACACTCCGAAAGTGTCATGCGATGAGATTCCGGGGAAGTGGAGTTATATATCTATATTTTATGTGTGTGCCTTTTATTTTATGCGAAAATTCTGCAATATGCAGTAAATATTAACGCAAAGTTGTGCTCTTTTTGGCGCAATTATTTCAAGCTCATATAATTTGTTATTAAAGTAATGTCATGCACACCTTTTTGCCTATTTAGAATGTCAAATGTGGTCACTACAAATGCATAACTAAAGATAGGTGTAGTTAATATTTTAATCAATAAAGATTTAGCTTTGAAATTCCTTTTGGTTTTAATTGGATGGAAATGTAAGGGCAGAAGTTGACATCTGCAACACTTTATGCAGTTTTATAAGTTTTATTCATCTAAATGCAAATGCTTTTCAAATTCCACAAAAATCGTTCATTTTCATATAAAAATGATATTTGACTCATTCTGAAATGTAAACAATAACAGTACGGGTACCCAAATTTTGGTACTCTTGTATCATATTTTCTATGGAGTTTTGTATGGGAAATCGAGTACGAAGGTACCAAAAAATTTTCGTACCTGCCACTTCGTATTCCTCACTAGCTGCTTATGTCTCGTCGTTCGCGTGCTCATTTTACAAGATTCGTTTCCTCCTCGCATTCGCCCCACAGTGTTGATATCTCAACGTGCTCTGAGAAATGAAATGCGTACCTAAATAATAAAACATACTCTAGGAAGTAAAACGCGTACCAAAAAAATTAAAATGTACCCAAATCAGTACGAAAGTACGGGGATTTCCTACCCTGAGTCGGAAACTATGAAGATTGAATGGCAATGACTGTTGTGTGTAAGGGCTAGGCATCGTGCGATCAGGGGTGCAAACTCAGTCAAAGCCAATTCTCTCAAATGCTTAAAAAATTCTCCTATGGGAATTGGCATTTCAGTCACATTTTCATTCAAAATAATGGTAGTAAATAAGATAAAACAATAAATAAAACAGTATTGCTGAGTTCCTAAGTATTGTAATACAAAAGCATCAGCATTTTGTGAAGAATGTGTAAAAGAAGAGTTCGAATTCCCATAAAATCGTGAAATTTTCCCTCGGTTGACAGCCCTGTATGTAGTTACTTTGAGTTTGGAATTTCATGTTGCAGAGCGGTTCTCTGAGAGGATGAATGACGGAGCACAAAAAGAGCGGAAATTGAGTGAGGTGGATGTTTTAATGGCTCTGCCGTACAAAATTTTCGCAGCCAAAATTTTGCATGAGATGCGCACTCTATTATATTAACATACTCTTTGATTCAATCTATTCCGACGATGACACTGGTGTAGAATAAGATTTCGATAGTGACGATGATATTGTTGACTCAAATAACACTTAGGGATTAATTCGACTGAAATGAGAAAAGCATTGGTTGCAAGTGTGAATATCAGCAATATAAATTTTAATAAGTCGAAGATGAAACAACCGGTACATCATCACCATTTCTAAACACTTCATCTGCTGCTAATGATACTGTGCTTGATCCTGTGGATAAATCTACTGCAACAAATATGATATACTAAAAGAAGCGTACATATATACAGTGGTTCAAACGACTAACCGGACAAAGCTTTTTTATTACTGAAAACAATATAAAAGTGCCCAAAAATTTTTAGGAATTTTTCAGATTCAAATATTTCTTTATTTATGAAATTTCCTTTAATATCAATATTTTTTTTTAATTTTTCTTGTTCAGTAAATCGATAATTGGTAATTTTACTAAGTTTACTACATTTATGAAGCCAAACGTCTAACCGGACAAATTCTAAATTTAAATAAAAACAAAATTTGGTGAAAAATTAATACTTAGTTGTGTACCTCTTAGATTCTATAACAGCTTGTAACCGACGTTTCATTGAGTTTACTAAGTTTTTACAAACTTCGGGTTCAATACTGTTCCATTCATTTTGAAGCTCTTGCTTTAACCCTCAACTGCATATGACCGTCTACAGGCGGTCACCACTTAAACGCATATAACAACTAAACTAATATGTTTAGCGACATCCTTGTAAATAATGCAGCTTAGTAATAAAATCTATAACATTTTTTCCTTTTACGCCAATGTTGCAGCTTTTCGCGTTTTTGAAAATTCGTCAGTTGAATTGAAAAAAGTGGTAAAAAGCTGAAAATAACTATTTTTTGCTGCAAGGCAGTTTTTATTTAAAGTTTTGACCTATATAGCATTGAAATATTCAACTGAATAATTTTTGATAAGTGGTCTGAAGTGTGCTGAATGTAATTTAGTGATTTGCAATTTCGATTTGTGTTTTTGTGACGCAGGAGTGCAGTTGGCGCTAAGGCCGTCTGTAAGCGGCCCCATGCAGTCAGGTCACAAAAAATGGGCAGAAAATGCCAGTTATTATCATATGAAATTTTTGAATGTGTGTGATTTTCTTACGAATTAAAATTATGGGAAAGAGAGAACGGAGCAGATATTCTCATGAATTCGTACATCCGGTTTGAAGAAATACTGACGAACAGATAGTGGCAAAGAAAGTTCCTTGAGTATATTAGGAGGAATTCGTTGCAACTGCATTTGCTGTCGATATTTCTATTGTTTTTTGGAAAGACAACCAAGCAGTGCATCTTGCTTCAACATATGTAGGAGTTCAGGCGTTTGGTATAATCAGTGCGATCTAGCAACAAATCATTCGGTGTTAGGACATTCTGATCGGCCGTTATAAAATTCGTTTAAGGACAGGCAAATGTCTATCACGCCTATTTCACCATGTTCTGGATTTAGCGATGAAGAATGCATATGCTTTGCATCACCGCATAGGTTAGGTTGGGCTGGCTGCCTAAAAAGGCCACTCATGGACGATGTTGGGTCCTTAGCGATACCAGTTAGAGTTCCGTTTAGGAGTGGTCAAAGTAATGATCTGTCAGAATTTGGATGTGCTTTACAAATCTCCAAAGAGGCCCGACACCCGGATTCGAAATCTGATCGAGCACTGAAAAGACAGACACTCCAAAAACAAGTCAGACGAGTTCTAGCGAAGGCGGGGCAGGAGCACAGTGTGTGTTCCAAGGTATCTCTGCTACCCGCTTCTTTGCATTTCCTGCAGCTGTCGTCGTTTGTTATACCCATCCTATGTACATGCTCTGCTACAAGGCAGTGTCCTGTTAGTGCACCTGTGATAGCTCTACATTCTATTCTTGGGAGAGCCAATATGAGCATATATACTTTTCGTCATAGGGATTTAACATGGTTGTGGAGGTCGCACAGGTGCTTAGGTTAGTATCACCATATAAATGTATAAACATTTCAGCACATTGAACTTCCACTGTTTTGGGAGCACTTGTCCTCATTTCAGACAAGGAGACAGTTTGCCGGCCAGGTCATCAAGGTGATAAAACACCGAAAGCTTTTATGCTTCTATACTTCCCATCACATGATATTAGATATGATGGTGTCAACCATTGGCCAATTTTTCGTGACAAAAGTGATAAATGGCGATGTCGCAATATGCACTAAAGTCTGAAACTCAAGCATATTCCGAAAAATGCAATATACCGTTTGTATGACTTCCAAAAAGTCATGTTTCAAAAAATTCCACACTCTATTAAAAATCATGAAATATATATGCTAAATTCTGTGTTCATACTAACAGTTTGCCTTAGTTGATTGGCTTTTAAAAATAAGCATAATACAAAATAACACTTGTTCGAGTTCCACACATACTTCGAATTTTTAGTGACCTACCTGCATACGGCCGCCTAGAGGCGGTGTACCCTTTTTGGAGGCTACAGGGTCAAGTAGAGTCTTGTTAAAAAAAATAATAGCAGAATCGTGTTTTGTGGCCCAAATGTAGTTAGAAAGTGAATTTTAATTCAAAAAATCTCTTCTATGCAGTTGAGGGTTAATTCTATAATATTGCGTATTGTTTTATTATAAAGCCTTCTGCCGAGTTCGTTCCACAAATTGTCAATGACATTCAAGTCGGGAGATTGTGCAGGAGTCTGCAATAGTTTGGGGCAGTTGTGTATCAGCCAAAGCTTTGCAACTCGGGAAGTATGCTTTGGATCATTATCCTGATAGAAAGCGAAATTTTCTGCTATACCTAATTTAGTTGCACTCTGCTTAACATTTTCTTTTAAAATTTTCAGGTAGGCATATTTGTCCATTTTACCATCAATAAAAACTAAATTCCCAACACCTGCGCTCGACATACAGCCCCAAACCATTACAGAACCTCCCCCATGCTTCACAGTTGCTCTACTATTTTTCTTCTAAAATTCTGTGTTTGGTTTTCGCCAAACATATTCTTTCCCATCTGATCCATGCAGGTTAAATTTGCTCTAGTTAGTAAACATAACCTACAAATTTTAATTGGAATCAGTTTCTGAAATTTAAATAAATTTATAGACATTTTTACCCTGTCCCAAAAATTATAATTTTTCAGTAAGTATTCTTTAGCGAACTGCAGTCTACATTTTTTATTTTTGAGGCTTATGAAAGGCTTCTGTCGTACAATTCTGCCATGGAAATCGTGTTTGTGTAACACGTTACGTATTGTCTGAGCACAAACTTCCTTTCCAAGATTTTCTTTTTCAGCTCATTGGCAGTTTTAAAAGGATTTACTTTTATTTCCTTAAGAATACGGCGTTCATCGCGATCGTACAGCTTCTTTCCTTGACCATCTCTGCTTGTATTTTCAATTCTGAATTCATCTCGGTACTTTTTTATACTCCTGCACAATCTCCCGACTTGATGTCATTGAGAATTTGTGGAACGAACTCGGCAGAAGGCTTTATAATAAAACAATACGCAATATTATAGAATTAAAGCAAGAGCTTCAAAATGAATGGAACAGTATTGAACCCGAAGTTTGTAAAAACTTAGTAAACTCAATGAAACGTCGGTTACAAGCTGTTATAGAATCTAAGGGGTACACAACTAAGTATTAATTTTTCACCAAATTTTGTTTTTATTTAAATTTAGAATTTGTCCGGTTAGACGTTTGGCTTCATAAATGTAGTAAACTTAGTAAAATTACCAATTATCGATTTACTGAACAAGAAAAATAAAAAAAAATATTGATATTAAAGGAAATTTCATAAATAAAGAAATATTTGAATCTGAAAAAATTCCTAAAAATTTTTGGGCATTGTTTTCAGTAATAATAAAATTATATAAAAAAAACTTTTTAAAAATAAGCTTTAATTTATTTAATGTACTAAAAAGTAGAAAATAAATTGTTTCGAAGTCACCAGTATCTTACTATCAATAAAAGCTCAGAAGCCAGAAATCAGACGAGGACGCAACAACATTGACTGCAGTTATTATTGTTAGTTATTGTGAAAATTGTTTAATTTTAAGCGTTATATTTGTTTCAGTGTTAAATCCATTTTTTAATATATTGGCCCTGATGATGACGTCCGATGGAAGTCGAAATATTGGCCGAAATAAATAATTAAAAATCATTTAACGGTTTTTTAATTACAAGGACCTTGAGCCTGAAAAAACACAACATCTATAAATTATAATAACAGGTCGAAAAATAAACATACAATTCAATTTTATTTTCTACTTTTTAGTCTTCCATAAATTAAATTTTAGAGCTCTGAAATTTTTCACAAAAATAATTTAAAACTTGCAGAGCAGTACACAATATTTAGGGTATTCACAGTGTTTCCTATCGTCATATGTCATATCCTCAATTTAACAAATAATACGGCAGTGATCGACCCTAATATTCGTGGCATATTTGTGGCACGATCAGTTGTTGTTGTTTTGCTTGCAAGGCGCGGCGAGTAAGTTCCTATCGTTTTTCATTGATGTGTGGTGTACCTATAATTATAAACTGAAGCCCAAGTGTGTAGTTGCTTGAAAAGTGCCACGCCCCCTGTCCTACGCCCATAAGATTTTACCAGTGGGACGAAGCATCCAAGAGGCGACTGCATACGAAATTTCAATGCTGCACGACCTTTAGTTCCAAAGCTATTCTATATAAATTCTATTCTATTCTTTCTAAAGCTATTCTATAAGATGTGTGATGTGTAGTTCTAAAGTTATACACAAATCTGGAGTTGATAAAAAAAGTGCCACGCCCCTTAAAATTTTACCAGTGGGACGACGCATCCAAGAGGCGACTGCATACGAAATTTCAATGCTGCACGACTTTTAGTTCCAAAGCTATTCTATATAAACGATTTTGATTGTATGGGCGGTGCCGCGGTGCCCACTTGTCCACTGCCCGTCTTATTTTCCCAGCAGAAGGATATGGATATGTAGTAAGTTCCTACCGAGTTTCATTGATGTGTGATGTGTAGTTCTAGAGTTATACACAAATCTGGAGTTGATAAAAAAGAAATTCTATTATGTATGCATGTGTATTTGCATACACAATATACATATGTGTCAATTCTCCCTTTGCAAACATATGTACATGTATATTTTTGTCAGTACATATTTTACTGTTTGATTAATATGAATGCCTTTGTTGAAGAGCAATGTTCTTGAACACAACAAAGTAGGGTGTAATCACCGTCCAACTAGAAACCAAACGAGAATTACAAACCACCATCTGCAATGAAAGTAAATGAAGACTAACTACAGAACTGTATAAAGCAAACGAGAATTACAAACCACCATCAACCACACAACTACTGTCTGTCCTTACGTGCTTCTTCTTCTATCTGTGCTCTGATTGGCTATTGCAATTTCGCTAATAACTTGGTTTAAAGTAAAAATTTTAATATTTTTATGATTGATTCATGTATTGTCATCGTGTTTACGCATGTATGCAAAGTTTCAGATCTCTAAGTAGTCGGGAAGTGGGTGAAAAATAGATTACAAGATTCCACTACATACATACATACCTGATGTGAACCTAATATAAAGCTTATAAAAAAGCTTTGTCCGGTTAGTCGTTTGAACCACTGTATCTGAATTATAACTACTATCTTTCTAGAAACAAAAATTTACACTGGTGATGGCGATAACGTCATTCCAGAAGATGCTCCAGATCTTGGTGCTTCATTGAATGTCGTAATTCGTTTGTCAAGCAAAATACCGGACAATGTCAACCATAGAGTAGAACAGAGGTCCAACCAAAGAGTATGTTAATATAAAGAGTGCGCATCACTCAAATTTTCGGCAAATCGAAGTGATGGCCATTTTTCATATTTCGGTCGCGGCAAAGGGGGACACAAAAACTACTCGACCGCTCAGAGAATTTCGTTGACAGTCGTTGAATTGGCAGTTCGGGTATGCTCAAAGCACGAAAAAATCATTTTTCCACAATGTTAGTATGTCTTGTGTATGTATGTGTGTATGTATGTATTTGCAGCTGCTCTGCTCAGCCAATGCAAACACAAGGAATATCAATATAAGCGTACATACATACATACATACATTTCCTGGCATTTGCGTATGCTGTGTTATGAATGAAATCTGCTTGCAGCTTCCAACTCGTTTTGAAAATCGAAGTTAGAATTTGTTGAAATATCGCAAACATTTTTCAAATGTGCGACATTTCCAGAGATAAAACCAAACTTGAATAGACTTTTTCTGAAGCATTTATAAATATTTTGAGAAATCATGAAAAATGTACATATACATACATATTAATATTTGATATTTTTTGCCAATATCACCTTAATAAAAGTGATGTTGGCAAATAAACAACTTTTTAATATAGTCATAGCCCTATAATAAGATCAGCAGAGGGAAATTTAAATAAATTAAAAATCGCCAAAATTAGCATTTGCCATGGACAAGAAGTACACAACAATAACAACACAGAAACAACCAAAATCGTCTAGACGTATTTGTTGTTGGCTGAACTCAGGCTATGTCACAGAGCACATGCACACAACTTTCATAACACCATGGTCCGCTTTTACACGATGCGACTCGGCCCCGGCGATTTTTTCGCATTCCGCTTTGAAATCGCGCATAGCTTTTACACGATGCGACTCGCTCCACTCCACATATTGACACTAGAGTTTGCAGCTGCTTTTATTTGTGAAATTTGTAAACATTTAAAGCACTTATTCCACTCTTTGCTCATTTTCTTCTTTATATTTACTTTTATGCGTAAAGTTCTGTAAATTTTTCAGTTTATTTGCAATACGTATTCACTCGATTTCAAGTTTTAATTTACAGTCGACAGCGCGAAGCGCGAAAACGAATAAAGAGGAACGTCAGAAAATCAGAAAATCGCAGCACAATCGCTGCCCGAGCGATTTTGCGCGTTCCCCTGTCGTTTCACCCCTCTTTCCTACATTCTTCCGTGTCTCCGGGGCCGAGTCGCATCGTGTAAAAGCGGACATGCAAAATACGAAAATCAGCCGCAAAAAATGCTCGTTCGCCTCATTTGAGTACGAAAAACGAACGAACCAAGCCATTGAGTCGTGCGATCAGGGGTGCAAACTCAGTCAAAGCCAATTCTCTCAAATGTTTAAAAAATTCTCCCATGGGAACTGGCACTTCAGTCACATATTCATTCAAAATAATGGTAATAAAAAACATAAAACAATAAAAGTAACAGTATGGCTGAGTTCCTAAGTGTTATAATACAAAAGCATCAGCATTTTGTGAAGAATATGTAAAAGAAGAGTTCAAATTCCCATAAAATCGTGAAATTTTCCCTCAGTTGACAGCCTGTATGTAGTTACTTTGAGTTTGGAAATTCTTGAAGCAGAGCGGTTCTCTGAGAGGACGAGTGACGGAGAGTAAAAAGCAAAAATTTGAGTGAACGGCGGGTCAGGATCTAGACCCGCGGTGCAAAATTTTTGCAGCCAAAATTTTATATGAGATGCGCACTCTATAATATTAACATACATATATACATACATATACACATACACAAGTCATACTAACATTGTGGAAAAATGCCTTTTTCGTGCTTTGAGCATACCCGAAATGCCAAATCAACGACTGTCAACGAAATTCTCTGAGCGGTTAAGTAGTTTTTATGTCCCCTTTTGCCGAGACCGATATATGAAAAATGGCCATCACTTCGATTGTCCTCATTTCAGACAAGGAGACAGTTTGCCGGCCAGGTCATCAAGGTGATAAAACACCGAAAGCTTTTATGCTTCTATACTTCCCATCACATGATATTAGATATGATGGTGTCAACCATTGGCCAATTTTTCGTGACAAAAGTGATAAATGGCGATGTCGCAATATGCACTAAAGTCTGAAACTCAAGCATATTCCGAAAAATGCAATATACCGTTTGTATGACTTCCAAAAAGTCATGTTTCAAAAAATTCCACACTCTATTAAAAATCATGAAATATATATGCTAAATTCTGTGTTCATACTAACAGTTTGCCTTAGTTGATTGGCTTTTAAAAATAAGCATAATACAAAATAACACTTGTTCGAGTTCCACACATACTTCGAATTTTTAGTGACCTACCTGCATACGGCCGCCTAGAGGCGGTGTACCCTTTTTGGAGGCTACAGGGTCAAGTAGAGTCTTGTTAAAAAAAATAATAGCAGAATCGTGTTTTGTGGCCCAAATGTAGTTAGAAAGTGAATTTTAATTCAAAAAATCTCTTCTATGCAGTTGAGGGTTAATTCTATAATATTGCGTATTGTTTTATTATAAAGCCTTCTGCCGAGTTCGTTCCACAAATTGTCAATGACATTCAAGTCGGGAGATTGTGCAGGAGTCTGCAATAGTTTGGGGCAGTTGTGTATCAGCCAAAGCTTTGCAACTCGGGAAGTATGCTTTGGATCATTATCCTGATAGAAAGCGAAATTTTCTGCTATACCTAATTTAGTTGCACTCTGCTTAACATTTTCTTTTAAAATTTTCAGGTAGGCATATTTGTCCATTTTACCATCAATAAAAACTAAATTCCCAACACCTGCGCTCGACATACAGCCCCAAACCATTACAGAACCTCCCCCATGCTTCACAGTTGCTCTACTATTTTATAAGCTTTATATTAGGTTCACATCCGGTATGTTTGTATGTATGTATGTATGTATGTATGTATGTCGTCAAATCTAGTAATCAATTTTTCACCCACTTCCCGACTACTTAGAGATCTGAAACTTTGCATACATGCCTAATCTAGAGCCCAATACATGAATCAATAAATTTTATGGGCGTAGGATAAGGGGCGTGGCACTTTTTTATAAACTCCAGATTTGTGTATAACTTTAGAACTACACATCACACATCAATGAAACTCGGTAGGAACTTACTACATATCCCTATCCTTCTACTGAGAAAATAAGGGGAGCACTGGATAAGGGGGCGTGGCACCCCCCATACAAACAAAATTTTTGATCTCGATTAGCTTTGGAACTAAATGTCGTGCAGCATTGAAATTTCGTATGCAGTCGCCTCTTGGATGTGTTGTCCCACTGGTAAAATTTTATGGGCGTAGGATGAAAGGGCGTGGCACCCCCCATACAAACAAAATTTTTGATCTCGATTAGCTTTGGAACTAAAGGTCGTGCAGCATTGAAATTTCGTATGCAGTCGCCTCTTGGATGTGTTGTCCCACTGGTAAAATTTTATGGGCGTAGGATGAGGGGGCGTGGCACCCCCCATACAAACAAAATTTTTGATCTCGATTAGCTTTGGAACTAAAGGTCGTGCAGCATTGAAATTTCGTATGCAGTCGCCTCTTGGATGTGTTGTCCCACTGGTAAAATTTTATGGGCGTAGGATAAGGGGCGTGGCACTTTTTTATCAACTCCAGATTTGTGTATAACTTTAGAACTAAAAATCACACATCAATGAAACTCGGTAGGAACTTACTACATATCCATATCCTTCTACTGAGAAAATAAGGGGGCACTGGATAAGGGGGCGTGGCACCCCCATACAAACAAAATTTTTGATCTCGATTAGCTTTGGAACTAAAGGTCGTGCAGTATTGAAATTTCGTATGCAGTCGCCTCTTGGATGTGTTGTCCCACTGGTAAAATTTTATGGGCGTAGGATAAGGGGGCGTGGCACCCCCCATACAAACAAAATTTTTGATCTCGATTAGCTTTGGAACTAAAGGTCGTGCAGCATTGAAATTTCGTATGCAGTCGTTTCTTGGATGTGTCGTCCCACTGGTAAAATTTTATGGGCGTAGGATAAGGAGCGTGTGTATGACTTTAGAACTACAAATCACACATCAATGAAACTCGGTAGGAACTTACTACATATCCATATCCTTCTACTGAGAAAATTAGGCGGGCACTGGATAAGGGGGCGTGGCACCGCCCATACAAACAAAATCGTTTATATAGAATAGCTTTGGAACTAAAGGTCGTGCAGCATTGAAATTTCGTATGCAGTCGCCTCTTGGATGTGTCGTTCCACTGGAAAAATTTATGTGCGTAGGACAAGGGGCGTGGCACTTTTCAAGCAACTACACACTTGGGCTTCAGTTTATAATTATAGGTACACCACACATCAATGAAAAACGATAGGAACTTACTTGCCGCGCCCTGCTGGCAAAATAGCAACAACTCACCGCGTCACAAATATGCCACGAATATTAGGGTCGATCACAGCCGTATTATTTGTTAAATTGAGGATATGGCGATAGGAGACACTGTGAATACCCTAAATATTGTGTACTGCTCTGCAAGTTTTAAATTCTTTTTGTGAAAAATTTCAGAGCTCTAAAATTGAATTTATGGAAGACTAAAAAGTAGAAAATAAAATTATATAAAAAAAAACTTTTTAAAAATAAGCTTTAATTTATTTAATGTACTAAAAAGTAGAAAATAAATGGTTTTTAAGTCACCTGTATCTTACTATCAATAAAAGCTTGTGCGCTCAATATCCATATTCAAAATATCTTTCATTACTAGAATCTATTTGCAAAAAATTATTTAAATAAAATATTGTGGTAACTGTTTGACAAATATTGAACACATGAGCGCCCCAAGCTTTTATGGATAGTAAGATACAGGTGACTTAAAAACCATTTATTTTCTACTTTTTAGTACATTAAATAAATTAAAGCTTATTTTTAAAAAGTTTTTTTTTATATAATTTTATTTTTCTTCTAAAATTCTGTGTTTGGTTTTCGCCAAACATATTCTTTCCCATCTGATCCATGCAGGTTAAATTTGCTCTAGTTAGTAAACATAACCTACAAATTTTAATTGGAATCAGTTTCTGAAATTTAAATAAATTTATAGACATTTTTACCCTGTCCCAAAAATTATAATTTTTCAGTAAGTATTCTTTAGCGAACTGCAGTCTACATTTTTTATTTTTGAGGCTTATGAAAGGCTTCTGTCGTACAATTCTGCCATGGAAATCGTGTTTGTGTAACACGTTACGTATTGTCTGAGCACAAACTTCCTTTCCAAGATTTTCTTTTTCAGCTCATTGGCAGTTTTAAAAGGATTTACTTTTATTTCCTTAAGAATACGGCGTTCATCGCGATCGTACAGCTTCTTTCCTTGACCATCTCTGCTTGTATTTTCAATTCTGAATTCATCTCGGTACTTTTTTATACTCCTGCACAATCTCCCGACTTGATGTCATTGAGAATTTGTGGAACGAACTCGGCAGAAGGCTTTATAATAAAACAATACGCAATATTATAGAATTAAAGCAAGAGCTTCAAAATGAATGGAACAGTATTGAACCCGAAGTTTGTAAAAACTTAGTAAACTCAATGAAACGTCGGTTACAAGCTGTTATAGAATCTAAGGGGTACACAACTAAGTATTAATTTTTCACCAAATTTTGTTTTTATTTAAATTTAGAATTTGTCCGGTTAGACGTTTGGCTTCATAAATGTAGTAAACTTAGTAAAATTACCAATTATCGATTTACTGAACAAGAAAAATAAAAAAAAATATTGATATTAAAGGAAATTTCATAAATAAAGAAATATTTGAATCTGAAAAAATTCCTAAAAATTTTTGGGCATTGTTTTCAGTAATAATAAAATTATATAAAAAAAACTTTTTAAAAATAAGCTTTAATTTATTTAATGTACTAAAAAGTAGAAAATAAATTGTTTCGAAGTCACCAGTATCTTACTATCAATAAAAGCTCAGAAGCCAGAAATCAGACGAGGACGCAACAACATTGACTGCAGTTATTATTGTTAGTTATTGTGAAAATTGTTTAATTTTAAGCGTTATATTTGTTTCAGTGTTAAATCCATTTTTTATATATATTGGCCCTGATGATGACGTCCGATGGAAGTCGAAATATTGGCCGAAATAAATAATTAAAAATCATTTAACGGTTTTTTAATTACAAGGACCTTGAGCCTGAAAAAACACAACATCTATAAATTATAATAACAGGTCGAAAAATAAACATACAATTCAATTTTATTTTCTACTTTTTAGTCTTCCATAAATTAAATTTTAGAGCTCTGAAATTTTTCACAAAAATAATTTAAAACTTGCAGAGCAGTACACAATATTTAGGGTATTCACAGTGTTTCCTATCGTCATATGTCATATCCTCAATTTAACAAATAATACGGCAGTGATCGACCCTAATATTCGTGGCATATTTGTGGCACGATCAGTTGTTGTTGTTTTGCTTGCAAGGCGCGGCGAGTAAGTTCCTATCGTTTTTCATTGATGTGTGGTGTACCTATAATTATAAACTGAAGCCCAAGTGTGTAGTTGCTTGAAAAGTGCCACGCCCCCTGTCCTACGCCCATAAGATTTTACCAGTGGGACGAAGCATCCAAGAGGCGACTGCATACGAAATTTCAATGCTGCACGACCTTTAGTTCCAAAGCTATTCTATATAAATTCTATTCTATTCTTTCTAAAGCTATTCTATAAGATGTGTGATGTGTAGTTCTAAAGTTATACACAAATCTGGAGTTGATAAAAAAAGTGCCACGCCCCTTAAAATTTTACCAGTGGGACGACGCATCCAAGAGGCGACTGCATACGAAATTTCAATGCTGCACGACTTTTAGTTCCAAAGCTATTCTATATAAACGATTTTGATTGTATGGGCGGTGCCGCGGTGCCCACTTGTCCACTGCCCGTCTTATTTTCCCAGCAGAAGGATATGGATATGTAGTAAGTTCCTACCGAGTTTCATTGATGTGTGATGTGTAGTTCTAGAGTTATACACAAATCTGGAGTTGATAAAAAAGAAATTCTATTATGTATGCATGTGTATTTGCATACACAATATACATATGTGTCAATTCTCCCTTTGCAAACATATGTACATGTATATTTTTGTCAGTACATATTTTACTGTTTGATTAATATGAATGCCTTTGTTGAAGAGCAATGTTCTTGAACACAACAAAGTAGGGTGTAATCACCGTCCAACTAGAAACCAAACGAGAATTACAAACCACCATCTGCAATGAAAGTAAATGAAGACTAACTACAGAACTGTATAAAGCAAACGAGAATTACAAACCACCATCAACCACACAACTACTGTCTGTCCTTACGTGCTTCTTCTTCTATCTGTGCTCTGATTGGCTATTGCAATTTCGCTAATAACTTTGTTTAAAGTAAAAATTTTAATATTTTTATGATTGATTCATGTATTGTCATCGTGTTTACGCATGTATGCAAAGTTTCAGATCTCTAAGTAGTCGGGAAGTGGGTGAAAAATAGATTACAAGATTCCACTACATACATACATACCTGATGTGAACCTAATATAAAGCTTATAAAAAAGCTTTGTCCGGTTAGTCGTTTGAACCACTGTATCTGAATTATAACTACTATCTTTCTAGAAACAAAAATTTACACTGGTGATGGCGATAACGTCATTCCAGAAGATGCTCCAGATCTTGGTGCTTCATTGAATGTCGTAATTCGTTTGTCAAGCAAAATACCGGACAATGTCAACCATAGAGTAGAACAGAGGTCCAACCAAAGAGTATGTTAATATAAAGAGTGCGCATCACTCAAATTTTCGGCAAATCGAAGTGATGGCCATTTTTCATATTTCGGTATGCTCAAAGCACGAAAAAATCATTTTTCCACAATGTTAGTATGTCTTGTGTATGTATGTGTGTATGTATGTATTTGCAGCTGCTCTGCTCAGCCAATGCAAACACAAGGAATATCAATATAAGCGTACATACATACATACATACATTTCCTGGCATTTGCGTATGCTGTGTTATGAATGAAATCTGCTTGCAGCTTCCAACTCGTTTTGAAAATCGAAGTTAGAATTTGTTGAAATATCGCAAACATTTTTCAAATGTGCGACATTTCCAGAGATAAAACCAAACTTGAATAGACTTTTTCTGAAGCATTTATAAATATTTTGAGAAATCATGAAAAATGTACATATACATACATATTAATATTTGATATTTTTTGCCAATATCACCTTAATAAAAGTGATGTTGGCAAATAAACAACTTTTTAATATAGTCATAGCCCTATAATAAGATCAGCAGAGGGAAATTTAAATAAATTAAAAATCGCCAAAATTAGCATTTGCCATGGACAAGAAGTACACAACAATAACAACACAGAAACAACCAAAATCGTCTAGACGTATTTGTTGTTGGCTGAACTCAGGCTATGTCACAGAGCACATGCACACAACTTTCATAACACCATGGTCCGCTTTTACACGATGCGACTCGGCCCCGGCGATTTTTTCGCATTCCGCTTTGAAATCGCGCATAGCTTTTACACGATGCGACTCGCTCCACTCCACATATTGACACTAGAGTTTGCAGCTGCTTTTATTTGTGAAATTTGTAAACATTTAAAGCACTTATTCCACTCTTTGCTCATTTTCTTCTTTATATTTACTTTTATGCGTAAAGTTCTGTAAATTTTTCAGTTTATTTGCAATACGTATTCACTCGATTTCAAGTTTTAATTTACAGTCGACAGCGCGAAGCGCGAAAACGAATAAAGAGGAACGTCAGAAAATCAGAAAATCGCAGCACAATCGCTGCCCGAGCGATTTTGCGCGTTCCCCTGTCGTTTCACCCCTCTTTCCTACATTCTTCCGTGTCTCCGGGGCCGAGTCGCATCGTGTAAAAGCGGACATGCAAAATACGAAAATCAGCCGCAAAAAATGCTCGTTCGCCTCATTTGAGTACGAAAAACGAACGAACCAAGCCATTGAGTCGTGCGATCAGGGGTGCAAACTCAGTCAAAGCCAATTCTCTCAAATGTTTAAAAAATTCTCCCATGGGAACTGGCACTTCAGTCACATATTCATTCAAAATAATGGTAATAAAAAACATAAAACAATAAAAGTAACAGTATGGCTGAGTTCCTAAGTGTTATAATACAAAAGCATCAGCATTTTGTGAAGAATATGTAAAAGAAGAGTTCAAATTCCCATAAAATCGTGAAATTTTCCCTCAGTTGACAGCCTGTATGTAGTTACTTTGAGTTTGGAAATTCTTGAAGCAGAGCGGTTCTCTGAGAGGACGAGTGACGGAGAGTAAAAAGCTAAAAATTTGAGTGAACGGCGGGTCAGGATCTAGACCCGCGGTGCAAAATTTTTGCAGCCAAAATTTTATATGAGATGCGCACTCTATAATATTAACATACATATATACATACATATACACATACACAAGTCATACTAACATTGTGGAAAAATGCCTTTTTCGTGCTTTGAGCATACCCGAAATGCCAAATCAACGACTGTCAACGAAATTCTCTGAGCGGTTAAGTAGTTTTTATGTCCCCTTTTGCCGCGACCGATATATGAAAAATGGCCATCACTTCGATTTGCCGAAAATTTGAGTGATGCGCACTCTATTATATTACCATACTCTTTGCTACAAGCTTGGCAGATTCCTGAAACTGCAGAAAGAAGTCAAATGAATTGATTTATAAGTATGTATTATGAATTGGAAAAATTGCCATCCATAATGTTGTTAATGTTATTTTTATATAAGATGCCGTTTACTTTTGCAAAACCAATTATTAAATTTCTTTCTCTTATGTTTTAGAACTCCGAAACTTAAATTAGCTCTTTATTATAAGCTTTATATTAACTTCACTTTCTGTCGGTATGTCAGTGGTATGTCGTCAAATCTAGTAATCAATTTTTCACCCACTTCCCGACTACTTAGAGATCTGAAACTTTGCATACATGCCTAACCTAGAGCCCAATACATGAATCAATAAATTTTATGGGCGTAGGATAAGGGGCTTGGCACTTTTTTATAAACTCCAGATTTGTGTATAACTTTAATTTTACGATTTGCTTTGGAACTAAAGGTCGTGCAGCATTGAAATTTCGTATGCAGTCGCCTCTTGGATGTGTCATCCCACTGGTAAAATTTTATGGGCGTAGGATAAGGGGCGTGGCACTTTTTTATCAACTCCAGATTCGTGTATAACTTTAGAACTACACATCACACATCAATGAAACTCGGTAGGAACTTACTACATATCCATATCCTTCTACTGAGAAAATAAGGCGGGCACTGGATAAGGGGGCGTGGCACCCCCCATACAAACAAAATTTTTGATCTCGATTAGCTTTGGAACTAAAGGTCGTGCAGTATTGAAATTTCGTATGCAGTCGCCTCTTGGATGTGTCGTCCCACTGGTAAAATTTTATGGGCGTAGGATAAGGGGCGTGGCACTTTTTTATCAACTCCAGATTCGTGTATAACTTTAGAACTACACATCACACATCAATGAAACTCGGTAGGAACTTACTACATATCCATATCCTTCTACTGAGAAAATAAGGCGTGCACTGGATAAGGGGGCGTGGCACCGCCCTTACAAACCAAATTTTTGATCTCGATTAGCTTTGGAACTAAAGGTCGTGCAGCATTGAAATTTCGTATGCAGTCGCCTCTTGGATGTGTCGTCCCACTGGTAAAATTTTATGGGCGTAGGATAAGGGGCGTGGCACCCACATACAAACAAAATTTTTGATCTCGATTAGCTTTGGAACTAAAGGTCGTGCAGCATTGAAATTTCGTATGCAGTCGCCTCTTGGATGCGTCGTCCCACTGGTAAAATTTTATGGGCGTAGGATAAGGGGCGTGGCACTTTTCAAGCAACTACACACTTGGGCTTCAGTTTATAATTATAGGTACACCACACATGAATGAAAAACGATAGGAACTTACTTGCCGCGCCCTGCTGGCAAAATAGCAACAACTCACCGCGTCACAAATATGCCACGAATATTAGGGTCGATCACTGCCGTATTATTTGTTAAATTGAGGATATGACATATGACGATAGCAAACACTGTGAATACCCTAAATATTGTGTACTGCTCTGCAAGTTTAAAATTCTTTTTGCGAAAAATTTCAGAGCTCTAAAATTGAATTTATGGAAGACTAAAAAGTAGAAAATAAAATTATATAAAAAAAAACTTTTTAAAAATAAGCTTTAATGTACTAAAAAGTAGAAAATAAGTTGTTTCCCAGTCACCTGTATCTTACTATTAATAAAAGCTTGTGCGCTCAATATCCATATTCAAAATATCTTTCATTACTAGAATCTATTTGCAAAAAATTATTTAAATAAAATATTGTGGTAACTGTTTGACAAATATTGAACACATGAGCGCCCCAAGCTTTTAGGGATAGTAAGATACAGGTGACTTGGAAACAACTTATTTTCTACTTTTTAGTACATTAAAGCTTATTTTTAAAAAGTTTTTTTTTATATAATTTTATTTTTAAAGTTATCCTTCAAGCAAAGCGTTTATCTCGTGCCAAAAGCCTATTGTATTTATTAAAGCTTCTTACAAACGCTTGGCAACTCAGGTATAGAGCGAACACACCAGAATTTTCAATCCATTTCCCTCACTCCTACTTTCTATCGCCTTCGGCTACACGACGAAGCAACAACAATGCAGTGGTGAACTCACAGCATAATGCGTGTGAACATTAAAAATGCAAATTCTCTGAGCGAGCAAAAGAGTTGGACCTCTAGTCATACTCTATGATGTCAACCATATCTTCTACTTTGATAATTTTTATACCCTACACCAGTAATGGGCAAAAGTTCCTTATGGAAGAGTAAACACCAATACATACAAACTTTGTTATGATAAAAAAGGAAAAAAAAAATTTGCTAAATATGTACACTGTAAAAAAAGGAATTTCATATTCTGCTCACAGGGTAGGAAATCCCCGTACTTTCGTACTGATTTGGGTACATTTTTATTTTTTGGGTACGCGTTTTATTGCCCCAGAGTACGTTTTATTTTTTGGGTACGCTTTTCATTTCTCAGGGTACGTTGAGATATCAACACTGTAGGGAGAATGCGAGGAGGCAACGAATCTTGTGAAATGAGCACGCGAACAACGAGACAAAAACAAATAGTGAGGAATCCGAAGTGGCGGGTACGAAAATTATTTTGGTACCATCGTACTCGATTTTCCATACAAAACTCCATAGAAAATATGATACAAGAGTACGAAAATTTTGGTACCCGTACTGTTATTGTTTACATTTCAGAATGAGTCAAATATCATTTTTATATGAAAATGAACGATTTTTGTGGAATTTGAAATGCATTTGCATTCAGATGAATAAACCTAATAAAACTGTATAAAGTGTTGCAGATGTCAACTTCTGCCCTTGCATTTCCATCAAATTAAAACCAAAACGAATTTCAAAGTTAAATCTTTATTGATAAAAACACTAAATACACATATCTTTAGTTATACATTTGTAGTGACCACATTTGGCATTATAAATAAGAAAAAAGGTGTGCATGACATTACTTTAATAACAAATTATATGCGCTTGAAATAATTGCGCCAAAAAGAGCACAACTTTGTGTTAATATTTACTGCATATTGCAGAATTTTCGTATAAAATAAAAGGCACACACACAAAATTTAGATATATAACTTCACTTCCCCGGAATTTCATCGCATGACACTTTCGGAGTGTTTAATTATTCGAAAACGTACCACTTCGTACCCGATAGAAAAATTTTAGCTGCGCGCGGCCCGAGATTTTGTTCTTTGACTGCAAGATTCTTCATGAAACACTAGTTGTTTCTGTTTAACATATGAATCGTCATGCCTCCAAATATCTTATCTCTTTTCCTCTCACGTGAACATGGTACCCATTTACAATTTTGACAAATTCCAGCTTCTGGAACGGCTGTAATTCAAGGTACTGCAAAGAAAAATGTGGGAAAGTGGAATGAATGAAAGTGCATGGTTGTATTGAACTGTGATAGTCACTTAAAAATGAGGAAATATGAATAAGTTGTACTGGTTGTTGTTGTTTGTCATAAGTTGTACGTGTGGGAAGCGTTTTTTTTTTTCAGAGGGCCCTTTTTTTTTTTTTTTTTGCTTTTCTTGCCTTAAGTTCTACGTGTGCGAAGGTTTTTATTATTTTTCCTTTTTTTATTCTCAAATGACCTTTTTTTTTTTTTTTTTTGCTTTTCACACGGACGAACCTAATAGAAAATTTTTTTTTATTTTGAAGGTACGACATTTATGGAAAAGGTACGTTTTTTTTAAAAATGGGGTACGTTTTTATTTTCCCCCAATCCAACCCTGTCTGCTCAATTATATGTAATGAAAAACAAACCAACTTAATAACTCAAAAGTCAAATAAATCTCCCATGATCCTTTCAATAAATGATCCAAATCATTTTCCCAGTCAAAAAATTTATGGGCGTAGGATAAGGGGCGTGGCACCCACATACAAACAAAATTTTTGATCTCGATTAGCTTTGGAACTAAAGGTCGTGCAGCATTGAAATTTCGTATGCAGTCGCCTCTTGGATGCGTCGTCCCACTGGTAATTTTATGGGCGTAGGATAAGGGGCGTGGCACTTTTCAAGCAACTACACACTTGGGCTTCAGTTTATAATTATAGGTACACCACACATGAATGAAAAACGATAGGAACTTACTTGCCGCGCCCTGCTGGCAAAATAGCAACAACTCACCGCGTCACAAATATGCCACGAATATTAGGGTCGATCACTGCCGTATTATTTGTTAAATTGAGGATATGACATATGACGATAGCAAACACTGTGAATACCCTAAATATTGTGTACTGCTCTGCAAGTTTAAAATTCTTTTTGCGAAAAATTTCAGAGCTCTAAAATTGAATTTATGGAAGACTAAAAAGTAGAAAATAAAATTATATAAAAAAAAACTTTTTAAAAATAAGCTTTAATGTACTAAAAAGTAGAAAATAAGTTGTTTCCAAGTCACCTGTATCTTACTATTAATAAAAGCTTGTGCGCTCAATATCCATATTCAAAATATCTTTCATTACTAGAATCTATTTGCAAAAAATAATTTAAATAAAATATTGTGGTAACTGTTTGACAAATATTGAACACATGAGCGCCCCAAGCTTTTAGGGATAGTAAGATACAGGTGACTTGGAAACAACTTATTTTCTACTTTTTAGTACATTAAAGCTTATTTTTAAAAAGTTTTTTTTTATATAATTTTATTTTTAAAGTTATCCTTCAAGCAAAGCGTTTATCTCGTGCCAAAAGCCTATTGTATTTATTAAAGCTTCTTACAAACGCTTGGCAACTCAGGTATAGAGCGAACACACCAGAATTTTCAATCCATTTCCCTCACTCCTACTTTCTATCGCCTTCGGCTACACGACGAAGCAACAACAATGCAGTGGTGAACTCACAGCATAATGCGTGTGAACATTAAAAATGCAAATTCTCTGAGCGAGCAAAAGAGTTGGACCTCTAGTAATACTCTATGATGTCAACCATATCTTCTACTTTGATAATTTTTATACCCTACACCAGTAATGGGCAAAAGTTCCTTATGGAAGAGTAAACACCAATACATACAAACTTTGTTATGATAAAAAAGGAAAAAAAAAATTTGCTAAATATGTACACTGTAAAAAAAGGAATTTCATATTCTGCTCAATTATATGTAATGAAAAACAAACCAACTTAATAACTCAAAAGTCAAATAAATCTCCCATGATCCTTTCAATAAATGATCCAAATCATTTTCCCAGTCAAAAAAATCAATTTCCCACTACTCTTCTGAAGAGATATGATCTTCATTTTCCGAAGTTGGAAGAATTTAATATTTCAAACTTAATATGAGCAAAAATGTTTTCAAGTGCTTCCCATTCAACAGCTGCACACTTTGCTCGAAGTCGTGCGCAAGACAACAACGTCTTTGTTGAAGATAATTGTCGCAAAAGTGTACCAACAAAGCATATGCGTGCGAGCTGGCAGACGAAACGAAAATAACATTGTTGTTTGTGTTTTTCGTACTGCTTAGCGCGAAGAGCTGTGTCTGTGTGAAGAAATCTCGGCCTATGCCAAGAGTTTTTACAAAAACAAAGGAGCACCGAGAGTATAGGGCTTGCCCACCACTGCCCTACACCTATGGTAATAGGGTATAATAACTTTGTGCGAAAATTGTAACGCGTTAAAGGAGAACTTTAATACCAAGTATTATTCTTTTCCATGAGTAATTACACAAATTATAGCAATTTAATCGAAAAAAAACCCGAGGTAGTGGGACTTACAGGCCCATTGTGGGCGTGTCCTTTAACCGATATGACTAATTTTAACACTTTACCTAACCCGAGGTTCACTGTGACTGTGTACCAAATTGGGTCCTAATCGGACAACTCCTTCTTTCCTTTTTTTGCGTACACGCAGACGGACGGACAGACAGACAGACAGACAGACAGACAGACAGACAGACAGACGGACAGACGGACAACCGGAAATCAAAAGAGAAAGTGATTCTGATCATTTCTATATACTTATGTCTATACCTAGGAAGGCTCCTTTAATGCGTTACAATTTTGGCACAAAGTTATTATACCCTATTACCATAGGTGTAGGGTATAAAAAGAAAGTGATTCTGATCATTTCTATATACTTATGTCTATACCTAGGACCGCTCCTTTAATGCGTTACAATTTTCGCATAAAGTTATTATACCCTATTACCATAGGTGTAGGGTATAAAAGTATATGTTTTTCACTAAATGTAACACATTTTTATAAGCTTTATATAAGGTTCAAATCAGGTATGTATGTTTGTATGTATGTATGTCGTCAAATCTAGTAATCAATTTTTCACCCACTTCCCGACTACTTAGAGATCTGAAACTTTGCATACATGCCTAATCTAGAACCCAATACATGAATCAATAAATTTTATGGGCGTAGGATAAGGGGCGTGGCACTTTTTTATAAACTCCAGATTTGTGTATAACTTTAGAACTACAAATCACACATCAATGAAACTCGGTAGGAACTTACTACATATCCATATCCTTCTACTGAGAAAATAAGGCGGGCACTGGATAAGGGGGCGTGGCACCCCCCATACAAACAACATTTTTGATCTCGATTAGCTTTGGAACTAAAGGTCGTGCAGCATTGAAATTTCGTATGCAGTCGCCTCTTGGATGTGTCGTCCCACTGTTAAAATTTTACGGGCGTAGGATAAGGGGCGTGGCACTTTTTTATCAACTCCAGATTTGTGTATAACTTTAGAACTACACATCACACATCAATGAAACTCGGTAGGAACTTACTACATATTCATATCCTTCTACTGAGAAAATAAGGCGGGCACTGGATAAGGGGGCGTGGCACCCCCCATACAAACAAAATTTTTGAACTCGATTAGCTTTGGAACTACAGGTCGTGCAGTATTGAAATTTCGTATGCAGTCGCCTCTCGGATGTGTCGTCCCACTGGTAAAATTTTATGGGCATAGGATAAGGGGGCGTGGCACCCCCCATACAAACAAAATTTTTGATCTCGATTAGCTTTGGAACTAAAGGTCGTGCAGCATTGAAATTTCGTATGCAGTTGCCTCTTGGATGTGTAGTCCCACTGGTAAAATTTTATGGGCGTAGGATAAGGGGCGTGGCACTTTTTTATCAACTCCAGATTTGTGTATAACTTTAGAACTACACATCACACATCAATGAAACTCGGTAGGAACTTACTACATATCCATATCCTTCTACTGAGAAAATAAGGCGGGCACTGGATAAGGGGGCGTGGCACCGCCCATACAAACCAAATTTTTGATCTCGATTATCTTTTGAACTAAAGGTCGTGCAGCATTGAAATTTCATATGCAGTCGCCTCTTGGATGTGTCGTCCCACTGGTAAAATTGTATGGGCGTAGGATAAGGGGCGTGGCACTTTTTTATCAACTCCAGATTTGTGTATAACTTTAGAACTACACATCACACATCAATGAAACTCGGTAGGAACTTACTACATATCCATATCTTTCTACTGAGAAAATAAGGCGGGCACTGGATAAGGGGGCGTGGCACCCCCCATACAAACCAAATTTTTGATCTCGATTAGCTTTGGAACTAAAGCTCGTGCAGCATTGAAATTTCGTATGCAGTCGCCTCTTTGATGTGTCGTCCCACTGGTAAAATTTTATGGGCGTAGGATAAGGGGCGTGGCACTTTTTATCAACTCCAGATTTGTGTATAACTTTAGCACTACACATCACACATCAATGAAACTCGGTAGGAACTTACTACATATCCATATCCTTCTACTGAGAAAATAAGGCGGGCACTGGATAAGGGGGAGTGGCACCGCCTATACAAACCAAATTTTTGATCTCGATTAGCTTTGGAACTAAAGGTCGTGCAGCATTGAAATTTCGTATGCAGTCGCCTCTTGGATGCGTCGTCCCACTAGTAAAATTTTATGGGCGTAGGATAAGGGGCGTGGCACTTTTTTATCAACTCCAGATTTGTGTATAACTTTAGAACTACAAATCACACATCAATGAAATTTGGTAGGAACTTACTACATATCCATATCCTTCTACTGGGAAAATAAGACGGGCAGTGGACAAGTGGGCGTGGCACCGCCCATACAAACAAAATTTTTGATCTCGATTAGCTTTGGAACTAAAGGTCGTGCAGCATTGAAGTTCCGTATACAGGCCTCTTGGATGCTTCGTCCCACTGGTAAAATTTTATGGGCGTAGGACAAGGGGCGTGGCACTTTTCAAGCAACTACACACTTGGGCTTCAGTTTATAATTATAGGTACACCACACATCAATCAAAAACGATAGGAACTTACTTGCCGCGCCCTGCTGGCAAAACAACAACTCATCGCGCCACAAATATGCCACGAATATTAGGGTCGATCACTGCCGTATTATTTGTTAAATTGAGGATATGACATATGACGATAGGAAACACTGTGAATTCCCTAAATATTGTGTACTGCTCTGCAAGTTTTAAATTCTTTTTGTGAAAAATTTCAGAGCTCTAAAATTGAATTTATGGAAGACTAAAAAGTAGAAAATAAAATTATATAAAAAAAACTTTTTTAAAATAAGCTTTAATTTATTTAATGTACTAAAAAGTAGAAAATAAATTGTTTTTAAGTCACCTGTATCTTACTATCAATAAAAGCTTGTGCGCTCAATATCCATATTCAAAATATCTTTCATTACTAGAATCTATTTGCAAAAAATTATTTAAATAAAATATTGTGGTAACTGTTTGACAAATATTGAACACATGAGCGCCCCAAGCTTTTATGGATAGTAAGATACAGATACAGGTGACTTAAAAACAATTTATTTTCTACTTTTTAGTACATTAACGGCCTTACCGTATAAATCACCGTGATCGAACGCAACGCGAACACGAAGCGAACGCCGGGATCAAAAAACGGTATTTTGTAAATCACGGCGTAATTGCGTTCGTTGTCTTACGGCATCACTTGAGCTGTCAAGTTCTTACGAAAAAGAGTTGTATTTTTCTTAATTTATCAGCCAAATACAAAACACACAAAATTTGCTGCATCCATTGCATACCTCCCATAGCCTAGTGGTTAGAGCGTTCGACTAGCACGCGAGAAGTTGCGAGTTCAACCCTCAACCGCGATGCATTTCTTTTTTTTTTGTGATTTCGATCCTCAACTGCAGTGCTAGTATTTTCTTTTTTTTTGTACTTTTTTCTTTAGTATTTGTCTTTAAGAAGTACTGCAATACTTATTATTTGCTTCTGCAGATTACCACAAATCAATTTTCACTCGAAATTACCAAAAATTTTGCGTTTAAAAAACTGAACGCGAGCACAAACCCAAGTGAACGATTTGACAGTTCAAGTGAGTGAATGCGCCGCGTTGCGTTTTACGCGGTACCGATTTTCATATGAAACTACGTAAGACAACGCGAGCAGTCACCGAGTGAGGTGATGCGTTTTACAAAATACCAAATTAGTGAACGCAGGGTGAAGTGAGGCGTTGGGATTTACAAAATAAGCACCTAAATAAATTAAAGCTTATTTAAAAAAATTTTTTTTTTATATAATTTTATTTTAGTACTGACGACCCAGGTCCGCCTTGAGGCGGGATGCACTTTTTTGACTACACAGGCTAAAAAATGCACATAATCGAAATTTTGAAACTATAAATATTTTTTTCTTAGTATTCTTGTCCTCGTTTAATTTTGTCAGTCAAATCAAAAAATGGGGAGTTTGAGGGTTAAGTAAGCCCGCGCAATAATATAAGCTAATTACAAAATTTATTAAATATTGTTAAATATGTACACAGGTTTTGTTTAAAGCTCAGCTTATTGAGACAAATAAAAGTAGGAAAACTTTTTAAAAACAACTAGCTGTTACCCGCGGGTTTCACCCCGCGCTCTTATAAAAGTACGTAATGTGAAGAGGTGCTTGCATACGGAACTTCAATACTGCGCGACTTTTAGTTCCAAAGCTATTCGATATCAACGATTTGGTTTGTACGGGTGGTTCCACGCCTCTTATCCAATGCCCGTCCCATTTTCCCAGTTCAAGGATACGGATATGGTGTCAGTTCTTGCCGAGTTTCGTTTATGTATGATGTATAGTTCTAAAGTAATACCCAAATGTGAAGTTGATTGAAAAGTGCCACGCCCCTGTCCTACGCCCATAAAATTATACCAGTGGGACGACACATCCAAGAGGCGACTGCATACGAAATTTCAATGCTGCACGACCTTTAGTTCCAAGGCTAATCGAGATCAAAAATTTTGTTTGTATGGGGGGTGCCACGCCCCCTTATTCAGTGCCCCCTTATTTTCTCAGTAGAAGGATATGGATATGTAGTAAGTTCCTACCGAGTTTCATTGATGTGTGATGTGTAGTTCTAAAGTTATACACGAATCTATAGTTGATAAAATAGTGCCACGCCCCTTATCCTACGCCCATAAAATTTTACCAGTGGGACGACACATCCAAGAGGCGACTGCATACGAAATTTCAATGCTGCACGACCTTTAGTTCCAAGGCTAATCGAGATCAAAAATTTTGTTTGTATGGGGGGTGCCACGCCCCCTTATTCAGTGCCCCCTTATTTTCTCAGTAGAAGGATATGGATATGTAGTAAGTTCCTACCGAGTTTCATTGATGTGTGATGTGTAGTTCTAAAGTTATACACAAATCTGGAGTTGATAAAAAAGTGCCACGCCCCTTATCCTACGCCCATACAATTTTACCAGTGGGACGACACATCCAAGAGGCGACTGCATACGAAATTTCAATGCTGCACGACCTTTAGTTCCAAGGCTAATCGAGATCAAAAATTTTGTTTGTATGGGGGGTGCCACGCCCCCTTATCCAGTGCCCCCTTATTTTTTCATTAGAAGGATATGGATATGTAGTAAGTTCCTACCGAGTTTCGTTTATGTATGATGTATAGTTCTAAAGTAATACCCAAATGTGAAGTTGATTGAAAAGTGCCACGCCCCTGTCCTACGCCCATAAAATTTTACCAGTGGGACGACACATCCAAGAGGCGACTGCATACGAAATTTCAATGCTGCACGACCTTTAGTTCCAAAGCTAATCGAGATCAAAAATTTTCTTTGTATGGGGGGTGCCACGCCCCCTTATCCAGTGCCCGTCTTATTTTCTCAGTAGAAGGATATGGATATGTAGTAAGTTCTTACCGAGTTTCATTGATGTGTGATGTGTAGTTCTAAAGTTATACACAAATCTGGAGTTGATAATGAAAGGGCCACGCCCCTTATCCTACGCCCATAAAATTTTACCAGTGGGACGACACATCCAAGAGGCGACTGCATACGAAATTTCAATGCTGCACGACCTTTAGTTCCAAGGCTAATCGAGATCAAAAATATTGTTTGTATGGGGGGTGCCACGCCCCCTTATCCAGTGCCCCCTTATTTTTTCATTAGAAGGATATGGATATGTAGTAAGTTCCTACCGAGTTTCATTGATGTGTGATGTGTAGTTCTAAAGTTATACACAAATCTGGAGTTGATAAAAAAGTGCCACGCCCCTTATCCTACGCCCATAAAATTTTACCAGTGGGACGACACATCCAAGAGGCGACTGCATACGGAATTTCAATGCTACACGACTTTTAGTTCCAAAGCTATTCGATGTAAACAATTTGGTTTGTATGGGCGGTGCCACGCCCTCTTGATGTATCACAATTTTTTATAGCCTATAACCATCCTTGGAACATCTATAGTCTATGTGCCAAATTTGGTTATGATCGATCAAGCGGTTTGGAACGCAACTCCGAACATACATACATACATACATTTTTTGATTTTTATATATATAGATAAGAAAAGCGTTTAACACACTTAATACGTGTACAAATATTAGTCCTAATTCTTACTTCGCCGGTGGAAAAGGTATCATTTAAAGGTTTTCAGTATGAAACCTCTTACATATAGAGATTGTAGGAAGCACAAGTAAGAGCAGGAGAAATGTATTGGATACGATAAATTGATGATTAATCAATTGATATTGACGAAATTTCCATAGAATGCGAACAGCTATTCGCTTCATCTTCTTCTTCCATGACCGGCGTGTTTATGTCGACACTCTTTCTCGAAGCTACCTTTGTTGCCGCTGCCGCTGAAGTGCTGGGTACAGCATTGTTTCCGCCGTCCGCGAGCATATCAGTCTCGTCGAAGCTTATATCAACTCTGACCGATTTGTGACTAGCGACACCAGCGATGCTGGTACTGATGGATGATGAAGCCACTGGTGTGTTCATTTCGGCGGTTGACTTGAAATTGCTAATGTCGGCGACGCCAGGGCGGCATGCGAGCATGTAGTCGCTCAGCTCCATCTCCATGTCATCGTCGGAGGTATCCGCGGCAGCTGTGACGGCAGCAACAGAAGCACTGGCGCCTACTGTTTTCGTAGGGGCATCGACTGTAATCCTCCCACTGCGCTTGTTCTCAATCGTTTTCAACAGCGCCTTGGCCTCTGATTTGCGCTAAAGGAACGGAAATTTAAAAGCTCAATAAACAGAAACAAACTTCAAAGTGTGACCGAAAGTTGCGTTTACATCATCTGATTCCAGGCATTTGTATGCATAGTGAGAAGCACGATCATACTGTCCATTGTCCTCATAGTAGTTAGCGAGCGTCATATAACCGTGAAAGAGGCTTTGTTTATCTGCCGCCCCACGATCGTCCTCACAATACAACATATAGCATTCCACGGCATTCTCTTTCTCGCCGAGCTTTTCGTGTAGATTGGCTAACTTGTACATCGCGATGCCTTCGATGTCACCCACATCGTAGGCTTTCCAATAACATTTGATGGCGTTGTCGCTCTTCTCTAGCTTCTCATATGTCTCCCCCAACGCTACAAGCATGCGACTGTCATAGGGCCGCAGCTGGTGTGCTATCTTGAAGTAGTACAGGCTGTAGTAATGCATCTTAAGTATCTCATATGACTGACCCAAGCCGTACCAAGCGCGGTAGTCACGCTTGTTCACCTCTAAAATAAGGCTGATTACATTACAGAAAGACAAAGAGGACAAGTGAAACTGACCTACGGCCTTGCGGTAACTCTGTATGGCAGCATTCGTGTTTTTCAATTCCATAAACTCGTGACCCATTAATGTCCAAGCGGCTAAATATTTGGGGTTTAGTTTCAGAGCTCGTTGGAAGTATAATATGGCCATTTCATGGTCGCTGCGTATACTGTAGTAATTGCCTGAAAGGCGAACAAGAAACGTTGGGTCAAGGGAAAACGCAGTTAGTTCTAGGAAGAAGAACTAACCTATAACGCAGCAGGTCTCTGGACTATACTTGTTAATGCCAACGGCTTTGTGTGCCAGCTGCGCCATTTCAGTCTTCATCTCCTTAACAAAGAGCAGATTCGAGTAAGCGTCCATGTTGTCCAGCCGAAAGGGGTCGGCCTCCTGCAGTATTTGAAAGAATTCAATTGCCTTATCGACATCTGTTAAGAAACACGAGAATAAGTGTAATATGAAGCTGCATTAACGCATGTCGCCCACCTCGATTGTTATGGTAGCCTAGCGCCATTTGTGAAGACACATAGACACATTTCCGAAAGCCTGCCGTCTGCAAATCCTCATAAGCCTTCAGTCCTTCATCGTTTAAATATAGCTCGATGTATGTATGTGCTACAAAGAAACGCCGCATCCAGTGACCGCCGAAATGCATAGTGAGCAGTTTTTCTTTCTCTGTGATGAGTGGTGCCAGTTCAACATATGCACCCCACAACATAGGTGCCACACGTATGGCCTGCATCAGCACTTGCACCGCTGCCTGATTCAAATTCAGTGCTTTCAACACCACGCCATACAGGTACATTCCATAGCCGTCCAGTTGGCTCCGCGAATACTCCAACCGCAAAACCCCAAGCAACTCGGCTAGGTCGCGTACATGTCCAGAATCATTGAGATTCGATTGATCGGTTGTTGAATCAAGCCGACGCTTTTCGTGCGCCATAAACGTCGCATACAGGTGCAAAAAATGGGGTACCGACGATTCGCAATTCCTCACAAAATACGCCGCCCGGTCGTACTCACGCACGTCGAAGTAGCTCTTTGCTAGAAAGTAATTGTCATACTCGGCTGGCGCAATACCCTCTATATGATCACTATCAGTAAAGGAATTGCTCCCGGCGTCTACGTTCACATCGGAAAGCCCGTGGTTCATCTCCGACAGCCATTTTACACTTTGGAGTAGCCCCCGCTTCTGGCATTCAACTATGCCGCGGCGTAACTCATGTTTCACGTCCTGCAGCGGCACATTGAAAAAACCATCTTCCATGGCGAATAACGTCTTTTTCTTTTTATTCTTACAACTTAAATGCGCTGCGTCTACTTTACATTTGCCAAAATTCGACATTATATTAGGGATGTAAATCAGGGTTGGATTGGGGGAAAATAAAAACGTACCCCATTTTTAAAAAAAACGTACCTTTTCCATAAATGTCGTACCTTCAAAATAAAATAAAATTTTCTATTCCAATAGGTTCGTCCGTGTGAAAAGCAAAAAAAAAAAAAAAAGGTCATTTGAGAATAAAAAAAGGAAAAAGGCTCTAGAATAAAAAGCTTCGCACACGTAGAACTTAAGGCAAGAAAAGCAAGAAAAAAAAAAAAGGGCCCTCTGAAAAAAAAACGCTTCCCACACGTACAACTTATGACAAACAACAACAACCAGTACAACTTATTCATATTTCCTCATTTTTAAGTGACTATCACAGTTCAATACAACCATGCACTTTCATTCATTCCACTTTCCCACATTTTTCTTTGCTGGCAGTACCTTGAATTACAGCCGTTCCAGAAGCTGGAATTTGTCATAATTGTAAATGGGTACCATGTTCACGTGAGAGGAAAAGAGATAAGATATTTGGAGGCATGACGATTCATATGTTAAACAGAAACAACTAGTGTTTCATGAAGAATCTTGCAGTCAAAGAACAAAATCTCGGGCCGCGCGTGTGTCATGCGATGAAATTCCGGGGAAGTGAAGTTATATATCTAAATTTTGTGTGGTTGCCTTTTATTTTATACGAAAATTCTGCAATATGCAGTAAATATTAACACAAAGTTGTGCTCTTTTTGGCGCAATTATTTCAAGCGCATATAATTTGTTATTAAAGTAATGTCATGCACACCTTTTTTCTTATTTATAATGCCAAATGTGGTCACTACAAATGTATAACTAAAGATATGTGTATTTAGTGTTTTTATCAATAAAGATTTAACTTTGAAATTCGTTTTGGTTTTAATTTGATGGAAATGCAAGGGCAGAAGTTGACATCTGCAACACTTTATGCAGTTTTATTAGGTTTATTCATCTGAATGCAAATGCATTTCAAATTCCACAAAAATCGTTCATTTTCATATAAAAATGATATTTGATTCATTCTGAAATGTAAACAATAACAGTACGGGTACCAAAATTTTCGTACTCTTGTATCATATTTTCTATGGAGTTTTGTATGGAAAATCGAGTACGATGGTACCAAAATAATTTTCGTACCCGCCACTTCGTATTCCTCACTATTTGTTTTTGTCTCGTTGTTCGCGTGCTCATTTCACAAGATTCGTTGCCTCCTCGCATTCGCCCTACAGTGTTGATATCTCAACGTACCCTGAGAAATGAAAAGCGTACCCAAAAAATAAAACGTACTCTGGGGCAATAAAACGCGTACCCAAAAAATAAAAATGTACCCAAATCAGTACGAAAGTACGGGGATTTCCTACCCTGATGTAAATAAACATCGATGTATCCAGCAATATCGATTTTTCTTGTTTCGGCTCTTAATTTTTCGCTCGCGGAAGTGTTGCCGAGGAATGCTGCCCTGAAATGTGAAAAAAATGTGAGTTGTCAAACTCACAATATGAAAGTAGATGTTAAGAAACCACTGGCAAAGCATTTTTTGACGCATCTTTTTTAACACGTAATAGAGGGGGTTTCCAATGGAAAGTTCTTTACGAACAGCAAGGTTAGAGCAGAGATTCTCTCCAGTAGAGACACCCTGCGAAGTTCGTCGATGTTTTCATGGATCCGATGTTAGTCGAAACATGAGGTACGTTCGTAAATGCGGCAAATTTGTGCAGCGGCATCAGCAGTGGTGCCAAGTTTAGTTGCCGCTGCTCGATCAGCTGATTCAACTGCTCTGCTTCTGCATATTGAATGCACAAAGTTATTTTGCATTAGCTTGGTTTAGACCAGGGGTGGCCAACCCGCGGCCCGCCGGGAAAATTGTTCTGGCCCGCGTGATTGATCACACTTTTACAAAAGATATTCATTTTATAATAGCCAAAGTTGTGAAATAAAAAAATACATTATTTGTAAAAATTAAATGAAACTAAATCAAAAAATTAACTGTCGAAATTAGAATAAGCAGATTTCTTTCATAACACAGCACGCTATGCGGCAGAGCACATGCATACGACACACAACACCAACAGAAATACGAAAAAAACCCTCGTTCGCCATATTTGAGCACAAAAAATGAATGTGGGAATTGAGTGCAGGGTACGTTGAGAATTTTGAAATACATAGTCACACAAAAGGTCGTTTTGAAGTCGCACAAAAAGTCGTTTATTCAAATAAAAGTGGCACACTCTTTTATTAAACCAAAACAAAAAGGTATTAACAATTCAAACGATATAAATAAGCCAATTTTCAAATAAAATTTTGCGCATCCGCTCAGCCTTTGCATTCAAGGAATGTCGCAAACTTAATTGATTTTTTTAAGGGCAAATATGTGCAATTTTGCAGTGTATGACTACAAAGAGAGGAAGAAGGATTTCACTTTACAAAAAAGGGGATAAAAGTCAAAGATTGGAAATTTAGACAAGTTTGAAAAAGTCGCACAAAACGTTGCAAAATGCAATTAAAGTCGCACAACGGTAACCCTGATTGTGTGGTAGCATTTGGTCAAAAATATATTAGCTTGTCGGTTTCGTTTTGTTTTGTATGCTGTACCTGCAGGATAACTATTCGATTGATTTGCTCTTCAATAACATATTTAAAACAAAAACAGACAGGAAATTACTCCTATTAAATTTAAAATGATATTCAATCTATCAGTTAAAAATGGATATACATACATACATATGTACATATTTAATATGTCCGCTTTTACACGATGCGACTCGGCCCCGGAGACACGGAAGAATGTAGGAAAGAGGGGTGAAACGACAGGGGAACGCGCAAAATCGCTCGGGCAGCGATTGTGCTGCGATTTTCTGATTTTCTGACGTTCCTCTTTATTCGTTTTCGCGCTTCGCGCTGTCGACTGTAAATTAAAACTTGAAATCGAGTGAATACGTATTGCAAATAAACTGAAAAATTTACAGAATTTTACGCATAAAAGTAAATATAAAGAAGAAAATGAGCAAAGAGTGGAATAAGTGCTTTAAATGTTTACAAATTACAGAAATAAAACCAGCTGCAGACTCTAGTGTCAAAATGCTCGACACCAGCGAGTCGCATCGTGTAAAAGCTATGCACGATTTCAAAGCGGAATGCGAAAAAATCGCCGGGGCCGAGTCGCATCGTGTAAAAGCGGACTATCTCTCTTTTTTTCAGTATGGATGCAAAGAAACGACGAATAATGGACGAAAATCGCAAGTATTGCGAAGTATGGGAAGGAAAGTACTTCTTCATAATTCAAAATACAAAATTATTGTGTTTAATTTGCCGAGAGGTCGTTGCTGTATTTAAGGAATATAATGTACAGAGGCATTACGAAACAAAACATAAGGATTATTTGAATTTCGATGAGGAAGTGAAACAATCGAAGCTCATGGGGTTTAAGTCGCAATTAAGGGCTCAACAAAAAATGTAGGTGCAGCAACAGAGCAACCTTCCAATATTGTTAAGGCAAGCTATTCTGTTTCACTTTTGATTGCAAAAAAAATGAAAACTTTTTCGGATGGTGAATTTGTGAAAGAATGTTTGGAAGCTGTTGTGAAAGATATATTGCCTGATAAAAGGAAACTGTTTTCGAACTTAAGCCTATCTCGGCAAACAGTGTGTCGTCGAATTAATGACGTTTCAAATGAAATTATCTTAAAACTGCGCGACAGAATTCGATATTTCAAATATTTTTCCTTGGCATTTGACGAAAGCACAGACATTTCAGACATAGCTCAGCTTGTAATATTCTTTCGTGGGGTAAATGAATCATTTCAAGTAACTGAAGAAATGTTAAATTTAATAAGTTTGAAAGGCACAACAACAGGAAAAGATATTTTCCATGCTATTGAAAACTGTTTATTCGAAAACAACTTGGATTTGGAAAAGCTTTCTGGAATATCAACTGATGGAGCACCTGCTATGACAGGAAAAGAAAAGGGAGCTATAAAATTACTAATTGATAAAATTGAATCCAACAACAAAACTAACAAAGCAAACTCCAAAAGTGAAGATTTAATTATAATCCACTGTTTGATTCATCAACAAAATTTATGTGCCCAAGTAGTATCGATGGATCATGTTATGCAAGTAGTTATAAAAACAGTTAATTACATTCGATCACATGCACTTCCGCATCGACAATTTAAGGAGTTTTTGAAAGAATTAGATTCTGAATATGGTGACGTTGTATACTTCAGTCAAGTCAGATGGTTAAGTCGCGGAAAATGTTTACGGCGATTTTATGAGTTACGAGAAGAAATTTACGTGTTTATGACAAGCAACGGGGTGTACCGGAACTAAGAAATAATGAGTGGTTATTCGATTTATGCTTTTTAGTGGATATTGTCGAAAAACTTAATCAATTAAATATATCATTGCAAGGCAAAGACAACCTTATAATCGATACATTTAATAATATCAAAGCATTTCAGAAGAAATCGGTTTTATTTGAATCGCAATTGGAAAATAATAACGTGCACCACTTTCCTTCGATGAAAGAATTTAATGAATCAAAATTCAACAGTTGCATCAAATATGCGAAAGAAATAAAAAAACTTATAACTGCTTTTGAAAGCCGATTTAGTAATTTAGAGCTAAACAAATACAACAAAATTTTTGAAATATATTCATCTCCATTTCATGTTGAAATCGAGTCGGCCCCAGAATATCTCCAAATGGAACTGTTCGATTTACAGTACAACAATGAATTGAAACACATTTTTGAAACATCAAAATCAAAAATAGACTTTTATAACAATTATTAATTAATTATTTTCCAATTTGAGAAATCTAGCGCAAAAAGTTGTTAGCGCTTTTGGTTCAACTTACACCTGCGAATCATTTTTTTCGAAAATGAAATTAACCAAAACAAATCTCGCACAAACATGACGGACGCTAACCTGCAACACCAATTACGATGTGCAAATACACAAATTGGGATTGATTTACAAAAGCTAAGCGAAACAGTGGAGAAACAAATATCGCATTAAATATTTTTAATTTATTAAAACACGTAAGAATATGTCATAGTAAACAAAATAATAAAAATAACTCCAAAAAATATCTGTGGTATATATAAATCTGGTATGGGGAGTTTTATATGAGGCCCGCGGAGCTATGATGTATTTCCAAAGTGGCCCGCAGGGTCATTTGGGTTGGCCGCCCCTGGTTTAGACCGTGGTGTCGTCCAACATGTAGGAAAAGCCGCAATGTTGGATCGTGTATACGCAAGAAACAACCGCTTGTCACACATGTGGGATGGTTTTCAAAATTGTTTGATATTTCTGCTCGCTTGTCAAACCATCCAACCTGTGTAAACACATGTTGGTCAAGCCTAGTGTATTTTGGCACTTTGCGAAATTGCCCGTGTTAACTTGATCACGGACAGTAAGAATTTCATTGAGCTGCAGCCTGCAGTTGGGGTTCTTTGAAATATATGTACGTTAATTAGAAAAACTTAAGGATGTATAAAATTAAATGAATAAACATGGCTTTAAAATTTTAATGCTATATCATTTCATTTTGCATCACTATGAAAATGAATGCTATGCATAAAAGATGCATAAAAGAAATAAATTAAATAATTTTCCTGAAACTTGGAAAATTAATGGCAGAGTTCATAAAAATAGAAACGCACAAAATAAAGTGTACGTAGCGCTTTTAAAAAAACGAATTGAGTCGAATGCTATCGACGAGAGCTTAGAACGCCCATTCTTTTTCAAAAGTCTCATTTGCCGTCGGTAAAAAGACTTTGGCTGTATGCGTGCGCCTCGCTTGCCAACTTGAAGAAAGTGATGTTGTACGACATGTGGGACCGTGTATACGCAGTAGAGGTCTGCATGAATGCATTTAGTTTGCCTGTGCACTACGGTTACCCATTTCATTGCACTCGGCGCACAAGTGAAACATTTGAATGGGTGAAACACTCACAAAACCTCTCAATACCAAAACAAATACCCACTCGTGCCATTATTTTCAAAGAGAGTAAGAGCAGCATTTGTTATCTTGCTCTATTTGCTACAATCGAAACAAACAAAACGAATGTAACAAAGTATCGGTATAGTATAGCCGCTGCTGCGCGCCGGTTAGTAATGCATCGTCCGAAAGTCTTTTCTTCGGCAAATAATGTTTAAAATGACCACAATATGCATAGAAATTATAATTAATACACTAAAACGTCTTTCCATCAGAAATTCTTTAAAAATAAGCTCAGCCTCTTAATTGCGTATAGCCCCTTAAATACTTGGTGCACCCACTGCATTGCACTCTGTTTACCAAAACATTTGAATAGTGGGTACACTGCTTGTGAGTAATGTGCTTGCGCTTACAATTTACTCAATTGTTTTGCTATCTCATTCACTCTTAAGGCAAATGTGCTTATTCAACACGTGTTTGGAAATAAGTGCACATGCGAGCGAAAGATTCAAACCCGAATGAATGTCTTGGTCGCTCTTTCAAATGCATTCATGCAGACCTCTAATACGCAGCGGCACGTGTACAGTTATTCCTGCCGTCAAGCCATGTTGGACGACATGTAGTATCGTCTAAACAACGCTATTAACGAAACTTATGAAAAAGAAATAAAAAGATCGTTCCGAAAGTAAGTAATTACTTTGAAACGATAAAAGCCTATACAGATGATGTATTCCATCATTATACAAGATAACAAAAAAATTTTGATCCATTTACATATAACAAATTTTCTACGCTTTCATTTTGGGTTCTGTTATGGTAGAATTACTCTAGCGGTAAGGTTAGAAATCGTGTCAGCTGACAAAATCTATCTTACCCGAACACAATGTTCGCTATTACTCTGACCGGATTGAGTAGTAGAAATTTCTGCGTCGATTAGAAAACTACCGCAAAAGTCGTGTCAGCTGTGAAAAGAATGTTGCCACCCAAAAAATTCGTTGAAAATTGAAATAGAATTAATGCTTTTCCTATGCAAGAGGTAATATGGCAACACTGATTAAAACAAGCGAATATTTATTGGAAATACAATCCACCTGCGCTTTCGTTTGCTTTTAATTTGTACACATCGTACATTTTACACAACACTCAACACATTGAGTCAATTATTTCGTCGTTTGAATTAATTTTTTACGATATATTTTGCTTGTGAACTTTGTTGCAGAAAAGTGTGGCCAGTGACCTTCGATTTTAGTTCAACAAAAGAAGTGATTGTTTTTGCCAAAATTAGTTAAAAAAAAGTAGTACACAATATAGAGATGTAACAACCATGATAATTCTGTGCCATTAATTTAATAAAGAATGTAAAATTTCATCTCAGAAGAAAATAAACAGTGTGTTTCTTTTGTGCACAAAATTATACGGCAGCAGTAGCAAAAAGAATAGACTGACAGCTGCAATCCGGTTAGCTGTTAGAGTAACTGGGCAAATTGCTATCCGGCACGATTGAATCCGACACCGCTGGACTAATTAGACCATTACTCGCATCAGTAGAACAAGTGCTTCGCTGGTTGCAGAAAATTTCCACCAGTGAAGCCAAACTGTTGCAATTATAAACGTTTGACGCAAAGCAGTAATGCGCCATGTTGCTTTAACGAACGCGATGCTTTCGTTAATGTTGCAGTGCAACCGATGTGACGCATTTACGAACGTACCTTAAGTTATCTCAATCTCACGCTGGTGTGTGTACCTATGCATTTTTACGTACGTACGTTTTTAACAATTCAGCCCGTGCAACCCTAGACTTACATTCGCGAAAATGACTAGTCAGCTGGCGGCGCTTTTTTGCACGAGATTTGAACAGTTGTTGATAAACTCGTAATGCCGACAGAAAAACAACACACGACACAATTGCTTTGTTAACGCTTCAATTACGCATATGTAAAGCATTTCTGCTCTCTATAGCATTATCTTGATAAGTCACAACCATTATTGAAGTTCAGTGATTTACTCTTTGTTTTGATTGTGCAATGTGGCAGCGGTCTTGCGTTTAGCGTTTATCAAGTTCATTCTTGCATATCAAGTTAGTTCAAATAAACAATAGGCGACGCCCTCATTTAGAGTAAAAATGGAGCACTCGACATTTGTGTGTTTCGTTACTATGTTTTGGTTGTGTGTACTTTTGTTTGTTTGTTTCATCATGGGGATAATGGAGATAAGACAAGCCCAGACAAGTCAGCCCCAATTATCTCCTGTTATATTCGGTAAGCAAGATTTACATGGAAAATAGACCCTGCAAATTTTGAATGTTAAATCAAATAATTTGAATATACATACTTTCTTCCCAGTGCCCGGCGATGGTGGCAGCCAAGTTGATGCAAAACTGCATAAATCCGAGTCGCCGAGTGTGATATGTGCTAAAGAATCGGACTGGTACAGCCTGTGGCTGAACCTTGAGATGCTAGTGCTTCCTATTGCCTACTGCTTCGTGGACAATGTGAAGCTATACTACGACAACATAACGCGAACTACGCACAACACGCCCGGCGTGGATATACGCATACCTGGCTGGGGTGACCCCGATGTAGTAGAGTGGATCGACCCAACGCACAACAAAGCGGGAGGTTATTTCAAAGATATCGCCAACATGCTAGTCAGTATGGGTTACGAGCGCAGGAAAAACTTACATGGAGCACCATACGACTTCCGCAAGGCACCAAGTGAGTACTAAAAAATTAATAGAATTCCTTTCTAAATGAAAGTTTTTTTAACTTAAAATCTTCACAGATGAGCATAAACAGTTCTTAATTGATTTAAAGAAACTCGTAGAGGATACTTACGAAATGAACTACCAAACTCCGGTCACATTCATCACGCACAGTATGGGCAGTCCGCTGACACTAGTCTTCCTGCAGCACCAAACACCCGAATGGAAACAAAAGTACGTGCAACGACAAATCAGCTTGGCCGGCGCTTGGGCGGGCAGTATGAAAGCAGTCAAAGTTTTTGCTATGGGTAAGTGCATCTCTCCCATATCGATTGCTGCTATATGTTTTCGAATTTGATCACGCTGCACAGGCGATGACTTGGACTCCTTTTTCTTGAGTGGGAAAGTGCTGAAAGCGGAACAAATCAGTAATCCATCCACAGCCTGGCTGCTGCCTTCGCCACTCTTCTGGAAGCCTTCGGACGTGCTCGTGGAAACTCCTTCACGTGACTACACAATGGCTCAGCTGGAGCAGTTTTTCAATGACATTGATTATCGAACCGGCTGGGAAATGCGAAGGGACACCATTCACTACTCGCTCAATTTCAATCCGCCCGGTGTCGAGCTACATTGCCTCTACGGAGATGGTCTGCAAACAGTCGAAAAGTAAGCTAATTTTGCAGTACAAAAATTGGCCTTCAAAAGTGTATTTCCACCCTGCAATATACATTTTTTTTATACGTAACCACTTATCACGACTACAGATCATTAATCGGATCGACTAATATACTAGGGCTTGGGACAGCAAGACTACTTGAGCGAATTTCTTGCTTTAATTCACACCCGAAATTTTAGATAATTAACAAATCCTTTGTGATTTATCCTTCATCTACATTTTTGGAGCAAATGCATGTTTGGGTTGCATTTTTGGGAAGTATTATGTTATGTATGAATTGGAACTTAAATACCCTTCCGGCTGATATACCATTGATTGATAAAGATTTAACCAAAGAGTATAGGTACGTTCGTAAATGCAACCCAGCGGTTGCACTGCAAAGCAACGCGTTCGTAAAAGCAAAATGGCGCAATACTGCCGCGTGCAGCGCGTTCGTTAATGCAACGGCTTGGCACCGCAGTGACAAATTTCTGCAATTTTTGCAGTCATTATCCTACTGTTGCCGGTTACAGAACACGAAATGGAAACGTAGAAAATTTATTATAAATGAATCAAAATTTGTTTGTTATCATGTATAAAGATGGAATACATCATCTGGATACGTTTTTATTGTTTTAAAGTAATTATTTACTTTCGGGATGGATCTAATTCTCTTTTTCAACCAGGTTTTTACCACGACATATCTTTTTTCACTCGTTTTACTCTTTCTTTATTGAAATTTATTAAAAGACTCTCACGCAAACGAAATCAGCTGATCGGGCAGTGGCAACTAAAGTTGGCTGAACTGCTACTGCCACTGCACGAATTTACTGCATTTACGAACATACCTTATGTTAATATAATAAAGTGCGTTTAACTAAAATTTTCGGCAAATCTAAGTACCGGCCAATTTTCAAAAATCGGGCGTGGCAAAGGGGACACAAACCACTCAGCCCCTCATATCGTCTAGATGAGCTGGGCTCCGATTCTTTATTTATTTTTGACTGAACTCCCGCTATGCCGCAGAGTACATGCACCCGACAGCAATACGAAAATCGGCAACAAAAATTCTCGCTCGCCATATTTGTCCACGAAATATCAAAGAACAAAGCGATTGAGTCGTGCCATCAGGGGTGCAAACTTAGTCAAAGCTGATTCCCCTAAATTCTTAAAAAATTCCTCCATGGGAACTGCCACTTCAGGTAAATTTTCCTAATAAATAATAGTAATAATAAACATAAAACAATCAGTATTACAGTATGGCTGAATTCCTAAATGTTGTTGTACAAAAGCATCAGCAATTTATTAAGAATACATTAAAAATATGATAGGGGGGACACGCCCAAATCAAGAATTAAACATAATGTAAAAACGAAAATGTTATTACAAAAACAAATCTGTACATTTGCCTCAAGTATGTGCTCCACCGGAGCTCTCCAGAAATGCAAAAACAATTGCATTAGACACTGTACAATAACAACAAACACTACGCGTTTGATGTAGACAGCAGGCAACTGTGAATTTGTCAGCGCAGCGTCGTCCAGTCCGTGGTGTGATGGTTGGCATGTTCGCTTACCAAGTCATAGGTTCATGGTTCAACTCCTGCGTTTCATAGACTTTACTATTAATGCTTCTACTTCGATTAGTCGTTTAGAAATTATTAGAATTCACATTAAAATTCACTGATGAGGTTTTCTGGCAAAAACCGAAATAGTTATATGACCTGCCCATGAGCAATAATTCTAATTATTTGTTGTTGTACACTTTCTAAACAACTATTGTCATTTCTCTTTGGAAAGTCAGTCCGAATAAAAACTAAACTATTCTATATTGAAGAAGAATTCAAATTCCCCTGGAATCGGCGAATTTTCCCCCAGTTGTAGTTACTTTGAGTTTGGAATTTCTTGTAGCAGAGTGGTTCTTTGAGAGGATGAGTGACGGAACATTTGTGGTCAGAGGGAAACTACGGCACCTTATTATTATTATTATTATTATATTTATTAATTACAATTTAAATTATAATTAATGCTAAGCACTAGCTACATAGGCTATCGACTTAAATTAAAATTAAATTAAATGGTAAATGTTTAGTGTACTTAAGAAATTATATATTTTTTTTAGATTAGATACTGTGGGAGTGGATAAAATATGTATGGGGTTTTGATCGTGGAAAATTTGGGTTCGGGTGTGGGCAAGGGAGGGGCAGTGGAGTAGGAGGTGGGGTATTGTTAAGTTGGAGATACTACAAAATTGACAAATGGGCGCGGGGTTCCCCTGGAGTAGGTGGCGGTGAGTGAGTGTGGTGTGTCCGAGGCGGAGCCTTGTAAAAGTTTTATTCATCCATGATGTTGAAGAAGTGGGCAGGTTGACGGGAGATCCATTGGGGTTAATAATTTTGTAGCTACTTGTGTTGCTAGACCATTCCATGTTGAATTGATTGAAGACAGTTTTTGACGCTATTAAACTGATTTTTTTGGGAGAAAATGGCATGAATGTATGTAAAGGTGATTTTACAGCTGATTTTGCGGCACTGTCGGCGAATTCATTACCCAGAATGTTGGCATGGCCGGGCAGCCACAGTAGTTTAACTCGTCCAGTTAGTTCAATTAAAAGCTTTTTGATGTGATATATTATCACGTCGTTGTTCTGGAGGTTGCAAACAGCGTCGAAAACTGAACGGCTGTCTGTGCAGATTATGCATTTCTTCTTGAATTCTTTGGCAACGAGTACAGCTGATAAAACTCCCTGTAACTCCGCGTCGAAAATGTTGGCGTAGTGAGGTAGTAGCCCCACTGCGAGTGTTATGCCGATTTCGTCAACAACAGCAAACGCAACACCATCCTCTTGTTTCGATCCGTCTGTGAAGATTAACTTCCAATTCGCTTTTTTTAACGGTTCAGTTAGTTCGCAGTACATTTGTCTATACATTTCCGAATTCGTGTTGTCCTTGCGATGGTACGTCAACTTGTTTATGAACGTATCAGTCTCAATTTCCCAAGGTGGTGTTTTCTTATACGGAAGCTTTATTGGGTTGATGCCAAGATTAAGACCATTGTAAAGGGCATGCAACTCGCTCAATCCCGATTTAATTTTGACAGGATTCTTTCTTGATTTTAGAAGTTGATTTTCCTTGTATAAGACGTCGGTTGGAAGGGGGAAAAGCTTGTGTATAGATCGGCTCATTAGATATTTGATACGATTTTCGATCCAGAGAAAACCGCCTTCTACCAATAGGTTTTTTATAGGAGTGGTTCTAAAGGCTCTTAGACTGCATCTGACCGCTGCATGAAATGGGGCTTTGATTTTGTTGATGGCTGTTTTATTGGCTTTTCCATATGTTTTGATCGGAAGTAATATAAATTGAAACTACTGTTATAGGGAATTTGAGGTTGAATTCGACTGCTATTAAGAGTAGGTTGCTTTGAATATTAATTAATTTGTGCGGGATACTTTTGTGGATCAGTAGACCGCAGCCTTGTTTGGAGGTTGTGTTGTGTGGGTGATTGTAAAAATAGCTATTGTACTGTTTCGGACAGTGTGGTGTAAGATTGTGTCTAAGATGAGTTTCTTGCAGACATATTAGTTCGGGTCTTAAGTCTTTTGCTAAAATATCTAATTCTGAGTAGTTGTGAAGATAACCTTTGATATTCCACTGGAGAATATTAAGTATCTGTACCATGAAAACTATTCAGAAGAGAAAAGCACACTATTATTGCTAATTAAAGTAATAACAATATGTGTGCTTGATTATAATTCTGTGTCAGATGTAATTGTTTCAGTGGTGGGGAGAGAATCATTGAGCATTGCGATATTTCTATTGTTTGGTTTAATTTGTGGGTGCTGAGCAGAGAACTGCAATGAGTACTCATTGCACTAAGTATACTCTGTCGAAACTCTGTTTTCTACCCTTACTCATACTTAGTTGAAAAAACTGAGTAAAGCGACCTACTTACTCTGTTTGAAATCCCAAATAATAAGTTTTTAAGCCTACTCATAGTATGACGTCAGCAAACTCATTGATACTCATTCCTGCATGCCTTCCGTTTCTAAGCCAGGGTTGCGCTGATTCACAAAAATGTACTTTTTTAATACTATTTGACTTTAAATTTCAGCGCACTTTTTTCAAAACATGTAACACAAATTGCTATATACAATAGTTGGTTAATAATATCTTAACACGGAAGGGTTAAACTTGTATGCGTGTTTGACATTATAATGATACAATTAAATTAATTTTTGTTCAGCTTATAAAACTTAAAATATTGCTGTAAATTGTTAATTAGATAACAGATTAGGTACCCATTGGCATCCTGGTATGCTAGACTAGGAAAATTTGTATTATAAACGGGAAGTGAAAAATAGTGTTTTTTGAAAAAGTGCACTGAAACAATTTTTAACAAAAAAAAGTTAAGTTACAGTGAAACAGGAGAAACTGGACCGAAGTAATAAAAAACAGAATCGGAATGTTTGTTTTATGATCCTACTAAAATTGTTCCTTGAAATCAAAGTGTTTTGTCGAAAAGCGTAGTGTTCTAGTGTTGGCTGGAAAAGTGGAGTGATATACATTCAATGAAATGCAAACGGCAGCACCGTCACTTTTCCAGGCAGATGTGTGTTCTCTCTTCCTGCTCTTCTACGCTCATTTCAAGAGAAAAGGGGCGTGCTATTGAAAAATGACATGATGTAGAGATGTAAGCTTTGATCCTTAAATGAAACCGTGACCTGCGTATGCGATCGTACGAATTAACCATATACAACTTTCGTTATGATTATTTGGCTTCCTGTGTATAGTAGCGCATAGTGCAGTAATAGAGTTGTCTACTCGATTTCCATTTGAATGGGCAATGTTAAAAGCAATGGGGCAACTAAAATAAATTGACTCTAGGCACTTTTGAAACGTCATTCTAGAGCAGGCATAAGTTTACCAAGCTAGGTATATGTAATAATAATACCCAAAATATAAAACCGGTATTGACAAACGACGTAATATTAATAGTAAAATAAGAATAACCGTTAAATCGAATTTGCTATTGCAACAAGTACTCGAGTAACGCATTGCAAGACTCTACATGTTCAACATCAACAACACGCAGGATCTGAGAGCGATATTTCACATTCTGAAGTAGGTATCGCTTAGAAGAGCGCAACTGCGAGCAGGTAGGAGCACACGCTTTAAAAGAAGTGATGTCAATTTCTCATTTTGCAGCAGATTTAACGCATTTTTAAAACTGAAATGAATTGAAAGAATATACCTACTGCTTAAAAATGCATCCATAAAAAGGTCGAATAGCACTTGTAATCTTATATATGTATATATTACGGTCATATTAATTAATTGAAAGTATGTGAAAACTGGCGCGCCGGCTCCTTTTGCATATACCTGGATATGAAAATTCAACCATATTGTTATCTTGAAAGAAATTTTTCTAGAACAGGTACGTAATCCCGTAAAGACTAACGGGTTTCTGTGGCCTTTTTTATTATGCGAAATATTTATATTACATGTTGTGTATTTTCATTTATATCTTTATTTTTACGAATTTTTAATTGCTGGTTTACATATGAAAAAAACCGCATTTCGCGAATTCAGGCCAGGGCATATGGAAATTTGAGAGTATGCATCACTGCTGAAAAGAGATCGGCGCAGCTGCTCTTCTTTAACACATGCGAATGTAGGTAGAGCATAAACTAGGATCCGTTATTGTTGTACAGTAGGCATATATATTCTTTTTTGCTTTAAAAAGTAGCAATGCAAGGAAGTATATTTAAAGAAAGGAAACCATAAGTAGCGTTAATCTTTATTCAGTCACAACTATTTCATGCAAAGAAAAAATTAAAAACATACTACATGATAATCAAAATAAACTGTGTTTTGCAGCTAAAACTTTATTTACTTATTATTTTTTATATACAAATATGGGTATTCTTAATAGCATAAGTAATATTTGATATTACACCTAATTCTCTTTTTACACGAAATTTGATTTAAGACTATTTTTCATTCCAACTATGTCCCAAAATGATGAACAAAGTAATTCTAGATATTGCAGTCTTAAACTTTTTTCTACGTATTAATGAATTTCTGATATTATTTCCTTTTACCCAAATCATAATTTATTCATGCTTTTTAAAGCAAAAAGAACATACATATGTAGTATGTTGTCACATTTTTTTTTAATATTAAGGTTTCCTTTCTTTGAATATACTTCATTGCATTTTAAAGCAAAGGACATATTAGCCTACTGTACAACAATGACGGATCCTAGTTCATGCTCTACCTACATTCGCATGTGTTAAAGAAGAGCAGCTGCGCCGATCTCTTTTCAGCAGTGATGCATACTCTCAAATTTCCACATGCCCTGGCCTGAATTCGCGAAATGTGGTTTTTTTCATATGTGAACCAGCAATTAAAAATTCGTAAAAATAAAGATATGAATGAAAATACACAACATGTAATATAAATATTTCGCATAATAAAAAAGGCCACAGAAACCCGTTAGTCTTTACGGGATTAAGTACCTGTTCTAGAAAAATTTCTTTCAAGATAACAATATGGTTGAATTTTCATATCCAGGTATATGCAAAAGGAGCCGGCGCGCCAGTTTTCACATACTTTCAATTAATTAATATGACCGTAATATATACTTATATAAGATTACAAGTGCTATTCGACCTTTTTATGGATGCATTTTTAAGCAGTATATTCTTTCAATTCATTTCAGTTTTAAAAATGCGTTAAATCTGCTGCAAAATGAGAAAGTTGACATCACTTCTTTTAAAGCATGTGCTCCTACCTGCTCGCAGTTGCGCTCTTCTAAGCGATACCTACTTCAGAATGGGAAATGCGGCTGTCGCCAGGAACCGAACAAGTATTACTCTGAGTTTTACTTACTTACTTATTGATACTCATACTTGGTATACTTAGTTTACTTACTCTACTTACTTTATAAGTTTGAGCAAACTGAGTGTCACTTGCGTTTAAGTATAGGTAAAAACGGCACGCGTTTTCTTTAGAGTTACTTAGAGTAACGAAAATGGCACTCGTTGCAGTTCTCTGGTGCTGAGTAATAGAAGATTGTGTGGTGGGTAGAGTGCTGATGTTATTGGAAAGAGGTGAGTTTGAGTATAAAGAGTGAGAGAGGTCTAAAGATTGCGAGTTCGAGGATGGAGGAAGGGGGGTAGTTTCATGAAGATTGCTGTTTGGATTCGAGATAGAGAGTAGGTTGACAGGGTTATTGTTGTTGTTGTTGGAAGATTTGGTTGAGAGAGAGAGAGTGTGAGATGAGTGAGGTGCGTTCGTGCTACTAGTAGTAGCGATGATAACCGGTTCTAGAGAAGCGTCTTCTTTTTGGCCAGTGTTAGTTGAATTTATGATTGATGCGTATGTAGGCTTAGCGGGGTTTATAGTAATTGGATTTTCTAGTCTATAAAGTCGTCATGCTTCAGCAAAACTACATTTGTTTTGCGTTTTAATTTTAAGAATATGTTTTTGTTGTAAATAAGTGGGGTATTCGTTTGAGGAAGCGGGGTGCGGGCCATGGCAGTTGGCGCACATAGTACGTTGGCAAGCAATGGGAGAGTGTGGGGGCAGATTGCAGGTTCCGGTTCTGGTTTTTTGATTGGGTGCAAGGTATGGTAGACAAGGGAATGGTGTTTTATTCAATGGTAATTTTTTCTTTTTTGATCGAGGGGGGATAGGCACACTTCGGAAAGGTCCCTAAACCGATTCCCCGAGGGGATCGGGTGGTTATTGAACATCACTTTACTTACACACTCTACTCACTCTTATTAGAATGTACAAGAAGTTATGGACAAAAGAAAATATAAAAATTAACAGGAGGCAAGCACTGACTTTAAGACTATAAATCACTGTCAGAAGAAAAAACCGTAGCTGAACTGAACTGATCGTCACGAAAGCTAGTCGACGACTGTGCGGCACCTTATTTCTAGGTTCACACCCGTGAACAAACATTTGAGCACACTATCCGTATCAAGGCAAAATAATTCCACATCAGCCTTATTTGCGCGTACGCTTGCTCTGGAGTGGAAAGAAAATGAGGTCAAGGATAACTTCCAGGAGAAACTTAAGGATGCTTATGATCGCTACCCCCGAATTGAAGCAATGAATCGCCCATGAAGTCTTGCTGTCCCGACGCAGACCATCCTATATATAAAAGACCGTTTTTTCAAGGAATGTGTACATTTATACCTTTGTATCTTTTAATATTTGATATTTTGATACATTTGAAGTGTAAGTTGAACTAATTATATAAATTACTAGCTCGACCCCGTTTTGCCCGCAACATTGAGCTCATCTGCAGCATTCCCACGGGGAATAACTGACAATGTTTCTCTGAAGTAATGCTACTCAACCTGCGGCCCGCCAAGCTTTTATATGCGGCCCTAAACACATTTAATATTGTAATTTTGAAAATCTCAAAAAACTCCAAACACAGCCATCTCACTTTGCACAAATATTTAACAACGAACTCATTTCCGATCTCAATCTCTCGACTCGTGACGATGAAATGTCACTTTCACTACGATTGTCCGGCCATTATTGTCCTTTGAACGTCGTCGATAAACTGAATAATATTCAGTGAATATCCATCTGACACCGTTACTGTTTCAGCTACTAATGACCATAGGACCATGGGTATTTTTGTGCATTTTCCATCAACCATGCATGGTGATTTTGGATTCAATGCACCACACGGTCCATGCACCATCTGCGTTCTGACAATCTCTCATATGATCTATGCGTTTCGGATATTCTTTGCAACGGTCCAACGGTTCTTCGCTGAAGGACAATGTCTCGACTGTGTGCTTGATCTCCAACAAGTCTGTAGAAGTTGAAGGATTGTATCGTCGTGAGTGTTCTCCGGCTGAAGCGCCATCAGGTTTGAAGACAAATCTGTGATCGACTGACTTCATTTTCTCCATCCCCGTTTTAAACATCTTAATCGGAGCGTTGTTTGCAATCAAGAATTGTTCCAATTTTCGAATAACGTTTTTTGTCACTCCTGTTTGACCTTTGTGCCGCCTATCGACTTGATCATCTCCCGACGAAATATAGTACACCTGCAGATATTGGTGTGCGTCTTTGTCTACTGGCAATAACGCACCCATCCGATGGTAAATTTGACCTTCAATATGTAAACCCGAATCGTGCAGTGTAGAATCCCGTGCCATTTTTAGAACAGTTGTGATTGCATGATGTGTTAATGCTTTTTTCTTTTACCTTGCAAGCCGGCATGAAACCAGTTTCTTGAATAAAACATTTGTACTGTCGAATGTTCTTGAGAAAATCATCCGATTCAAACAACACTTTCATTGGTTTCGGAGCTGCATCTAAGGGAACCATTTCCATTTTGCCACTCGCACAGCAAAGGACGTGAGTTTCGCCTTTGAATTTGAGCGCATTGCAACGTTGGTACACAATTGTCATCCCTCCAATACCGCCACGAATAATTCCCGAGTTCTAATGGCCGAGTCCTAATGGTGCGTGCGTGCGCCACATTGCGCCAGTGCGTGAGCGAAAAAATTTGAAGCGCACTTGAGCTGTTCCAATGCACGGAATGCGTGCGCTCCAAAAAGAGTCACCCCACTTCGGCAATTTACAACTTGAGCAGTAAACATTCTTAAATAGTTTACAGTACATATTTCGTCCCAAATTTATAGCTATATTAACTTTTAATATTGTGTATATATCGTTTAAACCTAATATTGATTGAAATAAGTACAACATAAAAATATATTCAGCTACCACACTTTTATTTCACACTGATGGCAACCACAAAGTGTGTATGTGAGCTGTAGATGAGCTGTCAGCGCAAAAGAGTGCAGCAAAAGTTGAAAGTTGGTCAACTTTCTGCGCCATGCGCTCAGCGCGCCGCACATTGGCACTCTCTTCATATGTTTGCACTAGTTCAACTTAGCTGTCAGCGCAATGTGGCGCAATTCGGCGCACGCACGCACCATTAGAACTCGGCCATAATGGTGCGTGCGTTCGCCACATTGCGCTGAAAATTTTTGACAGCTAAGTTGAACTAGTGCAAACATATGAAGAGAGTGCCAATGAGCGATGTGGTTGCCATCAGTGTGTAATAAAAGTGTGGTAGCTGAATATATTTTTATGTTATATTTATTTCAATCAATATTAGGTTTAAACGATATATACACATTATTAAAAGTTAATATAGCTATAAACTTGGGACGAAATATGTTCTGTAAACTATTTAAGAATGTTTACTGCTCAAGTTGTAAATTGCCGAAATATGGTGACTCTTTTTGGAGCGCACGCATTCCGTGCATTGTAACAGCTCAAGTGCGCTTCAAATTTTTGCACTTACGCACTGGCGCAATGTAGCGCACGCACGCACCATTAGAACTCGGCCATAAATCGATTTATCAGATTTCCTGACATTCCCGTCAGATTTTCCGGAATTTTTTTTCTGCATAAACCTAAAATACAGCAATTCGAACAAAACAAAAAAAGAATATTGAAATTCGGCCTAGCGGTTATTGAGTGAGAAGACTAAAGAGCTTCACCACTTTTTTTTTATATATTACAAGTAGATGTAACATTTTTCGAATGCAAACGATGTTCATCGAATCGATTAGCATTAGTGTTCAAGGTTTAAATTTTCTAAATTTTTTGTAGATTGCACTACAAGAAGGATAACCTAATAGACGAGACACCAAAACTAATCATGGGCTTGGGAGATGGCACTGTGAATCAACGCTCCCTAAAGGCTTGCCATCATTGGACGGAATTGCAGGCCGCAAACATTTCAACGCTGTCCTTATGGGGCGTCGATCACATGGGTATCTTGACGCACAATGATGTGTTAAACTATATTCTAAATGTGCTTAAAGTCTGAGCCAATTACACATAACAATTGTGTGTGTGCCAAAGTTGTTATATGGAGTTTCATGTCTAAAGTCTATACTCACAAGGTGTTATAATGTTATCATTATTGTACGATTTTATATTGTCTCACGTCTGATTTTCACTTATATGTATGTTTGATTAAGTAAAAGCAGTAGTAGAATAATTAATACCTTTTATCTCTTTCGATTTAAGTAGAACAAACTTACTGAAACATTTAAAAATATATAACTATATTATTTACATGTCCCATATTCATGATAAATATGCAGCACATGCATCTCGAACACCATATTTGACAAATAAAGGTTATTGGTACCGTAATTTATGCGTTTAAATAATAAACAAATCGTTGGTGCCATAGCCCGTGTAACTGAGGCTTAGGCCAGCTTTTTATAATTAACTATTGTATGCGCGTTCCATTTTTAGCACAAGTTAACGTTTGTTTGTAGCCGTATCTGAATGGAATTGAGAAGAGTTGCCAATTATCCGCGAGGTGGCGCCGTTAAAATAAATAATTTAAAATCAAATTCTCTTCTTTATCGGATGGTATTGCCATCAAAGGAATTGTTACGTAATTCAGTGTTGAATACTCTTCTGCTCCGGTTCGAAACCCTAGATTGTGTATTTATTAAGGTAAAACGCACGATAAGCTTAATTCTTGTAACAGCTTTATTTTTTAAATAAGAAAATTTACTTACTGCCACTATTTCTCAAATTTTGATTCAAATCAGACAACGCCTTCTTCCTCTCCTGCGACCACAGGCGGACAGACAGACGGACAGCCGGAAATCAAGACATAAAGTTATTATTATCATTTCGATGTATTTATGCGTTAAAGTTTCTCACAAAGTTATTATGCCATATTTCCATAGGTGTACGGTATAAAAATCATTTGGGGGAATACCATTATACATATATTTTAAGGAATTTGGGGAAATTGGCTAGACGATTTTTCTGAAGCTACTAAAGAATTTAAGAAAAATTTTAATTGCGTACGTCATGAAATTATCTTACCAATTCCTGTTTTCACACTCTTCCAGAGCTAGATGATGTTTTAAGTCGTGCTCGAGGGCGTTAAAAAGAATAAAGTACGCATCGAATTATGAAATATGTTATAATAAAAGAAAGAAAGGCCTTTTGTCTTTTTAGTGGGTAGATTTTAATGTGGCCAGGCAACAAACCCTGCGCACATCCAAAGTTTCTAGTCTACATTAGCACACTGTCCGACGGATGTCAAGCAGATACCCAGCAGGTGGTACATGGTGGCTGTGACTCAACTTGGTAATGGAACAACAAAGATCACCCCAACCGGAAACTTCCAATACCCTTGCCTTCTAATCAGTTGTATATATGTAAGTATGTATTATTTCGAAATTGGCATCGGTTTTGATATGATTCGAAAAGTGATAAGCCCAAGGTTTAGCTTCGCCCAAAAAATATATATCGGTTGTTTATTTACATATAAGTATATAGATATGTTCGTAAATGCAACCCAGCGGTTGCACTGCAAAGCAACGCGTTCGTAAAAGCAAAATGGCGCAATACTACTGCGTGCAACGCGTTCGTTAATTCAACGGCTTGGCACCGCAGTGACAAATTTCTGCAGTTTTCGCAGTCATTCTCCTACTGTTGCCTGTTACAGAACACGAAATGGAAACGTAGAAAATTTATTCTAAATGGATCAAAATTTGTTTGTTATCATGTATAAAGATGGAATACATCATCTGGATACGTTTTTATTGTTTTAAAGTAGTAGGATAAGGGGCGTGGCACTTTTTTATCAACTCCAGATTTGTGTATAACTTTAGAACTACACATCACACATCAATGAAACTCGGTAGGAACTTACTACATATCCATATCTTTCTACTGAGAAAATAAGGCGAACACTGGATAAGGGGGCGTGGCACCGCCCATACAAACAAAATCGTTTATATAGAATAACTTTGGAACTAAAGGTCGTGCAGCATTGAAATTCCGTATACATGCCCCTCTTGGATGCTTCGTCCCACTGGTAAAATTTTATGGGCGTAGGACAGGGGGCGTGGCACTTTTCAAGCAACTACACACTTGGGCTTCAGTTTATAATTATAGGTACACCACACATCAATGAAAAACGATAGGAACTTACTCGCCGCGCCTTGCAAGCAAAACAACCACAACTCATCGCGACACAAATATGCCACGAATATTAGGGTCGACCACCGCCGTATTATTTGTTAAATTGAGGATATGACATATGACGATAGGAAACACTGTGAATACCCTAATTATTGTGTACTGCTCTGCAAGTTTTAAATTCTTTTCGCGAAAAATTTCAGAGCTCTAAAATTGAATTTATGGAAGACTAAAAAGTAGAAAATAAAATTATATAAAAAAAAACTTTTTAAAAATAAGCTTTAATTTATTTAATGTACTAAAAAGTAGATAATAAATTGTTTCCAAGTCACCTGTATCTTACTATTAATAAAAGCTTGTGCGCTCAATATCCATATTCAAAATATCTTTCATTACTAGAATCTATTTGAAAAAAATTATTTAAATAAAATATTGTGGTAACTGGTTGACAAATATTGAACACATGAGCGCCCCAAGCTTTTATTAATAGTAAGATACAGGTGACTTGGAAACAATTTATTTTCTACTTTTTAGTACATTAAATAAATTAAAGCTTATTTTTAAAAAGTTTTTTTTTATATAATTTTATTTCTTTTTCAGCTAGGTTTTTAGCACGACACATCTCTCTTTCACTCGTTTTACCCTTTCTTTATTGAAATTCATTAAAAGACTCTCACTTCGAGTTTCGCAATTATCAATTAATGCCTTAACCAAAATTTCCATCTTGAATCGCGTTCGTTAATGCAACAAAAGTTTCTGCAACCAACCTGCAAACGAAATCAGCTGATCGGGCAGTGACAACTGAAGTTGGCTGCACTGCTACTGTCACTGCACGAATTTACTGCATTTACGAACGTACCTTATATGTCCCCACGCATATCCGCCGATGTACAACTCTGTTCAAAACATCGCAAGCTCACGCTTCCAATTTCCTTAATACATAATGTATACGTGTATATTTGTTATCGAGAAATCCAATACCAAGATCTACAAAAAAACTCGCAGTCCAGCACAAAATTAATATTAATTTTGACTGTAAAGAAAAACAATGCATTTCAGAGATTGTTAAAATATAATTTCCTTTAGAAATTTATTCAACATTATTTTCCTGCTTTAAAAAATGTTATGCCAATACGGTGGACCAAATCAATGTCTGAAAAATGTTTACATTGTTTGAAATTAGTAAAAGTTAATAAAAGTTTTGAATTTAGGCAGACAGACCGTGATTCTCAAAAGTAGAAATCCACTTTCAAATATTACAGAACTTTTTACATTTGAGAACTGAGGTCGAAATTTTTGGACATAAATTTTTTTAGAGAAATACAAATAATATATACTGTTTAGGCCAATCGCAGTAGGGTTAAGTTTTAGTTCTAGTTCAGTATTGTAGCTGGCGTAGCTAAGGAGACTCGCGGCTCGTAAATTTGAATACGGGTGGCGAGCTTCTTTCCTCTATGTAGAGGAACTATTCTACCATACCATCCAGCCAACGCCACATCAACTTATTTGGAGTGCTCGCATATCGAGCGTTTTTGGTAAGACATATTCGAACCCCGAATAAAACCAAAATTTGTTTTGTGAACCGAGACTGCCGCCTTGTTCTTTCTCTTTGTGTTCTTTTTTTGGTGTGTTAATTGTGTTTGCGGCTGCCGCCGAAGTTTAGGTTGGATCGCGCTTCCAGAGGAACCCCACTGCTCCCCGTTGCAAGCGAGGCGTATCATGTGCCATCCCCCCAGAACATCGTTGGATGTTCATATACAATACAAATTATTGTAACAAATTGCAGTAAATCTTATAATAGAGTTTGGCCATGCAAACTAAGATACTAGAATTTGTTGTGGTGGTTGTTGTTGTATTTTGTTTCCAAATTGATTTCGATTTGTACCACTAACAGATGATGGTTTCATTGCCAGCAGCATATTTCTTTTATCATGAAACTCTTGTATTTGAAACGCTGCATTGTTGATAAACAACATAACAAGTTAAAGCTGCAAAAAAGTCGTATCGTAAAATGCTGGAAACCGCTTGAGTAAAAGCTATTTTCCAATATTTTCAATGACAATTTTCCTTCTTTTGAAAGAAAATAGGAAAAAAGATTAACACAAAATTATGTATAATTATAGCTAAATAACTATTAAAATTTTAAGCTAAACAGTTTTCGTTTTTGTTAGTCGTATCTTTGTGTTGCTGTGTCACTTTTTGTAGCATATAAACAACGTTTGCTACAAAATGTTTCGGCGAAATTATTTCTTCTTTAAGCTTTAAACACAATCAAATCGCGAGGCGAATTCTACGCGGCGAACGCGCGCTGTCAAAATTAAAACACACAGCAGTGCATGTGATTGCCCATAATGACGACGCTAGCGTAGTTCGCCTCTCGACGATTCGCCTCGCGATAGAACAAATTCTAATTTTGTCGCTGCCGCCTCAGCTGTCAGTGGTGAAAAATAAAGAAATTGTAAATTTTTGTGCGGAAACTATTTTTATAGGTTTTCAACTCGGAAAATTCGTGAATTCATGGTTTCCGTGGTTTTTTTTAAATTCTGTGCTTGTTGTGGGGATGATTTTTTCCGAATCAACTGATGCGAATTTCGCTCTGATTCTGTTTCACTGGGCGAAATTCCACGACGACTGCCGGCAAGCCACCATTGTTCGCCGCGTAAAATCCGCCTCGCGTTTTGATTGTGTTTAAAGCTTTACATTTATTATTCTTCTTTCTTTGCTTTATTAAAATCTGTCATATCACAGTTCATTTCCTTATGCATTTACTCCGATGTCGTGAAGAAAATCATAGATTGTTAGTATTTGAAAAGCAAAGTTCTTGTTTTGAAATGAAATTTCGAACTGTTCGGTGTCTTTTGAAAAATGCCAATCAGATTACCCGATCATGCTAGAAAATGTTAAGAAATGTTCAGGTATGTTCTGAACTGTAATTTTAAGTTAATGGACTGTGAATTTTAACATAATTTTGGACTTTGACAGATTTGATATTACAAATAAAATTTATACTGAATGCCTGTACAAGATTTTGGCCTGCAACTTCACTCCCTTCAAAATTGGGAACTGAGTGCATAATAAAAATCCTACATGTATAATACAATTCAAAATAGTCGCCCATCTTAACCCCATATATCACTCTATATCTGTTGCAGATCAAAAGCTCGTCGCAGCCGTAAAACCTTGACGTCGCTTGAGCACACGCGAATTGTGAAGCTCGCCCTTGTGGCAGGGTGCCACGGTGCCCTGGTTGATAGCCAGCGATTTGTTGTTGTTGTAATTGCTATTGCCGATCAGCGTGCCCAACATTTTGGTCACCGAAAATTTGCGGTTCTGTTTCTGCGGTCGCGTGCGCGAGTCGACCAGTAATTTCTCGAAGGCTTTATACAGAGTAGGCGTGTACTCGGCGACGGATACCTCGCAGAATCCAATAGAGTGTGCAGAAGCGAGAGCGGCGCCTTCCTTTTTGTGGACCTTCAAATAACAAGAGGAAAAGGCACATTAATTGGATCGCTTGAAGCTAGCAAATGAAAGGGGATGTAAATGTGACCAACATTTATCTGGCAGCTCGATTGTGTGTGTTTTTGTGAATACTTATGTATGTGTATTGGTGTGTAACAGAGATCTGCGGCGAGTCGCTTTTTTGCGACTTCTGTTCACTCACGCCAAACAAAGTGCACGTCATGATTCGGAGTGAAACTACTATGACTACGACTTGAAGTGTCATCAAAATGAAGAGAAGACCATCGCAGCTTCAAACCATGTACCCACATGCTCAATCTTCAGACTCGCACTGAATAATGAAGATTGACACACGGTGAATGAAGTACATATGTATCTTCACACCAGGGCATATTGTGTGCTTTTGGCAATCTAGCAGAGCTTAATTAATAACTCTTGAAGATGCAAAAATATCGTTATGAAATTTAACTTGAATACCAAGTATTATTCTTTTCAGTGAGTTATTAAACAAATTATAGCCATTTTACCGAAAAATATAGAGGGAGTTTTTCTCCTGCGCGCACAGACAGACAGCAGACAGGCGGATGGACAGACGGACAACTGGAAATCAAAAGAGAAAGTGATTCTGATCATTTCTGTATGCTTATGTCTATATCTAGTACGGCTCCTTTAATGCGTTACAATTCTCGCACAAAGTTATTATACCCTATTACCATAGGTGTAGGGTATACAAAGTGGTAAATTTCAGAGCTTGCGTGGTAGAAGTCCAAGCGCCGGCTCGTGTCGAGAATGCCGTGTACTGAAGCTGTTGAAATTTCTTGGAGAATTGATAATTTAACTGCGTAACTGGCAGCCCCTCCCCGGAAGGACAAGAATGTAAGACAACAACGAAAATGATTACGCAGAGTTTTAAACAAAACGATTTACAACTCAGGCGTTCGCGTTGCGTTTGATCACGCTGTTTTATAAAATAAGGCTGAAAATCAATTGATAAAGGCGCCCCTCCATAAAGTTTTGAGTTCTCATCCCACCCCCTCTGCCTTGGCTTGTCAGGGCAGCTGATGCTCACCTCTCGTAAATGGTCCAAATCGGCTTTGTTTCCCAAAAGATAGGCGGAGGGCGCATTCTGCAGCGATTTGAATTCAGCTAGACATTTGGCGGCGTATTTGAAACCGCTGCGTTCTGTAATGTTGTAGACGATCATGCAGGCATCGGCCCAGAGTATCTGCAGCAGATGAAAAAGAGGCTAAAATTTTAGAAACATGCAGTCATAACATGTAAAAATTTATTGTTGCTTTCTAAAGGCAGTTTTTGAGGCACGCCCAATTTTTGCGGAAAGAATATTTGTGTTAAATAAGAGGAATTTGTAATTTTTCTTTCTCGACTGACAAAACTTCCACTTTACAAGTAGCTTATTCTGACTTGGACACTAGTTGCGCACGCTTCAAATGCGAAACATTGATTTTGGGTTCAATACTCGTACAAAGATGTGCATCAGATGCCACAGCCACTAGCCGCTAGCAATAACGAAGAAAAACAGCATAGGTCGCGCGTCATTCTGAATTGAAAATAGGCGCATGTAGCACAATAACTCACTTGCTCCATGGGGAAGTCATTTTCGTTTCCGGCGTAAACATCAACGATTTCCACTTCCGTGAGGCCCGTGTCGAGAGTGATCGTCTTTTTGTACAGCAAATCCGTATTTGACCGATACTCGCCGATGAATCTGCCAGTCAAATATCGTACTGTGAGCGCTTAGAATGAAAATTGTGCATTAAATTTCATCAAAATTTTTCTTGATTTGATTGACAAGTACGAAAATTGTCAAATGTGTTGTATCTGTTAAAATCTTTTTGGTTTTTTGCGTGATTTCGCGCGATTAATTTATATTATTGTTATTATTATTTATTTATTAACTTATAATTAAAAATTATAAATTAATATGGTGAGGCAATGGCAACGATGGCCTTCAGCACTCAGCTTATTTAAAGATATATTAAAGTAACATTAATGAATTATAATTATTATTGTTATTAAATAATTATTAATGAGTTATATTAAATAGTACAATGTGGATATTTTTAGGAAATTTATGATTTTTTTATGTTATGTAAGGACAGATAAGAAAGTAGGTCAATAGGGTTTTGATTTTGAAAAATTTGTATTCTATGCCTTTGAAAGCTTCTGCAGTCTGAAAGTAGGTGTTGCAGGTTAATCGGTATATTGTAATTACAAAATTTACAGTATGGGGATATGCTTGAGTTTATAAGGTGCTCATGGGAGATTCGAGTGTGACCAAGTTTCAACCTAAACAGTTTTATTAAGTCTAGTCTAGAAAAATAACAATTACCGTCCAAGTGTATTTGGTTTATATTGTTCTTATTTTTGTTAATAGTTTTGTACCATGCAGAGCATTCGTACCATTTGAAACCTTGTCGAGATTGATAGACATGCTTGATGGAGCTACGAATATCATTAAAATTAAGATTGGACGACAATGTTAGTGGGGCTGTTGTTGCGAATTTTGCTGTTTTATCTGCAAATTCATTTCCTGTGATTTCAACATGACCAGGAACCCATACGATTTTGATTTTGGGATATTTTTCTGCGATGGTGTCAATTATAGTGTCGCAATAGTATGAGTTCTTGTTGCTATGGATGTTTGCTATAGCTTGGATACTTGAAAGAGAATCGGTACAAATTATAAATTTCCCCCGCTTAGATTTCGCGAAGTTAACTGCTTCATATATCGCTATTAGTTCAGCAATAAAAATTGAAGTGAAAAAGGGCAGAATGGCAGTTTTAATGACCGAATTTAAGAAAGTAACACTGTAACTAGAGTTGTTAATTTTTGATCCGTCTGTATAAATAAAGGTGTAGTCCTGATGTCTATTCAGTATTTCTGCAAATTTGGAACGATATACTTCAGGTGGTGTGTCGTATTTTTTTCATATGCTAAGAGAATAATTTAGCGTATTGGAATTAAAGAGCCATGGAGGATATTTTAATTGCATGTGTTTAGTCCTATTTAATGGAATGTCAATTTGTTTGCACAGAGAAATTGTTTTGCTAATTACTGATTGAATTTTTCGTGCTTTGGTTTTTCTGCGAATTATTTATAACTTTCATGTATCTATGAAGAATATACTACTTTTGGTTTGTGATTGTCACCAAGAGAATAACGGCCGCTGTCAGTGCCGGTCAGACGGACGCGTGCTTGTACAGGAGGACAACTGAACGCACGGATGCTGTTGACACACATTTGAGATGCAAAAATATAGAATTTAATTTTATATTTTCTTCATTAATACACATACAGTGGCTCACAGCTTATTTGATACAGTACCTATTTTAAAATTAAAGTCGCAATAATTTGGAACTAAGCTGAATATAAAGACAATTTTAATCCCAGTTTGTAGAATAATATATGAAGTTTAATTAAGGAACTTTATTTCTTTAAAACAATCTTTCTTTAACAACAAAAGAACTAAAAAAAAAATACTGAACAATTTTAAGTCACAGCTGTATCAGTTAAATTCAGACTTTAAAAATGTAGAAGCTATTGAATTTTTTGTACTTCTAATAAAATATATAAATAAACAAGAGCCTGGAGCCGGTTTGGCATTGAATCGACAAGCTTTCGTGTAATATCGGTGATTTTCTGCCCTTTCTCCAGAGCACTTTTCTGCAACAAAGCAATCAGCCGACACGATTTTACGTAAATTTTTCAGACGAACCTGTTTGTTTGGTAGGTTAGGTTAGGTTAATCTGGCTGCCTAAGAAGAAGGCCACGCATAGACCCTGTTGGGTCCCTAGCGATACCAGTTGGAGTTCCGTTTAGGAGTTGTCATAGTAGTGATCTGTCAGAAGTTTGATGTTTTTCACCAATTTCCAAAGAGGCTTGATGCCCAGTTTCGAGATCTGTTCGAGCCCTGAGAAGAATGGTGCTCCTAAACAAGTCAGACGAGTTCTAGCGACGGCGGGACAGGAGCACAGGTTTCCCTGCTGCCAGCTTCTTTGCATTTCCTGCAGCTTTCGTCGTTCGTTATACCTTGTTTTTTTGGTAAGATTGCGTAAAAATATATTAAGCGTAAACACATGTATAGAGCTCGGGTACAGCGGATTGTGTCCGCTGACATGAAAAAATACGTTACGTCTGAACTAACTGAGCTATAATGCACTAATTTCAAGAGAAGTGCGTTACTCTAGATCCGATTGGAAGTGTTAGTCTGCAAATGGAATCCATTAAATTTAAACACAAAAATTGAGAATTACAGCTCTATTCCTGAAACCGTAACAATACTCATTTCGTCACAATAGAGCATTTCGTCACAATTTTTACTTTTCCATATTCGGAACAGAAATCAAAAGCTCGAAACGTATCAATTGTGACAAAAATTGTGACGGTCGAATTATGAGGTCACAAGCGAAAACAACTGTTGCAAAACGTGAATTTTGAAGCAAAAAAGCAAACATTTTTTTATTGCAGCAATTTAAAATAAGTTACACAGTTTTAAAAACACAACACATGTATGGCCTGCTGCTAAAACTCCTTTATATCGGGAGTTCGAGGTCCTCTGCCACTGCTCCCATAAATTTTGCACTGCTCGCAGCGCTATCGGACTGTTTTCCCGGCTTGCTGCTCTGGGTGCTGTTTGCAACTTTGAATGAAATGCTGCAGCTGCTCCTACGTCCTCCTGTTAAATATACGATGTCTAGAAATTAAAAGAAATAAGATAAAACACCAAATTATTGAAAATTTCCAAAAAATACTCACTTTCCGCTTTTTTTGTTTTCATTTTTCGTTTATTTTTGAAGAAGAGGAAGCACAAACAGCTGTTTTTACAGCAAAGAACTTCGCAAAGCTTTTTTCGTGATACGGTTGGCAAGGAATAGGGTTGCAGAAAGCTCGTCACAAGAAAGCGGATCAAAATTGTGTCACAATCAATTGTGACGGAATGCAAGAATAGGGCCGTTAATGTGAAAATCAGCCAAATGACTTACTAACTTGACTACTTAACTTAGCTCAGCATACTGCCAATGATTTTATGGGAAAAGTTGAATGGCACGAATATACTCGTAAGTTGTTTTTACCTGATTTGCCAACGTTGCCGTTGCCAATGACTGCGATGCGCACATGTGGTATGGAGATCCTTTCATCTATTTTCATTTTGTGTTTAGCTGCAAATATAGACACAATATCTTATTTTGTATAAAAAAGAAACCTATGATGGGTCATGAAGCGATAAAAGTACATGTGTGCATAAATATTTCTTAGATTTAAAAAATTTAATTCGCCGGGTTACGGAGAGTTCTGCGAGAATTGCATACACCTACAAAAAGATTGAGAGATTCACAGATGCATGACAATTCTTCTGAAAACAGGGGCTATACGAACTACATTGAACTACGCATAGCACATGTCATGGAAGTAACTACGTTACTCAAACAAATGCAACTTTTTACTAATTAACAGTGATGTCCTTCATACCGAAATCGCCTTTGACGAATGTACCCCAAAGGCGAGGGTACCCCGGCCTCCCTTAAGCATGCTATATGGTGCATTCAGAAGCTCCAAAAGCACCCAAATCCAATCATATCAGAATTTACATCCCAGTCAACAACTTGAGCACGACTCAAGAGAAAGTCAACGACAGATCTTATACGATGACAGCGGAATGTTAAGAAACACATTTTGTAAATATTGCTGAATGTACTACTATGTACTATTCAGGCATATGTACAGATTGCTATAGATAGAGGAAGAAAAAAATTTCATATTTTAGCCATAACAAATAAAGACGAGAGCGTTTATCTTTGTTTTAGATAAACCGTTTTTGATTGTGTTCCTTTGTTGTGAAGATTTTCGTTGCTGTTGTTTTGCTGATGTGGTGGCCATATAGAGTTGCCAGATATCTCTAATGGGAAATCGGTAAATTTACTGATATTTTTTGGAAATCTATGTAAGTGTCCGCCTTCACAAATCGTTGAATTAAAAAATTCGAATTTTATGACAAACTAATTTTTATTTTTTGTCCTCAGTTTCAAGAAACTCTTGTTATATTTGTAACGAATAATCGTAACCACAATACGCTTTTAACTTGACCCTACATCTTCATGGGATATTTGACATAGCATGCTACTTAATGCAATAAAATTATTTCAAATTATACGAGTTTATGTTTATTCGGCAGCTTGAATGTTAGAAAGAATAGTTTTTATTCGGACTGACTTGCCAAAGAGAAATGACAATACTTAGTTGTCTATTTCTGTTCTGAAACAAAGCAATTTTAAGTGTACAACAACAAAGAATTAGAATTATTGCTCACATGGGCAGGTCATATAGCTATTTCGGTTTTTGCCAGAAAACCTCATCAGTGACTTTTAATGTGAATTCTAATAATTTCTAAACGACTAATTACTCGAAATAGAAGCATTAATGGTAAAGTCTGTGAAACGTAGGAGTTGAACCATGAACCTATGACGTAGTAAGCGAATGCGCTAACCATCACACCATCGGACTGGACGACTCTGCGCTGGCAAACATCCCAGTTACCTGCTGTCTATATCAAACGCATAGTGTTTGTTGCTATTGTACACTGTCTAATGCAATTGTTTTTGCCTTACTTGAGAGTAATTAGTCGTTTAGAAATTATTAGAATTCACATTAAAAGTCACTGATGAGGTTTTCTGGCAAAAACCGAAATAGCTATATGACCTGCCCATGTGAGCAATAATTCTAATTCTTTGTTGTTGTACACTTAAAATTGCTTTGTTTCAGAACAGAAATAGACAACTAAGTATTGTCATTTCTCTTTGGCAAGTCAGTCCGAATAAAAACTATTCATTATTTCAAATTTTTTAATTGCATGGTAGTTTTTCATGAGATGCAAAATTCAAGCTTTCAAGAAAATATTTCCTGCATGTGGAGACTTGGAACAAATGTATTGCCACATATTGATTGACGAATCTTATAAATGAACCCAAAAAGTTTATCCTATAAAATTGGTATGTAAATAATTCGATTCACGAAATGTTTGGAGACATCTATAAGCAGTTAAGTTCCGTATGCACTAACGAAAGAATAATCGTTTTTTGACCAAGTCTTGAGTACGTAGAAAAACTAAAAATTTCGATGAATAAGTAGAACTTGCTGTGATGGTTAAACACCTAAATATATCACACACTAAATACAAAATATTCACAACTAAAAAATTAAAAATTTTCCGGAGAGGAAAAAATATGTTTATGTAATGCCTGTATCACACTGCTTCCGATTCTTGTCGGCGACACGCTTCCGACTCTCACCGACTGTCGTCGACAGTGTGATAGTGCTACCGACTGTCGGCAACCGACTTGTCAGCAGTGTCGGCAGCATGTGTCGGCAGGCAAAAATCGGAAACAATGTGATAGTGTTTCCGACTGTAGTCGCCGACTATTTGTCGACGACAGTCGGAAGCAATGTGTCGCCGACAAAAATCGGAAGCAGTGTGATACAGGCATAAAAATGATTGCAATATTAAAAATAGTTGAGTTCCACTTTGAAAGAATTCGATTTTAAAGAAGCTTTCGATCTCCTTGTTTAATTTTATATTTTGATTACGGAAAAAAAAGCTTATTTTGAAATATGATCCTTTAAATTTTTAATAAAACTTACGATAGTAACGATTATTTTATCAAAAAAGGAATATACAGGCAGGTTCCAGAATTCGAGTGAAAGTGAAATCGAAAGTGATTTTGAAATCGAGTGAAAATGTTTTTGGTGTTCTAGAAACCGAACGATTTCAATTTCACATGTTCATTTTCAACTCGATATAATTTTTCTTCTCGCTGAATTTCCGATCAGCTGATCGTTGTCAAACAAAATAAAAATCAAAACAGAAATTGTTTATATTGTGAAAAATGAGTGCATTCATTGCATATGCTATTAAATTTAGTGTAAATAATCAGGAAATAAATAAATAAAAAGATTTTTTGGATGTGGTGCCTTTTATTTTCATCATTGCTGCCAATAAGAGCTGTGTTTCTTCGTGGAATTGTTTACTTCCTTAAATTGGTTCCGTATTTGTTTTGTGTAGTTAAGATTTTCTTTGCCTTCTTGCAGTATTTTCCTCATTTTCTGCGAAATTGTTGCTATTGAACTAGTTTGCTCCTTAATATATTTTGTTATACTTGAATCGGCAGGCTTTGGCTCGTGTCCACGTTTTCGTGAGCCTCCATTACCAGCAGAGTTAGCGTTACTATAAATGCCCCCTATACATGCAAAGTACTTGTTGGTTTAGAAAGGATCATAGGTTAGTGGGTGGGGGGAATGTGGAGTAGTGGTGGTGGACGTTTGCCGAAAACCCTAAAAAACCCGTGCGTTTCTTTTTATATAAAGAAGTCGATAGTGGTTTAAACAGTGCGAGATCAGCCGGTGTCAAGGAGTTTATATATCTTGGCACCGCCATTACCACCAATAATGATGTCAGCTTGGAGATTAAGGATTATATAGGATTCTTAGTCAATGACAAGTACTCGATAGAAGCGATACCATCTATCACAACTCGAATAGAACGGCCGCTCAGGAAGCTCGTTATCCATCGAGCAAAGCAATCACCGACGCCGTAAGCAACTAGTTTACCAACTAGTGCTTCATGCCAAACTCAATCAAAAGCTTTGGAGATATCCAATGCAACGACCTTGCTTTCACCAAGTTTTTGAATGGACTGATTCCGTTTCTCAACGAGGAAGGCCAAAAGGTCGCCCGTGCTTTCCTCATAAAAATTTAATTTTCCAATTAATCGTGCATATTTCTATTAATTTTACTTCAATTTTCTTTAATTTACTTAAATTTTCATACAACTACTTTTAATTTCACTTTCTGCTGCTGAAGTGATTTCAATTCACATTTTTTTTGTCGGATTCGGTTTCTAGAACCTGAAAAATCAGTCGGAATTCATTTTCAAAAACGAGTCGAATTTGAAAAGTAAAAAGTGAAATACAGAACACCAAAAAGCGAATTCGATTCGATTTCGAGTCAATTTCACTCGAAAGTGAAATCTGGAACCTGCCTGATAGTGCACTTCATAGAACTCATTTCTTTTCAATTAAAGAAGCACAAATCAAAATAATACACAGCAAAGTTAATCAGATAAATGCTTGTTTAATAAGTTTGACGGCCGAAAACGAAATCGGTATTATATATTGGATTGAGCTCGTTTGGCCAACTCCATTCCGGGCAAAAGTGAAATTCAGAAGGTACCTGTAAATTTTGGAGAATTTGGCAACACCGCCTCAGCTGGTTTCGCATTTCCATAGATGGAGGTGAATTTGAATTGTTTTTACGGCGAATGAAGCTAAACCAAATGTCTTTGGAATTTTTAAAGTCAATATATGTATACCAAAGTCAGATAAGAATAATTTTGTTCGTGATAACATTCCTGTAAGAAATTAATCATGGTTATTACTGCTGAAGAAGTCTCTTCTGAAATGTTTGACCCTTTACTTCTTTCACACAAAATCGAAATAGAACGAATGTGTCCGAGGTGAAAAGGTCACCACGCGCCTACTCCACTAAATAATATAATCTTCTTCACGCAGTAGTATATTTAAAAATATGAATAAGCGCACTCTTAAAGTAGTGGAGTAATTTTGTTTGATTTGAAGTATTCGGATACATTTCATTTTATTTCATTACTGCGTTTAGTATTTTGAAATTCAAAGGCGGCCCATCTGTGTACATATATGCGCAGCATAACTCCTGATCCATGCCCGTATACATCATACCCCCTATTTTTGTTAGACGAAATTTGTAATTGTTGTCTCTTCAATTGGGTAGGTTTTAATGTGGTCGAATCCCAAACCCCATACATCCAAAGTGGTTGGTCTAGGGCAGACCTTGCTGCACACATTAGCTCACTGCCCGACGGATGTCAAGAAGCTTCCCAGCAGGCGCCACGGGGAGGCTGTGTGTGAATTTGCTAGTGTAGCAACAAGAATCGCTTTGCCTAAGGCCAACCGGAAAGCAGTCAGAAACTTTACCCTGCATTTCCAAAACCTTAAGTCTACGTAAGGGCCCCACTACTTATAAATCTTCTTCATACATTTTGAATGTCCAATGGATCTCCGAAAATTTAGGAGGCGAAACCGATTCACCAACCATTCGAAACCATCCCGTGATTGGAAAATGAGCGTGATTAGGAAACTGCCATTCTAGTTATTGTGATCACGGGTGTAGTGTATTGGTAATTCGGTCGAACCGGACATAATTTCTTTCGAACTGCTGAATTTTCAAATAATAACAACCTTAATGCCAAAACCGATGATCGCAAGCTCGAAAAATAAGCGGAAGAATTCATGTGGCAAACATATTTGACTTAAATTTTTGTTCCACAGCGGCTCAGCTGATAACTAAAATTTTGCTCTTTCAGCCGGCTATTTTATTTCTAGTTTGTGGCTGCGGTGGCATTTTCTATTCAAAATCAATTGGGAAATTCTCACATTCCAAGTGATATTTTCGTAAGTGTGCGTGGTAATGGCGGGGCCGCTGACATTATTATGCCATCACATGCTGCTTACTACAAAAGCCAACGCAGGACAGCTCCAACGAATTTATCAGAATATTTAATACTCGCATTTTTTTATTATACCCTAAGCCAGCAGTGGACAGCCCGCCTAGAAAGTTTTTCTGGTCCGCGAGATTCATCACACTTTTACAAAAGAAAATTTTCGGTTCGGACAAAATAAGTAAAATATTTTTATATCGTATGGAGTATCGTTAGGAAGGGCTTCGTCCGTGGATTCCAAAAATGTTTTTTTCATAATTTTAGGTGGGTTGGTTTCGAAGATAAAGGTCTTTTGACCGAAAAATTTATAGCATGTGGCCCGCAGGGTGATTTTGGTTGGCTACCCCTGCCCTAAACCTATGGTAATAGGGTATAATAACTTTGGGCGAAAATGTAACGCATTAAAGAAGCAGTCCTAGGTATAGACATAAGTATGTACATATGTATGTACATATATAGAAATGATCAGAATCACTTTCTATCTTGATTTCCGTCTGTCTGTCTGTCTGTCTGTCTGTCTGTCTGTCTGTCTGTCTGTCTGTCTGTCTGTATGTCATTGTTCGCAGGAGAGAAAGGACGAGTTGTCCGATTTGAATCGAATATGGTACACAGTAACAATGTACCTTAACTTAGTTTATGTTCTGATATTAGCCAAATCAGCAGAAAGACACGCCCACAACGTGCCAGTAAGTCCCACTACCTCGGGATTCGTTCTGTAAAATGGCTTTAATTTGATTAGTTACTCATTTAAAGGAGTGCAACTTTTTATTTAATGTACGGTTTGGGCCCTCTATGTCATATGAAACAAGTAAGGAAGCATCAATCGGGTTAGCCCGACAGAATAGTACCCTACACCTAGTAAGGCGTGGGACGTATGTACATATGTATGTACATATATAGAAATGATCAGAATCACTTTCTATCTTGATTTCCGTCTGTCTGTCTGTCTGTCTGTCTGTCTGTATGTCATTGTTCGCAGGAGAGAAAGGACGAGTTGTCCGATTTGAATCGAATATGGTACACAGTAACAATGTACCTTAACTTAGTTTATGTTCTGATATTAGCCAAATCAGCAGAAAGACACGCCCACAACGTGCCAGTAAGTCCCACTACCTCGGGATTCGTTCTGTAAAATGGCTTTAATTTGATTAGTTACTCATTTAAAGGAGTGCAACTTTTTATTTAATGTACGGTTTGGGCCCTCTATGTCATATGAAACAAGTAAGGAAGCATCAATCGGGTTAGCCCGACAGAATAGTACCCTACACCTAGTAAGGCGTGGGACGCTGGGTTCTCTGAAAAAAATTAAATTGTGGGTATTTCAAATGCACCACCATTATAGTGGGCGAACCACGCCCATTATTGACAAACTATTCCTAATAAGTCTATAAACCAAATCTTGATGTTCACACAGGTCTACAACAGAAATGATCGGTGTATTAAAATTACCGCCCCCATGGTGGGCGGATCATGCCAATTTTTTGACAATACATATAAAGATATTCTCACCTACAATGAAGTTACCAAATGTGGATGCTCTGGTGTGTATTCTTATATGCCATGTAGGACCTACATATATCTAAACTTGGGAACCAAATTTCATTCTTTTAAATGCATAAATTGTCAATTGAGAGCCATTTTACCGGAAAATTTATGCCACTTATACAGAGGGCGGATCCCGCCTATTATTTGGTATTTTGCAGAGGGCCCACACCTCACCTTAAATAACAAGTATTATTCTTTTGAATGAGTAATTCGACAAATTATAGCAATTTAATCGAAAAAACCCGAGGTAGTGACTAATTTAACATTTTACCTAACCCGAGGTTCACTGTGACTGTGTACCAAATATGGTCCAAATCGGGGAACTTCTTCTTTCTCCTTTTTCCGAACACGCAGACAGACGGACAGACGGACAACCGGAAATCAAAAGAGAAAGTGTTTCTGATCATTTCTATATATTCATGTCTATACCTAGGACGGCTCCTTTAATGCGTTACAGTTTTCGCACAAACTTATTATACCCTATTACCATAGGGTATAGGATATAAAAATGGCGTGGTAGGCGGGAAATTTAATACACCCACTATTTCATTTGTTTCAGTGGATTCCCCAAGCGGTTACTTGTTGTAGGGTATTACGCCTTCGGTGAAACCTGACTGATGCTTCCATACTTGTTTATCATGGCAAAGTATACTTTCGGAGAGTTGCCAAATAGCCCGCGAAAGAAAGAGGCGCGTGGCGCGTGCAAAGAAACAAAGTTTTTTTTATTAGATGCACAGTGAGTCACGGAGGCGTCTGGCTTTAGTATACTATTATAGTATTTCCATCAAATATGATGAGCGTTACGTCAACTCTTAGCGATGGACATTTTCCTTGAATCCGCAAGAATTCCACAGCCGAAACTAACAACCAAAGAACGAGGCCTCTCTGTAGCGCATGCTGCGCTGGAGCTGTGTATATACATACGTGAAATCGGTGCATCTTATATATGTAGATATGTACATATCTAGACAATTAAATTGCATACAATGATACTCACCTCTTAATTTATACTCCAATTTCGAAAAACAGTAATTAAGAGTTTGCTGAATCCAATTTGTCTACTTCTCTGTATGTATGCGTATAACTCAAGTTTTTCACAAAATCCAGTCAATTTTAATAAAGATGTTTTAATTATATGCAATATGATATATATAATTTCTAAAGGGTTTCGTAAAAAAAATTTTAAACTTGTATTTGCATTTTTATTTTCAAATTTATAACTGTAGTTTTGCTTGGACTAAAATGAGATTCGTTGGCGTTTGTTGAATTTCAGATTCTGTTCAACATTTTCACGGAAAATGCGAAAATTCCCGACACATTTGCAGTAATTGCATTCAAGTAATCATGTTTTCATATAAACCATCTGCCGTGCGATTTCACTTACTGCTGCAATCTGAATAAGCTTCTTATGCAAACTCGGGTTCACTAATATTTTATGCAACACATTTCGATCTTTTGTTATAAATTCGGATTTTTATGATTCAAACGGTACTTGCTTTGTCTTATCTTAACGTTTCGGGCACTTTGGCTTTAGTATTGCCGTTGTACAAATCTTATTCCGACGATAGCTCATATAAAACTGACTGTTCATCCGACTAACGGTACACTTAATGTGCTTATATTTACTATGTTGCTGGCACTGCAGAACAGAACGGAATAGGAGAAGAATTGCCCATTGTGGGAAATTTTCTGTATAAACAACAAACAGAGAAAATTTAATGCGCTCGCTACGAGTGTACTCGTAGATAGAGGACAGTGGGACTTCGGCGTGTTGCTGGAGAACCGTACGCTTCTAAAAATATAAATATGTAAATACATAGGTATTGGGATGTTGAAGAAGAAAAAAAATGTTAATGGGAAACAAATATGTATAAAAGCCTAAAAATAAAACAGTGTGCAACATTTTATACCCTACACATATGCTAATAGGGTTTAAGAACTTTGTGCGAAAAGTGCAACACATTTAAAAAAGCATAAAACATATATGTATAGAAATGATCAAAATGCCTTTCTGTCTTAGTTTATGTTACGATATTAGCAAAATCGGTTGAAGGACAATCCCACAATGGGCTCGTTAGTCCCACTACGTCGGATTTTTATTCGGTAAAATGGCTATAATTTGTCTGATTAATTAAATAAAATTATATAAAAAAAAACTTTTTAAAAATAAGCTTTAATGTACTAAAAAGTAGAAAATAAATTGTTTCCAAGTCACCTGTATCTTACTATCCCTAAAAGCTTGGGGCGCTCATGTGTTCAATATTTGTCAAACAGTTACCACAATATTTTATTTAAATAATTTTTTGCAAATAGATTCTAGTAATGAAAGATATTTTGAATATGGATATTGAGCGCACAAGCTTTTATTAATAGTAAGATACAGGTGACTTGGAAACAACTTATTTTCTACTTTTTAGTACATTAAAGCTTATTTTTAAAAAGTTTTTTTTTATATAATTTTATTTTCTACTTTTTAGTCTTCCATAAATTCAATTTTACAGCTCTGAAATTTTTCGCAAAAAGAATTTTAAACTTGCAGAGCAGTACACAATATTTAGGGTATTCACAGTGTTTCCTATCGTCATATGTCATATCCTCAATTTAACAAATAATACGTGGCATATTTGTGACGCGGTGAGTTGTTGCTATTTTGCCAGCAGGGCGCGGCAAGTAAGTTCCTATCGTTTTTCATTCATGTGTGGTGTACCTATAATTATAAACTGAAGCCCAAGTGTGTAGTTGCTTGAAAAGTGCCACGCCCCTTGTCCTACGCCCATAAAATTTTACCAGTGGGACGACACATCCAAGAGGCGACTGCATACGAAATTTCAATGCTGCACGACCTTTAGTTCCAAAGCTAATCGAGATCAAAAATTTTGTTTGTATGGGGGGTGCCACGCCCCCTTATCCAGTGCCCGCCTTATTTTCTCAGTAGAAGGATATGGATATGTAGTAAGTTCCTACCGAGTTTCATTGATGTGTGATTTGTAGTTCTAAAGTTATACACAAATCTGGAGTTGATAAAAAAGTGCCACGCCCCTTATCCTACGCCCATAAAATTTTACCAGTGGGACGACACATCCAAGAGGCGACTGCATACGAAATTTCAATGCTGCACGACCTTTAGTTCCAAAGCTAATCGAGATCAAAAATTTGGTTTGTATGGGCGGTGCCATGCCCCCTTATCCAGTGCACGCCTTATTTTCTCAGTAGAAGGATATGGATATGTAGTAAGTTCCTACCGAGTTTCATTGATGTGTGATGTGTAGGTCTAAAGTTATACACGAATCTGGAGTTGATAAAAAAGTGCCACGCCCCTTGTCCTACGCCCACAAAATTTTACCAGTGGGACGACACATCCAAGAGGCGACTGCATACGAAATTTCAATGCTGCACGACCTTTAGTTCCAAAGCTAATCGAGATCAAAAATTTTGTTTGTATGGGGGGTGCCACGCCCCCTTATCCAGTGCCCCCCTTATTTTCTCAGTAGAAGGATATGGATATGTAGTAAGTTCCTACCGAGTTTCATTGATGTGTGATGTGTAGTTCTAAAGGTATACACAAATCTGGAGTTAATAAAAACCAAATTCTATTATATATGCATGTGTATTTGCATACACAATATACATATGTGTCAATTCGCCCTTTGCAAACATATGTACATGTATATTTTTGACTATTTCTAAAATTTTGTCAGTACATATTTTACTGTTTGATTAATATGAATGCCTTTGTTGAAGAGCACTTTTCTTGTAAAGCAATGCTACAAGTAAAACAATATACCTCCTCATCGCGGGTGCAGAAATACATACTTCATTTTGCAATGAAAGTAAATGAAGACTGACTACAGATTGATCCTATGAAGTATAGTCTTAACTTGAACACAAGAAAGTAGGGTGTAATCACCGTCCAACTATAAAGCAAACGAGAATTACAAAACCATCTGCAATGAAAGTAAATGAAGACTGACTACAGAACTGTATAAAGCAAACGAGAATTACAAACCACCATCAACCAAACAACTACGTCTGTCCCTACGTGCTTCTTCTTCTATCTGTGCTCTGATTGGCTATTGCAGTTTCGCTAATAACTTTGTTTAAAGTTATAATTTTTATATTTTTATGATTGATTCATGTATTGTCATCATGTTTACGTATGTATGCAAAGTTTCAGATCTGTAAGTAGTCGGGAAGTGGGTGAAAAATTGATTACTAGATTCCACTACATACCTGAAGTGAAGTTAATATAAAGCTTATAATATAAAAAACACGTGCGATTTGACCACACGGCTGAAGTAAAACTTTTTTCGGCAATTAAATTAAATTCGTGCTTTGTTTTTATTTTTGCGTGATTATGTTTGTTATATTGTTTAGGTTTCTTAAATGAATTTAACACTTCTAGTGGTAAAAATTTTAATATTTAATTCAGTAATATCATTTTCAACCGTTATATCAGCAATTGTAATATTTGAGTTTAAAGTAGAAACAATCGGCGTTTGGTATGCAAAATAAAATAAAATTATATAAAAAAAAACTTTTTAAAAATAAGCTTTAATGTACTAAAAAGTAGAAAATAAGTTGTTTCCAAGTCACCTGTATCTTACTATCCCTAAAAGCTTGGGGCGCTCATGTGTTCAATATTTGTCAAACAGTTACCACAATATTTTATTTAAATAATTTTTTGCAAATAGATTCTAGTAATGAAAGATATTTTGAATATGGATATTGAGCGCACAAGCTTTTATTAATAGTAAGATACAGGTGACTTGGAAACAACTTATTTTCTACTTTTTAGTACATTAAAGCTTATTTTTAAAAAGTTTTTTTTTATATAATTTTATTTTCTACTTTTTAGTCTTCCATAAATTCAATTTTACAGCTCTGAAATTTTTCGCAAAAAGAATTTTAAACTTGCAGAGCAGTACACAATATTTAGGGTATTCACAGTGTTTCCTATCGTCATATGTCATATCCTCAATTTAACAAATAATACGTGGCATATTTGTGACGCGGTGAGTTGTTGCTATTTTGCCAGCAGGGCGCGGCAAGTAAGTTCCTATCGTTTTTCATTCATGTGTGGTGTACCTATAATTATAAACTGAAGCCCAAGTGTGTAGTTGCTTGAAAAGTGCCACGCCCCTTGTCCTACGCCCATAAAATTTTACCAGTGGGACGACACATCCAAGAGGCGACTGCATACGAAATTTCAATGCTGCACGACCTTTAGTTCCAAAGCTAATCGAGATCAAAAATTTTGTTTGTATGGGGGGTGCCACGCCCCCTTATCCAGTGCCCGCCTTATTTTCTCAGTAGAAGGATATGGATATGTAGTAAGTTCCTACCGAGTTTCATTGATGTGTGATGTGTAGGTCTAAAGTTATACACGAATCTGGAGTTGATAAAAAAGTGCCACGCCCCTTATCCTACGCCCATACAATTTTACCAGTGGGACGACACATCCAAGAGGCGACTGCATACGAAATTTCAATGCTGCACGACCTTTAGTTCCAAAGCTAATCGAGATCAAAAATTTTGTTTGTATGGGGGGTGCCACGCCCCCTTATCCAGTGCCCGCCTTATTTTCTCAGTAGAAGGATATGGATATGTAGTAAGTTCCTACCGAGTTTCATTGATGTGTTATGTGTAGGTCTAAAGTTATACACGAATCTGGAGTTGATAAAAAAGTGCCATGCCCCTTATCCTACGCCCATACAATTTTACCAGTGGGACGACACATCCAAGAGGCGACTGCATACGAAATTTCAATGCTGCACGACCTTTAGTTCCAAAGCTAATCGAGATCAAAAATTTTGTTTGTATGGGGGGTGCCACGCCCCCTTATCCAGTGCCCGCCTTATTTTCTCAGTAGAAGGATATGGATATGTAGTAAGTTCCTACCGAGTTTCATTGATGTGTGATGTGTAGTTCTAAAGTTATACACGAATCTAGAGTTGATAAAAAAGTGCCACGCCCCTTATCCTACGCCCATAAAATTTTACCAGTGGGACGACACATCCAAGAGGCGACTGCATACGAAATTTCAATGCTGCACGACCTTTAGTTCCAAAGCAAATCGAGATCAAAAATTTTGTTTGTATGGGGGGTGCCACGTCCCCTTATCCTACGCCCATAAAATTTTACCAGTGGGACGACACATCCAAGAGGCGATTGCATACGAAATTTCTGTTAGAAACCTGCAACACTATACAGATATCTACTTTGTGTTACTATTAGAAATAAGCTTTTCGGATTTCTTGCTTTGCTAGTTCTGTCAAATATTTTTCTGTTACTCTCGAATAAATTTCCCAACAAGGCAAGTCGTGTGCGCGTGTTTAAATATTCAATAAAATATTCCAATAGGTTATGGGCCCAGGCCACAAATACCACTAGAAAAAATGAGTGCCGTCGGTTTATACTCAATTGAAAAGCTTGATGATGCAAATTACGCATCGTGGTCAGTCCACATGAAAAGTGTCCTTGTCCACTCGGAACTATGGGCAATTGTAAGCGGAAAACAATTGAAAAGCGAAACTGCGTCTGTCGCGGAATCGGAAGCGTTCGACGCAAAAGACGAGAAAGCGCTGGCGAGCATAATGCTTTGCATAAAGCCAACGCAGATAAACCACGTTAGGCATTGTGAAACTTCGACAAAGGCCTGGAGCAAGTTGAAGGAGATATACCAGCCAAGTGGGCCAGCTCGAAAGATAAGTCTATTCAAGAGGCTGCTGTACCTAAGTTTGTCTGAAGGTTGCAGTATTTCACAGCACGTAAATGAGTTTTACGAGACCCTAGAAAAGCTGGCAGAAGTCGCGATTGATGTGCCAGAAGAAATGTGTGTCATTATTCTGTTGTCCAGTCTACCAAAAGCTTACGAGAGCTTCGTAGTGGCCATCGAAACACGCGACACTTTGCCGTCCCTTAATGCGCTGAAGGTTAAGCTGCTTGAAGAAGGGACCAGACGTCAAGAGAGATGCTAGGAATCAGCACATGGCAACGGCCAACAGGCGTTAGTGGCGCAAGCTAATTTTAGAAAGGGCCAATCCGTTAGCAGGAATGGAGGCGAAAACAACAATACCGAAAACTTGAACAACAGACAAGTAAGCGGTAAGTGCTACAACTGCGGACGTCGTGGTCATTTTGCTGCAAAATGCAGAGAGCCTCGGAAGACCCAGCAAAAGCAAGAAAGGGGAAATCAGAAGTCCTTGGCTATCCTTGCTTCTGTGTCATCGCATGAACTCCATCGTGATGCTTGGTGCATCGACAGCGGCGCGACATCACATCTTTGTTGTGATCGTTCATTATTCATCACTTATGAAGACCGCAAAGAGAGAATAGACCTTGCTGGAGACAAATTTATTGAAGCAGAGGGGCGAGGTGAAGTAAGAAATTGAAAAATGTGTTGCATGTGCCACAATTGCGTTGTAATTTCATATCGGTAAGCAAAGCATGCGAAAATGGTTTTGTAGTAAATTTTGAAGGGAATCACGCGGCCATAAAAGAAAAAACCGGCGAAATTGTGCTGACAGGAAAAGCAGTAGGCGGTTTGTTTACATTTGAAAACCCAGCAAACAAGTGTTTGTATTCGAATAGTACAAATAATGATGCAATAACTTGGCATAATAGATTTGGGCATCTGAACTTTAATAGCCTTAAAGAAATGTGCAGTAAGAAACTGGTACATGGGCTTAAAATGCAAAAAGTCCAAAATTTGAATGATTGCATTACGTGTGCAAAATGCAAAATATCGGTGAAACCGTTCCCACATAATTCTGAGAATCGTGCAAAAAGTGTTTTGGATGTAGTGCACACTGATGTATGTGGACCGATAAACAAAAATTAAATTGGTGGGTCGCGATATTTTCTGACATTTATAGACGACAAGTCGCGATATATATTCGTTTATTTTTTGAAAAATAAGAGCGAAGTTTTGAACGTGTTTAAGTCATTTAAACTGATGGCGGAAAATCAAACAGGTCGCAAAATTAAATTTCTGCGAAGCGACAATGGCGGCGAGTATATAAACAAAGAATTTGATAGTTTTTTAAACGAGAATGGTATAAAGCGTCAATTAACTGTCCCATACACACCACAACAAAATGGTGTGGCGGAGCGCGCCAACCGTACGTTGGTTGAAATGGCGCGAAGTATGCTAGTCCAAAGTGGATTAGACGAGTCTTTTTGGGCGGAGGCAGTTTCAACCGCAGCGTATTTACGCAACAGAGCTGCAACAAAAACACTCGTAAATAAAACGCCGTACGAAGAATGGACAGGAAAAATTCCAACAGTTGCACATTTGAAGGTGTTTGGTTCGTTGGCAATTGCAATTGATAAGACACACTCAAAGAAGTTCCAAGCAAAAGGAACAGAGCTCATCATGGTGGGGTACTCCGATACCTCCAAGGCATATCGTTTGTTGAATGCAGAGACTGGAAAGATTACTACGAGCAGAGATGTGGTCTTCATGGAAAATGTGTATGTTAGTCCAAAAGAAGAGCAGCATGATATATTTACGTTTGACGCTGAAGAAATTGTGCCTGTGAGTTGCGATAATAACGTCGGTTCTCCCGCAGCTGAAGTAAGTGACGGCGAGGTCGTCCACAGTGCAGAGCCTGTACGGTTTGGTCCAGGTCGGCCCAGACTGGTTAGAACCGGGTATCCTGGGCGCCCTCGCAAAGAACGAAATATTTTAAATCTGATCGAGAAAGGCGATATTAAAATACCGCAGTGCGTAGAAGAGGCTTTAAATAGTGAGTACGCGATACAGTGGAAAGACTCGATGCAGAAGGAGTACGATGCGTTAGTCGCGAATAGTACGTGGTCACTAGTAGATTTACCAGCCAGAGAGAAAGCTATTAATTGCAAGTGGGTCTTCAATATAAAGCAAAATGCAGATGGCAGTATTCAACGCTTCAAGTCTCGACTGGTGGCAAAAGGGTGCAGTCAACGCTTTGGTGTCAATTTTACCGAAACGTTTTCTCCCGTGGTGAGATAAGCAACGATTCGCATGCTGTTTGCATTGGCGTGTGAACACAAATTGCACCTGCATCAGATGGACGTGTCATCAGCCTATTTGAACAGTGAACTGCATGATATTGTCTTCATGAAGCAGCCGGAAGATTTCATCAATGAAAAGTGCCCTCATCGCGTTTTGAGGCTGAATAAGGCGCTGTACGGGCTGAAGCAAAGTGGGCGCGAGTGGAATGCCACACTTGACGCAGTCCTGAAAACAATGGGTTTCTCACCGTGCGTCAGTGAGCCCTGTGTATACACAAAAAATGAAAATGGTAATTTTAACGTAATAGCTATATACGTTGACGATCTCATTATAGGTAGCACTAAACTAAATGATTTGATGGCGATTAAAGCTCAAATCGCGAATGAATTTGATCTTGTGGATGGCGGTCAACTTAAGTATTTCCTAGGCATGGAAATAGAGCGGGAAGGTGAAACGGGTGCTATTACTGTTTGCCAGCGAAAATACATCCAGGACCTTCTGAACCAGTATGGCATGCAAAACTGCAATCCTGTGGCGACACCATTAAGCGCAGGGTTTCAGGTCAGCTGTAGAGAGGATGGTTGCAGAAAGGTGAACCAAACTCAGTATCAGTCATTGGTTGGTGCGTTAATGTATTTGGCCATTTCGACGAGGCCGGATATTTTGCATTCTGTTTGCAAACTCGCACAACGAAACACCGATCCACATTGCGAGCACGAAACTGGAGCCAAGCATATCCTGAGATACCTGAAGGGGACATCTGATTTGAAGATTCATTACCGCAAGACCGGGCAGCCCGTAGAATGTTTTGTTGATGCTGATTGGGGCGGAGACGCCAGCGATAGGAAGTCTTATACAGGCTGTGTGTTCATTGCAGCCGGTAGTGTATTTTCGTGGGAATCGAAAAAGCAAAACATCGTATCACTTAGCAGCACGGAAGCGGAGTATGTCGCGCTTTCAACTGCAGCAAAGGAAGCTGTTTATATTAAGAAGTTGCTCAATGAAATGGGTTTCCACTACACAACACCAATGGTTCTCAATAGCGATAATCAGAGCGCCCAACACTTAGTAAAAAACCCTATTTACCACCCAAGGAGCAAACATATTGATATTAAATATCACCATATTCGCGATACTTATAAAAACAATGAAATAAGTCTCAATTATGTATGTACCAATGATATGTTAGCTGATATTTTAACAAAAAATTTGCAGAAACAAGCATTGTAAATTCACAAAGGAAATGGGCTTATACTAATTTGTATTGTTTAGTTTAATCCCTAAGTATTTATGCTTATCTAATATATGTATGTGTTGAGAAGGAGTGTTAGAAACCTGAAACACTATACAGATATCTACTTTGTGTTACTATTAGAAATAAGCTTTTCGGATTTCTTGCTTTGCTAGTTCTGTCAAATATTTTTCTGTTACTCTCGAATAAATTTCCCAACAAGGCAAGTCGTGTGCGCGTGTTTAAATATTCAATAAAATATTCCAATAATTTCAATGCTGCACGACCTTTAGTTCCAAAGCTAATCGAGATCAAAAATTTTGTTTGTATGGGGGGTGCCACGCCCCCTTATCCAGTGCCCCCCTTATTTTCTCCGTAGAAGGATATGGATATGTAGTAAGTTCCTACCGAGTTTCATTGATGTGTGATGTGTAGTTCTAAAGTTATACACAAATCTAGAGTTGATAAAAAAGTGCCACGCCCCTTATCCTACGCCCATAAAATTTATTGATTCATGCATTGTCATGGTGGTTACGCATGTATGCAAAGTTTCAGATCTCTAAGGGCCAGTTTCACAGTGGATGTTTAAATCTAATTTGCGAATTGAGTTTAAATCTAGTTTAACTTTTCTTGAGTTTCACAGTGCATTTATTTAAATACGGAATAATGAATGGCAACTTTGAATATTTGACAATTGAAGGTTGACACAACTTGCCAAAAACATATGTTCAATTGTTCAATTATGTTTCGTCGGCCGAAAGAAGTGAATTATTGGATATTGTGCAAAGAATCCACAGTTTATATTATTTATAATACTACGGGATCATTTATATGTGCTATACCATGCAGTTTTATGTTTAATTTGATCTCTTATAAATTGCAATATTGTCGACGCAGCTTGCTTGCACATCCGAAATCAGCTGTTTATTTGTTTTCGATTGCAACTCTGTGCCGTACTTAAATATCCACAGTCGGCTATTTAAATTGTATTTAACTTCCAACTGTGAAACTGAAATTCCCTATTTAAACTGCAATCAGAGTTTAAATATCCACTGTGAAACTGGCCCTAAGTAGTCGGGAAGTGGGTGAAAAATTGATTACTAGATTCCACTACATAGGGGAGAGGGGGGTACCTTCGTCCTTGGGGCACATTCGTCAAAGGCGATTTCGGTATGAAGGAGTCATCTGACATAACTGTTTATTAGTAAAAACTAACCCATAACTAGCATAAAAATCCCTCACAAAGTTTGCCATCTCTATCTGAACAGCTGATAAAGTTACATTTGATTTTGTGTTTTCGCGCTTCGTTCCCGAATATTCAGGTCGGAAACGTAAGAAGTTTGTACTGGATTTATACCATTATTTCGAACAAAATTGTATTAGTATTACTTTAATACTAATTATTTTGTAAATAAAAGTGTATTAAATGAAAATAAAGCACTGAAATTAGAAGTAAAAAAATATAAAAAAAAAAAGTGACACCAGGGTGGACTCGTCTTTTTTACATGGGGCACATTCGTCAATATAACTTCACAGGTACTAAAAATCGAAATCGAGCTGAAGCTTCCAAGACCCTCGAACTTGGCTTAAACCTCCCGTAACCACACAAAATTAATATTAGGGTCGATCTCAGCACTTTAAACATTATATATAACAAATAATTTATAAAAAAAAATTTGACAATAAGTACATTTTTTTAAGCTCTCAAACATGATTTTTTTTAAATTTTTTAATGCAAACAAAATATAATAAATACGTGTTGTGTAATCAAAAACATCTTATTTAGTCTAAACAAGATTTTGTATCACCTAATGGTACTTTAAATTGTGAATGCCGAAAGTGCCCCGCCAAATGCCGAAGCTACCCTGGCATGGGGGCACATTCAGCGAAATGACTTCTTTTACTATTCATGAAAAAAATAATACAAACGGAACTTTTTAAAGAAATTTTAGTATAACATTTTATTGTTAAATAATGAGGTATTGTAACAGTCTAATCGGTTTTTAAATATATTGATTACCTTCTGAAATATAGGTGTTTACGCCAAACGCCAACCTTCTGTAATCATGCCCTTATGGTCTAGCCGTCTAGCCGCTGTAACTTAAGTATTCGGAATTAGATACATACACGAAACGGTTAAGAACACGATCGCCTTGATTGCAAGGGTTCGTGGCAGGGTTGGATTGGGGGAAAATAAAAACGTACCCCATTTTTTAAAAAAACGTACCTTTTCCATAAATGTCGTACCTTCAAAATAAAAAAAAATTTTCTATTCCAATAGGTTCGTCCGTGTGAAAAGCAAAAAAAAAAAAAAAAAGGTCATTTGAGAATAAAAAAAGGAAAAAGAATAAAAAGCTTCGCACACGTAGAACTTAAGGCAAGAAAAGCAAGAAAAAAAAAAAAAGGGCCCTCTGAAAAAAAAAACGCTTCCCACACGTACAACTTATGACAAACAACAACAACCAGTACAACTTATTCATATTTCCACATTTTTAAGTGACTATCACAGTTCAATACAACCATGCACTTTCATTCATTCCACTTTCCCACATTTTTCTTTGCTGGCAGTACCTTGAATTACAGCCGTTCCAGAAGCTGGAATTTGTCAAAATTGTAAATGAGTACCATGTTCACGTGAGAGGAAAAGAGATAAGATATTTGGAGGCATGACTATTCATATGTTAAACAGAAACAACTAGTGTTTCATGAAGAATCTTGCAGTCAAAGAACAAAATCTCGGGCCGCGCGCAGCTAAAATTTTTCTATCGGGTACGAAGTGGTACGTTTTCGAATAATTAAACACTCCGAAAGTGTCATGCGATGAAATTCCGGGGAAGTGAAGTTATATATCTAAATTTTGTGTGTGTGCCTTTTATTTTATACGAAAATTCTGCAATATGCAGTAAATATTAACACAAAGTTGTGCTCTTTTTGGCGCAATTATTTCAAGCGCATATAATTTGTTATTAAAGTAATGTCATGCACACCTTTTTTCTTATTTATAATGCCAAATGTGGTCACTACAAATGTATAACTAAAGATATGTGTATTTAGTGTTTTTATCAATAAAGATTTAACTTTGAAATTCGTTTTGGTTTTAATTTGATGGAAATGCAAGGGCAGAAGTTGACATCTGCAACACTTTATACAGTTTTATTAGGTTTATTCATCTGAATGCAAATGCATTTCAAATTCCACAAAAATCGTTCATTTTCATATAAAAATGATATTTGACTCATTCTGAAATGTAAACAATAACAGTACGGGTACCAAAATTTTCGTACTCTTGTATCATATTTTCTATGGAGTTTTGTATGGAAAATCGAGTACGATGGTACCAAAATAATTTTCGTACCCGCCACTTCGTATTCCTCACTATTTGTTTTTGTCTCGTTGTTCGCGTGCTCATTTCACAAGATTCGTTGCCTCCTCGCATTCGCCCTACAGTGTTGATATCTCAACGTACCCTGAGAAATGAAAAGCGTACCCAAAAAATAAAACGTACTCTGGGGCAATAAAACGCGTACCCAAAAAATAAAAATGTACCCAAATCAGTACGTAAGTACGGGGATTTCCTACCCTGGTTCGTGGGCTTAACACGTCGTAGTTAGCTCGCTTACCATTTTTGACCGTCATCGAGGCCACAGCTACCTTGTCTACTTTTTGTAAGTATATTGTAAAATAAAAGAAAAGAGGGATTTTATATCCCGAAAATCCAACATTTTGGTTTCATTTTTTTCCTCTCTATTTTTTCCATTTTTCTTTACAAATTTCCACCCGGCCATCCACATTTGCACGTATATACTTCCGTATATACATTATGGTCCTTCGAGCCGGATCGGCCGAAGTGGAAGTAATGTCTAAATTGGAAAATTTCTCGGCCATTTTGGAAGTCATAACCGAGTATTTGGAAAACTCAAACATCGCCTGGACTTTTTCTTTATTTGGCCTCGTCAGTTGCCCACATCCATTCGAGTTGTGCAACAGCTATAACCCCGAAAATTCACTAAACAGCCGAAACGAAATTTATTGAAAACCGGCAGCAAACAAAGCCCCGACACAGTGACGAAAACCAACAACAGGTGCGTTGCATTTTTATACCATATTCGTCAGTGCTTTCCGCGTTTCCCAATTAAAAGTAAAATTAAATTGGAACTAAAAATGCATAAACTTGTTGACAGTGGGAGGGGTGCGTTCCGTCAATTCATTCTTTCCATTCTGCTGTATGCCTTCCCGAACTTTGCCGTTTGGTTTTAGCGGTTTCTGATCATAGTATGCAACACTGTTGCGCTCATGACAAATGTCAAAGTGAGAAAAGTTTTCTGAATTATCGCGTGTGGACCATGGAGTTTTACATTAATTACAAAATTATGAAAGTTTATGCGAATAAATTTAAAAAAATGCGCTCGTTCCTCACACTGGAATGCCGACATAATTAAGAGGAGTTTCGATGTCGCAATAATGGTGAACTGCTGCATTTCCTGGAAGCCATTCAAGTTTTGTGTATGGAAGTTGCGAGTTGTATTGTTTGGATCTTTTGATGAAATTCTTAAAGAAGGTACTGTTCATAATGGAACGAATTCTTACTTATTGTGATACAAACTTTTAATCGACGTATTTTAGGCTACTACTTTGGTGCTTAACGTCACCACCCTACTCATGGAATATTCTTCGCGATATTTGTGCAATTAAATCGAGATTTTAACCGAGCTACTCTCTTCGCAGAATGTAGATATAGAATTTGCAACTTTAATTCGCTGCTTTTATGTATGTACATGTTTTTTAAAACGCAATAACTTTAGACTCGATTTGTCTTTTGTGAAGAAGGAAGTTCTTTGTAACTATTTAAATGCGTTGCAAAAAGATATGTATTTATAAGGTTTCTTATCCTGGATTTTGTGAAAAGTTTTGTGAACTTATCGACAAGGAAGATTTGCACTTGGTTGATATATATACGTGCACCTGCACTTCGAACTTTAATATCTATGTTATATTTTGATCGTAATCATAATGTTCCAAAGCCTGGTGATATGGAACACACATATAACGAGTGTCGAGGGCTGTTTCGTGTTAGTGATTTCATTTCAAATATAGATACAGCAAAATTCACTAAAAATAATGGCCCTGGTGTTTTTATTGATGGTCTTGAAAAGGAAATTAATCGTTTCCGTATAGTTATATTGGACCTTCAACATAAAGTTGTGAATCACTCGAATAGTTTTTATGGTCGTCTACTCCGTGAACGTAATTTAGATTACGCAGTAAAAAAAAAAGGTTTCTTCTCGCTTTTCTTCTAGTTTCATTGCCCAACGTATTCTCCGCACTATGCTTCAATGAACGCGGTTCATTGAACATATTTCTACTAGCAATACCCCCTTCTAGATTACATTTTTAGCGTTATTCATGGCCAAGATCTTTTCTATAGTTTTCTTTTTTGTCTTACTAGTCAGTTGGTCATTACTCGTAAGGAGAATGTCACTCCCTCTCTCAAATCTACAAAGGGTAGATTTTCTGTGTGCGTGGACAATATTCGGTATAATATTGCCCACTGAAAATCCGATAATTCGTCTGTAGCACTTATTTATTATCCGCAATACCTTTTCGTTTTTCTTGATTTCCTGATTTTTTTGGTGCACTCGAGTGTTTAGCTATGTGTTCAGTTTTTGAAGCGAACACACCCAAGATAGGAACCGGTTTTCTGTCCATATTCTCGCTCGGCATTGGTCGACAAAATTAGTGAAAACCCGGTTGGCATACTTTTGCAAAGGGCAATTTTTGGAATCGAGTATCGAAGCATGATACACAGTCACCTTCTAGGGATTCGGAAACCCCACATAGACGGTCAGGCGGTTCTCTGCTCATTACGGAATGTTGACATAGGGTCTCATTGCCGACCGACAGATGAAGCCGTCTGGCCAGCTCTTCTAGAGCCCCGCTGCCCTCATTGCAACCCTTACCTCCGAATAGACTGCCGATGGTTTCCCAATTCACCAGGGAATGGCAACAAAGGTTCCATCTCCCACTCTCTCTCTCTATAGCGGGAAGCCACCCGGCCAGCTCTTTTTGCGATCCCCATTTTCATTTGCACATGGCAAATTGAAAGAAGCGCATGGCTTCAACTCCAGCTCTTTTTGCGAGCACCACTTTCTCCGCAATGCAGGGCCTTCCTACCCCTTATTCCGAATCCCCAAGAAAATACTGTGATCAGGTACCAGATTAACCCATTTGACTCCAACGTTGCCGGAGTGCAACTTCGTCAGTTTGTTTCCTTATAGCAAAGGCTATAATCCATTTGTCCTTCATTCAAGTTAGCACCAACAGGGTAATAAAATAACTTCTTAAGTGACTACGGAGTTTTTTCTGCTACATAAATATAATCGTCTTTCAAATCTCCTGTGTTTTATTATTTTTAACCGTTTTATGGCACATTGACGCGCACTCCCCACTGTCAAATCATTCGTACTCCCGAAGGAGTGTTAATCAAATTCAAAATATGTATGTAATTTTACCAAGGTGTGGCCGTTTGGTCCCCATTTGTATAGCATGCATTCAATCAGCGATATACTATCTGAGGCCACCACCGTAGCACACTGTCGAGTGTGCAGCTACAAGCACCCTCTTCTGTCCCAATTTTAGGGTGAACAGAAGAAGTTGAGAACGGTGCTCCTCCACCGTTACTGCTCGGTCTGCTTGTCCTCCGACCACACCGCCAAGTGGTACCACAGCGAGCAGCGCTGCCAACAACTCTACCTAAGTCTCCTTCATGGAGCCGAGGACCGGCTTGGACCTGGTCAGTCTTTGTCCGGTTACTCGACTGGTTCGGAGGACGAGATGGCTGCCGGACATAGATTATGGCGATTCCACGGCAGATCGAGTGTAGACGGCTCCGAGAAGGAAGGGGATGGTGATGCGATTTATGTGTCGTTCGCACCGCCATCTTCTGGAGTGTCTCTGCCCGCTGAGCTGGGAAACACGGTCTCACCAGCGGCAGAATGAGGGTTTGTCCAACCCGTTTCGTCCTCCACTTAATGCGAGGGCGAAATCTGTACGGGTGCGACTTGGTAGCTGGAATATACACCAGGTGTATAGGCACCATCGATGGCCACGATATACGCGAATACGTATGCTCGATAGGACGGACACCACCAATCAACAAATGAAGTCCTTGTCCACTGACGAGTGCTGGACTCATTTTGTAATGAGCGCTCGCTGACCAGTACTGCTACAAGTCGCAGCCCGTGGACATTGTGTTGGGAGTAGATGTCTACGGCATGGTTATTCAACCTGGCATGCTCCCTAGCTCCGCCGGTCAGTTGACGGCACAATTAAATTTTTGGATCGGTGTTGTTGGGCCTCAGTACTCTCTAAACAACATTACATGCTTCTCCTTTGATACGTTTGGTGTTTTTTGTATCCATTTAAAAAAAAAAAAAAAAAAAAAAAAATTAATTCGAATTATTCTTGAAGCACTGATTGAATAAAAAATGCAACGCCGTATTATGTATTATGCTTATGTATCTTAGCCAATAAGGTTTTCATTTCGTAGCGGTAGACAATTGCAGCGATCCTGCAAGGCGGGCGGAATGTTTACGCCAAACGCCAACCTTCTGTAATCATGCCCTTATGGTCTAGCCGTCTAGCCGCTGTAACTTAAGTATTCGGAATTAGATACATACACGAAACGGTTAAGAACACGATCGCCTTGATTGCAAGGGTTCGTGGGCTTAACACGTCGTAGTTAGCTCGCTTACCATTTTTGACCGTCATCGAGGCCACAGCTACCTTTTCTACTTTTTGTAAGTATATTGTAAAATAAAAGAAAAGAGGGATTTTATATCCCGAAAATCCAACATTTTGGTTTCATTTTTTTCCTCTCTATTTTTTCCATTTTTCTTTACAAATTTCCACCCGGCCATCCACATTTGCACGTATATACTTCCGTATATACAATAGGCCTTCAAAAAAAAAGAGACGAAGGTACCCCCCTACATACAAACATACCGGATGTGAAGTTAATATAAAGCTTATAAAAAGCAGTCAAGTGCGAGTCGGGCTCGCTCACTGAGGGTTCCGTACCAGAAATACTCCTTTTAGCGTTCGAATTTAGTTCTTTTTTGCCCGTCTGTCTTTTGCTTGTTTTCTGTTGATCAGCAACGCTCCCCGTCCGGCCATAAAATTTTCGACATTTTGACCTACATCTTCGAAACCAATTCACCTAAAATTAAAAAAAAACATTTTTGGAATCTGCGGACGTAGCCCTTTCTAACAATACCCCATAAACAAAAAAACTTTTTGCTGGGGAAATTTTTTACAAAGGTTGGATAAAATTTAAAAAAAATAGAAAAACAAATAAATCGAAAAAAGCTGCAGTTTTCCAGTAATCTATGACTAAAGACCTACTAACTCGGATTTTATCAAAATTTTAGCTTGAGAAATGTAGATAGGCAAGGGGGGTATGGTAATTTTTTCGACATTTTGTGCTATATCTTCGAAACCACTTTACCGAAAATTATAAAAAAAATATGTTTGGAATCCATGGACATAGCCCTTTCTAATTATATCCCACTTGCTATAAACAACAAACATTTTTTTTCTGAGGGGGTCATCTTAAATCAAAAAAAAATTTAAAAATAAAAAAATCGAAAAAAGCTGCACCCTTACGGTAATGCGTGATAATACCTAGTAACTTCGATTTTATCAAAATTTTAGCTTGAGAAATGTGCTGAGCGTGTTGGATCATGTGGGGACAGGTTTTTTTCACCTTTTTAACTATACATATCTTTCTAACCCGTTTACATAAAATTAAAAAAAAATACAGTTTGTAATCTATGGACGTGACCCTTTCTAACGATACCCCATACGATACGATTTAAAAATATTTTTAATTTTTTTGTCCGACCCGAAAACCTTTAAAAATTATAAAAAAATATTTCTAAAAATATTTTTGAACTTTTTACAGTGAAAATATGTTAAGATTATTAAGACCTAACATCGTGCCAAATTTCAGGTTTCTACGATGAAAAAAAGGTCGTTTTATATACACACTCCGAAAACAAAAGTGACCTTATAAGTGTTCCCGGAATCCTAAAAACATTATCTTAGATCTTAAATTTTATGCCATATTTAAATTGTAGTTCCATATCGTGCTGTCGACCTATTTGGATTGTTGTTCATACGTAATTATAATTCATCACGCAGGAATTAGATTAAGAGTTGGGATTCTTCTAAGGCGAAATTGAGGTTAAAATCTCCAAATAAAATATTTGCTGAATTATTCACGCGCATTCTTATTTTATCTATCTTAACATCTTTACTGGCGTTAACAATAGAATTATTCGAAAGTGATTGATTGTTGCTATTATCATTGATCTCAGCATTTTTTCATCATGAAACACATCAACCGGGTGAACGTTACTGAAACAATTTATTAAATCTTATATATAAAAAAGCTTATAAAATGGATTGCCGTGCGTTAGTCCGGCGAAAGCGCGAAAACGGCTGAACCGATTTTGATAAAATTTAGTGAGTGTGCTTGAGTGGGTTCAGGGATGGTTCTGATCTATAATTGGACCCGATTGGACAAGGGGGCGTGGCACCGCCCATACAAACCACATTTTTTATATCGAATAGCTTTGGAACTAAAAGTCGTGCAGCATTGAAATTCCGTATGCAGCTGACTCTTGGATGCGTCGTCCCACTGGTAAAATTTTATGGGCGTAGGATAAGGGGCGTGGCAAAAATCCACATTTGTGTATAGCTTTAGAACTACACATCACACATCAATGAAACTCGACAAGGGACTTACTACATATCCATATCCTTCTACTGGGATAATGGGACGGCCATTGGACAAGGGGGCGTGGCACCGCCCATACAAACAAAATTTTTTATATCGAATAGCTTTGGAACTAAAAGTCGTGCAGCATTGAAACTCCGTATGCAGTCGCCTCTTGGATGCGTCGTCCCACTGGTAAAATTTTATGGGCGTAGGATAAGGGGCGTGGCACTTTTTTATCAACTCTAGATTTGTGTATGACTTTACAACTACACATCACACATCAATGCAACTCGGTAGGAACTTATTACACATCCATACCCTTCTACTGGGAAAATAAGACGGGCAGTGGACAAGAGGGCGTGGCACCGCCCATACAAACCAAATTGTTTACATCGAATAGCTTTGGAAGTAAAAGTCGTGCAGCATTGAAAGCCCGTATGCAGTCGCCTCTTGGATGCGTCGTCCCACTGGTAAAATTTTATGGGCGTAGGATAAGGGGCGTGGCACTTTTTTTAGCAACTCCACATTTGTGTATAACTCTAGAACTACACATCACACATCAATGAAACTCGGTAGGAACTTACTAAACATCCATACCCTTCTACTGGGAAAATAAGACGGGCAGTGGACAAGAGGGCGTGGCACCGCCCATACAAACCAAATTGTTTACATCGAATAGCTTTGGAACTAAAAGTCACGCAGCATTGAAATTTCGTATGCAGCCGCCTCTTCGATGCGTCGTCCCACTTTAATGAGCGTAGGACAAGGAGCGTGGCACTTTTCAATTAACTACTCATTTTCGTATAGCTTGAGAACTATACATCACACAGCAATGAAACTCGGTAAAAGCTTACACTATAGCTGTATCCTCCAACAGTTACTACTTGGTTATGCCTTTCTATTGGAGAACTGGTCACTGGATAAGGGGACGTGGCACCGCCCATACAAACCAAATGTTCAATTCGAATAGTTTTGAAATTATAAGTCGCATAGCATCAGAATTCGATATTGGGCTGAAATTTAGACGTCCCGTTCCACTGGTAAAATTTCATGGGCGTTTGACAAGGTGCGTGGTACTTCTTAGTTGTTAAAATCTTATAATTTTTGAAGTGTAAGTCAAACATTATTGAAACTCGATATGGAGTCACTACTTGCTAATGTCTTTCTACTGCACCTCCCATACAAGTCAAATTTTTAATATCAAGTAGCTTTGAAAATATAAGTCATATAAAAATATTTTGAATATTGTGAAGTTTTCAAAAAATGTTCGACAGATTTGAGTGGTTGTGAAAAAATTCCCTGTCATTTTGAAGTGTTAGTTACAATGCCGATAATAAGAGGTATCGTAGGTTGTCTAAGTCAGACAAATGCGCGGCGAGCTACTTCACGTTTAAACCGCACTGATACCCAGCGAGCTACAGATAATAGAAATAGTAGTATTAGTATGTCCGCATCACGTACGAGAAGAACGGAAAATGAACGACAAGAAAATATGTTAAGGATTCAACAAGTTCGTGCGCATCAATCACAATGCCAGCGAGCACGACAAAGTGAGCATGAACGATTGCGTTGACGCGGTGCTCCTGTGAGCCTGGAACGAGTGGCATTCCAGTACAATCCAGAAATCGATAACTGTGTGGACAGATCAGTAACGATTGGAGAAATGTCAGCCCGGTGTCCTCAGTGAGCCATTACGCTCATTAGTTTCTGGAGCGGGAAGTGATTCTAAGCATTTCCTGGCCAACATCCAAAAATATAACAGTTGTTTCCAAATGACTTCGTTTGGAGCAACGCATATTGTACACAACAATTTCATGCCTACTTTCAAGATAATTACAACACAATTGTCTTTCGCATCATTCTCCGTTGTATCAGAAACAATTTCATAATTTTACACACCATTACAGATTCTTATTTATGGGCCTCATTATGGTGCTCATTTATGGCACCATATAATACTTAAGTTGAAAGAAAGTAGTTTACAAAATTTGGACCTGATAGCTGTTGTTAGGGTGAAAATATTCACGAAAACGTATTCTCTCTGTACTCAATTTTCATATTATTAAAAATATTCCTACCATTATTGAAATAAGTACATTTCAAAACAAATTTTGGAATTAAATAATTATTTTAGGCAGAACAACGTTTGCCGGGACAGCTAGTAATCTAATATATAAAAATGAATGTTTGTTTGTCTGTCTGTCTGTCTGTCTGTCCGGCTATACAAAGCTACACGCGTTGACCGATTTCAGCCAAACTTTATACCAATATTGTTGAAGACCAAAGGAAGGCGACTGTATATAAAATTTTTCGATTCATCAAGAGGGCGTGGCACCTCCCATACAACTTAAATATTTGATTTGGTATATCTTTAAAACCACATGTCATACAACGTTAAAATTTTGTATTCTGTTAGTATTTAGTCGTGCCCTCTTGCTTAAAAAAATTTAGGGGCGTGGGACAAGGGGGAGTGGCACTCCCTATACAACTTAAATATTTGATTTGGCATATCTTTAAAACTACAAGTCACGCAGCATTGAAATTCCGTATGCAGGCCCCTCTTAGATGCTTCGTCCCACGGGTAAAATTTTATGGGCGTAGGACAAGGGGCGTGGCACTTTTCAATCAACTATACATTTGGGTATAACTTTAGAACTATACAGCACACTTAAATGAAACACGATACGAACTTACTACATGTCCGTATCCTTCAACTCGGAAAATGGGACGGGCATTGGGCAAGAGGCGTGGCACCTCTCATACAACGTAAATATTTCATTTGGTATACCTTTAAAACTACATGTCATACAACGTTAAAATTTTGTATTCTGTTAGTATTTAGTCGTGCCCTCTTGCTTTAAAAAATTTAGGGGCGTGGGACAAGGGGGAGTGGCACTCCCTATACAACTTAAATATTTGATTTGGCATATCTTTAAAACTACAAGTCACGCAGCATTGAAATTCCGTATGCAGGCCCCTCTTAGATGCTTCGTCCCACGGGTAAAATTTTATGGGCGTAGGAGAAGGGGCGTGGCACTTTTCAATCAACTATACAGTTGGGTATAACTTTAGAACTATACAGCACACATAAATGAAACACGATACGAACTTACTACATGTCCGTATCCTTCAACTCGGAAAATGGGACGGGCATTGGGCAAGGGGCGTGGCACCCCTCATACAACTTAAATATTTTATTTGGTATACCTTTAAAACTACATGTCATACAACGTTAAAATTTTGTATTCTGTTAGTATTTAGTCGTGCCCTCTTGCTTAAAAAAATTTAGGGGAGTGGGACAAGGGGGAGTGGCACTCCCTATACAACTTAAATATTTGATTTGGCATATCTTTAAAACTACAAATCACGCAGCATTGAAATTCCGTATGCAGGCCCCTCTTAGATGCTTCGTCCCACGGGTAAAATTTTATGGGCGTGGCACTTTTCAATCAACTATACATTTGGGTATAACTTTAGAACTATACAGCACACATAAATGAAACACGTTACGAACTTACTACATGTCCGTATGCTTCAACTCGGAAAATGGGATGAGCATTGGACACGAGGCGTGGCACCCCTCATACAACTTAAATATTTGATTTGGTATACCTTTAAAACTACATGTCATTAAACATTAAAATTTTTTATTCTGTTAGTATTTAGTCATGCATTCACGTAAACATTTTTACATAATTTGGGTTTTATATATGTACTAGCTGTCCCGGCAAACGTTGTTCTGCCTAAAATAATTATTTTATTCCAAGATTTGTTTATAAATGTATTTGAATTATGGTAGGAATTTTTTTGATAATATGAAAATTATGTACAGGAAGAATAGGTTTTCGTGAATAGGTAATCTACATACACAGATTCCCCGTATGATGTGGCACTCGGGTGAAGCCGGTTGGATCAGCTAGTATTATATAAAAAAAACTTTTTTAAAATAAGCTTTTATTAATTTAATGTACTAAAAAGTAGAAAATAAATTGTTTCCGTCACCTGTATCTTACTATCCATAAAAGAAAGAAGAAAAAAACTATGGAGAAAACGTTAATTGGTTAAATATATGCTGGATAAGATTCACAAGAGATAGGTACACCATGCAAAATTTTTTACAAAACTTCGATAGAACGAGATGCTGAATTCAAAACGATTGATTTTTTACCACAACGAGGAGGACCAAGTAATTTGGGAATATAAACTTCGGTCTTATATATGAAAAAATGGATTCTATTGCATCTGAAAAATACAAGGACTTGATGGATTTATTGCCATATATACAACCTGTTCATCACGAATATTTTAAAATGTTAAATCCAGAATAAAACGCATTGAGTTTATTTACGAATTAACTGCAAATGTATAATTTCATTGAAATTCCGAACAAAAGTTAATTTTTTTTGTTATCTTATATTTTCCAGTAAAAAATTCTTAGTTTTGTTTCACTTTCTAACAAATGAATAGTTACTCGGCAGGTCACGGGTTCGAATCCCAGCTCCGCAGGTTTTAAAATTTTTCTTTTTTATCTTTTTTTATAAGCTTTTTTATTTTTTACTTTGCTTTGCTTTTTATTGTTGCTAATTGTTTTACTAGTTGTCGTGTATACAGGCACACACGACAGGTGGCCCCACTTGTCTAATCTAAAATATAAAACGCAGACTGACTAAAAAGTTCTTGCCTGCATGTTGTCCGCTTTCTGTCTTTTACGACTTTAGATGAATGAAATCATTTCGTTGTGTAGCCCAGTGGGTAGAGCCGCGCGCTTGCGTTCGGCAGGTCGTGGGTTCGAATCCCACAGGTTTTAAAATTTTTTTTTATATCTTATTTTTTACTTTGCTTTGCTTTTTATTGTTGCTAATTGTTTTACTAGCTGTCGTGTATACAGGCACACACGACAGGTGGCCCCACTTATATTATTAATAAAAGGCTGATGCAATTGAGAAAATACCAAATTAAATGAACGATTTCAGTAATTCGTTAATTTTGAAAGTGGGGCAAGTCCATTTAGTTATAATTAAACTCTTATTTTTTTAGTCAGCACTGTAAACACTATTGGATTATAAACTTCCATTATCTGGTACCACAAAATATAAGAAACATATCTATTATTACTTACCAATATTTTTCAATTGATTGAAACGCAAACCTTTAAATATCTCGCAATAACAGAAAATGGACTTACCCGACATACCTACGGTGACCATATTTTTTAAATAACAAGTAAGGAAGCATCAGTCGGGTTTCACCGACAGAGTAATACCCTACACCAAGTAACCGAATAGGGCGATAATCCACTGAAAGAAAAGAAATTGTGGGTACATGTAATTTACACCTACATAGTGGGCGGACCACGCCCATTTTTGGATAATAAAAAGAAATTCCTACCAGGAATGAAGTAACCAAATCTGGATGCTCTGGTGTATATATTATGGAAGTTAGGAAGATTTTCCGTTTATCGCCTATATTGTGGGCGGATCACGCCCATTTTTTCGTAACACATAGATGACCGACCCCTTAACTTGAATACCAAGTATTATTCTTTTCAATGAGTAATTAGACAAATTACAGCAATTTTATCGCAAAAAACCCGAGGTAGTGGGACTTACAGGCCCATTGTGGGCGTGTTCTTCGACCGATTTGGCTAATCTTAGAACTTAGACTAAGTTAAGGTTCACTCTAACTGTGTACAAAATTTTGTCTAAATCGGACAACTCCTTCTTTCTCTCCTGTGTAAACGGACGGCCAGACAGACAGACAGACAGACAGACGGACAGACGGACAACCGGAAATCAACACAGAAAGTGATTCTGATCATTTCTATATACTTATGTCTATACCTAGGACGGCTCCTTTAATGCGTTACAATTTTGGCACAAAGTTATTATACCCTATTACCATAGGTGTAGGGTATAAAAATAGAGTACACACCACCAACATACCTTTTTTTTTGCTAAAAATTTCAAAATGGCAAATGTTTGATCATGTTGCAAAATATCTTATAATTAGAGCCCGACCGAACCCAAAATTTTGGCCGAGACCGAGATCGACACCGAACTTCGGCTTCTTTTTATAAGCTTTATATTAGGTTCACATCCGGTATGTGGGTATGTGGGTCGTCAAATCTAGTAATCAATTTTTCACCCACTTCCCGACTACTTAGAGATCTGAAACTTTGCATACATGCCTAAACACGAGCCCAATACATGAATCAATAAATTGTATGGGCGTAGGATAAGGGGGCGTGGCACCCCCATTAAAACCAAATTTTTGATCTCGATTAGCTTTGGAACTAAAGCTCGTGCAGCATTGAAATTTCGTATGCAGTCGCCTCTTGGTTGTGTCGTCCCACTGGTACAAATTTATGGGCGTAGGATAAGGGGCGTGGCACTTTTTTATCAACTCCAGATTTGTGTATAACTTTAGAACTACACATCAATGAAACTCGGTAGGAACTTACTACATATCCATATCCTTCTACTAAGAAAATAAGGGGGGCGCTGGATAAAGAGGCGTGGCACCCCCCATACAAACAAAATTTTTGATCTCGATTAGCTTTGGAACTAAAGGTCGTGCAGCATTGAAATTTCGTATGCAGTCGCCTCTTGGATGTGTCGTCCCACTGGTAAAATTTTATGGGCGTAGGATAAGGGGAGTGGCACCGCCCATACAAACAAAATTTTTGATCTCGATTAGCTTTGGAACTAAAGGTCGTGCAGCATTGAAATTTCGTATGCAGTCGCCTCTGGGATGTGTCGTCCCACTGGTAAAATTTTATGGGCGTAGGATAAGGGCGTGTCACTTTTTTTTATCAACTCCAGATTTGTGTATAACTTTAGAACTACACATCACACATCAATGAAACTCGGTAGGAACTTACTACATATCCATATCCTTCTACTGAGAAAAAAAGGCGGGCACTGGATAAGGGGGCGTGGCACCCCCATACAAACAAAATTGTTGGTCTCGATTAGCTTTGGAACTAAAGGTCGTGCAGCATTGAAATTCCGTATACAGGCCCCTCTTGGATGCTTCGTCCCACTGGTAAAATTTTATGGGCGTAGGACAGGGGGCGTGGCACTTTTCAAGCAACTACACACTTGGGCTTCAGTTTATAATTATAGGTACACCACACATCAATGAAAAACGATAGGAACTTACTCGCCGCGCCTTGCAGGCAAAACAACAACAACTCATCGCGCCACAAATATGCCACGAATATTAGGGTCGATCACAGCCGTATTATTTGTTAAATTGAGGATATGACATATGACGATAGGAAACACTGTGAATACCCTAAATATTGTGTACTGCTCTGCAAGTTTTAAATTCTTTTTGTGAAAAATTTCAGAGCTCTAAAATTGAATTTATGGAAGACTAAAAAGTAGAAAATAAAATTATATAAAAAAAACCTTTTTAAAAATAAGCTTTAATTTATTTAATGTACTAAAAAGTAGAAAATAAATTGTTTCCAAATCACCTGTATCTTACTATTAATAAAAGCTTGTGCGCTAAATATCCATATTCAAAATACATATCTTTAATTACTAGAATCTATTTGCAAAAAATTATTTAAATAAAATGTTGTGGTAACTGGTTGACAAATATTGAACACATGAGCGCCCCAAGCTTTTATGGATAGTGTTAAAGAATAACACGATTGTTGAGCTTTAGGGCTTGTATTTAAAACCAAAATTGTTCTTTATTTCCAAATTTATTCGCGTGGACAGAAATGCTGTCGCTACAGCGAAGAGTTCTTTCACGAACCACGACTGTTCAGATGGAACGTACAAATTGAACTGAATTTAAGAATATAAATATGGCGGCTTATAGCCGAAAGTTACTTAACGAAAGAAATACATATGTATCAAAGCAAAAAGGGGAAATTAAACAGTTATGAGTATTTAAAAATGTCGTTATGAAATCAAAAATAATACACAGTAAGAAATAATGTTTGCAGCATCCTGGTTCCTAAACATACCGCCCCCCCTGAACTACCGCTTCAGGAGTTCGGCAATACGGCGATTTTGGCAATTGGGCGTTTGTACTCTCCACTAGAAGTCTTCACAGTGACAACACGTACAAGGTTGTCGTCTCCTCTGGTGACACTGGTGATTTTGCCTATCATCCATTTTGAAGGCGGCAAATTTGGTTCCTTCAAAACTACGATAGCGCCTTGTTCTATGTTGGGCTGAGATTGTTGCCACTTGTTGCGTTGCTGCAGCGTTGTGAGATATTCACATTGCCAGCGCTTCCAAAAACCCTGGACCATTGCTTGCAGATGTCGCCAGTGATTGAGCCGGTTAGCCGTTGCGTCTAAAACAGACGGTTCTGGGATGCTGGTGTAAGGCCCACCGATCAAGAAGTGGGCAGGTGTGAGCGGATCAAGTTCAGTATCGGAGATTGCACACAGTGGGCGAGAATTCAGGATCGCCTCAACTTGCGTCAGTAAAGTGTTGTATTCTTCAAAGGTCAATGTGGTACAGCCGATTACTCTGCGCAAATGAAGTTTTATTGACCGCACACCTGACTCCCACAGTCCACCAAAATGTGGCGCGGAAGGCGGGATAAAGTGCCACTGTATACCGTCCATGGGCAAAGCAGCGGACACTTCGTCGATGTAGGATTCTGACATAGCGAGCCGCTGTAACTCGTCCAGCAAACGACGAGCTCCATGAAAATTGGTGCCGTTATCAGAGTAGAGGTCGCTGGGTTTTCCTCTTCGAGCAACAAAACGGCGAAAAGCAGCAAGAAATGCTTGCGATGTGAGATCACTCACCAACTCGATGTATATAGCCTTTGTTGACAGACATACAAAAATTGCAAACCATGCCTTGCCAATGCGCGCATTCCTTATCTTTTTGAGCTTGATAGGAACTGGACCTGCGTAGTCGAGGCCACAATGCAAGAAACACCGTCCGTGTTGTTGTAAGCGTGGCGCAGGAAGGTTGCCCATCAGCTGGCTGCTCACGCAACGTCGCTGCAAGAAACATACCTTGCAGGAGAATACCAATTTGCGCACTAAATTTCTGCAGCCCAGGATCCAATACTGCTGGCGCACAATTGCGAATGTCGCCTCAATGCCAGTGTGAAGATGTTTCATGTGTACATACCTCAGAATTAGCGCCGATACCTTTGAACCTTTTGGCAGCGATATGGGGTGCTTGATGTTAAAGCTCAACGTTGAGTGCTTGAGCCTTCCTCCGACGCGTAGCAGTCCCACATCGTCAAGAAACGGGGAGTATCGAATAAGCGTCGATTTAGCATGTAGTTGTTTTTGATGTTTAAGTTGATTGATCTCAGCTCCAAATGTTGATTGTTGAACATGACGTAAGATGATATCTGTAGCTCGACAGTGTTGAGTGAGTGTGGCGCCGAATCAAACTGCGTGTGAGCTCGACGACACAATGCAATAAAGCGCATACAGTACGCGATGGTACGGATCAATCGTGTCCACGACGACGATTTATTTATCAGTAATTCAATGTCATTGTCTGTACCAGTTGCACACAAAACCACTGGTTGTTTATTTCGTTCTTCAATAAGCACTACTGCGTCAAAGTCTTTTACGCGCGAAAACTTCGATTTTGGCCACTGGTCTTCTGGCAGTGTCAACCAGAGTGGGCCGTGCCACCACAGGTGATGCTCAAGAAGAGTCGACGGTAACATACCGCGTGACGCACAGTCCGCGGGATTTTCTTCGGAACGAATATGTTGCCATTGGGCACGAGGACACACATCCAAAATGTCTGCAGTTCGATTACAAACAAATGAATTCCACCTATGCGGTGGCGATGAAAGCCAATGCAAAACGATCTCTGAATCGCTCCAACAAAACATATTTGAAACGCTTACTGTGAGCGATGATTTTACTGCACTCATCAATTTAGTTAGCAAATATGCAGCACTTAGTTCGAGCCGCGGTATTGAAAGCGGCTTTAGCGGAGCAACACGAGTTTTTGCCGAAATCAAAGTAACAAAATATTTATCACCAATCTGGGCACGGCTATAAACCACTGCAGCGTAGGCCAGGGAGGATGCGTCAGCGAATCCATGCAATTCAATTTTACCAGCAGCAGATGTTGCAATGTACCGCGGAATTTTCACATTTGTTAAACACGAGAGCTGCTGAATGTACTTTTTCCAGCGCTCGCACAAATCGTCAGGCAATGGATCGTCCCAATTTAAACCACGAAACCATAAATCTTGCAATAATATTTTGAACAATACCACAGTAGGCGCAACGATTCCTAAAGGGTCAAAGATTTTAGCAGTTTCTGCAAGCACAATTCTTTTTGTTGGTTCGCGAGCACTAACTGATTTTATTACTAATCGGAATTCATCGGCACACGGTTTCCATTGCAAGCCCAGTAGTTTCACACACGAATTCGAACTATCTGATTCAAAATCTACTGGCTTAAATTCACAGAGATGATTTGGCAAAGTTTCTAAAAACGGCCAGCAGTTCGAACACCATTTTTGTAGCTTAAAATTTGCTTTGTCTAGCAACGCGATTAACTCGACTTTGAGCGAAATTAACTGTTCAATAGAATCTGCACCTGCTGTGATATCGTCTACATACGCATCATTTTCTAATACTCGCGACGCGATAGGGTAAATTGTTCTATAATCTTGCGCGAGTTGTTTGAGCACGCGCACTGCAAGAAACGGCGACGACGCAAGTCCGTAGGTCACTGTCAATAGCCTGTAATGTTCAACTGGAACGTTTTCGTTTTCACGCCACACAATTCGCTGAAAATCAGTATGCTGAGGAGACACACGAATTCCTCGAAACATTTTTTCTATGTCGGCGGAGAACACATACCGATGTTGGCGAAAGCGAAGCAAAACTCCAAAAAGGTCTCTTTGAATTGCAGGACCAATACATAAGCGATTATTAAGAGAGACGCCTGAACTGTCTTTGCATGACCCGTCAAACACTACGCGACACTTTGTTGTTGTACTGTCTGGTTTTAAAACGGCATGGTGCGGTAGGTAAAAGCACTCTTTATTGGTTAGTTGTACTTCGTGTTCTGGAATGCGCTGCATATGACCAAGTGTCACATATTCGCGCATGAAATTGACATATTGCGTCGTTAAATCAGAATTTGAGCGAAACTTACGCTCCATGTGTTGAAATCTTGTGATTGCTTGCGGCAGTGTTGCTGCAATGGAAGGTGTCTGTTCTTTAAAGGGGTATTTCACAATATATGTGCCATCATTAGCGAGTGTGTGTGTAGCTGCAAAATGAGACTCTGCTGGATCTGCCATCATAATTTTTGTCTCAGTTGACGTCACATTTTCCACTTCCATGAAGGTCCGAAAGAGCGAGTCGATGTCGTCGACCACTGCATGATGTGTTATAGCTGGCATTGAAACATTCTCTATTGGTGTATGTGATCCAGAAATAACCCATCCAAACGCACTTTTAATGGCAATGGGAAGTCCGTTTCCGAATTGTTTCCGCTCTCCTGTGCATATGTCCCAAATGTAGTCCGATCCCACTAACACATCAATCGCACCAACTTCTGCAAACGATGTGTCGGCTAATGGAAGCTGCATAATTTCATTCCACACAGGAGAGGAAATATCAATTGATTGCGTAGGAATGTCCAAAGTGAGTTTCGTCAAAATGAGAGCCGAAATATCAACGACTGCATTGGAAATGTGTGAGTGCAGAGAAAGCTGCACGCGACCGCGTGTTATGGTAGAATTACTCTAGCGGTAAGGTTAGAAATCGTGTCAGCTGACACAATCTATCTTACCCGAACACAATGTTCGCTATTACTCTGACCGGATTGAGTAGTAGAAATTTCTGCGTCGATTAGAAAACTACTGCAAAAGTCGTGTCAGCTGTGAAAAGAATGTTGCCACCCAAAAAATTCATTGAAAATTTAAATAGAATTAATGCTTTTCCTATGCAAGAGGTAATATGGCAACACTGATTAAAACAAGCGAATATTTATTGGAAATACAGTCCACCTGCGCTTTCGTTTGCTTTTAATTTGTACACATCGTACATTCTACACAACACTCAACAAATTGAGTCAATTATTTCGTCGTTTGAATTCATTTTTCACGATATATTTTGTTTGTGAATTCTGTTGCAGAAAAGTGTTGCCAGTGACCTTCGATTTTAGTTTATTCAATTTAAGTCTATGGACAATAAATCCTTACAGAATAGTTTAATGACATAACATAATAGAACTTAAAAACAAAGGGTAGACAAGGCCGGTGAGTATGCTAGGCATTCTTCGGGTTTGACTTTATTTTCCGAAAATCCGACCAAGAACGAATCTTGAGATCAATTGGCCACACAGTGTGATCGAGCAATTTATCATAGTGTGATGGGGTGACACCCAACTTAAAGTTAACATACTTAAGAGACTCATTGGGAAAATCTTTTTTAACCAGCCTCTGACAGGAGAAATGCTGTCTCTCAATTCCTGTCCGGCTGGCAACGAAAGTAACTAGGGCATCCACAGAGACATCTGGCGAAAACGGAGTGAGATGCAAAAACTTTTTACTCACAGCTACACCCAGGCCAGAGTTTTCATAAGAGCCAACAATAACAACCTCTCTTTGTCTTTTCTGTTTTCTGCCGTGGACAGTATTCCAGGCGTTATCAGCTGGTTGCCCAACAATAACAGACTGAGGAGTAGGTGAAAGCAAAATCAAATCTGAATCAGTAGATGGAGTAGTAAGCGATGATGCGAGAGAGTTACAAACGGCAGAAAGTCCAAATGAGCTCGGCAAAACAGCAGCAGAGTCGAGAGCTACCGCATTATCGGCACCAGTACCCACACTAACAGCATTTGAGAGCGGAGCAGGCGCGACGCCGGCACAAGAATTGACGTTAGCCGCAGCGCTAGCAGCAAACGAAGCTTTGGCAGCAACAGCAGCATTGGCAGCAACAGCAGCGGAGTCATACACAGCCGCATTGACGGCAACGGTATTCACACTGGCAGCATTTGGGAGCACGGCAGAGGCAATTTCAGCACAGGCATTGGCGCTGGCGGCAGAATTAGCAGCAGAGGCGATGCCAGCAGCAGAAGCAGCGTTGGCAGCAGCACACGTAATTGAAGTCACATTGGCTAATGGCGATAGCATGCTCCACGTTTTCTTACCAGTAGCCCTCACTGGTAGAGGCAATCGAGTAGTATCAGCATTTAATTTCAGAACAGGACGGCGCACCTCAGCAGCTTTGGCGCGGGAGCGGGTAACAACCGACCCCGCCTTCGTGGAAGAAGAAGAAGAAGACGACTTCAGCTTGTCAGCACACAGCAAGTCCGTGGGAGACCCAGAGAGAGAGTCCACCAGAGCACGGCACTCACGAAGTTTCTCACACAATAACGGCACAACAGCCGAGCAAGTATTCTGCATAAGTTTTATGCATGAATCACAGCGAAACATCAAATTAAAATTTGAGTTGACCACAGCAGCTAAATCTTTGCTAAAATTGGCACATTTGGGGTGCCACTTCACAGAACAAATGCCACAAGACAATATATCAGCAGCAATACACGGCAACTTGCACTTCGAACAACTGGCCATATCGGAGCGGGATAGCGTCACGTCCGCTCTCAATGACACCAAAATCGACACTAAGAAGTGATTCAACAAAAGAAGTGATTGTTTTTGCCGAAATTAGTTAAAAAAGTAGTACACAATATAGAGGTATAACAATTGTGATAATTATGTGCCATAAATTTAATAAAGAATGTAAAATTTCATCTCAGAAGAAAATAAACAGTGTGTTTCTTTTGTGCACAAAACTATACGGCAGCACTAGCAAAAAGAATAGACTGACAGCTGCAATCCGTTTAGCTGTTAGAGTAACTGGGCAAATTGCTATCCGGCACGATTGAATCCGACACCGCTGGACTAATTAGACCATTACTCCAGCATTACAGGCGGAGAGACCCTTTACAGAAATGCGAGCGTTGCTGCATAGTAGACCGCAGCGCTGCACGAAAGCTTCTGTCACAAATGAGACTGTCGATCCTGTATCGAGCAGTAATTTGCAACTTACTTCGTTACCCCACTTGTCTATTATGGCTGCACGTGCTGTTGGCAACAGCGTGTGTTTGTTCGAAGAATTTGAAAGAGCATTGTTACTTATAGCTGTCATAGCTATCGGAGAAATTTGAGTACAGTCGTCTGCTGGTGCAGACGCGATTGTTGTTTGGTTGCCGCTATTATAGCCCGATGCAGCTGTGCTTGTGTTAGTCGAAGGAGAAGCATAATTTGTATGTACAAGAGTGTGATGCTTTGCACTGCAAAGCTTGCAGCGATATTGAGAGGGACATTTGCTAACAACATGAGTGCGACTGAAACAGTTGAAGCAAAGCCTTTTCTCCTTAACGAAAGATCTACGTTGTATTTCAGTTAGCTGTTTGAATTTTCTACACTGTGAGAGAGTGTGAGAGTCATTACAGTTTGGGCACTTAGCAACAAAATTTTGTTCGGTATTTACGAAATTGGTTACGACACGACGGTTATTATAATGACGCGAATTTGAATTTACACATGAGTCAAGGGCATCACAACGTTTTGTAAGGAAATTCAAAAATGTTTCAAATGTGGGTTCTATTTGGGCATCACAAGCTTTAGCCCATTCTTGTTTAGAGTCGTCATCTAACTTGTTCAAGAGTATTTGTATTAACCACGGGTCGCGACTATTTGAACTGAGAGCGTTTAGACCGCGAACTACTTCATCTGCACCGTCGGTTAATTTTCGGAGCGCTGTTGCATTTGATGCATTGCATGAGGGAATAGAAAGAAATGACTGTACAAACGAACGAACTATTAAGGGTTTTCTTTCAAAACGGTGCACTAATCTGTCCCATGCTTCAGCGTAGTTTGTTTCGGTGATGGGAATATGTTTCACTAAATTGAGAGCATCGCCCTCCAAATACAATGTCAAATAAAAAAACTTTTGGGTTGCTGTCAAGCCTTGCTTGCTATCTACAGCACTTAGGAATAGATCCTTGAATGATGTCCAATCTTGATATCTGCCGTTGAACGATGGAATCTTGATGTGCGGTAACTGAATCCGGGAAGTATTGTTGGCGGCAGCGAAACTTTCTAGAAGCGACGATTGTTGCTCTGCGAGCTTCTGCAAGGCGTCCTCCTTTTTGCTTGTGAAAATTGCGTCAGACGCGGGTTGAGCTGCTTGTCTGCTGTCTAGCCATTGCGATATAATCGCATGCGCCTTAAAATACCTCGTTTCGTACTCCGCAATGTCATCTAGAGGATCAACAAAGTTTGGTTCGTCCTGATGACTGTAAAGTTCTTGGCTGCATGTTACCAAGTCCTTGTAGCTTTCTTCCACCTTCTGTCGCCTATTGTAGAATTGCTCTACTGAGTCTGAATCGCTGAGATTCTGAGCTGCTTCCAAGGTACGGGTTATTTGGGCCTTTGCCCAACCGCGTTGTTGTTGTAATTTCTTCATTTTCTTGTCGCTTTCACGTGATGCGCGGTGAAAGGAATGAAGACTTCAAATTTGAGGTTACGGAGAATTCACGCCACGTGATACGCAATGGCACGAATGTTCGAGTTCAAAATTAAACGGCACTTGATACGCGGTGCGCGTCACTTTTACAAGCCCAAAGTCAACTTTTAAGGATCGAGAGCTCCGATTGCGAAACGTTAAACAATCATGCCACTTGATACGCGGTGGCGCGGCAACGCGGAGTACACAATTTTCACGGCACGTGGTACGCGGTGCCCGTGAGATCAAATCAAAACCAAATTGCCGGACTAATGCGGCGTCGAAGGACCAGAAATTTTATGTTAAAGAATAACACGATTGTTGAGCTTTAGGGCTTGTATTTAAAACCAAAATTGTTCTTTATTTCCAAATTTATTCGCGTGGACAGAAATGCTGTCGCTACAGCGAAGAGTTCTTTCACGAACCACGACTGTTCAGATGGAACGTACAAATTGAACTGAATTTAAGAATATAAATATGGCTGCTTATAGCCGAAAGTTACTTAACGAAAGAAATACATATGTATCAAAGCAAAAAGGGGAAATTAAACAGTTATGAGTATTTAAAAATGTCGTTATGAAATCAAAAATAATACACAGTAAGAAATAATGTTTGCAGCATCCTGGTTCCTAAACAGATAGTAAGATACAGGTGACTTGGAAACAATTTATTTTCTACTTATTAGTACATTAAATAAATTAAAGCATATTTTTAAAAAGTTTTTTTTTATATAATCTCGGCCGAGACCGAGAGTGATACCGAACCTTTAGAAATACATGAAATGTGTGTTAAATGAAAACAAATGCATACATTTTTAGTTCATTCGAGGTATAAATATCTACATTAAATATCTGATTTATGAAAAATCAATAAAAATTTTTATTACAAAATTAAAATTTTGTGTAAAACTATACGATTTTTTTCTCAACTGTTCGGCTAAATACTCGACCTTTTAGGAGCCGAGACCGAACCCGAACCTTTTGGCCAAACTGTTCGGTAACCCACCCCGAGACCGTGCGTTCGGTCGAGCTCTACTTAAAAACAGTTTACCCAGTAAACTGTATACAGGGTGCCTTTAAGATATTCAATGATATATCGCTCTATTTTCCATTTTGAAAGTTTTGTATCAAATATAGAACAAATATAGAACACATTTTATAAAAAAGAGAACATTTCCATGTTTTTTATAACAAAATATATCATATAGAACATCGGCTTAAAATAGAGTACTGTTCTATATAATATAGTACGGTTGGTCACCGTAGACATACCCCACTTTCAAAATAAACGGCTCAATTGTGAATATCTTATCTACCTTATAAAATAACCAGATTTCTATTCTTATTTACATTTTTCTATCTTACATATGTTAATATATTTGCTTAATTTTTTAGTTTTTGTTTAAGCCAACGTAGGGTACACCGTTTCGGTTTGTAGCGAGGTGACAAGTTGATGCCAAGTTTCGCTTGCACCCGAGTGCTGTGAGCCGGTGGCGGCAAACTGCACTTGGACACTTGCGATCCAACCTCCTACCCGAAAGGTAAGGTAGCTCTCCTCCATATAAGGATTCATACATATAACACACATCTAAATATAATACAGTCCACTAACTCTCACACACATTTTACTCTTTAATAAATTATAGGTACGTTCGTAAATGCAACCCAGCTGCTGCTCTGCAAAGCATCGCGTTCGTAAAAGCAAAATGGCGCAACACTGCCGCGTGCATCCCGTTCGTTAATGCAACGGCTTGGCACCGCAGTGGGAGATTTCTGCAACCTTGGCAGTAATTATCCTACTGTTGCCGGTTGCAGAACACGAAATGGAAACGTAGAAAATTTATAATAAATGGATCAAAATCTGTGTGTTATCTTGTATAAAGATGGAATACATCATCTGGATAGGTTTTTATTGTTTTAAAGTAATTATTTACTTTCGGGATCGATCTTATTTTCTTTTTCAACAAGGTTTTTACCACGAAATATCTTTTTTTCACTCGTTTAACTCTTTTTTTATTGAAATTCATTAAAAGTCTCTCGAGTTTCGCAACTATCAATTAATGCGTTTACCAAAATTTCCATCCTGAATCGCGTTCGTTAAGTTAGTTAAGCAACATAAGTTTCTGCAGCCAACCTGCAGACGAAATCAGCTGATCGGGCAGCGGCAACTAACGTTGGCTGCACTGCTCCTGCCGCTGCACGAATTTACTGCATTTACGAACGTACCCTATATCTTTTATAATACATTTTATAACGTCAGCAGAAATTTGGTTGACTTTCATTTCTGATATTTTCCCTTTTTTCTACATTTTTCCCCGTGCACGACAAACCGCTGCTGCGACGCCGGGCCCCGGACTCGCCCCCTTTTGCTCGTTTGCGGACATATCCTGCAAACCCCGGCGCGTCGCGTCTTTATTGGTCCTTCAAGCCGCGGATCTCGGCATCTGGAAAGCGGCCGCCGTGCACCAGATAAATTCAACACCAAAGTACACAAACAACAAAGATAACCCACTGCAGCACAACTATAACAAATTTCCACAAATTGCAAATCACCGGCAATAACAAGAACAACAAAACATAATCAACTTTAAAATTGCAACAATTTGTGCAACTACCGCCACAACACATAAAATCACTGGAAAACAATTTACGCCAATACCGACATCGCAAAGGAAACACAGGTGCGTAAAATTATTGGTGATAGCTTAAGAGTGCGCTTAGGTTGTTTGAAGTTAAATAAATATAAAATATTTAAAAATTTGTTGAAAATATTCAATTTAAATCCGTCTACCTGCTTTGCGTATATGGGAAACGAAGTGCAAGATTCCAATTGCAATTCGTTTCCATATTTCATAAGTTACGGTCATCGACCCCTACCTAGTCTCTGAGTAAAAGTCCATAGGAACCATATGTTCCAATGTACTCTGCCTAATACAGCATATCTGTTTAGGCAAGTCTCACTTTTACTCAAGCATTCTGAAAAAGAAAATAACCTCTCTCCTACTTGTAGCGTAATAAAGCGCTGATCAGTCACCGCGTATCGTATTTAATCGGAGCGCAGACAAAACCTACCCTACCCGAGCTCATACATGCGTTCGCTCATTGCGTATTTAATCGGCGCGTAACGCAGAAATTATAATCCAAATTGGTTTTTCTCACACGTTTACGTCTGCTCTGATGCTCAGAGAGGATGAGAAAATGGCATTGTATTGTACTAAAAACAGCGCTGCCACTGCTCTTCGATTTTAATTTAGTACAAAAACCGGATTATTATTGTTAACATTCATTCATAAAAGTAGACCACAATAAATATATCTAAAAAGTTAGATAATTCTGTGTCATAGATTTTATAAAGAATGTAAAATTTAACCTCAAAAGCAAAATGAACAGCGTGCTTACTTTGTGCACGAAACTATATGGCAGCACGGCAGCAATAACCAAAACAGAAACGTGCAAAAGAGCCACAGCTGCGATACGATTTTCACTGAACGGCCCAAATTTTGCCGTTACGAATAATTCCGCTCACAAAAGATACGCGGTGACTGATCAGCGCTTAATATACCTACCGAATTTTTAAACTCACTTACTCAATCACTTATAGTCCCATTAGTTATGATTTAGGAATAACTTAACTTATAGTCCCATTAGTTATGATTTAGGAATAACTTAACTTATAGTCCCATTAGTTATGATTTAGGAATAACTTAAGTTAACTTAAGGCAACCTGCCATACGGAGACTCTGTACATGCTGTTACTCATGAAATAGGAAATAGAAATAGAAATAGAGAACAGCAGGTTTCAGGTTTCTATGTTAAGTCGTTAAGTCAAAAGAGAGCGTGAGCGGATTGCTCTACAGAAGCAGCATTGCCAAAGCAATATTTTTCAGACTTGAAATAATTTTGATTGAAAACTTGGATATAAAACATGAAAAATATCGCTGTATCAGACGAAATAACTTTTAAAACTTAATGTAATTTTTCGCCAATTCCGTAAAGTCATATTTCCATTACAAAACCAATTATAATTCATGCGTTTTCTATTGAGTGGACCGCAATGGCAACCTTACTTTCATTCGAAAACAAAATGTCAAAACGTGTGAATATGGACGACGAGCAGCTTATAATTTTGCTACATTCAAATAGCGAATTAGCTGCTATTGTCGTGTTTAATATATTTTATTCATCTTGAGAAAGCTCAAGAACATTGCGCACAACTTTAGTTTAGACAGCATTTCAATTATATGAAAGAATTTTGTTCTGCACTTTCAAAAAATAATTCAACTATCAACACAAAAACAGCTGATTTCAAAGTCATGAGTAACAGCTCCTAAGTTTCTACGGAAACTTAGCTAATAGTCCCATTAGTTATGACTTAGGAATAACTTAACTTAGTTAAGTTTCCGTAGAAACTTAGGAGCTGTTACTCATGACTTTGAAATCAGCTGTTTTTGTGTTGATAGTTGTATAAAATATATTAAACACGACAACAGCAGCTAATTCGCTATTTGAATGTAGCAAAATTATAAGCTGCTCGTCGTCCATATTCACACGTTTTGACATTTTGTTTTCGAATGAAAGTAAGGTTGCCATTGCGGTCCACTCAATAGAAAACGCAAGAATTATATTTGGTTTTGTAATGGAAATATGACTTTACGGAATTGGCGAAAAATTACATTAAGTTTTAAAAGTTATTTCGTCTGATACAGCGATATTTTTCATGTTTTATATCCAAGTTTTCAATCAAAATTATTTCAAGTCTGAAAAATATTGCTTTGGCAATGCTGCTTCTGTAGAGCAATCCGCTCACGCTCTCTTTTGACTTAACGACTTAACATAGAAACCTGAAACCTGCTGTTCTCTATTTCTATTTCCTATTTCATGAGTAACAGCATGTACAGAGTCTCCGTATGGCAGGTTGCCTTAAGTCAAGTTAAGTTATTCCTAAAGCGCTGATCAGTCACCGCGTATCTTTTGTGAGCGGAATTAATCGTAACGGCAAAATTTGGGCCGTTCAGTGAAAATCGTATCGCAGCTGTGGCTCTTTTGCACGTTTCTGTTTTGGTTATTGCTGCCGTGCTGCCATATAGTTTCGTGCACAAAGTAAGCACGCTGTTCATTTTGCTTTTGAGGTTAAATTTTACATTCTTTATAAAATCTATGACACAGAATTATCTAACTTTTTAGATATATTTATTGTGGTCTACTTTTATGAATGAATGTTAACAATAATAATCCGGTTTTTGTACTAAATTAAAATCGAAGAGCAGTGGCAGCGCTGTTTTTAGTACAATACAATGCCATTCTCTCATCCTCTCTGAGCATCAGAGCAGACGTAAACGTGTGAGAAAAACCAATTTGGATTATAATTTCTGCGTTACGCGCCGATTAAATACGCAATGAGCGAACGCATGTATGAGCTCGGGTAGGGTAGGTTTTGTCTGCGCTCCGATTAAATACGATACGCGGTGACTGATCAGCGCTTTACGCTGCATATGCAACAAGCGCAGCTATGATGAGCGAATTTGCCCATAATCTTTCGAGTGTCCGACCAGCAAGCTCTACTAAGTTGGCAGAGGAAAGGCCTGTTGAGGCAGCTGCCAATTTCCACGTAAATCTTCCGCCGTGTGATACACAGCTATTTTACGGGGACTACACGACATGACCATCTTTCAGAGATTTGTTCACGGCCATTTACATTAATAATTCACGGTTGAACCATTGGAGAAGCTATTCTACCTCAACCAGAAGACTCGTGGGGAAGCTAACGAAATCGTTAGAAAATCCCCCCTTACCCATGAAGGTTTTACGACCGCATGGAAGAATCTTGTTGACCGGTATGAGAATCGTCGGATTCTCGTAAATACCCAACTGAAGATTATGTTTAATCTTGCGACAGTTCCCTTTGAGTCAGGGCGGGAGTTTGGGCGGGACTTAAAAAATTGCAGAGAGAAATCAATAACTGCATTTCAGCTTTGGAGATGCATGGCGTAGATATGCGCAATTGGGATGCGATATTTACGTATCTATGTTCGACTAGGTTGCCAGAAACAACTTTGACACTATGGGAACAAACCATAGTCCGCAAGACAGAGATCCCAAAGTGGGAAGACCTGGATCGGTTTTTGACCAGCAGGTTTCAAACTCTGGAAACGGTGGCAGATATCCGTAGCGCCGCGCCATCGAACAATTATCGATCTCATTGTTGGAGCACTCCATCATTATTTACATTTCAATCAATTTCTTATTTCTTATTGCTTAACATTTTGTATTGCCCATTGTGACTTGCCATTAATTTGTACGTTCCATTGGAACCTGCGCTTAAACAAACCGCTGTGAATGTAATACAATTTGAGTAACTCTGAAATAGCCTTAAAAACACAACCCTGCATTGTAGTCAAGAACTTAATAAAATGACACTTGGGAAAAAACCATCGAAGAACGAAAACGTGTTGCAGCTCAATTTTAACCTGTTTGGTACAAATCAATTAACGAGCACTAACCCCACATTTTTTGGCGCCCAACGTGGGGCCAGACTCATCATTAGCTATTGGAAATTGGAGGAATTTGGAAGCGGAAGCTTGGATTACATACAATCAACGTGCACGTACGTATGCACACATCGCATTTATATATATGGATGTAGAAATTGTCTATATTACGGACATTGCACTCTTGTCTAAATCAAATCAATGCATAATCATAAAGCATTTAAACCATTAACTGGATATCGTTTCGGATCGCTAAATCGTTGCATAATCGAATTGTCGGTAGAATTCCATTAAGTTCTACTGGTTTGCAAAACTTCACTAGCATGCATAGAATCACATGTATGTAGCGTCTTGGTTGCATAACCTTATTAGCTTAGTTGCTGCGGATATTCGTGCTGTTACGTAACACAGCCCCCCTTGGCCATAACTGTCGCCATTGCAGTGTTCAGTGTGGATTTCGCTCGCCTTATTCTCAGTCATTTCATTCTCGTCTACTCAATCATCACTTTCGCTGAAATGGCAGACTTAGAGGCACTCGTTAGACAACGGACCGCAGCAAAGGGTAGCTTATCCCGTATTAAAAACATAATTTCGTCGTCAATGTCCACAGCGGAATTGGAGTGCCGTTTGGGCTTAGTTGAAGCTTACTTTAAGCAACTTTTATCCATACAAACCGATATTGAAATTCTGAATGACAAGGATACTGCACGGCCTCAGTTGGAGGACTTGTGCATAACAACAAAAACAAAGATCATTGAATTGTTAGGCGACAATTACAAACGCACATCGTTGGAAAACTCATTCGCAATTCCTGTAAGCACTACAAGCAAATTACCCAAAGGCGCTTGAACGACTTACTGAACGCTACGACAATAAAACTTTAATCTTTCTCGAACACATTTCGGAGCTCTACAGTTTATCAGAAGTTAAGGGACCCTCAGCGACACAGTTGCGAGGCTTGGTAGATAGCGCGTCAGCAATTTTCAGCTCATTGAAAACGTTAGGCTCGTCTGATGATATTTGCAATGCTATGGTCATACACCTTATATGTCAAAAGGTCGATGCGGATTCTCAGTTGAAATGGAAGGAGCATTTGAATTTCGACAAATTGCCTTGTTGGGAAGCATTCTCTAAACACTTGGAACGTAGATGCCAGTTCTTGGAATCGACTGAACAACATGCGTCATCGGTTCGTCCACATGAGAATAGTGGTAAACGTCAACCTTTCCGCTCACACAAACACAATCGCACTCTTTTCTACACAGCACAAAGGGCCTGTGTGCTTTGCAAGGGCAATGATCATTGGCTAAGTGGTTGTTCGAGCTTTAAAGCGTTGCATGTTGAAGGTAGATACGATACTGTGAAAAAACATGGACTCTGTCTCAATTGTTTCGCTTCTAGCCATGGTGTAGCTAGGTGTTCATCGAAATATAAATGCAAAATATGCAATAAATTACATCACACCTTGCTCCACCGCGCAGCAACAACACAAAACAGCGATAATGCTGTCGCATCAGTGCATGCACATATGGGAGTTTCAACTAATGAGGTCATTCTCGCTACAGCAGTTCTACTCATTGCCGATGGTTCAGGAGAGCTGCATTGTGCTCGCGCACTTTTAGACTCGTGCTCACAAGTCAACTTAATGACAGATAATTTTTGTAATATTTTGCACCTACACAAAAGGAAGACAGCTGTCAATATTGTCGGTGTAGGCAAGTCGTCGTTCATGATCAAACATGCGACAAACACAATGGTACGCTCTCGTTATAACAATTCTGAATTCGAAACAGAATTTCTCATTGAACCTCGTCTCTGGGTACCAACCAGAAGCTGAAGTTGATATAACTGAGTGGAGACTGCCGTCCAATATCGAGCTTGCGGACGAAAATTTCAATAAATCACAATCGATTGACTTACTTCTAGGAGCCGAAAGTTTTTTCAATATTTTGCGAGCAGGACACATTAAGCTTGGGGACAATTTTCCTATTTTGCAAGAAACCCTCTTCGGCTGGATAGTGTCAGGACGCTTCAAGTCAGCCGACGTAAAAGGGTTGAGATGTACGTCATATGTTGTAAATACTGCTGACAAGAATTTGAATGAACAACTAGAATATCTATGGGAATTAGAGAAAATAGATAAACCTAAACCGCTGTGGACTGAAGAGCAGCGTACTTGTGAAGACTTGTTTCTAAATAATACTGAGTTCGATGCTAGTGGTCGAATAGTTGTCAAATTGCCATTTAAAGCACCTCCATCAACTCTCGGCATGTCATACAATTTCGCGTTGAATCGATTCTTGTCGTTAGAGAAGCGCTTAAGTCGAGATCCCGAGCTCAAGGCACAATATGTCCACTTCATGAGAGAGTATGAGGAAATGGGCCACATGACGCTAGCGGAAGAAGCAAATGCCGATGAGCCTCATTACGTGATTCCTCATCAATACGTACTGAAGCCGAATAGTACAAGCACAAAACTACGTGTTGTTTTTGACGCTTCTGCGAAAACGTCGTCTCAAAGGTCATTAAATGACATTCTTCTTACTGGTCCCACTATTCAAGACGACCTTGTTACGCTAATTTTACGATTCCGAGTAAACCGCTTTGCATTAACAGGAGATATTGTTAAAATGTACCGTATGGTCTGGGTACAACCTTCGGATAGGAAATTCCAGCAGATTCTTTGGCGCGAAACCGAAGATCAACCTATTAAAACTTACGAATTAAATACAATTACATATGGAAAGTCGGCTTCACCATTTTTAGCGATTCGTAGCCTTAGCTTTCTAGCCGACAAATACAAAGATGAATTCAACATTGGAGCGGAGATCGTAAAATCTCAATTTTATGTCGACGATTTATTAAGTGGCGCTGATAGCGTCGAAAAACTAACATCAGTTTTTAATGAAACAACCGCGCTTCTAAAGAAAGGTGGATTCGAGTTATCGAAAATTCAATCCAACCATCCAGCATTTATAAATGAAACCTTGCGATGTAAAAATATGCAACTGACAGAATCAACTATAACTAATACACTTGGAATCACATGGGACTCAAGCCAAGATTTGTTTCTATTTTCATTCGAGCCAAAACATCAGTACTCACACTGCACTAAGCGCTCTATTTTGTCGATTGCATCCTCCATCTTCGATCCGCTAGGTTTAATTTGCCCTATTGTACTGCAACCAAGAATGTTATTGCAAGACTTGTGGATTTCGAAAATTGAATGGGATGAGGAAGTTCCTCAAGCTACAAAAACCATATTTGGAAACTTTATCGGTGACCTCAGCAATATATCAAAGCTGCAAATTCCCCGTTGCGTACGACCGTCAGCAGCCCTGAGCTTGCAGCTGCATGGATTTAGCGATGCATCCTTAAGAGCATATGGATGCTGTTTCTATGTAAGAGTATGCGATAGTCAAGGAAACGTTCATGTCAATTTACTAACGGCAAGGTCTCGTGTATCTCCGACAAAAAGAAAATCTCTTCCGCAATTAGAACTTTGCGGCGCACACTTGCTTTCTAAATTATACACCAAAATATTGCCAATTTTCGTTGCGTTCGACGTACAGGTTTTCTTATGGTCTGACTCGAAAATAGTTCTTCAGTGGCTTCAACTTCATTCATCTACTTTAACAACTTTTGTTGGAAACCGAATCTCCGATATACAAGAAGTGACAACAGGCTGCCAGTGGAGGCACGTGCCAACCAGCAGCAATCCAGCCGATTTAGCATCCCGAGGATGTTCTGTTTCGCAGGTGCAGCAATCCATCTGGTTTACAGGACCCGATTTTCTGAAACAAGAACCAGACAACTGGCCAAAGGCTAATTTATCCATGGATAGAAATGCCAACGCTGAATCCGCAATACAGAAAACAGTGTTGAAGTGCAACATCACTGAAAACGCAATCCTAGCCCTTATCGAGCGTAGAAGCTCTTTTATGAAAATTCTTCGGGTAGTATCGTATGCACTCCGATTTTGTCGCTTTCTCCGCAAAGACATCTCACATCGAAGTCAACCAATAACAGCAGAAGAAATACAACGCTCTCTTTCTTGTGTCATTTGGAACATACAGACACATAATTTTTCAAACGAAACGCGCGCAATAAATTGCAATACTACAATTACAAGCTCGCTAAAATTTCTGAAACCTTTCATGGAAGAAGTTGATGGCTACTTACTATTACGCGTTGGCGGTCGGCTGAAACACGTCAACATTCCACAAAATCAGAAGTTCCCGTTTTTATTGCCAGGCAACAACACGTTCAGTACTTGCTTGCTACGTCATCTTCATTTAACAAACTTTCACGCTGGTCCAAAGGCAATGGTAGCTTTCTTAAGGCAATCGTTTTGGATGATCAATGCTAGAACTTTGTCGAGGAAAATCGTAAGATCATGTACCAGCTGCATTCGTTATCGACCGAAACTAATGCAACAAGTAATGGGTGATTTGCCACGAGAGCGCGTGCATGTGTCTCGACCGTTCGAACGTTGTGGTGTAGATTTTTGTGGACCCATTAACACATATCTAAAAATTCGTGGGAAGCAGCCATACAAATGTTATGTTGCGATATTCATTTGTTTTTCAACAAAAGCTGTCCATATCGAACTTGTCTCAGATTTATCTGCAGATGCGTTTATCGCTGCATTAAAACGGTTAATAGGACGCCGTGGCATACCAACACACATATTTTGCGATAACGCCACAAATTTTGTGGGTGCTAATACTAAACTTGCTGACCTTCGGAAATCCTTTGAAAATTCCAGTTATCAAAACAATATTATAGATTTTTGTACTTCCAGACAAATTTCCTTTCGCTTTATTCCGTCCAGGGCTCCACACTTTGGTGGTCTCTGGGAGGCCGCAGTCAAGTCGGCGAAAGGTCACCTCTACCGTACCTTGGCAAACGCTAAATTGACATTCGAAGAGCTGGCTACCGCCTTAATAGAAATTGAGGCAATCTTAAATTCCCGGCCGATTACGCCCTTATCAACAGACCCAACGGATTGCGAAGCCCTTACACCGGGGCACTTCCTGGTTGGATGCCCATTAAACTCGATCCAGGAACCACCAATCATTTGCGCTGACATAAGCTACTTAGACAGATGGAAGCGCCTCGCCGCAGCGAAACAACAGTTCTGGAAAAAGTGGTCTGCCGATTATCTCAACGAAATGCTGCAACGCCATCGTTGGACTGGTGATGAACCGAACGCTCAAATCGGCGATCTTGTACTGATCCATGAGGACAACATGCCGCCTCAAAGGTGGCTGACTGGTCGCCTCATAAAGATATTTCCTGGCGCGGACGGCAAAGTTCGAGTGGCGGAAGTACAAACAACCAAGGGTATTATTCGCCGTCCGATACGAAAGTTAGCATTGCTGCTGAATCCTTGAAAGCTGAGGCTTTCAACCCCCCGGAATGTTGGAGCACTCCATCATTATTTACATTTCAATCAATTTCTTATTTCTTATTGCTTAACATTTTGTATTGCCCATTGTGACTTGCCATTAATTTGTACGTTCCATTGGAACCTGGGCTTAAACAAACCGCTGTGAATGTAATACAATTTGAGTAACTCTGATATAGCCTTAAAAACACAACCCTGCATTGTAGTCAAGAACTTAATAAAATGACACTTGGGAAAAAACCATCGAAGAACGAAAACGTGTTGCAGCTCAATTTTAACCTGTTTGGTAAAAATCAATTAACGAGCACTAACCCCACACTCATCTTTGCCCAGCAGAAGGAGCGCCAAATAATTTTCGGGCTCACCATGCGAACATAGCAGAGGCCCTCAACAAGTTCAGGTGCCCACTATGTTCGTCCAAGCAACATGTGGTGCGTAACTGTGCACGGTTCCTAGAACTGAACCCCAAGCAGAGATTGGTTGCCGTGAGGAAGCATCATCTCTGCATCAACTGCCTGGCCATTTCCCACGAAATACGGGAGTGCAGGAGCAATTTTTCGTGCAGCACCTGCAAGAAAAGGCATCATACTCTGCTGCATCGAACAGAGTCAAATGAAGCGGGCTCTAGTACCTCCGGAACTAGCCCAGATAATGCCCACGTACCTCACCTGGCATCTCACTCTAGAAATCTGTCATCCAGCCTCAGTTGCGACAAGTCGAGTCCACTCTGGGTTCACAGCTGTTAGACCAGAGCCACAGACATATTCTGTGAATTTTAATTGTGTCACTTTAGACCAGTCTTGCGATGGGGAACGGGAGAAGTTTCCAAAACGAAGTTTTTTGTCGGGGGAGGGGCAGTTCTGCCAGAACTTCAGCCAAGAATCTACTCGCCATCAGAAGAACGACCGGAACGCCATCCACGAAGGAGATCGTCGATTCCAGCTCCCACTACGGCAAGAAACGTCGCGCAGATCGCGACAGGCGATAGGCGGCACGCAAAATATGCGTAGCTGCAAAGTCGACCTGCCTCACGCTGGAGCTCGTCCTCGTCCGTCGGGCCCACGTGCTGAGCAGCGTCGCAGAATGGAGCCCGTTACCGCCGGAGCTCGTTCTCGTCCGTCGCGGCCAAGGAGCCAAGGCGGTGGTGCAGTGGCGATACAGCAAGTGACTTGTCCGATGAGGACAGAGATGGACCTCGACCTCGTCCGTCGGGGCTTTCGATCGCGCTCATGGACAGCGGCGACCTCGTCCGTCGGGCACGGCTTCCAACCGCGCTCGTCCGCTCCTGCGCCACGAGAGAACCCAGGAAGCCACCAGCCTACTGAAACCGATGGGGATAGTGATGGACCTCGTCCGTCGGGGCCATCGATCCAGCTAGTTAAAAACGATGATGCGGCCGAAGCTCGACCTCGTCCGTTGGGCACGGCTCCGAACCATGCTCATCGTCTCCTACACCACAGAGGAGCATACGCATCATCGAACACGCACCGCTTGTATGGAGCGGCATCACCCCATTGCCTGGATATTTCGCGCCGGCCTTACTACCGGAAGTGCGCGACAGCTCACCCAAAACTCAATTTTAGCTGGTCGATATATGGCAACTGCCCCCTCTAAACTCCCCGTTTTTTAATTCTTTGACCTATCACCAGTAATTTTGCGCACTTTCGATTAATTGAACATATTTTATCATGTACTACTATAGTTTTAAGATGAATTTTAAAAAAAATTTCGGTTTTCCCTTTGTTATATTTTGAAGTATTTTGCAGTGTCGCTGCAAGGCGGGCGGCATGTTAAGCCAACGTAGGGTACACCGTTTCGGTTGTAGCGAGGTGGCAAGTTGATGCCAAGTTTCGCTTGCACCCGAGTGCTGTGAGCCGGTGGCGGCAAACTGCACTTGGACACTTGCGATCCAACCTCCTACCCGAAAGGTAAGCTAGCTCTCCTCCATATGAGGATTCATACATATAACACACATCTAAATATAATACAGTCCACTAACTCTCACACACATTTTATTCTTTAATAAATTATATCTTTTATAATACGTTTTATAACGTCAGCAGAAATTTGGTTGACTTTCATTTCTGATATTTTCCCTTTTTAAAACGTTTTTATTAGGTCGCTTTCTTGTCTGTTTGTATGTCCCGTACAAATCTTGGAATTAATTTTAAAGTAACTTCCCGATAAGCTAGAGACTTGAAATTTTCAACATAGCTCAGAACTGGATGACAATGAAATATTATATAAAAAATTTTTCTGTGTGGGCGTGGCACCGCCCACAAATAATGAAATACTTTTTATCTCGGCACTTGTATAAGCAATGTTAACGAATTTTGGTATATTGATACATACATTCATTTCCAACATTTTTCCGAAATGTGGTTGGCGTTGGACAATGGGGCGTGGCCCCGCCTATACAACTCCACCTTAAGGAATGCTTTATCTCGGCTAATTTTACAGCAATATCAATATAAAATTTGGTATTGAGGTGTTAATAGTCGTTTCTTACATTCCTGTCATATGTGGTATGATGTAACACACCACGCCCAAACTCACCACACCGAACTCACCACACTCAAACTCAACACATTCAAACCCACCACGCTCCAACTCTGGTATATTGATACATACATTCGTTCCTTTTAATTGGCCTGCTATAAAAAAAAATTAAAAACGATCACTCTTTTTATTGGCCCAGTTTTAAAACCATTTAACCCTTTCAACAGTAAAAAATTTTACAGTTAAAAAAACAGTGAAGTGAAGAAGTAAGAAAAACAACAAAAAATAAATAATTATAAATAGTGCAGTTTCTTCGAACCACGTAACAAAAAAAAAACAATTTAAAAAAACTACCTACCAACCGGTTACAATTTTACACACACAAGACTAAAAATCAGAAAATAATTATTAAGTAAAAAAAAATTTTTAATATTCAACGTTTTTAAAATGGACTAAAAAGTATAAAATAATTTTTCATTGCCATAAACAGATTTCTGAACCAATATAGATGGTCCTGATAATGTTTGATTTTGATTTTTCAATTGATATGGAAATACTAGTAAGATTTAAAACTAAAAACGTTGGGCGCAAAATAATAGCAAAGAGTAGCTGCTGTTGAGAAAACAGTTTATATCATTTGCAGGCCAATATTATTGCACTTAAGTGATTTAATAATAATAGTCGAACTTAAGTTACTACAGCTCATACTTTCAAAGCATAAATGGCTAAAATTCATCAATCAACTAGATGGGATTGAAAAACAAAGCATGCAACAAAATTCTGAATTTTAATCTACTTTTGAGTTTAACAAGTTTAAATCAAAGAATAGGCAGTACAATCGAACTGTTAGGGCCAGTTTCACAGTGGATGTTTAAACTCTGATTGCAGTTTAAATAGGGAATTTCAGTTTCACAGTGGGAAGTTAAATACAATTTAAATGGCCGGTTGTGGGTATTTAAGTACGGCACAGAGTTGCAATCGAAAACAAATAAACAGCTGATTTCGGATGTGCAAGCAAGCTGCGGCGACAATATTGCAATTTATAAGAGATCAAATTAAACATAAAACTGCATGGTATAGCACATATAAATGATCCCGTAGTATTATAAATAATATAAACTGTGGATTCTTTGCACAAAATCCAATAATTCACTTCTTTCGGCCGACGAAAAATTTTTAGCTCGCGCTGCCTCCATAATTGAACAATTGAACATATGTTTTTGGCAAGTTGTGTCAACCTTCAATTGTCAAATATTCGAAGTTGCCATTCATTATTCCGTATTTAAATAAGTGCACTGTGAAACTCAAGAAAAGTTAAACTAGATTTAAACTCAATTCGCAAATTAGATTTAAACATCCACTGTGAAACTGGCCCTTAGTGACTTAGGTGAACTATTCACGCACCAATAACCCAATGTATGCCCCAACGTATGCCCCCTTTTGCTCGTTTGCGGACATATCCTGCAAACCCCGGCGCGTCGCGTCTTTAGTTTTTAAAAGCTGTTCTTTATTTCTTTTTGTTTCCTAATTCTCAATTTAATAAATTGCTTTATTGTAAAAAAAGTTATATGTATTAAATTTTTAAATTCCAAATTGGTGAATTTAAATCTTTGTATTTAATAATATCATATAAAAAAAAAATTTTTTTTTAAATAAATTTTTTTTAAATAATTCATTTAATGTACTAAAAAGTAGAAAATAAATTGTTTCGAAGTCACCAGTATCTTACTATCCATAAAAGCTTGGGGCGCTCATGTGTTCAATATTTGTCAACCAGTTACCACAATATTTTATAAGCTTTATATTAACTTTACTTTCCGCGGTATGTCGTCAAATCTAATAATCAATTTTTCACCCACTTCCCGCCTACCTAGCTATCTGAAACCTTGCATACATGCGTAAACAGGAGCACGATACATGAATCATAAAATTTTATGGGCGTAGGATAAGGGGCGTTGCACTTTTTTTATCAACTCCAGATTTGTGTATAACTTTAGAACTACAAATCACACATCAATGAAACTCGGTAGGAACTTACTACATATCCATATCCTTCTACTGGGAAAATAAGACGGGCGGTGGACAAGTGGGCGTGGCATCGCCCATACAAACAAAATCGTTTATATAGGATAGCTTTGGAACTAAAGGTCGTATAGCATTGAAATTCCGTATACAGACCCCTCTTGGATGCTTCGTCCCACTGGTAAAATTTTATGGGCGTAGGACAAGGGGCGTGGCACTTTTCAAGCAACTACACACTTGGTCTTCAGTTTATAATTATAGGTACACCACACATCAATGAAACACGATAGGAACTTACTCGCCGCGCCTTGCACGCAAAATAGCAACAACTCATCGCGCCAAAGCAACGGGGGTTTTGCGCATGGGCCAAGCTAGCCGCGCCTTGCAAGCAAAACAACAACAACTCATCGCGTCACAAATATGCCACGAATATTAGGGTCGATCACAGCCGTATTATTTGTTAAATTGAGGATATGACGATAGGAGACACTGTGAATACCGTAAATATAGTGTACCTACTGCTCTGCAAGTTTTAAATTGTTTTTGCATAAAATTTCAGATCTCTAAAATTGAATTTATGGAAGACTAATTATTTTTTGCAAATAGATTCTAGTAATGAAAGATATTTTGAATATGGATATTGAGCGCACAAGCTTTTATTGATAGTAAGATACTGGTGACTTCGAAACAATTTATTTTCTACTTTTTAGTACATTAAATGAATTAAAGCTTATTTTTAAAAAGTTTTTTTTTATATAATTTTATTTATTCTGAACATTGTATTCTACAAAATATGTGGGCAAGTGATCAATTTGTAAGGCTAAAGATGTCAAAAAACAGTTTTGAATGTTTTGAGGTACCGCACTACTATTTTATTGAACACAACTGTATATACCAAAAACAACATGCTTTATTGCAATGATCAGAGCTCTTAATCATCATATCATCATATCATATCATCATATCGTATCATCATATCATATCATACTATTAAATAAAACGCTATTGCGTGCGCAATGTTATGGTTCAGTTACCGTTACTATGTTTATTTAACATTAAGTGTAGCATTGTTTTTGCACAGCATTGTTATGGGCAACATTTGATGAGAGTGAGGGAGAATGTTAGCATAGACTTGCAATGTGGTCGTGTGGTTCTCTGCACAACAAGAGTAATACTTTACATTTCACTTTCATGTACATAAAGGTATCATATTTACACTTCTTGCGGTAATGGCAATGGTTAGTCGACTATTTATTAATCTTTTCAGCGAAAGAGAAGATTGTAAAAATATGTATGTATAAGATTATAGGGGCAAAAAACAACTAATAAAATTGCCACATCGACAGATGTGATTAGCAGCCGTGCTGCTGAACATAAGACAATGTAAATCAACGGAGATTTTTAGTGTTCGGTTAGATTTCATGGGAAATCAAAATAAGTTCAATTATCTAAGCAAGTTTTTAATTGAAATCAAAATTTGAGTAGCTGTATACATATGTATGTATCTATGTATGTATATAAGTACTCTTTTCAAGAGTAGGCTACGACTGACAGTCTTTTTTTTTCACAAGTTCAAGACGAGTTCAAGTTATTAATTTAGTATTTGGTCTGTTAGTGAAATGAATTTTTCTTTCTAACTTTCGATAGGGAATCAAACAATATGTTAATCACATACATATTCCAACATAGCTGACATAATTACAAAAAAATAAAAATACGCGAGCTTGCCTCATTTATATACAGCAAGAGTCGGTGGGACTGACGTTGTAGAAATAGTATAGGAACAGATAAGGCAAAAAAAAGAAGAGTTGGAATCCTTGATTTAGCTGCGCAGTGGGTCAGAGGAAAAGTTGAAATTATTCTAGAAGGTGGAATACTAAAAATATGTATAGGAATTACACATGTTTCATGAAAATTGCAACTTTAGAGAAATCTTGAGGGAAATGGATAGGATTAAAATCTTTTTGGAAAACGAGCCCCACACAATTTTTATTTATTATCTTCTTCTTCTTATATATAAAAATGGATTGCCGTGCGTTAGTCTGGCGAAAACCCGAAAGCGGCTGAACCGATTTTGATGAAATTTAGTGAGTGTGCTTGAGTGGGTTCAGGGATGGTTCTGATCTATAATTGGACCCGATTGGACAAGGGGGCGTGGCACCGCCCATACAAACCAAATTGTTTACATCGAATAGCTTTGGAAGTAAAAGTCGTGCAGCATTGAAAGCCCGTATGCAGTCGCCTCTTGGATGCGTCGTCCCACTGGTAAAATTTTATGGGCGTAGGATAAGGGGCGTGGCACTTTTTTTATCAAATCTAGATTTGTGTATAACTTTACAACTACACATCACACATCAATGCAACTCGGTAGGAACTTATTACACATCCATACCCTTCTACTGGGAAAATAAGACGGGCAGTGGACAAGTGGGCGTGGCACCGCCCATACAAACCAAATTGTTTACATAGAATAGCTTTGGAACTAAAAGTCACGCAGCATTGAAATTTTGTATGCAGCCGCCTCTTGGATGCGTCGTCCCACTTTAATGAGCGTAGGACAAGGAGCGTGGCTTTTTTCAATTAACTACTCATTTTCGTATAGCTTGAGAACTATACATCACACAGCAATGAAACTCGGTAAAAGCTTACACCACAGCTGTATCCTCCAACAGTTACTACTTGGTTATGCCTTTCTATTGGAGAACTGGTCACTGGATAAGGGGGCGTGGCACCGCCTATACAAACCAAATGTTTAATTCGAATAGTTTTGAAATTATAAGTCGCATAGCATCAGAATTCGATATTGGGCTGAAATTTAGACGTCCCGTTCCACTGGTATAATTTCATGGGCGTTTGACAAGGGGCGCGGTACTTCTTAGTTGTTCAAATCTTATAATTTTTGAAGTATAAGTCAAACATCATTGAAACTCGATATGGAGTCACTACTTGCTAATGTCTTTCTACTACACCTCCCATACAAGTAAAATTTTTAATATCAAGTAGCTTTAAAAATATAAGCCATACAAAAATATTTTGAATATTGTGAAGTTTTCAAAAAAAGTTCGACAGATTTGAGTGGTTGTGAAAAAAATTCCCTGTCGTTTTGAAGTGTTAGTTACAATGCCGATAATAAGAGGTATCATAGGTTGTCGAAGTCAGACAAATGCGCTACTTCACGTTTAAACCGCACTGATACCCAGCGAGCTACAGATAATAGAAATAGTAGTATTAGTATGTCCGCACGACGTACGAGAAGAACTGAGAATGAACGACAAGAAAATAGGTTAAGGATTCAACAAGTTCGTGCGCATCAATCACAATGCCAGCGAGCACGACAAAGTGAGCATGAACGATTGCGTTGACGCGGTGCTCCTGTGAGCCTGGAACGAGTGGCATTCCAGTACAATCCAGAAATCGATAACTGTGTGGACAGATCAGTAACGATTGGAGAAATGTCAGCCCAGTGTTCTCAGTGAGCCATTACGCTCATTAGTTTCTGGAGCGGGAAGTGATTCTAAGCATTTCCTGGCCAACATCCAAAAATATAACAGTTGTTTCCAAATGACTTCGTTTGGAGCAACGCATATTGTACACAACAATTTCATGCCTACTTTCAAGATAATTACAACACAATTGTCTTTCGCATCATTCTCCGTTGTATCAGAAACAATTTCACAATTTCATAATTTTACACACCATTACAGATTCTTATTTATGGGCCTCATTATGGTGCTCATTTATGGCACCATATAATACTTAAGTTGAAAGAAAGTACATAGTTTACAAAATTTGAACCTGATAGCTGTTGTTAGGGTGAAAATATTCACGAAAACGTATTCCCTCTGTACTCAATTTTCATATTATTAAAAATATTCCTACCATTATTGAAATACATTTCAAAACAAATTTGGAATTAAATAATTATTTTAGGCAGAACAACGTTTGCCGGGATAGCTAGTTTAACAATAAACACCGAATTTTGTGATACTGATAGTAACAATTATATATTTGCTCCTTTATTTATTCCCTCCCGAATCACTACTACTACCTCCGTTCATTATATATCAGGATTGAATAAGGTAGCGCAGTATGTACGTTATCAACCAGCAAAATGAGCTAATTTTCTTTAATTCAAGATTTGGTTAAAGGTGCCAGCAAAGCTGACGGCTTAATTACGTTCGTTCGGGTATTTCTACCTGTTTAAGTCACTTTCGACTTATTTATATTAAGTTTGAGTCATTAGACTTCATTTAGAAAAGAGAGGACACAGGGGGTTTTACGTGGTTTTGCGCGGAAATGCGCGTTTAATTATTTAAAAGTTTATAAAAATTAAACAGAGTTTAAAGAATTATATGCGGGTCCGTCGCGGTCACTTGTTGATTGGTGATTAGTTGCTCATTTGAGCGTGAGAGAGGAAGAACAAGAAAAGTGACAAATGGAAAGGAGCGGAATGGAAGTGGATTGAAAGGCGAATGGAATAAAAATTGGAAAATAGAAAAGGTGGGGTTTATACGAAAGGGAACGGTGTTGCTCATTGGCGCTTAGCCATTCTGGCTGCCTTGCAGGACTGCAACATATAGTCCCGTTGGGTTGGAGGGATGATGCAGCGACTGCCTGGAACTGCTCCAAAGCGTCCAGTTCAGCAGCAGTCGGTGAGTTCGCCGCCCGCGAAGCTGTGAAAACCGTATCCCGACTCCTGGGTGTGAGCACACTTGGCGTCTTAGGGACTTAACTGTGAGTGTCCCACGATGGAAGAGTGCAGCAAGCTGCGCGGTTGGGACCACGCGTCGTCGGCTGATATTGCTCGGGCCAACACGATGAACGGAAAAGGTTTGGATGAGCCTTCGCGCACGCCCTTCAGCCTTCCAAAGGATTCCAGCTGCCCGTTGCGTTGGAGTGAGGGCTAGGACATCATCGTAAATGGGGATTTGAGGCTCAGGGGGAGCACACCAGTTACTACCTCGGAAAAATGATGAAGGACGCATGGAGATGATGGTCTGTTCTTCAAGGGGATGAAGGACTTTGTGTTTCCCTTTCTCCGGAAGTTGAGTGGCACAGAGAGTGCGTTTCGGCCAGGCTTCAGGGGGGGTTAGAAGCCGTGCAGCTCGATCAAAGGAAGAGAACCGCCGGAAGTTGTCGGTCCTCTGATTGAAACGTGGAGTTTGAGATTTAACGAGGCAGCCTTTTTCTGGAATAGAGAGGTTGGGTGCGGAGTTGACCCACCGCGGAGCACTATTCCATTTTGGCGATGGCCATCTTGCCGGGACAAAGAGGTTGTCCTCTGATGTGAAGTTGTTGCTCCGCAACATTGTTCACCAATGAATTTTTGTCCAATTCGAGGAGTGAATTTGGTTGGGATTTATGAGGGCGAATCGAAAAGGGATTTTCTATACCCTCGTATCCGCTCGTCTGAAGGAGTCTTGACGAGCAGCTACACACTGGGTTGGGATCCCAGTTTTGAGTGGAAATATTCTGAGGGGTCAGAACGTTATTTTCAGTAGTGGAGGCTTTGGGAATCGCCTCACTACTTACTGTGGTCACAGCGGGGATAATCAGAGGAATTCTGATTTTGTCGTCGACCACAATTAGTTCATCCTCGTACTGCGCTTTAAGCGCTTCCCAGGCGAGAGAGAAATTTTCGTCTAGCAGCGGAAATGGCTTGACGATAGCACCCGCCTTACCCTGGGTTTTGTACCGGAGGTAGTACAATTTCTGAGCGGGAGTCAGTTTTGGGCGATTTACGTACTTTTCCGTGAACATGTCACGGAAAGACGGCCACTCCTCATCATCTCCGTAGAAGATTTCGGAGTCGGCAGGCGGAACCCGGGAATGGGTATTCGAAGAACATTGAGGTTCTCGAACTGCTGTTTTCTCTGGTAATCTGGAAGGCTTTTGAAGTTTTGCACTTTGGGTAAGCCTTTTCTCGAGGAGATCAAGAATCTGGGCTTTGCATGTCAGGAAATTTTCGGAGCAGAGATCAAATGTCTGACGCATCGACTCTTTTGAATCGTCAGGAAACTCACTGTCGTCACGGGAGAGAACGTCTTTGTGAGCGCTGATAAGTCGAACCCAATTATCATTGAGAGTTTCAAGCTTTACCAACAAAAGGGATTTGTGAAGGTCATCAATCGGGATTGATTGAAACTTTGTGCAAAAGGTCATTAGGAAATCGGATTCGAAATTGAATTTAGAGATCGCGGAATGGATTCTTCTCTTCTGAGATGTAACCCAAGAGACGCTGGACATTTTTCTATTAGCCCATTTTGGCGATAGCCATCCTTCCGGGGCAACAAAATTGCAAAGGTCGGCGTTTTGAAGATTTCCGGTTTTTCCTGCTAAATTTGGGCCAGAATTCAGAGGTGATTCTATGCCCCCGTGTCTTCTCGTCTTAGGGATTTCTGACGAGCAGACACAAACTGGGTTGGGGTCCCAGTTCTGAGTGGAGAAATTCGGGTGTGAATTTACTCCAGTAGTGGGGGCTTTGGGAAACGCCTCACTACTTATTATGGAAATAGCAGGAATGTCCAGAGAGATTTTGAGATTCTCTTCGGCCGCGTTTTGCTTATTTTCGAAGCGTGCTCTAAGGGCTTCCCACGCGGGAGCAAAGTTTTCGTTGATGAGCGAGTATCGTTTCACGATTGCTCCGGCTTTGCCTTGGGTACCCCACCGAAGGTAGTAAAGCTTTTGAGCAGGGGATAGCTTCGGGTTTTTAATGTGCTTTTCCGTGAACATGTCACGGAAAGAAGCCCAATCCGCAAGATCTCCGTCGAAGATTCCGGTAGTGGAATAATTCGAAGAGGCTGTAGGGAACACCTCGTTTGTCGCGTTGGGGATATGCGACATTTTACGAATGAAATTCGATTAAATGGAAATCGCGTATGAAATTTTTCGCGTGAGAAAGCGATATTTATTTTTGTGTTGAAATATATTGCACGCTGGAGGGAACGCAAGGGTTTTTATATTGAATTGCGCGGAATTGCGCGTTTATTGAATTTAAAAGTTCAAAACAAAGTTTCGAAAAAAGAATCGAGTTGGTAAACGTCCGTCGCGGTCACTTGTAGGTTGATTTATATATAGAGAGTAGATTAGAGCGCGAGAGCGGAACAAAGGGAAAAATGACAGCTGGAAGTGAGCGGACTGGAAATGGATCTTGATGAGAATGGAAGAAGAATTGGAATTGAAAAAGGGGGAGCTTACATCAAGTAGGAAGGGGACAACGTAAAGAAAGGAAATTAAGGAATCTGCTGGAACTCATTGGCGCTTAGCCATTCTGGCCGCCTTGCAGGACTGCAACATCAAATCCCGGGTGGGATGTGCCGAATTCAGCGACTGCAGCAACCGCTTCAAGGTTTCCAAGGCCTGCTGGAGAGCCGGTGGCAGGTCCGCGTCACATGGAGGTCCGATGTCATATCCGGTGGTGCGCGCATGTGGTACCTTACCGAATTGATAGCTGGCGCAGGGTCAGGTACAACCTGTCATACGCTGTCAGCGGCCACGCAATCGGTACAAGTCGCCGCAGTCAGTGCTTATCCTCTTCTCTTGACGATGGATGCAAGCAGAGTGTCATGGAAATGAAAAGATGTGTGAGAGTTCAAATATAAGAGGGATTTGAAGGAAGCTGGTGATTTTACGCGAGAGGTAAAACACACAACTTTGCGATTGGGCATGAAAACAGGATAGAATTCGTGTGCCCGGGTTGACAGTGCTGTGCACCTCGCCGAGCTTGGTCGTGGGACATTCACGGACATTGGTGATTGTATCAGCACCACACTAGAAAAAGATGTGACGAGCCAACCCGCACATCCTTCAGCCTTCCGGCGAATCGCAGCTGCCCGTTCCGTTGGCGTCTTGGCTAGGATTGTGCGACAGAAACATAGTGCGTGCTCTTCAACGCATAATCGGTACTGCTGAAATTTGTCCATCCGAGCCTTGTTGGACCTGTAGCTGGAGAATATACGGGTTCGGGTATAGTAGATGGTGATTCGGGGCTCGGAGAGAGCACACCCTTTACTAGCTTTTAAGAATGGCGAAGCCCGCTTGAGGATAACGGTCTGTTTTTCAAGGGGATGAAGAACTTTGCGTTTCCTTTTCACCGGAAATGGAGTGGCACAGAGAGTGCGTTTCGGCCAGGCTTCAGGTGGGGTTAGAAGCCGTGCAGCTCGAGCAAAGGAAGAGAACCGTCGGAAGTTGTCGGTCCTTTGATTGAAACGTATAGTTTGAGAGTTGGAGAGGCGGCCCTTTTCTGGAATTTGGCGGTTGGGTGCGTAGTTGACCCACCATGGAGCGCGATTCCATTTTGGCGAGAGCCATCCTGCCGGGGCGAAGGGATTCGCACCCGAAGGCAGAGTTCGTGACCTAAAGGAAATAGGATTTTTTTTCAATTTAAGGGAACCACAATTCAGGGGCGAATTTTGTTTGGGTTTTATGGGGCGGATAGAAAGGGGATTTTCTATGCCCTTATGTGCGCTCGTCTTCGAAGTTTTTGACCAGTAGATGGCAAGGGAGCCATTTTCTTGAATTGAGCGGTTGGTGAGGCTGCCATTTTTTGGAATTGAGAGGTTGGGTGCAGAGTTGACCCACCGTGAAGCAAAATTCCATTTTGGCGATAGCCATCCTGCCGGGGCAAAGAGTTTGTCCCTTGACGGCAGAATTTGTTGCTCTGCAACAATGTTCTTTGAAGAATTTTCGTCCAATTCGAGGAGTGATTTTGGTTGGGATTTATGAGGGCGAATCGAAAAGGGATTTTCTATACCCCCGTATCCGCTCGTCTGAAGGAGTCTTGACGAGCAGCTACACACTGGGTTGGGATCCAAGTTTTGACTGACAATATTCTGAGGGGTCAGAACATTATTTTCAGTAGTGGAGGCTTTTGGGATCGCCTCACTACTTACTGTGGTCACAACGGCAATATTCAGAGGAGTGCTGATTTTGTCGTCGACCAAAATTCGTTCATCCTCGTACTGCGCTTTAAGCGCTTCCCAGGCGAGAGAGAAATTTTCATCTAGCAGCGGAAATGGCTTGACGATAGCACCCGCCTTACCCTGGGTTTTGTACCGGAGGTAGTACAATTTCTGAGCGGGAGTCAGTTTTGGGCGATTTACGTACTTTTCCGTGAACATGTCACGGAAAGACGGCCACTCCTCATCATCTCCGTAGAAGATTTCGGAGTCGGCAGGCGGAACCCGGGGATGGGTATTCGAAGAACATTGAGGTTCTCGAACTGCTGTTTTCTCTGGTAATCTGGAAGGCTTTTGAAGTTTTGCACTTTGGGTAAGCCTTTTCTCGAGGAGATCAAGAATCTGGGCTTTGCATGTTAGGAAATTTTCGGAGCAGAGATCAAATGTCTGACGCATCGACTCTTTTGAATCGTCAGGAAACTCACTGTCGTCACGGGAGAGAACGTCTTTGTGAGCGCTGATAAGTCGAACCCAATTATCATTGAGAGTTTCAAGCTTTACCAACAAAAGGGATTTGTGAAGGTCATCAATCGGGATTGATTGAAACTTTGTGCAAAAGGTCATTAGGAAATCGGATTCGAAATTGAATTTAGAGATCGCGGAATGGATTCTTCTCTTCTGAGATGTAACCCAAGAGACGCTGGACATTTTTCTATTAGCCCATTTTGGCGATAGCCACTACCAATTAAGACCAACATTTCGAGAAACAGATTTGGAGTTAAACTATTAACATTTTAAAATATAGTAGGTAATACGGATTTATAAAAAATTGGTTTTAAATTACAAAAAAATTAAGACGACCTCCATATCGGCGAGGGAAAAGTAGGGGAGTCGCCTCGAAGTGGCGCGATACTGCTGGTAACTCAATAAAATGTTCAATTGGCTATTCTTATCAACTGATGAAAAAACCAAGCATTTGCAGTGAAAGTGGATTTCAAGCAGGTACAACCAGAATGAAATTATTTACTTTAGATTGTTATGAATATTGGCACTCGATTTTACCAGATATAAACAAGTAAGGAAGTATCAGTCGGGTTTCACCGACAGAGTAATACCCTACACCATGTTCCCAAGTGGGGTGATAATTCACTGAAATTGTGGGTGCATTTTATTTACAATCTACATAGTGGGCGGAACACGCCCATTTTTGGCACACTACAAGATATGCCTAATAGGATTATATATGCCAAATATTGATGCTCTGACAGATGTACAACAGATGTGATCGGCATATTTATTTTACTACCCCCACGGTGGGCGGACCACGCCCATTTCTAGAGAAATTGAAAGGCATTCCTACCAGGTACGAAATAACCAAATCTGGACGCTCTGGTGTATATATTATGGATGTTAAGAGGATTTGTTTATCGCCTATATAGTGGGCGAACCACGCCAATTTTCTTGTGTGGCATCTAAGACCTATGTATATATTAACTTGGGAACCGAATTTCATTCATTTATATTCGTAACTAGTCAATTGGGAGCCATTTTACCCGAAAAATTTTGCCGCTTAAATAGTGGGCGGACCACGCCCATTTTTTCGTATGACATAGATGACCGACCCTTTAACTCGAATACCAAGTTTTATTCTTTTCAATGAGTAATTAGACAAATTACAGCAATTTGAAAGCAAAAAAAACGAGGTAGTGGGACTTACAGGCTTATAATGGGTGTGTCCTTATATCGATTTGGCTAATCTCAGAACTTAAACTAAGTTAAGGTTCACTCTAACTGTGTACCGAGTTTGGTCCAAATCGGGCAACTCCTTCTTTCTATCCAGAGCGGACAGACAGACAACCGGAAAACAACACAGAAAGTGATTCTAAGGGCCAGTTTCTCAGTGGATGTTTAAATCTAATTTGCGAATTGAGTTTAAATCTAGTTTAACTTTTCTTGAGTTTCACAGTGCATTTATTTAAATACGGAATAATGAATGGCAACTTCGAATATTTGACAATTGAACACAGCACAACTTGCCAAAAACATATGTTCAATTGTTCAATTATGGAGGCAGCGCGAGCTAAAAATTTTTCGTCGGCCGAAAGAAGTGAATTATTGGATATTCTTCAAAGAATCCACAGTTTATATTATTTATAATACTACGGGATCATTTATATGTGCTACACCATGCAGTTGTATGTTTAATTTGGCCGCTTATAAATTGCAATTTTGTCGACGCAGCTTGCTTGCTCATCCGAAATCAGCTGTTTATTTGTTTTCGATTGCAACTCTGTGCCGTACTTAAATGCCCACAACCGGGCATTTAAATTGTATTTAACTTCCCACTGTGAAACTGAAATTCCCTATTTAAACTGCAATCAGAGTTTAAACATCCACTGAGAAACTGGCCCTAAGCATTTCTATATACTTATGTCTATACCTAGGACGGCTCCTTTAATGCGTTACAATTTTCGCACAAAGTTATTATACCCTATTACCATAGGTCTAGGGTATAAAAATTTACAAGCCCAATATCGAGTGGAAACTAATCAGGTCAATTATATGGCCTTATTTGTAATCTAAAATTTTTGCTATTTGCACTCTTTGAGTACCGTAAAATGGGGTGTAAAGAGATTTAATTCTGTTTCGACTTTAAACTTGAAAGCTGTAGTGTAAAAAAAATTTTTCTGCGAACATAAATATTCAGATATAAATTCATTTACTATGCACAGGCCCGGATCTAGGGATTTACAGAGAAACACTTCGTGTACATTTTTTAGAGATCTTCACTCACTCGGTTGATAAGGCTAACCTACTGGCAGCGGCTTTCGCTGAAAATTCTACACTTCCGGTTACCGATCAACCACTGCCCGTAATCGAGGGGGTACCTTGTGCTATGCCCGAGATACACTTTCGAACGCGTGCAGTCAAAAGAGTGCTTGCAAATCTTGACGTCAACAAAACCTCTGGCCCCGATGGCATCCCAGCCCTCGTGCTGCGGAAGTGTGCCACATCTCTGGCGCGACCGTTGCGCAACCTCTTCAACATCTCGTAGGGGAGAGGGGGGTACCTTCGTCTCTTTTTTTTTGAAGGCCTATATTTCAGAAGGTAATTAATATATTTAAAAACCGATTAGACTGTTACAATACCTCATTATTTAACAATAAAATGTTATACTAAAATTTCTTTAAAAAATTCCGTTTGTATTATTTTTTTCATGATTAGTAAAAAAAAGTCATTTCGCTGAATGTGCCCCCATGCCAGGGTAGCTTCGGCATTTGGCGGGGGACTTTCGGCATTCACACTTTAAAGTACCATAAGGTGATACAAAATCTTGTTTAGACTAAATAAGACATGTTTTTGGTTACACAACACGTATTTATTATATTTTGCATTAACAAATTTTAAAAAAAATCATGTTTAAGAGTTTTAAAAAAAATTTACTTATTGTCAAAATATTTATAAATTATTTGTTATATATAATGTTTAAAGTGCTGAGATCGACCGTAATATTAATTTTGTGTGGTTACGGGAGGTTTAAGCCAGCTTCAACTCGATTTCGATTTTTAGTACCTGTGAAGTTATATTGACGAATGTGCCCCATGAAAAAAAGACATGTCCACCCTGGTGTCACTTTTGTTTTATTTTTTTACTTTTAATTTCAGTGCATTATTTTCACTTAATACACTTCTATTTACAAAATAATTTGTATTAAATTAATACTAACACAATTTTGTTCGAAATAATGGTATAAATACAGCACAAACTTCTTACGTTACCGACCTGAATATTCGGGAACGAAGCGCGAAAACACAAAATCAAATGTAACTTTATCAGCTGATCTGATTTCGTTTACAAGTCATATTAATTCCATTATCTCGAAGGCTTATTCAATGCTAGCTTTTGTTCGTCGTAACAGCTCCGAATTTTCCGATCCCTACACTCTTAAGCTTTTGTATACCTCCCTGGTTCGATCCCGATTGGAGTATGCATCTTTTTTATGGAACCCATTTTATAGTTCCCACTCCATCCGCATTGAACGAATCCAAAAATATTTTCTGAGCTTCGGTCTTCGATCCCTGAAGTTCACCGATCCCATTCCGCCGTACTCATCGCGTTGCTCCCTTATTAATCTAAAGTCCCTCGAAAGCAGAAGAAAAATGTTATCCCTGTTGTTCGTCCATGGTATCATTACTGGGACGGTTGACAGTCCCCATCTCCTCAGTCTAATCGACTTCAACGTTCCGTCTAGGGTGCTACGTCACCACGCTTTGTTTGGCATTCCCCCTTGTAGATCTAATTATGCCTCGAATGCGCCTTTGGTTCGGCCTCTGTCTGAATTCAACAAAATCGCAGTCGTTCGCGATTTGGATCTTTCCATCTCGAGCTTTGCTTTAAAAAAATTGTTAAACTTATATTATACTTAATTAAATAATTCCATACTTTGTTATTAGCTTCTCTAAGTATTTCTACATTGTGTTAATATAGTCTGTAAGGTCCCTACCATAGACTGAATTTATGAATAAATAAATAAAATAAATAAATAAATACAGCACAAACTTCTTACGTTACCGACCTGAATATTCGGGAACGAAGCGCGAAAACACAAAATCAAATGTAACTTTATCAGCTGATCTGATAGAGATGGCAAACTTTGTGAGGGATATTTATGCTAGTTATGGGTTAGTTTTTACTAATAAACAGTTATGTCCGATGACTCCTTCATACCGAAATCGCCTTTGACGAATGTGCCCCAAGGACGAAGGTACCCCCCTCTCCCCTACACCACAGGCGTTTTTCCCGCTTGCTGGAAGGTTGCCAACGTCCAGCCAGTTCCTAAAAAAGGCGAGGCTTTGGACCCTGCCAATTACCGTCCCATAGCAATATGCTCTACTCTCTCCAAAGCTATGTAGTGTGTAGTTAACTACAATCTAATGAACTACCTTGAGGACAATCTGTTGCTTAACGATAGACAATATGGTTTCCGTAGAGGTCGCTCTACGGGCGACCTTATGGCCTTCCTCGTTGAGAAATGGAATCAGTCCATTCACCAACTCGGTGAAAGCAAGGTCGTTGCATTGGATATCTCCAAAGCTTTTGATAGAGTTTGGCATGAAGCACTAGTTGGTAAAGTCTAGTAAGCACTAGCATATTCGGTGATTGCTTCGCTCGATGGATAACGAGCTTCCTTAGCTGCCGTTCTATTAGAGTTGTGATAGACGGTGTCGCTTCTAATGAGTACTCCTTAAACGCAGGTGTACCGCAGGGTTCGGTCCTGGCACCCACTCTTTTCCTTGTCTTTATCAATGACCTCTTGTCATTGACTAGGAATCCTATATATTCGTTTGCGGATGACAGCAGCCTTTGTCATTCATATTCATTTACAGGTCGCCCAAGCTCTGCGGAGATTGAGAGCAAGCGACATCATATGAATGACACACTCAACAAAGACCTTCAATCAATCTCCGAGTGGGGTCGAGCGAATAGGGTCAGCTTTAATGCTCGAAAGACCCAATGCTGTTGTCTCTCACACAAGCAAACTTCCTCCCCCTCCCAAACTCCTCTATCCTTTGATGGTGTGGGTATTGTAGAGTCGGCAGCTCTTGACGTTCTAGGCTTGTCGATCAAGTGTGATCTCCGCTGGAATTACCACATTTTCGACATTGCTAAAGAAGCTGGCAAGTGCTTAGGCTTTCTAAAGCGTTGTAAAAAATACTTTACACCGGCTGATCTCTGCACTATCTACACCAGCTATATTAGGCCAAAAATGGAGTACAACTCGCATTTATGGGCAGGAGCTTCACGAACCCAACTGGAGCTCCTAGACCGTATGCAACGTCGCGCGATAAAGCTAATAGGAAACGATAGGGTCGCCAGCTCTATCGATTCCTTGGAGCACCGTCGGAACGTGGGATGTTTAAGCCTTTTCTATCGTTATTTTAACGGTAGATGCTCTGCTGAGATAAGAAATCTTATCCCAGCTGCCCGCGTGTTTTCTCGCAACACGCGTATGGCGAGCGGGGCACATCGTTACCACGTTTCGACAAAGCTCCAACGCACAACGCATTACTGCGAGAATTCGTTCTTCGGTCGTACATCGAGGTTGTGGAATAGTCTACCTGCGGAAGTTTTTCCACGTCATTGCAATATTCGCGAATTCAAGGCAAAGGCCCACCGCTACTACTCCACTTTCCCCCACTTTCACCTACTTCCCTATGATCCTTTCTAAACCAACAAGTGCTTTGCATGTATAGGGGGCATTCCCTGAGTGTCAGTTTATTTAAAAAAAAAAGATTAAAAAAGCCATTTTGCCGAAACAATTCCGAGCTAGGTGGCCCACTGTGAGTGTGTACTTCAAACAATTTGGATAATCTCGAAACTTAAACTAGGTTCAGGTTCACTGCACTGTGTACAAAATTTGGTTCAAATTAGACAACTGCTTACTAGACTGACAGACAGCCTTAAATCAAGACGGAAAGTGATTCTTATCATTTCTATATACTTACAAGTAACGTAGACTTAAGCAATGTAAGCAATATTATAAATATACCTTGAAATTCCGTTCCCACCGAAACTGCTGACGCTATGTCTAGACTGCGCGCACCTTGCGATTAAAAAAAACGACAGCAGTAGGAACATAACTGCAGCAACGGTTTCGCCGGGAACGACTCAAATTGATAAAATCAGAATAAACCCAACTTTCAACAAAGAAAGACCTGTGTATTTCTCATTTACATATGTCTATACCAAGAACGGCTGATTTAATGCGTTACAATTTTCACAGATAGTAAATATACCCTTTTATCATAGGTTTAGGACCGTCTTTCCTTTCGGGTTCAAACAATTCAAAATAGACTGAATTCGAATTGTAGAAAAGAAAATGGTGTTATATGTACAAAATTTTTATATTGTACTAGCTGATCCACCCGGCTTCACCCGAGTGCCACATCATACGGGGAATCTGTGTATGTAGATTACCTATTCACGAAACCCTATTCTTCCTGTACATAATTTTCATATTATCAAAAAAATTCCTACCATAATTCGAATACATTTAAAAACAAATCTTGGAATAAAATAATTATTTTAGGCAGAACAACGTTTGCCGGGACAGCTAGTACATATATAAAACCCAAATTATGTTAAAATGTTTACGTGAATGCATGACTAAATACTAACAGAATAAAAAATTTTAATGTTGTATGACATGTAGTTTTAAAGGTATACCAAATCAAATATTTAAGTTGTATGAGGGGTGCCACGCCTCGTGTCCAATGCTCATCCCATTTTCCGAGTTGAAGGATACGGACATGTAGTAAGTTCGTAACGTGTTTCATTTATGTGTGCTGTATAGTTCTAAAGTTATACCCAAATGTATAGTTGATTGAAAAGTGCCACGCCCATAAAATTTTACCCGTGGGACGAAGCATCTAAGAGGGGCCTGCATACGGAATTTCAATGCTGCGTGACTTGTAGTTTTAAAGATATGCCAAATTAAATATTTAAGTTGTATAGGGAGTGCCACTCCCCCTTGTCCCACGCCCCTAAATTTTTTTAAGCAAGAGGGCACGACTAAATACTAACAGAATACAAAATTTTAACGTTGTATGACATGTGGTTTTAAAGATATACCAAATCAAATATTTAAGTTGTATGGGAGGTGCCACGCCCTCTTGATGAATCGAAAAATTTTATATACAGTCGCCTTCCTTTGGTCTTCAACAATATTGGTATAAAGTTTGGCTGAAATCGGTCAACGCGTGTAGCTTTGTATAGCCGGACAGACAGACAAACAGACAAACAAACATTCATTTTTATATATTAGATTGCACTGTCAAAGAATTAAGAATTATAATTTTATTTTCAATGCTGATTTTTTATAATATACCATTTCCTATTATTGGAAACTATCTTGTACTGTATTTTTATAAGCTTTATATTAACTTCACTTTCCGCGGTATGTCAGCGGTATGTTTGTCGTCAAATCTAGTAATCAATTTTTCACCCACTTCCCGACTACTTAGAGATCTGAAACTTTGCATACATGCCTAAACACGAGCACGATACATGTATCAATAAATTTTATGGGCGTAGGATAAGGGCCGTGGCACTTTTCTATCAACTCAAGATTTGTGTATAACTTTAGAACTACACATTACACATCAATGAAACTCGGTAGGAACTTACTACATATCCATATCCTTCTACTGAGAAAGTAAGACGGGCACTGGATATGGGGGCGTGGCACCCCCCATACAAACAAAATTTTTGATCTCGATTAGCTTTGGAACTAAAGGTCGTGCAGCATTGAAATTTCGTATGCAGTCGCCTCTTGGATGTGTCGTCCCACTGGTAAAATTTTATGGGCGTAGGATAAGGGGCGTGGCACTTTTTATCAACTCCAGATTTGTGTATAACTTTAGAACTACACATCACACATCAATGAAACTCTGTAGGAACTTACTACACATCCATATCCTTCTACTGGGAAGACGGGCGGTGGACAAGTGGGCGTGGCACCGCCCATATAAACAAAATCGTTTATATAGAATAGCTTTGGAACTAAAGGTCGTGCAGTATTGAAATTCCGTATACAGGCCCCTCTTGGATGCTTCGTCCCACTGGTAAAATTGTATGGGCATAGGATAAGAGGCGTGGTACTTTTTTATCAGCTCCAGATTTGTGTATAACTTGAGAACTACACATCACACATCAATGAAACTCGGTAGGAACTTACTACATATCCATATCCTTCTACTGGGAAAATAAGACGGGCGGTGGACAAGTGGGCGTGGCACCGCCCATACAAACAAAATCGTTTATATAGAATAGCTTTGGAACTAAAGGTCGTGCAGCATTGAAATTCCGTATACAGGCCCCTCTTGGATGCTTCGTCCCACTGGTAAAATTTTATGGGCGTAGGACAGGGGGCGTGGCACTTTTCAAGCAACTACACACTTGGGCTTCAGTTTATAATTATAGGTACACCACACATCAATGAAAAATGATAGGAACTTACTCGCCGCGCCTTGCAAGCAAAACAACAACAACTCATCGCGCCACAAATATGCCACGAATATTATGGTCGATCACTGCCGTATTATTTGTTAAATTGAGGATATGACATATGACGATAGGAAACACTGTGAATACCCTAAATATTGTGTACTGTTTTATATTCTTTTTGTGAAAAATTTCAGAGCTCTAAAATTGAATTTATTTAAGACTAAAAAGTAGAAAATAAAATTATATAAAAAGAAACTTTTTAAAAATAAGCTTTAATTTATTTAATGTACTAAAAAGTAGAAACTAAATTGTTTCCAAGTCACCTGTATCTTACTATTAATAAAAGCTTGTGCGCTCAATATCCATATTCAAAATATCTTTCATTACTAGAATCTATTTGCAAAAAATTATTTTAATAAAATATTGTGGTAACTGGTTGACAAATATTTAACACATGAGCGCCCCAAGCTTTTATTAATAGTAAGATACAGGTGACTTGGAAACAATTCATTTTCTACTTTTTAGTACATTAAATAAATTAAAGCTTATTTTTAAAAAGTTTTTTTTATATAATTTTATTTAATTCAATATTAAAGTTGCAAACATGTACCACTTTTCAGCAATGCAATATAAATTATTTAATTTTGACTAGCAAAAATTGGTTGCTCTTTTTTGCATGCAATAGGTATAAATAAAAGATAATAATATATTATTTTTTGCTTCAATTTTATGTTTTTGTGTTGCTTTTTGTTTTACTTTTTACCAAACCTGTATTTGTGTTGCTTTTGTGTTCCTGTAATAAAACTCTTGTAGTACATCCTGGTTTTAGCTTTACTTATTGTCGTTCTAATGGATTTGTTACAAACTTATATATTATTTTTTAAATAAATTTAATGTAGGTACACTTATTCCCCGATTTACGTGGATTTTTTTAAGCGGATTCGTTTTTCGCGGTTCTTTAAAAATATGTTACTGTATGAGGCAGACATTTTAGAACTAATGGCAGACAATGAACTGGATGAGGATGAATTAATTGTCATAATTAGTGAAGCAAATGCGCTTGATACTGATTCTGACGAATCTAAGTCTGAATCAGTTGCTGTGAGCAAAAGTCCTTCCCGAAGGACTCGAAGAAGGCCGTAAATTGGGTAATCACTTTATGCAAAATGACCCAAAAATTGAACGACCTCTCTGGTTTCAGCGATTTATTGATAAATGATTGACTCAATACGAGGAAGTCTACAAAGATTTATCAAAAAACCAAAAACAAATGCTAATTACGGATTTTATTCCCAAATCTCGGTGTTCTGAAACTCCACCAACACAAACCATAACGGCTTAATTCGAGTTAGGGCAAAATTTAGTTTTTAATGCCATCGCGTTCAGCGTGTCCAAATCTATGTATGCATGTATCAGAGTTGTGAAGAGTTCAATCAGATTTGATTTGAATCAGTGATTTTACCCTATTTGATTTAAAAACTGATTTTCCAATCAAGCATAGCCAATCGATTCATCTTTTTCTGATTCAAATCCCAATCGATTTGTGGCCTTTGATTTATAAATCAGCCCTCACAAATCAAAAGTGAAAATCTGATTTACCAATCACTTGATTTAAATCAGCAAATTTACCAATCTGATTTACCAATCTTGATTTGATTTCAAATCAAGTCTTGAAATCAAGTGTGCAAAAGGATGACAGAGCAGTAATAAAATGTATACTTCGAAATAGTACCAAAAATATCGAAGATAAATTCGTTCCTTAAAAATAAGAATAATTACTTGAAATCGTGAACAAATCATATGTAAATACAAACAACTTAAAGTACGACATTTATTTTATTGAAATGATAGTGAAATATGTAATTATTCGTTCATATTTCTTCACCGAAAATTGCAAGAAAAGTATTTATTTGGGAGGAAAAAAGCAACCCTGTTTCATATGACACTTCCATCAGTGATGTCAACGTTGTGAAATTCGTACCAGATTTTGTGCATTTTTAAAACTGATACGTTTATGAAAATGCTTTTATCGTCTGATATCTCTTTCAGTGCCATTGTTTGTTTATTGTGAAGACACTATTATTAGTCCGTAACATTTTCGAAGCTGAGTGAATCGCATTATTTTTAGAGGTTTTGAACAAAAATAGGCATCACTGTCTCGCATCCGTTCTTAGCACCCGCACAAAAGAGGTATACTTTTGTGCAAACCACTGCCGCCAGGAAACATAACATGTTAAGTATAATATACATATAATATGTCAAATATATGCATATGCATTTATTAAAATTTGATGGTTTAGGAAAAGAACAAAGTAATGTATTTATATACATATACTCCTCCTATACATTCATATATTTTGAAATAAAAAAACATAAATTGTTGTTTTTTTCTTGTGCATACTATTTTGTAGCATCTTATACCTGCCAAGGCACATTAACAAGGTATGCCAACTAGGGAGAGCCGGCTCTCTACGCTATCCAATTGTTGAACGGTTGCATATTTCCGTAAAAAATGTGCCGAATATCAATGTTGATATTTTTGGTACGACGACCCTTTTTTGTACATTTTGGGATAGCATATAAATAAACACATTTGAAGTGTAATATAATTAATAAATACAAAATAAATGTGCATACGTTCTCTGTCTAGTTGTCAAAAACTCTTTTTTATACACATTTACATGCAATTTTTATTTTTGAATTGGCAAATAATTTATGAATCACCCTTAAAATTAATAGAATATCATCTTAATTGCTATGAAATTAATAATATATACTGCTAAGCAAGCATTTGCTTCTAATTATAAAACTTTTTATATGCGTATGCAGTTTTGATAAAAGAACATTTTCATACTTTTTTACTTTGGGAACAAATACTAATCATTGCAACCAAACATTTGCTCCTAAATACAAGCAACTGCGATTTTGACATATCTCGCACTCCAAATTTGACGGCTCTCCCTAGCTGGCATACCTTGTTAATATGCCTTGATACCTGCTACTCAAATACACAACTTTCCTTCTAATACAGAAAAATGCAGCTCTGTGTAGCTTACTTAATGTGGTGATTTGACCAAAATTGATTTGAATCAGCCCAGCGGCCAATCGATTGGTGCTTTTTGATTTTAAATCAAAATCAACTTTTTTGATTGGTGATTTGAATCAGACCAGGGCAAATCACTGATTTGAGTTTTTTGATTCAAATCAATATGATTGGTGGTGCCTGATTGGAAAATCAGAAATTTAAATCGATTGGTGGAGTTGATTTTTAAATCAAAAATTTAAATCAGTTGATTTGTAAATCGATTTTGATTTGAATCTTTTACAGGTCTGGTATGTATATGCTATCAAATTGTAATTTATTTCTTTTGACCACAGATGTTTAACCATAATCTTGTCATTGATTGTTTTCTGTTTTCAAAATCTTTCATTGCGAGAATCGAATTTCCCGAAACTTCCTCGTTGTATATTCTCGTCTCGTCATTCACTGTCAACGATTCTATAACACCCTGTTTTTACTGTCTCAATGCGTCAGAGTCGAATCTCGTCGCTATTGTGTTCAGTTATTTGATTGTTTATTTCTGGCTGCACTTGTCGGTTGACCCTCATGAAGTTTTTTATCGCATTGCCAGCGCGATGACCGAGTAAAGCTCTTATGTTTGGAATTTTTCCACAACATGTCAATAACAATAATAACAATTAAAAATTATAGTCAGCCCAGCGTACTGCTACTCGCTACTTATGTATGCATTTAACCCGTGATTGCGAAAGAAGGCTTGTTTTCGAGCCACGCGGCTTTTTGAATACCATAGAGGTAAGTCTCCGCGGTGGCTCAGTGGACAAGTGCTTGGTCGCTGATGCTGGAGGGCCTAAGCTCATGACCGGCCTCAACTTCATCAAATAAATAAAATTATATAAAAAAAACTTTTTAAAAATAAGCTTTAATTTATTTAATGTACTAAAAAGTAGAAAATAAATTGTTTCCAAGTCACCTGTATCTTACTATTAATAAAAGCTTGGGGCGCTCATGTGTTAAATATTTGTCAACCAGTTACCACAATATTTTATTTAAATAATTTTTTGCAAATAGATTCTAGTAATGAAATATATTTTGAATATGGATATTGAGCGCGATGAGTTGTTGTTGTTTTGCTTGCAAGGCGCGGCGAGTAAGTTCCTATCGTTTTTCATTGATGTGTGGTGTACCTATAATTATAAACTGAAGCTCAAATGTGTAGTTGCTTGCAAAGTGCCACGCCCCCTGTCCTATGCCCATAAAATTTTACCAGTGGGACGAAGCATCCAAGAGGGGCCTGCATACGGAATTTCAATGCTGCGTGACTTGTAGTTTTAAAGATATGCCAAATCAAATATTTAAGTTGTATAGGGAGTGCCACTCCCCCTTGTCCCACGCCCCTAAATTTTTTCAAGCAGGAGGGCACGACTAAATACTAACAGAATACAAAATGTTAACGTTGTATGACATGTAGTTTTAAAGGTATACCAAATCAAATATTTAAGTTGTATGAGGGGTGCCACGCCCCTTGCCCAATGCCCGTCCCATTTTCCGAGTTGAAGGATATGGATATGTAGTAAGTTCCTACCGAGTTTCATTGATGTGTGATGTGTAGTTCTAAAGTTATACACAAATCTTCAGTTGATAAAAAAGTGCCACGCCCCTTGTCCTACGCCCATAAAATTTTACCCGTGGGACGAAGCATCTAAGAGGGGCCTGCATACGGAATTTCAATGCTGCGTGACTTGTAGTTTTAAAGATATCCCAAATCAAATATTTAAGTTGTATAGGGAGTGCCACTCCCCCTTGTCCCACGCCCCTAAATTTTTTTAAGCAAGAGGGCACGACTAAATACTAACAGAATACAAAATTTTAACGTTGTATGACATGTGGTTTTAAAGATATACCAAATCAAATATTTAAGTTGTATGGGAGGTGCCACGCCCTCTTGATGAATCGAAAAATTTTATATACAGTCGCCTTCCTTTGGTCTTCAACAATATTGGTATAAAGTTTGGCTGAAATCGGTCAACGCGTGTAGCTTTGTATAGCCGGACAGACAGACAAACAGACAAACAAACATTCATTTTTATATATTAGATTGCACTGTCAAAGAATTAAGAATTATAATTTTATTTTCAATGTTGATTTTTTATAATATACCATTTTCTATTATTGGAAACTATCTTGTACTGTATTTTTATAAGCTTTATATTAACTTCACTTTCCGCGGTATGTCAGCGGTATGTTTGTCGTCAAATCTAGTAATCAATTTTTCACCCACTTCCCGACTACTTAGAGATCTGAAACTTTGCATACATGCCTAAACACGAGCACGATACATGTATCAATAAATTTTATGGGCGTAGGATAAGGGCCGTGGCACTTTTCTATCAACTCAAGATTTGTGTATAACTTTAGAACTACACATTACACATCAATGAAACTCGGTAGGAACTTACTACATATCCATATCCTTCTACTGAGAAAGTAAGACGGGCACTGGATATGGGGGCGTGGCACCCCCCATACAAACAAAATTTTTGATCTCGATTAGCTTTGGAACTAAAGGTCGTGCAGCATTGAAATTTCGTATGCAGTCGCCTCTTGGATGTGTCGTCCCACTGGTAAAATTTTATGGGCGTAGGATAAGGGGCGTGTCACTTTTTTATCAACTCCAGATTTGTGTATAACTTTAGAACTACACATCACACATCAATGAAACTCGGTAGGAACTTACTATATATCCATATCCTTCTACTGAGAAAATTAGACGGGCACTGGATAAGGGGGCGTGGCACCCCCCATACAAACAAAATTTTTGATCTCGATTAGCTTTGAAACTAAAGGTCGTGCAGCATTGAAATTTCGTATGCAGTCGCCTCTTGGATGTGTCGTCCCACTGGTAAAATTTTATGGGCGTAGGATAAGGGGCGTGTGACTTTTTTATCAACTCCAGATTTGTGTATAGCTTTAGAACTACACATCACACATCAATGAAACTCGGTAGGAACTTACTACATATCCATATCCTTCTACTGGGTAAATAAGACGGGCGGTGGACAAGTGGGCGTGGCACCGCCCATACAAACAAAATCGTTTATATAGAATAGCTTTGGAACTAAAGGTCGTGCAGCATTGAAATTTCGTATGCAGTCGCCTCTTGGATGTGTCGTCCCACTGGTAAAATTTTATGGGCGTAGGATAAGGGGCGTGGCACTTTTTATCAACTCCAGATTTGTGTATAACTTTAGAACTACACATCACACATCAATGAAACTCTGTAGGAACTTACTACACATCCATATCCTTCTACTGGGAAGACGGGCGGTGGACAAGTGGGCGTGGCACCGCCCATATAAACAAAATCGTTTATATAGAATAGCTTTGGAACTAAAGGTCGTGCAGTATTGAAATTCCGTATACAGGCCCCTCTTGGATGCTTCGTCCCACTGGTAAAATTGTATGGGCATAGGATAAGAGGCGTGGTACTTTTTTATCAGCTCCAGATTTGTGTATAACTTGAGAACTACACATCACACATCAATGAAACTCGGTAGGAACTTACTACATATCCATATCCTTCTACTGGGAAAATAAGACGGGCGGTGGACAAGTGGGCGTGGCACCGCCCATACAAACAAAATCGTTTATATAGAATAGCTTTGGAACTAAAGGTCGTGCAGCATTGAAATTCCGTATACAGGCCCCTCTTGGATGCTTCGTCCCACTGGTAAAATTTTATGGGCGTAGGACAGGGGGCGTGGCACTTTTCAAGCAACTACACACTTGGGCTTCAGTTTATAATTATAGGTACACCACACATCAATGAAAAATGATAGGAACTTACTCGCCGCGCCTTGCAAGCAAAACAACAACAACTCATCGCGCCACAAATATGCCACGAATATTATGGTCGATCACAGCCGTATTATTTGTTAAATTGAGGATATGACATATGACGATAGGAAACACTGTGAATACCCTAAATATTGTGTACTGTTTTATATTCTTTTTGTGAAAAATTTCAGAGCTCTAAAATTGAATTTATGGAAGACTAAAAAGTAGAAAATAAAATTATATAAAAAGAAACTTTTTAAAAATAAGCTTTAATTTATTTAATGTATTAAAAAGTAGAAACTAAATTGTTTCCAAGTCACCTGTATCTTACTATTAATAAAAGCTTGTGCGTTCAATATCCATATTCAAAATATCTTTCATTACTAGAATCTATTTGCAAAAAATTATTTTAATAAAATATTGTGGTAACTGGTTGACAAATATTTAACACATGAGCGCCCCAAGCTTTTATTAATAGTAAGATACAGGTGACTTGGAAACAATTCATTTTCTACTTTTTAGTACATTAAATAAATTAAAGCTTATTTTTAAAAAGTTTTTTTTATATACTTTTATTTAATTCAATATTAAAGTTGCAAACATGTACCACTTTTCAGCAATGCAATATAAATTATTTAATTTTGACTAGCAAAAATTGGTTGCTCTTTTTTGCATGCAATAGGTATAAATAAAAGATAATAATATATTATTTTTTGCTTCAATTTTATGTTTTTGTGTTGCTTTTTGTTTTACTTTTTACCAAACCTGTATTTGTGTTGCTTTTGTGTTCCTGTAATAAAACTCTTGTAGTACATCCTGGTTTTAGCTTTACTTATTGTCGTTCTAATGGATTTGTTACAAACTTATATATTATTTTTTAAATAAATTTAATGTAGGTACACTTATTCCCCGATTTACGTGGATTTTTTTAAGCGGATTCGTTTTTCGCGGTTCTTTAAAAATATGTTACTGTATGAGGCAGACATTTTAGAACTAATGGCAGACAATGAACTGGATGAGGATGAATTAATTGTCATAATTAGTGAAGCAAATGCGCTTGATACTGATTCTGACGAATCTAAGTCTGAATCAGTTGCTGTGAGCAAAAGTCCTTCCCGAAGGACTCGAAGAAGGCCGTAAATTGGGTAATCACTTTATGCAAAATGACCCAAAAATTGAACGACCTCTCTGGTTTCAGCGATTTATTGATAAATGATTGACTCAATACGAGGAAGTCTACAAAGATTTATCAAAAAACCAAAAACAAATGCTAATTACGGATTTTATTCCCAAATCTCGGTGTTCTGAAACTCCACCAACACAAACCATAACGGCTTAATTCGAGTTAGGACAAAATTTAGTTTTTAATGCCATCGCGTTCAGCGTGTCCAAATCTATGTATGCATGTATCAGAGTTGTGAAGAGTTCAATCAGATTTGATTTGAATCAGTGATTTTACCCTATTTGATTTAAAAACTGATTTTCCAATCAAGCATAGCCAATCGATTCATCTTTTTCTGATTCAAATCCCAATCGATTTGTGGCCTTTGATTTATAAATCAGCCCTCACAAATCAAAAGTGAAAATCTGATTTACCAATCACTTGATTTAAATCAGCAAATTTACCAATCTGATTTACCAATCTTGATTTGATTTCAAATCAAGTCTTGAAATCAAGTGTGCAAAAGGATGACAGAGCAGTAATAAAATGTATACTTCGAAATAGTACCAAAAATATCGAAGATAAATTCGTTCCTTAAAAATAAGAATAATTACTTGAAATCGTGAACAAATCATATGTAAATACAAACAACTTAAAGTACGACATTTATTTTATTGAAATGATAGTGAAATATGTAATTATTCGTTCATATTTCTTCACCGAAAATTGCAAGAAAAGTATTTATTTGGGAGGAAAAAAGCAACCCTGTTTCATATGACACTTCCATCAGTGATGTCAACGTTGTGAAATTCGTACCAGATTTTGTGCATTTTTAAAACTGATACGTTTATGAAAATGCTTTTATCGTCTGATATCTCTTTCAGTGCCATTGTTTGTTTATTGTGAAGACACTATTATTAGTCCGTAACATTTTCGAAGCTGAGTGAATCGCATTATTTTTAGAGGTTTTGAACAAAAATAGGCATCACTGTCTCGCATCCGTTCTTAGCACCCGCACAAAAGAGGTATACTTTTGTGCAAACCACTGCCGCCAGGAAACATAACATGTTAAGTATAATATACATATAATATGTCAAATATATGCATATGCATTTATTAAAATTTGATGGTTTAGGAAAAGAACAAAGTAATGTATTTATATACATATACTCCTCCTATACATTCATATATTTTGAAATAAAAAAACATAAATTGTTGTTTTTTTCTTGTGCATACTATTTTGTAGCATCTTATACCTGCCAAGGCACATTAACAAGGTATGCCAACTAGGGAGAGCCGGCTCTCTACGCTATCCAATTGTTGAACGGTTGCATATTTCCGTAAAAAATGTGCCGAATATCAATGTTGATATTTTTGGTACGACGACCCTTTTTTGTACATTTTGGGATAGCATATAAATAAACACATTTGAAGTGTAATATAATTAATAAATACAAAATAAATGTGCATACGTTCTCTGTCTAGTTGTCAAAAACTCTTTTTTATACACATTTACATGCAATTTTTATTTTTGAATTGGCAAATAATTTATGAATCACCCTTAAAATTAATAGAATATCATCTTAATTGCTATGAAATTAATAATATATACTGCTAAGCAAGCATTTGCTTCTAATTATAAAACTTTTTATATGCGTATGCAGTTTTGATAAAAGAACATTTTCATACTTTTTTACTTTGGGAACAAATACTAATCATTACAACCAAACATTTGCTCCTAAATACAAGCAACTGCGATTTTGACATATCTCGCACTCCAAATTTGACGGCTCTCCCTAGCTGGCATACCTTGTTAATATGCCTTGATACCTGCTACTCAAATACACAACTTTCCTTCTAATACAGAAAAATGCAGCTCTGTGTAGCTTACTTAATGTGGTGATTTGACCAAAATTGATTTGAATCAGCCCAGCGGCCAATCGATTGGTGCTTTTTGATTTTAAATCAAAATCAACTTTTTTGATTGGTGATTTGAATCAGACAAGGGCAAATCACTGATTTGAGTTTTTTGATTCAAATCAATATGATTGGTGGTGCCTGATTGGAAAATCAGAAATTTAAATCGATTGGTGGAGTTGATTTTTAAATCAAAAATTTAAATCAGTTGATTTGTAAATAGATTTTGATTTGAATCTTTTACAGGTCTGGTATGTATATGCTATCAAATTGTAATTTATTTCTTTTGACCACAGATGTTTAACCATAATCTTGTCATTGATTGTTTTCTGTTTTCAAAATCTTTCATTGCGAGAATCGAATTTCCCGAAACTTCCTCGTTGTATACTCTCGTCTCGTCATTCACTGTCAACGATTCTATAACACCCTGCTTTTACTGTCTCAATGCGTCAGAGTCGAATCTCGTCGCTATTGTGTTCAGTTATTTGATTGTTTATTTCTGGCTGCACTTGTCGGTTGACCCTCATGAAGTTTTTTATCGCATTGCCAGCGCGATGACCGAGTAAAGCTCTTATGTTTGGAATTTTTCCACAACATGTCAATAACAATAATAACAATTAAAAATTATAGTCAGCCCAGCGTACTGCTACTCGCTACTTATGTATGCATTTAACCCGTGATTGCGAAAGAAGGCTTGTTTTCGAGCCACGCGGCTTTTTGAATACCATAGAGGTAAGTCTCCGCGGTGGCTCAGTGGACAAGTGCTTGGTCGCTGATGCTGGAGGGCCTAAGCTCATGACCGGCCTCAACTTCATCAAATAAATAAAATTATATAAAAAAAACTTTTTAAAAATAAGCTTTAATTTATTTAATGTACTAAAAAGTAGAAAATAAATTGTTTCCAAGTCACCTGTATCTTACTATTAATAAAAGCTTGGGGCGCTCATGTGTTAAATATTTGTCAACCAGTTACCACAATATTTTATTAAAATAATTTTTTGCAAATAGATTCTAGTAATGAAAGATATTTTGAATATGGATATTGAGCGCGATGAGTTGTTGTTGTTTTGCTTGCAAGGCGCGGCGAGTAAGTTCCTATCGTTTTTCATTGATGTGTGGTGTACCTATAATTATAAACTGAAGCTCAAATGTGTAGTTGCTTGCAAAGTGCCACGCCCCCTGTCCTATGCCCATAAAATTTTACCAGTGGGACGAAGCATCCAAGAGGGGCCTGCATACGGAATTTCAATGCTGCGTGACTTGTAGTTTTAAAGATATGCCAAATCAAATATTTAAGTTGTATAGGGAGTGCCACTCCCCCTTGTCCCACGCCCCTAAATTTTTTCAAGCAGGAGGGCACGACTAAATACTAACAGAATACAAAATGTTAACGTTGTATGACATGTAGTTTTAAAGGTATACCAAATCAAATATTTAAGTTGTATGAGGGGTGCCACGCCCCTTGCCCAATGCCCGTCCCATTTTCCGAGTTGAAGGATATGGATATGTAGTAAGTTCCTACCGAGTTTCATTGATGTGTGATGTGTAGTTCTAAAGTTATACACAAATCTGGAGTTGATAAAAAAGTGCCACGCCGAAGTGCCCCGGTACCCAAAAGAGGGCGAGTGAGTTGTGAAAGCCTACGCTGTTAAGCTTGGCCTTACACTCTTTGACTGTCTTGGAGGTGGTGATTGGGTTGAGCAAGGCCATAAGTGCAGCCTGACTATCACTACAGACGCAAATACTCTTGCCAGACCATCCACTTTCCCTGACGAAGTCCATAGCCTTTAGGATTGCAAAGACCTCCGCCTGAAAGACGGATGCATGCTTTCCCAATGGATAGTGAAGTTTTGTGTCGTTTTCCTCAAAATACACACCAGCTCCTGAACCTTCATCAGTTCTGGACCCGTCTGTAAAGACTCTACAACACCCCCTGCCTGGCTCGGCTGACGAAAGCCAGCTGTCGCGTTCAGGTAAGGAAACTTCGTATCTGCGCCGGAGTTCGAGGTGCGGAACTAATACATCAGACGGCATGCTCATTCCATCCAAGAATGGTAGAGAGGTCTGCGTAGAGTTATGCACGCCCCGATGCGATTCAAACCACATCCCTACTTGTTTCAATCTAAAGCAGGCCTTGGCGGCTTCACCTCGGATGAAAATGTCCAGGGGTGGAATGTTGAGTATCACGTCTAGAGCAGGGCCAGGGGTGGTCGGGAAAGCTCCCGTACAGCCAAGACACACTGTTCTTTGTAGTCGCCCCAGCGAAGCAATGACGCATTGGCGAGAAAGCCTGCTGAACCAAACTACAGACGCATACGAGATTATTGGTCGAATCATCGACGTGTAGAGCCAAAGGACTCGTTTGGGCGAAAGACCCCACGTTTTACCAAACACACCCCTACAATGCCAGAAGGCAGAAAGAGCTTTTGAAGTTTTGGATTCAACATGACTGCTCCAGAGAAGTTTGCTATCAAGGATGACTCCAAGATATTTTATTTCCTTAGAGAGTTGGATAGTCACTCCCCCTAGAACAGGCAGGACAAGGCCATCAATCTTTCGCCGCCTGGTGAAGACAACTACTCCAGTTTTGAGAGGATTGACAGACAAGCCATTGCTCATGCACCACGAGTGAATTATATCCAACGCAGCTTGTGCCTTTCGACACACGACTCTAATGGATGAACCCGTAGCAAGGACAGCTACATCATCCGCGTAGGCTTGGGCGTAGACCCCGGACTCGTTGAGTGAGCAAAGCAGGGAGTCGATCAGCAAGCACCAGAGCAGAGGGGAAAGGACACCGCCTTGCGGGCAGCCTCTCTTCACCTCCGTCATGACAAACCTGTCCTCCTCCCCGCCCACCACCGCGGTCCTGCACTTCAGCATTGACCGGAGCCAATTTACTGTCGTGGGATCCACTCCATGAGAGCTAGCTGCGCTACACATTCCTTCAAAGGACGCATTATCAAATGCACCCTCAATGTCCTCGAAAATGCCCATTGCGTAGTCTTTCCTGTCCACAGCACACTCAATCCTACCTACCAGATTTTGTAGCGCTGTTTCACAGGATTTTCCGCGTTGATAAGCATGTTGCGCGGGCGAGAGGGGATGCTGAAGCAGCGCCCTGCGGATGTGCAGCTCAACAAGTCTCTCCAATCCCTTCAGCAAGAAGGAGGACATGCTGATAGGGCGGAAGCTTTTGGCGAGTGAGTAGTCATCCTTTCCTACTTTCGGAATTAAAGCCACTCTCGCCAACCGCCATGGGAAGGGAACATAAGCCAGAGCAATACAAGCGATGAAGAGCTTCTTCAAGGTTGTTGCTATCTGGGCTAGTCCCTCTCGCTATTGCTGCTGTCTTGAATGTTACATAAAAAACTCCATCAGACGTGCGCAAGGACTCAAAACATGTGGCTCCGCGAACTTATAAGAGCAAGAGACGTAGGTAGAAACGCTCCTCATCCTTCAGACTAACCGTATACATGCGGGCGACGGTTTTCTCACCTCCTCTTTTGCTTTCTCGCCATTGGCTGTTCTTGTTAATGGTCACATAAACGAAGTGATAAGGGATGTCGGTATAGAGATGGACTCGAGCAGCAACATTATTTTGATTTAGGAGAAACCATGACTCGAGTTTTGTCCATCCAGTTTTTGCAGCAAGAGCTTCTTCTTCTTGACCCTCTTCAAAAACGATTCGTTGTTGGTTCGGCAAGTGGACAGGTAGTTTCATGACTGAGTGAGATCTGCTTTCTGATGTGATGGTGACATTAGCACAATCATATCCCTTGAAAATGTACTTGTAGATGTACTTGACAAATCTAAGGGAGGTTGCGCACTGCACGTTGATATGTGCGTTGTATTTGCATATCAGGTAGGGACTGTAAGGCACGACATTGCGATTATCCATCGAAGCTCCGCGAACAGTAACTCGCTCAGTGTTGCGTCGTCGATATAAAGGATTTGCCACAGCCGCAAGGTCCATGAATCATGCACTAAGGACAATTTGACGAAGCGATGGTTGGTCAGGAGGTGAATGATTCGTTTCTGGCGGAATTTTGGCGCAGATGAATTGGTCGATTCTTTCAGTTGTAGAAAACTTATCCCGCTCTCTGAGTGTTATTAAAATGTGAGCGTGGGGCAGACCACGCTTCTGAAACTCAATCGTGTAGACGTGAGCAATCGACTTTCCGAATATTCCAACGTTAACTAAATCCTTCACGGACGCATCTGATTTGATTTTGAATACCCGAGCTACTAAATCCGGACGATCGGCTGCAATCTCTCGTGTTCGCAAATTGTCAACGATTTCCTTCCAACCAAAATTTCCTCTTGCTCGCTTATTTTCGCTTTAAACTTTAAACACAATCAACTCGCGAGACGAATTTTACGCGGCGAATAATGGCGTCTTGACGGCAGTCGTCGTGGAATTTCGCCCAGTGAAACAGAATCAGAGCGGAATTCGCTTCAGTTGATTCGGAAAAAATCATCCCCACAACAAGCACAAAATTAAAAAAACCACGGAAACCACGAATTCATGAATTTTCCGAGTTGTAAAACTATAAAAATAGTTTCCGCACAAAAATTTACAATTTCCTTACTTCAATTTATTTATTTTTCACCACTGACAGCTGAGGCGGCAGCGACAAAATTAGAAATTTTTCTATCGCGAGACGAATCGTTGGGAGGCGAACTACGCTAGCGTCGTCATTGTGGGCAATCACATGCACTGCCGTGTGTTTTAATTTTGACAGCGCGCGTTCGCCGCGTAAAATTCGCCTCGCGAGTTGATTGTGTTTAAAGCTTTAGACTGATTTTATTTATATTTCGTGAAATTCTGAATATTTTGGAGAATTTTTATTTTTTCAAACTAAAAACTACTGTGCGTTAGTGTGTCAGTGACAAGGCCTTTTGTTATACATATAATTATTATTATTAAGTCTTTAGAAATATTTTTATATGAGCAAATAAAATAAATTTTAATTGCTGAAGAATTATAATTTTCACGGAAAGTGTGCGGGACGGTTAGTCGGTTACGCCCACTACACATTCGTGGAGTACCTGGGTATTCAAAAAGTAGTGAGTATACAGTACCCCGTGAAAAAAATTAGAAAGACTATAAGTTTTTCACAAATTATGGTAATTTATTTCGATATGGTAATGAATTGATTAAGGGCCAGTTTCACAGTGGATGTTTAAACTCTGATTGCAGTTTAAATAGGGAATTTCAGTTTCACAGTGGGAAGTTAAATACAATTTAAATGCCCGGTTGTGGGCATTTAAGTACGGCACAGAGTTGCAATCGAAAACAAATAAACAGCTGATTTCGGATGTGCAGGCAAGCTGCGTCGACAATATTGCAATTTATAAGCTGCCAAATTAAACATACAACTGCATGGTGTAGCACATATAAATGATCCCGTAGTATTATAAATAATATAAACTGTGGATTCTTTGAAGAATATCCAATAATTCACTTCTTTCGGCCTATCGTAGAACAGGAATCGAGTAAAGAATTTAATATTAAACTCCTAAATAATAAAACGTATAAAATTAATACCCAAGATATTGATGATTATAGGAAAATTACAAAAACCCTATTAAGCATAAACATTTCATGGTATACGTATGAAAATAAGCAAACTAGGCCTATAAAGGTTATAGCAAAAAACTTGCATCACTCATGTAGCCCAAAATCAATTACTAATGATCTTGAAAGGCAAGGATTAAAAGCTATAAGCGCTGTAAATAAGCTAAAGTGGAAAACAAAGGAACCATTGGATATGTTTCTACTTACGTTTGATGCAGCTGAAGACATAAAAAAGATTTATGAAATAAAAGCAATATTGCACTCCGTTGTGATCATTGAGCCAGTAAGACAATCAAAACTAATTGCTCAATGCAAGCTGTGCCAGGCATATGGGCACACACAAAACTACTGTGGCAAACAACCAAGGTGTGTTAAGTGTGCAGGAAAACACAAATCGATTGACTGTACTAAGCCCGATGGACAGCAACCGAAGTGCTGCAATTGTGGTGAAACTCATCCTGCTAGTTATCGAGGATGCGTAGTCGCCAAAGAATTGCAAAAAATTCGCGACAAAAAAATGGGGAAAAAAACCGAAAATTACAATGAGCAAAGCGATCGTCAGAAATCGGCAATGCCCAAACCCAAGACGGCTATGCACGAACCTATGTCGATAAACGATCCAAGAACTAAAAGATCCTATTCACAAGTATTGAAGGAGAAACCAATAGAAAAGCAAGAAGATATAAATGTTCTATCGCAAATTTTAGAAAAACTCAATAAACAGCATGAATTTAATAAATCCCTAGAAAATAGGCTCTTTAACCTTGAGAAGCATATTTCCCGATATAACCATGCATAAATTCATCAAAATTATGCTCTGGAACGCAAATGGACTACTTAAGCATCACCGCGAGCTAGAACTAGTTCTTGAATCTGAAAAAATTGATGTATGCCTGATAGCCGAAACACACTTCACCAAGCAATCTTATATTAAATTTAAAAACTTTGAAACATACCATGCCATTCATCCAAGCAACTGTGCACGAGGAGGCAGTGCCATAATCATACGAAAAAGTATTAAACATTTTGAAGACGATAAAATCTCAACAGACGAATTTCAAGCAACCAGCATAACTATTACTGCCGACACAAAACTATCTCTAACTGCAATATATAGTCCACCGAGGCATAATATAAAATGTGATCAATATATCGATCTATTTAAAAGCCACAAAAACAGATTCATAATGGGTGGCGACTTCAATGCAAAACATGTTCACTGGGGCTCAAGGCTTACCACAACCAAAGGACGAGAACTTTATAAAGCGATCCAATATACTGGAAGCAGTACTGTCTCCACTGGCACACCAACCTACTGGCCTACGGACCTAAACAAAATACCCGATCTTATTGACTTCTTTATCACAAATAAAGTTTCGACGAATTATATCAGCATAGAAAGTGGATTAGATATGAATTCTGATCATTCACCAGTCTACCTGACACTGACAGAAAGCATAGTCTATAAAGAGCTTCCATGTAGACTAACTAACAAATATACAGATTGGGAATACTTCTCTGAACTACTCCAAGCACACGGAGATAGAACAATAAATATAACTTCAGAAAGCCAACTCGACGATGAGATCCTAAACCTGTCAACTTGCATCCAACAGGCGGCATGGAGAAGCACACCTGTAATCGCAAAAACAAGTGTGGGACACAAGTATACAAAGGACATCAAAGAAACTGTCTCAGAGAAACGCAGATTGCGGCGCCGCTGGCACCAAACAAGAGCCCCATCTGATAAAAGCCTGCTAAATAAAATTTCTAAAGAACTTAGTCGAAAAATAAGAGAATTCCAAAACAAATCTTTCACACAGTACTTACGCGAGCTCTCAAACGAAAGAATCACAAATTACTCGCTATGGAAATGTGCGAAAAAACTAAATAAGCCAACCATGCAAGCTGCACCTATCAAAACAGCCAACAATGCCTGGGCAAAATCCAGCATCCAAAAAGCACAAGTATTCGCCGACTACTTAGCTGATACTTTTACGCCATACGACGTGTCAACCGCAGCAGATATGGAACAACGGCAACACGAAGATAATTGCACAATTAAACTGGTAACCGAAGATGAGCTTAAAAACGAAATAATGAAACTGAAAAAACACAAATCCCCTGGTTTTGATCTAATAACGGCAGAGATTCTTAAACAACTCCCAGCAAAAACAATTACAAAATTAACAGCCATAATAAATGCAGCTTTTGCCCTAAAACATGTATCTGTATATTGGAAGTTTGCAGAAGTAATTATGTTTAACAAGCCAGGCAAACCAGCTCACGATGTAACGTCATATCGCCCAATCTCACTCTTGCCAGTGATCTCAAAATTGTTTGAAAAACTACTGACTAGTCGTCTCAATAGCATAGTTGAGCGACGGCAGTTAATACCTGAGCACCAATTTGGCTTCCGCGCGAATCACTCAACCATCGATCAAGTCCATCGGATAACACGAGTCATCGAAAACGCGTTTGAGGAAAGGAAGGTATGCTCGGCAATTTTCCTGGATGTATCGAAAGCATTTGATAAGGTATGCCACGCTGGCTTGCTTAACAAAATAAAAGCTCTCTTGCCGATAGAGTTCTACCAGATACTCAAATCGTATCTATCCCACCGCTACTTCCGAGTGAAACAAGAAGACGAATATTCCGAACTAAAGGAGATTAAAGCTGGAGTCCCACAGGGCAGTGTGCTGGGACCACTCCTGTACCTGCTATTTACATGCGATCTACCAACTTCACAAAACTGCACGACAGCAACCTTCGCTGACGACACAGCGATTTTATCAGTAGGCAAAACAGAGTGCGAGTCAACCGCGCAGCTACAACAGGCTATAAATCTAATATCTGAATGGACAGCGAAGTGGCGCATAAAATTAAATAACACCAAATCAGTTCATATCGATTTTTCGTACAATAAATTGCGATACCTACCACTATATATAAACGGTGTACAAATCCCCTACTCAAATACAGCCAAGTACCTAGGTATGACACTAGATACCAAGCTTAAATGGAATGAGCATATAAAAAAGAAAAAGGAAGAACTAGAAATAAAATTCAAAACCATGAATTGGCTTATGGGAAGGCGATCTGCCTTATCGGCTCACAATAAAATTCTTTTGTATAAACAAACACTTAAGCCAATATGGACATACGGGGCTCAACTTTGGGGTTGCTCTAGTGCAAGCAGCTTAAAAACCATTCAACGGTTCCAGAACCAAGTGCTAAAATGTGCCGTCAATGCGCCCTGGTACATACGTAGCGCAGACCTAGAACGCGATCTCGCAATGGACTCCGTTGCAGCCGCAATACAAAAAATTGCTATGTCTCACAAAATGAGGCTAGACAAGCATGTCAATGAAGAAGCTTCTGTTCTCGCCGACTCAGCTGGGTGGAAACGAAGGCTCAAACGGAACAAACCACAAGATCTTGCCAGCTGAAGTAAACTCACACTTTTGTAAATAATTTGAATTTATTGTATCAACTGAAAGTCGCTTGTTAGTTATTTTAATGTGATAACTAGTTGCAATGTAAATAATAATAAAAAAAAAAATAAAAAAAAAACTTCTTTCGGCCGACGAAAAATTTTTAGCTCGCGCTGCCTCCATAATTGAACAATTGAACATATGTTTTTGGCAAGTCGTGCTGTGTTCAATTGTCAAATATTCGAAGTTGCCATTCATTATTCCGTATTTAAATAAATGCACTGTGAAACTCAAGAAAAGTTAAACTAGATTTAAACTCAATTCGCAAATTAGATTTAAACATCCACTGAGAAACTGGCCCTAAGTGCACATATTTTTCTTTTCAGAATATTTTATATAGTTTTTTTATATCCTAGAAAATAACATGAAATTAAAACAAAATAATTTCTACATTTTACATATTGATCGCTTTGATTGTGTTATTAACAAAATAAAATGGCCTTGGCCCTTCTGATGAAATACAAAACCAAACCAGTTTTTAATTTTGAATAAGTTTTTATTTTTGAAAGCCCGAGAGAAAAAGTGTTTCTTCAATCTTATTTTTTGACTAATATTTTACAATTTTTTGCGACGTAAGAAAAAAGCCTACTTTTTTCCTCAGAGAAAAAACCCCTCAGGTCATCTCGGATACATTTGTGCCGTCTCCAACAGTCTCCTTCCGGCTCGATGTCGTCGTTGCTGCCGTCGGTTAGGGTACGGTAGCACAAGGGGGGCGGCGGCGGGGGTTCCTCCACTATGGAGACGGATTCATTCAATGCGGCCCACGTAAGGATTCTACCCGGACGTTGATGGGCCCGGGGTCGTTTGTTCCCTCTTCGTCCTTGTCCGTTCTTGCAGTGCGTGGGACCCCTTTGCTTCGTCATCGGTATGCCGTAAGTTTAAACTTAACATCAGAGTTTGTTTGATGTAAAATTCAAATTGATTCATGGTCAGAATTGTACCATGGTTTGTGCTCTAATGTGCAAGGATTAGCTTTGGTAAGAATCTGTGTGACAATGAATTTGATAATTTCAGTTGTTGGCGCCGCGGTGGCTTAGTGGACAAGTTCTTGTTCACTGGTGCGGAAGGGCTGGGTTAAAATCTCGCGATAAACTGGCAACTCTCCGAAAAGCCATGAGAAGCTTTCCAACTCATTTGGATACGGTTATTTGTAGGTCCCGTTATTTAGTACAAAATATAACAGGCACGCACAAGTTATTACGAGAAAGCTGGCCTATGCCAGCCCGGGCTGTTGCGCCAATCAATTATTAGTTGTGAGAATTAATTTTAACTTAATTGTGGCAATTTTCTCCACTCCCGATTAGTACATATTAACATTTTGTGTTTTACAATGTTGGACTATATTTTTCTATTTTTACTTGTTGGTGTTTTCATTATATAGCACAATACAATAAGTTGCAAATACCGGCTTGAACGGATTATGCTTTTTAATATCATTGTAGCTTTAGACGTGGTTTAAAGCAAAATTTTAAACAAAAAATTATCCTCTCCAAAAACTTTAAATGGGATTTTATTTATTATTAATCACAGATTTCATTCCATTCATCGAGGTGAATGTACCAAGTTTGTTTCAAGTACCCCTTGTTACTTGTTACAGTTTGAAATTTTTTGAATGCATTGTGTAGAGAAGGCTCTTACATATGTACATATGTATATAGCATCCTCCCGATCTTTACGCACTAAAAATGTTGATATAGTTTATGTGGGATGATGTTATTATTCCTTCTGGTTCAATAATTGTTGCAACATAATGCAAATTTTAAACTTTTACACGCAGCCTCAATAAATGACCCCAATAAATTATAAGACAAAGAAGATGAAAATATAAAACTCTTTGGCCGAAACCGAACCGAAGTCGAACATGGAATTATTGGCCGAGCCGAAGCCGAACATTAAATTTAACAATAAACAATTAAGAAAGCATCAATCGGGTTTCACCGCCAGAGTAATACCCTACTCCAAGTAACCGAGAGGGGCGATAATCCACTAAAATAAATGAAATTGGACCACACCCACTATTGATCAACTACAAGATTTTCCTAATAATACTATATATGCAAATATTGATGTTTTGGCAGGTATACAAAAGAAATGATCGGTATATTTAATTTACCGTCTCCATGGTGGGCGGTGTTCGATAGCCCCTTCCATGGCGTGATGGACTGTATTAATTAAGTTTTCATTATACCCTACACTTATGGTAATAGGGTATAATAACTTTGTGCGAAAATTGTAACGCAATAAAGGAGCCATCCTAGGTATAGACATAAGTATATAGAAATGATCAGAAACACTTTCTCTTTTGATTTCCGTCTGTCTGTCTGTCTGCGTGTCCGAAAAAAAAGGAAAAAGGAGCTGCCCGATTTGGACCAAATTTGGTACACTATCGCAGTGAACTTCGGGTTAGGTAAAGTTTTAAAATTAGTTGAATCGGTTGAAGGACACGCCTACAATGGGCCTGTAAGTCCCACTACCTCTGGATTTTTTTTCAGTAAAATGGCTTTAATTTGTTTAATTACTCATTTAATGCAATAATTTTTAGAATTTTGGGTGAAGTGTAGGCCGTCTAGGACATAACAAAAAATGACGTCGCCCGCCCACTATATAGGCGGAAAAATTTTTGGTAGAATGGCTCTCAATTGACTATTTATGAGTTTACATAAATGAAATTTCTTTCTTATGTTCAGATATCGCGTGGTCCGCCCACTCGGTTACTTGGTGTAGGGTATTACTCTGTCCGTGAAACCCGACTGATGCTTCCTTACTTGTTTTTAAATGAGTTTTTTATTTTTACGCGAGAAAAAGTGTTCTGCTCTCTTTTTAAAATTTTTTGTTCTGCTCGAAATTTTATAATTTTTTGCGAAGTCTGAACTTTTTTTCCTAAGAGGAAAAACCCCTCAGTACATCTCGGATACAATTGTGCCGTCATCAACAGGCGGATCACGCCCATTTTCGGAGAATATAAAAGTATTTTTCACAGCAATGCAGTGACAAAATATGAATGCTCTGGCTGATATATTATGGATGTTATAAGGATTTTTCGTTTACCGTCTATATAGTGGACGGATCATAAACATTTTTTCGAAGGTGTATAAGGCTGGTATCTGAATTTGAGTGCCAGGTTTCATTCGTTTTAATTGTAATTGAGAGCCATTTTAACGAAAAAAATTTGAAGCCTATTTAGTTGGCGGACCACGTCAATTTCTGAATGATGTCCATATGTACATATAAGAATGTGGACTTATAGACCTACTGCGGGCGTGTCCTTCCACTGATTTGGCTAATCTAGGAGCTTAAAATAGCAGCTATTTCTATTCAGAATACGAAAAAGCATCAATTGAATGAATTGAACGCTCTTTGAATACGTTACAAGTTTCACACAATGCCAATATACCCCATTACTATAGGTGTAGGGTACAAAGAGCAACATGCTTCTCAGCCGACATGCGCAGTGTAGGAAATGCAGACAGAAAAGAGCAGTCAAGCTTCTTTCTCTATCGTGTAATTTTGTTGAGTACTTATCAAAGCCAAAAGTAAACCTGAACTTTGTACCCGCACACACACCAACGTTCACAATTATAAAGAAAGGTATAACAAAAACAAACAGAAAGAATGTGACCCAAAGGCAACGGAGCTGCTCCCCTGGAAACAGCTGTGCGCAAGAGAAGCAGTTCGAGCAGAGATTATAATAGCGTAAAGCATGGCTGATTATTTACTTTTTTTGAACGAGTATTCAGAGTATTCCCCATGTTGTTTGTGTTTTGATATCTGCCGCTCTCCCGCGCTATCAAGTTTTATTGGCACTGCAAGTATACCCATTTTGTTTATGTATACTGACGCTTTCGACTTAAAGAACCAATTTACTCTGAGTCAGTGTGACCGTTGTGGAATATAATATTCGGATTTTGAATAGTTTGAAGTTGGCGAGAATATACGGATATATTGCACATTTTCTTGCTTCCTTAATAACGTTTTCAAGATTCTTTTCTATATTGATAGCTTTATACAGTTCGCCTATCACAAAGAAATGAACTAAACACTAATCTTGAAGTGTCATAAGAATGGTTATTTCTTCTCATAAAATATTATTATAGGTGACAGTTACATCATTGAAGTGTTTGCCATCGAAACCAAATATGTATTCGTCAAAATAGTACTTATACATGCATATGTATAGGGGAATTGAATTTAATCCCTCTATATATTGAAGAAATAAAATTTTTTTTTTTTTAAAACTTTTTAAAAATAAGCTTTAATTTATTTAATGTACTAAAAAGTAGAAAATAAATTGTCTCCAAGTCACATGTATCTTACTATTAATAAAAGCTTGGGGTGCTCATTTGTTCAAAATTTGTCAACCAATTGATACAATATTTTATTTAATTTATTTTTTGTAAATAGATTCTAGTAATGAAAGATAAGTGTGAATATAGGTTTTGAGCGCACAAGCTTTTATTAATAGTAAGATACAGGTGACTTGGAAACAATTTATTTTCTACTTTTTAGTACATTAAATAAATTAAAGCTTATTTTTAAAAAGTTTTTTTTATATAATTTTATTTTCTACTTTTTAGTCTTCCATAAATTCAATTTTAGAGCTCTGAAATTTTTCGCAAAAAGAATTTAAAACTTGCAGAGCAGTACACAATATTTAGGGTATTCACAGTGTCTCCTATCGTCATATCCTCAATTTAACAAATAACACGGCTGTGATCGACCCTAATATTCGTGGCATATTTGTGGCGCCATGAGTTGTTGTTGTTTTGCTTACAAGGTGCGGCGAGCTCGGCCCATGCGCAAAACCCCCGTTGCTTTGACGCGGTGATTTGTTGCTATTTTGCGTGCAAGGCGCGGCGAGGAAGTTCCTATCGTGTTTCGTTGATGTGTGGTGTACCTATAATTATAAACTGAAGCCCAAGTGTGTAGTTGCTTGAAAAGTGCCACGCCCCTTGTCCTACGCCCATAAAATTTTACCAGTATACGGAATTTCAATGCTGCACGACCTTTAGTTCCAAAGCTATTCTATATAAAAGATTTTGTTTATATGGGCGGTTTCATTGATGTGTGATGTGTAGTTCTAAAGTTATACACAAATCTGGAGTTGATAAAAAAGTGCCACGGCACTTATCCTACGCCCATAGAATTTATTGATTCATGTATCGTGCTCGTGTTTAGGCATGTATGCAAAGTTTCAGATCTCTAAGTAGTCGGGAAGTGGGTGAAAAATTGATTACTATATTTGACGACATACATACCTGATGTGAACCTAATATAAAGCTTATAATAAAAAAAAGAAATAAAAATTTCATAAATTATACAAATATGCATTCCATGTTTCACGAAAGTAATCTTTTCAACAAAGTCAAGTGGTCACACTGCTCACACATCTCCATTGTCTCTCTCATTTGCATTCTCTCTTCTCCCGCAAGCTTTTTTTGTATTATTTCGTACGCTCCACTTACTGGCGCTCTTTCGCAGTCGTGGCGTTGCAACGCGGGGTTTTTGTGTTGGTTGGAGTAGGGCGGGAGGGGGCCTGGGGTATTGGTATGCTGCTAAGCGAAAAGTAGCTGAGACAAAAATTGTGGCTCCTCGCCAAGACCTAAGCGCCAGTCCGAACGAAAAACTGAATGTTGTTGCGAGTTTGCTTTCAAAAAGTTTTTTAACTTCGTTGAGGATGGACATCCAGTTTACGAGCTCCGCCACGACTATATAGTAATATTAATGTTACAAGAACAAAGCAACAACCGCAATTTTATATTCCCCACACCAGGTGAAGGCAACGTTTTCGCAACAAACATTCTTTGTTAACAGTTTCCAAAAGTGAAATCCATTAAAAGCACGCAAAGTCGCTGAAAATTACGCGTTGAACACCCGTCATCGGAGCGCACAGCATCCAAAGCTCCTTGCTACTCTCCACCTAATATCTGTTACAATCGCGGTCTGAAAATTTAGCATCCTTTGCGTGATATCCAGTCAGCAAAGCTCAACATTTTTCTGAAATCTTAAAGCGCAAATCCGTAATCCGTGTTAAATTAATTTAATCGGAAGAAAAAATGGCTTTCCGTTGCGCTGGCCTATTCCTGAGCAAGGAACTTATGGCTTCCTCGCAAGTATCCAATGCCATGCGTGCGCTGAATAGCACTGCCCTTCGCCAAGCGCATTTCCTGAAAAATTCTCCTAACACCGCGCTCGAAAAATCAATTCTGGAACGATATCGCCGTTTGGAAGTGCCAAAGGACCGTGTCCAGGCGACATACCTCTGGATTGATGGTACTGGTGAGCATATCCGTTTGAAGGATCGCGTCTTGGATAAGGAACCCGCCAGCATTGACGACTTGCCCAAGTGGCAATACGATGGTAGCTCCACTTATCAAGCATCCGGTGAGAACTCCGATGTAACGCTCGTGCCACGGGCGATTTACCGTGATCCCTTTAAGCCCAGTCCAAAGGATGTAATCGTAATGTGTGACACATACCAAGCCGATGGCAAGCCCACTCCCTCGAACAAGCGTTGCGCTTTCGAGGCCGCTATTGGGAAAATCTCTGATCAGGAGCCATGGTTCGGCATCGAACAGGAATACACGCTGCTGGATGTGAACGGGCATCCTTTCGGCTGGCCAGAGAACGGTTACCCTGCTCCACAGGGCCCCTACTACTGCGCCGTTGGCGCTGATCGAGTATACGCACGCGATCTCGTAGAGGCACATGCCATCGCCTGCCTCTATGCAGGCATCGACTTTGGTGGCACCAATGCCGAAGTGATGCCCGCCCAATGGGAATACCAGGTGGGTCCGAGTGTGGGTCTTAAGGCCAGTGATGATTTGTGGGTATCACGCTACATTCTGCACCGCATTGCTGAGGAGTACGGCGTAGTGGTCACTTTCGACCCCAAGCCCATGGAGGGCCAATGGAACGGTGCTGGCGCCCACACCAACTTTTCCACAAAGACAATGCGCGCAGAGGGCGGCATCAAGGCCATCGAGGAGGCAATACAGAAATTGAGCAAACATCAGGAACGGCACATAAAGGCCTACGATCCCAAGGAGGGTAAGGACAATATGCGTCGTCTGTTGGGCCACTTCGAAACCTCCAGCATTGACAAATTCTCATGGGGCGTTGCCAATCGTGGTGTAAGTGTGCGTATACCGCGCGGCGTGGCCAACGCTGGAAAGGGCTACTTCGAGGATCGTCGCCCCAGCTCCAACTGTGATCCTTACGCGGTGTGTGGCGCAATCATCAAGACCTGCTTGTTGAACGAGTAAACGAAATAGAGAACAAAACGTCAAAAGATCGGGAAAACTATTATAAGGGAGTATTAACATTGCAAACATATGCCCTGTTGCAGAGAAAAAAAATTTACCACACAGTAGAAGGGGGTGGAATATTGCAAATTTTTGCAAACAAATACGTAAAAAAAAATTTTTAAATAATTTTAAAACTATTGAAAACCGGTCAAGAGATAAGAACAACGGAAAGTCGAAAGAAAGGGAGAAAAAGTCAAAATGTTATTTACAGATGGCAAATATTACTAATTTTATATTTAAAGTGTGAGAAATTCAAATGCGACAGTTGTTGTTTATAGTATTTAGGTTATTGTTCTGCCATAAATTCATAGCTTAAATATAATTTAAATATATAAATATACTTATACATTACAAGCATAAATATTGCAAGCTCAAGCATTTTATTAAGTGTTAGGAAGGATTTGTAAAAAAAAAGTTTTTCTTTTTTATATCTTGTTGTTTTTTTTCAATTCCCTATGATGGTTCGTTGTTGACATTTTTTTTATAACTATACAAACATATTAGCAAAGCGTAATATCAAAAACTTAATACCATTGTCATTAAAAAATTTTAAGAATTCATTGCAATTTGGAGACATAGTAATGAAACACTTAGGAAATTATAGTAATTTATAAGTATGTACACTTTTTATAGCAAAATGCACACATTATATGTTTGACAGTATTTTTGTAACTGAATGTGGAAACGTTTGTAATATTTAAGAAAGTTTGTCTAATAAGAAATATTGTTGAATTCACTGCGGAATTTTGAAATATCTAAGAATAAAACTGACATTTTGTTTAGTTTAAAGTACACAAATAAAATGAAATTTTAATGAATTTAATCCAAATCAAATTTGCCTTTTTATTTCGAAATTCTATTGCGGTCGAACTTTCAGAGGCATACAAAGTGGTTGTTAGACTTGGCGGGGGCTGGCCCGATTATTACAGAATTAAATTGAATTGAATTTTACAAATATACTTATTAAAACGCTGACTCTCTTTCGGATTTTGGCAGCCAAATGCCGCGAATACTTATTTACTTGGGTGGTCAGGACAACCCACCCTCTCTTGTCACGATTATTAAAAAAAAATGTAAATTAGTACAATTGTGATTTTAATTTAAACGTTGATTTATTGTAAACTATTTTCGGTCGTTCTTATGCGAACCAATATGGTGTGGATGAAATCGAAACATATTTAAAATAGGATGCTTATCTACTAACGTTGGCACACACTCATCGTTTTTATTAGAAAAACAAAAAATTTATCTACAATACATATATGTATGTAATATATAATTGACGCAACAGCCTTAAAATGAAGCTTAGGCGTATCTTTCCATTAGCATGGGAACGTTTCAGCACAAGATAAATGTTACTATCGGAGAATATTTTGCAATGAATTCATAAAAAAATTTTGGTATCGTGACAACGTATTGTAATAGAAATACATTGGAATACCCCCGTGTCGATATAAAATACTAGTACTCAATTACGGTTGAGTCTCGGTACATACATACATAGTACGTATCAATTCAAAGCCATAAAAGACTTTTTACTTCTCTAACATAAAATATAACAGAGAAACAGCCCGTGTAACCGAGGCTTCGGCCCAGCTTTCTCTCATAAACTTGTGTGTGTTCGTTCTATAGGTATTTTGGTACAAGTGAACGGGACCAATAAATTTATTCTATAGCTGCATCCGAACGGGCTATCGGTGTTATCTCTTATTTGGCTGGGATTGAACCAGCGATCGACTTCATGCATCAGTGACCGAGCACTTATCCAAAGAGCCACGGTGGCGCCATTTACTGTTGAATCTTGTCCTGAAAAATAAATGTTCAGACAGTCACAACTGTTCGTACGATACGTGTAAATCAAAAATGTTCGAGGTATGTCCAGGAAAAAGGGGAACTCAAATCTTTGTACAGGCTTTTCGACAGAATTAGGTATTAAAATTGTCTGTGCTTATCATGACTTTTCCAAATATTTGTCCTCCGACCGTATGTATGTATGTAAATATGAGGTTCAATGCCTGCGATTACTCCTGAATTACTCTTTGTTGATCAGAGAATTACTCTCTATTGCTCCATCATAGAAAAAGAAGTCCTGTAAATTGTCCTGTACATTTTCCTAGCCAAGAAAGATTGAGTTTCTTGTGCCTCCTTTTGTCATTCTAAAAAAGTACTAGAGGAGATCTTTTTGTCTTTCGATAAAGCAATATAGGAGACTTTCTTTTGTCGTTCTAAAACGCAATAAAAGATATATTTACAGAACAAGTTTTGATGAAAATCATTCATTTAGGCTAATAATGACTTTTAAATAGAATATCTTAATATATTTTAAAACGCATATGTATGTTGCAGCATCACGGCTGAACAACTGAAGCTATCGACCTTATATTCATAACATATGTATGTTCGTGTGGTGCTCTGAATCGTTTTTGTTTGTGTTAGACTTCCCTAAGTGGCGCTGCGATGGCATTTTTTTCGAAAATTCTTCTTTTTGTACCGATTTCGCTCAAATTTACAACATATAATATATAGTACGTTAAAAGATAGAAAAAATGAAATTTGGTCTCAATAGGTGTCGCAAGAGTGGAGATATTTACGAAAACGTAGCTTTCCCTGTATGTACATATGTATATAATTTTCACATCATAATTTTATATTGTCTAGAAAATATTGGGTAACATTGTAGAATCGACAATTATCAAGTTTAAAGGAGAGCATGTTTTATTGACAATAGTCCCGACGGTTCTGATTCTGCAATTCCAATTAAATGCTTTAAGTTCCAAATTCGTCTGGCATATGGGATGACAATCGACAAATCACGAGGCCAGTTGATGCAAGTTGCTGTTCGGATTTGTAAAATGCATGCTTCGCTCATGGTCAATTATAGTGGCCCGCGCTACAATTGGTAAGCCTAACGGTTTGTTTGTATACGCCGAAAATGGAGAAACAAAAAAACCTTTCCCACACGTTTGCTTTACAATAAATTATGTGAAGAAAAACTGAATTTATTCAATCGAAACAAAAAATTAGGATTTAAAATAACAGAGTGAATTTCATTACATTTTAATTAAAAAAGTTCCTACCATAATTGAAAGCATTTCAAAACATATCTTTGAATAAAATAATTTTTTTTGGCAGTAAACGTTTGCTAGTTTCATTAAAAAATTATGCATAAAAATTAAGAAAATTTAAGTGAAAACAGAAACACTTCGATCATTTTCTCCGAGTTAACCAATGTATGAACATGAACAGAAACTAAGCACGCAACGTCTTTTGATGTTAGACGACACGAATTTATTGAAAAGAACGAGCATATGAGCCGAAATGGATTAGAAACGCAAACCTCGCAATCATAACGGGTATACCCGATAGAGTGCAAATGTATTTCGGGAACGCTCTTTGACTTACAAAAATATCCTTGCATTTGCATATGCCATACAGCTGTTTTATTTGAGTATTTAATTTGCCACGAAAAAGCGGAAAACAAATTCGCGACTTCATCATCGAAAGCGCAGCAAATAAAATCATGGGTAAATCTTTAAAGCAACAATAAGTGCCATTTTTTTGAAATAAAAAGCGAAATAAAAATGAAAACGATCAGCTGGTTGCTGCCAATACTAGAACACCAATAATTGCAACTTTTCAAGCTGGCAACTATGCTTATAAATTTGCATGAGAATTTTGCAATATATGCAATGGGTACGAAACTTGTGACTGTGTTTCATTCGCCAATGAGTATGTTTTGTTGTTGTGATTGCATGCGGTGTACCTTTGCAAGGCCATTTGCACCATATAGGGTATACCCCTATATTTTTGGCCTCTAACGCAACTACGAAAAACGATCAATTGCTTCAAAAGAAGTACTGCATGGGCAGTACATACAGCTATGATTGACCTAGTGTATCTGTATGTATGAATGTACGCACATACATATGTCTGTTTATAGTAGAAGGTTAGCAGCGTAAGTATTCGCGTGCTATCTGAAATTCAATAAAACCCAAATTTAGATTCAAAAAATAAGGACCTACGAAAACATATTCCATATACATTTATAAATTCCGTTCCCACGAATAAGGAAAATATGTATTACCTATATATTTTATTTGGTTTGTTTTCATTTTTACACGAATTAAAATTTCCTTTAATTGCAAAATATTGACTGTTTGAAATCTTTAAATTAATCGATACATACGAAAGAAACTGAACATTTCTAACTATATTCATTAAATAATGTTGAGCACCATGCCCTAGCCCCTTATTAATGCACTGAATAAAAATAAATTGTGGGTGTTCTAAATGTACCGCCTATAAAGTGGGCGGCAACGCCCATTTTTGACAAACTAAAAGATATTTCTAATAGAACTATATATGACGCGCACAGAGCAAAAACACAGTTTATAACTTCACAGCCCATGAGCGCAATGTGGCGAAAATTGACACTCGCTGCGTTTTTGCTCTGTGCGCGTCATATGTATGCCAAATATTGATGCTCTGGCATTTTTAGAGAATTTCAAGGTATTTTTACCAGCAACGATTTTACCGAATATGGACGCTCTGGTCGATAGCGCATCGCATAGGCAAGCGGACGGACAGACAGACAAACGGATAGACGGACAGAAAGTGATTCTGATCTTTTCTACATACATACATACTTATGGTTATATTTAGGGCGGTTCCTTTATGCGTTATAATTTTCGCATTTAGGCTTTATACCCTATTACCATAGGTGTAGGGTTTAAAAAGTAGCTACATACTATAGATTTGACGTATTTCTCACACAGGGTACTATTCCATTAGAAGGTACGTATCATTTAAAACAGTTTGAGTAGGACATGAGATTTTTGGGGCACTAAACACTAAGAAGAAAAGCATTTTTTTTATTTGGATTTTTTAACAAGAGTTAAAAGAAACTCCTCTTAATGAGTGGAATATGTTGATACCTTTCTGTGTGGAATTTGGTTGGAGGGATGGGAGGCGGAGTTGGGTTCTGCTAATGATCTTAAAAATGAGCATAAGGCATTACATTTGAAATTAGAAAACACGCAGCCTTAATGATACTTCAAACTCTGATTGGATGCTTTTCATTGGAGCCTTCCACCTTGGCTATCTTATTACTAGCGTCATGCACCATGTAAGGCGACTACAATTGAATCCTGCCAAATACTCAACCTTTAATTACGCTGAAACACATTATTTGAGCGTATTATTATTATTACTTGCGAATGCTGCACCAAAAATCTACAAAGGATTCATTTAAATTGTAATTTATTGCCTGCGAGCGGCAAAATATCGATTGCCCATACCATACCAGTGACGCTGAGTAGAGTGTTGAGATCTATGTGTTAGTATGAGTCTACACTCTCAGAAAATGTTAATTACACTTACAAAGAGCTAGTTGTGATAGCTAAATAATTAGTTTGTGGTACATTTTTTTAATGACAAACTTTAGTCCGGTATGGAGTAATGCCCTTCACCAAGTAACTCAGTTGGGTCCATATATGGTAAGTAGATTTTGTAAAGACGGACCATTGTCTAGAAAACTGCAAGAAAATTGTAAATATAAGCATTGTGTACACAAGATATCGGTAGTTTGGAATTTATATCTACTATAGAAATCATTAACATAATAATTTTACGTGATGAGGCTGGTCGACTTCGCCCAGTAGTAATATTTGTAAAACCACATTCGAGCACCTCGACATCGGGAATCGGAAAATATGCTTCATATGGTTTGTTGGTTTATGTGGCTACTCCTGATTATCAACTAGCGCTTGAATCATCGAGTGTAGAGCCTTGCTTCGCCAGTTCATCAGCAGTTTCATTCTGCTGTCCTTTGTAATCGACTGTTTTGTTTGTCCGATTTTGTCCGGTTCGAACACAATTTGGTAAACAGAGACAGTGAATTTTAGCATAGTAATACTTCCGAATGGGTCAAAGGACACGCCCACAATAGGCCTATAAGTCCACCTTTCTCGGAATTTCTCCAGTAAAATTACAATTTTTTAAATTCTATTACTAATATAAAGGAACAGTTTCTGGAATTCAAGCTAAGCTGTGAGCCCTCTCTGTCGTTAAAAAGGTGTCCGCCCACTATAAAAGCGGCAAACGGAAAATCCTCATAACTCCTATAATAGGTGTGGGGGTACTGTTCTGTCGGGCTAACCCGAGTGATGCTTCGTTACTTGTTTATTAAAAATTTTTCTGAGTGTACGTGCGCGTCGTTGTTGTATATTATAGAGTGGACGCGGTAATAGCAGCCTCTTACAATAGCCATATGGCAAGATGTGGAAATTCAGCCACAAATACAAATTTTCCGTACTCAATTATGTATACATACAGATGTTTGCATAGACACAGCGCTTAGGAAATTCATAATATTGTATCTGGTGTATGAAGTATTAACATATCAGATACAAAATAATATTAATTACAAACCGGCTGTTGTTTTGATAACAATTTTAATGACAAGATTCTGATGAAAAAAGTATTGCAAACTGGTTCCAAATTATTTATCTGTTTTCAAATTAGTGGAAGCTTGTGTGCGCTTTTTGATAACAGCAAAGAATTGAAGCATGCAAGTAGCTAAGAGGGCTTGACAAGGTTCAACACAAATTAGGTCTAACACGTTTCTAGCTTAAGTGCATTTACAAAAAATTTAGCCAATTATAAAACTCATTGTCGTCCATAGCATATCCCGAACCGCGCATGCCGTATGCCCGTATGGTGTTCCAATGAAACCTATCAAGCTATCTAAATTGTCAATCCACTTCCCGCAGTAGTCTCGGCTCTGTCATTAGCATTAACGAAACAACACATTCCCAAAGATAATAAATATTTATGTTAACATGTGCGCGTGTGTGTGTTCCGCATAAGAGTATAAAGCGTAACTTTTCTAACCATTAATCGCATCTTTGGGATTATCAAAAATGATCAAGCTTAAAAAATAGTTTAATTTTATTACTTTTAATAACGCGCACAATTATATTCACTCCATTCATGTCATTTTTTACAATGTTAGTACCGATTTCATTCTTCTACATATCATAGTTCGGCTCAAGTTTTCGATCAAAAGCAGCAGTTTAACCTGCTGGCGCCATAAAAAAGTGGACTCCACAACCTGCCAGCATTTTATTTTATTTTTTTTTTTATGTCGGAATATGAAAAACTTACCAGCACGCAGACAAGTATTTGTCCATTGTACTGGTGAGCAGCAGTTGCTTATGGTGCTTTGCACAATTTAATGCTCCTTTTTAGTTTGGTAATATCAAGTTCTGTTTAAATGTGCGTTGATGCTTCAAACTCATTAAGCTCATTTTAATCTCTTCCGGACGTAAAGCATACATTTCCGGTTCGATATTTTCGTTCGTTATAGATGCGCGCTTTTTCGGTTAACTACTATTGGGTGTGCATCTAAGTGTCCGCCCTTTTACATAGATGGCATTTTACAAAATGTATTACAAATTGTTGAACCTGGTGATACACTCATTTGACAGCTTTAAGTATACGCTTTCAAACGTAGTATATGAAATCAGATTGAAGTGTAAACAACTTATATTTTTATTTCATTAAAAATGTCGAGCTTTGTACCAGAAAAGCGTCATTTGCGGGAAGTAGTTTTACACTATTTTATTGCAAAGAAAAGTGCAGGCGAAACATTTCATTTATTGAGAGAAATTTACGGTGAACATTCTCCATCCGAAACAACTTGCAAAGAATGGTTTCGTCGCTTCAAAAGTGGTGATTTTGATGTGGTAGACAAGGAGCGCTCAGGACGGCCGAAAACATTTGAAGATGAAGAATTAGAAGGGTGTTTTGTATTATGAGCTATTAAAATCGGGTCAGACGATCACAGGGGACCTCTACCGAACACAATTGATCCGTTTGAAGAGAGCGATTAACGAAAAACGGCCAGAATATGCGACCAGACACGAATCCCTAATTTTCCATGACAACGCTCGGCCACATGTTGCTATTCCGGTTAAAAACTATTTGGAAAACAGTGCTTGGGAAGTTTTGGCTCACCCGCCTTATAGCCCGGACCTGGCCCCGTCTGACTACTATTTATTTCGATCGATGCAGAACTCTCTCACCGGGATACGCTTCACTTCAGAACAAGGTATCCGAAATTGGCTTGATTCATTCTTGGCCTCAAAAAATGAGCAGTACCTACCTACTTTTGGCGCGGAATCCATATGTTACCAGAAAGATGGGAAAAGTCATTTAGTTATTGAAATAAATGGTTTTTTTCGAGCAAAAAAGGGCGGAAACTTAGTTGCACACCCAATATATTACTAACAGACATCGAAGTCTTATAATATTTACATATACATATATATTTATATAAGAGCATGAGCAGCTCTGTTTTCAAAGTCGAAGTTCATGCCATTGAGTTCTGCCACAGAGAGACCATTCATATTCATTCTGACAGCAGGACTCAAATAGACTAACTTCAAAGCGGGCATCGGTTTGCTTACAGCTACTTATTCATCTGTCCAAAAATAGTATATTTCACCTCATAGGGGTTCCAGGACATAGTGGCTTTATTGAAAACGAATTGGCAGATAAACTCGCCATAAAGGAAGCATCAAGAGCTTTATTACACTAAAACCAATTTGCGGGCTGCCATAAGTACATATAATCTATAGCTATGCAATTTTTTACTTTTGTCTATGGCATATGAGAAGTGAAGGCTCTGTATCCGTGATGGAGGCTCGTATCAAACGCAGAGATCAGCAAATATTTATTTCAACGAAGAAGCTAAGTACCAATTTTTGCTCTGGAATCACTGATTAACCGCTAAGTGTGAGACATTATCCAGACTTTTTCACCGAACCTTTAACCGGTATTTTCTTTAAAAACACATTTTTTGGGGAATTGACGGAAACCGATATATGTATGTAATTGCGATTGGACACTAATTGTATAACTTATTACGTAAATAACCTTTGTAAAAAGTAAAAGAAATTATTCAACCAGGTTATTTAAACTCACCAACTAACTACAAATGCAAACAATTAAATATTATCAATTTTTTGTCTTTCCTTTTGCATCTTAATTAAAAAGGTTAGGAGCTTTTCTTGAGAGGTCAAGTGACATTTAGATACGGTTAGTCTTGTGTCCAAAGGGCTAGCCAACTTTACTCCTGCCTGACCCATTTTATCAACTGTGAATGCAGTTTTAGGCATTAAAAACGAATATAGTCATAAGAAAAGAAACGCAATTGCCAGCTTTTTGCCGTAAGTGCTTCATACTCATTGGCACAATGGAACTCTCTCGAGTTATCTTGTAGTTACTACCGCTTGACACTGTTCACGCTGTCGTCGAATGAACAAAACGTGTTGTTTTTACATTTTTTTGAATAAGCGCACGCCATCGCTGACTTATTTTTAAGTTAAAAATGTCTTCTGAATCGTTCGTTCTATTTTTTGTTTTCTTTTTGCTTTTTTGCTTTAGTTCTGAACTCATTGGGTATATGTACTACGTATATTCTGCTTTAGTTGTTGTTGTTCGTTTGGTAAATGCTTCCAGACGGAATTTTTTTTTAATTTTTTCAAAATCTACAAGTAGCAATTTTGGTTCTCTTGCTGGTTTGTTTATTTTCAAAAGTTGTTATTTATTAAGTTTCAGTTCCATTTGATTGGTTTTTTAGGAACGATTATTTAGGAACATGTATCAAGCAATTTGCGTGGGGATTGGGGTCAAGAAAATATGGCACATGTCCTATAGTTGAGAGAGGACTATATGTTCCTCTGCCCTGCGAAGACACACGGCAATCTACATACATACGAAGTCCCTACATATTCTCCAAGGAAGCGTGCTTCAAGATTCTAAAACTGTCGATTTGTTATGAATTACAATTATGATTATAATTACAATTACATATAATTATGTCTTTTCAAAATCCAAGAGGTGGCTAAATTTTTCGTTTTTCTAAGATTATAATTTCAAAAGGGTTAAAAAAGTATTATATACATACCTACTCATTTTTTAGAGGTGCACTGGGTTTATTCGGCCTGTAAACTTTACAAAACAAAATCAACTTTCAAATCAGCTGAGTTATTTTGATGTAAAGTTTTTGTTAGATAATCAACTTAACCAATAGACTTTGTGATTTGCAATAAATTTTGATATGTTTTGGACATTTTCGAAGCATGCATTTTATTTCAGCTTTGACACGTTTTGGCAGTATTCCGATTGACGAACCTGTTTTGCAGGTTCTTTGATTCCAAACCAAGAAAGTAGCAAATCGGTTCTTCGGTCTGTTTTGCGGCGAATTAACTGCAAATAAAATTCACCGAAATCGACAGCGACTTCCAACGGAAAACGCTAAAACAATTTTCTGCGCTTGATTGCCAAATTATCTGCTTGAATTAAGTAGGGCGAAGCCCTTTAAGCTGCCGCAGCTAGCCAAAAATTGAGGTGCATATGTACTAGTTTGCTATAGCTTCAGATGGCTAGAAGAGTATAAAAAGGTGAAAATTTTTTATAAAATAAGAGAAAGCTTGACATTCAGTTAAATAAATCAAAAGGATCTTGGAACAGACATTTTTTATAGTCGTATTTTGATTATTGTTTATTTTTCGCAAAAACCACGAATAGTTTTTTTTAACGCCATTCAGTTTTTTTAATAAGCTAAGAAAAAATCGATTATTTCGTATCTTTCAAATTTTTTTACATAAGAAAATGCATTTACCTACAAGGAGAAAAAAGGTGGAAATGTGATTAGGTTTAAGGTTTATACATACATACATATATGGATATTAGAGAGGTAGAGAATTGAAATATACTCAGCTACCCCTGCTCCTACTTGAGTAGCACCACGAAGGAACATACATTTAACGAGATGCTTTTTCTAAAAGTTCCTTGAATGAACCGAAATATCTTCTAACGACGCAAAGAGCAGTCTGATTAAATGAACTATTTCAGGGAACTTCGGTAAGAAACGGACAATGAACTTGATAATGCTTTTTCCACAATCGCTGCTATGTACTTAGAAGTATATGTATGTATGTATGTATGTATCGTAACTTTATAATAAATTATCAAAACTGATGTTCTCTTATTCCGAATTTTAAAGAAAATATGTAAATTTTTTACACAATTCCGCAGAGGTGTTATTGACTTACGAGATAAAAGCATCAGAGGAATTTTTAATTCAGAAAATTTTTTATACAGTCGGAGAAATCCCATTTCACAACGAATAAGCGCGCTTGACAGCTTATTTATGATAGCACTTTCAAAAAGCCATTTTCCATACGAAAAGCTTTAAACAATTCCCTTGCAACAATTAAAGTCTTGAATGGAGCGAGTTTGTGTTGTTGCTGATGTATGTACATACATACGTGCTTTGTTGTTTGATTAAATGCGTCCCGCCTTGGTGTTGCAATCTAATCTGAGCCCCTATCCCGCTATTATATACCCCGCGCGGCGAGTCTATTAATCAAAAATTGCCATTTAAACGCTCGTGTTAAGCGAAATTGTTTTATTAGCGGCACACATGTCCACACCACCTCAACTAAGTACAGCCTATAGAAACTCGAACAATATGAAAAACAACAACAACAAAACTGCCAAAAATAATGCCAAAGCACTGACGTTACGTTAATCATGAAATAATTTATAGTCTCCATGCGATCAGACTCCATACTTGAAGCTCATCAGTCATGCCGCAAACAAAACCAAAAAAAGCAAGTCGAACTAAATCAAATAACAGGAGAGGCAATCAACAAAAAAGCCCAAAATATAGGCGTCGAATAAAGTCCAACATGTAGAAACAAAAATACGGTTCGTACGGTTTATATTCATAATGATAAGAACGTTTGCCCGCTTCTGTCTATTAAAGTTTGCGTTCAACGCCACGTCGGATACTGCAGACGCACTGGGGTTGAATGTATTCTTAATGTTTGGGACCAAAGACATTTGGGCAAAAAGATCAGAGTCATTAGCTCTGGGACTGACCCAAAAAGAACTGCAATAAAACCCGAGTTGAAAGTTATGCTAGCGGTCCCAAGGGAGCGATAAACGATTACTCCTTCAAACAAATACTCTCAGTAATAGAATAGTTTTCGCAGTCTCGAGGATAACACCCGTCTCAACAATGTCAAGCTTTCTCACATGCACTTGTGTGTACACGTTCTATTTTATCACAAGTTAACACGACCCACAAATTTGTTCTATAGCAGTATACGAACGAGATTGAAAAGCTTCATTTTCCTTCCATATTCTAATTTATTAAAAAAACAAATACTCGTCCTCTTATATCCTACACCTATGGTATATAGAAATAATCAGAATCACTTTTAGTCTTGAATTCCGGTTCTCCGTCTGTCCGTTTGTCTGTCCGTCCGCCTGCCTATGCCCGCAGGAGAGAAAGAAGCATTTATCCGATTTGAACCAAATTTGGTACACAGAGACAGTGAATCTTGATGTAGTAATAGTTTCGAGATTATCCAAATCGGTCGGAGAATTCGCCCGTAATGGGTCTATAGCTATAATTAGATAAAGGTAATTATTCATTAAATAAAATAATTCTTGGTATCCAAGTTAAGGTGTCGCTCTCTACGTTATACGGAAAATTATAACTTCTTCATAACTTCCACAATTTATCCACCAGAGCCTCCCTAATTGGTCACTTCATTTCTAGTAAGAATAATTTTAAATGACAGAAAAATGGGCGTGGTTCGCTGAGAGCTGTAAATTAAATATACCGGTGATTTCGCCTTGTTTCGGTATATAGTCAAGTCAATCGGTTGATAAATATTACAGTTAGTTTAGGATTAGGTTATGGTTGCTATTTGAACAAAATTTGGTCCAAAAGGATTTCAGAATTCTTGGTTTTCTTCTGTTTTCCAATATATAAATGAATCTCATCACATAATACAAACAAAATGGGAATTAGAGTGTCTGCCTTTCTCGTATTATGCCCTCAAAATTGTGTTAAAAAGTTAAAGATAAGAAACATTTTTACAAAAAAGGCTTTTGTGTTTATTACACGCATCAGACCAAAAATATGAACGTTTTTCTCACACGTATAACTTAAGTCGATGCTGAATTTGAATTGCAGAGTTAAATAGTTAAGTAAATCCTTAAATTTATTACTGCCTTTTTATAATCTTACTTTATTGAGCGTTTGATATCATTATTAAAACGACAACCATTATTTCGATAAGCAGCACCGACACAAGCAAGTGACAGACTTCATTGGACCCCAATCGACGCGGCGGTACACCAAAGGAAGTAAAGCTTTTCACGCATTCGGCTCGTGGCATGAAATAATCAGAACCAAATTAAATAATTTCAATTAAATAAAAGAGCTGACAGCTCTCATTGCACGAACTGATACTGTGAGATTTTTTAAAAATCATGCTTGAGGTACGCAATTGTTAAAGTTAATGTGTCATATTTTATTATATGTACATATGTATGTATGTACCTACTTATAATCAAGTGAAATGGCAGAGGGGGTTTCTTAACAACTCTCTATGACACAAAGTCATAAAATTTAATGAAAGGAACCATAAAGGAATCGAATATGTAAAAAAACAAACGAATGGCAATTCGCAGCTCTTTTTAAATAAACAATTAAAATAAAAAGCCGGCACCTTTTACTTTTATTTCCACCAGTTTCTTATCACACGAGCGTACACACACACACACACACATTCATACTAAGGATTTCAATCCCGGACTGCTTTTGTGATCCTGGGATTTTCGATAATGCAAATAATAAATCGTTTAGTGAATAACGGTCGCTGATGCGTGGGGTCGGTTGATCAAAGCCCAGCTGGACTCATAACATATGTATAATAAAAAAAGAATCTTTGTTTATTTGCAAGCGGCGCCGCGTTTCTAGCGACCTAGTTGGCAACTCTCCGAGAACATACTTTGCCATCAATGTTGCCATATTCACAGTTTTAACTATAAATTACAGTTTTTTGGACAAGCTTACAGTTTTTAAAATTACCTCCTAGTACAAATGCAGTATTTGAAATTTTCGGTTTTTTTTTAAATTACAATAAATGTTTAATTTTTTTCAGCTTTAAAACAAAATTTCACGGTAACCCTGTGATTACATTGTAGCCCTGCTTCGATACGGCAATTTGCTTGTAATTTATGATCGTAATTTCACAAAAATCTTTTCGTTTTTGAAGGTAACAGTTTTTTGGTTGAAAATACAGTTTTATTTTGGGAAATTTACAGTTTTTTGAAAAAAAAATCTGGCAACATTGTTTGTCATCTAAATGGTTCTCAATTCCCGTTCGGACACGGCTCTAGAATAAATGAGTAGGTCCCGTTAAGTTTTAAGCTAACTGTGTAATTCACTAAGCTTATGAAAAAATAATTAACTGGCGCAACAGCCCGTGTAACCGAGGCTAAGGCCTAGCTTCATCGCATTAACTTGTGTGTGCTCGTTCTATTTTAGCATAAGTTAACGGGACTTAAAAATTTATTTCCTAGCCGTGTCTTAACAGGAAGCTTTATAAAGACTTTTGTTTGAGAAATTTAATGCTGGGTTTACAACTGGCGCGCGAGAGGTGGCGTCGCACGCAAAAAAACGAAGTTTCGTTTTTATTTAGATGGTATGAGTCGGCTGGGATTCGAGCCAGCGACTCTCACTAAACAAGAGATTTAAAAATTCTCATAATATGACACAAATTTGCAGACTTATGGTTTTTAATATATATATGTATATATTTTTGTCCAAACGTGTATGAAATAAGCAAAACACAATACATAGTGTATTTGTACTTGTATATCAGCGACGCCCAAAACTTCCTTATGGAAGGGCAAACACCAATACAAACAAGCTTTGTTATGATGAAAAAGGAAAAAAAAATTTTGTTCGAAATGTACACTGTACAAAAAATTAATTGCATATTCTTCTTAGTTATATGTAATGAAAAACAAACCAACTTAATAACTCAAAAATCATAAAAATCTCCCATGATCCTTTCAATAAATGATCTAAATCAATTTCCCAGTCAAAAAGATTTATTTCACACTTCTTTTGAAGATAATTCTTCATTTTGCAAAGTTTGCATAATTAAAATTTCAAGCTTAATTTGTATGAGCACAAATTTTTTCAAGTGCTTCTCATTCCACAGCTGCACACTTTTTTCCTCGAAATCATGCGCAAGACAACAACAGAATCTGCGTTCAAGATAACTGTCGCAAAAATGTACCAACAAAGCTGAAGAAAGTGTTGGTTTGCGCTCGGGCAGTGGCAGACGAAACGAAAATAACATTGTTGTTTGTGTTTTTCGTACTGCTTAGCGCGAAGAGCTGTGGCTGTGTGAAGAAATCGCAGCTTATACCAAAGGGCATTTACAAAAACAAATGAGCATCGAGGGTATAGGGTGTGGGCACCCCTGTTGTATATATTTGAGGTTGGGTTGCCTGTGAGTTTTTTAGTTAAAGAATTTACTTTGCATTTTCATGTGTGATTTTTGTCCTATTTTTAAGACCACAAAAACGGGCGTTTCTAGGATCAAAATGTTTCGCAAAAATATTCTGTCGAATATCGCTGCGAAAAACCACACCCCTAGCATATTCGAAAAGCATAGTGTATACTTACTTAAATTAACCATTTTTGCCAACTCATAAAAAAAACATTTTTTAATATAAAGTGGTCATTTTTGGCAAAGAATAAAAGAAATTTTATAACTTTTCGTAGAATCATGATGATTCAATTCTTTTACATTGTTTCAATACCGGCACCAGAAATGGTCCGGGATCTTGGTATCCCGGGTTGGAAAGCCTTGATACTCGTACACACATACATACATATGTACGTGCACGTTCGGTCAACCACAGCATAATGCCTGAAACACAACACCGACCACGTTCGCAGAACTATGCGTTTTTTTGGCCTGCCGCAGTAAACAAACTGCAATCAACGGTCGTCGGCAGTTCAATTTCTATACAATTTAACGCCTCTGTAAACAAAATTCGGCAAACGGCCTGTTGAGCCTAAGGTGCTTATTTTGTAAATCCCAACGCCTCACTTCACCCTGCGTTCACTAATTTGGTATTGTGTAAAACGCATCACCTTACTCAGTGACTGCTCGCGTTGCCTTACGTAGTTTCATATGAAAATCGGTACCGCGTAAAACGCAACGCTGCGCATTCACTCACATGAACTGTCAAATCGTTCACTTGGGTTTGTGCTCGCGTTCAGTTTTTTAAACGCAAAATTTTTGGTAATTTCGAGTGAAAATTGATTTGTGGTAATCTGCAGAAGCAAATAATAAGTATTGTAATACTTTTTAAAGACAAATACTAAAGAAAAAAGTACAAAAAAAAGAAAATACTAGCACTGCGGTTGAGGATCGAAATCACAAAAAAAAAGAAATGCATCGCGGTTGAGGATTGAACTCGCAACTTCTCGCGTGCTAGTCGAACGCTCTAACCACTAGGCTATGGGAGGTATGCAATGGATGCAGCAAATTTTGTGTGTTTTGTATTTGGCTGATAAATTAAGAAAATTTTTTTTTTTTTTTTTTTTTTTCAGCTTAATTATTTATTGAATCTTCATTTATATGAACTAACAATAAGTAGGATAAATCTTAAAACTAATACAAATTTGTAATTCTCACCATTGTGGGAATTAATAGATTACAATAAAGCAATATTTAAAGAAGTAGTATAAAAGGATTCAGTTCAAATGGAATGTAAGTCTCGCCTTTTTAATCGAGAGTAGTTTGCAGAGCATAGCAGATTTTTTGCCAGTTCGTTGGGATGTCGTGACAGTCGGTCGTTGTATTTAAGGCATAACCCAGATAGTTCACTTTTTACCAGTGGGATGCTGAGGTCTCTGTGGATGTCGTCGTTACGCACGAACCATGGAGCACCGGTGATAGTACGTAAAATTTTGGATTGTGATCGCTGGATGATTTCAACATTGGATGCGCTTGCTTTGCCCCATAGCTGTGCTCCATATGCCCAAATTGGTTTAATGGTTGCCTTATACAGAAGCACCTTATGTGGAAGTCGAAGTCTTGACTTTTTGTTGAGCAGCCAGTTTATTTTTTGTGCTTTTAATTTAATTTGAGTCCTTTTTGCCTCTATGTGTTTTCGCCAAGTCAGCCTTCGATCAAGGTGGATACCCAAATAGGTCACCTCGTTTGTCTGGGGAATAGTTATCTTATTTAGTGTTAGAGGAGGGCAAGTTTCTTTCCGTAGAGTAAAAGTAACGTGAGCGCACTTATTTTCGTTTACCCTTACTCTCCAGTTAGATAGCCAAGTTTCAACCTTTTCTAGGTGTTCGCTTAAAACACGCGTAGCTGTTTTTGGGTTGTGATGTGAATAGAGAATCGCGGTATCATCAGCGAATGTTGACGTTGTCAAATTGGTCGTTGTTGGCAGGTCCGCTGTAAAAATTAAGTATAAGAGCGGGCCAAGTACGCTACCTTGGGGAACGCCAGCAAGGATTTCGAAGTCATCAGTTATGAACTCTTTGAACTCAATTACGCCGTGATTTACAAAATGCCGTTTTTTTATCCCTGCGTTGGCTTCGTGTTCGCGTTGCGTTCGATCACGGTGATTTATACGGTAAGGCCGTAAATGATAGCAATATGCATATCTGACATCACTACTGATGTGAGAAATTACTTTGAGAAATTTCTGTTCACTTGCTCTTTGAATTTCCTTTTGTACTGCGTCAAATCTTTTCATTAATAAAAACTAATAAAAAAAAATAATTGTACTCTATTCTATTAGATGTTATGTGCCTCGCCTGAGATTTGAACTCGGGTCTTCCGTTTCAACAGCCAAGCGTTTGTCCACTTGACCAACGTGTCGCGTTTCCTTTGGTCGCTTAAAATTAACCAGAACGAGGAAGTCTCAAATTTCTAAAAATAGAAAATTTATAAGCAGCTGTAATGAAATTCAATGAAATCATTACTGCGGCTGTTGGGAAAATGCAACCCTAAATTGGACGCAGCGTGAAATTAGAACCAGTTCTATCGTCGGTCGTTGCGTTTTGCGATGGTCGTCGGCCGTTCTGTTCCATTCCGGACGTTCTCATAAGCCTACTCGTTTCAAAATGCGGAATATCGCAGCGGTCTGCGTTGTGGTCGGTATTCTGTTTCAGGCATAAACCAAAGATAATATAAGGAGAAGGTGGCTCAACCCGTTCCAGCGCTAAAAATTCGTGACTTTATTACAGAAAAACTAGTAGAAAACTCACTCGTTCTACCCAGAAACCTGCTCATTTTTCTCGAGCAATTCCGGCCATTATGCTGCCGCTTGTGTGGCGGATATTGAGTAAATTCGAGAACCGGTTTGTTCGGCGCAGGATAGATTGAGTTTCTTTCGCATTCCGCATGCAGTCGAATTCGACAGTATCGCTGCTGATGTGAAGCAGAACAAGCCAAAGTGTGGATGTTCTGCTTGTTCTCATGTATGTTCCAACACGTGACAAAAACCGGTTTTGGGAAATTGGTTTGGCGTGAGTGCCGTACATTTCTCAATTTCTTAATTCTTTGCCGTCTTGTCGAATTTTCGTTTTGCCGACTGCAAACTGACAAATGGCAATTTCCTATTAGGCAAGGACAGTCGAGTCGGGATATAGTGAACTAATTATTGCAAGGCCTGTTCACAGTATCAAGGCTGTTCACTATATCAAGGTTGACATTTTTTGTTCAAAAACTCATTTTATTTGTTCAAAATTTGTTCAACCAATTTAGCAATTTTAAATCAAAACAAAAATTCTGAAGCCAATGTCCACACTATCACTTGCTCACTCATTCATTAAAATGACATCGCAATAATGTTCTACAAATTTATTTGTAATTCATCGGGATAATTCTATTTTATGGTATAAATTAACTATTTTGTGTGTATTTATGATCAAATCGATGAGGCTGGTAAAAACTGAAAATTCAGTTTGATGCAATTGCATTTCTTTCTATTTTCGAAAATTTTTAGTGCTGGTCCTATAATATCAAATTAAGATCAAAAGCAAAAATTGTTCAGTGCAATTTTTCAAGTTTACAATGCTCATAAATGTTCAGTTGCACGAATTTCCGTAGGAGCATAGAATGTCGACATTGCCATGATAAAAACGAAACTACTTCCGTTGCATCAGTGAAAAGGTGCACGCTACATTCCACATTTTCTTTCAAATCAGCAACATGCAGAAAACCGCTTAAAATTTTGATTATATGTTATGGTTTATTCTTAAATATTTTTCCTAAAATTACCTCCATCAGGAAAACTCTCATATGAACTCTGAAAAAGTTTATCTTGTTTTAATTGTTCCACAAGAATTTTTAAACTGAAATAAATAGAAGAACTATTAGCAACAACTAAAAAGTCAGTTCAGAATTAGTACGTTTTTATGGAAAAAAAACTTACATTTAGACCTGTTCCAGAATCCGATTCTGTTCGGGAGTGGATTTGATTTCACTCGGAATTTCGGAAATATTTTAGCGATACAACTCTGCTCTAAAATCCGAATGAGTTCGAACGCTTTTGGTTCGGAAATTTGGTGCTCCACATTCCGAACTTCGGAGATTTCTTCGGATTTATTCCGATGACCTTTTTCATTGATTTTTCGAAAATGTACTATTATTATAGATTTAAGGGAGTATACCACGAAAAATTCAATGTTTTGGCTTAAGGTGATGCTTTGAAGTGTGTAGAATATAACTTTTTCGGTAAGAATGTGTTCTTGAAATTGACGTGCCAATTCTTCTTTTCATTAAATTGAGTTACAAATATTCTTTAACAGTACATAAGTATGTATCAATTTCGGCGCAACCGTGGCTCAGTACTCGGTCTCTAATACGTAGACTCATAGACTCAATGGATCAAATCCCAGCCAAACTCAAAACATCTAATAAAATAATTATATATAAAAAAAAACTTTTTAAAAATAAGCTTTCATTCATTTAATGTACTAAAAAGTAGAAAATAAATTTTTTCGAAGTCACCAGTATCTTACTATCAATAAAAGCTTGGGGCTTGGATCTACTTCTTATGGCCCGATTCCAATGGTGCGTGTTGCGATTGCGCAAGTATGTAAACGCAAAAACTTGAAACGCACTTGAGCTGTTCCAATGCACAAAATGCGTGCGTTCCAAAAAGAGTCACCACATTTCGGCAATTTACAACTTGAGCAGTAAACAATCTTAAATAATTTACAGAACATATTTCGTTCCAAGTTTATAACTATATTAACTTGCATTATTGTGTATATATCATTTAAACCTAATATTGGTTGAAATAAGTACAACATATAAATATATTCAGCTACCACACTTTTATTTCACACTGATGGCGACCACAAAGTGTGTATGTGAGCTGTAAATAAGCTGTGTCAACGCAAAATGTGTGCAGCAAAAGTTGAAAGTTGGTTAACTTTCTGATTTCTGCGTTCAACGCACCGCTCATTGGCATTCTCTTCATATGTTTGCACTAGTTCAACTTAGCTGTCAAAAACTTTCAGCGCAATGAAACGCACGCACGCACCATTGGAATCGGGCTCTTAATCAGCAGGACTCTGGCTGCCGATTTGACGTACCCTGTCGATTTAACATGCCATACAACTCGACACACCCTAAACTGAACATGCCCACCGCGTCGGAACGCCAGTCGCGTACCGTTACCGTATGGACTGCAAGCAGCTACAAATTTTTAACAGCAATGTGTTTTTTTGCAAAATTAAAGTCAATAGGCAAAAACATATATGTACATACATACTTATGTAGTTTGTACACATTTTACTGGGGTTAGTTTAGATTTACGATTGGACCCGATTAAACAAGGGGGCCTGGCACCGCCCCACAGTGGCTCATTTGTCAGAAAAAATTTCAAAAATACGTCAAATCAATTTTTTTGTAGAAAGATTTAGCTAAACTATTATATGTATTGGATAGGGAATTGATTGTACTTTAAGAAAGTGAAAATTTCAACTTATTTGCATAAGTAGTTTGGTCTGTAGAGCTGGTCAAAGTTGACTGATTTTTCAAACACAGCAAAAAAAAGAAATTTCGGAAACAATTTTCATGTTTGAGTTAAAAAAACTGTGATACGGCTGCACAAAAATTAGATTTTTAAAATAGAATTAAATATCTTCTTCAATTTGAACAAAAACAAAATATCCAAAAAAAAATTTAAATTTTTTTATAAATTGAAATTTGAATAACCTCCTTTTTACCATTGATTTTAAGCTTTGCGTTGAGTTTAAAAAAAAACTTCAAATTTCTTCAGAGTATGATTACCAGGAGACTAATTACTGATTATTTCTTAGAGTATATCCAAAAAATTGGCTGCGGATTTTTGCGATTTTTTGTGCTAGAGCGATTTTCATCGAGAGGTCTACAGATCAGCCATGTCCGTCCGACAGCATTTCATAACTATTGAACCTTAAATTTTGAGCTAGAACTTGAAATTTGGTATATGACTTCCATTCATGTCGTTATAGTTAAAAACTAAAACTTTTTTGAATCAGCCTCCTGCCACGCCCACTTAAAAAAAAATCACATTCTCTCGTATTTTTATATGAAAATGGGGAAATAATCGATCTTATTCAAATATAAAGGTAATCCAATTAACTTAATTGCTTTTATATTCATCTTAGACCACGCCCACTTTCTTGTTTTTCTTTAAAAAAGATTATTTATCGTTTTTTTTGCTGCTGGATCCACACGAATATTTGTATTTTGTTAAAAAAAATTTTAACAATGTTATAATTAAGGAAAAAGGAAGGTTTCTATTAAATAAGTAATTAAACTTTATACTGAAATATTAAAAAAATCGTTTTAACTTATTTTATCCCTATTGAATTTTTGACACCTTGTAAATAATCAAATTTTTTTACGATCTTAAAAACTTCACTTCTCCACATTATATGTTCGCCATATGACACCCTGTATATATTTTTGCCATTATAAATGCAAAATCTTTCTAAATTTGAAATATTTCCGCATAATTTTTTATATAATATGTGCGATTTTTTCCTACCTGCACTTCAACAACAGATTCCGTCGCACCCTGTATATACACACGAACAAATTTTGGTGTGAATAAAGCTGTAACAATTTTCTGTAGAAAGCAAAAATTATGCCGATATCTCTATCCGTTCAAAAGTTATGATTTTTGAAACTTTTTCGGTCAAACGAGCCACTGTGCGCCCATGCAAACAAAATTTTTTATATCGAATTGCTTTGGAACTAAAAGTTCCGCAGCATTGAAATTCCGTACGCAGGCACTTCTTGGAAGAAGTTCTTAGAACTATACATCAAACATCATATATCAACTTATAAAACTTCGCTCTGATGCAGAACGAAGAAAACAAAGGATACTTAAACGGAACAGCCATAACCATAAGTAAAGCGAACCGTGATAATGTATTCTGGAACAAACTATGTATATCAGTCAATGACTTGTTTCGACTCGACTTGGAGGGAACGAATGCATTTGTAAGACTTCATTCAGAAAAATGTTTTCATATAATGCACTATTAAATAGTGACTGTTTCAATCTTCTTTGCCTTTGTCGTTGTCGTTGTTTGTGTGTGTGCCATCCATACAAATGCCTTTGCAATTTTGCAATGCCTTAAAGCAGGTGTCGACAACCTGCGGCTCTTTCGATGTCAAGATGCGGCTGTCAAGTTCCATGCGAAAATATTATTAATTATACAATTTTATTTTGTTTTCAAAACTCATAAAAAAAATATACTGCAAAAAAATATTACACAAACAGGGTAAAAACACCCAACGGCCGATTGCCATTTCACTAGTCACTACTACCGCAATCTTCAAATAAGGAAAATCTGACTAGCTTTGCAATATCACTACAAATTGCTAAAAGAGGTCAAAGATTGCTTCATACATAGAGCTAAGATCTGTTTCGTGATGTAAAAAACAAAACAGAAATCATGAAGAAAATCAAAGATTTGCCATTAGGGGAGAAGGGGGTACCTTCGTCTCTTTTTTTTAAGGCCTATATTTCAGAAGGTAATCAATATATTTAAAAACCAATTAGACTGTTACAATACGTCATTATTTAACAATAAAACGTTATACTAAAATTTCTTTAAAAAGTTCCGTTTGTATTATTTTTTTCATGATTAGTAAAAAAAGTCATTTCGCTGAATGTGCCCCCATGCCAGGGTAGCTTCGGCATTTGGCGGGGCACTTTCGGCATTCACACTTTAAAGTACAAAATCTTGTTTAGACTAAATAAGACATGTTTTTGGTTACACAACACGTATATTTTGCATTAAAAAACTTAATAAAAACCATGTTTAAGAGCTTCAAAAAATTTACTTATTGTCAAATTTGTTTTATAAATTATTTGTTATACATATATAATGTTTAAAATGTTGAGATCGACCCTAATATTAATTTTGTGTGGTTACGGGAGGTTTAAGCCAGGTTCGAGGGTCTTGGAAGCTTCAACTCCATTTAGATTTTTAGTACCTGTGAAGTTATATTGACGAATGTGCCCCATGAAAAAAAGACGAGTCCACCCTGGTGTCACTTTTTTTTCTTTTTATTTTTTTACTTCTAATTTCAGTGCTTTATTTTCACTTTCATTTACTAAATAATTAGTATTAAAGTAATACTAATACAATTTTGTTCGAAATAATGGTATAAATACAGCACAAACTTCTTACGTTACCGACCTGAATATTCGGGAACGAAGCGCGAAAACACAAAATCAAATGTAACTTTATCAGCTGTTCAGATATAGATGGCAAACTTTGTGAGGGATATTTATGCTAGTTATGGGTTAGTTTTTACTAATAAAGAGGTGTTTGCAGCTCTCAAGAAATCGCTCAAGAAAAATTTTGCATTATTCCTTGAGGGCAAAATAGTAGTGGCCAAGTAATTTTGACAGCTAACAGCTGATGCTGACAAAGCAAACAAAAGTGTCTGCTGCTGCTATGGATTCCCTCAGAGGAGGAAATTAGCGCCAGTTAAGATGATGATATATGATATAACACTCTAGAATTAATGCTGAATTGCAGGATTACTTGTCGGTTTTAACAAAAATCACATTTTATTATTAAACAAGTGTTTATAAACGTTGGGTATTTAGAATTTGCTGGGCCGAATTAGAATAACGCCATGGCTTGTGGTACACATTGTACACTTCATCATTTTAGCGAATTGTTCATTTATGTGCATCTGTTGCAGACCACGTCCATCCGCAACCAGACCACGTCCATCCGCAACCAGACGCTTGTCCAATGGGATAGTGTAACCTAACCTGGTTTAGATCGGCCAGGCCCCAAATCCTTCGCTACTCCTTCACCTGCTTCGCCAAATTGGTTGAGGCGGCGCTTTTGGCGAACTTCGTGGTGTGCTTTGAGTATTTTCCGAGTTTTTCATGTCTGAAAATAAGATAATAGATTAAAATAATTGAAATTCTGAAATAAATCAAAATAGTTTGCAAATTTACAACCTAAAATGAACATTTAATGTTTTGCTTACCTCTTTCGCTTGTTATTTGCTGTTGAAAGTCTTCTTCTTGTTAAAGTAATAATGTTTCAAACATTATTCCTTGCCAAAACCTGAGTTACCCTATGCACATTTCCACTGGAAAAAAATAGTAAATTTCGTAGCAGATTTCTTGAGAGCTGCAATAGGGGTCAAGTAATTTTGACGCAAGGAAATTTCTTGAGCATTTTGTTGGCGTTTTTTTATATGGAGTTTTCGCTTTTCTTGAGAGCTGCAAACACCCCTTAAACAGTTATGTCCGATGACTCCTTCATACCGAAATCGCCTTTGACGAATGTGCCCCAAGGACGAAGGTACCCCCTCTCCCCTATATGCTAAAATAGTAGAACTATCTATCTAGAACTGCTAAATGTTTTCAACTGTAACACATATGCAAGTGGAAGACATTCAACTGGCTTCTGCTTTGTCACTTCCTATGGATGAGTCTTGCGATATAAAAGACACGGCACAAGCTACCTATTTCGTCCCAAGGCCAAAAAAACCTAAATGAGCTAAATGTAAAATTGCAAGGAAAGGGAAATCAGCCTATGCCTTGCTTGAAGAGGTGGTTTGTTTCGAAAATAAATAATGTACTTACTTCTCTTTGTCGAAGACATGGAGAACAGTAAATTACTTCAATATTTACCACAGAACCACTACGGCTGCAATGAAGAACGGAATTTTCCAAAAGGTTACAAAATTTTACTCCTCCACCGCCTCTTTGCGAGATACACAAGCTTTCTTTGAGATTTTCATTACAATGTAATACGTGCTCAGAGGGCGTTCGGTCCTATTTACGCCCTCGAAAAGCCCCCCAAGCAGCGTGTAGACAATTTTCGGGCGAAATAGTACAGCCAAAAAAGGACTCTTCTGATAGAGACGCAAGTTCACCACATAAACCCCCTCCAGCAAGGGGCACGCGAAGCTGTAGTTGCCCTGCCGTAGCGCATTCTGTGCAATTGATTGTAGTATGGGCACTTTGTTCAGCAATTGCTGGAAGTCGCACATCTTGGAGGACGCATTGTACAGCGTGGTCGATCTGCCATTGCCCTCCTGTTGAGTCAAAAGAAGCTTGCTGATGGGCGAAGCAACCTCTCTATTCACGATGGTCTCAGAAATGAGAAAGCCATCCTGAGTGAAGGTCATGTTGAAGGTTATACTAGGGCCGAGAATCCGTCCATGAAGTATTCAAGAATACCGGGCGATAGCAGACATTCTGTGAATGTGGTTGGAAAATACGATAAAATAAAACTATGTATTTTTGGACCTGAACCAACGTCGTTGCCACTTATTGTCCTAAGTTGCAGCTGCAATGACCACAAGAACAACGTGAAATATACCCGCTGGAAGCTCGAACTTCTGCACATTTTCCGGAAACTGCGCGCAATTCGCATATACCTGCTACACTTCGGTTGAGGCTCGTCACTTCAATGAGTAAATAGACAGTTGTTTTATTACTTTTTAATGTGCAGAAATGTACATAAATTATAATAAACAAACAAATGTTGAACAAATTTCAAATATGTTAATGGCTCTATTAGGCATCATTAGAAGCTCATTTTAAATGGAGCTGATAAGTTTCGAATTATTATTTTTTTAAACTTTGAACTTTTTTTAAATTTTGTTATTCTTTTTATTTTTGATTGATACCCGCAATGCTTTAACAATCAAAAAGTATTTATAATATCGCTGGCAAAATGCACAAGGCCCTAACCAACAAAATTAGAAAGGGTATTCATTTAAGCGTATAAGTTTGAACATTGCGCAAATTTATCAATTTATCAAGTGCGTTTAATGAACGCACTTGGCAAAGTGTTTGTGCTGTCAAAAAGAAAAAACTAAAATGTCGAGAATCAGCGAAAAAGTAAAGATTAATGTTGGAGCTGTTTGGAAAAAATTACTGTAACCCTTTATTTTGATTGTTCAATACTAAACTTTTCTCATAATGTTAAAGATCATAGCTAAAGAGGTGTTTGCAGCTCTCAAGAAATCGCTCAAGAAAAATATTGCATTATTCCTTGAGGGCAAAATAGTAGTAGCCAAGTAATTTTGACAGCTAACAGCTGATGCAAATCAAAGCAAAATGTCGTTAAATGAAGATTGGTAAGTTTTCACAAAATTTACTATTATTTGATTAATGCATTATTTATATATATTTTTCAGGCATAATACGGTGTCCATACTAAATACCGCAATATTGGTGGTTTGTGCGGAACAATTAGAATCGGAAGAAAGCAACAAGCAAGTTAAATTCGACATCAGAAAATTTGTTGAGGCGCTTTTGGTGTTTTGGCGCACTTCGCGGTGTATTTTCCGAGTTTTCCATGTCTGAAAATAAGATAATAGATTAAGATAATTGAAATATAAAATATTTTGCAAATTTACAACCTAAAATGAACATTTAATGTTTTGCTTACCTCTTTCGCTTGTTATTTGCTGTTGAAAGTCTTCTTCTTGTTAAAGTAATAATGTTTCAAACATTATTCCTTGCCAAAACCTGAGTTACCCTATGCACATTTCCACTGGAAAAAAGTAGTAAATTTCGTAGCAGATCTCTTGAGAGCTGCAATAGGGGTCAAGTAATTTTGACGCAAGGAAATTTCTTGAACATTTTGTTGGCGTTTTTTTATATGGAGTTTTCGCTTTTCTTGAGAGCTGCAAACACCCCTTAAACAGTTATGTCCGATGACTCCTTCATACCGAAATCGCCTTTGACGAATGTGCCCCAAGGACGAAGGTACCCCCTCTCCCCTATATGCTAAAATAGTAGAACTATCTATCTAGAACTGCTAAATGTTTTCTACTGTAACACATATGCAAGTGGAAGACATTCAACTGGCTTCTGCTTTGTCACTTCCTATGGATCAGAGTTGTGAAGAGTTCAATCAGATTTGATTTGAATCAGTGATTTTACCCTATTTGATTTAAAAACTGATTTTCCAATCAAGCATAGCCAATCGATTCATCTTTTTCTGATTCAAATCCCAATCGATTTGTGGCCTTTGATTTATAAATCAGCCCTCACAAATCAAAAGTGAAAATCTGATTTACCAATCACTTGATTTAAATCAGCAAATTTCCAAATCTGATTTACCAATCTTGATTTGATTTCAAATCAAGTCTTGAAATCAAGTGCGCAAAAGGATGACAGAGCAGTAATAAAATGTATACTTCGAAATAGTACCAAAAATATCAAAGATAAATTCGTTCCTTAAAAATAAGAATAATTATTTGAAATCGTGAACAAATCATATGTAAATACAAACAACTTAAAGTAATACATTTGTTTTATTGAAATGATAGTGAAATATGTAATTATTCGTTCATATTTCTTCACCGAAAATGGCAAGAAAAGTATTTATTTGGGAGGAAAAAAGCAACCCTGTTTCATATGACACTTCCATCAGTGATGTCAACGTTGTGAAATTCGTACCAGATTTTGTGCATTTTTAAAGCTGATACGTTTATGAAAATGTATTTATCGTCTAATATCTATTTGAGTGTCATTGTTTGTTTATTTTGAAGACACTATTATTAGTCCGTAACATTTTCGAAGCAGTTTGCGTTCTGTGAAATTAACCTGAGTGAATCGCATTACTTTTAGAGGTTTGGAACAAAAATAGGCATCACTGTCTCAAATCCGTTCTTAGCACCCGCACAAAAGAGGTAAACTTTTGTGGAAACCAGTGCCGCCACAAAAGTGTAATGAATTTCTACCTGCTGTCCCAGGAAGCATAACATGTTAAGTATAATATACATATAATATGTAAAATATATATGTACATATGCATTAGTTAAAATTTGATGGTTTAGGAAAAGAACAAAGTAATGTATTTATATACATATACTCCTCCTATACATTCATATATTTTGAAATAAAAAAACATAAATTGTTGTTTTTTTCTTGTGCATACTATTTTGTAGCATCTTATACCTGCTACTCAAATCCACAACTTTCTTTCTAATACAGAAAAATGCAGCTCTGTGTAGCTTACTTACGGCCTTACCGTATAAATCACCGTGATCGAACGCAACGCGAACACGAAGCCAACGCCGGGATCAAAAAACGGCATTTTGTAAATCACGGCGTAATTGCGTTCGTTGTCTTACGGCATCACTTGAGCTGTCAAGTTCTTACGAAAAAGAGTTGTATTTTTCTTAATTTATCAGCCAAATACAAAACACACAAAATTTGCTGCATCCATTGCATACCTCCCATAGCCTAGTGGTTAGAGCGTTCGACTAGCACGCGAGAAGTTGCGAGTTCAACCCTCAACCGTGAAGCATTTCTTTTTTTTTTGTGATTTCGATCCTCAACTGCAGTGCTAGTATTTTCTTTTTTTTGTACTTTTTTCTTTAGTATTTGTCTTTAAGAAGTACTGCAATACTTATTATTTGCTTCTGCAGATTACCACAAATCAATTTTCACTCGAAATTACCAAAAATGTTGTGTTTAAAAAACTGAACGCGAGCACAAACCCAAGTGAACGATTTGACAGTTCAAGTGAGTGAATGCGCCGCGTTGCGATTTACGCGGTACCGATTTTCATATGAAACTACGTAAGACAACGCGAGCAGTCACCGAGTGAGGTGATGCGTCTTACAAAATACCAAATTAGTGAACGCAGGGTGAAGTGAGGCGTTGGGATTTACAAAATAAGCACCTTAATGTGGTGATTTGGCCAAAATTTATTTGAATCAGCCCAGCGGCCAATCGATAGGTGCTTTTTGATTTCAAATCAAAATCAACTTTTTTGATTTGTGATTTGAATCAGACAAGGGCAAATCACTGATTTGAGTTTTTTGATTCAAATCAATATGATTGGTGGTGCCTGATTTGAAAATCAGACATTTAAATCGATTGGTGGAGTTGATTTTTAAATCAAAAATTTAAATCAGTTGATTTGTAAATCGATTTTGATTTGAATCTTTTACAGGTCTGCTATGGATGAGTCTTGCGATATAAAAGACACGGCACAAGCTACCTATTTCGTCCCAAGGCCAAAAAAACCTAAATGAGCTAAATGTAAAATTGCAAGGAAAGGGAAATCAGCCTATGCCTTGCTTGAAGAGGTGGTTTGTTTCGAAAATAAATAATGTACTTACTTCTCTCTGTCGAAGACATGGAGAACAGTAAATTACTTCAATATTTACCACAGAACCACTACGGCTGCAATGAAGAACGGAATTTTCCAAAAGGTTACAAAATTTTACTCCTCCACCGCCTCTTTGCGAGATACATAAGCTTTCTTTGAGATTTTCATTACAATGTAATACGTGCTCAGAGGGCGTTCGGTCCTATTTACGCCCTCGAAAAGCCCCCCAAGCAGCGTGTAGACAATTTTCGGGCGAAATAGTACAGCCAAAAAAGGACTCTTCTGATAGAGACGCAAGTTCACCACATAAACCCCCTCCAGCAAGGGGCGCGCGAAGCTGTAGTTGCCCTGCCGTAGCGCATTCTGTGCAATTGATTGTAGTATGGGCACTTTGTTCAGCAATTGCTGGAAGTCGCACATCTTGGAGGACGCATTGTACAGCGTGGTCGATCTGCCATTGCCCTCCTGTTGAGTCAAAAGAAGCTTGCTGATGGGCGAAGCAACCTCTCTATTCACGATGGTCTCAGAAATGAGAAAGCCATCCTGAGTGAAGGTCATGTTGAAGGTTATACTAGGCCGAGAATCCGTCCATGAAGTATTCAAGAATACCGGGCGATAGCAGACATTCTGTGAATGTGGTTGGAAAATACGATAAAATAAAACTATGTATTTTTGGACCTGAACCAACGTCGTTGCCACTTATTGTCCTAAGTTGCAGCTGCAATGACCACAAGAACAACGTGAAATATACCCGCTGGAAGCTCGAACTTCTGCACATTTTCCGGAAACTGCGCGCAATTCGCATATACCTGCTACACTTCGGTTGAGGCTCGTCACTTCAATGAGTAAATAGACAGTTGTTTTATTACTTTTTAATGTGCAGAAATGTACATAAATTATAATAAACAAACAAATGTTGAACAAATTTCAAATATGTTAATGGCTCTATTAGGCATCATTAGAAGCTCATAGACAAAGCTAAGCGCAATCATTTTAAATGGAGCTGATAAGTTTCGAATTATTATTTTTTTAAACTTTGAACTTTTTTTAAATTTTGTTATTCTTTTTATTTTTGATTGATACCCGCAATGCTTTAACAATCAAAAAGTATTTATAATATCGCTGGCAAAATGCACAAGGCCCTAACCAACCAAATTAGAAAGGGTATTCATTTAAGCGTATAAGTTTGAACATTGCGCAAATTTATCAATTTATCAAGTGCGTTTAATGAACGCACTTAGCAAAGTGTTTGTGCTGTCAAAAAGAAAAAACTAAAATGTCGAGAATCAGCGAAAAAGTAAAGATTAATGTTGGAGCTGTTTGGAAAAAATTACTGTAACCCTTTATTTTGATTGTTCAATACTAAACTTTTATCATAATGTTAAAGATCCTAGCTAAGCAGGGTTGCATTCGTTGCCGTCTAAGTTTACAAACATAGTTTGCACAGCGAAATCATTGGGCAAATTTATCACATTTGTGCAAATAAGCTTTCATACAAAATTTGACAGTTCGTTTATCAGGTGATAAATTTGTCTCGTTATCAGCCCCTAATGTTTTTGCTTCTCCTGTGAAATTTAAGAAATGTTGGTTAGGGCCTTTGAACCTCTTGCAAGCGATATACCCTACTTCGAACGCCAAAGGTCCTAAAGATTGTAAGAACATCAAAGTAGGAAAGGATTGTTTTAAGAGTAGGACAACTTTAATCCTACTTTAATGATCATTTACGGCTTACATAGTTTTTCATGTTTGATAATTTTGAGTGGCTATAAACCTGAAAGAATCCCATCGGCCCTGGTTGGTTCTACTAGTTACTTTGAGTTTGGAATTTCTTGTAGCAGAGCAGTTCTCTGAGAAGATGAGGAACAGAGCAAAAAAGGATTGGGTATTGAGTAAAAATCCTAAAGCAAAGAGTATGGCTGTATTCCTAAACGTTAGTTGCGCTGCATAAGTACAAAGCAGTATGTTCCTAAACGCAAACATAAAAAGTTTGCACGTGCACCCTGTTCCTAAACGCAGGCATCAAGTTGTCGATAAGCATCGAATGCGCAAACTGCTCATCACAAATTTTTTTGATGCTTTGTGATTAGTTAGGTTATGTTTTTTCGGCTTCACTGAAACTATTAGGACGCGATTAAATTTCGCATCCTTTTTCTCAATTTTACAATTAATTTAGAGTTGCTGGGAAGTTATTCGCTACTCAAATGCTAAAATGTTTTGAATAAGTAGTAATTATGTAGTTTTTACAATTTCCATTTTGTGAAAGCAATGTTGAGCATCCAGTGTGTTCCCAAACTAAAAAGTGTTGCCAACCTGATTTATGCAATGCATCGCAGTAGCACTCAGAAAATAAATCAGTAGAGCATTGGGGGCGCAGCACTGCTTTGCATAAGTACGTTTAGGAATACAGCCTATGTTAATATCAAAGATGATAGATCCTTCTATCATCTTTGGTTAATATAATAGAGTGCGCATCACTCAAATTTATATTAACATACTCTTTGCCTAAAGCCTAAGTCGCACATCTACAAAATTTTGAACGACATGCGCGCTCAATGCATAATAATACTCTTTGGTGTAATTGTATTTTTGGCTCGCCAGTGCAAGTCACTCAAAGAACTTAAACTGCTGCGCCAGCCGTATAATATCTGCAGTTCTCTTTACAATTTCCGCTACGCCATTATTCCGGCTCATCACAGTCATGTCCATGTCTTTGAAATCTTCCGGCATAGTGCTGTTGTCCGCCAAAATAATTTTGGTCATGAAGAGCGCATGCGGAAGCTCAGTGGGCGCTACTCGTTTCACTTCGGCCAAAAATCTGGAACGTAAAGCGAAAAAACGATTAAAACAACAATTTAATAGTAATAAAAAATTCAAATAATTAAAAATAATTTATCTATGCTTAGTTCATTGGGTGCTCAAACAAAATGATTCGCAATGCAATAATATTTACTCCATATTTAAACACGCGATCGAAAGCAAGTAGTGCCCGACCGATACCCGATTTTTGGCCGAAGCCGATGGATTAATATTCAAAAATGTTTGAGTCCCTAAGTATTAGGGGCCAGGAATGATTCGAATTGTTTTTTATAAGCAGGCAAGCAGGCATATCATTACTTATTTCACTCCCTTGTGATAGTATTTCAAAATCAGAGAAGAACTAGTAGATGGTGTAACACGTTTAACTTCTTCACCTAACTGTGAAATTGAATTAACGCACTCTTGTATTATTATAACTTATTTCCGAATTTCATCTATAGAAAAATACTTCGATTTAAAACGTAGATCAAGAATAGTAGAAACTAGCACCTCTGGACTAGTTTTCATAGATGCAAATCGATGACATAATGAGTTTCTCAAGTCAGTTTTTAACACTATAATTTCGTTTGAGTCATCCTCATATGATTCAAGGTTTGTCTTCAGCATGGCTATGTGAGAGATTACAATAGACACACATGCAGAATCACTTCACAAATCTTAAGTAGCTTGGTAGAATGGTTTCAAAACCGTTATGATGCTTTCAATGGTTCCCCATTCATAGGATTCAATTTTTGTGGTATTGAATATAGAGTCGTGTATTACCAACTGCAAGGTATGAGCTACACAGCCCAAGTACTTGAATCCTCCGATTCGCATGTCCATACCCATATTAGTATCATTATCAGCAACCGCCTAGTGTTTTTTACCTTTAACGTCGTATTCGTCAACAACATCACGCAATCCTTTAGCGATGTGATGTTTTCACTCTCGCACATTTGCTGATAAAATAAATTTACGTCAGCACGATCCTTCTATGAAGTGAGCTGTGAAGCTGAAAAGAAAGCAGGACCTCGAAGGATTTGTCCATATATCGGTAGTAAAACTGATCCAGTCAGCTTTTGAAATCATAGTTTTTACTTTTTCTTTGACTCGTTGGTACGTTGCTGGCATTAATGCGCTGCGAAAGTATTTTTCAGATATGTATTCGTCTATAATTTCATTGAACATTCGGATCGCCAATGTTAAGTTCCTTAAATGCTTTTCCTTCGACCAAATTGTACGGCAATATATCAACAATGAATAAGACTATTATAGATTTGTCGATTCGAAACGAAGTAAGATGATCATCCGGGAAACAGGTATCAGATTTGCGTCGCAGCATATTAGTCAAAGTTGCCTGCACTTTACTATTATCTTCGAGTTTCTCGTCAAATTTCGAATTTTAAGTGCTTCTTTATGTTGGAGGTTGTCTGTTGTTTCGGCAAAAAGTGTCCCAGCGATACTTCTTATTGCCATGTATTACACACGGCCGTACTCCTTTTCCTTAGGAAAAATGTCCAAATATAATTTGGTTGCGCCATTACTCGTACAGAATGAATATATATGTACCTTAAGTTAAGTGCATATTTCTCGGAGAAGCTCGGCCAAAGGCCAATTTTGGCCAAACTTCGAACCGAAGCAGATGTCGAAGCCGATTAATCGGTCGGGCACTAAAAGCAAGCCATTTCAGCATTACTCGCCAAGCGCCTCGGACGCGAAAGCAAGAAGGAACCATTAAAACCCACAACTGAGGTTAAAAATGAGCTTAAAATAATTCGAAAGAATTATAATATTAATATAATTTAAAAGCTTGTAGTCCAAGAAAATTTCCCCTCTAGACTTCAGAGCATGCAGCCAAGAGCATGAAGTTCGCAAAAGACCATTCGAATTGGTCAGTAGAAAAATGGCGAAATATTCTATGGACGGACGAGAGAAAAGTGGTAGTATGGCAGCAAAGGTTCTAGAATCTAGATCTTATGTAAGAAGACCCAAAAACGCAAAATTTAGGTAACTACAATCCAAAGTTTACTCTTAAAACGGTTAAATACGGAGGATCAAGTATAATGGTGTGCGCTTGTTATTATAAGCTTTATATTAACTTCACTTTCTGTCCGCGGTATGTCGTCAAATCTAGTAATCAATTTTTCACCCACTTCCCGACTACCTAGAGATCTGAAACTTTGCATACATGCGTAAACACCAAGACAATGCATGAATCAATAAATTTTATGGGCGTAGGATAAGGGGCGTGGCACTTTTTTATCAACTCCAGATTTGTGTATAACTTTAGAACTACACATCACACATCAATGAAACTCGGTAGGAACTTAATACATAACCATATCCTTCTACTGAGAAAATAAGGCGGGCACTGGATAAGGGGGCGTGGCACCGCCCATACAAACAAAACATTTGATCTCGATTAGCTTTGGAACTAAAGGTCGTGCAGCATTGAAATTTCGTATGCAGTCGCCTCTTGGATGTGTCGTCCCACTGGTAAAATTTTATGGGCGTAGGATAAGGGGTGTGGCACTTTTTTATCAACTCCAGATTTGTGTATAACTTTAGAACAACACATCACACATCAATGAAACTCGGTAGGAACTTACTACATATCCATATCCTTCTACTGAGAAAATAAGGCGGGCACTGGATAAGGGTGCGTGGCACCGCCCATACAAACAAAATTTTTGATCTCGATTAGCTTTGGAACTAAAGGTCGTGCAGCATTGAAATTTCGTATGCAGTCGCCTCTTGGATGTGTCGTCCCACTGGTAAAATTTTATGGGCGTAGGATAAGGGGTGTGGCACTTTTTTATCAACTCCAGATATGTGTATAACTTTAGAACTACAAATCACACATCAATGAAACTCGGTAGGAACTTACTACATATCCATATCCTTCTACTGAGAAAATAAGGCGGGCACTGGATAAGTGGGCGTGGCACCGCCCATACAAACAAAATTTTTGATCTCGATTAGCTTTGGAACTAAAGGTCGTGCAGTATTGAAATTTCGTATGCAGTCGCCTCTTGGATGTGTCGTCCCACTGGTAAAATTTTATGGGCGTAGGATAAGGGGCGTGGCACTTTTTATCAACTCCACATTTGTGTATAACTTTAGAACTACACATCACACATCAATGAAACTCGGTAGGAACTTACTACATATCCATATCCATATCATACACACTTGGGCTTCAGTTTATAATTATAGGTACACCACACATCAATGAAACACGATAGGAACTTACTCGCCGCGCCTTGCACGCAAAATAGCAACAACTCATCGCGCCACAAATATGCCACGAATATTAGGGTCGATCACAGCCGTATTATTTGTTAAATTGAGGATATGACGATAGGAGACACTGTAAATACCCTAGATATTGTGTACTGCTCTGCAAGTTTTAAATTCTTTTTGCGAAAAATTTCAGAGCTCTAAAATTTTATTTATGGAAGACTAAAAAGTAGAAAATAAAATTATATAAAAAAAAACTTTTTAAAAATAAGCTTTAATTTATTTAATGTACTAAAAAGTAGAAAAAAAATTGTTTCCAAGTCACCTGCATCTTACTATTAATAAAAGCTTGGGCTTTTTTTATATAATTTTATTCTTACTACGGAGTGGGGCACATATGTACATTGGATCAAAGCGATCATGGATATGGATCAACACGCTTACGTGGATGCAAAACATCATGCTACCTTATGCAAGAGACGAAATGCCATTGTTGTGGGTCTTCCAACAAGATAATTACTCGAAACACACCAATAGAGCTAAAAAGTGGTATGGTGATAATTCGATCAATGTCATTGTGCAGACCAATCGCCAGATCTCAACCCAATTGAGAATCTGTGAGCAGACGTGAAGAAACAGTTCATTCCTTGGAACCCACAAACAGTGAAGTCATTTGGAGTGCAGTGAGGAGTCCTGGTATAAAAATTCACTTAGAGGTGGAAGGATTTGGTGGATTCTACGCCAAGGCGCTATGCGGCCGAAATTGCCAATAAGGATCCGCATCGAAGTTATCATATCGCGAATATAAATTGCATTTTTAACTAAATATTTGGTTCTTTAGTAAACATTTTTTTCAGTGTTTAGGGTTCCGTTCCCCTAAAGGGAAAAAACGGGAACACTTATAAGTGTCAACTACAGAACGGGAGTCGTGTCGTGACAAGCGAGCGGAGCGGACGTGCTAGCTCTTCACTTGTGTTGAACTTTTTGTATTTACTTGTAATACTCTTAAAACGATTAAACATTCAATTCTTTGTTCATACGCTTACAATATTAAATTCCTGATAGATGTTCTTATTGAATTATTAAGATCCTGACAGATCAGAAGTGGACATGAATCCAAAATTGTGGAAAATTTAAGTGCAAAATAAGATAAATTCGCATGAGTCACGGCACGACGACGTACAAAAGACATCGCGTAGAAGCAACGAGCACACGAACCGCTGCAACGTCTGCGCAGCAGCGGCAGCGATTGAGAGAGCTACGACGTTCCAGTAGCAAATCAACGACGAGAGCCGACGGTACGCTGCAACATCTATGCAGCGACGACAACGACAGCTTCAACGTTCCAGGAGCGCAATTGAGAGAGCTACAACGTTCAAGTAGCAAATAAACGACAATAGCCGACGACGCGCTGCAACGTTTCAGCAGCGACGGCAACGAAAACTAGAGCTTCAACGTTCCAGAAGCGATCCAACGGAGAGAGCCGACGACGCGCTGCTACGTTTCAGCAGTGAAGGCAACGATAACTGAAGCTTCAACGTTCCAGAAGCATTCCAACGAAGAGAGCCAACGACGCGCTACAACGTTCCAGTAGCAACGCATCGAAAACAATCGACGGTTGGCATAGAGGCATAGCAACGCAGTAGGCAGCAACAACTTTCCAGCGACAGAAGAAAGGAAACCGCCAAATTCAAAATTAAAAAAAAAAAAGAAAAAGACGCAACGTTGACAGTCTGAAGCCAAACGAGCAGGCGCATACAACGGATAATGAAAGTGAAGCTGAGCGCGTGTAGAGTGGCAGACTTAGACAAACTTCTGGTGAAGTACAGTTTACCAATTTACGGAAAGAAGGCAGATAAAATTTTGGCAATCATGGAGGCAACAGGTGTTGATGAAATCGATGCTGAGGAGTTCCAAGTGGCTGAAGTGTGCGCAGCATCAGATGGATGGCAAACGCAGTTCAGTGAATTGAAGGCACTGGTTACGGATTTGGCACGCGCAGTCGGAGAAATACGGCAAGGAAATGGTCAACGTACAGACCAGCCAACGACTCCACTGCCACGGCCATTAGCAATCAGTACACCTGAACAAAACGCAACAATGATGCAGACACAACGGCTGGTTAGCGCGCACGACGTCATCGGCATGCTGCCGGAATTCGATCCTTTGAAGGCTACAATTTCATCACAGCAGTTTGTAGATCGAGTAGAGCGACTGCAGCGGGTGTATGCGTGGAGCGAGGAAATGGTTCTGTTCGCTACGCAACACAAGCTGAAAGGAGTCGCCAAGGACTGGGTGGATGCACAGCCAGTATTCCAAACGTGGAGTAATTTTGTAAGTTCGTTCCTTGAAGATTTTCCGAGCTCAGTAAATTCTGCAGACGTTCACAGGGAACTAATGCGGCGCAAGCGGAAGTCCAACGAAACGCTGGCGGAGTACTACTACGCAATGTTGGCAATCGGACGACGAGTTTCCATGGACGATGAATCGCTCATTTCGTACATCGTCAACGGCCTCAACGACAACCATTTGACGCGGACGTTACTCGCAATGAATCTGCGTACGTGCAGCGAACTCCTGAGCTCACTGCGAAATATGACGACACTATCGGAAGCAGGACAACGGCCAACGGCAGTACGAGCTGAAGCGTTCAACGAGACAAGAACGGATGGTATCAGAGGAGCAAATGACAAACGCGGTCCAAAGTGTTACAACTGCAACGAGGTGGGCCACATCGCAGTCAAGTGTCCTCATCCACAACGAAGGCAACGGTGCGACAGATGCCAGAAGACCGGGCATAGCGCTAAAGACTGTCGCGTGGCACAGAAAACCGCAGTTAACAAAATTGATAACAACAATCAGAGCACACCACCAATAATGAAGGACATCATTGTGTTCGATACGAAATATCGGGCATTTGTCGATACAGGTAGTACGAGTTCCTTGATTCGCGAGTCAGCAGTGCCAGTCGGTGCACTACGGCAGGTATTAAAAGGGTTCGGAGGAGCAAGCGTAGAGTCGCTAGCTGCGGCTGAGGTAAATATCGAGCTTGATGGCGAACGTGTGGCAGCGAACTTCAACATCGTGCCGGATGCAGTATTGCCATACGACATTCTTCTGGGCAGAGACCTGCTGTGCCGAAAATATCAACATGCTGTTAACGAACCGAACGTGCTGTATGTACATGGTATACCAAAGACGACATTTGACATAAGCAGCGAATTAGACGACGAGCAGCAAGAGGTGGTATCAACGCTTATAAAACGATACGTTCGATGCTTTGCAGAAGATGTTGCGGACCTGGGCAAATGCAAAACAATGGAAATCGATATGAAAGTTCGAACGGAGAGTCCTATTATTGGAAAACGGTACCAGGTTCCATTTAAGCATCGTGAGAAATTGTCAGCAATTACGGACAACCTGCTAAAACATGACATCATACGGCGAAGCTCATCACCACACGCGTCCTCTGTTGTCTTGGTTAATAAGTCGAATGGTGAGCTTAGAATGAGCGTGGACTACAGATCGTTGAATGCGGTGACCGTGAAAAAGCAATTTCCAATGCCGATCGTGGAGGAGCAACTGGCTCAGGTAGCGGGCAGTAAGTTCTTTACAACCCTGGATATGACATCGGGGTATCATCAAATACCGCTCACCGAAAGAAGTAAACTATATACAGCATTTTTGACACACGACGGGCTCTTTGAGTATAACGTTATGCCTTTCGGTCTAATTAATGCGCCAATGTACTTTCAGGAGATGGTTACAAATATTATTAGGACTTTGAAAGGACGGCAGAATATTATCAGTTACGTAGATGAGGTGATTGTCGCAACGGCAGATTTTGAAAGCGGCGTGGAAATTTCGCAAGAGTTTTTAGAAGCAGCTCAACGCGCAGGGCTCACGCTACGACCATCTAAATGCGTGTTCCTAGCGGGAAAAGTAAATTTCTTGGGGCATGTTATAAGCGCCAACGGCATATGTCCAGGAAACACGAAAACTCAGTGCATTCAAGATTTTCCACAACCAAGCAACGTCACCCATGTCCGACAGTTTCTCGGAGTGACTGGATTTTTCCGGAAATTTGTCAACGAATACAGCCGAATGGCTCGGCCGTTAACAACGCTGCTTAAGAAGGACGAACTATTTCGCTGGGATACCGAGCAGGAGAACGCTTTCTCTGAGCTGAAGAGCGCCATTTCAACGAAGCCAGTGTTGGCATTATACGACGTCAAGAAGGAACACGAGGTGCACACAGACGCTAGTGCCATTGGCTTGTCGGGAATTCTATTACAACGTGAAGATGGTGGCCTGAAACCGGTTTTCTACTATAGCCGTCAATGCAGCGACAACGAACGAAAGTATGCAAGTCATGAATTGGAAGTTCTAGCAATTGTGGAGACGCTGTCAAGATTTCGCGTGTATCTGCTAGGAACGCACTTCAAAGTGATTACGGACTGTAACGCGATTGTGACGACGAAAGCAACGACACCACTGCCGCCCCATCGACCAGGCTTGAGGATGCCGCATGTGGACGGGATGAGCCGTTCACCGACGCTGCCAGCAACAGAGGCGACATCAATTGCTGAGACCATTATGAGGGTCTATGTCGAGGACCAAAACGACTGGATTTAATAAAAACCAAATGCAGGATGAACAGCTACGCAATATCGTGGATGTACTGCAAGGCGCCAACGGCGCAAACAAGGAACAGATTCGAGCTGAGTATGAGGTAAAGTCGGGCCGGCTATACAAGAAACTTGAAGGACAAAACAGGCTGGTGGTACCAAAACCAGTAAGGTGGAGAATAGCGAAGGCGTGCCACGATGATGCTGGTCATTTCGGCGTCGAGAAGACGATTCAACGTATTAGCAGAGACTTCTGGTTTCCACGGATTCGTCGCTATGTGAAATCCTTTATTTTGGCATGTCCAGAATGTTGTCTAAATAAAGCCAGAAGCGGAAAAGCCGAAAGTCAGATGCACATTATCGAGACACTTCCAGTTCCATTCCGGTGCATCCATATGGATCATCTTGGGCCGTTCCCACGGAGCAAACGCGGCAATCTTCACATCTTGGTTCTGGTATGTTCTTTTACTAAATATACTCTTTTAAAAGCAGTTCGAACTACAAAGACCGGACCGGTCGCACTACGAGAAGTCATGTCAATTTTTGGCCAGCCGGTACAGATTACCACGGACCGCGGTACAGCGTTTACCTCGAAAGAGTTCGAGAGTTTTTTATCAAGATCAAGAAATTTGGCACGATGTTAGGTCTTAATAACCTTAACACATTTTCACTATAAAAAGTTATGAAAAATATTTTGAGAAATATTTTTTTATAATTTTTAAAGGGTTTCGGGTCGGACAAATAAATCAAAATATTTTTAAAACGTATCGTGTGGGGTATCGTTAGAAAGGGCTACGTCCATAGATTATGAAATGTATTTTATGTTAAATTTTATGTAAACGGATTAGAAAGATATAGTTAAAAATGTGAGAAAAACTGACCTGTCCCCACATGATCCCATCTGCACACACCATTTCTCAACCGAAAATTTTGATAAAATCAGGCTTACTAGGCATTTGATCACGCATGACTGAATGGCTGCCCTTTTTTTCGAATTTAAAATTTTTTTATTTTTTTTTATTGTAGATGACCCCCTTAGAAAAAAAAGTTTGTTGTTTATGTCGAGTGGCGTATCATTAGAAAGAGCTACGTCCATGGATTCCAAACATATTTTTTTTATAATTTTCGGTGAATTGGTTTCGAAGATATAGCACAAAATGTCGGAAAAATTACCATACCCCCTGGCTTTCTACATTTCTCAAGCTAAACTTTTGATAAAATCAGGGTTAATAGGTCTTTAGTCATAGATTACTGGAAAACTGCAGCTTTTTTCGACATATGTATTTATTTTTCTATTTTTTTTTCAATTTTATTTAAGACCACCTTAGCAAAATATTTCCTCAGCAAAAAATTTTTTTTGCTTATGTCGAGTGGGGTATCATTAGAAAGGGCTACGTCTGTGGATTCCAAAAATGTTTCTTCATAATTTTAGATAAATTGGTTTCAGAGATATATGTAGGTAAAAATGTCGAAAATTTTATGGTCAGACGGGCAAGGAGCAGCGTTGCTGATCAACAGAAAACAATCAAAACCAAGCAAAGGACAGACGGGCGAAGAGAAACTAAATTCGAACGTTAAAAAGTGTATTTCTGGTACGGAACCCTCAGTGAGCGAGCCCGACTCGCACTTGACTGTTTTTTTATATGCACATCTGAAAAAGTGCTACTATTTTTACCGCCTTATTTTGCCCATTCTAATAAATCTTAAATATATTTCAAAATACTAAAACAAATTGTCTTTTTATCTCATTTCCACTTCATTTAAAGTTCCTTTAGTTTTCTCAAAAGATTAAAGTTGTAAAAAAAAATTATTAAATCGCTTTTTATTATATTATATTATAAGCTTTATATTAGGTTCATATCCGGTATGTATGTATGTATGGTATGTCGTCAAATCTAGTAATCAATTTTTCAGCCGACTACTTAGAGATCTGAAACTTTGCATACATGCCTAAACACGAGCACAATACATGAATCAATAAATTTTATGGGCGTAGAATAAGGGGCGTGGCACTTTTTTATCAACTCCAGATTTGTGTATAACTAGAACTACATATCACACATCAATGAAACTCGGTAGGAACTTACTACATATCCATATCCTTCTACTGAGAAAATAAGGCGGGCACTGGATAAGGGGGCGTGGCACCGCCCATACAAACAAAATTTTTGATCTCGATTAGCTTTGGAACTAAAGGTCGTGCAGCATTAAAATTTCGTATGCAGTCGCCTCTTGGATGTGGCGTCCCACTGGTAAAATTTTATGGGCGTAGGATAAGGGGCGTGGCACTTTTTTTATCAACTCCGGATTTGTGTATAACTTTAGAACTACAAATCACACATCAATGAAACTCGGTAGGAACTTACTACATATCCATATCCTTCTACTGCGAAAATAAGATGGACACTGGACAAGTGGGCGTGGCACCGCCCATACAAACAAAATCGTTTATATAGAATAGCTTTGGAACTAAAAGTCGTGCAGCATTGAAATTTCGTATGCAGTCGCCTCTTGGATGCTTCGTCCCACTGGTAAAATTTTATGGGCGTAGGACAAGGGGCGTGGCACTTTTCAAGCAATTACACACTTGGGTTTCAGTTTATAATTATAGGTACACCACACATCAATGAAACACGATAGGAACTTACTCGCCGCGCCTTGCACGCAAAATAGCAACAACTCATCGCGCCACAAATATGCCACGAATATTAGGGTCGATCACAGCCGTATTATTTGTTAAATTGAGGATATGACGATAGGAGACACTGTGAATACCCTAAATATTGTGCACTGCTCTGCAAGTTTTAAATTCTTTTTGCGAAAAATTTCAGAGCCCTAAAATTGAATTTATGGAAGACTACAAAGTAGAAAATAAAATTATATAAAAAAAAAACTTTTTAAAAAAAAGCTTTACTTTATTTAATGTACTAAAAAGTAGAAAATAAATTGTTTCCAAGTCACCTGTATCTTACTATTAGTCCAGCGGTGTCGAATTCAATCGTGCCGGATAGCAATTTGCCCAGTTACTCTAACATCTAAACGGATTGCAGCTGTCAGTCTATTCTTTTTGCTAGTGCTGCCGTATAGTTTTGTGCACAAAAGAAACACACTGTTTATTTTCTTCTGAGATGAAATTTTACATTCTTTATTAAATTTATGGCACTGAATTATCATAATTGTTACATCTCTATATTGTGTACTACTTTTTAACTTATTTCGGCAATAATAATCCACTTCTTTTGTTGAACTAAAATCGAAGGTCACTGGCAACACTTTTCTGCAAAGAGTTCACAACCAAAATATATCGTGAAAAATGAATTCAAACGACGAAATAATTGACTCAATGTGCTTAGTGTTGTGTAAAATGTACGATGTGTACAAATTTTAAGCAAACGAAAGCGCAGGTGGACTCTATTTCCAATAAATATTCGCTTGTTTTGACCAGTGTTGCCGTTTAAATTCTTGCATAGGAAAAGCATTATTGCTATTTCATTTTCAAGTGAATTTTTTGTGTGGCAACATTCTTTTCACAGCTGACACGACTTTTGCAGTAGTTTTCTAATCGACGCAGAAATTTCTACTACTCAATCCGGTCAGAGTAATAGCGAACATAGTGTTCGGGTAAGATAGATTGTGTCAGCTGACACGATTTCTAACCTTACCGCTAGAGTAATTCTACCATAACTGGGCAAATTGCTATCCGGCACGATTGAATTCGACACCGCTGGACTAATTAGACCATTAAGCTCTTGCTTACGCATACATGCAAGCTCACACGTATAATACGTGACGTATTATGGGACCACAATTGCCAATTTCTGCGTGGCGAAAAAGCTCCAAGCATGTCTGGCGTATCTCTATTATTAAATATCTCTGACCTAGGTGTAGCGAGCTTTTTGTGTGACTCTGACAGTCGCTACATACTTACCCTTCATAGATGTAATCAGTCGTAGATACACCGACACGCTGCAGACAGTCCAAAAATGATTTGAAATAAATTGTTAGCAAGTCATCGAAGTGCTGCTCTAAGACCTCAGTTTCAACGCTGGAAAAGAGGACGAAGATGATGTCGTGTGCGAGGGACTCATACTGAGCGACCTGAAAGTCTATTATTTTCAAACTGCATGGGGAGCCGGTCTCATCTGTGGATAATGAATAGATAACGTATTAAGAATACTGAATGGTCAACTGGCCACACGCCATGTTAGTTTTGCAGGCTTAGGTAGTTTATGAACTCTGTATTGCAAGACATTAAAGCTTGACAGCCATATTCTGGCAACAATAACTAGAGCCTCTTTAATCTGTACTTAGTAGTTCAACCATCCTTGGGTCGCATACAGTTTCTCTATTCAGCTAATATAATATCAAGCGAGAAATATCATTATTTGGAAATACATGGAAAAGATTTCTTTATGCTAAAAAAGCATTATTCGAAATAAGGAACAAAAGTCAAATAATTAAACAGGACGATCTGATTCGTATAATATTAACCCTACTCAATTCAAATTAGTACATATGAGCCCTTGATTTTGAAAGTGGTATAAGTCCATTTTTTACAAAAATGTAGATAATGGCATTTTTAGATAAAGCTTATTATGAACTTTCTATTGGTAAACAATTTAAAGTAAAAAAAAATGTAGATTCTTGTATTTGGGAGATGGAAGTTTTAGCTCTTCATATTAGTGACACTGAGAGTGAAATGTAAACATTTAAATATCTCGCAATAACAGAATGTGGACTTATACCACTTTCAAAATAAACGGCTCATATATGCAATTTAATTTTGATTTCAGCATGATTTGACTCAAATTTGTTTGATTAGGTTAAGATGTGCTCGGTTCTGTTCATTTCTCGTGAAGTATTGAATGTAACTCACCGTAATGCAACATGATATTATTTATCCATAAGTCGCAATGTACTACTGTGGTGTAAGGACCATCTATCGCATCTGGCGATGCCAAGTAGTCGTCGTACAGATCTAGCAATTCCTTCACACGCTCCACCACTTTCGCATTGTTGTTTGTTGCAAACTGGACTTCCTTCAACGTATCCTTCATAAAAAACGCAAACATTCATTTAAAGTTCGTTTCTCGCAATCTTTCCTGCACCTTGTTTACTCACTTCATGCATTTGAGCTTTCATTTCCGGTGTCATGCCTGTGTTCATATTGAACCGATGCACATATGGCCGCACATGCTGGTCAAACTTTGCGGGATTATTAAGGCGCAGAGCTATGGGCAGCGCGTGGTACTGTGCTACATGCTCTAACACGACGCGTGCATGTGCGAAGTCGTACATTTTGAGGCGGTTGCCAGCGCGAAAACCGAGATTTTGAAGGTTCTCCTGCACCAGCACCGCATCGCGATCGACTGCTGTTGCCTCCGCATCTAGTGATACTCTCGAGCCATAGTAGCGGGGGAAGCCATTGTACAGCTCTACCTCCTGTATTCCAGCCTCAAGCTGCAGTTGAAGCAACGCCGGCGCCAGATACTTGTAAATGGCATTCTCTGTGATGCAAGTGCGTTCCGGCTGAAATATCTGCCAGTACAGGTCGTTGGTTATAGGTGGCAGCTTGGCCACCAGCGGCAGCTCCACAATCTGACCATCTGGACGTTTCACATTAGCTGTGATGGCAAGTATGATGCTACCGTAATTGTCGCCCGGTTTGGTGAGGTAGCGACTTTGGTAGGAGACTATCTGACCGCCATTGAGATACGGTTCTATGACTTTTGTTAAGTCAATAATTTTCGGCACTTCAGACATGATCTTTTTAAAAGGATAGCAAGAGGTTAAACCAAATAAACAACAAAATGACTCTACATAGATATACTATGGCAATACATCTTTTTATCGGAATAAGAGAACTTATCAGCACGCAGACAGGCATTTGCCCATTGTACTGATAAGTAAATTCCTTTCACTGAAATCCTTCTGATCTCTTTATCAATCAGAAATGAAACCGGACATTGGGCCAGGAGTAATCTGGAAAAGGCTAATGTATCACTTAGAAGCTACTTTTTACCATATGATGCACACCAGTCTACAAAAAGCTCTCACACCGTTCAGAACGACTTCAAAACCTTACAGACAAAAAATGTACCAGGATTCTACCTAGTCAAAACAGAAGTACTAAAAGAACTTCCAGCAAAAGGTATGCAAAAATTAAAACTATTCAATACAGCAATCAGTCTTAATTACGCCCAAAGCTACTGGAAAGTAGCCGACGTAATTATGATACCCAAACCTGGCAAAGAGTCCTCCAAGTTTACTTCGTACAGACCAATATCTTCCATCCAATAATGTCAAAAGGGGGTGAACAATTTGTTCACTAATATCTTGCTTAAAAGTGATAATTTGAATTTTTTTATTATTGAATCATGTACCTATACTGTCACCTGTTTACGGATGTATGCAAAGCTTCAGATCTCTAAGTAGTCTGAAAATGGGTGGAAAACTGATTACCAGGTTTGATCACAAACAGAAAGTGAGGTTAAAAAAAATGTATAAAAACATTGAAATGTTGAATAATATGTTAAGGTTAGGTTAATCTGGCTGCCTAAAAAGAAGGCCACGAAGATCCTGTTGGGTCCTTAGGGCGGTGTTACGTAGGCTTGTTTCCCATGTAATGAGAGCGAAACCGAAAGAGCGTAATTTGACCATTGCGGATCATGAGAGACTCGGCTGTCGATGCCAAATCACCAAATCAAAAAACGGCTGCGTTCACTAATTTTCGGCCTTTAGTAGTAAAATAATAGTACAATTCAACAGAAAGGGTATGATATGGTGAAATAAAACGCTTACTAGCAGCACTGGCTGGAATTTAGTTTATTTACGTTGCTTTTTCATTCTGCGTGCTTTTTGTCCTGAGTGCGTGTATTAATTTCAGAAATGTAAGTATATTTTTCACTAATAACCTCGATTATTTAATTTACATATGTACATGTTATATTGATTAGATTACAATGTCAATACAATGGACGCGAGGAAACACAGAGCAGTTAATATCCCTGCTCCATCAACACGAGTGCATATGGAACATCAAAAATGCCGCATATCAGAACAAGGATAAGAGGGAAAAGGCATTCAACGTAATTTTGAGTTCATTGGAAGAAAACGTTATTGGCCTAACTATTGCTGATGTAAAAACTCAAATATTGAGTATCCGGTCAAAATACAGAAATGAAATGCGTGCAATAAGTGCAAACAAGCGTAGTGGAGCTGGAGCAGATGAGGTTAGAAGTCCACGATTTTGGTGCTTTGACCAGTTGGATTTTCTACGGCTGTCCAGATTTTCCAAATCTTGTAATTTGTAAACAGAGAGAAGAGTTATCCATTTTTCTAATTTTTATTGTAGAAATAATGGTAGAATTACTCTAGCGGTAAGGTTAGAAATCGTGTCAGCTGACACAATCTATCTTACCCGAACACAATGTTCGCTATTACTCTGACCGGATTGAGTAGTAGAAATTTCTGCGTCGATTAGAAAACTACTGCAAAAGTCGTGTCAGCTGTGAAAAGAATGTTGCCACACAAAAATATCATTGAAAATTGAAATAGAATTAATACTTTTCCTATGCAAGAGGTAATATGGCAACACTGATTAAAACAAGCGAATATTTACTGGAAATACAGTCCACCTGCGCTTTCGTTTGCTTTTAATTTGTACACATCGTACATTTTACACAACACTAAACACATTGAGTAAATTATTTCGTCGTTTGAATTCATTTTTCACGATATATTTTGCTTGTGAACTTCGTTGCAGAAAAGTGTTGCCAGTGACCTTCGATTTTAGTTCAACAAAAGAAGTGATTGTTTTTGCCGAAATTAGTTAAAAAAAGTAGTACACAATATAGAGATATAACAATTATGATGATTATGTGCCATAAATTTAATAAAGAATGTAAAATTTCATCTCAGAAGAAAATAAACAGCGTTCTTCTTTTGTGCACAAACCTTTACGGCAGCACTAGCAAAAAGAATAGACTGACAGCTGCAATCCGTTTAGCTGTTAGAGTAACTGGCCAAATTGCTATCCGACACGATTGAATCCGACACCGCTGGACTAATTAGACCATAAAATGTTCAAGCAAAAATAACAGAGATGCAAAAAAAGTCTCACAGAAAGAGTATCAAAAAAGTAAGAGATCAAAAGACCGTTTACGAAACATAGTTTGGTTAAATAGTGAAATCATGAGAGGAAAGAGCATAAAAATACTGTTTAGGCCGAACGCCCCTAGTGCCATTTGTACCGGTTCGGCTGGAGCGAGGTGGCAACTTGCTGCTAAGTGTCGCCTGGGCCCGAGTGCTGCAAGCCGGTGGCGGTAAGCTGCGCTCGGACACTTGCGATTGACCACTCCAGCGAACCAGGTAACGAAATTTGTAGCTGCTCCACCATATGAGGGCATAGTTATTCTTTCTATCATTTCTGCCATCTCCTCCATATGAGGAGTCTATTTGTACGTATATTTAATTTTCCGCCATTGGGCTATTGCACATTAATAAATATTTATATACGTTTTATAACGAACCATTGAATCTCAGGCTCTTATTTTTCGCTAATTCGCTTGCTTTTTCTCTTTTTTATTCCGTCTTTCCAACGCCGGCAACGAACCGCACAATTTATATATTTCGTTTGACGTCACATGCGCCAAACCCCCTCGACCTACGTCGACATTTGGTCCTTCGAGCCGGATCTCGGCTTTTTTGGAAAGCGGAATTTCAACATCGAAAAGTGTACGAACGAGCTTTATAGTGAAGACATCCATTTTATTACAAGCAACAAACTTACAACTTTAAAGTCAAAAAGTTTCTACTCTAACGATCCACAACCAGTGCATATCACCGGCTATCACTACGGAAAGTGCATATCACAACGTTAAAACGCATCGAAATTCAGCCATCAGCAAATTTTTAAATCGCAACATTTTTGCGCAACACTTTCAACAATTTGCTGCTTTGTCACAGGTGCGTACAATTATTGGTGATAGAAGTGCGTGTTTTTATAATTTGCCATTTAAAAAATAAATTCAAAAAAAAGGTGAATTTTTTCTTATCATATAAATTCGAATTCCTTCCGTCGTTTTCATATGGGAACGAGTTGCAAAAATATTAGTGCACTTCGTTTCCACATAGTCCCGGGCGTTGACCTCGCAGTCTCTTGGAAGAAAAGTACATAGGAATCATATGTTCCTATGTACTCTGCCTAAACAGCACATCTCTTTAGGTAAACCTCCCTGTCCAACAAGAAGTTTGAGAACGAAACGAAACTTCGTTCTCAAAGTTAGCGCCACACTTGCATATATACCCCCCAAATATATTTCGCTCACTCACTCATTGCCAATTCATACGTATCATTCCCATTCACTGCTCACTTGCACACCAGTCACACTTGCCTATGCAAGAGCAAGGAACTCACATACACACTCTCACACACACTGCTCGCACACTGTTCCCACTTGCCTCGCTCTCACACCCCTACCGTCGGTCAGTAGGTCAGGGATCGTTTGGCACGATTTCGCTCATTAGCGAAAATCGAAAAAGAATACCAACCCTGAGTTTCGTAAGCACGGCTGCCATATTTACTTTGGAAAAGAGACGGACACAAGTCCAGTCGGTTTTTGTTTTGATTTTGACTTCTTTTTGTAATAAAGTGCAAATTAGTAAGAAGAAAATAAACGTGAATTTAAAGTAACGTAAAATCATTTTAATTCACGCAACGTATATTATTAACTGTGGAAAAGTGCTAACCAGCCAGCAGAAGGAAGGAAGACCGACAAGCCGGCAGCCAAACAACGTGGGACAAACAAGTGTAAAGGGCTCCAGGCACGGAATTAAGGCTGTGCTGCCGTATTCCGTGCTACAGGTTTGTCGTTCCGGACAACTTTTTACGGAACATATAATCCGCGCCGTGTTTCCTTAATTCTTTTTTAGTCAATCGGACTACATATATAAAGTGTGAAAAGTGAGCCAGCGGCAACAACAAAACAGTGTGCTAAGAGCCTGTGAAATACCCATACAGTGGTTCCCAAACGCGAGTGCACCACATGTGAGTGAGCAAGAAATCATTGTATAAATTTATATACTTTATTAATATTATTAATATTTGCTATAATATTAAAAGCCAAACTAGGGTGGTTTGGCTGAATTATCATAAAACCCCTAAATCTGATCGGGCATTTTTGGGAATTTTTGTGCAGTTAAATTTTTTGCACGCACGCGTTTGGCTGTTGGCCATATTTAGTGAAAACCCTTTAGTGGATATTTTCCACAAGATTGATAAGGTCGGTTTTCCGCGATCTTTGAGATTTCAATTTGTATTGTTCGGTGGACTTCAAATAAGGTAAAATTCAATTTCATCGGATTTGCCTTTCGGTCGTAATTTCCGAAGTTATCAATTGAAGTAAATTAAAATTTTTTCCTGCGGTTTGGTCAAGTCTTGGTTCAAATTGAGTTGGACACGAACGGCAATTATAATATATTTCGTCATTTGTCGGTGCGATAGTATCAAATAAAGTTTCGTTTAATTTCACGGTCACGGTGCAATTGTTGTTCGATTTTTAAAAATACTTCGAAGTGTTTCAAGCGGTTCTTTGCAATTTATTTAAACACAATTCTTTCGTTGCACAATTGTTTGCTGCAACAGTTCGAGCGGTCGCAATTTAATTTCGTTTCATAATTTTTTGCAAATAATTTGTGCGCACCGTGGGCCTTTGCCAAGCTGCATCGGCATTTTGCATTTGATTTTGTTAAAGTTTTTCGTGGTTTGGTTTTCGGATTTAACATTTTTAAAGGTGGAATTGTTGAATTTCCCTGTTGTTTTGCTCTAGTTTCCGAGAGAATTTACAATCATTTCACACCGATTTTCGGGAACGGTGTAAGAGTCCGAAACTTTAAGAATTGACCCCTTGTTTTTCGGTACGGGGTTAGTATAAGTTCTGAGGAAGCTGAAGTGTCGCTTCATAAGTTGGGCGGTTTTTCAAATAGTCGGTTTGTCCGAATTTTAATCTCGCCTGTCCAGAACCATGGCAGCAATTCAAGAGTTTAACCGCGTAGCCGAAGAGCTACTCGAATTCGAAAGCGAGTTCAATGACTCGATAGAGCAACATTCGGTGTTCTCTATCGAGGTGCAAAGGGCGGAATTGAATGCCATATGGCAGTCCGTGAAGTCTGCTTATGCAGCCACCATTCCAGTGACTACCACAGAAATGGGGTTGGACGTAATGAAGTCCAAATACAAAGAGTGTTACGCTGCTTATGTAGCATGCGCAGCTATTATGGGCGAATTCGCCCATAATCTTTCGTCCGTCCGACCGGCTAGCTCTATTATGCTGGCAGGGGAAAGGCCTGTTGAGGCAGCTGCCACTTTCCACGTGAATCTTCCGCCGTGTGATACCCAGGTTTTCCACGGAGATTACACGACATGGCCATCCTTTAGGGACTTGTTTACGGCCATTTACGTTAACAACTCTCGATTGAGCCCGGTGGAGAAGCTGTTCCACCTCAATCAAAAGACTCGTGGGGAAGCAAACGAAATTGTGAGGAAATCCCCCCTTACCCATGAAGGTTTTACGACCGCATGGAAGAATCTAGTTGATCGGTATGAGAATCGTCGGATTCTCGTTAATACCCAACTAAAGATGTTATTTAATCTTGGGAAAGTCACCTCTGAGTCCGGTGCAGGACTCAAAAAATTGCAGAGAGACATTAACAACTGCATATCAGCCTTGGAGCTGCACGGCGTAGATATACGCAATTGGGATGCGATATTTACATATCTATGCTCAACCCGGTTACCCGAAACCACCCTGACACTGTGGGAGCAAACCATAGTTCAGAAGACGGAGATCCCAAAGTGGGAAGACCTGGATCGGTTTTTGACCAGCAGGTTCCAAACGCTGGAAACCGTAGCGGATATCCGCACGGGCATGCCATCGAGCAGCCATTCGGCGAGCAACAATCGCTCGCATCCGCGCCCAGTAGGGGGAGCGCAAAGACATATTCGTGTGCATCATGCGAACATAGCAGAGGCCCACAACAAGTTCGGGTGCCAAGTATGTTCGTCGAAGCAACATGTGTTGCGTAATTGTGCACGGTTCATAGAACTGAGCCCCAAGCAGAGATTGCATGCCGTGAAAAAGCATCATCTCTGCATCAACTGCCTGGCCAGTTCCCACGAAATATGGGATTGCAGGAGCACATTCTCGTGCAACACTTGCACGGCTAGGCATCATACTCTGCTGCACCGAACAGAGTCGAATCAAGCGTTTTCTAGTACCTCCAGAAGTAGCCCAGCCAATGTCCCAGTATCTCATCTGCCATCCCAATCTATAAATCCGCCATCTAGCCCCAGTTGCGAGCCATCGATAAGGCAAGTCCACGCTGGGTTCGCAGCAATCACCCACCCTGTTATAGAACCAGAGGCACAGACAAATTCTGTGCACCATAATTTAGTCACCTCAGACCAGAAGACATGCGTAGGGAAACAAGAGGATTTTTCAAACCGGAGTTTTTTGTCGGGGGAGGGGCAGTTCTGCCAGAATTTCACCAAAGAATCAGCTCGCCGTCAAGAGAACGGCCGCGCTCATCAGTTCCAGCTCCCACTACGACAAAATACGTCGCGCAGATCGCGACATTCGATAGGCGGCACGCAAAATGTGCGTAGCTGCGAAGTCGACCTGCCACACGCTGGAGCTCGTCCTCGACCGTCGCGCCCTCGTGCTGAGCAGCGTGGCAGAATGAGGCCCGCTCATGCTGGAGCTCGTCCTCGACCGTCGCGCCCACGCATCGAGCAGGGCCACCGACCCGAACTCCCTCGCGATAGACCGCGTCCCAGTCCGTCGAGGCTATCGCTGGAGGCAGTTCACCACCGGGAGCAAGGCGCTAAGCATGGCGTTGGTGGATCACGTCTGCCATGCCAAACTACGGACCACACCCATCCATTACGGCCACCGCCACAAAAAGGTACGTCGCGCAGATCGCGACCATCGAGAGGTGGCACACACTGTGCTGATAACGGCCAATCCAACCTGCCCCACGCTGGAGCTCGTCCTCGTCCGTCGCGCCCACGTGCAGAGCAGCGTTGCAAACCGGAGCCCGCTCACGCTGGAGCTCGTCCTCGACCGTCGCGCCCACGCGTCGAGCAAGGCCACCGACCGGAACTCCCTCGCGCTGGAGCTCGTCCTCGACCGTCGCGCCCACGCGTAGCGGAGAACCGCCAGCAGCTCGCTCCATATGACGCGCGCCTGCAACTCGTCGAACACGCGCCGCTATTTATGGAGCGGCAGCAACCCATTGCTAACGTTAGATTAGCGCCCCTATGATTTCCCGCTGACTGATCGCCGGTTCCACGAGCCAGCCGGCCTGATCCTGATCCATGCCCGGATATTTCGCGCCGGCCCTAATACCGGAAGTGCGCGAAAGCTGACAAAAAAAAACACATTTAAACTGGTATATATATATGGCAACTGCCCCCTCAAAACCCCCATTTTTTAAAAATTTTACATTTTTTACATTTTTTCCTATCACCAATAATTGCGCACATATTTTTGAACTTTTGAACATTTTATATGTATTATGCTTAGTTATAAGTTTGAATTTTGAATTGCATTTTATATATTTTTAAAGTTATTGCAGTGGTGCTGCAAGGCGGGCGGCAATGTTTAGGCCGAACGCCCCTAGTGCCATTTGTACCGGTTCGGCTGGAGCGAGGTGGCAACTTGCTGCTAAGTGTCGCCTGGGCCCGAGTGCTGCAAGCCGGTGGCGGTAAGCTGCGCTCGGACACTTGCGATTGACCACTCCAGCGAACCAGGTAACGAAATTTGTAGCTGCTCCTCCATATGAGGGCATAGTTATTCTTTCTATCATTTCTGCCATCTCCTCCATATGAGGAGTCTATTTGTACGTATATTTAATTTTCCGCCATTGGGCTATTGCACATTAATAAATATTTATATACGTTTTATAACGAACCATTGAATCTCAGGCTCTTATTTTTCGCTAATTCGCTTGCTTTTTCTCTTTTTTATTCCGTCTTTCCAACGCCGGCAACGAACCGCACAATTTATATATTTCGTTTGACGTCACATGCGCCAAACCCCCTCGACCTACGTCGACAAATACATTGGTCATGATTTTTTGATCCTCTGCTTAACACCGCCCTTAGCGATACCAGTTACAGTTCCGTTTAGGAGTGTTCAAAGTAGTGATCTGTCAGAATTTAGGTGTGTTTCACAAATTTCCAAATTGATACCTAGTTTCGAGATCTGTTCGAGCCCTGAAAAGAATGGCGCCCCTAAACAAGTCAGACGTGTTCTAACGATGGCGGGGCGGGAGTACAGTATGTGTTCCAAGGTCTCCCTGCTACCCGCTTCTTGGCATTCTTGTGCGCGCGCTGCTACAAGGCAGTGTCCCGTTAGTGCACCTGTGATAGCTCTACATTCTATTCTTGGGAGAGTCAGTATAAACCTAGTATACTTTTCGTCATAGGACTTTAGCATGGTTTTGGAGGTCGCACAGGTGCTTAGGTTATTCAACCTGGCCCTCGTTTTTCTTTTAAGCTTTCCTCTATTTGACTGTAGAACGCTTGCAGAGGCATCAGTACGCGGCTGATATGCTAATCTGAAAGGCAAACACCCTGTTTGGAAATAAGGGCTAATAATCACTATAATAAAATAAATAAAATCACTATAACTACTGTTTTGAGTTCATTTTCTTCCAGGAAAATTATAAATTCCAATTGAAATGTTCAAATATTTGTGAAAGTCTATGTGAGCTGCTATGAATCTCGCACTAAATGAAGACAATGATAACGGGTGGGGAAACAAATATAAGTATTCGTAGCAAAGTGTGACCGTATCTAAGAACTTTAATCAGAAATAATGAAGACATATATAGTATATTTCTTATCAATTTTGGCGTTGCGATATTACAAAACGTTTATGTAGCATGTAACGGTGTATAAAATTGTTAATTAAGGTTTGCGATTCCGCTCTGAAAAGAGTATATAAGTACATACACAAGCATACATGCGAATATATTTAGCACAACAGCCTTAATTGGGCAAATGTTTAGCTCTGTCGCAATCCATGTGTGTGAAAGTTACCGGGACATATACGTTTTTTATAGCGTGTGGGATAGGAAGCTTCGACAAGGCAAATAATACTTTCGAGGACTTGGTAACTCCTCTCTAGATTCTTTTGGCGCCGCACTTAGAAACAATTTAAAGCAAATTCTATCTTTTTATATTGATTCATGGATTGTACCTGGGAGAACCCTTCGCATCATAGATCGAGCGCACATCCACTGAGCTATTTCAGCGTAAAAGAATGGTAAAATTAAGATGAAGCTAACAATCTCAAGTACTGATTAAATAAGATGGAACTTTTTTAAATTGTGAAGTTATTGTACAAAAATTCTCTTTTTCCAAACAATTTTCATTGTTTCAAAGTAATGCATTTTGATTGAAAATAAATAGTAATATCAAATTTATACATAAACTTACGACACAAAATTTCCCCAGAGCTCACACCTCTTCGCCACTTTCAAGTACTGAATCTACAAACCGTTTACCAAATTAAAACTAATTAAATGAACACAACGAAATCACCGTTTTGAAATGATTAGCTCGCAAATTTTTAGTTCAACCGTTTTTGCTGAACGTTTGCACACAACTGAAAGGCAAACCAAATGAGTAGCTCACATTTTAAAGTGATAATTCGGCGTGAGGCAGCGCTTCGCTCCCTGTATGAGCGTTTGCATTAAAAATGATAAAAGCGCACGTTTTGGCATTTTGAGAACTGATGGAAGATCTAGAAAATAAACTCTAGAAAGTAACTCGTTGTAATCTACACCGACTTTTCAAAAGCCTTTGACAAGGTGAATCATTACATTCTTTTTAGAAAATTAAAACGTTTTGGCCTCTCGGATAATGTAATAAGGTTTTTTAGAAGCTTTCCCATAAACAGAAAATTATACGTAAATAAAATTATATAAAAAAAAACTTTTTAAAAATAAGCTTTAATTTATTTAATGTACTAAAAAGAAGAAAATAAATTGTTTCCAAGTCACCTGTATCTTACTATTAATAAAAGCTTGGGGCGCTCATTTGTTCAATATTTGTCAACCAGTTACCACAATATTTTATTAAAATAATTTTTTTGCCATTAGATTCTAGTAATGAAAGATATTTTGAATATGGATATTGAGCGCACAAGCTTTTATTAATAGTAAGATACAGGTGACTTGGAAACAATTTATTTTCTACTTTTTAGTACATTAAATAAATTAAAGCTTGTTTTTAAAAAGTTTTTTTTTATATAATTTTATTTTCTACTTTTTAGTCTTCCATAAATTCAATTTTAGAGCTCTGAAGTTTTTCGCAAAAAGAATTTAAAACTTGCAGAGCAGTACACAATATTTAGGGTATTCACAGTGTTTCCTATCGTCATGTCATATCATCAATTTAACAAATAATACGGCTGTGATCGACCCTAATATTCGTGGCATATTTGTGGCGCGATGAGTTGTTGTTGTTTTGCTTGCAAGGCGCGGCAAGTAAGTTCCTATCGTTTTTCATTGATGTGTGGTGTACCTATAATTATAAACTGAAGCCCGTGTGTAGTGGCTTGAAAAGTGCCACGCCCCCTGTCCTACGCCCATAAAATTACTAATTTACCAGTGGGACGAAGCATCCAAGAGGGGCCCGTATACGGAATTTCAATGCTGCACGACCTTTAGTTCCAAAGCTATTCTATATAAACGATTTTGTTTGTATGGGCGGTGCCACGCCCACTTGTCCACCGCCCGTCTTATTTTCCCAGTAGAAGGATATGGATATGTAGTAAGTTCCTACCGAGTTTCATTGATGTGTGATGTGTAGTTCTAAAGTTATACACAAATCTGGAGCTGATAAAAAAGTGCCACGCCCCTTATCCTACGCCCATAAAATTTTACCAGTGGTGTATATACGTAAAGTATATTTTGTGAGGGGTTGGATGGCCGGGTGAAAATTTATGAAAAGAAATGGAAAATAAGTGCCACCAAAACGTAAAAGCCAGTATTAGTTCAGAGTATAGTTATGAATTTTATTATATTTTGTAGTAGCTACTTACAAAGTTGAGAGTGAGTGTGTATTGTTAGAGTTTCAAAACGGTAAGAAGCTAAGTTACCAAGTGCAAAGCCCACGAACCCTTGCTACCAAGGTGTTCGTTTTTCTTGCCCGTTTCGTGTATGTATCTTTTGTAGAAATGAACATTACAGCGGCTAGACCATAAAGCCTCGTTCACATTCGACTTTTGCTTCGCTTTACTTCAGAATTTCGCTTTGACAGATAAGTTCAATACATGCTTTTATATGAGGCTTGCTAAATAGAACGCGAGGAAAGCGAAGCGAAGCAAAATGTTGGGCAACTCTCAACTTTTTTGCGCTTTGACAATCAGTTGTTGAAGTTTTTTGTGATATTTTTCATTTTCTCGTGCGTCATTTTCTCATTTATGTATTAAAACTAATGAAATTCATATTATATGGACAAGAATGTCCAAATTCGGTCACTTCATTGCTGTTATGAACGTCTTTAAATTTTCCAAAAATGGGCGTGGTCCGCTCACCATGGAGGCGGTAAATTAATTAATCAGATAATTACTGTTGTGCACGCTGCAGAGCATCAATACATGGCATATAGAGTCCTATTAAGAATATCTTGTAGTTTATCAAAAAAGGATGTGGTCCGCCCACTACGTAGACGGTAAATTAAATACAGTGTGTCCCGCTTAATTGCACGCCGGTTAATTGAGTTACCCGCATAATTGAGCCAAATAAATGGCAATGAAAAAGTCCCATATGATATATACAGCAATATACCCGTTTAATTGAGTTCAGATAATTGCGTTACCCTCTTAATTGAGTCGTTTATTCAATGCTGTCTTGTAAGTCGCATACAAAAATTCCCTTTTATTTGATTCGTTGAAAAATTCCCAAAAAAACTCACTTTTTCCAATCATACATATGTTTCATCTTCTTGTGGATTTCACAAAAATTAGTTCTCATTTTGAAAGAAGAATGTATTAAACGAAATAAAATTAAAGAAATAAAAGAAAAAAACACGTGCGCTTAGACCACACGGCTGAAGTAAAACTTTATTTGGATGTTTTTATTTTATTTTTGCTTGATAGATAATCATTATCTATGTTATATTGTTTAGATTTCTTAAATGAATTCAACACTTTTAGTGGTAGAAATTTTATTTATTTAACTCAGTAATATTATTTCCATCAGTAACTTCAGAAATTGCGATATATGTTTCTAGCGTAGAAACAATCGGCTTATGATACGTCTAAGAACTTAAATTTTCAAGATACCGCGAGAAAACTGCAATGTTGTAGACTCATTGGGATTGTTGCTCATTCGTAATTGTAATGCATCATGCAGGAATTGGATAAAAGGTTGGGATTCTTCCGACGCGAAATTAAGGTTGAAACCTCCAGCTTAAATTAATGGCATTGTGTGATAGTTCCTTCCCAATTCTTGTGAGCCTACTAAACCATATACGAGGAGTCTTCTGTGTAAGAAGCTGATAATATTTTGCACAGTATTATTGGGAGAAATGTTAACTGCACCCATTATTAAATTTGTCCCATCTTCTAAAACGCAGTTTGCAGCACAGATATCTCCAATTTCACTTACATTGCGTAAAAATATATTCATATTTGAAGCTACTATGTTGGTGTTATTAATATTAGCATAGATTGCAACACCTCCACCTCGAACATTGCTGCGTTTAAATTTAGCAACGATTACGATTCTTTTGCCATTCCATTCTTGGCACTAGAATTTCGGTCGGCAACAGAAATCGAACAAATCAAAACCAATGGAATTTTGCCTTTATTTGGCTTTTTCTGTGCTGAGCGGCAGCACGCTTTCTCATATTTGCGCTCTCTCGCTCACGAAACAATCAGGAGAGCGACTGGACGGCCGAATTCGCCTGCTTGATAATTTTAATGATAATTTTTTGTGCCTAATAGATTCTATTAACGAGATGCACCTTCTCTATTATTTACGTTACCTAATATTACCACCTGTTCGCAACTTGTTTCTTACGCAAAGGTCCATCCTGTGCACACACCAGGCGCAGCTTTTTATAAACTCTGGCAACTTTTTTACTTAGTCCGCTTTTACACGATGCGACTCGGCCCCGGAGACACGGAAGAATGTAGGAAAGAGGGGTGAAACGACAGGGGAACGCGCAAAATCGCTCGGGCAGCGATTGTGCTGCGATTTTCTGATTTTCTGACGTTCCTCTTTATTCGTTTTCGCGCTTCGCGCTGTCGACTGTAAATTAAAACTTGAAATCGAGTGAATACGTATTGCAAATAAACTGAAAAATTTACAGAACTTTACGCATAAAAGTAAATATAAAGAAAAAAATGAGCAAAGAGTGGAATAAGTGCTTTAAATGTTTACAAATTACAGAAATAAAACAAGCTGCAGACTCTAGTGTCAATATGTGGAGTGGAGCGAGTCGCATCGTGTAAAAGCTATGCGCGATTTCAAAGCGGAATGCGAAAAAATCGCCGGGGCCGAGTCGCATCGTGTAAAAGCGGACTTACTTGCAATTTTACAGCACAAGTATGTCCGCTTTTACACGATGCGACTCGGCCCCGGAGACACGGAAGAATGTAGGAAAGAGGGGTGAAACGACAGGGGAACGCGCAAAATCGCTCGGGCAGCGATTGTGCTGCGATTTTCTGATTTTCTGACGTTCCTCTTTATTCGTTTTCGCGCTTCGCGCTGTCGACTGTAAATTAAAACTTGAAATCGAGTGAATACGTATTGCAAATAAACTGAAAAATTTACAGAACTTTACGCATAAAAGTAAATATAAAGAAGAAAATGAGCAAAGAGTGGAATAAGTGCTTTAAATGTTTACAAATTTCACAAATAAAACCAGCTGCAAACTCTAGTGTCAAAATGCTCGACACCAGCGAGTCGCATCGTGTAAAAGCTATGCGCGATTTCAAAGCGGAATGCGAAAAAATCGCCGGGGCCGAGTCGCATCGTGTAAAAGCGGACTATGAAATGTTATCCGAGTATCGGGTCCTAAAAGTATGCCATAATTTAATTTGGCAAGACAGAAAAGATATAAGCTTACCTAATATCACCACCTGTTCGAAACTTGCTATGTCGAAAAATTTATCCGTACCCAGAATTTTGGGTCCTAAAAGTATGCTTTATTTTAATTTGGCAAGAACAGATTTAACAGAGATATTTAATAATAGAGATACGCCAGATCTGTATTGCCTTTTTTCGCCGCGCAGAGACTGGCAATTTGTATCAATTTTACGTCACGTATTATACGTGTGAGCTTGCATGTATGCGTAAGCACAAGCTTGAGAACGGCAAGCCGAAAAGCAACAAGCGAAAGGCTAGCATTCGGTCAGAGAATGCCGCCGCGTAAGGTTGTGCGAATGCTATCGCCTACCCCTATGCGTTGTTGTTGTTATGCCTCGTTCACATTCGACTTACCTCGCTTTGCTTGACAGTTCGAGATTCAACAACAAAGCATGAAAAGTAGAAGGTTTGCTACAATGAACGCTTTAACTTTGGATTTTACTGATATAATTGCAGTAGCAGTAGTTATGCTACTAATGTTTGAAATTCGCGAGTGTCTTAATTGAAAACGCAAACGCACGAGAAAATGAAATCAACTGCAAGCGCACGAGAAAATGAAAAATATCACACAAAATTTCAACAACTGATTGTCAAAGCGCAAAAAAGTTGAGAGTTGCCCAACATTTTGCTTCGCATTGCTTCGCTTCGCTTTCCTCGCGTTCTATTTAGCAAGCCTCATATAAAAGCATGTATTGAACTTATCTGTCAAAGCGAAATTCTGACGCAAAGCGAAGCAAAAGTCGAATGTGAACGAGGCTTTATGAGACAGCAAAGAATTCGTTTTCATATGCTGGCTGGCTGGCTTGGATTTCATTTGAATATGTACATATGTATTCTTTTTTGAATGATACATATATGCATACATATTTCAGTCTGTCTGTCTGGCTGTCTGGCTGGCTGGCTTGGATTTCCTTGGAATTGTCTGTGCACAAGGGAATCGAAGCAGCGCCGCGGCTGCTGCGTAGAAATATGTATTCAGTTTGAATGGTACATATGTACGTATGAATGTATGAGCATTACATTTTCACACTTTTGCAGGTTCTTAGCTTGTAGCAAATTTGCTTTTTATATGAAAATATTTCCTTTGTTTTTTGAGGATTTACTATTTATTGCTTCTTTACACCTATCAACTTTTCTATAATTTTTCATTTGCTTATTTTCTAGATTTTGCTGATAAAGATTTTTAAAGATCGCTTTATAAATACATACGTATGTATATCGATTTATTTATACAATTTTGCAACACATACATACATCCTTTTCAACCCCTATTTCTGCACTTTCATTGTCGAAGCACACGCAACGGCAGCATAATTTGAGCGTTTGTTTACATTTTTTATACAAATTTTTGCTGGGATAATACATTGGTTTGTGTGTGTGTTTCCTGCGAATGTTTTGCCTTTACAATTTTTAAGTTTTTTATGTCGCGCCGACTGCGGCTAGACATGCAGGTGTTCATTCATTCTGATTTTAACGAAAATTTTGCAAATTTCAGTCAGTTTTGCTATTAGTGAAAATTATGCTTGTTATTAAACTTTATCATTTAACCCAATACAATTTTTCCGAATTATGATTTTCAAAGTACATACATATGTATGTATATATGTATGTAGTGACATGCAGAAGACCGACATACATACATAAATACATTGCAAAACACCTGCATTGCAGGGCAAATAATGCTGACTTCGTGCGTGCTGCTTGAACAAATATAAATCCTGGAAAAATGATTTATGAAAAGTATTTATAAAATCCGAAAATACATAATGGTTTATCAAGTAAACATTAATGAAAAATGATTGAACAAATCATAATTCAAAAAATTTTATTGGGTTAATATTGAAATGTATATTGAACATTATCGATAGAGTAAGTAGGGTAGATATAGAATTGAATAATTATAACAGTTAGTATAATACTTTCTGATAGTGTATAAAAACCACTGTTTTAACTGAATAAAATTAAGATTGGATTGACAACTCGAAGCGGCAACTCTTGCCTTGTTTTCTTTCCATTCTTGCTAACTGCGGCATTCGTGCCATCACCTCAATTATCGCGGTGGTACGCGCATAAACACCAACCACAGGGACTTAGAAGATTGCCAGGGACTTTCTGCCAGGACTCTGCTTATTCCACAGGCACCCAAAGCAAATCCTCCATCCCCTACATGGCGATCCTGCCCAACCGGACCGGGAATTTTCTGAACATTTTCACTGAGGGATAACCAAGTTAGAAGAAACTTAAAAAATCCCGCTGCCAACTCGTCCTTTGGACTTCTGAAGACGACGAACGTTCACAAGAGATTCAGATGGAAGATTAACTGGCCTCTTAACAGTACCGCTCAAATTTTGATGAATTCGATTAAGCAGTAGTACAAGACAAAATACGTGTAAACTCGAATGCGCTTATCAAATGACTACCTAATTGGAAAAGATACGATCTAAAGGAATTGAGAGAGTACAATCCCCTAAAAACACTCTGTATTAATAAAAACATTTTGCCAAAGTAGTAGCCAATTTACTGGTATCTACACAAAAACTTATCAAAATGTATAGAAGAAACAGGACGTACAAAAAAAACGTGGTTCGTTTCGAGCCACAACAATACTACGAAGAACAAGAGGACTACACAAAGAAGGAGACGATCGAAGAGAAACTCGAACATCTCAAAAAACATTGGGAATGGATAGGCATGGAGCGCGTGCCAACTCTGGAAGACCTAACGAATCCGAAAACCTTGGAAGAGGAACTCTTGCGAATGATCGCAAAAGTTGGTCCCCTAATATAACATGCGTACAAACAAAAATTTTTCCTTTTCCCCCGTTTTGCTCTATCCATATAATTATCAATACAAAAAGAACAAATGTTTATTTACATACTATTAAGTAAATAGTAATTTCTTTAAACATGAACATTGAATATTTAAAAAGTCAATCAATACTTACTATAAAATTTTTAAAACATTGCGGTAGAGTACGCAATTGATATAAAATTAAATTCAAACATGTATAATGGTAGAAGCTAAAATCAATAACTTTTTAATGAATTTTATGTCAAAATTCTAATTGAGAAACGTGTATTTTTCCATTAATATTTACTAGATGATAATATGTATTTCCTTTGTAATATGTAATTCTTTTGGTTCACTGTTAAATCTCTATTATGGTATCACCAAATTTTATTATAAACAATTGTTGCACACAATAATTGAATTTAATAGAAGCAATTTTCCTCAAAATTTGAATTTCAGCCCCATACTACAAGCAAGATCATTTCTCTAGGGTAATGACCGTATGTGAAAGGTTAGAAAATTTTTTTTTATTATCAGCAAAACAAGTTGGTATTCCATGAGCAGTTGTTGCATCAACAAATTTCAAAAAAAAAAAATATCACTTTTTCAAGACAATTTCTCTCAAATAAGTAATTGCAAACCCCATTACGGCACTGAACTTTACTATCGATGTTAGAGCAGAGTTCAGCATCAAGATGTATAAACGAAAATCTTTGTGGTTAATATGCAAGTTTAAGAAGAATTTGAAGGCCTAATTTAATGAGGTTTGAAACGGAGATATTACTAACTTCATTGTGAGTGTACTAGTGCGTGAGAAAAATGAAATAAAAGTTGTAACAAGGAGCAAAAAATTAATTGAGAATCAAAAGAGCGAGCAATTGAATTATAGAAGGGCCCAGGGACAAATAGATTCCCATGATGATGATAATACACATAAATCCGCGGACGTTAAAAACTGCACAACACCAAAGGAGAATGATCACCTCCATATTTGGAAGTGCACGTCATATAACGATATTAAGAACTTAAATGTGTTGAAATTTATATTAAAGAATAGAAGTAGGCCTACATTTGAATTAAATTGATAATATTTGTGCACGGAGCATGCTAGTGATGACCCTTCTTGCCAAGGTGAGATGTTGGAGAAGCTACATTGCTGTTAGAGGAAGATGAAGAAATGAATAGGATTTTTGTGCACGGAACATGTTAGTGATTACCCTTCTTGCCAAGGTGAGTTGTTGGAAAAGCTACATTGTTGATTGAAGAAGTTCCAGGAGCTAGCCCTGAAGAAAACTTATGATAGTTTTAAAAATATAAAAATGAATGCATTCGATATAATGAAATAAAGATATAGAAAGACTCGCCAAAGAAATATTAAAATATTAAAGCTCCAAAAATTTGAAGAAATTATAAAATGATAGAAAGAACAGGCAAAACTCACGCACAACAGAAGTATAGGCACTAAAAAGTACAGTCCGTACAATTAGCATTGAAAAACAAAACAAAAATTCACTTGCATAAAAATACGAAAGACAACCCTTGATTGGAAACACATTTTTCTTTTTTTCCAAAGCCAATGTTTCAGGCCCAGTAATTCTCAAGAGCTACACATGAGCTGATAAATTTTCAAGTGACGCATCCAATTGAGAGCAAGGATGCCAAAACAGTACCGACCACCCTTGTGGAGCAACTCGTGCTCAGGTACCACTGTTTCAAACACTTAAATCTGATAAGGGCACATATTTCATAAACAAACCAATAGCGAACATATGTGGACGATTGTCACATTATGGCTTCACTTGTAACACGAGCCCACACATGGAAACAAAATACGACAGATTGACAGACACCTTGAAAAGAGCAACAAACACAGCTAGAAAGTTGATAGTAAAATAAAAAGGAAAATAATTCATAACACAAATGCAGCCAAAAAAAAAAAAAAAAAAAAACTTATAAAACAACCTGAAGAAATGTCTAAAAATTAACTACATATATACAAAGACATAAAAACAAAAGAATTACGTCATAATAATCTAAAAAAAAAAATATCTAGGTAATTTTACATAGTAAATACACTAAAGTAAGAACAAAATACTTGAATACTAAACATACATACATCTAAAAACATTATATTATAAAACACTTTTATCACACCATACTATATCTAAAAAACTTAATACACTTACCATACATACCTTTATAAAAATTCTCCCTAGCAAATAAGTCATATTTCCCAGAGATAATTTTTTCTTGAGGGCAGGGGTGTGGTGCACCCATGGTCACTCTAATCACATAGAGCACCCATGGTCACCTTAACTCCAAAACTCAATGTCAAGTGCACGGCCTGCATGCAGGAATCGGGTAACCGAAATATGCAAACGCTGCAGTAATGCACTCAAGGCCAGCGTACAGCACATTGCACTTAGCAGTGCATTGAGTGGACAACAACAAAGCCACTCAATGTATTGATGAGCTGCTTATCGGCTATTCGCTGACCTATTTATGCAATGCAGCATAATTTCGTGCATGTAGGCCATGCGAGTAAATAGAGAGGGAAATGTATATTGAACATTATCGATAGAGTAAGTAGGGTAGATATAGAATTGAATAATTATAACAGTTAGTATAATACTTTCTGATAGTGTATAAAAACCACTGTTTTAACTGAATAAAATTAAGATTGGATTGACAACTCGAAGCGGCAACTCTTGCCTTGTTTTCTTTCCATTCTTGCTAACTGCGGCATTCGTGCCATCACCTCAATTATCGCGGTGGTACGCGCATAAACACCAACCACAGGGACTTAGAAGATTGCCAGGGACTTTCTGCCAGGACTCTGCTTATTCCACAGGCACCCAAAGCAAATCCTCCATCCCCTACACTTTATGCAAAAACTTGCTTTACTTACTTGCCTTTAAATTTTATTATTTTCATTTTAATTCAATAAATTTGTCATAAGTTTTGAATTATTTATTAATTCTTAATTTCATCAACTACATCCATACATACATATGTATGTATATGTTAAAAACATATCACAAAAACAATGTTTGGCAGTTATTGGTTTCGACTCCTATTAAATTTGTATACATAAATTGATATACATACGTATGTATTTATAAAGCGATCTTTAAAAATCTTTATCAGCAAAATCTAGAAAATAAGCAAATGAAAAATTATAGAAAAGTTGATAGGTGTAAAGAAGCAATAAATAGTAAATCCTCAAAAAACAAAGGAAATATTTTCATATAAAAAGCAAATTTGCTACAAGCTAAGAACCTGCAAAAGTGTGAAAATGTAATGCTCATACATTCATACGTACATATGTACCATTCAAACTGAATACATATTTCTACGCAGCAGCCGCGGCGCTGCTTCGATTCCCTTGTGCACAGACAATTCCAAGGAAATCCAAGCCAGCCAGCCAGACAGCCAGACAGACAGGCTGAAATATGTATGCATATATGTATCATTCAAAAAAGAATACATATGTACATATTCAAATGAAATCCAAGCCAGCCAGCCAGCATATGAAAACGAATTCTTTGCTGTCTCATAACAACAACAACGCATAGGGGTAGGCGATAGCATTCGCACAACCTTACGCGGCGGCATTCTCTGACCGAATGCTAGCCTTTCACTTGTTGCTTTTCGGCTTGCCGTTCTCAAGCTCGTGCTTAAGCATACATGCAAGCTCACACGTATAATACGTGACATAAAATTGATACAAATTGCCAGTCTCTGCGCGGCGAAAAAAGGCAATACAGGTCTGGCGTATCTCTATTATTAAATATCTCTGGATTTAAGCTTTCTTGTTGCTATGTCGAAAGCTTTATCCGTAACAAAAATTTTGAGTTTAGCCTCCGCAAAGAAGTTTTACTTCAATAAAACACAAGGGAAATATGGGTGGAAGAAAGCATACAAGTTTAAGCGAAAAACAAAAGTTACAAGTAATTTCTGATGTAAGAACAAATAGAAAAGATGAAGTTTGTACGAAATATCACTGCTCCAAGTCCACCATAACCAGAATTGTAAAAAAAGCAAGGTGTTGATTATGGAAAATATCAAAATCAATCCGATTGTCAACGAAACGTGGTAGACGTGGTGCATTTGGAAATGTTGAACGCGCACTTTCATTGTGGTTCGAGCAAATGCTGAAATCTGGTGCCATAATTTCACGTCAAATGATTTTAGAAAAGGCAAAGAAGTTTGCCGTAGAAATTTATTTATTGGTTTTAAACAAATAAAATGTTAACATAATTACATTAACTATATAAACCCGCGACGTGCCGGGGTTTGCAGGATATGTCCGCAAACAAGCAAAATGGGGCGAGTCCGGGGCCCGGCGTCGCAGCAGCGGTTTTGTCTTGCACAAATGAAACGATAGAGATTTCAATAGAAAACGTTATAAAACGTAAGGGGAAATTTATTTATAATAAAAGTTTAGTCAATAGGGGTATTCCCGATCCGGTGCAATTGGTCATGCAAAAGAGCGAATGCAAAATATTTTTCCACCTTTTGCATACACAACAACAAAACACACTGGTTTGCTTTAGCATTAAAGTCACAATTTTCCTAGACCAGAACCCATTGCGTTTAGTGGAAAATATTTGATGCAAAATATGAGCATAGTTGCCAGCTTGAAAAGTCCCACTTATCGGTGACCTAAGTTGCCAACAACGAGTATTAACAGCGACCAGCTGATCATTTTGATTTTTATTTCACTTTTTATTTCCAAAAATGGTGTCTTTAATATTTACGGGTGATTTCATTTGCTGCATTTTCAAATAAGAAGTCGCAAAATTGTTGTTTTTCGCTGTTTCGTGTCATTTTATTAAACTCTCAAGTAAAACAGCTGTTTGACAAAAGCATTTGAATGGATTTCGCAAATCGGTCGTTCCCGATTATAAAAATGCAAAAGGAAAATTTTGCTTTTGCTTTTGCATTCGCTCCGGATCGGGAATACCCCTAATGTGAAGATTAGTGGACTGTATGTGTTCGATTTTATGTATCCTCATATGGAGGAGAGCTAGCTTACCTTTCGGGAAGGAGGTTTGATCGCAAGTGCCCAAGCGCAGTTTGCCGCCACCGGCTCACAGCACTCGGGTGCAAGCGAAACTTGGCATCAACTTGCCACCTCGCTACAACCGAAACGGTGGACCCTACGTGGGCTTAAACACTATATAATAAACTTGCAGTTTCCATTATTTATACATATGCATATAATTTTACTCAGCAGAAATTATTCCGCTTTATTGAGTACGTTGTTCAATTAAACAGGTTTCTTTTAATTGAGTCATTGAACCAATTAACCGAAAATCGGCTAATTGATTTTTATACCCTTAGGGTATAATAACTTTGTGCGAAAATTGTAACGCATTAAAGGAGACGTCCTAGGTATAGACATAAGTATATAGAAATGATCACAAACACTTTCTCTTTTGATTTCCGGTTGTCCGTCTGTCTGTCTGTCCGTCTGTCTGCGTGTCCGGAAAAAAAGAAAGAAGGAGTTGTCCGATTTGGACCAAATTTGGTACACTATTACTGTGAACCTCGGGTTAGGTAAAGTGTTAAAATTAATTAACTCGGTTGAAGGACACGCCTACAATGGGCCTGTAAGTCCCACTACCTCGGAATTTTTTCAGTAAAATTTTAATTTGTTTAATTACTCATTTAATGCAATGGTTTTTGGAATTTAAGGTGAGGTGTGGGCCTTCTATTATATTACAAAAAATGGGCGTGGTCCGCCCACTATATATATATCAATTGACTATTTATGAGTTTACATAAATTAAATTTCGTTCTTAAGTTCAGATATCGGCTCTACATGCCGTATAAAATAATGGGCGTGGTCCGCCCACTATATAGGCGGTAAGTTGAAAATCCTCGTAACTTCCATAATATATACACCAGAATGGCCATATTTGGTCACTTTATTGCTGGTAAGAGTACCTTGAAATGGGCGTGGTCCGCCCACCATGAAGGCTGTAAATTATATATACCGATATAGACTTCCAGAGCAGAGTGTCAATATATGCTATATACAGTTCTATTAGGAATATCTTTTAGTTTGACAAAATTGGGCATGGCCCGCCCACTCAGTTACTTGGTGTAGGGTATTACTCTGTCGTTGAAACCCGACTGATGCTTCCTTACTTGTATCAGTTAATTTCATCGAAACCTCGGATTTTTTGCCAACGCAATTAAGCGGGAAATACTGTACAACCACAATTTCATTTCTTTCAGAGGACCCACGGTCCCACGCCTTACTAGATGTAGGGTACTATTCTATCGCGCTACCCCGACTGATGCTTCCTTACTTGTTATTTCTATTTTAGTCCAAAATTATAGTGGAAAAACGAAAATAACTAAAAATGTCATAAAAAGTTCAAACTGACAAAATTACGAAACAAATAGTTGAGCAGAAAATTAATTTAAATTAGTATTACAATAAATGACAAACATTTCTTGCAAATTCTCAAACCGAAAGCTTTGTCTGTTTGATCGTAAAACGCTGTTATACATCGAGAAACTTCGTTCGACATCACATGAAGTAGTTGGTGCGAATTTAAAAGCTAACTTTTCGGCAACGGTATACTTTTCTATTACTGCATCTTGGACGGATATTCCAGCTAAAATTGCTGAAATGTTCTTTAATATAACAAAACCAGGGTTCTTTTCAATTACAGTAGCAAGTTTTTATAAGCTTTATATTAGGTTCACATCCGGTATGTCAGCGGTCAGCGGTATGGACGTGGGTCGTCAAATCTAGTAATCAATTTTTCACCCACTTCCCGACTACTTAGAGATCTGAAACTTTGCATACATGTGTAAACACCAAGCCAATGCATGAATCAATAAATTTTATGGGCGTAGTATAAGGGGCGTGGCTCTTTTTTATCAACTCCAGATTTGTGTATAACTTTAGAACTACACATCACACATCAATGAAACTCGGTAGGAACTTACTAAATATCCATATCCTTCTACTGAGAAAATAAGACGGGCACTGGATAAGGGGGCGTGGCATCCCCCATACAAACAAAATTTTGTATCTCGATTAGCTTTGGAACTAAAGGTCGTGCAGCATTGAAATTTCGTATGCAGTCGCCTCTTGGATGTGCCGTCCCACTGGTAAAATTTTATGGGCGTAGGACAGGGGGAGTGGCACTTTTCAAGCAACTACACACTTGGGCTTCAGTTTATAATTATAGGTACACCACACATCAATGAAAAACGATAGGAACTTACTTGCCGCGCCTTGCAAGCAAAACAACAACAACTCATCGCGCCACAAATATTAGGGTCGATCATAGCCGTATTATTTGTTAAATTGAGGATATGACATATGACGATAGGAAACACTGTGAACTGCTCTGCAAGTTTTAAATTCTTTTTGCGAAAAATTTCAGAGCTCTAAAATTTAATTTATGGAAGACTAAAAAGTAGAAAATAAAATTATATAAAAATAAACTTTTTAAAAATAAGCTTTACTTTATTTAATGTACTAAAAAGTAGAAAATAAATTGTTTCCAAGTCACCTGTATCTTACTATTAATAAAAGCTTGTGCGCTCAATATCCATATTCACACTTATCTTTCATTACTAGAATCTATTTACAAAAAATAAATTAAATAAAATATTGTATCAATTGGTTGATAAATTTTGAACACATGAGCGCCCCAAGCTTTTGTTAATAGTAAGATACAGGTGACTTGGAAACAATTTATTTTCTACTTTTTATATAATTTTATTTTCTAATAATATCGGCTGCCTGGCCCTTTACGGTGTTAATTGCCTCCATAGCATCTGTTACAACCTTAATCTGCGTAGCAAGTGGTAGTCCAGATGTTTCTAGTTTTGTTATTGCCGCTACAAGAAATCCATTACTGGATGCAATAAAAATGAAATCATCTTTTTCGTCCTATCACGTAGAAGATCTTGTGAAATTTTTATTGAGGCTGCTTCCTCATTGTTTAACGCATCAAAAACTCGCACAATCTTTTCATAGTTTGCGTAGTATACTATTTCGGCTGCGAGCCAAGTTCCCCACCGTGAATATTGGTTGTGGCGGAAGTGCGAGGCCAGGCTCTAAATCCTTAAAACCTCCACTCTAGACGGAGCCTTTAATAATACTTTTTTTGCATTTCCAATTAATTTATCAATGTTAGCATGCAGGCCTCGTATTTGCTCACATACTCTATGTAGTCCATGAGCAAGGCAAATCACAAGTGTTATTTGCGGGTAAAATATTTCTATCACTTGGGCACTTGCACCTTGTACAGTACAGCTAGAGCCCGACCGAACCCGAAATTTTGGCCGAGACCGAACTTCGGCCTTTTTTTAATGTTCGGCCGAGACCGAGACCGAACCTTTCAAATATATGTATAAGCAAAAAAGAAGAATGTTAATGAAAAAAAATTCATAAATTTTTAGAAAAAAATACATTTTGTTGCAATTAACACTTCATTTGAGGTATAAATACCTACATTAAACATCTGATTTATCATGAAATCAATAAAAAGTCATTAAAAAATTTAAATTTTGATTAAAACTATAAAAATTTTTTCTCAACTTATCGGTTAAATTCTCGGCCTTTTGTAGCCGAGACCGAACCGAACCCGAACCTTTTGGCCGAACTGTTCGGTAACCGAAACCGAGCGTTCGGTCGGGCTCTAAGTACAGCATCTGATATAAAAGGCAGACCCGAATCTATATCGAAGTCGTCGCCTAAAGTCTTAATTGAGTCGTCAAAAAGCCGAGCAATAGTGGTGTGATTTGCCTTTTCCAGCTGTGCTGTGCTGTGCAGTATTCAATAAAAACGGTGATTGGATACTGATTATGTGATTAATCGTGGGGATAATTGTAAGTGGACTGTATTTTTAGGGATCAGGGAGTGGGAAGCGATTTATAATAGATAGGAATTCTCAGATTGAGCAAAGAAAAATAGCAATAGCAAGTTCAATGTAAATTAAGTTTATTGAGTTATGGCGTACCTATCCGGTCGGTGGTGTATGAACAAGAGAGTGATAGCTCGTCACGCCAGTAAGCAAGAAGGCTCAGACGTTTGCAAATATGAAGACTGAACGAAAGTCAGCTCCAACAGCAACGCCATCTGATGGTGATTTACAATGTTTGTGCATAGTCCGCTTTTACACGATGCGACTCGGCCCCGGAGACACGGAAGAATGTAGGAAAGAGGGGTGAAACGACAGGGGAACGCGCAAAATCGCTCGGGCAGCGATTGTGCTGCGATTTTCTGATTTTCTGACGTTCCTCTTTATTCGTTTTCGCGCTTCGCGCTGTCGACTGTAAATTAAAACTTAAAATCGAGTGAATACGTATTGCAAATAAACTGAAAAATTTACAGAACTTTACGCATAAAAGTAAATATAAAGAAAAAAATGAGCAAAGAGTGGAATAAGTGCTTTAAATGTTTACAAATTACAGAAATAAAACCAGCTGCAGACTCTAGTGTCAATATGTGGAGTGGAGCGAGTCGCATCGTGTAAAAGCTATGCGCGATTTCAAAGCGGAATGCGAAAAAATCGCCGGGGCCGAGTCGCATCGTGTAAAAGCGGACATAGTTGCATAAAAGTGGAATATAATTAAATCTAACATACGGCCTTACCGTATAAATCACCGTGATCGAACGCAACGCGAACACGAAGCCAACGCCGGGATCAAAAAACGGCATTTTGTAAATCACGGCGTAATTGCGTTCGTTGTCTTACGGCATCACTTGAGCTGTCAAGTTCTTACGAAAAAGAGTTGTATTTTTCTTAATTTATCAGCCAAATACAAAACACACAAAATTTGCTGCATCCATTGCATACCTCCCATAGCCTAGTGGTTAGAGCGTTCGACTAGCACGCGAGAAGTTGCGAGTTCAACCCTCAACCGCGATGCATTTCTTTTTTTTTTGTGATTTCGATCCTCAACTGCAGTGCTAGTATTTTCTTTTTTTTGTACTTTTTTCTTTAGTATTTGTCTTTAAAAAGTACTGCAATACTTATTATTTGCTTCTGCAGATTACCACAAATCAATTTTCACTCGAAATTACCAAAAATTTTGCGTTTAAAAAACTGAACGCGAGCACAAACCCAAGTGAACGATTTGACAGTTCAAGTGAGTGAATGCGCCGCGTTGCGTTTTACGCGGTACCGATTTTCATATGAAACTACGTAAGACAACGCGAGCAGTCACCGAGTGAGGTGATGCGTTTTACAAAATACCAAATTAGTGAACGCAGGGTGAAGTGAGGCGTTGGGATTTACAAAATACGCACCATAAACAGATACAAAAAATTTTAAATAAAATTTTCGCAAAATATTTATGCCATAAAAATATGATATTATATATTATTATGAAATATGCAAATATATGCGCTTTTGATAAAATATGCAAAAATATGCCCTGACAAATAGGGTTAAAGGGTATTAGTTTTACCTAGAATGGATTAATATCCTCCTCGTTTTCTCGATAAAATTCAGGAAAAACATGCAACTGCATATTTCTGATTGCCCTACTCATTGTGACCATTAATCTGCATTGGTTTTCTTGGAGTTTGGTTGCAATCGTGGGATGGCAAGAACGAGCACCGCATGTTACAGCAGCCAGTAGTGTTGGCATTGGTAGAAGGTCTGGAACACTTCTCATTTACTTGCTATGCAAGCATTTTGCCTAGTCCTTGAGGAGGCACTAGCAACGCTCGATATTTCTAACTGCAGTAGGCACGCATATAATAGGGGCGGTAACGGTTTGTTATTGACCAATTAAAGTTAAAAGTAAGTAAAATCCGACCAAGAAAAACAACTGATGGCCGAATGTTACGTACAAAACTATCGCCTATAACAAATAGTTCGCATTGTAATAAAAATCGGTAAATGATAAATTAAATAAAACCTTAAAAAATGTGTAAACCAGTAAAATAAAACTAGGTTGACTTTTTCTTTGGGTTAACGAAAAAAGAAGTAAACACTTTATTTAATTTATATTTGTTTTTTTTTCTATTTAAATTTTCCATTTTCGATTTTTTGTGTCACGATTTTGTGTTTTATTTTATACTCTTTTATATATGAAATAGCATATATATATATATCTATATATATATATGTGAATATATGTGTTTGTGTAAATGCGTGTGTATTTATAGACATTGTAGCCAAAAAGCAGCATAGGCTAAATTTCAAGCCTTGCTTTTAGACCTCAAAATGTATTAGCCGATTCCTTTTATATTTTTATTAACAAGTTGCCAAACTTTAGAATGTTACAACTTTTTTTTATGGGTATATGAATGCATGTGTAGGTATGTTAACAGGCGTATGTATGTATGCGTGGATTATGTTTGTGTATGATACAAAATTAGGTGAGCAATGCACATACGTTATGCTAAGGGTATCTATATAAGTATATCTATCATATATGTATATATAACGGTATTTATTTAGTTCCTAATATTTGATTTGATGTTTCTGTATTTTAAATTTGTTTGTCTTTAATATTTTTACAAATAAATATTCAGAATCAGAACTTACGTTCAATATAATAAATTAATCATTTAATGTAAAAATTATACAAATTTTTAAGCCTTAATATTCACGGGTGTTTGTTGATTTCTTTGTTAGCGACAGAGACGCGAGCAGGGGATTAGTAAAGCCATGACGCCTCTAGGCCAGGGCTGAGAGTAGCAGTAGTCAAATATTATATAAATGTTTAATACAAATTGTTTTATGCGATACTTGTTATCGTTCTGTTTTTCTTTACGTCATTACTTTATGCACCGTCCTTCTATTTCACTTGTTCTATGAACAAGCCCACGTACACACAATTTGTTGTTCTATACTCACGCAAAACAACACAAGAAATTTTGGAAATTAAATTATTTGTTGTAATTCCAAATTTTAAAAACTATTGTTTTCATACAATCAAAATAGAAATGGAAGGAAAAAAGAAACAATATTTAAACAATTGTCGATATACAAATGCAGTTTGTTTATTGCTCCGAAAATTAAACAACAAAGCTACGAGTTTACTTTAAAAACGAAAATTCGCATGTAATTAAAAAATTATAATATTTTATTTTTACGAAATTTCAGAAAAATGTATGGAAAATTAGCAATTGAATAGGGAGAAAGCTAAAATATAAATTACATTTCAAAGAATCAAAAAACTAAACAACATTTTTATACATGTACCTAAACTTAAGAGAAACCAGTTTTAAATTTACTTGCTTATTTCTGGTCTTGTTTTTGGAAATTTTTTTTAAATACATACGTTGACAATTCTTTTCCTCTATATTGGTACATATATGTATAATACACATTTGAAGGAGTATATTTGTACATATATTTATTAATGTTTAAGAAAAATCTTTATTATTTTTAGAATTTTAACATTCTTCTCAGCAAAGTCCAAAATTTCTAATCGGGAAAAAGGTAATATAACTATAAACTAGTGCGATTGTTTTGAGTTCTTAAAGTAAACAAAAAAGAAATCAAATAAAGAAAATATAGTGGTGAATATACAAAAATGTATGCAGAAAAGAGGCGGGGATACTAACCAATTCTTTTAAATTTATTATATTTATTTTTAGATTATTTTCGTTTTGGCTAAAGCGGAAGATTATAGCAGTTTTAAAGTAGTCGTCGTAGTAATAGTAAAAAAATTTATGTAGTTATGTCTATCTTTGTACTTTGTTTTGTTGTTGTTGCTGTTTGGTAGATAATTGTGAACAAAAAAAAGAGAGGAAATGTGTTTGAAGCTTTATTTCGTGTGTAGAGGCAATATTTTGAAAAATACGCAGCGTTTTTGGCACTGCCAGCCACTGTTGTTACCGCCCAAGTTTTTGAGATTGCATCCAAAATGGAAATGTTACTCCCACACTCCGAATGCAAGACAATAAGTGGATGTGGAGTGGAAGTGTGGGGACGTGTGTGCATGCAAATTAGCACTATTTATTCTTCTTTGTCATGAAAGGAATATTAAAGAAAATTTTACTAAACACTCACAATATATGAAGTGGAGCTGTTCAAGCACCACACTTTTGGACAATTTACATGGCATTTCAGAAATGTTTCGACAGGTAATTGCTCTAATTAAACCTAACTTCAAAACATAGTAACAAAAAGCAGGGAAATGTGGCAGTATAATACGACCTCCTCCTCTTAAACCCAACGCTCACCATCTCACCTCTTTCCTGGTAACGCGTGATACAAAAACAAAAATGTAACATATTGATAGCAACTTTTCCAATGCGCAATAGTAATGTAAGTAGTAAAATTAGTATGTTTTTGCAGTCATAGTAGCAGCGGCAGCAGTCTGCCAAATTAAAGTGTAGTCGCAGCAGCAACAATTTTAAGAACAACAGCAGCAATACCAACACCAACAAGAAGTAAAAGTAATAGCAGCAGTTTTGTTATTGGTGCTATTGCATAAGTTGCTCCTTCCTATTGCTGCTGCTGCTCCGGTAACATCATTATTATTATTATTATTGGATAAGCTTACACAAGTCGTTATTACTAATATTACAATAAGTGTTAATTAAACATTTCTTTCTAAGTGTACTACTTGTAGTACCAGTAGCAATATTTTTACAAATGTTATTTATCATGGCTGGTGTTGCTTTTGTTATTGTTGCCGTGATTTTCCTATTATTACAGTTACCAAACTTACTTCTATGCGCATTTAACAATGTGGCATTGATAGTAGTTTTATTTTTGCTGTTATAAACAGCATTTTCAAATTTCTGCTTCTTTTGCTGCTGCTGCTTCTGGTGTGGTTGTTTTTGTTCTTGTGGACAAACTTGCCTACGACAATACAATGTGTTTTTGATGGTATAATTTTTCCCCCTGTTTATGCTGACATTTAAACGACAGTGCTTTTCAATAATAGTAGGCGTAATAGTAGTAGCAGTAATACTATTTTCAGCAGCTGTCAGTTGCTCTCCTGCTGCTGCTGCTGCTCTGGCTACTGACACTGGCAGGACATGCTGCTCCTGTGTTCCGTCGACAACATCGCTCTTTGTTGTAGTCTCACTCCCCTCGGCGGCCACTTGTAGTGTGCTTGTGCTGTCGGTTGAGGCGAATCAAGATAGCTGCTTGGCTACTATTACACCCGGACGACATTGCTTCAGCGTCGTCGTCGTTATGGTAACTTGCTGCGTGGTGCCGCCAACGCTACAACTGCTGTCGCCTACATTGGGACTCGCTTGCACCTTGAATATGGCGGTGGGTGTTACAGTGGCACTGCTGCCACTCTCCTTCTGTTGGTGGGCCTTCGTTGCGGCGGCTAGCTGCTGGTGGGTCAGCTTTAATGCCGTACCACTGCCGCCGACAATGGTCACATGCTTATTGCCTTTTAGCTGCAGGAACGGACGAAGCTCGGCGAGCGTGGCACGTTGCGCCTGCTGCTTGGTGGTAGTGAGTGCGAGAGGCGCCTCTTGCGCCTTCTGCTGCAGCTTGTGCTGCTCGGCTACATCGCCAAATAGATGGTCGCCCTCGAGGTGTCGTATCGCTTCGACGATAGTCTCTAAGTTTTGCCGCGACCGTGTCAGGCCGCTGGACTGTTCGATCTTCTCAGTCTTCACCTTCATAATGGTGGTCTCATTGATGCGCTCCACCTCCACTTTCGGAGTTGCCTTGATAGCTGCTTGCAGGATTGGCTGTAGCACGGCGGCGGCGGGGGAGATGCCCTCAGCGTACGCCTTGGCAATAGCATTAACGTTCACCTCCTGTTCCGACTCAGTGGACGAGGTGGTCGACAGAATAACTTCCTCATGCACGTTGTCCTCGGTGATTATCTCGGCGGCGGCAGCTGCTGCTTCGCTCTCCAGCTCCTCTATGCTCGAGCAGACTACTACTTGCTGCTGGCCAGTAATCTCATCGATCTCCACATACGATACGGTGCCTGCCGGCAAATCGTCTAAATTATCGCGCCCCAGGCTGTCTGTGTGTTCGATGACTTCGCGCGGAATGTAACTGCTTCCTGCGCTGGACGCAGGCGGTGCTGTTGCCACCGAGTACAATTGCTGCTTAATCACGCGCAGGTCCTCCTCCAACAGGTTACGCATACGGCGCTCCTTTTCCAGTTGCTTCTTGGTTTCGACCAGCTCCTTGGCAGCCAGCAATGTGGCGCCACTGAGCACTTGAGAACCTGCGGCGACCTTTACATTACTGCCGCCACTGAGCAGCGTTGTGGGTTCAGGTGACATGGAGCCAAGTCCCTCGTCGGAGGAGTCGCTGATTGTTTGAATGTTAATGACGTTATCGGTTAGTTTGCGCTTTTTGAGGGCGACGCCACTGCCTGGTGTATCCAAGCTAGCTTTGTTCATATTATCATTACCAGTACCGACCAAAGCTGACGATTCATGTTGGCCTAGTTGTCGTTTCAGTTGACTATTCTGCGCGAGCAATTGCGTCTTCTGCGTCTCCAATTCGCAGATATACTGCGAGGTCTGTTGCAGTATTGCAGCCTACAAAGGAAACAAAATAGAAATGTGGTTAGTTGATTAAGATATATGGACAATATATATATATGTGCATTTTTATCATTATAGGGTTATAAATTATTCAATCTTATCAAAAATCCGTTTACCGAAAAGAGCAAACACCAAAAAAGCTATAGAGCTCAGAAAAATAAGAAAAACATAGTTTCCCCATTTAGTAATTGATACAATTTTTCTTCTTTTTAGCCTTCTCCTCAGTAAAAACTCTTTAACAGGTTACGACCTGACATATGGCTTCTCTGCAGGTGCCTCTGCTACGCTCGCGCCTTCTCCAGTTGGAAATTCCAAGCTTTGCCAGTGCCTCCACTATTTGGTCTTTCATCGCAGGCATGGCCTCCCGCGCAATACTTTCTTATTTACTCAGCCAATCCTTCCGGCACCCCGATGATACCGGCGGAATCTGTATGCACATTTCACACTCCTTGTGCAAGCGCACTGCCACCGGAGAGCGTCCTTGCTTCCCAACGCCCACTGTCGCGGAACTAACGACGAGGAGTATCGCCTGGCCACCGCAGCGAAGAACCCTGCGGTCGGCTGACACGCGACACGTGCGAGAGCATTCCGTTGGTACTTGGTGGCCTACCAATTTACATGTCCAGAATCATCCTTACCTCTCTCGTCCAAGGGTCGCAGACGATTTTTCGGGTTTGAGGTTGAGATGGCGTCAACACCAATCGATTATTAGTTGTTCAAAATTGGTGGCGAAGAGATGGTAGGGCGCATGCACCAACATTGCTGAAGAATATGGCTAGACGAAAGCAATTCGAAATAAATTAGATTCTCGGCGTGCGCCGTCATTATCGTTCTAACGATATCCCACATGATACGATATAAAAACATTTTTTTGGTCGACCCAACTATATTTATAAACTACTAGCTGATTTACCCGGCTTTACCCGAGTGCCGCATCATACGGGGAATAACAACTAAATTGGAATTTAAAAATGGTATTGAAAGCCACATTATTGATAGTGGTATGGTAAAGGGTAATTTGTTAAGGTGGTTTTAAGGAATAAGATATATTGAGTGACCTTGCTTAGGACTTTTCTATTTGCTTGTGAAGTTTTGTTTAAATAGGGGAAGTCATAAATGTAGGTCCTTACAGAACTATCTGTGTATGTAGATTACTCCTTTGGTGGAAGGCGAAAATTAAAGTAACGACCCCCTTCACTCCTCATAGACCTCAAATTTTTTACATACATTTGAGGTGTGCCACGCCACCTTGTCCCATGACCCTAAATCTATATACATATATAAAACCCAAATTATGTAAAAATGTTTACGTGTATGCATGACTCTTGTCCTACGCCCATAAAATTTTACCCGTGGGACGAAGCATCAAAGAGGGGCCTGCATACGAAATTTCAATGCTCCGTGACTTTTAGGCCAAAAGATATTCGATATCAAAAATTCTGATGTATGGGCGGTGCCACGCCCCTTGTCCAATGCCCGTCCCATTTTCCGAGTTGAAGTATACGGACATGAAGTAAGTTCGTATCGTGTTTCATTAATGTGTGGTGTATAGTTCTTAAGTTATACCCAAATATATAGTTGATTGAAAAGTGCCACGCCCCTTGTCCTACGCCCATACAATTTTACCCTTGGGACGAAGCATCTAAGAGGGGCCTGCATACGGAATTTCAATGCTGCTTGACTTGTAGTGTTAAAGATATGCCAAATCAAATATTTAAGTTGTATGGGAGGTGCCACGCCCTCTTGATGAATCGAAAAATTTTATATACAGTCGCCTTCCTTTGGTCTTCAACAATATTGGTATAAAGTTTGGCTGAAATCGGTCAACGCGTGTAGCTTTGTATAGCCGGACAGACAGACAAACAGACAAACAAACATTCATTTTTATATATTAGATTACCAAAAATTTAACTGAAGTGCTATTTTTTTTACTGATTGTTTTCTAAGTTCTTTTGGAAAAAATTAAAATTTTATATCAAAATCAAAAGAAAATTTAATGTTTTTTATTTAATATGTTTTACAGTTTCCTAAGTGTCTTATGCTACATTTTGAATTAATTCACGAAAACGTATTCTTCCTGTACATCATTTTCATTTTCATATCTTTTTCATGTCAGACCTTCCGAAGTGGCGCTGCGGCGGCTTTTTTTTCGAAAATTCTTATTTATGGACCGATCTGATATTACATATCAAATAAATTCCTACCATAATTGAAATACATTTCAAAACATATCTTGGAATAAAATAATAGGGGTATTCATTTAAACGCGCAAATGCCTGATAACGTGACAAATTTATCACCTGATAAACGAACTGTCAAATTTTTTATGAAAGCTTATTTGCACAAATGTGATAAATTTGCCCAATGATTTCGCTGTGCAAACGATGTTTGTAAACTTAGACGGCAACGAATGCAACCCTGCTTAGCTTTGATCTTTAACATTATGATAAAAGTTTAGAATTGAACAATCAAAATAAACGCAAAGGGTTACAGTAATTTTTTCCAAACAGCTCCAACATTAATCTTTACTTTTTCACTGATTCTCGGCAGTTTATTTTTTTCTTTTTGACAGCCAAACACCATTTGCATCAACACTTTGCCAAGTGCGTTCATTTAACACACTTGATAAATTGATAAATTTGAGCAATGTGCAAAATTATCTGCTTAAATGAATACCCTTATTTATTTTAGGCCCGTCCCATTTTCCGAGTTGAAGGACACGCACATGTAGTAAGTTCGTATCGTGTTTCATTTATGTGTGGTGTATTGTTCTAAAGTTATACCTAAATGTATGGTTGATTAAAAAGTGCCACGCCCCTTGTCCTACGCCCATAAAATTTTACCCGTGGGACGAAGCATCCAAGAGGGGCCTGCATACGGAGTTTCAATGCTTCCCGACTTTTGGGCCAAAAGATATTCGATATCAAAAATTCTGATGTATGGGCGGTGCCACGCCCCTTGTCCAATGCCCGTCCCATTTTCCGAGTTGAAGGATACGGACATGTAGTAAGTTCGTATCGTGTTTCATTAATGTGTGGTGTATAGTTCTTAAGTTATACCCAAATATATAGTTGATTGAAAAGTGCCACGCCCCTTGTCCTACGCCCATACAATTTTACCCTTGGGACGAAGCATCTAAGAGGGGCCTGCATACGGAATTTCAATGCTGCTTGACTTGTAGTGTTAAAGATATGCCAAATCAAATATTTAAGTTGTATGGGAGGTGCCACGCCCTCTTGATGAATCGAAAAATTTTATATACAGTCGCCTTCCTTTGGTCTTCAACAATATTGGTATAAAGTTTGGCTGAAATCGGTCAACGCGTGTAGCTTTGTATAGCCGGACAGACAAACAGACAAACAAACATTCATTTTTAGGGTTCCGTTCCCCTAAAGGGAAAAAACGGGAACACTTATAAGGTCACTTTTGTTTTGGGAGTGTGTATATAAAACGACCATATTTTCATCGTAGAAACCTGAAATTTGGCACGATGTTAGCTCTTGCTAACCTAAACACATTTTCACTATAAAAAGTTAAGAAATATTTTTAGAAATATTTTTTTATAATTTTTAAAGGTTTTCGGGTCGGACAAAAAAAAATAAAAATACATATTTTTAAATCGTATCGTGTGGGGTATCGTTAGAAAGGGCAATGTCCATAGATTATAAAATGTATTTTTTTTAAATTTTATGTAAACGGGTTAGAAAGATATAGTTAAAAATGTAAGAAAAACTGACCTGTCCCCACATGATCCCATTTTCCCATGCCATTTCTCAACCGAAAATTTTGATAAAATCAGGCTAACTAGGTATTTGATCACGCATGACTGAATGGCTGCCCCTTTTTTCGAATTTTAAATTAAAAATTTTTTTTTTAATTTAAGATGACCCCCCTCAGAAAAAAATTTTTTTTGTTTATATCGAGTGGGGTATCATCAGAAAGGGCTACATCCATGTATTCCAAATATATTTTTTTTTAAATTATTATGTAAACGGGTTAGAAAGATATAGTTAAAAAAACGGACCTGTCCCCACATGATCCCATCTTCCCACGCCATTTCTCAACCGAAAATTTTGATAAAATCAGGCTCACTAGGTATTGGATCACGCATGACTGAATGGCTGCCGGTTTTTTCAAATTTTAAATTTTTACATTTTTTTTAAATTTAAGATGACCCCCTCAGAAAAAAAATTTTTTTTTGTTTATATCGAGTGGGGTATCATTAGAAAGGGGTAGCCCATGGATTACAAACATATTTTTTTTATAATTTTCGGTGAATTGGTTTCGAAGATGTAGGCCAAAATGTCGAAAATTGTTTGGCCAGACGGGCAAAGAGAAACTAAATTCGACCGCTAAAAAGGGTATTTCTGGTACGGAACCCTCAGTGAGCGAGCCCGACTCGCACTTGACTGCTTTTTTATATATTAGATAGAAAATTAAATATTTCTTAACTTTTTATAGTGCAAAAAAGTTTACGTTGGAAGACCTAATACCGGCTTCACTGAAATTTTTAGGACGCCATTAAATTTTGCCTCCTTTATTTCAATTTTACAATTAATTTAGCGTTGCTGGGAATTTATTCGCTACTAAAATGCAAAAATGCGTTGAATATGTAGTTTTTTACAATTTCCATTTTGTGAAAGCAATGTTGAGCATCAAGTGCGTTCCCAAACTAAAAAGTGCTGCCAACCTAATTTATGCAATGCATCGCAGTAGCACTCAGAAAACAAATCAGTAGAGCATTGGGGGCGCAGCACTGCTTTTCATAAGTACGTTTGGGAATACAGCCAGCCTGTGAGGCTAACTAAACGTTAGGGGTTTTTATAAGCTTTATATTAGGTTCACTTTGCGCAAGCGGAATGTCGTCAAATCTAGTACATAATCAATTTTTCACCCAATTTTATGGGCGTAGGATAAGGGGCGTGGCACTTTTTTATCAATTCCAGATTTGTGTATAACTTTAGAACTACACATCACACATCAATGAAACTCGGTAGGAACTTACTACATATCCATATCCTTCTACTGAGAAAATAAGACGGGCACTGGATAAGGGGGCGTGGCACCCCCCATACAAACAAAATTTTTTATCTCGATTAGCTTTGGAACTAAAGGTCGTGCAGCATTGAAATTTCGTATGCAGTCGCCTCTTGGATGTGTCGTCCAACTGGCAAAATTTTATGGGCGTAGGATAAGGGGTGTGGCACTTTTTTATCAACTCCAGATTTGTGTATAACTTTAGAACTACACATCACACATCAATGAAACTCGGTAGGAACTTACTACATATCCATATCCTTCTACTGAGAAAATAAGACGGGCACTGGATAAGGGGGCGTGGCACCCCGCATACAAACAAAATCGTTTATATAGAATAGCTTTGGAACTAAAGGTCGTGCAGCATTGAAATTCCGTATACAGGCCCCTCTTGGATGCTTCGTCCCACTGGTAAAATTTTATGGGCGTAGGACAGGGGGCGTGGCACTTTTCAAGCAACTACACACTTGGACTTCAGTTTATAATTATAGGTACACCACACATCAATGAAAAACGATAAGAACTTACTCGCCGCGCCTTGCAAGCAAAACAACAACAACTCATCGCGCCACAAATATGCCACGAATAGTATTAGGGTCGATCACAGCCGTATTATTTGTTAAATTGAGGATATGACATATGACGATAGGAAACACTGTGAATACCCTAAATATTGTGTACTGCTCTGCAAGTTTTAAATTCTTTTTGCGAAAAACTTCAGAGCTCTAAAATTGAATTTATGGAAGACTAAAAAGTAGAAAATAAAATTATATAAAAAAAAAACTTTTTAAAAAGGTTACAAAATCCTAACATTTAATAATTCATAATTCCTTTTTAACCTTCTATGAATGATGTAAAAGAAATTTAGTATTTCAACCAATGAACATAAATATTTCCTGTTTTAATAATTTCGGTATCAAAATATTTCAATCCAGAGAAAGGAAACGGCCCGGGATCCCGGGATTCGAAGCCTTAATACCCACCCAATCAAGCAAGTATAACGTAAACCAGCGAAGAAGCAAGAGTAAACAAAAACAGCAAATTAGAGAAACAATACAACTGCGACGAGCGGCTTCGGCTCGTTCAAAACAAATAAATCGTGTGTTGCCACTACCAAAATGTATACGGACAACGTTATATAAGGGCGTGTATGTGTCTGCCAGTGGGTATGTCGACGTTTTTGTGAAGACTGTACTTTTCTCGCTGTCAATATTCGCTGCGAATACGGCAGCGCAGAGAGACGGCACAAGACGCCAACCGGCGTGCAACAGCACATTATGTTATTGGCGCGTTTAAATTTGTAGTGTTCCCTCACAGCTGAGCGGTTGGTACTTGCGGCGTTGCATTTCGCTGTTGGCCATTGAAAAGCGCGAGCATAGTTGCCAGACGTGAGGATTTATTTCCTTTCTTCAATTGCCATAATTTAAACCCTAATTCCAAGTAGGATATGTACACTCATCGAAGTATCCATACCCTTTCGATTTTCCGAACCCTGTAAAAAAAACTCAGGGCCAGTTTCACAGTGGATATTTAAACTCTGATTTCAGTTTAAATAGGGAATTTCAGTTTCACAGTTGGAAGTTAAATACGATTTAAATGGCCGATTGTGGATATTTAAGTACAGCACAGAGTTGAATTTATGAACAGCTGATTTCGGATGTGCAAGCAAGCTGCGTGGCCAGCATAGGAATTTATAAGATTCAAATTAAGCATAAAACTGTATGGAATAGCACATATAAATAACACAGTAGTACATAAATAATATAAACTGTGCATACTTTGCACAATATCCAACAATTCACTTATTTTAGTCAACGAATATTTTGCTGCCTCCACAATTGAGCAATTGAACATATGTTTATAGAAAGTTGTGCCAACCTTCAATTGTCAAATATTCGAAGTTGCCATTCATGATTCCGTATTTAAATGCATGCACTGTGAAACCCAAGGAAAGTTAAATTAGATATAAACTCAATTTGAAAATTAGATTTAAATAGCCACTGTGAAACCTGCCCTCAGTCATTTTTTCACACGTATAAGCTGAAGAAGTTCGGCAAAGCATTATACTCTTGGACGGTCCTGAAGGAAGTTATTGGGTCGAACAAGGCCTTAATTGCAGCCTGGCTGTCACTGCAGACAGAAATACTCTTGCAAAACCATCTACTTTCCCTGACAAAGTCCATGGACTTGGAGATATAATGACAATTATACAAAAAAAAAGACTAGGTTATACATACGACATGTTCGGTTTCTTTTCTAAAAAAAACTAGTCGTACGTATAAGAGGTGCACATCAGAGATCTGCAGCCAGTCGCTTTTTTGCGACTTGTGCTGAGTCACGCCAAACAAAGGGACTGCTATGACTGTGACTGGGAGCATTTTCGAGACAAGAGCAGCAAATATTCAAATCCAAAACATGACTCTCCTGCTCAGTCTCACACACTGCAATCTTAACGACGATTGTTGAACAGTAAACGAGGTAAATCTTGAAGCAAACCGAAGAATCCCTTGCCTTGCACGGAACATTTTTGTTGCGCGACAAAGACAGATAACGTTTCTTTCGGTCTTGCTCACAGTGATGCCATCTTTTCAATACAGGTATGCACGAAAATACCAAATTTGGTACCAATTTAATCAATATAAAATTTGGAAACGGAACTAAATGGAACAGATCATGCAGCCTTTCGCATGGTTTTGTTTAAGTTATTTTCCAATTTATTATTATTGTTTATTAATATATAGTTTCTTAGCATAATAAGATTTTAAACCTTATAAATGATAGTGTTAGTCATAAGAAGGTAAATAATTATAGTCCGGCAGAAATATTTCCTTTTTCTTTTGCTCTTTCTGTACCTGCTAACAGGTTTGAGACCAAAAAGGGTAAAAATAGAATTTCTAGCACGCAAGATTCAGTACTCGTCCGCTGTTGGTTTTCCCATTCTGCCTATGAACCCGACTATCCGGCATAATACATTTTCGTGTTCAAATTAGGACTATGTAATTTAGTAATAAGCGAGTGAATTTTCTATGCAATTTTTCTTGTTGTGTCACGAATGTGAGCAGGTACTGACAAAATGGCAAAATACAAGGAACCTTATATTATATATATTCAATATGGGCAAATCACTTGCTAACGGCGCATTTTTGCCACCGCGCGAATGAATCGCTGCTCAGAATTGCGCTGTTAACTGAACAATTCAGAAATTCCCACGCATTCCTCTTTCAGCTTCAGCTTTCAGAGGTGTTATATTTACAAACTGGCATCACTGCTCTTGGGTTTTCAACATCTGGTGTTGCGCGGTATACACACAAAATATTTTCGCAGAGATTTGATTTGGGATTGCCGTCAATGTGGTGTGAGTCAAGTTCAACATGATGAGGAGTCACAGTCGGACGGGGATTTAAAATCTGTTGGTTGGAAAAAATGTTACAGTCCCACTCAAACTTTGGAAGGTGCGGATGGATTGCAGTACAAGCAAAAACGTACTCAGACTGCAGTCCGATTTGCGTCTGAGTGACTCGCTGCAGATCTCTGGTGCACATCGGATAAATTCACGCTGCATATGCGAGGCTGGTTTTTGTTTGCATTCCTAATAATTTGAGTGTCAGTTGATTTATTTTTTCCGCAATTTTTCAGTGCATGAAACTCATTTCAATGCAATTTTTGCAGGTTTTTCAATCTTGTAAAGTTTATCTCATGAACAAGTACATGGCACTTATTTTATGAGGTGAACTTAATTTAAAGAAATTTCACGTGGAGCTAGTGGGTTCCAAGGGGCATATTCTACATTTAAATCCTTTTTGAATTCGTGCGCACAACCGTTGTTATCGGAAAACAAAACTAATGCGGCCCTTACACGGTCAATAATTTGATGTCAAGCACGTCTACGTATGGATTGATCGCATATATTGCACTAGCAAAGTGCGTCAAAAAGCGAAAAAATAAAGAGAAGAGAATTATATATATCTATATATGTATATAAAATTTAAATTATGTATGTACATATGTTCGGAGTTGCGTCCTAAACCGCTTGATCGATCATAACCAAATTTGGCACATACACTTTAGATGTTCCAAGGATGGTCATCTTAATATATAAAAACGTTTGTGCGTATGTATGTTGCAGCATCACGGCTGAACCACAGAAGCGATCGACCTTATACTCACAACATATGTTCGTGTGGTGCTCTGAATAGTTTTTTTTCATGTTAGACCTTCCTAAGTGGCGCTGCGGCTGCGTTTTTTCGAAAATTCTTATTTACGGACCGATTTGGCTCAGATTCATACAATCTTATATATAAAACGCAGACTGACTAAAAAGCGTTTGCCTGCTGCCTGCTGTCCGCTTTGTCTTTTACGACTTTAGATGAATCAAATCAGCTCGTTCTGTAGCCCAGTGGGTAGAGGCGCGCGCTTGCATTCGGTAACTCGGCAGGTCACGGGTTCGAATCCCAGCTCCGCAGGTTTTAACATTTTTCTTTTTTATCTTTTTTTATAAGCTCTTTTATTTTTTACTTTGCTTTGCTTTTTATTGTTGCTAATTGTTTTACTAGCTGTTGTGGTTACAGGCACACACGACAGGTGGCCCCACTTGTATAATACTAATGTTGACAGAAAGTGGTCGAAAAAATTTGAACCCGATAGCTGTTGTAGGAGTGGAAATATTCACCAAAACCTATTCTTCCTGTACATAATTTTCATTTTCATATCTTAATATATAAAAACGTTTGTGCGTATGTATGTTGCAGCATCACGGCTGAACCATAGAAACGATCGACCTTATACTCACAACATATGTTCGTGTGGTGCTCTGAATGGTTTTTTTCGTGTTAGACCTTCCTAGTAAGTGGCGCTGCGGCGGCGTTTTTTCGAAAATTCTTATTTATGGACCGATTTGGCTCAAATGTACACCATATAATACTAAAGTTGACAGAAAATGGTCGACAAAATTTGAACCCGATAGCTGTTGTCGGACTGGAAATATTCACGAAAACGTATTCTTCCCGTACATAATTTTCATTTTCGTATCTTAATATATAAAAAACGTATTCTTCCTGTACATAATTTTCATTTTCATATCTTAATATATAAAAACGCTTGTGCGTAGGTTTGTTGCAGCATCACGGCTGAACCACAGAAGCGATCGACCTTATACTCACAACATATGTTCGTGTGGTGCTCTGAATGGTTTTTTTTTTAATGTTAGACCTTCCTAAGTGGCGCGTTTTTTCGAAAATTCTTATTTATGGACCGATTTGGCTCTAATTTACACCATATAATACTAAAGTGGACATTTTATTAAAAATATTTCTACCCTAATTGAGATACATTTCAAAACAAAACTTGGAATAAAATAATTATTTTAGGCAGAACAACGTTTGCCGGGACAGCTAGTAGGCTATAAAAAATGTTGATAAATTAAGAGGGCGTGGCACCTCACACACAAATAAAATAATTGATTTGGCATATCTTTTAAACTTCAAGGCGTACAATATTTAAACTTTGTATTATGTTAGTGTTTAGTCGTGTCTTCCTGCTGGAAAAAATGTAGGGGCATGGGACAAGGGGGCGAGGCACCCCTCATATAACGTAACTCTATGTTATGGCATATCTTTGAAACTACAAGTGGCGCAGCATTGCAATTCCGTACGCAGGCACCTCTTGGATTAGTCGTCCCACTGGTAAAATTTTATGGGCGTAGGACAGGGGGTGGCACTTCAATCAAATCCTATACGGGTATAACTTTAGAAATATACTTCATACATCAATGAAACTCGGTAGGAACTTACTACATATCCTTGAACTCTGAAGATGGGACGGGTATTGGACAAGAGGCATGGCACCTCTCATACAACTTAAATCTTTGATTTGGTATGTCTTTATAACTACAGGTCATACCACATTGAAATTTTGTATTCTTTTAGTATTTAGTCATACATATGTACATGTAAACATTTTAAAATAATTTGGGTTTTATATATGTATGTATATGTATGTATGTATATAGATTTAGGGGCATGGGACAAGATGGCGTGGCACACCTCAATTGTATGTACCGTAAAAAATTGGGGGTCCATGAGGAGTGAAGGGGGTCGTGACTTTAATTTTGGCCTTCCACCAAAGGAGTAATCTACATACACAGATAGTTCTGTTGGACCTACATTTATGACTTCCCCTAAAAATATATAGACATCACAAGCATAAGCAAGGAGAAGCCCTGCTGTTCAACAGAAAACAACAGAAACCAAGAAAATTACAGACTGGCAAACACTGCTATTAAATTAAATACAGCAACATCCAATCAGAGCATCATTCACATTACATATTTTTTTAAAAGCGTGGGGTGGAACAGTCGGGTAACAGCTAGTATTATATAAAAAAAATCTTTTTAAAAATAAGCTTTTATTCATTTAGGGCCGTTTTCTCAATGTCCGGTTATTTTCACTCTTAACCAGCAGATAGCTAACCGGTGGTTAGTAGTTTATCGGCCGGTTATAAATTTTCGTTTTCACCATGTGCTGGTTAGCTATCTGTGGGTTAAGTGTAAATTGTGAATGATTTTTGTTTGATCTGTTACTTTAGCTGTCACAGCTGATTTATTTATTTACATTTGGATGCAAAAACAAAAAATTGTGAAATTTGCAATCGAAAGCTGCTTAAAAGAAAAAAAATGAGTGAAATTAAAGCAAGAAAGGAAAGATCGAAAAATTTTAGCACAGAAGAGGAATGCTTTTTGCTGAGCATGGCAGAAAAAGAGGCGAACGTTATAGAAAATAAAAAAACGGACGCAGTTACGTGGGAGCAGAAAAGTAAAATTTGGGACAAGGTTGACAAAGAGTTCGACATCAAGTTTGGCGTTAAAAGAGGAGCAAAAACTCTACGGGTGAAGTATGAAAACCTAAAGAGGAAGGCGAGGAAATGTTTAGCCGAGGAGAAAAGAGAACTTTACCTCACTGGAGGAGGGCAGAGCAAGCCAAATAATGATCCATCAGTCGACAGATTAGCTGCTCTCATGGGATTTTCTGCAACAGGTTTCTCAAACACAATGGACAGTGACAGAGGTAGTCATGAGTGCGATAATTATTTTGAAAGTACCTACATGTAAATATATATTTTTAAATTCAAGCTCTGCCAAATCTAGACGAAGTGGAAACTATTATAGAGGCTCAAAACGGCGCCAAAGAGGAGGTAGTAATTGATGCGGAATGCAATACACCAAACAGGGTAAGAAACATTACAGATAACTATCTGTTTTTTAGTTTATATATATAAAATTCCTAATGTGGTTGTTAATTGCAGGATATAACGAACTGGTCCTCTTGGAATCCGGCTCAACTTAAGAGCAAGAAAAACGCCAAACTTTCGACACCGCAATGCGACGACACCGCTAAAACCTCGCTGCTACAAATTCAAAAGATGTTTTTTGAAGAGGAGAATAGACGGTCGGAAGAAAGGCATAAGTGGGAGAAGGAGCAAGCGGACTTAAAAATCCAAATTCTTCAGTATGAGCTGAAAATAAAGAAAATGGAATTGGAAAAATTAGCCTATGAAGAAACAATGTTTGAGTAGATGTATTGTTTTTTTTATTCATGCTTTAAAGCTGCACTGATCTGTACAAAATATTAATTTTAATGATTGAGCATGCAGCTGAAGTTGTTTTTTGTCAAGTGTCCTTAAACTTCCTTACTTTCTTGTCAATTACAACCTGTAATAAAGTTGTTATATTAATTTTTAATAAAATTTTTTATATTTAAATAATTTACTTTGCAAAGTAGTCTTGAATTAATGATGACCTGGATCCAGCGTAGATATTTGTTTCCTCTTCCATTTCGCTGTTTACTTCAACTTCCGAGTCAATTGAGTTTGCTTCCGCTTCAGAATTGTCGGCCATAGGAGGATCTACGTCTTTATTAAGGCGTGCAATATTATGCAAAACCCCACATGCAATAACCGTTGCCATAACTGTGTCATGGCAAACTCTCATGCCAAGAGATAGCACCGGGAAACGTCGCTTCAAAACTCCAAAGCATCGCTCTATAGCGTTGCGAGTACGGATTTGGGACTCATTAAATAGTTGCTCTGCTTCTGTCCTGGGGTGTAACAGTGGAGTCATCATGTACTCGCTTACGTCATATCCGCTGTCTCCCAAAATGAAACAATTTTTAAATTCCCCACTTTCTAGTCTAGCTTTAAGCCGGCTATTATTAAAAATGTTGCTGTCATGTGCTGAACCAGGCCACCTGCATACAAAATCTATGATTTCTAGATTTGCATTGCACACTGCACACAAATTAATTATTACAAGTGACAAATTGTAGCACATTTCAGTATTAACAAACCTTTCAGTATTTGTTTTTAATTTGTGTGGAATTTTTTGAAGAACCAGCAGAAAGGACTTTGTGGACAATCGAAATCTTTTGATAAAAGTATTATCATCGCACTCAACTATATAATTAACCCTTTCGCCGTATTTTCTTTTTTTCCTGTTTTCTCTAGCACAAATATCATCCGTTTCATTTATTAAAGAACAAATTTGCTGATTTCTTAAAATTCTGTCCATTTTAAAAATGTCACTTACAGCTGTCAAATAGCTCCGGTTAAGCTAACCGGCACCGCTTCTCCTGGTTAAGTTAACCAGCACATTAACCGGAAGAGCAACCCTGATCAGACATTGTGAAATCGAAAATTTTTAGAACTGTCGGTTAAAGTGCTAGTTAGCACTTAACCGGACATTGAGAAAACGGCCCTTAATGTACTAAAAAGTTGAAATTACATTGTTTTCAAGTCATCTGTATCTTACTATCCATAAAAGCATGGGGCGCTATTGTGTTCAAAATTTGTTAAACATTTGATACAATATTCCAGTGTTCCGGAAGCCGAGTGCCGTGGTCATCAGTTGGTCTGCCGCGGAAAAAGTCAAGGTTTTGTAAAGATAATACACCTAAAAGGTGTTACGTGTACCGATCTGAATATTCAAAAAGCAAGCTCTAAATCGGATGTAAAATAAATGAAGACTTTTTATTTTGGCTGCCACTTCCGGGTTATACCACAGGAGAAGACCATAATTTAAAATGGCACAACTTCATAAGCATTTGTACAGACGCACTATGGGGCAGATGATAGGAAAAGACAGAATTATTCCATTTTTTAAAATGGTTGTAGACACTTTTTTGTTGTTGTTTCTAATATCCCACCAATCAGATTCAAACAGGTTTTAGACGTTATTTACATCTCTCTTCCCCTCACCCATTCTCAAAGAGAAAGAATTTTTTTCGCAAATAGTTTAGCTTGCATTTTCGCATTCAGTGTCAAGTTTCTGAAATTCAATTTTAAAAAACTAAGAGAAGAATTATTTTTCTAATGATGGAGACATCAACATATGGTAGTTGTAAAGACGTTCTCATAGCGTGTTTTTGTATTTGTGTCTAGAGCCCGACCGAACGCTCGGTCTCGGTTTCGGTTACCGAACAGTTCGGCCAAAAGGTTCGGGTTCGGTCTCGGCTACAAAAGGCCGAGAATTTAACCGAACAGTTGAGAAAAAATTGTAGTTTTAATCAAAATTTAAATTTTTTAATGACTGTTTTTATTGATTTCATGATAAATCAGAGGTTTAATGTAGGTATTTATACCTCAAATGAAGTGTTAATTGCAACAAAATGTATTTTTTTCTAAAAATGTATGAATTTTTTTTTCATTAACATTCTTCTTCTTTTTTGCTTATATATTTGAAAGGTTCGGTCTCGGCCGAACATTAAAAAAAGGCCGAAGTTCGGTCTCTGTCTCGGTCTCGGCCTAAATTTCGGGTTCGGTCGGGCTCTATTTGTGTCATCAGTGATTTTAAAAAAAAATTTTATGTAGTAATCTTTTATTACGGAAAAAATTTTCTTATTTTCTTTTCAAAGTTGAAAACGTTAATGAGTCTGGCTAGGTCGGGCTAACTTGATCATTTTATCTTAATAAGTCACTACATATTCCACTTATATTATTCAGAAAAAAAGTCTGCGGATTTTTATGCGTTTTGGGAGTGATATCGATTTTTATGCCTCTACATGTGAAAGCTTATGGTTATAAACTGCAATTTAATTGAAGAGAGCTGGCCTTTTTAAAGTTTATTTTGATTACACTTATGGAAAATATCAACTGAACGTACTTTCATATAATCGCTATATCTTTCAATCCATTATAGAAAATGTTATAAAATTTCGCACATTTATTGCTATTGTTAGTAAGAATAAGTGTGCCCAAAAAGAGCTTGTGGGTACAACTGCCTTTATTTAAAGCTGATTTTAAAGTTTTGGCAATTTTTTAAAATCTATATAATTTTTGATCCATAAATGATATTCTTCTGAAATTGCACCCAATTATGCCTATTATTAGTCAGAACTAGTGTACTAAAAATCATATTTCAAGCTGTCGCCGTTTATTATATTATGAATTTATTTCTTGTTTACCCCTTTTCTGTCCCACTGTGAGACAAAGCAGCAGCTATGACGGGAAAAATAAGGGGATTTGCAACCAAGGCTTCTCAAAAAACCCTAATATTAAAAATGTTCATTGTTTTTTACACAGGGAAGCACTGATTACGAAGCCTCTGCCTGATGAATTGTTGTCTGTCTTACAAGAAGTAATTAAAATTGTCAATTACATACATCAAGTCGCGACCGCTGAACTCTCGTCTGTTTAATGCAGTGTATCAGGAAATGGGAGCAGTGATAGTGAAACACTTGGAGGTAATATTAGAAGAAAAAATTAACTGTTACTTTCCTAAGTGTGACCTGCAACCTATGGACTGGGTACGAAATCCATTCTCGGATAACATTTCCCTTGGACACTTACCGATAAACGAGCAGGAAGAATTCATGGAGTTAAAAACTGATCGGACATTAAAACTAAAATTTTCTTAAGTAGAGCTAGCATATTTTTGGCTGCATATAAAAAATTAGTATCCACTGTTTTCAAAGCGTGCTATTGCAATTATATTACCATTTGCCACAACCTAATTATGCGAATGGGGGTTTTCAACTCTCACTACTTTTAAAAAAGGGAATGTCTGAGGACGATCAATGAAGAGATAAGAGCAGCCTTATCAACGATTGCTCCAAATTTTGATCGCCTGTGCTCAGTTAAACGGGCTCAGATTTCTCACTATACATCTTTTCATATAAGGTATATTGATTTTAGTAACAAATAAATATTAAATAAACATTGCTTGGTGTGCCATCAAAATTTCTTGATTTGATAGGTGTACCTTGAACACAAAAAGGTTGCCGAACACTGCAATATTCAACTTTACCATCTATATAAACTTTTTCCGTAAACTCCTGTATTCATTTAAATTCACACTATGGTTAATATTGTTAATGTAATGATAAGTGTGTATATACCTACATATTTTTATACCCTACACCTATGGTAATAGGGTATAATAACTTTGTGCCAAAATTGTAACGCATTAAAGGAGCCTTCCTAGGTATAGACATAAGTATATAGAAATGATCAGAAACACTTTCTCTTTTCATTTCCGGTTGTCCGTCTGTCCGTCTGTCCGTCTGCGTGTATGCAAAAAAAAGAAAGAAGGAGTTGTCCGATTTGGACCAAATTTGGTACACAGTTACAGTGAACCTCGGGTTAGGTAAAGTGTTAAAATTAGTCAAATCGGTTAAAGGACACGCCCACAATGGGCCTGTAAGTCCCACTACCTCGGGTTTTTTTCGGTAAAATGGCTATAATTTGTGTAATTACTCATGGAAAAGATTAATACTTGGTATTCAAGTTAAGAGGTAGGTCTTCTATATCTCAGGAAAAAATGGGCGTGATCCGCCCACTATATAGCCGGCAAAATTTTTTCGGTAAAATGGTTACCAATTGACTAGTTACGAATATAAATGAATGAAATTCGGTTCCCAAGTTGATATATAGGTCTTAGATGCCATACAAGAAAATGGGCGTGGTCCGCCCACTATATAGGCGATAAACAAAAAATCTTCTTAACTTCCATAATATATACACCAGAGAGTCCAGATTTGGTTACTTCGTTCCTGGTAGGAATATCTTTTAATTCTCCAGAAATGGGCGTGGTCCGCCCACCATGGGGGCAGTAAAATAAATATGCCGATAACATCTGTTGTACACTCGCCAGAGCATCAATATTTGGCATGTATAGTCCTATTAGGTATGTATATCTTGTAGTCTGCCAAAAATGGGCGTGGTCCGCCCACTATGTAGGTTGTAAATCAAATGCACCCACAATTTCAGTGAATTATCACCCCACTTGGGAACATGGTGTAGGGTATTACTCTGTCGGTGAAACCCGACTGATACTTCCTTACTTGTTATATTATATGTATGTATATTCTGAGCATGTTTTGAGCACCCAAGCTTTTATTGATAGTAAGATACAGGTGATTTGGAAACAATTTATTTTCTAGTTTTGAGCACATTAAATGAATAAAAGCTTATTTTTAAAAAGATTTTTTTTATATTATATTATTCTCTACTTTTTAGTCTCCCATAAATTCAGTTTTGGAGCTCTGAAATTTTAAATAAAATCAAAATTTTAAGTGTACAACAACAAAGAATTAGAATTATTGCTCACATGGGCAGGTCATATAGCTATTTCGGTTTTTGCCAGAAAACCTCTTGAGGCAAATGAATGTATCAGTTTTTGTTTCTGTAAGAACATTCAAGTATGTGCTCCGATGGAGCTCTCAAGTAAGGCAAAAACAATTGCATTAGACAGTGTACAATAACAACACACACTATGCGTTTGATATAGACAGCAGGTAACTGTGATGTTTGTCAGCGCAGAGTCGTCCAGTCCGATGGTGTGAAGGTTAGCACATTCGCTTACTACGTCATAGGTTCATGGTTCAACTCCTACGTTTCACAGACTTTACCATTAATGCTTCTATTTCGAGTAATTAGTCGTTTAGAAATTATTAGAATTCACATTAAAAGTCACTGATGAGGTTTTCTGGCAAAAACCGAAATAGCTATATGACCTGCCCATGTGAGCAATAATTTTAATTCTTTGTTGTTGTACACTTAAAATTGCTTTGTTTCAGAACAGAAATAGACAACTAAGTATTGTCATTTCTCTTTGGCAAGTCAGTCCGAATAAAAACTATTCTTTCTAACATTCAAGCTGCCGAATAAACATAAACTCGTATAATAAAATCAAAATTCTCAAAAGTAAGAACTCCAATGCACGTGCGTTCGCAACAAATACCTGAAAGCAATAGAGCAAAGCGTCCTTTTGTGCTGCTTATATACAGCAGTGCTTCTTCTTCCCTGTCTGTGCTCTGATTGGCTGTTACTCAATTTAATTCTATTTAATTTAATAGGAGTACTCTTCCTTGCCCGTCTGTCCCCGGAACATGATTTGATGTATTTGATGTGATTTAAAAGTATATCTATATAATATTGGGTGTGATGCCTATATATTGGCAGGGGCCTTAATCAGGCATAAGTCTAGGTCATTACACATTTCGTATTCTATAAATACGGCAAAATTATATTGAATGCGATTTTTTGTATACGTCGCCGTTCTACGATGGATCCAGTGATAGGGATGATAGTAATAGGTGCAAACTGCTAGCTAATACCTAAAAACCAAACAAAAGCTACTTAGAAAAAATCGCACATGTAATTTTTATCTTCGACCAAAAAATCGCTTTACAATATACATACATATTTGCGCGTAAATAAATCGCCCAATCTCGCCACACTGGTACATACTCGTACTTTTCCCTCAGAGCGCAAGCAGTGAAGTTGACTACGAAAAGAGTACATCGAGTAATAAAACAAAGCAGTCAAGTGCGAGTAGGGCTCACGCAAACAGGGTTCCCGTACCAGAACTAGGGGAGACCGGGGTACCTTTGTCTTCGGGGTACATTCGTCAAATGCGATTTCGGTATGAAGGAGTCATCGGACATCACTGTTTATTAGTTAAAACTAGCCCATCACTAGCATCATAATTATCCCTCACAAAGTTTGCCATCTCTGTCTGAACAGCTGATAAAGTTACATATGATTTTGTGAACAAATTACAAAATAAACCACTTTCTCTCCGCTGCGGACTCCTACTGGTAAAGACCAGGAGCTGCGGGATACCCGGGTATTTTGTGGGGCAGAAGCCCCCGCCAACCAATTTTGAGAACGTATTAGCTTCTCTACAAAGTTTAACAAGTAAGGAAGCATCAGTCGGGTTTCACCGACAGAGTAATACCCTACACCAAGTAACTCAGTGGGCGGACCACGCGTTCAAAGGTATTATTGCCAGCAGTGAAGTGACCAAATATGTACGGACTGGTGTACATACATATATATTATGGAAGTTATAAGGATTTTCCGCTTACCGTCTATATAGTGGGCGGACCACGCCCATTTTTTTATGACGTAGAGGGCCCACACCTTACCTTAAATACCATTCCTTTAAATGAGTAATTAAACAAATATAAGCAATTTTACTGAAAATATTCCGGGGTAGTGGGACTTACTGGCCCGTTGTGGGCGTGTCCTTCAGCCGATTTTACTAATCTTAGAACTTGAAGTAGTGAGAGGTTCACTGCGACTGTGTGCCAAATTTGGTCCAAATCGGACAACTCCTTCTTTCTCTCCTGTGGCCACGGACACCAAGACAGACAGACAGACAGACAGACAGACGGACAACCGGCAATCAACGCAGAAAGTTATTCTAAGCATTTCCATATACTTATGTCTATACCTAGGACGGCTCCTTTAATACGTTACAATTTTCGCACAAAGTTATTATACCCTATTACCATAGGTGTAGGGTATAAAAAGAGCTGGCACTAATTCAATAATTTGTTTATTAAATAACAGAAAAGTTCCCCGCAGACCTATTTCTTGAAATTCAACCCTGTCAGGGATTGTTTGCGTTCAGAGAAGAGCATCAGAATGCGTTAGTTTGTGTACAGTTCGCAAGTATTGGGGCGTTCGTGAGCCGAAAAATAGAGGTTTTGTGTTAGTGTTAGTAAGTGGGAGAGCATCTTGAAAGAGTTGGCCGTCTAGTATCCAATCAATAATAATAATTCCACGAAAACAGACTTTTATTGCCTCAAATTTCATAATCAATTTCTTTTTCTACAATCTAAGCATTATTTGGAATAAGGTGTGTGTCCGGTCGTAATTACGGTAAAAAAAGGGTATGAGAAATCATGACGGTATACTAATAGAAAGCCAGTAATTAATTAATACCGAAAAAAAAGTCGAAGACCCTGCCCAGAGCAGGGATCGAACTCATGTACTTTCGGTTTCTGCGCCAGCGCCACTCTTGCTTCCCTATGTTCTAAACTTTTATAAGAAGCCGTTCGCTGCCTCGGCCGCCGCGCTGCCTATGGACAACAACAGGCAACCGCTTTTTAGTCAGTCCGCAGATTATATATAAGATACCACAAAGGTTTAACAAATAACAAATAGTTTTATATATTACAACAAATGCCTACGCTATTTACAGCCCCTCCGAGAATCATTTGAAACATATGCACAAATGTTAATTGAACCAAAAATCATATGTTTTTTGGGAATTATGGAAACCTCAAAAGCGTCTACACGAAGCAATGAAAGATAATGTTTAGCGAATTTTTTAATGTTTCCACCGTCATTCTTATCCCTAGTCCAAGAACTTGTTAAAAAAAAATTCCAAATTTGTACGTGACCCAGTCGGAAACTCCGAAAACTGGCCAGTGCGTGGCATCGAAACATCCACGAACGATGAAGCAGGCTCACGTAAAAAGGAATTTCGTGTTAACGGGATCGAGGAGTCATAGGTAGCTAACAAAGCATGGCATACACCATAAATGACGTGCCGAATACACACAGCAAGACTGGCTTTGAAGCATAAGACCAGGTCCATGTACGCGTTGGACACCAACTGCAGTAACTGCAACTTGACCAAAGCCAAAAACAATTATCAAAGTACATACTTACTACAAATAAATATATTACTTATTTCTGCTCTTGTTATTTCTCGTGCCCCGGCAAGTGAGAATGGCTTCCGCCGACAGCACAAGCGAAACAGCTGTGGTGGACAGGGGGAGGCATTGAAGTAAACATACATTCATGAAGCACTACGTTACTACACTGCAATTTTACGCCAGTTCGGCGGATTTAAAAACCCTCACATGGCATAATATTATAACGTACGTACGTTTTTTGATAAAGGTTCAGCCTAGTTCGGAGTACGCTTAACTAATCCATTTATAATAACATAAAAGCTGTTGCTGTCGTGAAACTCCCAATGAATTTTCTCCAAATCCTGGGCAGCGCTATTTGAGCGAACGACTGTTAAAGTGTATATCCAACAGAGAGTGGCAGGCAGCAGGCACAGTCAACGAAGTTATTGGAATATTGATCGATATAAATTCCTGCCTTCCAATGGCTTCCAGCCAAAAAACAACCCTCCACCACTAACTGCGGCACCGACACTCTCGCCAAGCCCTCAGCTACGGTCAAACCAAAACAACCTTAGTCAGAGCTAACCCATTCTCACCTTCCACCCACAACGTCCTTCGATTAATACTATTACGACTGTTGCTACCAGTACATCGTATAACACCGTCAGACTGAAATTTACCTTTTTCTTACCCATGAAAAACTTATTAGAATACATATATTATTCGGAAACTGGACACCATATGTATTGAAACTGCATAAGTACTAAGTACTCGCTTTATACCAACCACTAAAAGCTTAGCTGGCGCCAGTATGCTGCTACGTCTCTGCTGGGCCGCACGGTAACTCCGCGCCTCATTGGGTGTGGGCATGCGCAGTATAAATTTTGGCCCGGCTCTTGCCGTATATGTGTATATACATACATATGTACGCCGCCTGTCGATTACGAGTTTACCTCAAAAACAGAGCGTAAAATCAGTTGTTTGCAGTCTGACATTTGAAGAAAACATGCTAAATCACATATAGGAATTGGTATATAAAATTTGTATCCTTAACACTACATTTCAATCTTGATATTCGCATTATTTCTGTAAAATATTGATTTACTACATATGTATTAAACACGGCAGTTTCCTATGATATCAAAACTGGCCCTACCCCCTAAAGGGAGAAGTTAATCTAATGTAAAATAGATTGTTAATAATTTCTTCTAGTTGCCATTTAGGACTTTAAAGTTGACCACTGCCATTTCCCCAAGGGTTGGGGATTAAATGTTAGCATCAATAAATTTTTTTGCTATCGGAATAATTGTAGCTATTTTTCAGACACATATTTTGCTAACTAGCGGTGACAAATCAAGATGTTAGTAGCTACTTTGCAGGTATGTATTTGTATAATAACTAGCGGTGGCGAAACAATTGTATAATATATGCGAATGTGGGTTGGGTACATTTGGCAAAATAAGTATAAGAAATCGTACAGATATACCTTCATCGAAATTGTTTAGAGTAGGTACGTGAGATACAGAGCTAGAAATAAAGTATTCGTTAAGGAAATTTGCATCAATCAAGCAAGTCTTCTTCTTGCATACTTCAATGCCTTTCAGGTGATGGTAGTAGGACGTAGTTTCTACATAAAATATTGCTTTTTAGAGAGCCTACAATAAAAAACGTTTTCTTGCCTTATGGTCTAATTAGTCCAAACGTGTCGGATATCAATTTGCCCGGTTACTCTAACACAGGGGTCGCCAACCCAAATGATCTCGCGGGCTACTTTGGATATGCATCATAGCGCCCATTTTCTTATATGTCATGGAGGGCCTATATCTAAACTTGGGAACAAAATTTTATTCGTTTAAATGCATAAGTAGTCAATTGAGAGCCATTTCCCCAGAAAATTGTTGCCGCCTATATAGTGGGCGGACCACGCCCATTTCTTTGTATTTTACAGAGGATCCACACCTCACCTTAAATACCAAGTATTATTCTTTTGAATGAGTAATTAGACAAATTATAGCAATTTAATCGAAAAAAACCCGAGGTAGTGGGACTTACAGGCCCATTGTGGGCGTGTCCTTCGACCAATTTGACTAACGGCCCTATTCTTGCATTTCGTCACAATTGATTGTGACAGAATTGTGATCCGCTTTCTTGTGACGAGCTTTCTGCAACCCTATTCCTTGCCAACCGTATCACGAAAAAAGCTTTGCGAAGTTCTTTGCTGTAAAAACAGCTTTTTGTGCTTCCTATTCATCAAAAATAAACGATAAATGAAAATAAAAAAAGCGGAAAGGGAGTATTTTTTGGAAATTTTCAATAATTTGGTGTTTTATCTTATTTGTTTTAATTTCTAGACATTGTATATTTAACAAGAGGACGTAGGAGCAGCTGCAGCATTTCGTTCAAAGTTGCAAACAGCACCCAGAGCAGCAAGCCGGGAAAACAGCCCGATAGCGCTGCGACCAGTGCAAAATTTGTGGGAGCAGTGGCAGAGGACCTCGAACTCCCGATATAAAGGAGTTTTAGCAACAGGCCATACATGTGTTGTGATTTTAAAATTGTGTAACTTCCTTTAAATTGTTGCAATAACAAAATTTTTGCTTTTTTGCTTCAAAATTCACGTTTTGCAACAGTTGTTTTCGCTTGTGACCTCCTAATTCGACCGTCACAATTTTTGTCACAATTGATACGTTTCGAGCTTTTGATTCCTGTTCCGAATAAGGAAAAGTAAAAATTGTGACGAAATGCTCTATTGTGACGAAATGAGTATTGTGACGGTCGCAGGAATAGAGCTGTAATTTTAACACTTTACCTAACCCGAGGTTCACTGTGATAGTGTACCAAATTTGGTCAAAATCGGACCACTCCTTTCTATTTTTTCCGAACACGCAGACAGATGGACAACCGGAAATCAAAAGAGAAAGGGTTTCTGATCATTTCTATATATGTACATACTTATGTCTATACCTAGGACGGCTCCTTTAATGCGTTACAATTTTCGCACAAAGTTATTATACCCTATTACCATAGGTGTAGGGTATACAAATATTTTGGAATCCACGGATGTAGCCCTTTCCAACGAAACCCCATACGATACGATATAAAAATATTTTTCTCTTTTTGTCCGATCCGAAAAATATCTTTTGTAAAAGTGTGATGAATCTCGCGGGCCAGAAAAATTTTCTAGCCGGGCCACATGCTGCCCGCGGGTTGGCCACTCCTGCTCTAACGCATAAACGGATTGCATCTGTCAGTGTATTCTTTTTGTTAGTGCTACCGTATAGTTTTGGGCACAAAAGAAGCACGCTGTTCATTTTCTTCCGAGATGAAATTTTACATTTGTTATTAAATGTATGGCACAGAATTATCTTAATTCTTACATCTATATATTGTGTACTACTTTTTAAACTAATTTCGGCAATAATAATCCACTTCTTTGGTTGAACTAAAATCGAAGGTCAGTGGCAACACTTTTCTGAAACAAAGTTCACAAACAAAATATAACGTGAACCGGTAAGGAAGTATCAGTCGGGTTTCACCGACAGCGTAATACCCTACACCAAGGAACCGAGTGGCGCGATAATCCACTGAAAGAAATGAAATTGTGGGTGAATTTAATTTACGGCCTACATAGTGGACCACGCCCATTTTTTGAGAATTAAAAGGCATTCTTACCAGCAATGAAGTAAGCAAATATGGACGCTCTGGTATATACATATATTATGGAAGTTATAAGGATTTTCCGTTTATTTCCTATATAGTGAGACAACGCCCATTTTCTTGAATGGCATGTAAGGCCTATATATAATCTTGGGAAACAAATTTCAATTCGTTTATATTCATTAATAGTCAATTGAGAGCCATTTTACGGGAAACGTTTTGCCGCCCACGCCCATGTTTTCGTATAACATATAAAATCCATCCCTAATTTTAATACCAAATACATATTACTCAATAAGTAATTATAACCAATTTACCGAAAAAAAATTCGAGATAGTCCCACTTACACTATGGACTCGGTAAGCAATTGAAAAGTAGAGTCCTCTCTCGACCGACGAAACTGACGCTCTATAAGATTTCGTTTTCGTATGCTTTGCAACGATAGCCATTCATCTCGAGCCAGTAAACGACCTATCCACAATCTAATATATAATAAAATTATATAAAAAAAAACTTTTTAAAAATAAGCTTTAATGTACTAAAAAGTAGAAAATAAGTTGTTTCCAAGTCACCTGTATCTTACTATCCCTAAAAGCTTGGGGCGCTCATGTGTTCAATATTTGTCAAACAGTTACCACAATATTTTATTTAAATAATTTTTTGCAAATAGATTCTAGTAATGAAAGATATTTTGAATATGGATATTGAGCGCACAAGCTTTTATTAATAGTAAGATACAGGTGACTTGGAAACAACTTATTTTCTACTTTTTAGTACACTAAAGCTTATTTTTAAAAAGTTTTTTTTTATATAATTTTATTTTCTACTTTTTAGTCTTCCATAAATTCAATTTTAGAGCTCTGAAATTTTTCGCAAAAAGAATTTTAAACTTGCAGAGCAGTACACAATATTTAGGGTATTCACAGTGTTTCCTATCGTCATATGTCATATCCTCAATTTAACAAATAATACGGCAGTGATCGACCCTAATATTCGTGGCATATTTGTGACGCGGTGAGTTGTTGCTATTTTGCCAGCAGGGCGCGGCAAGTAAGTTCCTATCGTTTTTCATTCATGTGTGGTGTACCTATAATTATAAACTGAAGCCCAAGTGTGTAGTTGCTTGAAAAGTGCCACGCCCCTTGTCCTACGCCCATAAAATTTTACCAGTGGGACGACACATCCAAGAGGCGACTGCATACGAAATTTCAATGCTGCACGACCTTTAGTTCCAAAGCTAATCGAGATCAAAAATTTGGTTTGTATGGGCGGTGCCACGCCCCCTTATCCAGTACACGCCTTATTTTCTCAGTAGAAGGATATGGATATGTAGTAAGTTCCTACCGAGTTTCATTGATGTGTGATGTGTAGTTCTAAAGTTATACACGAATCTGGAGTTGATAAAAAAAGTGCCACGCCCCTTATCCTACGCCCATAAAATTTTACCGGTGTGACGACACATCCAAGGGGCGACTGCATACGAAATTTCAATGCTGCACGACCTTTAGTTCCAAAGCTAATCGAGATCAAAAATTTTGTTTGTATGGGGGGTGCCACGCCCCCTTATCCAGTGCCCGCCTTATTTTCTCAGTAGAAGGATATGGATATGTAGCAAGTTCCTACCGAGTTTCATTGATGTGTGCTGTGTAGTTCTAAAGTTATACACGAATCTGGAGTTGATAAAAAAGTGCCACGCCCCTTATCCTACGCCCATAAAATTTTACCAGTGGGACGACACATCCAAGAGGCGACTGCATACAAAATTTCAATGCTGCATGACCTTTAGTTCCAAATCAAATCGAGATCAAAAATTTTGTTTGTATGGGGGGTGCCACGTCCCCTTATCCAGTGCCCCCTTATTTTCTCAGTAGAAGGATATGGATATGTAGTAAGTTCCTACCGAGTTTCATTGATGTGTGATGTGTAGTTCTAAAGTTATACACAAATCTGGAGTTGGTAAAAAAGTGCCATGCCCCTTATCCTACGCCCATAAAATTTTACCGGTGTGACGACACATCCAAGGGGCGACTGCATACGAAATTTCAATGCTGCACGACCTTTAGTTCCAAAGCTAATCGAGATCAAAAATTTTGTTTGTATGGGGGGTGCCACGCCCCCTTATCCAATGCTCTATTGTGACGAAATGAGTATTGTGACGGTCGCAGGAATAGAGCTGTAATTTTAACACTTTACCTAACCCGAGGTTCACTGTGATAGTGTACCAAATTTGGTCAAAATCGGACCACTCCTTTCTATTTTTTCCGAACACGCAGACAGATGGACAACCGGAAATCAAAAGAGAAAGGGTTTCTGATCATTTCTATATATGTACATACTTATGTCTATACCTAGGACGGCTCCTTTAATGCGTTACAATTTTCGCACAAAGTTATTATACCCTATTACCATAGGTGTAGGGTATACAAATATTTTGGAATCCACGGATGTAGCCCTTTCCAACGAAACCCCATACGATACGATATAAAAATATTTTTCTCTTTTTGTCCGATCCGAAAAATATCTTTTGTAAAAGTGTGATGAATCTCGCGGGCCAGAAAAATTTTCTAGCCGGGCCACATGCTGCCCGCGGGTTGGCCACTCCTGCTCTAACGCATAAACGGATTGCATCTGTCAGTGTATTCTTTTTGTTAGTGCTACCGTATAGTTTTGGGCACAAAAGAAGCACGCTGTTCATTTTCTTCCGAGATGAAATTTTACATTTGTTATTAAATGTATGGCACAGAATTATCTTAATTCTTACATCTATATATTGTGTACTACTTTTTAAACTAATTTCGGCAATAATAATCCACTTCTTTGGTTGAACTAAAATCGAAGGTCAGTGGCAACACTTTTCTGAAACAAAGTTCACAAACAAAATATAACGTGAACCGGTAAGGAAGTATCAGTCGGGTTTCACCGACAGCGTAATACCCTACACCAAGGAACCGAGTGGCGCGATAATCCACTGAAAGAAATGAAATTGTGGGTGAATTTAATTTACGGCCTACATAGTGGACCACGCCCATTTTTTGAGAATTAAAAGGCATTCTTACCAGCAATGAAGTAAGCAAATATGGACGCTCTGGTATATACATATATTATGGAAGTTATAAGGATTTTCCGTTTATTTCCTATATAGTGAGACAACGCCCATTTTCTTGAATGGCATGTAAGGCCTATATATAATCTTGGGAAACAAATTTCAATTCGTTTATATTCATTAATAGTCAATTGAGAGCCATTTTACGGGAAACGTTTTGCCGCCCACGCCCATGTTTTCGTATAACATATAAAATCCATCCCTAATTTTAATACCAAATACATATTACTCAATAAGTAATTATAACCAATTTACCGAAAAAAAATTCGAGATAGTCCCACTTACACTATGGACTCGGTAAGCAATTGAAAAGTAGAGTCCTCTCTCGACCGACGAAACTGACGCTCTATAAGATTTCGTTTTCGTATGCTTTGCAACGATAGCCATTCATCTCGAGCCAGTAAACGACCTATCCACAATCTAATATATAATAAAATTATATAAAAAAAAACTTTTTAAAAATAAGCTTTAATGTACTAAAAAGTAGAAAATAAGTTGTTTCCAAGTCACCTGTATCTTACTATCCCTAAAAGCTTGGGGCGCTCATGTGTTCAATATTTGTCAAACAGTTACCACAATATTTTATTTAAATAATTTTTTGCAAATAGATTCTAGTAATGAAAGATATTTTGAATATGGATATTGAGCGCACAAGCTTTTATTAATAGTAAGATACAGGTGACTTGGAAACAACTTATTTTCTACTTTTTAGTACACTAAAGCTTATTTTTAAAAAGTTTTTTTTTATATAATTTTATTTTCTACTTTTTAGTCTTCCATAAATTCAATTTTAGAGCTCTGAAATTTTTCGCAAAAAGAATTTTAAACTTGCAGAGCAGTACACAATATTTAGGGTATTCACAGTGTTTCCTATCGTCATATGTCATATCCTCAATTTAACAAATAATACGGCAGTGATCGACCCTAATATTCGTGGCATATTTGTGACGCGGTGAGTTGTTGCTATTTTGCCAGCAGGGCGCGGCAAGTAAGTTCCTATCGTTTTTCATTCATGTGTGGTGTACCTATAATTATAAACTGAAGCCCAAGTGTGTAGTTGCTTGAAAAGTGCCACGCCCCTTGTCCTACGCCCATAAAATTTTACCAGTGGGACGACACATCCAAGAGGCGACTGCATACGAAATTTCAATGCTGCACGACCTTTAGTTCCAAAGCTAATCGAGATCAAAAATTTGGTTTGTATGGGCGGTGCCACGCCCCCTTATCCAGTACACGCCTTATTTTCTCAGTAGAAGGATATGGATATGTAGTAAGTTCCTACCGAGTTTCATTGATGTGTGATGTGTAGTTCTAAAGTTATACACGAATCTGGAGTTGATAAAAAAGTGCCACGCCCCTTATCCTACGCCCATAAAATTTTACCGGTGTGACGACACATCCAAGGGGCGACTGCATACGAAATTTCAATGCTGCACGACCTTTAGTTCCAAAGCTAATCGAGATCAAAAATTTTGTTTGTATGGGGGGTGCCACGCCCCCTTATCCAGTGCCCGCCTTATTTTCTCAGTAGAAGGATATGGATATGTAGCAAGTTCCTACCGAGTTTCATTGATGTGTGCTGTGTAGTTCTAAAGTTATACACGAATCTGGAGTTGATAAAAAAGTGCCACGCCCCTTATCCTACGCCCATAAAATTTTACCAGTGGGACGACACATCCAAGAGGCGACTGCATACAAAATTTCAATGCTGCATGACCTTTAGTTCCAAATCAAATCGAGATCAAAAATTTTGTTTGTATGGGGGGTGCCACGTCCCCTTATCCAGTGCCCCCTTATTTTCTCAGTAGAAGGATATGGATATGTAGTAAGTTCCTACCGAGTTTCATTGATGTGTGATGTGTAGTTCTAAAGTTATACACAAATCTGGAGTTGGTAAAAAAGTGCCATGCCCCTTATCCTACGCCCATAAAATTTTACCAGTGGGACGACACATCCAAGAGGCGACTGCATACGAAATTTCAATGCTGCACGACCTTTAGTTCCAAAGCTAATCGAGATCAAAAATTTTGTTTGTATGCGGGTGCCACGCCCCCTTATCCTACGCGCATAAACTTTTACCAGTGGGACGACACATTAAAAAAGGCGACTGCATACGATATTTCAATGCTGCACGACCTTTAGTTCCAAAGCTAATCGAGATCCAAAATTTTGTTTGTATGAAGTGCCACGCCCCCTTATCCAGTACCCCCCTTATTTTCTCAGTAGAAGGATATGGATATGTAGTAAGTTCCTACCGAGTTTCATTGATGTGTGATGTGTAGTTCTAAAGTTATACGCAAATCTGGAGTTTATAAAAAAGTGCCACGCCCCTTATCCTACGCCCATAAAATTAATTGATTCATGTATTGGGCTCTAGGTTAGGCATGTATGCAAAGTTTCAGATCTCTAAGTAGTCGGGAAGTGGGTGAAAAACTGATTACTAGATTTGTACGGGACATACAAACAGACAAGAAAGCGACATGTCTATGTTAGAAGTGCGGCATCAGCCTATAAAGCAGTGGTGGCCAAACCAGATGACCGTGCGGGCCACTTTTGAAATGCACCCATGGCTTCGCAGGCCACATGCCATAAAATTTTCGACATTTTGACCTATATCTTCGAAACCAATTCACCTAAAATTATGAACAAAACATTTTTGGTCGTAGCCCAATATAAAATATTTTTCTTTTTTGTTCGAACCGAAAAATATCTTTTGTAAAGTGTGATGAATCTCGCGGGCCAGAAAAATTTTCTAGGAGGGCCACTGCTGCTATAAAGCATGCTAGAGAAAATAGAAATAATTTAAATATAAAAGCGCGAAAATAGTATAAAGAGAGAGCCAACGAGAGTAGGCTCAACGTTTTATGAACCAAACTGGCATCAACACTTGAGCGCACCAGGCAAAGCCAGTGCAGAGGATCTGCTATACAATCGGTTGTATATCCATATTGCCATTCCAGAACTCGAGAATTCGCTGATTATAATTATTGACATTTTTCATTCTCTGTTCGTTTCAAAGTACAAAATCGTCCTCCATTTCGAATGAACTCATCTGAACTTGGCGGAACAATATGAGTTTGTTTGCTTGGCTTGCGAGGAAAGGCAAATCGACATCCATCTCTGTTGTTTTTGTGACATGTGTGAGTATGACGATGAATTTGGTTGCGTTTGACGAGTGATCTTAAATCTGGATCTTCTTCTTCACTTGGTAAACGGCATGAGATCACTTGATCGATGTACTGAAGTCCTTCGGAAGTTTCAAAAGATGGGGCATTTTCAATCCAAACTACAAGATGAACATGTGGACTTCCACGGTTCTGAAACTCAATTCGTGTCCAGAAATCGATGACTTTTCCACAAAGAACATTGTCATTTCGTTTGATCTGTTTCATGAAAGCATCGACACGGCGAGAAAAATGTCGGCTCAACACAACAGGATATGATTCAATCAAATGCTGTACTTCATTAAGATTTAATTGGTTTGCATCATCATCGGGTCTGCCAGCTGCAATCAAAAGAGCTCTACGCATGTCAAGCCAATTCAAATCATTACAGCTCAGAGTAATAAACCAAGTTGGAGGACCAAGACAACGAATAAATGCAATTAATTCGTTATGAGCTGTTCGCCAATATGATGCCGAACCTCAGATTCTTTAAATGTAAATGAAGGTCATCGACAACACCTTCTTGTCCTCGTATAGCTCTGCCACATGCGTTGATCGTCGACTGCACTCGAAGATACTCAAACATCGATAATGCATAAAACAAATAGTCTGTTCTTTGAAAACGAGTATCGGAGCCTAGAATTCGTTGCTGGAAATAATCCAACGGTGTAATTCTTACCGGCCTCTCTTCGTTCAAGCCATTGTTGCCATATGGAAAGAGATGGAACCATGAAAATTCCTCAGCTTTCAACTCCCGATTTACATTCACAATATTGTCCTTAGTTTTGCGAACAATTTCGTTGATGTTTCTTCTTTCCTCAAATTCATCATTAACATCTGGTTGCTCGTGATCAATTGGTGCCATTACACATGTTTGGACAGGAACGAATTGCGATGCATTTACTGGCTCTGGTTCAATTTCAGTAGGAACTTCTTCATCTACTTGCATCGAAAAATGCGCCTCTAAATATTTCTGCATTGGTACAACTCCATCTTTTACGACCACATTGATGGCATTGATTGAAAACTGTGTATTGGCTTTGGAATGCACAGTTCGGCGGATAATACGAAGGAATTCGTCAATTGTATCGCTTTCGATGAGACATGCTTTTCCATTTTGTGCTCCGCTTTTTCCTTTTGGTCCGCATGAATGGGAATCTGTGAAATAAAACTTGTTACCATAATTCATTAGGCCATATGCACTTCCAGAAACAATCAAAATTCCAGCATTATGTTCGGTAAACAATATGTTTATGGAATCACAAAGATTTAGAAAATTAATTCCATCGTTTTCCCTGTTGCATAAACTGCCATTGAAGGCGCCATTCAAATCATCATATTCAATCAGAAAAGCATTGTCAAACATCAGGATGTCGTGTCTTATAACATCAAGATTTCTTATCTCTAAATATCCGCGATTGTCAATTGGAAATGCATTTGGTTGATTTCTAGTTTCCAAATCAATACATTCGTAAAATCCATCGCCTGCAATCAGGATGCGATTTAAAATATTTGTATCCCATTGGCTTGGTGGTAGGATGGCAGCACGAATTAAATTTGCTACAACCATGGCAAAACATTGGTGTCCAGCATGTCCGGATTGAAATATCTCTTCATTACTTTGATTCCAAGAAGCACGTACAATTCGTGATAAATCATTGATTCGCAAGTAGGCACAGCGAGATGGATCATCAGTAGCTTGGTCATGGGGTGTGGTTTGTATTTCAGGCTGAGCTGGAACAACGCGGATGACATCCTGAGTATTTAATTGCTCAAATCGATTTACTCTTACATCTTTGTAGAGTGGGTTATTCGCAATAAGCCAATCAAGTGCCTTGTAGACACGATCCGGTGAAATGTTAAAATCTCTGGATATATTTAAGTTCTCCAGAGTTTCAGTCACTACAACGATTCCGACATCTGTGCTCGATCGAGGAAGCATTGTAGGCAACATTTCGCTGACTTCAAAGATATCGAGAGCAAACAATGTTGCGTGTCCTTTGAAACCGTATTGGCCAAATCTGCCTGAAAATTTTATCACTTTGACATACGGAATGATACGCTGAAGCAAACGTCGTTCTGGTTCTGTAAGAACGGAAATTTCACTGGGAATATTACCCGGAAGCAAGTTATTCCAATATGCCTTGGATGGAGCATGACTCTTTGAGCTCTTTAAATGTGTATTGCATCGATGGCAAACGAGCAAATCATTTTTGGTGGCAAGTTCAGGTGGTAAGTATAATTTTGGCGAAATCAAACGATATTTCATTACTTGATTAGGGTAGCATTTTTTCTTACAGATCACAGCACTTGTCGCAAAAAGTGTTTATGGTTGATTGAAAATCTGCATCATCAGCTACTCGTTGAGCATATGCCTCACGTTGACGTCGTAGTCTTGCTTCACGTTCCTGACTAGACTCTCTAGCTCTTAATTCGGAGTGTCTCAATCCATCTGATTCCAGTCGAGATATATGTTCATCAGCTGTCTCGATCGCTCTCGATTGAGCTTGTCGTCCTCTTTGATTTTCGAGGCGAGAGATATGTTCATCGGATGTTTCATTTACTCTTGCTTGAGCATTTCTTTGTGCGTTTTTTGCAATTCGAGAGGAATGTGCGTCCACCGTCTCGATCGATCTCGCTTGAGCTTTTCGTTCCTTGTCATTATCACGTTGAATATTGCGCTGCTTTTCGTTAATTTCTTTATATTGCTTACGACGTTTGGCTATTCTTGCAGATTTACTTGCTTCCGGTTCCTGTTGAAGCATCTCTTGGCGTTTCTGCTTCTCCTTCTCTAGGCGTCGCTTGCGATGGGTGGCTTTCTCCATGGCCATTGAAGAAATTGTCACTATTTTTATAATTATTAATTATTATTATTTTTCTTAATCCTTCACTTCTCAATTTTTTTTGCTGTGAAGCTATTTTTGTCACTTGGTTCGAAGAAACTGTTACTATTTACTAGTAGTATTTAAAGTAGTGTTGTTTTTCTTACTTCTTCACATGTTTAATTATTATTATTTTTCTTAATCCTTCACTTCTCAATTTTTTTTGCTGTCAAGCTATTTTTGTCACTTGGTTCGAAGAAACTGTTACTATTTACTAGTAGTATTTAAAGTAGTGTTGTTTTTCTTACTTCTTCACATGTTGCGTGTCCTTTGAAACCGTATTGACCAACTCTGCGTGAAAATTTTATCACACGCCCCCCACGCATACGAAATTTCAATGCTGCACGACCTTTAGTTCCAAAGCTAATCGAGATCAAAAATTTTGTTTGTATGGGGGGTGCCACGTCCCCTTATCCAGTGCCCCCCTTATTTTCTCAGTAGAAGGATATGGATATGTAGTAAGTTCCTACCGAGTTTCATTGATGTGTGATGTGTAGTTCTAAAGTTATACACAAATCTGGAGTTGGTAAAAAAAAAGTGCCACGCCCCTTATCCTACGCCCATAAAATTTTACCAGTGGGACGACACATCCAAGAGACGACTGCATACGAAATTTCAATGCTGCACGACCTTTAGTTCCAAAGCTAATCGAGATCAAAAATTTTGTTTGTATGGGGGTGCAACGCCCCCTTATCCTACGCCCATAAAATTTTACCAGTGGGACGACACATCCAAGAGGCGACTGCAAACGAAATTTCAATGCTGCACGACCTTTAGTTCCAAAGCTAATCGAGATCAAAAATTTTGTTTGTATGGGGGGTGCCACGTCCCCTTATCCAGTGCCCCCCTTATTTTCTCAGTAGAAGGATATGGATATGTAGTAAGTTCCTACCGAGTTTCATTGATGTGTGATGTGTAGTTCTAAAGTTATACACAAATCTGGAGTTGGTAAAAAAGTGCCACGCCCCTTATCCTACGCCCATAAAATTTATTGATTCATGTATTGGGCTTGTGTTTAGACATGTATGCAAAGTTTCAGATCTCTAAGGGCCAGTTTCTCAGTGGATGTTTAAATCTAATTTGCGAATTGAGTTTAAATCTAGTTTAACTTTTCTTGAGTTTCACAGTGCATTTATTTAAATACGGAATAATGAATGGCAACTTCGAATATTTGACAATTGAACACAGCACAACTTGCCAAAAACATATGTTCAATTGTTCAATTATGGAGGCAGCGCGAGCTAAAAATTTTTCGTCGGCCGAAAGAAGTGAATTATTGGATATTCTTCAAAGAATCCACAGTTTATATTATTTATAATACTACGGGATCATTTATATGTGCTACACCATGCAGTTGTATGTTTAATTTGGCTGCTTATAAATTGCAATATTGTCGACGCAGCTTGCCTGCACATCCGAAATCAGCTGTTTATTTGTTTTCGATTGCAACTCTGTGCCGTACTTAAATGCCCACAACCGGGCATTTAAATTGTATTTAACTTCCCACTGTGAAACTGAAATTCCCTATTTAAACTGCAATCAGAGTTTAAACATCCACTGTGAAACTGGCCCTAAGTAGTCAGGAAGTGGGTGAAAAATTGATTACTAGATTTGTACGGGACATACAAACAGACAAGAAAGCGACCTAATAAAAACGTTTTAAAAAAAATCGGTAGAGCCGATTGTAAAAGCGGACTATAGGGCTCGTCACATAGAATCCGTTGCGTCCGTGAGAGCGATTTTTCAACTGACAGCAAAGTTTAAATGCATGAAATCATATAAAGCATGGCACATAACCAACGGATGCGATGGCGCAACGCAAAAAGTTGAACAACTTTCAACTTTTGCCGTCCGGCAGAACGTTGACAGATATCAGCTGATTGTTTTTATTATTTTGCCGACTTGAAATTTTCTGTGAAATTTTTTCTATTTCATTGAAATTTTCTGTATTTGCAATTGTTTTGAAGAACAGTTAATAGAAACAGCACAACAGTACATTTGCCTTTATGACAAATCGGCTCAGGTGTACCGCAAGAAGCTTCCGAAGGCAAATGCTGGGGTTTCTGCTGCTGGCGCAACAATATAAATGTTTTAATAAAGAAGACGAAGCAGCTGATTTTCTATGCGCTGCCAGCGTATTCATTGTGCCGACCCTCTCCGGCAATCCGTCGCAGTCAGTTGAAAACTTCACTCTCACGGACGCAACGGATTCTATGTGACGAGCCCTTTAATCTAGCTTTCTTGCTCAATTCTATTTTCCCTTTTTTGACATTCTTCGCGCTCAGTCATGTCATACGAATGTCAAAATTAGCAAAGTGGTTGTGTGAAGCTGGAAGCGCGTGGTAGCTAATGCGAAAGTGAAATGGATAAGTAATTTTATATATGTACTTTTAATATTAAATCAACAGACTTCCATAATTTCATTTCAGATTCGTGGTTAAGAAACCGAGAGCAGCAGTAGAGGAAGAAATTGAAATGGAGGAAGAAATTGAAATGGTGGAAGAAATTGAAGTGAAAGAAAATGTTGATGATGAAATGGTTCTTTGAATATTGCTATTGAATTGATAATAAAAGTACTGAAAATATATATATACATATGTATTTTATTTGATGATTTTAATTTTTGATTTAAAAAAAAATTCTACCAAATAGCTATCTCCAATTATTATTGCTAGGCTTGATTTTTTTGGCTACATTACAGCCAGATTGGATACATATTTTGCTACGGAGAAAATTGAGTGAGTGGCAACACTGTTTGTGAGCTTTACGCTTTGTAGCTTAGCTTCTTACCGTTTTTGGACTTTAGCACAGTGTTTCTTCTCTGTAAGTATACGAAATTCAGAAAGAATTAAACTCTAACTTTTTTGTATACCTCCAACTAATACTGGCTTTTTCCATTTTTTCCGGCACTATTTCTTCCATTTAATTTCATAAAATTTCAACCTGGCCATCTTATCCCGCTTGCACATACCTACGTACTTATATACACTTGGCAATACCGATTGGAAAGGCGCGTGCGTAGCAGAAACGCATTGAGATGTCAATAAAATAAGTAAGTCCGCGTTTAGACAGGGAAACATCTGGAAAGGAAACACTGTATTCGGCGGAGAGGGACGGACGGGGAAAGGAGAGGGGTTTTTGTTTCCCGTACTGGCGACACGCCATTCACACTCATTCCATTCACAATTCCAGTGTTGCCGTTCCAGATGTTTCCCTGTCTAAACGGGGACTAAGGTTTTTTAAAATAGACGCAACTTAAAAAAAGCGAGGGACGCCAATATGGCAGCTTACGGCGCACAGTGGCTCGATTTGTCTTTTCACGTTGCAACAAAGGTAGAAGAAATCCCACATCTTAATATATAAAAACGTTTGTGCGTATGTATGTTGCAGCATCACGGCTGAACAACAGAAGTGATCGACCTTATACCCACAACATACAGTGCCGGTCAAAAAAATAGCACCAACGTTGAAATCTATTTTCATTCCCATAAAAAAATAAATTGTGTGCTTATTATTTGAACATAACTAAGCGATGACGTAGTACTCTGCTTACTCTCTTTGAGAGACATTTTTTTCCTCAAGATAGTTAACGGTTCTTTAGAAATGATCGATCATTTCACAAAAGTTTTACATCAGTGCAGTCACAAAAATAGCACCTCGTATGAAAAAGTAGTTAAAAAAATAAATATTATTTTAATAATTAAAATAAAAGTGAAAAAAACTAAAGGTAAGGTAAATTCATACTGCAATTCATAATATCTATTGATTATTTTAATATTTATTCGTCAGAATGGGACGTGGAAAGCACTGCACGCACGAAAAACGTGTTATTATAAAAAACATGGTTTCTGAAAACAAAACCATATTCGGAAATCCGAAAAATAGTTGGGTGCTCAAACAAAATGATTATCAACGCATTGAAATTTACACAGAAACCAGAAAAACGTGGACGAAAGCGAGTCTTGTCGCCTTTAATGGTTAAACGCTTGGTCAGAGAGGCAAAGAAGGATCCATTCAAGCCAGCTACAGAGCTTAAGAAAGAACTTATTGTAGCTGCAAGTGTCGAGATCATTCGCCGGAGACTGCGAAACAACAAGTTAAATGCATGTAGTCCTCGAAAAGTGCCACTCCTATCTCGTAAGCACGTTGCTAAACGTTTGAAATTTGCAACATCACATTTGAACTGGACAGCCGAAATGTGGAGAAATGTGCTTTGGACAGATGAGTCCAAAATTGTTTTATTTGGTGGCAAGGGGTCACGTTGCTACGTTAGAAGACCCTCTAATGCCGAATACAACCCACAAACATGGTGGGTCTAGTATAATGGTATGGGCATGCTTCTCTTATTATGGTGTAGGACCCATACATTGGATAAGAAGCATAATGGATAAAACCATTTATGTTAATATCCTGCAAGAAGTTATGCTACCCTATGCTTCAGACGAAATGTCGCTGGTGTGGGTCTTCCAGCAAGATAATGACCCTAAATACACCAGCAAACTTGCTACAAAGTGGTTTAAAGACAATAAGATCAATGTGATGGAGTGGCCCGCTCAGAGCCCAGACCTCAACCCGATTGAGAATTTTTGGGCAGATATAAAAAAAGGAGTTGCTCACATTCAACCAACGAGCAATGAAGCGCTTTGGAACGCGGTAAAGCAAATATGGAACGAAATTCCGGTGGAACGTTGCTAAAATCTGGTTAATTCAATGCCAAAACGTTGCGCAGAGGTTGTTGCAAATAAAGGAAATGCCACGAAGTATTGATTATGATACATAAATTATACTTATAAGTTGTGAATTCATAATATATTGTTTTTTATTAATTTGTGCTTAGTTAAGTATATAATACTAGCTGATTTACCCGGCTTTACCCGAGTGCCGCATCATACGGGGAATAACAACTAAATTGGAATTTAAAAATGGTATTAAAAGCCACATTATTGTTAGTGGTATGATAAAGGGTAATTTGTTAGGATGGTTTTTAGGGATAATATATATTGAGTGGCCTTGCTTAGGACTTTTCTATTTGCTTGTGAAGTTTTGTTTAAATAGGGGAAGTCATAAATGTAGGTCCTTACAGAACTATCTGTGTATGTAGATTACTCCTTTGGTGGAAGGCGAAAATTAAAGTAATTATACCCTACACCTATGGTAATAGGGTATAATAACTTCGTGCCAAAATTGTAACGCATTAAAGGAGCCTTCCTAGGTATAGACATAAGTATATAGAAATGATCAGAATCACTTTCTCTTTTGATTTCCGGTTGTCCGTCTGTCCGTCTGTCTGTCTGTCCGTCCGTCTGCGTGTACGCAAAAAAAAGAAAGAAGGAGTTGTCCGATTTGGACCAAATTTGGTACACAGTCACAGTGAACCTCGGGTTAGGTAAAGTGTTAAAATTAGTCATATCGGTTAAAGGACACGCCCACAATGGGCCTGTAAGTCCCACTACCTCGGGTTTTTTTTCGATTAAATTGCTATAATTTGTGTAATTACTCATGGAAAAGAATTATACTTGATATTATAGTTAAGGGTCGGTGTTCTATATCCCACACAAAAAATGGGCATGGTCCGCTCACTTTATAGGCAGCAATTTTTATTTCGGTAAAATGGCTCTCAATTGACTATTTATGAATTTAAACGAAAGAAATTTGGTTTCCAAGCAAAAATATTGGTTTTACATAGCATATAAAAAAAATGGGCGTGATCCGCCCACTATATAGGTCTTAAACGGAAAATCCTCATAACTTCCATAATATATACAGCAGAGCGTCCAGATTTGGTAACTTCATTGCTGGTAAGAGTACCTTTTAATTTTCCTAAAATGGGCGTGGTCCGCCCACCAAGTAGACGGTACATTTAAAGCGCCCACAATTTCACTTCTTCCGTAGATTATTACCTCACTCTGTTATTTGGTGTAGGGTATTACTCTGTCGGTGAAACCCGACTGATGCTTCCTTACTTGTTTTTTACATACATTTGAGGTGTGCCACGCCACCTTGTCCCATGACCCTAAATCTATATACATATATAAAACCCAAATTATGTAAAAATGTTTACGTGACTGCATGACTAAATACTAACAGAATACAAAATTTTAATCTTGTATGACATGTAGTTTTAAAGGTATACCAAATCAAATATTTAAATTGTATGAGGGGTGCCACGCCCCGTGTCCACTGCTCATCCCATTTTCCGAGTTGAAAGACACGCACATGTAGTAAGTTCGTATCGTGTTTCATTTATGTGTGGTGTATTGTTCTAAAGTTATACCCAAATGTATAGTTGATTGAAAAGTGCCACACCCCTTGTCCTACGCCCATAAAATTTTACCCGTGGGACGAAGCATCTAAGAGGGGCCTGCATACGGAATTTCAATGCTTCCCGACTTTTAGGCCAAAAGATATTCTATATAAAAAATTCTGATGTATGGGCGGTGCCACGCCCCTTGCCCAATGCCCGTCCCATTTTCCGAGTTGAAGGATACGGACATGTAGTAAGTTCGTATCGTGTTTCATTTATGTGTGCTGTATAGTTCTAAAGTTATACCCAAATGTATAGTTGATTGAAAAGTTCCACGGCCCTTGCCCTACGCCCATAAAATTTTACCCGTGGGACGAAGCATCTAAGAGGGGCCTGCATACGGAATTTCAATGCTGCGTGACTTGTAGTTTTAAAGATATGCCAAATCAAATATTTAAGTTGTATAGGGAGTGCCACTCCCCCTTGTCCCACTCCCCTAAATTTTTTTAAGCAAGAGGGCACGACTAAATACTAACAGAATACAAAATTTTAACGTTGTATGACATGTGGTTTTAAAGGTATACCAAATCAAATATTTAAGTTGTATGAGGGGTGCCACACCCTTTGCCCAATGCCCGTCCCATTTTCCGAGTTGAAGGATACGGACATGTAGTAAGTTCGTATCGTGTTTCATTTATGTGTGCTGTATAGTTCTAAAGTTATACCCAAATGTATAGTTGATTGAAAAGTGCCACGCCTCTTGTCCTACGCCCATAAAATTTTACCCGTGGGACGAAGCATCTAAGAGGGGCCTGCATACGGAATTTCAATGCTGCGTGACTTGTAGTTTTAAAGATATGCCAAATCAAACATTTAAGTTGTATAGGGAGTGCCACTCCCCCTTGTCCCACGCCCCTAAATTTTTTTAAGCAAGAGGGCACGACTAAATACTAACAGAATACAAAATTTTAACGTTGTATGACATGTGGTTTTAAAGGTATACCAAATCAAATATTTAAGTTGTATGAGGGGTGCCACACCCCTTGCCCAATGCCCGTCCCATTTTCCGAGTTGAAGGATACGGACATGTAGTAAGTTCGTATCGTGTTTCATTTATGTGTGCTGTATAGTTCTAAAGTTATACCCAAATGTATAGTTGATTGAAAAGTGCCACGCCCCTTGTCCTACGCCCATAAAATTTTACCCGTGGGACGAAGCATCTAAGAGGGGCCTGCATACGGAATTTCAATGCTGCGTGACTTGTAGTTTTAAAGATATGCCAAATCAAATATTTAAGTTGTATAGGGAGTGCCACTCCCCCTTGTCCCACTCCCCTAAATTTTTTTAAGCAAGAGGGCACGACTAAATACTAACAGAATACAAAATTTTAACGTTGTATGACATGTGGTTTTAAAGATATACCAAATCAAATATTTAAGTTGTATGGGAGGTGCCACGCCCTCTTGATGAATCGAAAAATTTTATATACAGTCGCCTTCCTTTGGTCTTCAACAATATTGGTATAAAGTTTGGCTGAAATCGGTCAACGCGTGTAGCTTTGTATAGCCGGACAGACAGACAAACAGACAAACAAACATTCATTTTTAAAATTTAACTGAAGTGCTATTTTTTTTACTGATTGTTTTCTAAGTTCTTTTGGAAAAAATTAAAATTTTATATCAAAATCAAAAGAAAATTTAATGTTTTTTATTTAATATGTTTTACAGTTTCCTAAGTGTCTTATGCTACATTTTGAATTAATTCACGAAAACGTATTCTTCCTGTACATCATTTTCATTTTCATATCTTTTTCATGTCAGACCTTCCGAAGTGGCGCTGCGGCGGCTTTTTTTTCGAAAATTCTTATTTATGGACCGATCTGATATTACATATCAAATAAATTCCTACCATAATTGAAATACATTTCAAAACATATCTTGGAATAAAATAATAGGGGTATTCATTTAAACGCGCAAATGCCTGATAACGTGACAAATTTATCACCTGATAAACGAACTGTCAAATTTTTTATGAAAGCTTATTTGCACAAATGTGATAAATTTGCCCAATGATTTCGCTGTGCAAACGATGTTTGTAAACTTAGACGGCAACGAATGCAACCCTGCTTAGCTTTGATCTTTAACATTATGATAAAAGTTTAGAATTGAACAATCAAAATAAACGCAAAGGGTTACAGTAATTTTTTCCAAACAGCTCCAACATTAATCTTTACTTTTTCACTGATTCTCGGCAGTTTATTTTTTTCTTTTTGACAGCCAAACACCATTTGCATCAACACTTTGCCAAGCGCGTTCATTTAACACACTTGATAAATTGATAAATTTGAGCAATGTGCAAAATTATCTGCTTAAATGAATACCCTTATTTATTTTAGGCAGAACAACGTTTGCCGGGACAGCTATTTTATATAAAAAATTATGTGTAAATATTTCAAATTTAGAAAGATTTTGCATTCATAATGGCAAAAATATATACAGGGTGTCATATGGTAAGCATATAATGTGGAGAAATGAAGTTTTTAAGATCGTAGAAAATCTTCATTATAGATGTCAAAAAATTCAATAGGGATCAAATTAGTTAAAGACTTTTTTTTAAATATGTTAATAAAAAAATTTAGTAATTTATTTGATAGGAACCTTCCTATTTTTTTTAACAAAATACAAATAGTTATTGAATGATGCTCCAGCATCAAACGAACCGAAAAATCATATTTTTTAAAGAAAAACAAGAATATGGAAGGGGTCAAAAGATTAGTATGAAAGCATTTTAGTAAATCTGATTGCCAGCATATTTGAAGAAGATCGTTTTTTCCCATTTTCATATAAAAATCGAGAAAATGTAATTTAAAAAAAAATGGGCGTGGCAAGAGGCTGGTTCAAAAAAGTTTTAATTGTTAACTATAACGACATGAGTGGAAGTCGTATACCAAATTTCAGCTTTATAGCTTAAAATTTATGGTTCAATAGTTGTAAAATGCAGGTGGACGGACATGGCTGATCTATAGACCTTTCGATAAAAATAGCTCTAGCACACAAAGCAGCAAAAAGCAGCAGCCAATTTTTTTGGATATGTTCTTAGAAATAATCAGTTATTAATCTCCTGGTAAGCAGACGCCAAAACAAATCAAGATTTTTTTTTTTAAACAACGCAAAGTTCAAAATCTATAGTAAAAACAATGTTCTAAAAAGTTGCCATTAATAAATAAAAAACAAAAAAAATATTTTTGTTGATATTTTGGTTTTGTTCAAATTGAAGAAGACATAACTCTATTTTAAAAAAGTCATTTTAGTGCAGTCGTATCACAGTTTATTTAAGTCAAACATAATATTTTTTGCCATAATTTCGTTTTTATGCTGAGTTTGAAAAATCAGTGAACCTTGACCAGCTCTACCGACCAAACTGCTCAATTTCCTATCCATTGCATATAATAGCTTTGCTAAATCTTTCTACAAAAAAATTGATTTTTGTCATTTTTGCCATTTCGGCCAAACTAGCCAGTGTGCGGCGTTCGGTACACTTACGTTAAGAAAAAAAATAACGAAGAATGAGAATCTACCCTTTTGCTCTGCTTAAACATAATCACTGTCAACAACAGCATTATCGTCATTGTAACTTACCTTACTCAATTTCTCGCCCTCATGACGTGGAAGAAGAGAACGTAAATTCTGAAAACCGGCATTGATGCTCTGCATTCGCCGTCTCTCGTTACTGTTGGCGATTTCTCGTCGCATACGCTTTTCGCTTTCGAGCATGTTTTTGTTGGATGCTGTAGGCACACCTGAGTTGGAATTTTTAATATGCGCGGATGTTTCTGACGCTTCCGTTCCACTTAAATTCATATCGGAATTCTGCTGGTGATGACGACGCGATTTTAGCTGTGGTTCAGTATATTCAATATGGTATGTAGCTTCACCTCCAGAGTCCTCTAATTGTAATCTGAAACAAAAAGGTTTAAATAAAAATATATGTACATACATATGTAGTTGTGGTGCCGCATAGCACAGAGAATATGCGGCCATGTTATTTTAAAATGTAAGTGAATAAACTATATACTTGTTTTTTTTAAATACTTTAATTAATAGAATATATTCACAATAAATTTCATGATCTTGGTTTCCATGGAAAAATATCCGGGCATTCAAAAAGGATTCACAAAGCGCAAAGCGATGTGTTTTCAGCCTTAGATTTCAATATTTTTACCATCATCCTTATAAGCAACTTAAGTAAACTAAAACAAGTAAGGAAGCATCAGTCGGGTTTCACCGACAGAGTAATACCCTACACCAAGTAACCGAGCGACCGGACCATGCCCATTTTTGTCAAACTAAAAGATATACCTAATAGGACTATATATGCCAAATATGGATACTTTGACAGGTGTACAACAGAAATGATCGGTATATTAAATTTACCGCCCCCATGGTGGGCAGACCACGCCCATTTTTTGAGAATATAAAGAAATTCTCACCTGCAATGAAGTGACCAAATATGGATGTTCTGGTGTGTATATTACAGAAGTTATGAGGATTTTAAGCTTACCGCCTATATAGTGGGCGGACCACGCCCATTTTCTTATAGGAAGTGTGGGACCTATATCTAAACTTGGAAACCAAATTTTATTCGTTTAAATACATAAGTAGTCAATTGAGAGCCATATTACCAGCAAATTTTTGCCGCCTATATAGTGGGCGGACCACGCCCATTTTTATACCCTACACCTATGGTAATAGGGTATAATAACTTTGTGCGAATATTGTAACGCATTAAAGGAGCCGTCCTAGGTATAGACATAAGTATATAGAAATGCTTAGAATCACTTTCTGTGTTGATTTCCGGTTGTCCGTCTGTCCGTGTTTCTGTCTGGCTGTCCGTTGGCGCAGGAGAGAAAGAAGGAGTTGTTCGATTTTGACCAAATTTGGCACACAGTCGCAGTGAACCTTCCACTACTTCAAGTTCCGAGATTAGGCAAATCGGTCGAAGGAGACGCCCACAATGGGCCTGTAAGTCCCACTACCTCGGGTTTTTTTCGATTAAGTTGCTATAAATTGCCTAATTACTCATTCAAAAGAATAATACTTGGTATTTAAGGTGAGGTGTGGACCCTCTGCGAAATACCAAACAAGACAGGGAGCATCAGTCGGGTTTCACCGACAGAGTAATACATATTATGTATGTGCAAACATATGTAGTACCGGGGCAGTTTACAGGGTATATGGAGGTGTGATTCAATAGGTGGGCATGGCACCTCCCATATAAATTAACATGCTTATTTTGTAAATCCCTACGCCTCACTTCACCGTGCGTTCACTAATTTGGTATTGTGTAAAACGCATCAACTCACTCAGTGACCGCTCGCGTTGTCTTACGTAGTTTCATATGAAAATCGGTATCGCATAAAACGCAACGCGGCGCATTCACTCACATGAACTGTCAAATCGTTCACTTGGGTTTGAGCTCGCGTTCAGTTTTTTAAACGCAAAATTTTTGGTAATTTCGACTGAAAATTGATTTGTGGTAAGCTGTAGAAGCAAATAGTAAGTATTGTAATACTTTTTAAAGACAAATACTAAAGAAAAAAGTACAAAAAATGAAAATACTAGCACTGCGGTTGAGGGTCGAAATCACAAAAAATAAAATTATATAAAAAAAAACTTTTTAAAAATAAGCTTTAATTTATTTAATGTACTAAAAATTAGAAAATAAATTGTTTCCAAGTCACCTGTACCTTACTATCAATAAAAGCTTGGGGCGCTCATGTGTTCAATATTTGTCAAACAGTTACCATAATATTCTATTTAAATAATTTTTTGCAAATAGATTCTAGTAATGAAAGATATTTTGAATATGGATATTGAGCGCACAAGCTTTTATTAATAGTAAGATACAGGTGACTTGGAAACAATTTATTTTCTACTTTTTAGTACATTAAATAAATTAAAGCTTATTTTTAAAAAGTTTTTTTTTATATAATTTTATTTTCTACTTTTTAGTCTTCCCTAAATTCAATTTTAGAGCTCTGAAATTTTTCACAAAAAGAATTTAAAACTTGCAGAGCAGTACACAATATTTAGGGTATTCACAGTGTTTCCTATCGTCATATGTCATATCCTCAATTTAACAAATAATACGGCAGTGGTCGACCCTAATATTCGTGGCATATTTGTGGTGCGATGAGTTGTTGTTGTTTTGCCTGCAAGGCGCGGCGAGTAAGTTCCTATCGTTTTTCATTGATGTGTGGTGTACCTATAATTATAAACTGAAGCCCAAGTGTGTAGTTGCTTGAAAAGTGCCACGCCCCTTGTCCTACGCCCATAAAATTTTACCAGTGGGACGACACATCCAAGAGGCGACTGCATACGAAATTTCAATGCTGCACGACCTTTAGTTCCAAAGATAATCGAGATCCAAAATTTTGTTTGTATGGGGGGTGCCACGCCCCTTATCCTACGCCCATAAAATTTTACCAGTGGGACGACACATCCAAGAGGCGACTGCATACGAAATTTCAATGCTGCACGACCTTTAGTTCCAAAGCTAATCGAGATCAAAAATTTTGTTTGTATGGGCGGTGCCACGCCCCCTTATCCAGTGCCCGTCTTATTTTCTCAGTAGAAGTAGAAGATATGGATATGTAGTAAGTTCCTACCGAGTTTCATTGATGTGTGATGTGTAGTTCTAAAGTTATACATAAATCTGGAGTTGATAAAAAAGTGCCACGCCCCTTATCCTACGCCCATAAAATTTATTGATTCATGCATTGTCATGGTGGTTACGCATGCATGCAAAGTTTCAGATCTTTAAGTAGTCGGGAAGTGGGTGAAAAATTGATTACTAGATTCCACTACATACATACATACCTGATGTGAACCTAATATAAAGCTTATAAAAAAGAAAAGTATCGCCGTTGAGGATTGAACTGACCTTGCGTGCTAGTCAAATGCTTTAACCACTAGGCTATGGAAGGTATGCAATGGACGCTGCCAATTTTGTGTGTTTTGTATTTGGCTGATAAATTTAGAAAAATACAACTCTTTTTCGTAAGAACGTGACAGCTCATGTGATGCCGTAAGACGACGAACGCAATTACGCCGTGATTTATAAAATGCCGTTTTTTGATCCCGGCGTTGGCTTCGTGTTCGTGTTGCGTTTGATCACGGGGATTTATACGGTAAGGCCCTTAATCTTTTATTTGGCATACCTTTAAAACTACAAGTCATACAACATTAAAATTCTGTATTGTTAGTATTTAGTAGTCCCTTCCTACTAGAAAAAAATAAGGGTCACGGTCAGGTCTTTAAAACTACAAATCATACAACATTAAAAATATGTATTCTGTTAGAATTTAGACGGGCCTTCCAGATAGATCAAATTTAGGGGCGTGGAATCAGGTGGCACCCCTCATACAACTCAAATGTGTGTACTGTAAAATATTGGGGGTCCATGAAGGGTGAATGGGGCCCATGTTAGTGGATCGCATAAAAGCAGGTCGTGACTTTAATTTTGGCTTTCCAGCAATGGAGTAATCTACATACTGTGATTGTTCTAGTATTTGGGAGATGGAAGAGCAAAGAGAAGCGCTGCTGTTCACAGACAAAGATCAAAACCAAGCAAAGGACAGACGGGCAAGCAGAAATTTAAATCGAACCCTAAATAACGTATTTCTGGTACAATTCTCAATGCTTTCTTCGAATAATCAACCAATAACAACACCGGTTGAATTAATCGTTTTGCGACCAATTTCAGAGCTCTAAAATGAATTTATCAGAGACTAAAAAGTTCAAAATAATATTATATATACAAAGATTCATTTTCTTTTAATAAGCTTTCATTCATTTAATGTACTAAAAAGTTGAAAATAAATTGTTTCCAAGTCACCTGTATCTTACTATCAATAAAAGCTTAGGAAACCATTTATTTTCTACTATTTAGTACATTAAATGAATAAAAGCTTATTTAAAAAAAGTGATTTTTTATATTGTATATGTATATAATATTATTTCGTATGACATAGAAGACCGGCCCCTTAACTTGAATACCAAGTATTATTCTTATCAATGAGTAATTAGACAAATTATTGCCATTTTACTGAAATTACATTTTGAGGTAGTGGGACTTACAGGCCCATTGTGGGTGTGTTCTTCGACCGATTTGGCTAAGTTTAGGTTCACTGTCATTGTATTCCAAATTTGGTTAAAATCAGATAACTCCTGCTTTCTCTCCTGCGACCACAGACAGACAGACAACCTTAAATCAAGACAGAAAGTGATTCTGATAATTTGTATATATTTATGTCTATACCTAGGACGGCTCCTATAATGTGTTCAATTTTCGCACAGTTATTATACCCTATTGCCATAGGTGTAGGGTATGTTGCTGTCATATGCTGAACCAGGCCGCCTGCATACAACTTCATATATTCATTCATACATATATTCTACTGAAATATGAACAATCGATAAAGACATTTTCTTAACGGCACGACTCGCTGTAGATAAACTCACTCCAAAAAATCGGCAATAGTGCGTAGAAAGTTAACCGATGCATAAAAGCCTATAGCCAATAGCAGCATTTCTATACTGGAGTAACGCACGATTCCTGTAAAGATATCAGATGAATTATTACAAGTGACGAAATCTAGCACATTTCAGTAGATATTAACAAACCTTTCAGCATTTGCTTTTAATTTGTGTCGAACTTTTTGAGGAACCAGCAGAAAGGACTTCTTGGACAAAATGTAATATCATCGCACTCAACTAAACAATTTACCCTTTTACCATATTTTCTTTTTTCCTGTTTTCTCTAGCACAAACATCATCCTCTTCCTTTATTAAAGAACAAATATGCAGAATCACTTACCGCTGTCAAACAGCAATCCGGTTAAGCTAACCGGAGCCGTTTCGCGTGGTTAAGTTAAGCAGTACATACAACAAAAGAGCAATCCTGATCAGATACTGTGAAATCGAATATATTTGAAACTATCGGTTAAAGTGCTGGTTAGCACTTAAACAGACATTGGGCTTAATGAATAAAATGTAAGCAATTCCTTAATAGTAATGGCTTACTGGCACTAGCAAAATCTTAAATACCTTAAGCTTAAACTAAATAGCAATTCCTTACTTTTATATGTATAAATATGTTGGCTATTTCTGTTGTACTAGGCTGCTGAAGCAAAAGCTAGTTTCGACTAGAAATATATGAATGCATGTGCGCACATATGTACATACACATGTGTGCATTCCTAATTGCGGGTGTACAAAGGATTCAGGGTTGTTTATGCGAATTGAACACTTGTTCCCCGTCAACACACGCTTCTAACAGTAAATAACAAAAAGCATGAATATTAATAATATTTAATAAAAAACAAAATATATATGCAAATGTTTAAAACATGATTTTATTTCAGACGCAAAATCTTGAACTCTGCAATCCTTTCGCTCATCAAAGATATTCTCTTTTCGAAGATTAAAATTGTCGACCGAAAATAGCGACATCACGAAAACATCCATGGACGGAAAGCCGCAATGGGTATATGTATGTATGTTTGTATGTAGTACAAACAATTTTGCAAGATACATCAGCAGCGTATACGTCTGCGGCGATGGCATGTGGGTAAATTATAAAGAAAAGTCAAAAGTGTCCGCTGTACGTAGAAGTGCCACGACGCGGAGCTGCAAATTCATGTGTTTTTGTTAAACAGCTGTATACTACAATACAAAAAACAACAAAACTAAGACAACGAAAGCTCTACCAACACCGGACTAACAAACGAACAGCAGGTTAACAACAAAAAGAGTGTCGTATAGTGAAAAAACACCAACAATGAAACGAAATCAAATCAAATGAACGAACAAGCCATCGCTTAAAGTCAAATATGTAAATCAAAGACAAAGTTAAACACATCCAAATCGCGACGCGAATTTTTCATCCTGGAATTTCGCCTAGTTAAACAGAATCGGAGCGAAGTTCGCTACAGCTGATTCGGAAAAAATCATCCACATAACACAGAAATTAAAAAAAATGCGAAAACCATGAATCCACGAATTTTCCGAGTTGTTAAACTATAAAACGTGTTTCCGCACAAAAATTTACAATTTCCTTACTTCGATTTATTAATTTATCACCACTGACAGCTGAACAGCTGATTTTTTCGCAAAGCACCAGCAACAAAATTAGGATTTGCTCAATCGCGAGGCGAACTTCGCTAGCGTCGACATTGTAGGCAATCACATGCAGTGCTGTGTGTTATAATTTTGACAGTGCACGTTCGTCGCGTAAAATTCGCCTCGCGATTTGCTTGTGCTTAACGCTACACTTTAATATGAAGATACACAATTTGGCGGAAACGAAAAAAAGTGAGAACGGTCAGTCAAAGAGTATACATACATACATTGTTGCTGAGCTGAAAGCGATGCAAGCAGCGCTGCCGGTCGGCTAGAAAGTGGCATCTGTGGATGATGTTGAGGATTCACGGCACAAAGAAGACAAAATACACATAGTGTAGACATGAAGGCGCTCCGGCCAAAAGTGTATGTGTGTATGTATAATCACTAGCTTCGATTTGCAATTGTTTTTTTTTATCTGAAGGCAAACGAACGATGGACAGATTTTGGGCGAGGTCGAGGGTTCATAAAACAACAACGTGATGCGTCCTCTTTTTTCCATTTTTTTTTAGTTTGCGGCCACTATGCTAGCGTCCACAGAATAGCCAACAGAAGTGTAACTGAATCAGCTGATCAAAAATATTGCACTTTTTTTGCCTCACACGTACACTGTCCGTGGGGGCAAAGGTCCAGCTGGGTGGGCAAAAGGTCCAGCTGTTTGATGTTAAAAGTGAATTGTGTTAGTGCTAGAATTTGTGACAGTATTGGTTAGATACACTTCTGTGGCTATTCTGTGCTAGCGTCTTTGGCTGTGACCAAATGTGTGCATTATGACATGGAGCCGTTCCTTTGATGATTTCAGCGTTTCGATTTATATAGTATTTCTTATTATTAACCCTTTCGCTACATCTTTTAGCTGCGGCTTGCAAAAAATCTGAATTTTTCGAGAATACCTATTATTGATCTCATTAGGTTGGTAGGTAGGTAGGTTAAGTGGTCGTCTCGAGGACATCACTTAGGCCAAAAGGCCCATTGTGTTACCACGTGGGGATTTTCACCTATACACTTCCCATGTATGGGAGCCACTTTGTGGCTCTGGTATATTTGTCGATATGTCCTGGTGGCGTTTTTTCCAAGTCTGCCAGACAGCTCAGGAAGTAATGTCCCAGGAATCGGAAGCGCGTTCTTGCTAGCGCTGGGCATTTGCAAAGGAGGTGTTCAACAGATTCCTCGCAGTCTTCGTCTCTGCAGCTTCTGCAGAAGTCGTTGTACAGCAGTCCCAGTCTGTTGGCATGTTGACCAATGAGGCAGTGTCCGGTTATGATTCCTACGACAATCCCTATGGAGGGTTTTCTTAGTAGGATCAATTCACTGGATCTGCTCTGGTTGATCGTAGGCCAGATCTGCCTTGCTGTGTGACATGTCTGTTCGTGGAGCCATCTCGTGTTTGCTCTGTTTATGTGGTTGGTTTTTAGCATTAGTTTGCATGTGGAGAGTGGTATCCCAACTTCTTCAGTTATGTTGATTCTTTGTAGCTCTGTGCCTGCTCTTGCAAGCTCGTCAGCTATGCAGTTTCCCTCTATGTCTTTGTGCCCAGGCACCCAGCAAAGGTGCACATTGTACTGCGCGGATATCTCTTTTAGAGATGTTCGGCAGTGAAGGGCTGTTTTAGATTTGATCTCATTAACAAGAAACAATAACAATTTTACCAAATTTTTTTTATCTAAATTTGTTTTTCGAATGTTGCCATATGGCAACATTTTTCGCCAACGGTATAAAAAAATACTGAAATTTTAATTTTTCATGCATAAGAGTTTTATTGATTTCAATTTACATGTTAAATTTCGTATTTAAATAAATAAATATCCAAAAAAAAGCTTCAATAAAAGTTGATAGCATAAAAAACCAAGAAGTGCATTTTTATAGCCAATTTGGTCCAAGATATGGAAAAATTCTACTATTAAACTTGCTTCTAAATGACTATAAATAAACACAAATAGAAATTTATGAATAAAAACATAAAATATATTTCACACAAAATGAACACTAAAACAATAAATATGGAACTACATATGTACATAGATCCATAAAACTATACACTATGTCCCGCTTAATTGCACGCCGGTTAATTGAATTACCCATATATAATTGAGCCAAAAAAATAGCAATGAAAAAGTCCCATAAAAAATATACTGCGATATACCCGTTTAATTGAGTTCGGATAGATGCGTTAGGGCCAGTTTCACAGTGGATGTTTAAATCTAATTTGCGAATTGAGTTTAAATCTAGTGCAACTTTTCTTGAGTTTCACAGTGCATTTATTTAAATACGGAATAATGAATGGCAACTTCGAATATTTGACAATTGAAGGTTGACACAACTTGCCAAAAACATATGTTCAATTGTTCAATTATGGAGGCAGCGCGAGCTAAAAATTTTTCGTCGGCCGAAAGAAGTGAATTATTGGATATTCTTCAAAGAATCCACAGTTTATATTATTTATAATACTACGGGATCATTTATATGTGCTACACCATGCAGTTGTATGTTTAATTTGGCAGCTTATAAATTGCAATATTGTCGACGCAGCTTGCTTGCACATCCGAAATCAGCTGTTTATTTGTTTTCGATTGCAACTCTGTGCCGTACTTAAATATCCACAGTCGGCTATTTAAATCGTATTTAACTTCCAACTGTGAAACTGAAATTCCCTATTTAAACTGCAATCAGAGTTTAAATATCCACTGTGAAACTGGCCCTTACTCTCTTAATTGAGTTATTTATTTAATGCTGTCTTGTAAATCACATACAAAAAATCCCGTTTATTTGATTCGTTGAAAAATTCCCACAAAAAAAGTTTTGGCAATTTGAAAATTTCTCTGATGAACATGAAGAAGAAATTTATCAAAATCCCGCTGTGGTCACAAGTCATAACCGCCTAAGTCTGTTTTTAAGTTTTGCAGGAGAGCAGTTTAAAGTTTCAAATTCCCAATGCTGTATAAGTAAAAGTATTTGGTTTTTGATGGATAATTGCCGTCCTAAAAAAGATACAAACATGAATATTTGATAGCATATAGATTTGGACGCGCTAAGCACGATGGCATTAAAAACTCAAATTTGTCCTAACTCGACTTAGACGGTTACGGTTTGTGACCACAGAAATATTAAGTTCTCAATATTTAACGCAAATTTTTTCTTCCGAACAATATGTTTTCTCAAAAATTGGATAATATGGAGACAAATATTGACCAAAATTTTTTTGGAAATCAAATTCAGTCTAATAAAAGACTTTTTTAAACCGAAAGCCTACTCTTTGTAATTTGTAATTGGTTTTTGCACCGATCGAGTAGAAACATATTGATCTCTTTCTGTTAATTTTTCTTTTTTGATGAAGTCTTTAAAGTATGTTTAATTAATTTATTTGTTTTAAACAAATTAAATGTTAACGTAATTACATTAACTAAATAAAAAACCTGCAGTTTCTATTATTTATACATATGCATAAAACTTTACTCTGCAGAAATTATTCCGCTTTATTGAGTACCATGTTTAATTAAACAGGTTTCTTTTGAGTCATTGGACCAACTAACCGAAAATCGGTTAATTGATTTTTTCAGTTAATTGCATCGAAACCTCTGCCGACGCAATTAAGCGGGAAATACTGTAGTAGATTATATAAAAATATAAAAAGAAAGGAAAATTTTTTAAATTTTTACCATGTATTTAATTGTTATAATGATAATCTTTGAAACAATTTCGAACTTCTTTTAGGGTTACATAAGTGGACAAAACACTTTGAACATTTGTATCTGGAAAGTCCAGGGCATCCTTTAAATTTGCATATGCTTTTTTCTTCTGTGTGGTCCGGCAAATGTTGGTTTCCATCATATCGAAGAGAAACTTATGGTGCTTTTTCGCATCCCGTTTTAAAAGATGATGGACTGCTTGAGGTATCTTCGCTCAATGTCATTTTTGGACGGTTACGTTTTCGGGAACATGCATGCTGATCAGCTATTTGTATCATTAATCTCATAATCTATTAATGAGATTATTGCTGAAATTTCAAAAATTCACAAAGCAAGTATAAAAGGATATTTTATCGATGTATGTATATATACTAACTAAGAGCTAAAACTTCCATCTCCTAAATACTAGAATCTCATTTTTTTTCTATAAATTATTATTATCTAGACTTGCCCCACTTTCAAAATAAACGGCTCACATATACAGGGTAATTTATTTGAAATAATATTATATAAAAAAAAACTTTTTAAAAATAAGCTTTAATTCATTTAATGTACTAATAAAAAGTAGAAAAGAAATTGTTTCGAAGTCACCAGTATCTTACTATCCATAAAAGCTTGGGGCGCTCATGTGTTCAATATTTGTCAACCAGTTACCACAATATTTAATTTAAATTATGTTTTGCAAATAGATTCTAGTAATGAAAGATAAGTGTGAATACGGATATTGAGCGCAGAAGCTTTTATTGATAGTGACTTCAAAACAATTTATTTTCTACTTTTTAGTACATTAAAGCTTATTTTTTAAGTTTTTTTTTATATAATATTATTTTCTACTTTATAGATGTGTTTTTTCAGGCTCAAGGTCCTTGTAATTAAAAAACCGTTAAATGATTTTTAATTATTTATTTCGGCCAATATTTCGACTTCCATCGGACGTCATCATCAGGACCACTGAACATAAAAATATATATACTTTAACAAATTTTACAAACAACAAAAACCTATTAGACAAGAAGGATGAATTATTACTTACATATATATAAAATGGATTTAACACTGAAACAAATATAACGCTTAAAATTAAACAATTTTCACAATAACTAACAATAAGTATATATATTTTTATGTTCAGTGGCCCTGATGATGACGTCCGATGGAAGTCGAAATATTGGCCGAAATAAATAATTAAAAATCATTTAACGGTTTTTTAATTACAAGGACCTTGAGCCTGAAAAAACACATCTATAAATTATAATAACAGGTCGAAAAATAAACATACAATTCATTATTTTCTACTTTTTAGTCTCCCATAAATTCAAATTTAGAGCTCTGAAATCTTAAATCAAATCAAAATTCTCAAAGGAAAAAGAAGGCACCATTTCCATCAGCAATTGCATTCACTTCCTTCTGTTGGGGGTTCAGCAGTGGTACATTCGTTAAAACTAACTGGTTCAATGCATCTCTATCGTATTCACGCTTACGTTTCAATTCTCGATTGAAACCGCCGTTCATTCCACGACATGGCGTTGGCATTCCTAACTTGATTACTGGTGCACATGAGGTAACACATATCTTCGAGCAAAAACAAAGCCTGATTATCTATCTCCTCATTCACCTCGAAATCGGGATTCCTTAACTGTGTTCGATTTGTCAGTCTTGTACCACAGTTCACATTGATTCGATAGGAAGCATGCATATTTGCATAATGACAGCATATCCCAATGAGTATCAGATGATTGAAAAGCGCCACGCCCCTTATCCTACGCCCATAAAATTTTACCAGTCGGACGACACATCCCAGAGGCGACTGAATACGAAATTTCAATGCTGCACGACTTTTAGTTCCAAAGCTATTCTATATAAACGATTTTGTTTATATGCGTGGTGCCACGCCCACTTGTCCACTGCCCGTCTTATTTTCCCAACAGAAGGATATGTATATGTAGTAAGTTCCTACCGAGTTTCATTGATGTGTAGTTCTAAAGTTATACACAAATAGGGAGTTGATAAAAAAAGTGCCACGCCCCTTATCCTACGCCCATAAAATTTTACCAGTGGGACGACGCATCCAAGAGGCGACTGCACACGAAATTTCAATGCTGCACGACTTTTAGTTCCAAAGCTTTTCTATATAAACGATTTTGTTTGTATGGGCGGTGCCACGCCCACTTGTCCACTGCCCGTCTTATTTTCCCAGTAGAAGGATATGGATATGTAGTAAGTTCCTGTCGAGTTTCATTGATGTGTGATGTGTAGTTCTAAAGTTATACACAAATCTGGAGTTGATAAAAAAAGTGCCACGCCCCTTATCCTACGCCCATAAAATTTTACAAGTGGGACGACACATTCCAGAGGCGTCTGAATACGAAATTTCAATGCTGCACGACTTTTAGTTCCAAAGCTAATCGAGATCAATATAAAGCTTATAAAAATTTTGTTTTATGGGCGGTGCCACGCCCTCTTGTCCAATCCGATATTTTATTATGATTAATTCATGTATTCTCTTGGTGTTCACGCATGTATGCAGTTTCAGATCTTTAGGTAGTCGGGAAGTGGGTGAAAAATTGATTACTAGATTTGACGACATACATACATAGATAGATAGGATAGATACCTGAAGTGAAGTTAATATAAAGCTTATAATGATTATACACATATAATTTTCAAGGTTCTATCTAAATTTATTTACATTTAATTTAACTTTTTATATTTTTCTTTCAATTTGCTTCTATTGTCTTCTGACATCCATTTGCAGTTCTTATACAACTTTCTGTGGAACACACATGCGATTGGTTGTTTAAAGTTTAAACCAATTAGCAAACTTTTCAGTCGTATTTGTTTGTTCTATAATTGCTTCGATTATAATGTTCTTTACATTTAGCTTTAAACTAAACTTGTTACTAACTTAAGGTACATATGCATATGTCGAACTGAAATTGACACAGATCGAAGTAGTTATCTGACGGATTTTGCAGGAGCAGCCTTCGGTGATTTACTTTGAAGTTCTTCGCCCCTATAACAATTTCTGATACCTCTTGCAAAACGTCTTCTGATTTAAGCATAAGGCTCGTGCAACAACAGCGCTGTGACTGCAACGTTGTCGTCTTATATATTACTATCTAAAAATGCCTTAATTATGGCCTGATCTCATCCTACTTTAAGGGCCAGTTTCACAGTGGATATTTAAACTCTGATTGCAGTTTAAATAGGGAATTTCAGTTTCACAGTTGGAAGTTAAATACGATTTAAATAGCCGATTGTGGATATTTAAGTACGGCACAGAGTTGCAATCGAAAACAAATAAACAGCTGATTTCGGATGTGCAAGCAAGCTGCGTCGACAATATTGCAATTTATAAGAGATCAAATTAAACATAAAACTGCATGGTATAGCACATATAAATGATCCCGTAGTATCATAAATAATATAAACTGTGGATTCTTTGCACAATATCCAATAATTCACTTCTTTCGGCCGACGAAAAATTTTTAGCTCGCGCTGCTTCCATAATTGAACATATGTTTTTGGCAAGTTGTGTCAACCTTCAATTGTCAAATATTCGAAGTTGCCATTCATTATTCCGTATTTAAATAAATGCACTGTGAAACTCAAGAAAAGTTAAACTAGATTTAAACTCAATTCGCAAATTAGATTTAAACATCCACTGTGAAACTGGCCCTAAGAAATCAACCCCCTCTTCAACGGCAGACTTCCATTCCAAAAAACCCTTACCATCAGTTTAGCAAAAACAGGATATATAATTTCTCTAATTGGCGCCGCGGTAGCTCAGTGGACAAGGTTCAAGACCGGCCGCAAAGCATGTAATAAAAATAATAATTTGTTTTTTAAATTGTTTCTTTGCGCGGCGCCACTTCCTGCGATGAATTGGCAATTCTCCGAGAATATTCTTTGCCATGAAAAGTTTCTCAGACCCGTTCGGATTCGGTAATGTAGATCCCGTTAACTTGTGAAAAAATATAACGCACACACGCAAGTTAATGCGAGAAAGCTGGACCTAAGCCCACACGGGCTGTTGTTCCAATCAATTACATACATACATAGTTAGTCAGAACAACCCGTTACCGAGTTACAACCTGACCTACGCCTCTCTCCAGGCGCCTCTGCTACGCACGCGCCCTCTCCAGTGGGAAATTCCAAGCTTTGCCAGTGCCTCCTCCACTTGGTCTTTCCATCGAAGGCATGGCCCCCCTCGCCGTCTCTGTCCTCCAACTGCCGCCGCCTCGAATACCTTCTTCGCTGGAGCTCCTTTGTTCATAAGCATGACATGACCCAGCCAGTGAAGCCGCTTGGTGGTGATGCGACTGACTATGTAAATATCGGCGTAGAGCTCGTACAGTTCGTTCGGATGCGGTAGTCCTCGCCAACGCGGATCGGGCCGAATCAATTATTATTATTAATTGTAATATTACGATGGCTAACTATTGCAAATAGGTATAAGTTGGTCTTTTGAATATATACTTAGTAAATATTTTTTTAAATTTTGCAAATATATATATCGTGGACGAACTATTGGTCCAAAGTCATTAATTGGATAGTTCTAAAAAATTAATAAATGAATACACATAAATTTAAAAAAATGGGTTGAATTTTGATAAACGCAGCCGTAATTGAAAAATGCTGAAAACGGTTTTTGATAAAAATTAGGAAACCACGCTTCAGCAACATAGAGCAATAGAGCTTGTAGAAATCATATACTTCGTCTTATCCTATAAATTTGTGGAACATTTATTTATCTTCCCGTACGATACGAATTAGACTCCTGCACAAGCATGCGTTTTTGCTATTCGAAAACATTCACATGCTTTTGAATAGATTACTTCACTTCCTCTTGGAAAACCGGTCCGAATAAATACGAGCACTGCTCTCTTAGAGTACAAGAAGTTTCGAAGAGAAGAGAGTAGACGTACACTGTTTATTCATATACGGTCGAAGCGGGAAAACGGGAACAAAAGGTTTCGAATACCAGCACTCTGTTTGAATACTCCGAATATATTCATTTCATTGAACAGAAAGAATTAAGTTGCTATTGCGCATTATTAAACAAGTGGAATTGTTGTAAAATTAACAATGGAAACAATATATAGACAACTTAATAATTTATTTATTTAAAATCTTCATTATAAATAATTTAAAATAAAATTATTATTCCGAATAGCCGAAATATTCGAGTAAACAGTTAGTCTTCGAATACTTTGCAAAGTTCTCGAGAACTGAATAGAAACCGAGCAGTGTTCTCTGCCCACCGAATACGAATGTGCAGAGTAGCCGTGAGAAACGGATACGAGTAAAACCGAGAACCTACGCTCGCTGGTTCTCGTTTCTATTCGTTTCGTTGTTTACATTCTTCGAATACTGAGTACCCGTACAGCAAGTGCAGTATTGTTGTTGCCAAAACGAATATATTCATGCAGGGCTCTAATGCGAATATTTCCTTTTAAATGACATGACGATCACAAAAATCCTTTCAGTAGTTTTGGAGATATTATGTGAAATACCACACGCATTTGGAAAATCTAATTATACTATTTATTAAGCATTAAACCGATTTAAACAATTGTAATACCATTAAATAGAAAAAGTGCATTACATATTTACTTTAAAACTTGTTATCACTTATGCTCAATTTCGAAGCGACTACTTAAATCTAATTTTTAAATTGCATCTAAACATACATAGTATGTAGTAGTACATATATACCGATTAAATAAGTATGTATTGATCAAAAGGAAAAAGTTTGGAAGCAAGTCGCAGTGGATTTCAATTGCTCTTCCGACGCACAGTGGGGCAGAATAGGGGTAAACATGGAATTAATTAATAGCGAATAAACGGCGAGAGCTAGAAAGATGATTTTTGGTACACTTTTTTTCACCAACAATAGCCTTAATTGGGTGGAATTTCAGAAAAATATCTTTTATGGATCGAAAGTTATATCGATTTAAAAAAATTGCCATAACTGGGTTTATTCAACTTAAAATTATCTCTAAACTAGCTGTTACCCGCGGGTTCCACCCCGCGCTTTTATAAAAATACGTAATGTGAATGATGCTCTGATTGAATGTTGCTGTATTTAATTGTATTTAATTTAATAGAAGTGCCAGTTTGTCTTTTTCTTGGTTTTTGTTGTTTTCTGTTGAACAGCAGCGCTCCTCCTTGCTGATGCTTGTGATGTCTATATACTTGTAGAGGAAGTCATAAATGTAGGGCCTTACAGAACTATCTGTGTATGTAGATTACTCCTTTGGTGGAAGGCCAAAAATAAAGTCACGACCCGCCCTTCACTCCTCATGGACCACCACTTTTTGACGGTACATACATTTAAGGTGTGCCACGCCACCTTGTCCCATGACCCTAAATCTATATACTGTCAATTCTCTTTTTATGCGGTGGATGCGTTCCACAACTAACCGCACAAAAGGAAATCGCATAAAAAAATACACTTAATGTATGGTAAAAATAGGGATGTGTTCCATTGTTTTCAAAAAGCGCATAAAACTCAAAAATCGCATAGAAATAGACATAAATTACATTGCATAAATAGGGGTACGTTCCAAAATTTTTTAAATGCTCATAAGACCAAAAAGTGGATACCTAAGAATTTTTGAACAGGGAGTAAAAATTTTCAATTTGCCTGTTCTGTAAAACATTGTTACCCAAAAGTTCCTTTTGGAAGAGAAAACACCAACACATACAAACTTTGTTATGATAAAAAGAAAAACCAATTGTGTTCAATATGTACACTATAAAAACAAATGAATTGTATGTTATATGTTATAAAAACCCCAACTTAATAACTCAAAATTCATTTAAATCTCTCATTATCCTTCCAATAAATGATCCAAATCAATTTCTCAGTCAAAAAAATCAATTTCCCACTTTTTTTCTGAAGATAGGTTCTTCATTTTGCAAAGTTGGCATAATTAAAATTTCAAACTTAATAAGCAAAAATTTTTTCAAGTGCTTCTCATTCCACACTGCAGGAAAAAAAACGCATAACTTCGAAATAATGAAAAAAAAATCGCATAAAACTCGTATGGAAAAACCGCATAACTTCGAAATCGCATAAAAATAATTCGCATAAAAAGAGAATTGACAGTATGTATATAAAACTCAAAATTATGTAAAAATGTTTACATGTATGTATGACTAAATACTAACAATAAAAATTTTAATGTTGTATGACTTGTAGTTCTAAAGACATACCAAATCGAAGATTTAAGTTGTATGAGTGATGCCTCGCCCCGTTGTCCCATGCCCCTAAATTTTTTTTAGCAATTTAGCAAAAGGGCACGTTGTTAATTCTAACAAAACAGAATTTTAATGTTGTATGACTTGTAGTTCTAAAGATATACCAAATAAAAGATTTAAGTTGTATGAGGGGTGCCACGCCTCGTGTCCAATGCCCATTCCATTTTCCCAGTTGAAGAATACGGAGTTTCATTTATGTATGATGTATTGTTCTTAAGTAATACCCAAATGTGGAGTTGATTGAAAAGTGCCGAAAAGGACGACTCATCCAAGAGGTGCATGCATACGGAATTTCAATACTGCGCGACTATTAGCTCCAAAGCTATTCGATATCAATGATTTGGTTTGTACGGGTGGTGCCACGCCCCTTGTCCAATGCCCGTCCCATTTTCCCAGTTCAATGATACGGATATGTAATATGTTTCTAACGAGTTTCATATTGATGTATGAAATATATTTCTAAAGTTATACCCGTGGTTTACAAGCTCTTCTTTGGTACACTCATTTTTAATAATATTAGCAATTAATTTGCAAAATTTCATAATGATATCTCTTATGGATCGGAAGATATAGCGAGTTTATGAAAGTACTCTCAGTACGCCAAAACTTGCTCCATTTTATTAAAAATGGATTCTACACTAAGTAAGTTGGACCCATAAGCCCTTCCTTGGTATACTCCTTCTAATTGATAATATACATAACTCGGTGAAATTTCAGAAGAATATCTTTTATGGATCTAAAGTTATATCGATTTTAAAAAATTTCCAAAACGGCTTACTCAATTAAAAATAATTTTTAAATTAGGCCTGTTATACCCACAAGCTCTTCTTCCTTACACTTATTTCTACTGATACTAGCACAAAATGTGCGAAATTTCATAACGATATCTATTATGGATCGAAAGATAGGGCGATTTTATCAAAAAAATTTCAGTGCAAAAACTGTCAAAAACATATACCCATTCAAAAAACTCTAAATTTATTCAAAATAAGATATAAAATGCATAAATTTTAAATATTGTTGTTAGTTAATATCGCTATCAATATATGTAGCTGTCTTCACTCGAATAGATCTCTTTTGTGCAATAGAAATAGTGGTAAGACTAGCACCTGAAACAAGAAAAAAAGTTGAAAGCTCAATTGATGATCAACTGCATGAAATGCGCAACATCCGACATGTCGGACAGCAAAATTCTCTTTTAATAATAAATTTTTAATAATGTATCAACAGCAATAAATACTAGTTATTAATTTTGTTTAACTTTTTCCCACTCCAAATATTCCCCTTGCTTCTATTAAATAAATTAGTGCCGTATTTGCATTATGCCGCTTTGGACATCAACCGGTTAATATTTTTTCGGAATTTTCCAACACTGTTTTACCCGTTCACATTTTCAAAATGTATAATCAAAACAAACTAAAAATAAGGGCCAGTTTCACAGTGGATATTTAAACACTGATTCCAGTTTAAATATGGAATTTCAGTCCACAGTCCAACTGTGAAAGTTAAATACAATTTAAATGGCCGATTGTGGATATTTAAGTACGGCACAGAGTTGCAATCGAAAACAAATAAACAGCTGATTTCGGATGTGCAAGCAAGCTGCGTGGACAATATTGCAATTTGTACGAGATCAAATTAAACATAAAACTGCATGGTATAGCACATATAAATGATCCCGTAGTATCATAAATAATATAAACTGTGGATTCTTTGAACAATATCCAATAATTCACTTCTTTCGGCCAACGAAAAATTTTCAGCTCGCGCTGCCTCTATAATTGAACAATTGAACATATGTTTTTGGCAAGTTGTGCCAACCTTCAAATGTCAAATATTCCGTATTTAAATAAATGCACTGTGAAACTCAAGGAAAGTTAAACTAGATTTAAACTCAATTTGCAAATTAGATTTAAATAGCCACTGTGAAACCCGCCCTAAGAAACAACAACAAAAAAGTGTGCAACCTTTTTCAAAAATTGAATTAATTCCGACTTTTCCTATCATCTGCCCCATAGTGCGACGGGCCAGTCGCAATCAGCTTTTATATATGTTTATATTTGTTTTCGTTGATGCAACCCTGTGCCGTACTTAAATCCCCACACTTGACCATTTTAATTGCAAATTACATCAGACTGTGAAAATGGAATTCCTTACTCAAACGTAATTTTGAATTTTAAAAGGCACTGTGAAATTGGACCTGTGTTTGCTTTTCCAAAAAATCTGACATCAAAGCGTCAAGTTTTCGCCAGATTAGTGCCACAAGCAGGGCTGCCAGATATTTCTAGGCATGTGTTTTTAATCAATAAAGCTTCCGAAATCCCCAAAAGATAAAAAATGAGGTGTTGTAACCCTTAAAACTACTGTCAATCCAAATGATACTTTATATAACAATTATTGGTTTACAAACAAACCAGAAAATCTTTTTACCGTAAATGGGATCCTGGATACAGGAACACTCTCTTTAACTCGATAAAAAAAATAATTGAGAAATTTAAAAGCCATAGGTAGGGATATAATGTTGAGCAAACTGCACCGAAATGGTTTCAGAGTTTTTTGACAAGTCATAAACAAAATGCAATTATTGGCTCGCAAATTCCGATGATTACTCTATCAGTTTTAGCACCTACACAAAAGCATTAAAATTTCCTTCCATTCCATAAACATTACTATTTCTACTCTTCGTTTTCTTTTCAAACTTTAGCAGCAGGTGTACTGATTGATCGCGAATTCGAAATTCGAATAATCAGAGTTTAAATTTTTAATTCCAGCCAAGCAAAAGGGACTTTAATTCAAAATTACTGTAGATTGTGAAGCTAAGCTTTCACAATGGAATGCCGCAATACGATAGAAAAACCCGTTGTCGAAAACGGCGACGAAGAAGAATTTTAAATCATATTGGATCTTTTGTACAATTTATTAGTTGAAAAAATAAAACTTTGTTTAAACAAAAAGTTAAAGTGTAGCAGTGCTTATCAGTGGCCACAAACCATAACAGCTGAACTCGAGTTAGGACAATATTTCGCCATCATTTTCAGCGTGTCAAAATCTATGCATGTACATACATATGTATATGCTATCAAATTTTCATATCTATATCATTTTTAGGACGGCAATCTTCCATCAAAAACCTTACAACTTTTAGATATACTGCAGTGAGAATTCTAAACATAACTACTCTCCTGAAAAAATTTAAAAACAGACTTAGGTGTTTATATCTTTTGACCACAGAATATATGTATGTATGTATGAACATATGTACTATGTACAAATATAACAAAAATTTAAAGCCTGTTAACCTGGCGAAAAAATTTAGGAACATCGGTTTTTTATTTTTTTTATATACTAGCTGTTACCCGCGGGTTCCACCCCGCGCTTTTATAAAAATACGTAATGTGAATGATGCTCTGATTGGATGTTGCTGTATTTAATTGTATTTAATTTAATAGAAGTGCTTGCCAGTCTGTCTTTTTCTTGGTTTTTGTTGTTTTCTGTTGAACAGCAGCGCTTCTCCTTGCTGATGCTTGTGATGTCTATATACTTGTAGGGGAAGTCATAAATGTAGGTCCTTACAAAACTATCTGTGTATGTAGATTACTCCTTTGGTGGAAGGCCAAAATTAAAGTGACTCCTCATGGACCACCACTTTTTTACGGTACATACATTGAAGGTGTGCCACGTCACCTTGTCCCATGACCCTAAATCTATATATATAAAATTCAAAATTATGTAAAAATGTTTACATGTATGTATGACTAAATAATAACAAAACAGCATTTCAATGTTGAATGACTTGTAGTTTTAAATATATATCAAATAAAAGATTTAAGTTGTATGAGGGATGTCACGCCTCGTGTCCAATGCCCATTCCATTTTCCCAGTTGAAGAATACGGAGTTTCATTTATGTATGATATATAGTTCTAAAGTAATATCAAAATGTGGAGTTGATTGAAAAGTGCCACGCCCCTGTCCTACGCCCATAAAATTGTATCAGTGGGACGACTCATCCAAGAGGTGCCTGCATACGGAATTTCAATACTGCGCGACTATTAGTTCCAAAGCTATTCAATATCAATGATTTGGTTTGTACGGGTGGTGCCACGCCTCTTATCCAATGCCCGTCCCATTTTCCCAGTTCAAGGATACGGATATGGTGTAAGTTCTTGCCGAGTTTCGTTGATGTATGATGTATAGTTCTAAAGTAATACCCAAATGTGAAGTTGATTGAAAAGTGCCACGCCCCTTATCCTACGCCCATAAAATTCTATCAGTGGGACGACTCATCCAAGAGGTGCCTGCATACGGAATTTCAATACTGCGCGACTTTTAGTTCCAAAGCTATTCCATATCAATGATTTGGTTTGTACGGGTGGTGCCACGCCTCTTATCCAATGCCCGTCCCATTTTCCCAGTTCAAGGATACGGATATGGTGTCAGTTCTTGCCGAGTTTCGTTGATGTATGATGTATAGTTCTAAAGTAATACCCAAATGTGAAGTTGATTGAAAAGTGCCACGCCCCTTATCCTACGCCCATAAAATTGTATCAGTGGGACGACTCATCCAAGAGGTGCTTGCATACGGAATTTCAATACTGCGCGACTTTTAGTTCCAAAGCTATTCGATATCAATGATTTGGTTTGTACGGGTGGTGCCACGCCTCTTATCCAATGCCCGTCCCATTTTCCCAGTTCAAGGATACGGATATGGTGTCAGTTCTTGCCGAGTTTCGTTGATGTATGATGTATAGTTCTAAAGTAATACCCAAATGTGAAGTTGATTGAAAAGTGCCACGCCCCTTATCCTACGCCCATAAAATTGTATCAGTTGGACGACTCATCCAAGAGGTGCCTGCATACGGAATTTCAATACTGCGCGACTTTTAGTTCCAAAGCTATTCGATATCAATGATTTGGTTTGTACGGGTGGTGCCACGCCTCTTATCCAATGCCCGTCCCATTTTCCCAGTTCAAGGATACGGATATGGTGTCAGTTCTTGCCGAGTTTCGTTGATGTATGATGTATAGTTCTAAAATAATACCCAAATGTGAAGTTGATTGAAAAGTGCCACGCCCCTGTCCTACGCCCATAAAATTGTATGAGTGGGACGACTCATCCAAGAGGTGCCTGCATACGGAATTTCAATACTGCGCGACTTTTAGTTCCAAAGCTATTCGATATCAATGATTTCGTTTGTACGGGTGGTGCCACGCCTCTTGTCCAATGGCCATCCCATTTTCCCAGTTCAATGATACGGATATGTAATATGTTTCTACCGAGTTTCATTGATGTATGAAGTATATTTCTAAAGTTATACCCGTATAGGATTTGATTGAAGTGCCACCCCCCTGTCCTACGCCCATAAAATTTTATCAGTGGGACGACACATCCAAGAGGCGACTGCATACGGAATTTCGATGCTGCGCGACCTTTAGTTCCAAAGATAATCGAGATCAAAAATTTGGTTTGTATGGTGGGTGCCACGCACCCTTATCCAGTGCCCCCCTTATTTTCTCAGTAGAAGGATATGGATATGTAGTAAGTTCCTACCGAGTTTCATTGATGTGTGATGTGTAGTTCTAAAGTTATACACAAATCTGGAGTTGATAAAAAAAGTGCCACGCCCCTTATCCTACGCCCATACAATTTTACCAGTGGGACGACACATCCAAGAGGCGACTGCATACGAAATTTCAATACTGCACGACCTTTAGTTCCAAAGATAATCGAGATCAAAAATTTGGTTTGTATGGGCGGTGCCACGCCCCCTTATCCAGTGCCCGCCTTATTTTCTCAGTAGAAGGATATGGATATGTAGTAAGTTCCTACCGAGTTTCATTGATATGTGATGTGTAATTCTAAAGTTATACACGAATCTGGAGTTGATAAAATAGTGCCACGCCCCTTTATCCTACGCCCGTAAAATTTTACCAGTAAGACGACACATCCAAGAGGCGACTGCATACGGAATTTCAATGCGGCACGACCTTTAGTTCCAAAGCTATTCTATATAAACAATTTGGTTTGTATGGGCGGTGCCACGCCCCCTTGTCCAATCGGGTCCAATTATAGATCAAAACCATCCCAGACCCCACTGAAGCACATACACTAAATTTCATCAAAATCGGTTCAGCCGTTCTGGAGTTTTAAGCATCCGAACAAACCACGCTCCATTTTTATATATATAGATGTACATAATAACAGATATGTACATATGTAGTACATATTTGCAAAATATTTTTAGTGTTGTACATCGATAGGTCTTTAAAATATCTCTATTTTGATGCCCATATCGTAGAAATCGGTTAGGCTGTTTTCAAAATAACTTGAATATAAATATGTGCATACATATATGTATGTATTTTAGTTTGAACCACGCCCTATGTAGGCTGAATTTTTTTGTTTCATTTGATTCATCGTTATATACAACTATTACATACTCGTTTTATTTCCACGAGTGTTTCGCTATACTAAAAAAGTTACTACCTTTCATCAAAACTGTTTAAATCCCCAAACTTGAGCAATTTTAGGTAAATCAACCACAATCTGGCAACAGTGCAACAAAGCCAACACGAAATTATAATGCGACGTAGAGAGCGAGCGGCGCACAACAGCAGCAAAACACATGATTATGGAAAACAGCAGCGTCTGGTCGTTTTGCCGGTACAGCTGAGTTTTGTTGCGCCACTATTAAAAGCTGATAATGAACACGTAACAGCAGCTGATTGGCAGATATTACGCCGAAAACGCTTGTGGCGACCGACGGCTAGCAGATGGAATTATAAATATATGTATGTACTTTTAATATTTGTTTATAGGCGCCGATGAGACGTTTCTTCCCTCCTTGCTCCTCAGTCGTTGCGATCAATATTGTATGTAATTACTCAAATGAAATGAAACAGAGCTGAAAAAGTACAGTCAGCTGTTGCCGTTCTAGTTCGTTTATTTCTGCATGCGCAGCAGTGATAAAAACGCTTTTTCTATGTGGCTGAATTGGTCAACCCAATAAAGCAGCATTGGAGGTAGTTATTGTAATAATTTCCCTATTTATATAATCGGCGTCAACGTAAAAAAACGAAATTCATTCTTGAGACACAGCTACCATTTCGCCGCTACTGTAAAAATCAGCCGCACAACAGACGATTATTGCAGATAGCGTCACTTCCCTTCCAGCGTATGCTCTTTTCCATTGGAAAGTGTGTTGGAAGCAAGCCCATAAAACGGGAAATGACTTTGGGTTTTGTCCGTGCGTACGTAGCACAGAATTGGGAACGAAACAATGAAGAGCTGCCACTGTCGATACCAAATGTAGCAGTGATGTTTTTGCATGCGTTTGTTTTGTGCACAGCGTACGGTGAGCCGTAGTATTCGATGGCACTCTTTTTCGCTCGCACTCACACTTTTCACCTTCTCTCTCTCTATCTAACTAGTGAATTATTCACATATGTTTCTTTCAGTTAGGGGAAGATAGGAACTACAGGATTGATATGGGTGTCTGTCGTCCGACAACAAAAATCAATAAGATGTAATGAGATAGAGTTAAATTCAAAAAGCGTAACACTTGCTAAATTGTGGAGTAACATCTAGTCTTGGCGTAGACTGTATGCAAAACACACTTACTGTAGCTCCTCTTCCAGTTCTTCGCTGCTATTGTATTCTGCGTTTTCCAAAATGACTTCCTCCGTCTTGATGGGAATGGGTACATCAGACATTTTTTAGTTTTCGTGGTGTTACGTTACTTCTTGGACCGATATTTTCAATGCTAAAATGCAGCTACCATCTATCACCACGAAATATTTAGAGCTTTCTTCCGATTAACTGCGAAAATCGGTCGCTTAAAATTCTATGAAATTCCAGAAATTTGCAAATTCAATTGAAGGCAAAACCACGTGCTTTTCGCCTTTTTAAAGCGTTTGCGTAAATTTTTCCACTGTGGCCTGATCAAATTAAACCACACACGAATCGTGCTAAATTTTCACCGTATTGTAAATTTTCCTTAATTTACACAAGTTTTGTAATTTTTATTTTTTTGTTTTGATATCGTTTTATAAAATGTCCGCCCGACGTTTGTCGCTCTTTACGGCCCGTTTCTTACTGTTTCTCCACCCCGTTCAAAGTTGTTCCTCCTGCTGTTTCACGCAGTGATGCTAACTCAATATATTTTCCACCAGAAAATGAATTTCGAAAACTTAAACGCGGAAGAATGTTTAGTGTCAAATTAATCTTTGCTTGCATTTTTGCCTATTTGTCAGCCTATATTTGCGTGTCTCAGCAAAACATTTACACCAATACCTCACTTCGCGACGGTAATCCGTCGCAAGCAAAACGTCGCAATTCGAATTGTTTGGAAGTGTGCTAAAATATTAAAGATGCATACGTTCCAATGCTAAATCCAAAGGTTATTTGATCAAAAACAAATCAATTTCCAGTTTGTAATAAATTTATTTATACTTATATACAGAAAATTTAAACTTACGAATTTTACGATGCGATGTGAAATGACGCAAATTTATTCGCCAATTTTTTTCAACGCAATGTGAAACGTCGCAAAGCGAGGTATTGGTGTATTAGTACGGTGACCATATTTTTGAAATGAAAATAGAGTACATGCCCACCAACATACCTTTTTTTTTGCTCAAAATTTAAAAATGGCAAATGTCCGTTTTAAAAATGTATTTTTTATTCAAACATATGAGATCATGTTGTAAAATAACTTATAATTATAATAAAAAAAACAGTTTACCCAGTAAACATAACATAAAAAACGTTTAAGATCTAATTGCTTTGATATTTTTCTGTGGAATGAATTTTTTTTATCAAATTGTGGTTTTCCTTTAAATACTTCTTAAATTCCAAGCAAGAAAGTTCATAATTGCATTTTGTAATTAAAATCGATTTAATTGTGTTAATATTCATTTGCGATTTTTCCGCAGTCCAAATGTTGTTCATAAGAGAGAAAACCCTTTCTGTAGGAGCATTTGACCCTGGTAAGCAAAGACTGAATTTCACAATTTTTACAATGTTTTTACAAGGTATACTTTTTTTGCCAAAGTGATTAAAAATCTCTACCCATCTTTCTTCGACTGTCGACTGACTTTCTAACCACATTTCGATCTTGTCCAAAGTCACATACTTACTTTTTAACGTATGCTATTTCGTCAAATAGTTCGCTGTCATCAATAGTTAAATCCCTCACCTTTTCCATAATAAGTACCAAACTTTTTTCTACTTCGTCCCAGGAAAGTGCTTCATGAAGAAGCATCCATTCAAAAACTTCAACCTCTTCGAATGCAGTGCTCCATTGATCTAAGTATTCAATACAACTCGTATAAAAACTGCTTACATGTTTATTGAATTGGTCTAAATCAATTGACCCTTTTTGGCTCAATTCTTTAATGATATGCTTAACTGCCAATGGCAAAAATACCTCGTCTCTATTAGGAACACTTCAGTCATGCATATTTTCTAGGACTCAATTTGTGCAATATAATTATGAAACAGAGTAGCCTGACAATGCGCGAAAAAAAGCCAGACTTCGGAACAATGGTCATTAAAAAACTACATTAAAATTTTTGGACATTTTAGTTGCGATAAAAAGTACGCTTTTAATGGCTTAAACAGTTTCAAAATTCTTTCAATCGATGGTCTAAGTGTAAGCCACCTGGTCTTACTAAAACCCAATAATTTTTTATAGTCCGTATCAACTGCTTCACAAATTTCTTTAAACTGTTCAACGCGAACTGTATAAATATAGAAAGAAGAATATATTTTTACAATAATAACTTCAATGTCAATGGGGAGACATTCCATTGATGTTTGAATACAGTTGTTTAAAATGTGAGCAGCACAATTCACCCCAATAAGATTTATTTCATGTGATATTTGAAGCTTACAGCCCTATTCGCTCGCTCCCGGCACAATTGATTGAGACAATCAATTGATCCGCTTTCTTGTGCCGGGCTTTCTACAACCCTATTCCTAACCAACCGTATCACGAAAAAAGCTTTGGCATTTCAACACAGCGAGGGGTGAAGTTCTTTGCTGTGAAAACAGCTGTTTGTGCTTCTTCTTCTTCAAAAATAAACGAAAAATGGAAAAAAAAAAACGGAAAGTGAGTATTTTTTGGAAATTTTCAATAATTTGGTGTTTTATCTTATTTCTTTTAATTTCTAGACATCGTAAATTTGACAGGAGGACGTAGGAGCAGCTGCAGCATTTCATTCAATATTGCAATCAGCACCCAGAGCTGCAAGCCGGGAAAAACAGCCCTATAGCGCTGCGAGCAGTGCAAAATTTGTGGGAGCAGTGGCAGAGGACCTCGAACTCCCGATATAACGGAGTTTGAGCAGCAGGCCATACATGTGTTGTGTTTTTAATATTGTGTAACTTCCTTTAAATTACTGCAATAAAAAAATTTCACTTTTTGCTTCAAAATTTACGTTTTGCAACAGCTGTTTTCGCTTGTTACCTCCTAATGCGACCGTCACAATGTTTGTCACAATTGATACATTTCGAGCTTTTGATTTCTGTTCCGAATAAGGAAAAGTATCAATTGAGACGAAATGCTCTATTGTTACTGCGGTGAGTATTGTGACGGTCGCAGGAATAGGTCTGTTATTAAACAAGTTATTTTTACCTCGCCGTGCTGCCCCGCCAAAATTGCAATTTGTGTTGTCTGCGCATATGGCAAGAAGTTTTGGTTTTATATCCAATTTTGTCAATGTATTCCACCAATATATCAGATGTTTCGCCAAGTAGATCCCCAACTTCCAATATTTTGACATGGACTCCTTTTTGCGGTATAAAATATCGGACAAGTATTGGGCAAATTTTTGTGCTGCCATGATTTGAACAATCAGAATATACTGTGATAAACGTTACTTCAGATAAATCCATTCATATTTCTTCCATTGAATTCGGGGCCAGAACATTGCAAACTATTGCTTCACATTTTGTACGCGCAGAAGAATATTTTTGTTTTGATTTTATTTTTGTCGGCAAACCAAACAAGCGACGCGGAAAAACAATTTCTGTCGCGAAATTTATGCGATAACTGACTTCTTTTTCTTAAGCACTATTTAATCCGAGTGCTCTTCTCTTTATTTTTTCACTTTTTAACACACTTTGCCAGTGCAAAATACGCGATACAATCGTCCGTGTCACTCATCGTATGTCTGCACACCACAAAAGGGGGGTTTGGACGATCCTACATGTCGTCCAACATGGCTTGTCGGCAGGAATAACTGTGCACGTGCCGCTGCGTATACACGGTCCCACATGTCGTACAACATTACTTTCTTCAAATTGGCAAGCGAGACGCACGCATACAGCCAAAGCCTTTTTACCGACGGCAAACGAGACTTTTGAAAAAGAATGGGCGTTCTCAGCTCTCGTCGATAGCATTCGACTCAATTAGTTTTTTTTTAAAGCGCTACGTACACTTTATTTTGTGCGTTTCTATTTTTACGAACTCTGCCATTAATTTTCCAAGTTTCAGGAAAATTATTTAATTTGTCTCATATTTTGTTCATAGCATTCATTTTCATAGTGATGCAAAATGAAATGCTATAGCATTAAAATTTTAAAGCCATTTTTATTCATTTAATTTTATACATCCTTAAGTTTTTCTAATTAACGTATACATATTTCAAAGTAAGAACCAACTGCAGGCTGCAGCTCAATGAAATTCTTACTGTCCGTGATCATGTTAACAACACGGACAATTTCTCAAAGTGCCAAAATACACTAGGCTTGACCAACAAGTGTTTACACAGGTTGGATGGTTTGACAAGCGAGCAGAAATATCAAAAAATTTTGAAAACGATCCCACATGTGTGACAAGCGGTTGTTTCTTGCGTATACACGATCCAACATCGCGGCTTGTCCTACATGTAGGACCGTCTTTACCCCGCTATTGACGAATTGTACCTTCATACAGTCAATTGTATTCGCGACAAAATTATTTTAAAAACCAAAGAATTCAGATCGAGGATTAAAAAAATGAGCAATTCAACAAATCCAAATCAATACGCTCAGTTTTGCGGTAAATGTATCGTAAACAATTGCGCTGGAAGGCCGTACTGCAATCAAACAATTAAATTGTTTTCACTGCCACAGGAGGAGAATACATTGTTGTTATGGAAGCAGCAGCTCCAGATGCCCCTCCTTAAAAAGCCTGCAAGAGTATGAATTATTGATAGATAGATTAATCAGATGAAATATAAATATAGAGAAATTTCGGAAAAAAATTATAGAAAAGGTAAAATACATATTCAATTTAATAACCTGCTAAATTGTCATGATCATATTTTACATGCACATTAGCTTAATACCTTCTTCTTGGCAAGTGGAAACCCTAACGTAACAAACACTGTTAGCAATGCTGAGGTGCCAGAACGGACTAGAAACTCATCGTTTCCTCCCTTTTGAATTTTCTTCTGTTAGTGAAGACTGCGTTGCTAAGAGCATTATGAAAATTAGTTCAAATGCAGTAGGAATTGATGGAATGCCGGTAAAGTTTATTAAATTAATACTGCCTTTTATTTTATCACCACTAAGGGCCAGTTTCTCAGTGGATGTTTAAATCTAATTTGCGAATTGAGTTTAAATCTAGTTTAACTTTTCTTGAGTTTCACAGTGCATTTATTTAAATACGGAATAATGAATGGCAACTTCGAATATTTGACAATTGAACACAGCACAACTTGCCAAAAACATATGTTCAATTGTTCAATTATGGAGGCAGCGCGAGCTAAAAATTTTTCGTCGGCCGAAAGAAGTGAATTATTGGATATTCTTCAAAGAATCCAAAGTTTATATTATTTATAATACTACGGGATCATTTATATGTGCTACACCATGCAGTTGTATGTTTAATTTGGCCGCTTATAAATTGCAATATTGTCGACGCAGCTTGCCTGCACATCCGAAATCAGCTGTTTATTTGTTTTCGATTGCAACTCTGTGCCGTACTTAAATGCCCACAACCGGGCATTTAAATTGTATTTAACTTCCCACTGTGAAACTGAAATTCCCTATTTAAACTGCAATCAGAGTTTAAACATCCACTGTGAAACTGGCCCTAACTCATATAATAAACCATTGCTTAACTTGCTCCCGGTTTCCTGATTTATGGAAGGTGTCCACGGTCACAGATGACTACCAGATATCCAACTCTCACACTAGCGCTAAAAAATTACCAACACAATCACAAAATACACGATAGACTTTTCCATATCTGGTTACGGGTAGCCAGGTATTCGGTTCTTCTGATATCGGTATTCCATCAGTATTCGGCCAAACTTATATTATTGAAACAATTTGATTGTTATTTCAGTTTGAATATATGTGCCGATATTTTTTGTGTACATTAAATATTTTATTTTGTTGCTTTTGTCGCGTGGGAACCGAGTACTCGAAAGCATCTGTAGTCGATAGCCGTGTCGTGCAATTTATTTGTATGCCCTATCAACCTTAAGATAGGAGCGTCAGTTGTAAGATAAGAGCTATCCGCTGTATCGAATTCCCAACCCACTGCGAACAAATTTTTGAGGTTTGACAGTTGTTGGTCCGAAATGTAAACAAAGGAATTTTTGTGAATGCAACTTTGTAAGGAATTACAAAAACAAAATGCATTGGGAATCACACGTACGCTATTTGTGTGAGGATTTTTTCAAAAAAAATGGAAATTTTTGTTCCCTGAACGGACATTTGGACGTCTGAATATAGTCTGTGTCCACGGTCCTGCCTGTGGCTAAATCTGCAGTTGCTTCTGTACCCAATGACTACAGGCCAATAAGTATATTGCCAGCACTGGGAAAAGTTTTTGAGAGAGTTATGGCATATCAAATTTCCGAATACCTAAATTTAAATAAGTTGTTATCGCCGTTGCAGTCTGGTTTTAGGACTGGACATAGTTGTTCGACGGCAGCAGTAAAAATTCTCGATGACATTCGAATTTCATATGATCAGAATTTACTGACTCTACTCTGTCTTGTTGACTTCTCTAAAGCCTTTGATTCAGTTAACCACAATCTTCTCTGCTGTAAGCTGGGAAATTACTTTAAGTTTAGTTCCAGCACGGTAAATTTAATATCTAACTACCTGGAAGGAAGAATGCAACGTGTGAGAGTAGGAAATGCTTATTCATCTCTTAGAGAAGTTATGACTGGAGTTTCTCAAGGATCCATATTGGGTCCACTCCTATTCTCTATGTTTATTAATGATGTTTTTTCAGTCTGTAAATATTCAACTGTTCACGCCTACGCTGACGATATTCAACTTTATCTCTCTCGACCTACCGGACTCTTAGGGCCAGTTTCACAGTGGATGTTTAAACTCTGATTGCAGTTTAAATAGGGAATTTCAGTTTCACAGTGGGAAGTTAAATACAATTTAAATGCCCGGTTGTGGGCATTTAAGTACGGCACAGAGTTGCAATCGAAAACAAATAAACAGCTGATTTCGGATGTGCAGGCAAGCTGCGTCGACAATATTGCAATTTATAAGCGGCCAAATTAAACATACAACTGCATGGTGTAGCACATATAAATGATCCCGTAGTATTATAAATAATATAAACTGTGGATTCTTTGAAGAATATCCAATAATTCACTTCTTTCGGCCGACGAAAAACTTTTAGCTCGCGCTGCCTCCATAATTGAACAATTGAACATATGTTTTTGGCAAGTTGTGCTGTGTTCAATTGTCAAATATTCGAAGTTGCCATTCATTATTCCGTATTTAAATAAATGCACTGTGAAACTCAAGAAAAGTTAAACTAGATTTAAACTCAATTCGCAAATTAGATTTAAACATCCACTGAGAAACTGGCCCTTAGAAGATTTAGCCTTTAGACTTAACTACGACTTGACTTCACTAAATAATTGGGCTGCTACTAACTTACTTCTTATTAATCCCTTAAAATCTAAAGTACTCCCCATTGCGAGGAGTGAATCATGCTTTACTGACATCCCTCCCCTCTTTATTGGACCTGAGAAACTTGAATTTGTGTGTAATGCGAAAAACCTTGGATTTATTATTAACTCAAAACTGACCTGTATTGACCATATTAACAGCACTATAGGTAAAATATACTGGACTCTACGTTACCTTCGTACTTCCTCGGACTTCACGCCTATTGAGACGCGTCGCAGACTAGTCGTACAATTAATTATACCCCATATTACCTTCTTTGAAGTCGTATATAGTCAGCTTGATTCACAATCCCAGCATAAACTTCTTGTGGCATTCAATAATGCAGCTCGGTACGTATATGGAGTCAGTCGCTATGACCATATCTCTCTGACTAGCAAAGGCATTCTTGGCTATGGTTTGGTTGATTATTTGAACATCCGCAACATTATATTTCTTCACAATCTTATGCACACTAAAAGCCCTGAATATCTTTATGAGAAACTGCAGTTTTTTAAGTCTCAGCGGTCAATAAACATTGTTGTTCCTAAGTGCAACTATCTTAACAGTTGCAGATTCTTTTTCATCAGCACCATTAGACTGTGGAATTCACTTCCCAACAGTTTAAAACTAATAACTCCACGAGCCAGCTTCAAACATGCCCTCTTTCATTACTTCACTACCTCTAATCAATAATCTATTTACCTTTCCTTTTCTATATTCTACTTTACCTTAATTCTTTCTCCTCTGTTAAGTCTACTTAGTTTTAATTTTATATATTTGAAGTCATTAATGTTATTCGTTGTCCTTAAACATTATATTAATTCAATGTTAACTCTTGTTCTGCATTTAGCTTTTATTTTAATTAGTTCTAAGGGCCAGTTTCACAGTGGATATTTACGGCCTTACCGTATAAATCACCGTGATCGAACGCAACGCGAACACGAAGCCAACGCCGGGATCAAAAAACGGCATTTTGTAAATCACGGCGTAATTGCGTTCGTTGTCTTACGGCATCACTTGAGCTGTCAAGTTCTTACGAAAAAGAGTTGTATTTTTCTTAATTTATCAGCCAAATACAAAACACACAAAATTTGCTGCATCCATTGCATACCTCCCATAGCCTAGTGGTTAGAGCGTTCGACTAGCACGCGAGAAGTTGCGAGTTCAACCCTCAACAGCGATGCATTTCTTTTTTTTTTGTGATTTCGATCCTCAACTGCAGTGCTAGTATTTTCTTTTTTTTGTACTTTTTTCTTTAGTATTTGTCTTTAAGAAGTACTGCAATACTTATTATTTGCTTCTGCAGATTACCACAAATCAATTTTCACTCGAAATTACCAAAAATTTTGCGTTTAAAAAACTGAACGCGAGCACAAACCCAAGTGAACGATTTGACAGTTCAAGTGAGTGAATGCGCCGCGTTGCGTTTTACGCGGTACCGATTTTCATATGAAACTACGTAAGACAACGCGAGCAGTCACCGAGTGAGGTGATGCGTTTTACAAAATACCAAATTAGTGAACGCAGGGTGAAGTGAGGCGTTGGGATTTACAAAATAAGCACGTTAAACTCTGATTGCAGTTTAAATAGGGAATTTCAGTTTCACAGTTGGAAGTTAAATACGATTTAAATATTTAAATAGCCGACTGTGGATATTTAAGTACGGCACAGAGTTGCAATCGAAAACAAATAAACAGCTGATTTCGGATGTGCAGGCAAGCTGCGTCGACAATATTGCAATTTATTAGAGATCAAATTAAACATAAAACTGCATGGTATAGCACATATAAATGATCCCGTAGTATTATAAATAATATAAACTGTGGATTCTTTGCACAATATCCAATAATTCACTTCTTTCGGCCGACGAAAAATTTTTAGCTCGCGCTGCCTCCATAATTGAACAATTGAACATATGTTTTTGGCAAGTTGTGTCAACCTTCAATTGTCAAATATTCGAAGTTGCCATTCATTATTCCGTATTTAAATAAATGCACTGTGAAACTCAAGAAAAGTTAAACTAGATTTAAACTCAATTCGCAAATTATATTTAAACATCCACTGTGAAACTGGCCCTAAGTGACTGTTAAGCGCCAATCAGTCACCGCGTATCTTATTAAGGTGCTTATTTTGTAAATCCCAACGCCTCACTTCACCCTGCGTTCACTAATTTGGTATTTTGTAAAACGCATCACCTCACTCGGTGACTGCTCGCGTTGTCTTACGTAGTTTCATATGAAAATCGGTACCGCGTAAAACGCAACGCGGCGCATTCACTCACTTGAACTGTCAAATCGTTCACTTGGGTTTGTGCTCGCGTTCAGTTTTTTAAACGCAAAATTTTTGGTAATTTCGAGTGAAAATTGATTTGTGGTAATCTGCAGAAGCAAATAATAAGTATTGCAGTACTTCTTAAAGACAAATACTAAAGAAAAAAGTACAAAAAAAAGAAAATACTAGCACTGCAGTTGAGGATCGAAATCACAAAAAAAAAAAGAAATGCATCGCGGTTGAGGGTTGAACTCGCAACTTCTCGCGTGCTAGTCGAACGCTCTAACCACTAGGCTATGGGAGGTATGCAATGGATGCAGCAAATTTTGTGTGTTTTGTATTTGGCTGATAAATTAAGAAAAATACAACTCTTTTTCGTAAGAACTTGACAGCTCAAGTGATGCCGTAAGTCCGCTTTTACACGATGCGACTCGGCCCCGGCGATTTTTTCGCATTCCGCTTTGAAATCGCGCATAGCTTTTACACGATGCGACTCGCTGGTGTCGAGCATTTTGACACTAGAGTCTGCAGCTGGTTTTATTTCTGTAATTTGTAAACATTTAAAGCACTTATTCCACTCTTTGCTCATTTTATTCTTAATATTTACTTTTATGCGTAAAGTTCTGTAAATTTTTCAGTTTATTTGCAATACGTATTCACTCGATTTCAAGTTTTAATTTACAGTCTACAGCGCGAAGCGCGAAAGTGAATAAAGAGGAACGTCAGAAAATCAGAAAATCGCAGCACAATCGCTGCCCGAGCGATTTTGCGCGTTCCCCTGTCGATTCACCCCTCTTTCCTACATTCTTCCGTGTCGCCAGGGCCGACTCGCCTCGTGTAAAAGCGGACTAAGACAACGAACGCAATTACGCCGTGATTTACAAAATGCCGTTTTTTGATCCCGGCGTTGGCTTCGTGTTCGCGTTGCGTTCGATCACGGTGATTTATACGGTAAGGCCGTTAAGCGGAATTAATCGTAACGGCAAAATTTGGGCCGTTCAGTGAAAATCGTATCGCAGCTGTGGCTCTTTTGCAGGTTTCTGTCTTGGTTATTGCTGCCGTGCTGCCATATAGTTTCGTGCACAAAGTAAGCACGCTGTTCATTTTGCTTTTGAGGTTAAATTTTACATTCTTTATAAAATCTATGACACAGAATTATCTAAATTTTTAGATATATTTATTGTGGTCTACTTTTAAGAATTTATTATAGCAATAATAATCGGGTTTTAGTTATAAATTAAAATCGAAGAGCAGTGGCAGCACTGTTTTTAGTACAAAGCAATGTCATTCTCTCATCCTCTCTGAGCATCAGAGCAGACGTAAACGTGTGAGAAAAACCAATTTGGATTATAATTTCTGCGTTACGCTCCGAATAAATACGCGATGAGCGAACGCATGTATGAGCTCGGGTAGGGTAGGTTTTGTCTGCGATCCGATTAAATACGATACACGGTGACTGATTGGCGCTTTAGCTTTAAGCCATATTTATGATGAATCCTGTTTTAATTCCAATGTAGTACTAAAAAAGACTAATGTCTTAGTGTACACCATCATCTTAATAATAATAATAATATACAAAGGCAACGTCGTCACATATGTATGTGTTGGCGCAGGGGCCAGGTTGTCGGTATAAAGCGCCAATCAGCAGAAATTGGCAATTGTGGTCCCATAATAGGTCACGTATTATACGTGTGAGCCTGCATGTATGCGTAAGCAAGAGCTTTATGGTAGAATTATGGTAGAATTACTCTAGTAGTAAAGTAAGAAATAGTGTCAGCTGACACAATCTATCTTACCCGAACACAATGTACGCTATTACTCTGAACGGATTGAGTAGTAGAAATATCTGCGTCGATTAGAAAACTACTACAAAAGTCGTGTCAGCTGTGAAAAGAATGTTGCCACCCAAAAAATTCATTGAAAATTGAAATAGAATTAATGCTTTTCCTATGCAAGAAGTAATATGGCAACACTGATTAAAACAAGCGAATATTTATTGGAAATACAGTCCACCTGCGCTTTCGTTGATTTTAATTTGTACACATCGTACATTTTACACAACACTCAACAAATTGAGTCAATTATTTCGTCGTTTGAATTAATTTTTCACGATATACCTATTTTGTTTGTGAACTCTGTTGCAGAAAAGTGTTGCCAGTGACCTTCGATTTTAGTTCAACAAAAGAAGTGATTGTTTTTGCCGAAATTAGTTAAAAAAAGTAGTACACAATATAGAGATATAACAATTATGATAATTCTGTTCCATAAATTTAATAAAGAATGTAAAATTTCATCTCAGAAGAAAATAAACAGTGTGTTTCTTTTGTGCACAAAACTATACGGCAGCACTAGCAAAAAGAATAGACTGACAGTTGCAATCAGTTTAGCTGTTAGAGTAACTGGGCAAATTGCTATCCGACACGATTGAATCCGACACCGCTGGACTAATTAGACCATTACTCTCAAAGATAATATAAGGAGAAGATGGCTCAACCCGTTCCAGTGCTAAAAATGCGTGACTTTAGTACAGAAAAACTAGTAGAAAACTCACTCGTTCTACCCAGAAACCTGCTCATTTTTCTCGAGCAATTCCGGCCATTATGCTGCCGCTTGTGTGGCGGATACTGAGTAAATTCGAGAACCGGTTTGTTCGGCGCAGGACAGATTGAGTTTCTTTCGCAATCCGCATGCAGTCGAATTCGACAGTATCGCTGCTGATGTCAAGCAGAACAGGCCAAAGTGTGGAGGTTCTGCTTGTTCTCATGTATGTTCCAACACGTGACAAAAACCGGTTTTGGGAAATTGGTTTGGCGTGAGTGCCGTACATTTCTCAATTTCTTGATTCTTTGCGGTCTTGTCGAATTTTCGTTTTGCCGACTGCAAACTGACAAATGGCAATTTCCTATTAGGCAAATAATATGTTTGCTTGCCTTTAAATTTTATCAAATTAAGCGCAGTGCATTTTTTCAAAATTTTGCCTTATTTACCAATTTTTCATTTATGTTATTTGCATTGATATACATATCTTGATAAAGCGCTTTTCTCAGATTTTGCAGTTACTTTTCGTCAAATATTTTTTAAGGTCATATTTTTTTAAAGAGCACATTAAATATACATTAATTAATCACATTTATCCAATATACATACTTACATCCCTTTCAACTCTTATTTCTGTCCTTAAGCAGCACACCCGACGACAGCATTATTTGAGCTGTCCGTCCGTTTGTTTACATTTTTTATACACACTTGCCTGGGATGCTGTTTTGATTTGTGTGTGTGTTGCCTGTGAATTTTTCGCCTTTTTGAACGCATTCTACCTAATAAGTATTTTTTATGTCGCGACCACTGCGGACGGCTAGGTGTTTGGCGCGGTTGTCTATGATAAGAGGTCGCTTGCAGATATTTTAATAAAGAAACATCATCATGTTGTGGAAGAAACTGGCCTTTGTGATCTTTAAGAAGCAGTTTACAAAATAAATAAATTCGAAATTGAGGGAGGCTTTTATGAGAGAACGTACTTTTTCAATATGCAACCAATTTAGCAATTTTAAATCAAAGCAAAAATTCTGAGGCCAATGTCGACAAGATCACTTGCTCACTCACTCATTAAAACGACGTCGCAATAATGTTCATCAAATTTATTTGTAATTCATCGGGATAATTCTATTTTATGGTATAAATTAACTATTTTGTGTGTATTTATGATCAAATCGATGAGGCTGGTAAAAACTGAAAATTCAGTTCGACGCAATTGGATTTCTTTCTATTTTCGAAAATTTTTATTGCTGGTCCTGTAATATCAAATTAAGATCAAAAGCAAAAATTGTTCAGTGCAATTTTTCAAGCTTACAATGCTTATAAATGTTCAGTTGCACGAATTTCCGTAGGGGCATAGAATGCCGACATTGCCACCATAAAAACGAAACTACGTCCGTTGAATCGGTGAAAAGAGGCACGCTACATTCCACTTTTTTCTTTCAATTCAGCGACATGCAGAAAGAAAGCCGCTTATAAATTATTGCGACGTCATTTTAATGAGTGAGTGAGCAAGTGATCTTGTCGACATTGGCCTCAGAATTTTTGCTTTGATTTAAAATTGCTAAATTGGTTGCATATTGAAAAAGTACGTTCCCTCATAAAAGCCTCCCTCAATTTCGAATTTATTTATTTTGTAAACTGCTTCTTAGGGCCAGTTTCACAGTGGATGTTTAAATCTAATTTGCGAATTGAGTTTAAATCTAGTTTAACTTTTCTTGAGTTTCACAGTGCATTTATTTAAAAACGGAATAATGAATGGCAACTTCGAATATTTGACAATTGAAGGTTGACACAACTTGCCAAAAACATATGTTCAATTGTTCAATTATGGAGGCAGCGCGAGCTAAAAATTTTTCGTCGGCCGAAAGAAGTGAATTATTGGATATTGTGCAAAGAATCCACAGTTTATATCATTTATAATACTACGGGATCATTTATATGTGCTATACCATGCAGTTTTATGTTTAATTTGATTTCTTATAAATTGCAATATTGTCGACGCAGCTTGCTTGCACACCCGAAATCAAGCTGTTTATTTGTTTTCGATTGCAACTCTGTGCCGTACTTAAATATCCACAGTCGGCTATTTAAATCGTATTTAACTTCCAACTCGGAAACTGAAATTCCCTATATAAACTGCAATCAGAGTTTAAATATCCACTGTGAAACTGGCCCTTAAAGATCACAAAGGCAAGTTTCTTCCACAACATGATGATGTTTCTTTATTAAAATATCTGCAAGCGACCTCTTATCATAGACAACCGCGCCAAACACCTAGCCGCCCGCAGTGGTCGCGACATAAAAAATACTCATTAGGTAGAATGCGTTCAAAAAGGCGAAAAATTCACAGGCAACACACACACAAATCAAAACAGCATCCCAGGCAAGTGTGTATAAAAAATGTAAACAAACGGACGGACAGCTCAAATAATGCTGCCGTCGGGTGTGCTGTTTAAGGACAGAAATAAGAGTTGAAAGGGTTATATATGTAAATTGGATAAATGTGATTAATTAATGTATATTTAATGTGCGCTTTAAAAAAATATGACCTTAAAAAATATTTGACGAAAAGTAACTGCAAAATCTGAGAAAAGCGCTTTATCAAGATATGTATATCAATGCAAATAACATAAATGAAAAATTGGTAAATAAGGCAAAATTTTTGAAAAATGCACTGCGCTTAATTTGATAAAATTTAAAGGCAAGCAAACATATTATTTGCCTAATAGGAAATTGCCATTTGTCACTTTGCAGTCGGCAAAACGAAAATTCGACAAGACGGCAAAGAATCAAGAAATTGAGAAATGTACGGCAATCACGCCAAACCAATTTCCCAAAACCGGTTTTTGTCACGTGTTGGAACATACATGAGAACAAGCAGAACATCCACACTTTGGTCCGTTCTGCTTGACATCAGCAGCGATACTGTCGAATTCGACTGCATGCGGAATGAGAAAGAAACTCAATCTATCCTGCACCGAACAAACCGGTTCGTACTCGTAGAACGAGTGAGTTTTCTACTAGTTTTTCTGTACTAAAGTCACGCATTTTTAGCACTGGAACGGGTTGAGCCATCTTCTCCTTATATTATCTTTGATTACTCTAGTAGTAAAGTAAGAAATAGTGTCAGCTGACACAATCTATCTTACCCGAACACAATGTACGCTATTACTCTGAACGGATTACTGCAAAAGTCGTGTCAGCTGTGAAAAGAATGTTGCCACCCAAAAAATTCGTTGAAAATTGAAATAGAATTAATGCTTTTCCTATGCAAGAGGTAATATGGCAACACTGATTAAAACAAGCGAATATTTATTGGAAATACAATCCACCTGCGCTTTCGTTTGCTTTTAATTTGTACACATCGTACATTTTACACAACACTCAACACATTGAGTCAATTATTTCGTCGTTTGAATTCATTTTTCACGATATATTTTGTTTGTGAACTCTGTTGCAGAAAAGTGTTGCCAGTGACCTTCGATTTTAGTTCAACAAAAGAAGTGATTGTTTTTGCCGAAATTAGTTAAAAAAAGTAGTACACAATATAGAGATGTAACAATTATGATAATTCAGTGCCATAAATTTAATAAAGAATGTAAAATTTCATCTCAGAAGAAAATAAACAGTGTGTTTCTTTTGTGCACAAAACTATACGGCAGCACTAACAAAAAGAAAAGACTGACAGCTGCAATCCGTTTAGCTGTTAGAGTAACTGGGCAAATTGCTATCCGACACGATTGAATCCGAATTAGACAATTAAGCCTCGTTCACATTCGACTTTGCTCGCTTTGCTTGACAGTTCGAGATTCAACAACAAAGCGTGAAAAGTATAAAGCCTCGTTCACATTCGACTTTCCTCGCTTTGCTTGACAGTTCGAGATTCAACAACAAAGCGTGAAAAGTATAAGGCTTGCTACAATGAACACTTTAACTTTGGATTTTACTGATATAATTTAAGTAGTAGTAGTTATGCTACTAAAGTTTGAAATTCGCGAGTGTCTTAATTGAAAACGCAAACGCACGAGAAAATGAAACCAACTGGAAGCGCACGAGAAAATGAAAAATATCACAAAAAATTTCAACAACTGATTGTCAAAGCGCAAAAAAGTTGAGAGTTGCCCAACATATTGCTTCGCATTGCTTCGCTTCGCTTTTCTAGCGTTCTATTTAGCAAGCCTCATATAAAAGCATGTATTGAACTTATCTGTCAACGCGAAATTCTGAAGCAAAGCGAAGCAAAAGTCGAATGTGAACGAGGCTTAAGGCTTGCTACAATGAACGCTTTAACTTTGGATTTTACTGATATAATTGCAGTAGTAGTAGTTATGCTACTAATGTTTGAAATTCGCGAGTGTCTTACGGCCTTACCGTATAAATCACCGTGATCGAACGCAACGCGAACACGAAGCCAACGCCGGGATCAAAAAGCGGCATTTTGTAAATCACGGCGTAATTGCGTTCGTTGTCTTACGGCATCACTTGAGCTGTCAAGTTCTTACGAAAAAGAGTTGTATTTTTCTTAATTTATCAGCCAAATACAAAACACACAAAATTTGCAGATTCCATTGCATACCTCCCATAGCCTAGTGGTTAGAGCGTTCGACTAGCACGCGAGAAGTTGCGAGTTCAACCCCCATCGCCGATAGATTTCTTTTTTTTGTGTGATTTCGATCCTCAACCGCAGTGCTAGTATTTTCTTTTTTTTGTACTTTTTTCTTTAGTATTTGTCTTTAAAAAGTATTACAATACTTATTATTTGCTTCTGCAGATTACCACAAATCAATTTTCACCCGAAATTACCAAAAATTTTGCGTTTAAAAAACTGAACGCGAGCACAAACCCAAGTGAACGATTTGACAGTTCATGTGAGTGAATGCGCCGCGTTGCGTTTTACGCGGTACCGATTTTCATATGAAACTACGTAAGACAACGCGAGCAGTCACTGAGTGAGGTGATGCGTTTTACACAATACCAAATTAGTGAACGCAGGGTGAAGTGAGGCGTTGGGATTTACAAAATAAGCACCTTAATTGAAAACGCAAACGCACGAGACAATGAAACCAACTGCAAGCGCACGAGAAAATGAAAAATATCACACAAAATTTCAACAACTGATTGTCAAAGCGCAAAAAAGTTGAGAGTTGCCCAAAATTTTTCTTCGCATTGCTTCGTTTCGCTTTCCTCGCGTTCTATTTAGCAAGCCTCATATAAAAGCATGTATTGAACTTATCTGTCAAAGCGAAATTCTGAAGTAAAGCGAAGCAAAAGTCGAATGTGAACGAGGCTTTATGGTCTAATTAGTCCAGCGGTGTCGAATTCAATCGTGCCGGATAGCAATTTGCCCAGTTACTCTAACAGCTAAACGGATTGCAGCTGTCAGTCTATTCTTTTTGCTAGTGCTGCCGTATAGTTTTGTGCACAAAAGAAGAACGCTGTTTATTTTCTTCTGAGATGAAATTTTACTTTCTTTATTAAATTTATGGCACTGAATTATCATAATTGTTACATCTCTATATTGTGTACTACTTTTTTAACTTATTTCGGCAATAATAATCCACTTCTTTTGTTGAACTAAAATCGAAGGTCACTGGCAACACTTTTCTGCAAAGAGTTCACAAACAAAATATATCGTGAAAAATTAATTCAAACGACGAAATAATTGACTCAATGTGCTTAGTGTTGTGTAAAATGTACGATGTGTACAAATTTAAAGCAAACGAAAGCGCAGGTGGACTATATTTCCAATAAATATTCGCTTGTTTTGACCAGTGTTGCCGTTTAAATTCTTGCATAGGAAAAGCATTATTGCTATTTCATTTTCAAGTGAATTTTTTGTGTGGCAACATTCTTTTCACAGCTGACACGACTTTTGCAGTAGTTTTCTAATCGACGCAGAAATTTCTACTAAATCCGGCAGAGTAATAGCGAACATTGTGTTCGGGTAAGATAGATTGTGTCAGCTGACACGATTTCTAACCTTACCGCTAGAGTAATTCTACCATTAGAACGGCAAGCCGAAAAGCAACGAGCGAAATGCTAACATTCGGTCAGAGAATGCCGCCGCGTAAGGTTGGCTGTATTCCTAAACGTACTTATGCAAAGCAATGCTGCGCCCCCAATGCTCTACTGATTTACTTTCTGAGTGCTACTGCGATGCATTGCATAAATCAGGTTGGCAACACTTTTTAGTTTGGGAACGCACTGGATGCTCAACATTAGAGTTGTGCCGTTTAGTTCACTTGAGCGATTAGTTCAGTTGGGATTAGGTTGCCTTTTAGAACTAGTTATTTTCTAGTTCACTAGTTCATTAAAATTATTCTATTTGTACTAGAAAAAATTTTAAATGCACTATCAAGATCGTTCGATTTTGTCTGGTCAGTTAAGCGGGGTCTACTAATCACAATTTAAGGCTCAGTTAATGTAGCCGTAACATATTTTTCCGTTTTCAGCTGACACAACCTATTATACCCGAGCTCTATACATGAGATTACTTTAAACGAATTTGTACGCAAGCGTAAAGGAGCTTGAAAAATTTGTCAGCTATAGCTTTGTTGCAGAAAAGTGCTTGCTCTTCAACCTTAGTTCAACAAAAACAGCTGTATATTAATACTACCAAAATGATCAGCGTGCTCTTTTTCTTCACGAAACTATACGGCAGCACTAGCAAAAAATTGAATATGCAAAGGACTGACAGCTGCAATATGTTTTACGTATTCAAGTCAACGGCCAAAGTTTTACGTTTACGTAAAATAAGGAAAAAAAAAACATTATCGAAAAATATTTTAGTAATAGAACATTTATTTTAATAAAATAAGGGAAAATATTTTTTTTTATGAACAGTTAACCTTAATTTGTACTTTTGTTGTTAAATTAAATTCAATTTTGTTATCTTCTAAAATACAAAAACCAACTCAAACAAAGCTTCAAGCTTTGAACATACATTTAAATGCTTTCTTTAAAACAACACAATTCAAGTAAAATTAGCTTTAGTTCATCTAGGTCATCCAACTGAACGACCGATAGAGCTAGTTCAGATATGAGAACCAGATCTTTTAGATCTTTAGTTCGCGAACGACACAAGCCTACTCAACATTGCTTTGTCCGCTTTTACACGATGCGACTCGGCCCCGGCGATTTTTTCGCATTCCGCTTTGAAATCGCGCATAGCTTTTACACGATGCGACTCGCTGGTGTCGAGCATTTTGACACTAGAGTTTGCAGCTGGTTTTATTTGTGAAATTTGTAAACATTTAAAGCACTTATTCCACTCTTTGCTAATTTTCTTCTTTATATTTACTTTTATGCGTAAAGTTCTGTAAATTTTTCAGTTTATTTGCAATACGTATTCACTCGATTTCAAGTTTTAATTTACAGTCGACAGCGCGAAGCGCGAAAACGAATAAAGAGGAACGTCAGAAAATCAGAAAATCGCAGCACAATCGCTGCCCGAGCGATTTTGCGCGTTCCCCTGTCGTTTCACCCCTCTTTCCTACATTCTTCCGTGTCTCCGGGGCCGAGTCGCATCGTGTAAAAGCGGACTTTCACAAAATGGAAATTGTAAAAAACTACATAATTACTACTTATTCAAAACATTTTTGCATTTGAATAGCGAATAACTTCCCAGCAACTCTAAATTAATTGTAAAATTGAGAAAAAGGAGGCGAAATATAATCGCGTCCTAAAAGTTTCAGTGAAGCCGAAAAAACATAACCTAAATAATCACAAAGCATCAACAAAATTTGTGATGAGCAGTTTGCGCATTCGATGCTTATCGACAACTTGATGCCTGCGTTTAGGAACAGGGTGCACGTGCAAACTTTTTATGTTTGCGTTTAGGAGCATACTGCTTTGTACTTATGCAGCGCAACTGACGTTTATGGTAGAATTACTCTAGCGGTAAGGTTAGAAATCGTGTCAGCTGACACAATGTTCGCTATTACTCTGACCGGATTGAGTAGTAGAAATTTCTGCGTCGATTAGAAAACTACTGCAAAAGTCGTGTCAGCTGTGAAAAGAATGTTGCCACCCAAAAAATTCGTTGAAAATTGAAATAGAATTAATGCTTTTCCTATGCAAGAGGTAATATGGCAACACTGATTAAAACAAGCGAATATTTATTGGAAATACAATCCACCTGCGCTTTCGTTTGCTTTTAATTTGTACACATCGTACATTTTACACAACACTCAACACATTGAGTCAATTATTTCGTCGTTTGAATTAATTTTTCACGATATATTTTGTTTGTGAACTCTGTTGCAGAAAAGTGTTGCCAGTGACCTTCGATTTTAGTTCAACAAAAGAAGTGATTGTTTTTGCCGAAATTAGTTAAAAAAAAGTAGTACACAATATAGAGATGTAACAACTATGATAATTCTGTGCCATAAATTTAATAAAGAATGTAAAATTTCATCTCAGAAGTAAATAAACAGCGTTCTTCTTTTGTGCATAAAACTATACGGCAGCACTAGCAAAAAGAATAGACTGACAGCTGCAATCTGTTAGAGTAACTGGGCAAATTGCTATCCGGCACGATTGAATTCGACACCGCTGGACTAATTAGACCATTAGGAATACAGCCGTTGTGCGAATGCTATTGCCTGCCTTTATGCGTTGTTGTTGTTGTTATGAGACAGCAAAGAATTCGTTTTCATATTTCAGTCTGCTGACTGGCTGGCTGGCTTGGATTTCCTTGGAATGGGAATCGAAGCAGCGCCGCGGCTGCTGCGAATTAAAAGCTGTCGGTAAATTTGTTTGGCATGACAATTTCTTTATAGAATATGATAGAAACTGCTTTCTGCACACATTCTCATGCTGTACTGATTCGCAGTCAGAATTGTGCATATTGCTGCTCTTTCATACTTCTTTATGCAAAAACTATTTTCAGCCCTTATTTATGGCATACATACGTGCATACATACATACATACATACATATTTCTAATCTCTATTTACAAATTTATGAAGGTGTAAATTATTTTACTTGGATTTCCACTTGCATTTTTGTGCTCCTTATTGTATATGATTTTGATGGAAATCTAACTAAAATTGCTTTTTGACGTTTCCCTAGTTGGATTTTCACTTGCTCTTTGTTTTCATTGTTTTTGGCGCGTAAAATCCTTATTAGAAATTCCACGTGGCTGTCACTTTTGCCTTTCTTGCGCAAAGTTTATTTCTACTCGATTTACAAAATGCTGCGTGCCACAGCATTTTTATCTAAAAAGAATTTCAAAAAGATGGCTATTAATCCGTGTTCTGCAATATACGGTTCGTGCATCATTAAAGGCTGCGTGGGAAGGGAGCACCCAAAAGACTCCATCACCACCTTCAAAATGCCCTGCAAAGAGGAACTGTTGTCCAAATGGAAGCAAAGCCTTGGTCTTCCATTAGACACAGTTATCAGGAAAAAAGCCAGAATATGCAGCCGTCATTTCAGTCCTAGCGATGTTGTAGGAAGCCGGCTAAGATATGGTGCTTTGCCAATACTGGAACAAGGTTAGTGCAGTGCCTATGTATGTATATATGTATGTATGTGTTAATGTGTTGTAGATGCATGCATACATAATTGAATGCTTGTAGTGCATATAGTGTATGTTTCGTATACACAAGGAGGAACTGCGCTTATGGATTTGACTGTGTGCGTGCCGCAGGGAGATTTGTGTTACCTTGAATTCTTATACATATTTTGTTTTGCAAGTTATGTTGTTTATTGACGGAAAATATACGTACACTTCGAATTAGTTAATACAGAAGAATTCGCTTAGCTGCCTCGCATTTAAGAGCTATCGCCGGCTAACTTCGAGTGAAAATTATAATTTTTGAAGTAAAACAAAATTTTTAAACAAAAAACATTTAATTTGCCGTGGCACAAAGCAAAGCGAAACAATGCGGAAAATGCATCTTTCACACTATTACTTACTATCGACGTACTATAACTTTAAGAAGCAACAGCAACAATAGTTGCCTTCAACATTGTTGTATTGTACTTTCGCTTTTGTTGTTCCTCCTTGTTTTTTTCTGTTTTGCCCTTTTTACTTATTGCATTTCGCATTGCATTCTTTTTCCATTTGACTGCAAGGCATCGTACACTACGTAAAGTTGTACATATTTTTAAATTTCATGCCAAGGAAACGGATGTTTCTCTTTTAAATGGGCTCTTCTTAAAGCTCAGTTTTTTCTGCATCTTAATCATAATATGTATAGTTTTTTAAAACAAGTACTTAAACATGTACATATGTATGTATATTTTAATAAAATCGTCAATAATTTTGGTTAGGGCCGTTTGCACATTTTTTCAGCTATATGTAAGTTACATGCACTAAAAATGCTGCAGCTGTATTTTTGTGTGAATTTGTATGGAAATTTCTTTTTTAGGTGCATTTCACTTAGCTGCACATTCGTTTTAGTAGCATATTATTTTTGGCCTTTTAAATAAAGATTTTATAGTGATAAATGTTTTTCTTATTGATAATTGCTACTAAATAGATTCAAATAATGGATTTGTCCAGCTTGTTGGGGAGCGTACTGGAAGATGGCAGCAGTGCTGTATAAAGGCATGCACACCAGAGAGTAGATTTAAGTTATTTAAATTTCCTAGAGATAAGTCCACTAGATTAAGTTGGGCAGTAGCCTGCAGTCTCAATGAAAACGACTTGCAATATAAATGTATTTATATATGTGAAAAGCATTTCTCGAGCAAGTTTTTGGGTAAAAAAAAAACTACTCAAGGGTGCTTTTCCAGATAGGAACCTTTCACAGGTTGATGCAGTGGATGCCACAAATGGATTCGACTGCAGATCTACATGCTCGGAGTGGGTTGTCAAGCAGCCAGTTGAATGGACGTATGTGAATCCGAAGCCGATGGACGGTGATATAACTCTCAAGGAGTTTGAATAGTTTAGCCGTAGAGAGGAAAGGAAACGGAAATGTACCGATACCTATGCTGAATATATCCAGCAAAAGAAAGCCGTAGACGCTCCGCAGGCAGAAATTACAACAGACACATGCCACTGCGAACATGACTTCTCTAAAAAGGAGAGAAGCTACCAAAAGATGCTAATGTCAAAGCAGAATAAAATTGAAGAGCTGGAAAGGAAATTACTGCAAGTTCAAGCAGACCTAAATAAAATGCAAGAAACGGCTATCATTCCAAGTGAGAATGCGAGCGAGTATGCCATAACATTTGCAAAGATGATATGCGATACTCCAAATAAGTGGTATTCGGAGGGTGAGAAGTTGTTAGCCCAGAATCTGAACTACCTGTCCACACGATCGTACGGCTTTATGCGAAGCGAGCTAGGTTTTCGCCTACCAAGCAAATCTTCTCTTCTCCGTTGGCGGCCAATCCGAATGGTAAAACCTGGATTCGACAAAAATGTTGTAGAAAATCTAAAAGTTATGATTAGGCAACATTCAATACGCTCCCGGTTCGCGGAACTTATTTTTGACGAAATAACTATTCGTCGAGACCTAACATACAACAAAGCGCACGATATTATTGATGGATTTGAGGATTTGGGAGGCACAAATCGGCAGAATTTGGTCGCTGGAAAGTGCCTATTTTTCATGATAAAAAGTCTCGTTGGGAATTGGAAGTACATACTAAGCTATTACTTGACCAAATATGGATGCAATGCTGCAGATATGCAGAGGCTAATATACGAAAACTTGCGGACCGCAAAAAGCATGAATATTAATATCAAAGCATTAATATGTGATCAAGCGCCAAGCAATAGAAATTTGTTAAACTTGTTGGGTGCAACACAAGAAAAGCAAAATTTTGATTTCGAGGGCTCCACAATACACTGCATGTATGATTATAGCCATTTGATCAAATCAATATTTTTCGAAATACTTTTTTAACGCAAGATATTAAAACTGATGCCGGCATAGCAAGTTTTAAAGTCATTAAGAAGCTATATGATGTTGACAGAGCTAATATTAACTTTAAAATCTGCCCTAAGCTGACTGACTCCCATGTAAATCCTGCCAATTTTGAAAAGATGTCTGTTTCTTTAGCTACACAGGTATTAAGCAATTCTGTGGCAGCAGGAATCGATACGGCGATTGCGCGTAACCTTCTGGGAGATGATGAATACATCAAAAAGTGCGCAAAGCCAACTCAGATATTCGTGCAGACAATGAATGATCTGTTTGATGAAGTCAACGTAAAAGGGTGCGATGCAAAAGTACAAACGAAATTCCCAATTTATAGAAACTCCGATGACAAGAAGGAGAGGCTAGAAAAGCATATTAAGTACCTAAAATCCCTGGTACTGCCAAATGGTAAATTTGTATATTGCATAGACGGATTTTGTATGACAATCAAATCCATGCTTAATCTTTCCGAGGATTTGTTTTCAAAAAGTGAAGAAATCAGCTTTGTTTTGCCAGGAAAACTTAATCAAGACGCACTGGAGAACTTCTTCTTTAAAATAAGATCGTCGTTAGGTGCCAATCAACATCCCTCGCACCACGAAGTGCAATACATTGTTGCACGCTTGGTTTCAATGAAAATCCTGCGTTTAAAATTTAACAAGCCGCTTAGCAATTGTGAAGATGATGATGATGTCATGTTAGATTGGAACACTGAAGAAGCAGAAAAGACACCAATTGATCCAGTGGGCGATTTACCCGAAGGAGAAGCAATCGATGAAACCTACGAGGATGAGTTTTTAACAATAAAACCCGTAGAATCAAAGCGGAGAAGAACAAGTACAAAGATACTTCACTGGGTACGCAATTTTCCAAAAAATATTGCGGCGGACAAACTGCAATATGTGTTCATCTATAATGCTAAAATCTTATATAGCCCTTGACAATGCATCCGAAGCACTGATCCGGTCGAAAAATTACAAAGAGGATGATGACCTGAGATCACCAAATCCCACAGATGAGGTGTACGAAATATGCCGGCATCAGTTAAAATGGTTTCAAGAAGTATTCAGAGAGAATGCATGCCATAGAGATATTGGGACTAAAATTTATAACTATATCTATACCCAAACACTGCAGAAGTTTGAGCATTGGTTTATTGAAGGGTGATGCCAAACACATCGAGTAAATCTGCTAAAATTCCTCATTACTGTGATGCTATTTAAAAATGCTAAGTGGCTAGCGCATGATATTCTTGCTGAAAATACAGCCAATTTAAGCCTCAACAGAGCGAAAAAGAAGGAAAAGAAGATGAAAAAACTCAACGCTACTGTATAGGCAGAGGTACATTTCAATAACTTGAACATTATTTAAATATTAGTCCGTATATGCAAACTATATCTCGTTCCTTTAGTTTTCAGCATACATTTTATACATTTGCTGAAGTTAAGCCGCACGAGGCAAAAGGGCTGAGGTACATTTCAATAACTTGAAAAACCTAGGCAAAGGCAATCAGGGAAAAAATACATATACATACATATTAGATACATATATATGATGACTATAGACGAATGAAAATTAATATAATTTATTTAAATTTCCTTGTTTCAGCATTTCGCTTAACGCTTGGGTATTTAAATTAACATATACCGCACTGATTGCACAGAATAACTAATAAAATTTTATTCTTCTTTTTCCAGCAACTCACAGCCCGGTTGACCCTTTAGACTTAAGAAGTATAGTATATTGCCTAACTAGTATTAAGCTATTTTAATATTCATAAGTATTTAGGAAAAAAAAACAAAAACCCAAAAAAAAACAAAAAACAAACAAAAAAATTATATAGAAGTAGTTTTAAGAAAATGTCACTTAAGGTAGATTTAGGTCCAAGTCGATGGCAGGAACCTTGACGTGGTGACTTGGCTTATTCGCTTCTTTAGTAGGAGTCGAAACTAATAACTACCAAACATTGTTTTTGTGATATGTTTTTAGCATATACATATATGTATATGACGAGCACAGAGCAAAAACGCTTCGAATGTCAATTTTCGCCTCATTGCGCACATGCGCTGTGCAGGTATAAAAGTCGTTTTTGCTCTGGGCGCATCATATGTAGTTGATGAAATTAAGAATTAATAAATAATTCAAAACTTATGACAAATTTATTGGATTAAAATGATAATAATCAAATTTAAAGGCAAGGAAGTAAGGCAAGTTTTTGCATAAAGGAATATTAACCTTATAAAAAATTTTTGGATTATGATTTGTTCAATCATTTTTCATTAATGTTTACTTGATAAACCATTATGTATTTTCGGATTTTTTAAATACTTTTCATAAATCATATTTCCAGGATTTATATTTCTTCAAGCAGCACGCACGAAGTCAGCATTATTTGCGCTGCAATGCAGGTGTTTGGCAATGTATTTATGTATGTATGTACATATGTCGGTCTTCTGCATGTCACTACATATGTATGTACTTTGAAAATCATAATTCAACAAAATTGTATTGGGTTAAATGATAAAGTTTAATAACAAGCATAATTTTCACTAATAGCAAAAAGGACTGAAATTTGCAAAATTTTCGTTAAAATCAGAATGAATGAACACCTGCATGTCTAGCCGCAGTCGGCGCGACATAAAAAAAACATATAACATGTTATATGTTAACATATAAACATAACATAAAAATCGAAAAGGCAAAAAATTCGCAGGAAACACACACACACAATGTATTATCGTGGACAAGTTTGTATAAAAAATGTAAACAAACGCTCAAATTATGCTGCCGTTGCAGAAATAGGGGTTGAAAGGGATGTATGTATGTGTTGCAAAATTGTATATGTACATAAATTGATATACATACGTATGTATTTTTAGAGCGATCTTTAAAAATCTATATGTATCTGCAAAATCTAGAAAATAAGCAAATGAAAAATGATAGAAAAGTTGATAGGTGTAAAGAAGCAATAAATAGTAAATCCTCAAAAAACAAAGAAAAAATTGTCATATGAAAAGCAAATTTGCTACAAGCTAAGAACCTGCAAAAGTGTGAAAATGTAATGCTCATACATACATACATATCAGAGATCTGCAACGAGTCACTCAGAAGCAAATCGGATTGCAGCCTGAGCACATTTTTGCTTGAACTGCACTTCATCCTCACCTTCTAAAGTGTGAGCAGGACTGCAACATTTTTTCCAATCTTCAGATTTTAAATCTCCGTTCGCCTTGCTTCTCTTCATTATGTTGAAGTAGACTCACACCAAACTGAAGCTAGGCTCATGCTTCTGAGCCGAGTCTCTTCGAAAATAATTTGTATGTATGCCGCGCAACACCAGATGTTAAAAACCACAGAGCAGTGATGCCAGTTTGTAAATATAACACCTCTGAAAGCTGAAGCTGAAAGAGGAATGCGAGGAAATTTCCGAATTGTTCACTTAACAGCGCAATTTGCACCCGAAAATTTATTATGCCGAAAAGTCGGGTTCGTAGGCAGAATGGGAAAACCAAACGCAGGCGAGTACTACATTTTGCGTGCCTGAAATTCTATTTTTACCCTTTGCTTTTTGCTCACAATTGAAAAATCAATAGTCCGCTTTTACACGAGGCGAGTCGGCCCTGGCGACACGGAAGAATGTAGGAAAGAGGGGTGAAACGACAGGGGAACACGCAAAATCGCTCCGGCAGCGATTGTGGTGCGATTTTCTGATTTTCTGACGTTCCTCTTTATTCACTTTCGCGCTTCGCGCTGTCGACTGTAAATTAAAACTTGAAATGGAGTGAATACATATTGCAAAAAAACTGCAAAATTTACAGAATTTTACGCATAAAAGTAATTATAAAGAAGAAAATGAGCAAAGAGTGGAATAAGTGCTTTAAATGTTTACAAATTACAGAAATAAAACCAGCTGCAGACTCTAGTGTCAATATGTGGAGTGGAGCGAGTCGCCTCGTGTAAAAGCTATGCGCGATTTCAAAGCGGAATGTCAAAAAATCGGTAGAGCCGAGTCGCCTCGTGTAAAAGCGGACATACATGCCTGGCATACTTATGTGAGCGACTACAAATACTTGTTTAGTTTTTGTTTTGTTTTCAAATTTTAAATTGATTAAATTGGTACCAAATTTGGTATTTTCGTGCATCCCTGTATTGAAAAGATGACATCACTGTGAGCAAACCGAAAACAACGTTATCTGTCATTGTCGCGCAACAAAAATTGTCCGTGCAAGGCAAGGGATGGTTCGGTATGCTTCAAAATTTACTTTGTTCACTGTTCAGCTATCTTCGTTGAAGATAGCAGTCTGTGAGGCTGAGTATGAGAGTCATATTTTGGAAGTGAAGATTTCCTGCTCTTGACTCCAAAATGCTTCCAGTCACAGCCATAGGAGTCTTACTTCATATTAGGACTGGAACTTTGGTTGAAGTGCTTCAGCATAAGTCACAAAAACGCGACTCGCTGCAGATCTCTGATACATATGTACCATTCAAAAAAGAATACAAATTTCTACGCAGCAGCCGCGGCGCTGTTACGATTCTTTGCTGTCTCATAACAACAACAACAACGCATAAAGGCAGGCAATGGCATTCTCTGCACAGATTACTACCAGATATCCGACTCTCACACTAGCGCTAAAAAATCACCAACACAATCACTAAATACACGATAGACTTTTTCCATATCTGGTTACGGGTACCCAGGTATTCGGCTTTTCTGATATCGGTATCCCATCTGTATTCCACCAAACCTATGTTATTGTAACAATTTGATTGTTATTTCAGTTTTAATATATGTGCTGATATTGTTTGTGTACATTAAATATTTTATTTTGTTGCTTTTGTCGCGTGGGAACCAGGTACTCGAAAACATCTGTAGTCGATAGCCGTGTCGTGCAATTTATTTGTATGCCCTATCAATTGTAAGATATGAGCGTCAAATGCAAGATAAGAGCTATCCGCTGTATCGAATTCCCAACCCACTGCGAACATATTTTTGAGGTTTGACAGTTGTTGGTCCGAAATGTAAACAAAGGAATTTTTGTGAATGTAACTCTGTAAGGAATTACTAAAACAAAATGCATTGCGAATCACACGTACGCTATTTGTGTGAGGATTTTTTCAAAAAAATGGAAATTTTTGTTCCCTGGACGGACAGTTGGATATCTGGTAGTAATCTGTGATTCTCTGACCGAATGTTAGCATTTCGCTCGTTGCTTTTCGGCTTGCCGTTCTAAAGCGCTGATCAGTCACCGCGTATCGTATTTAATCGGAGCGCAGACAAAACCTACCCTACCCGAGCTCATACATGCGTTCGCTCATCGCGTATTTATTCGGAGCGTAACGCAGAAATTATAATCCAAATTGGTTTTTCTCACACGTTTACGTCTGCTCTGATGCTCAGAGAGGATGAGAGAATGACATAGCTTTGTACTAAAAACAGTGCTGCCACTGCTCTTCGATTTTAATTTAGAACTAAAACCGGATTATTATTGCTATAATTAATTCCTAAAAATAGACCACAATAAATATATCTAAAAATTTAGATAATTCTGCGTCATAGATTTTATAAAGAATGTAAAATTTAACCTCAAAAGCAAAATGAACAGCGTGCTTACTTTGTGCACGAAACTATATGGCAGCACGGCAGCAATAACCAAAACAGAAACGTGCAAAAGAGCCACAGCTGCGATACGATTTTCACTGAACGGCCCAAATTTTGCCGTTACGAATAATTCCGCTCACAAAAGATACGCGGTGACTGATCAGCGCTTAAGAATGAAAAGGAAAATATGAATATAAAATTCGAATAAAATGTGTATACGGCAGGGTAGGAAATCCCCATACTTTCGTACTGATTTGGGTACATTCTTATTTTTTGGGTACGCGTTTTATTTCCTAGAGTACTTTTTATTATTTAGGTACGCTTTTCATTTCTCAGAGTACGTTGAGATATCAACACTGTGGGGCGAATGCGTGGAGGAAACGAATCTTGTGAATCCTCTAGTGAGGAATACGAAGTGACAGGTACGAAAAATGTTTGGTACCTTCGTACTCGATTTCCCATACAAAACTCCATAGAAAATACGATACGAGTACTGTTATTGTTTACATTTCAGAATGAATCAAATATCATTTTTATATGAAAATTTACGAAAAAACCAATTTGGATTATAATTTCCGCGTTACGCGCCGATTAAATACGCAATGAGCGAACGCATGTATGAGCTCGGGTAGGATAGGTTTTGTCTGCGCTCCGATTAAATACGATACGCGGTGACTGATCAGCGCTTTACTGTAATCTCCTTTAAATCATGCGCACTGCGCTCAGGGCTACACTCGGTAAAGGCTTCGTACCTTTACCCCGCTTTCGACAGGGATGGAATATAACGACATATCAATCAGGCGAAACGCTTAATGCGGCCCCGAGACGGTCAAATGGTTTGAGTCAAATGTGAGCATGTGTTGGAGAATATTTGTATGTATGGTAACACAGACAATGTTTGACCAAATATCAAAGTGGTTTAGATATTTGTTATGCACTGCAGGGGCCAAAGCAAAATTGCCATTTCGTTTTGTTCGTCGTGATGTTAACATCGTGCGCATGTCGGCAAACCAAACAAGCGACGCGGAAAAACAATTTTTGTCGCGAAATTTATGCGATAACTGACTTCTTTTTCTTAAGCACTGTTTAATCCGAGTGCTCTTCTCTTTATTTTTTCACTTTTTAACACACTTTGCCAGTGCAAAATATGCGATACAATCGTCCGTGTCATTCATAGTATGTCTGCACACCACAAAGAGTCGGAAATTATGAAGATTTGATGGCAATGTTTGTTTTGTGTAAGGGATAAACATCAGTTTACACGGACACATGTTTGACTCAAACCATTTGACCGTCTCGGGGCCGCATTAGCCTCGTTCACATTCGACTTACCTCGCTTTGCTTGACAGTTCGAGATTCAACAACAAAGCATGAAAAGTAGAAGGTTTGCTACAATGAACGCTTTAACTTTGGATTTTACTGATATAATTGCAGTAGTAGTAGTTATGCTACTAACGTTTGAAATTCGCGAGTGTCTTACAGACCTATTCCTGCGACCGTCACAATACTCACCGCAGTAACAATAGAGCATTTCGTCTCAATTGATACTTTTCCTTATTCGGAACAGAAATCAAAAGCTCGTAATGTATCAATTGTGACAAACATTGTGACGGTCGCATTAGGAGGTAACAAGCGAAAACAGCTGTTGCAAAACGTAAATTTTGAAGCAAAAATTTTTTTATTACAGTAATTTAAAGGAAGTTACACAATATTAAAAACACAACACATGTATGGCCTGCTGCTCAAACTCCGTTATATCGGGAGTTCGAGGTCCTCTGCCACTGCTCCCACAAATTTTGCACTGCTCGCAGCGCTATAGGGCTGTTTTTCCCGGCTTGCAGCTCTGGGTGCTGATTGCAATATTGAATGAAATGCTGCAGCTGCTCCTACGTCCTCCTGTCAAATTTACGATGTCTAGAAATTAAAAGAAATAAGAATAAACACCAAATTATTGAAAATTTCCAAAAAATACTCACTTTCCGTTTTTTTTGTTTCCATTTTTCGTTTATTTTTGAAGAAGAAGAAGCACAAACAGCTGTTTTCACAGCAAAGAACTTCACCCCTCGCTGTGTTGAAATGCCAAAGCTTTTTTCGTGATACGGTTGGTTAGGAATAGGGTTGTAGAAAGCCCGGCACAAGAAAGCGGATCAATTGATTGTCTCAATCAATTGTGCCGGGAGCGAGCGAATAGGGCTGTTAATTGAAAACGCAAACGCACGAGAAAATGAAACCAACTGCAAGCACACGAGAAAACGAAAAATATCACAAAAAATTTCAACAACTGATTGTCAAAGCGCAAAAAAGTTGAGAGTTGCCCAACATTTTGCTTCGCATTGCTTCGCTTCGCTTTCCTCGCGTTCTATTTAGCAAGCCTCATATAAAAGCATGTATTGAACTTATCTGTCAAAGCGAAATTCTGAAGTAAAGCGAAGCAAAAGTCGAATGTGAACGAGGCTTTATGGTCTAATTAGTCCAGCGGTGTCGAATTCAATCGTGCCGGATAGCAATTTGCCCAGTTACTCTAACAGCTAAACGGATTGCAGCTGTCAGTCTATTCTTTTTGCTAGTGCTGCCGTATAGTTTTGTGCACAAAAGAAGAACGCTATTTATTTTCTTCTGAGATGAAATTTTACATTCTTTATTAAATTTATGGCACAGAATTATCATAGTTGTTACATCTCTATATTATGTACTACTTTTTTTAACTAATTTCGGAAAAAACAATCACTTCTTTTGTTGAACTAAAATCGAAGGTCACTGGCAACACTTTTCTGCAACACAGTTCACAAACAAAATATAACGAGAAAAATGAATTCAAACGACGAAATAATTGACTCAATGTGTTGAGTGTTGTGTAAAATGTACGATGTGTACAAATTAAAAGCAAACGAAAGCGCAGGTGGATTGTATTTCCAATAAATATTCGCTTGTTTTAATCAGTGTTGCCATATTACCTCTTGCATAGGAAAAGCATTAATTCTATTTCAATTTTTAACGAATTTTTTGGGTGGCAACATTCTTTTCACAGCTGACACGACTTTTGCAGTAGTTTTCTAATCGACGCAGAAATTTCTACTACTCAATCCGGTCAGAGTAATAGCGAACATTGTGTTCGGGTAAGATAGATTGTGTCAGCTGACACGATTTCTAACCTTACCGCTAGAGTAATTCTACCATAAACGTCAGTTGCGCTGCATAAGTACAAAGCAGTATGCTCCTAAACGCAAACATAAAAAGTTTGCACGTGCACCCTGTTCCTAAACGCAGGCATCAAGTTGTCGATAAGCATCGAATGCGCAAACTGCTCATCACAAATTTTGTTGATGCTTTGTGATTAGTTAGGTTATGTTTTTTCGGCTTCACTGAAACTTTTAGGACGCGATTATATTTCGCCTCCTTTTTCTCAATTTTACAATTAATTTAGAGTTGCTGGGAAGTTATTCGCTACTCAAATGCAAAAATGTTTTGAATAAGTAGTAATTATGTAGTTTTTTACAATTTCCATTTTGTGAAAGCAATGTTGAGTAGGCTTGTGTCGTTCGCGAACTAAAGATCTAAAAGATCTGGTTCTCATATCTGAACTAGCTCTATCGGTCGTTCAGTTGGATGACCTAGATGAACTAAAGCTAGTTTTACTTGAATTGTGTTGTTTTAAAGAAAGCATTTAAATGTATGTTCAAAGATTGAAGCTTTGTTTGAGTTGGTTTTTGTATTTTAGAAGATAACAAAATTGAATTTAATTTAACAACAAAAGTACAAATTAAGGTTAACTGTTCATAAAAAAAAATATTTTCCCTTATTTTAATAAAATAAATGTTCTATTACTAAAATATTTTTCGATAATGTTTTTTTTCTCTTAATTTTACGTAAACGTAAAACTTTGGCCGTTGACTTGAATACGAAAACATATTGCAGCTGTCAGTCCTTTGCATATTCAATTTTTTGCTAGTGCTGCCGTATAGTTTCGTGAAGAAAAAGAGCACGCTGATCATTTTGGTAGTATTAATATACAGCTGTTTTTGTTGAACTAAGGTTGAAGAGCAAGCACTTTTCTGCAACAAAGCTATAGCTGACAAATTTTTCAAGCTCCGTTACGCTTGCGTACAAATTCGTTTAAAGTAATCGCATGTATAGAGCTCGGGTATAATAGGTTGTGTCAGCTGAAAACGGAAAAATATGTTACGGCTACATTAACTGAGCCTTAAATTGTGATTAGTAGACCCCGCTTAACTGACCAGACAAAATCGAACGATCTTGATAGTGCATTTAAAATTTTTTCTAGTACAAATAGAATAATTTTAATGAACTAGTGAACTAGAAAATAACTAGTTCTAAAAGGCAACCTAATCCCAACTAAACTAATCGCTCAAGTGAACTAAACGGCACAACTCTAATGTTGAGCATCCAGTGCGTTCCCAAACTAAAAAGTGTTGCCAACCTGATTTAAGCAATGCATCGCAGTAGCACTCAGAAAGTAAATCAGTAGAGCATTGGGGGCGCAGCATTGCTTTGCATAAGTAGGTACGTTTAGGAATACAGCCAACTTTACGCGGCGGCATTCTCTGACCGAATGTTAGCATTTCGCTCGTTGCTTTTCGGCTTGCCGTTCTAATGGTAGAATTACTCTAGCGGTAAGGTTAGAAATCGTGTCAGCTGACACAATCTATCTTACCCGAACACAATGTTCGCTATTACTCTGCCGGATTAAGTAGAAATTTCTGCGTCGATTAGAAAACTACTGCAAAAGTCGTGTCAGCTGTGAAAAGAATGTTGCCACACAAAAAATTCACTTGAAAATGAAATAGCAATAATGCTTTTCCTATGCAAGAATTTAAACGGCAACACTGGTCAAAACAAGCGAATATTTATTGGAAATATAGTCCACCTGCGCTTTCGTTTGCTTTAAATTTGTACACATCGTACATTTTACACAACACTAAGCACATTGAGTCAATTATTTCGTCGTTTGAATTCATAGTCACGATATATTTTGTTTGTGAACTCTGTTGCAGAAAAGTGTTGCCAGTGACCTTCGATTTTAGTTCAACAAAAGAAGTGGATTATTATTGCCGAAATAAGTTAAAAAAGTAGTACACAATATAGAGATGTAACAATTATGATAATTCAGTGCCATAAATTTAATAAAGAATGTAAAATTTAATCTCAGAAGAAAATAAACAGTGTGTTTCTTTTGTGCACAAAACTATACGGCAGCACTAGCAAAAAGAATAGACTGACAGCTGCAATCCGTTTAGCTATTAGAGTAACTGGGCAAATTGCTATCCGGCACGATTGAATTCGACACCGCTGGACTAATTAGACCATAAAGCCTCGTTCACATTCGACTTTTGCTTCGCTTTGCGTCAGAATTTCGCTTTGACAGATAAGTTCAATACATGCTTTTATATGAGGCTTGCTAAATAGAACGCGAGGAAAGCGAAGCGAAGCAATGCAAAGCAAAATGTTGGGCAACTCTCAACTTTTTTGCGCTTTGACAATCAGTTGTTGAAATTTTTTGTGATATTTTTCGTTTTCTCGTGTGCTTGCAGTTGGTTTCATTTTCTCGTGCGTTTGCGTTTTCAATTAAGACACTCGCGAATTTCAAACATTAGTAGCATAACTACTACTACTGCAATTATATCAGTAAAATCCAAAGTTAAAGCGTTCATTGTAGCAAACCTTTTACTTTTCACGCTTTGTTGTTGAATCTCGAACTGTCAAGCAAAGCGAGGAAAGTCGAATGTGAACAAGGCTTTAATAAGAGTAACTCAAAAGGGAAACAGAATATATTGAGACAACTGTTCAATTCGGCATATTACCAAAGAACTTGAATTATAAAGAAGAGCCGAACGCTGTGTTTGCTTTTTTCGCCGCGCAGAAACTAGCGGGTGCGAGCATATTTGACGTCACATATACATGTGAGCTTGCATGTATGCGTAAGCACGAGCTTGGCAACAGCGGGGTTTAGACGATCCTACATGTCGTCCAACATGGCTTGACGGCAGGAATAACTGTACACTTGCCGCTGCGTATACACGGTCCCACATATCGTACAACATCACTTTCTTCAAGTTGGCAAGCGAGACGCACGCATACAGCCAAAGCCTTTTTACCGACGGCAAACGAGACTTTTGAAAAAGAATGGGCGTTCTCAGCTCTCGTCGATAGCATTCGACTCAATTAGTTTTTTTTAAAGCGTTACGTACACTTTATTCTGTGCGTTTCTATTTTTATGAGCTCTGCCAAGTTTCAGGAAAATTTCCAAGTTTCAGGAAAATTATTTAATTTATCTCTTATTTTGTTCATAGCATTCATTTTCATAGTGATGCAAAATGAAATGCTATAGCATTAAAGCCATTTTTATTCATTTAATTTTATATATCCTTAAGTTTTTCTAATTAACGTATATTTCAAAGTAAGAACCAACTGCAGGCTGCAGCTCAATGAAATTCTTACTGTCCGTGATCATGTTAACAGCACGGACAATTTCTCAAAGTGCCAAAATACACTAGGCTTGACCAACATGTGTTTACACAGGTTGGATGGTTTGACAAGCGAGCAGAAATATCAAAAAATTTTGAAAACCATCCCACATGTGTGACAAGCGGTTGTTTCTTGCGTATACACGATCCAACATCGCGGCTTGTCCTACATGTTGGACGACATGTAGGACCGTCTAAACCCCGCTATTGAGTTTTGTTCAAAATTATTTAGCACCGTCCCTAGTTTTCCAAATTTTAGAAATTGTTGGCTTGCTGATTTCTTGGCATACATATTTGCTTTTGTTTTACACCTTGTTGTAAACGTTTTATATTTTCATTTGTTCATGTATTTGATGTGAATTAATGTTATATCTATATAATATTGGTTGTGATGCCTATATATTGGTAGGGGCCTAAATCTGGCGTAAATCTTGGTCATTACACATTTCGTATTCTATAAATACGGCAAAATTATATATAAAGCGATTAAACAGCTCCTGGTCCGTCTGTCCCTACGTGCTTCTTCTTCCCCGTCCACTTTGCACAAATTAGAACCTTATGGTAGAATTACTCTAGTAGTAAAGTAAGAAATAGTGTCAGCTGACACAATCTATCTTACCCGAACACAATGTACGCTATTACTCTGACCGGATTGAGTAGTAGAAATTTCTGCGTCAATTAGAAAACTACTACAAAAGTCGTGTCAGCTGTGAAAAGAATGTTGCCACACAAAAAATTCACTTGAAAATGAAATAGCAATAATGCTTTTCCTATGCAAGAATTTAAACGGCAACACTGGTCAAAACAAGCGAATATTTATTGGAAATATAGTCCACCTGCGCTTTCGTTTGCTTTAAATTTGTACACATCGTACATTTTACACAACACTAAGCACATTGAGTCAATTATTTCGTCGTTTGAATTAATTTTTCACGATATATTTTGTTTGTGAACTCTTTGCAGAAAAGTGTTGCCAGTGACCTTCGATTTTAGTTCAACAAAAGAAGTGGATTATTATTGCCGAAATAAGTTAAAAAAGTAGTACACAATATAGAGATGTAACAATTATGATAATTCAGTGCCATAAATTTAATAAAGAAAGTAAAATTTCATCTCAGAAGAAAATAAACAGCGTTCTTCTTTTGTGCACAAAACTATACGGCAGCACTAGCAAAAAGAATAGACTGACAGCTGCAATCCGTTTAGCTGTTAGAGTAACTGGGCAAATTGCTATCCGACACGATTGAATCCGACACCGCTGGACTAATTAGACCATTACTCAATTGTGTTTTATAGCAGCTTGTAGGGGAAATTGGCCAATTCGCAACTCAATTGCGGCTGAAATTGGGAAAAAGAATCAAAAGTAATCCTTTATAAGTAGTCGATCATTTTTTGCTTACTTTTGATTCTTTTTTGATTCTTTTTAGTAATCCCAAGTAATCCTGATTATATTTTGATTATTTGTAATCGTAATCAACGATTACGATTATAAACACAAAAGAATCGTAATCGTAATCAATTATTTTACATTTTTAAGAAAATAATCGAATTACTAATCATTATGATTAGTAATCATTATTTAACAGCTATGATCTAAGGGCGACCGCAACAGTTTGCTAAGATGAAGAATTTCCGGGTGTCTACTGTCAATATAGTCAGTGTTATTCTTCTGGTATACCAGCGATATATGTATACCACAGTGGTGTGCATTGAAAGTCCCTTCAATGTTAGAAAGCAAATCTACAAGTTTTCGCGACTTTCAATATTTGTTGTTATACATTTTAAATGTCAAAACAAGTATTAAAATTCAACATTTAACATTTATTTGTTGGTGTACTTGCGTGTAATAGAAATAGTAATTACAATAAAAATAATATAAATTGTAAAAGTACCTTCGTACCTTTCATTGTTGTTGATTTTCTCAAAAAATTAATATTTAAGAATGAAAACATGTTTGCATGAGCTTGATTCTCTTTTCATCACAGATTTCATATTAAATTACTCTTGCTCTTTTCATCACCAACTATATATATTCTTCTTTTCGAAGGATTCATTATGGGATTCATATTAAGGATACAACTTATGAAAGTTTCCGTTAATCTCATTGTTATCATCAATCAATTTAACAATCAATTGGTCGCGTTTTGTGACATTTCAAATTTCACACCTCAGATCACAAATTAGAATCTCCCAGAAGTGAGAACCTGAGTTTTTGAGCATTGAGTGAATTAAAAAACATAAAAAAAACTAGAACATTTCGGATATTAGAATTATTTGAGAAAAAAATTAGTTCTAATTTGCAAGCGTCCACTGTACGACTTTACCCGAATATAATTTCGTATAACTGTTTTTTTTTGTAGTTGTTTAAGTTTTTATTTCTGTATTTGTAGCATGTAACAAGCTCTGTACTATAGCCTTATAACGCTTAACATTATTGTTTTACACATAAAAATATTGTTTAAAAGCCTTTAGGAAAGCATATATCACATATTAGAGAGGAAGTGTGTAAATATTATATTATATATCAGCTTATTTAAATTTTTTTATTTTTAACTTCTTTCTTTCGAATTTTTTTATATATTTTTATTTTGATGTTAATCAGAATTTTGAAATTTGCAAGATACTTCTGAAGGACACTCGACGCAGCAAAGCCTATTCGAAATATTTAACGATCTTTCAAATTGAAATGTGAACAGCTCCTCAAACATCAGAGTTTTGGATATTGTTCACATTTTTATATACAGCGTGCTGCATTTTTCAATACCACGCAGCTAACATTCAGAGCCTGCTGTAAGTGAAATTTTAGAAATTCTGGCTATAATCGCGCATCTATTTAAGGGAGAATTATCGTACATAAGCACCCAGTCAAAAACATTATCCTGGGTAAACATTCGTACCCGTTATTTTCATATACATATTGACAAACCCTCTCAAAGCCTTCTAGAACAATGTCGAAAGAACTGATGATTACGTTAAGCTTGCGGCATTATAAAGTCCATGTCGAAAGATTCCGCAAGTGCACATACTTATATGCGCGTGTCTAAAAAAGTTAATAAAACGATTGAAATATTCAACGTTAAGGAAAGATTAAATCATTTTTAAATTAATGGATTTATGCAAAACGCATTTCTTAAATAAACAGTAACAGTGTAGTTAACATACAATACACATATTTGTTTTGCTGTAAACCTATTATTATTTATATGCAAGAAAACTAGCCAAATGCATGTATCTAGGAGTCACATATTTAATAATTTATATACATATACATATATAAATAACTTTAAACTTGGTTTAAAGCGACATTATGTCTTTAATAATAAGAATAATAACTGATTGACGTAACAGCCCGTGTGGGCTTAGGCTTAGCTTTCTCGCATTAACTTGTGTGTGCTTGTTATATTTTGCATACATTAACGGGATCTACATATAACCGAATCCGAACGGGTTGAGAGGCTTCTCATGGCTAAAAATATTCTCGGAGAATTGCCAATTCATTCCGAGAAGTGGCGCCGCGCAAAGAAACGATTTGAAAAACAAATTTTCTTTTGTTAGATCGGTCTTGAACTCAGGCCTCTCGCATCAGCTACAGCTACCAAGTACATATCCACCGAGCCACCGGGGCGCCGAAAACTCTTAACCAATTGAAAATATACATCAAAAACAAAAGCGCTGTTACGAACAATAAAAAAATGGAATATTTGCAAAAAATGGTTAAATTTTCAATTTTCAATGCGTTTTCAATTAGTATAATTCTACGACTTTGAAACACTGCGTTTTGTGTTGTGTTTGTGATTTAAAATTATGTAAATACATATTTTGTTGCTAAATACTAATATTGGCTGCATAATTCTTTGAATACAATTTTCAAAAAACAAAAGCATAAAGTTTTGAATAACATGCATCTTAATACATTTTAAAGACACATCAACTATTTCTACATACCCTCGCTTGTAGCTTGTGCATTGCTGCCACCGAATACCATTTCATTGCACGCACTTTCTACTCGCGCCGCATACGTTTGGGCCGCGATACAGCAATGGAGTCACTGACTGCCGCGGCGCCACTATCCGTCGCACCACTATGGTATAGATTGTGTGGATGATGTTGCGTGCCAGCCACGTTTGCTGTTGCGTATATCGAGTTCGTAGTGTGGTTACCCATTTTGTCGATGCCACGCACCTTCTTACTGGCCACTGACTGTGCCGTCACCTGCAGCGAAATGGCGTGCGTATTGAGCTTCTCTGCCAACAGCAGATCCTTGAGTCCCTTCATCTTTTGACTGTAGAGCGTGATGACGGGCCTCTTGAGCATAAACTGAAAAAAATCTTCTTCTCCTTTCTTCTGTTGGCAAACTTGAGCTGTGTTGCTTACAACACGTTGTACAGATAAGTCATTTGTGGTGGGTGTAGTCGAGCATGTTGTGTTATTGTTGTCCATCTTACCCACAGCTTTCGACTTACCACCATAGGTTGTTGGATCGTCTTTAGGTGCCGTGGTAATTCTTTCGTGCAATTCATCAAAACTTTGTACCGTGTTTTCTGCACCACTGTTTTTCGCAATGCTTTGAGCCTCGTCGGTGTTGTTACCAGATGTGTTACTTTGATTGTTTTTTTGTTGCACCAGGGACTGCTCTTGTTGTTGTCTTTGCTCGGCAAATGGCTGCCCGCCGCCTTGCAGCAAAAAATAAGGATTTAGAATCTTTTCTCCACAAGCTGCCGTTAAATCTGCCAATGTGGTTGGAATTTCCAACTTTTTGAGCGAATCGCTGGAGATTTTCTGAAATAAATTACGAGTGGATTTATTGGGACATCATTCTCCAAGTTGATTTTAAACTTACCTCATCTTTTTTTTTCGATAAACGGTTGTTATTGTTGATATGAACAACATCCGCTTGCGCATTTTGTGCAATACTTTGTTCACTTTTAGCCTCATAATTTTCCTGTTTTCCAGTCTCTACTTCCGCAGTCCTGCAATACATTTTTGTTCAACGAACTAACACGCAACACATTTTTGTTCAACGAACTAACTAACGAACTTACTGGCCACTGATCAGCAGTTCGTCCTCGGGCATCTTAATAACCACCTGCGAGCGTATATCATAATCAAACTTGGTAATATTATTGACCAGCGGCTTTGCCCAGCCGATATGCAAAATCGGTGTGAGGCTGTCTTCCTCCCACTGGCAGATTCCATCGTAAAACCGCAGCAGATTGGCAAAAACCTCAGAGTCACGTAAAATACTGCGCGCCGAGTGGCCAGAGCTCTCCGTTTTCATGACGTAGGGCATCATTTCGTTAGCGATTTCGAGCAGTTCCTTGTATATCTCTTCGTCATCCCGACACTGATACGTATATAAGCGTATCACGTCAGCCGCGTTAGCCCACGCCGCAAACGCTTCTCGATACTGTAGCAGCCGATAGTAAAAGTTGCCCTGAAAGGTATACGGGTAGACGTGGCGGTTGCAGTAGTGTTGTCGCGCCGACTGCACAGCCTCGCTATACAACTGTTCGCTACTAATGCACCCCTGCGTCGGACTGATCTCCTCCAATTCTCCCAACGTGCCTAACGCCATTGGATATTTCTTTAAGTGGCCCATGTCGTATAGCAACCATAACAGCTGCTGCTGCAGATCGGCCACCTCCACACAATCGGTGCTAGCTGTTAGTGAAATGTTGATGGCGGACACTATGGCGGCTACTTCCATTGATCGGTCACAGACTACCCCTAAGCCACCCAGATACAACCAAGAGCCCGACTCTCCAATTGCCGCCGTAATATCCTGGCCTCGCTTATCTTCGCTGCCCTTACCATGCCAGGTTACTTCAATCGTGTCGCTGCGCTTGCCAACGCCAAATGTGGCCCACGCGTGATCCTCGGAAATTGTCAAATGCACATCACGATATCCTAACTGCTGACAACCGGCCACCACGGCCAAGGCGACGCCAAAACAGTCCAGCTTGTTTCCCGACAGATAGCAGTATAGGTTCTGCAAATGCGCACGATCCTTATGGCTGCTGCGTATCAACGAGTGCCAGATAACATCAGACACCTTTTTGATAACCTCACGTGTGGCATACCGACTGTGCGATGGCTTAGGCTTTTCGACAATGGAGAGAATATTCTGAAATTTCTTGTACAAACCCGAGACGACATCATGCGTGACCACGGGAAACGGCACTGAGTTGCCCGCAATGATGTCCGTACTGGGCGCTGCAAAATTCAGTAACTTTTCAAAATAAGCAGGCACACAGAAATAAAAGATACATACCGGCTGCTAAACTGCTGCCACCGATCGGCAACGTTACATGCTCCGCAGCCGAAGCAGCAACCGCAGCTGCAGCCGCCTGCGCCGCATTGCCCGTCGTCAGCGAGAGCTCAATATAGCCGGCTACAATCGAGAGCAGCGTCAAGTCAGGTTCTGTACCGTGCACGGCATATTGCTCTAAGGAGCGTCGAAAGAAGTTCACCACGTCCGCAATTGACTTCAGCGGAAATAAACTAGCATCCACGTTGGAGTGCAGCGAAATACCCGGACTTGCGCTGGTACTTCTAGTAATTGCCGACATGTTGGCGGAATCAACTTTCAAACGCCGGTATAAACGAGAAAATCCACCAACTTCTTTAGCCACGGACGGGAAACAGCTTTTGTGCGATGTACAACCTGTTTATGCGTAGTTTTTTTGTTTTTGTTATTGAGGACCTCACAATGAAGGTGCCATAAGTAGCCATACAACTTTTCGCGTCTGCCGTCACCACCTTCGTCCTTCCTACTTTTTTAAGCTCCTACTATTACCGTTGTTGCACCTCTGACTGCTCTGTGTATTTCGATTTTCTATTGTTGATTCTTTATGTGGAATGTAATCTCCACATTTTACTTTCGAACTGTCAGGCCGCAGAAACTGGATTCCCCCCTGAACTGAAAAACAATACAAAAGGTTAAATAAAAGCTTATTAAAAACCGATACAAAGGAATATTTTTTAAACTTGTGGTATTTCTTTCTGGTATTTCTGTGACCAATGACGTCTTTTTATGAATGACACTTCCTAATTATGCACTCAATGTTTCTACCAGCCTATATAACCCCTTTCGTAACAATCTCTGCGATATAATTACATATTAGCGAATTGCAAAAGCTTGCGAGAAAATATTGTGAGAAATCAGCTTGTTTATTTCACTACAAAAAAAGTATTTTTAGGTAACATCAACTTCCACAAAAAAGAAATGCAGCACAGGGTTGCGTGATAAGAATTCTATATAGGCCAGTTTACACTTGGGAAATTTTGATGTTTGATTTGATTATATTTGGCTGTGTTTTTTCTACTCATCCGATGATTTCGCTGTTCAAAAGGGGTCTTAGCAGTTCTCAAGAAAAGCGAAAACTCCATATAAAATAAAAAAACCCCAACAAAATACTCAAGAAACTTCCTTGAGTCAAAATTACTTGACCCCTATCGCAGTTCTCAAGAAATCTGCTACGAAAATTACTACTTTTTTTCAGTGGAAATGTGCATAGGGTAACTCAGGATTTGGCAAGGAATAATAGCGGGGTTAGACGATCCTAACTGTCGTCAAACATGGCTTGATGGCAGGAATAACTGTACACGTGCCGCTGCGATTCCATGGTCCCACATGTCGTACAACATCACTTTTTTCAAGTTGGCAAGCGAGACGCACGCATACAGCCAAAGCCTTTTTACCGACGGCAAATGAGACTTTTGAAAAAGAATGGGCGTTCTCAGCTCTCGTCGATAGCATTCGACTCAATTAGTTTTTTTAAAGCGCTACGTACACTTTATTTTGTGCGTTTCTATTTTTATGAACTCAGCCATTAATTTTCCGTTTCAGGAAAAATTATTTAATTTATTTCTTTTATGCATCTTTTGTGCATGGCATTCATTTTCATAGTGGGTGCAAAATGAAATGCTATAGCATTAAAATTTCAAAGCCATTTTTATTCATTTAATTTTATACATCCTTAAGTTTTTCTAATTAACGTATATTTCAAAGTAAGAACCAACTGCAGGCTGCAGTTCATTGAAATTCTTACTGTCCGTGATCATGTTACCAGCACGGACAATTTCTCAAAGTGCCAAAATACACTAGGCTTGACCAACATGTGTTTACACAGGTTGGATGGTTTGACAAGCGAGCAGAAATATCAAAAAATTTTGAAAACCATCCCACATGTGTGACAAGCGGTTGTTTCTTGCGTATACACGATCCAACATCGCGGCTTGTCCTACATGTTGGACGACATGTAGGACCGTCTAAACCCCGCTAATGAAACATTCAGGCATGTTCCAGAAACCGAATCGGAATTGCTTCGGAATCGGAATTGATATCCGATTCGGTTTTAAAATGGTGTTCCACAATCCGAATGGAATTGCCACTTTCGAAATGAATTTCGAATCCGAACCAAACCAAATTTCGTATCAGCTGTTTTGTGTTGACACAAAATAAAAGCAGAAACAAAAGTAATTCAAATGTGAAAATTTGTGCATTTTTTGTGTAATATTTAACAAAATAAGCCAAAATGAGTGCTGCAGTTTTGCTGGCGTTGTTGGTTGGCAACGAACAACACCCACGAGTAAAACTAAAAAGAAAAATTCTGCGAGACAGCAGCAATCCCATGGAATTGCCGGATTCCGCGTAAGAAGTGTTCAAAATTATAGTTAGCTTGCTTATAACTTCTAAATTTTTCAGATTTGTTGCTCAATACCGCGTTAACAAAGATGCGTTCCGGATGATTCTTCATGAAGTGAAACCTTTTGTTGGGCAATGCTCTGTTCCATTAATCTTGCAATTTGCTGCAACTTTGCGATTCCTTGCCGAGGGAGGTTTTCAACGATCGGTGGAAATGGACTCTAATATCGCTATAGCCAAATTCTATTCAGGCATGTTCCAGATTCGGATCGGAAGTGGATTTGATTCCACTGTTTGGTGTCCTGCATTCCGATTATCGAAAATATTTTACCGATGCAACCCTGTTTTAAAATCCGAATGAGTTCGAACGCGTTTGGTTCGGAAATTTGGTGTTCTACATTCCGAACTTAGGAAATTTTCTTCGGATTTATTCCGATGACCTAACTGCCAGTGGAATTAGAATTATAATGAAATTTATGAATTCGTTTATGCATTTTTTTATGTATAACATTACGTGCAGAAGCATTTGCTTGGTTAAATCTATGATGTATTGATCTATTCAATCTTCCTTGAATATGAAGCGATCTATTGCAACTAGTTTCAACCTAATCTTAGACATTTCTGTGGTCATATGCAATAACGACTTAAGTCGAAAACAACTGTTTCGAGAAAATGCAATTCGAAATTTGAAATGCACATAAGTGCATGTACATAAGTGCATGTGTTTTTTTTAAATAACTTTTTTTCTGAGATGGGTACAGATACCGGGGTTTGAACAAAATATGCGCATCAACGTCAGGAATACAGTGGTAACGTCAACTCAATTTCGTCTTAAGTCGACTTAAGTCGTTATTGCTTTTGACCACAGATTTATGCCCTTATTCTTTAAATGAAGCCAAAGTGAGGCCTCACTGTTAATGATATAAATGAGAAATAATTTTCCAATTAAAGAAACATGAGGATCAAATAAAAGCTGCAAACTTTTTCTTTATTGGTTAAACTCCATTTATGTTTCTAATAAAATTTATGTAATTTAAAATAAAAACTTTACATTTTCATTATAAAAACGGTTTCTTCTGGCCATAGCAATATTCGAGTCCATTCGCACCGATCTTTGAAAACCTCCCTCGGCAAGGAATCGCAAAGTTGCAGCAAATTGCAAGATTAATGGAACAGAGCATTGCCCAACAAAAGGTTTCACTTCATGAAGAATTATACGGAACGCATCTCTGTTAACGCGGTATTGAGCAACAAATCTGAAAAATTTAGAAGTTATAAGTGAGCTAACTATAATTTTGAACACTTCTTACGCGGAATCCGACAATTCCATTGGATTGATGCTGTCTCGCAGATATTTTCGTTTTAGTTTTTCTCGTGGGTGTTGTTCTTGTCAACCAACAACGCCAGCAAAACTGCAGCACTCATTTTGGCTTTTTTTGTTATATTTTATAAAGATTACACAAATAATGCACAAATTTTAAAATTTGAATTACTTTTGTATTTACTTTTCTTTTGTGTCAACACAAAACAGCTGGTTCGAAGTTTGTTTTGGTTCGGATTCGAAATTCATTCCGTAAGGGGCTATTTCACTCGGATTGTGGCACACCATTTTAAATCCGAATCGGATTTCAATTCCGATTCCGAAGCAATTTCGATTCGGATTCTGGAACATGCCTGAATAGATTAAAATAATTGAAATTCTGAAATAAAACAAAATATTTTGCAAATTTACAACATAAAATGAACATTTATTGTTTTGCTTACCTCTTTCGCCCGTTAATATCCGTTGAATGTCTTCTTCTTGTTAAAGAGGTCTACGCAGCTATCAAGAAAAGCGAAAACTCCATATAAAAAAACGTCAACAAAATGCTCAAGAAATTTCCTTGCGCCAAAATTACTTGACCCCTATCTCAGTTCTCATGTTTCAAACATTATTCCTTGCCAAAACCTGAGTTACCCTATGCACATTTCCACTGGAAAAAAGTAGTAAATTTCGTAGCAGATTTCTTGAGATCTGCGATAGGGGTCAAGTAGTTTTTTATTTATTTGTAAATTCAGTCTATGGCTAGAACCTTACAGACTAGATTAACACAATATAAGTATACTTAAGGAAGCAAATAACAAAGGGTGAATTAGAACATTAATTATAATATAAGTTTAACAATTTTTTTAAAGCAAAACTCGAGACGGAAAGATCTAAACCACAAGCGGTTGAGATTTTGTTGAATTCAGACAGAGACCGAACCAAAGGCGCGTTCGAGGCATAATTAGTCCTGCAAGGGGGGATAACAAACAAAGCATAGTGACGTAATACCCTAGAGGGAACGTTGAAGTCGATTAGGCTGAGAAGGTGGGGACTGTCAACCATGCCAGTAATGATACCATGGACAAACGACAGAGATAAAATTGTCCTTCTACTTTCAAAGGACTTTAGATTAATCAGTGAGCAACGCGCCGAGTAGGGCGGAATGGGATTGGTTAACTTCAGGGATCGAAGACCAAAACTCAGAAAATATTTTTGGATTCGTTCAATGCGGGTGGAATGAGACATATAAAATGGATTCCAGATAAAAGATGCGTACTCCAACCGGGAGCGAACCAGGGAAGTATACAAGAGCTTAAGAGTGTAGGAATCAGAAAATTCAGTGCTATTACGACGAACAAAAGCTAGCATTGAATAAGCCTTCGAGATAGTGGAGTTGATATGACTCATAAGCGACAGCTTAGAGTCAAAAATGACTCCAAGGTCAGCGAACTCGGACACTCTCTCGAGAGGCGTATTGGCAATGTGATAAGAGGACTGGAAGGCGGCAGCCGACCTGGAAAAGGTCATGTGAAAGCATTTTTTTAAGTTTAAGAGCAGGTGGTTACTGGTGCACCATAGATTAACGTTATCTAACTCGGACTGTTGAACGCCTATATCGGAAGAGTTACGGACAGTGGTATAAATTTTCAGATCATCAGCGTATAGCAGGAATTTGGCCTTGGAAAAACAACCACTGATATCATTGATGAAGAGCAGGAAGAGCAAAGGACGAACAGCTTCGTGAATTCGTGGTCGCAAAGCCAGGCGCAAGCAGGCCTGGGTCCGAAGCTGTCTCAGGGCAGCAGCAGTAGCGGTGGCTCGATCTCGGCGCCCACCACGCCGAGCTACATGCAGCCAGTGAAACGAGAATTCTTCCCAGAGAACTCTGAGCCCAACACAAGTAAGTAACCGCCTCGTCTCTTGGTCAACCATAGCGATCATCACTCATATCTCTCTTCTATCTTGGTAATTCTCTTTTTAGATGGACGCCTCTTATGGGATTTTCTACAGCAGCTGCTGAACGACCGCAACCAAAAATACAGCGATTTGATCGCTTGGATGTGCCGCGACACGGGTGTCTTCAAGATCGTCGACCCCGCCGGATTGGCCAAATTGTGGGGTATACAGAAGAACCACCTGTCGATGAACTACGACAAGATGTCGCGTGCGCTGCGTTATTACTACCGCGTGAACATTCTGCGCAAGGTGCAGGGCGAACGCCACTGCTACCAATTCTTGCGCAACCCAACCGAGCTGAAGAACATCAAGACAAAGAAAGAAGGATATGCGTAGAAAAATGAACAAGGAATTCCAATATGTAAAAGGCAGTTCTAATGTGATAATGTGTCTGTTTGTCTGTCCGGCTATACAAAGCTACACGCGTTGACCGATTTCAGTCAATGTGAACATGTTCACAAGGCCATATGTTTTAATTTTCAGTATGGCCGTGTGAACATGTTCATAAGGCCATATGTTTTAGTTTTCATTATGGCCGTGTGAACCAAAGAGAGTATAAGGAGAAGAGGTAACAACCCGTTCCAGTGCTAAAAATGCGTGACTTTAGTACAGAAAAACTAGTAGAAAACTGACTCATTCTACCCAGAAACCTGCTCATTTTTCTCGAGCGATTCCGGCCATTATGTTGCCGCTTGTGTGGCGGATATTGAGTAAATTCAAGAACCGGTTTGTTCGGCGCAGGATAGATTGAGTTTCTTTCGCATTCCGCATGCAGTCGAATTCGACAGTATCGCTGCTGATGTCAAGCAGAACAGGCCAAAGTGTGGATGTTCTGCTTGTTCTCATGTATGTTCCAACACGTGGCAAAAACCGGTTTTGGGAAATTGGTTTGCTGCGAGTGCCGTACATTTCTCAATTTCTTGATTCTTTGCCGTCTTGTCGAATTTTCGTTTTGCCGACTGCAAACTGACAAATGGCAATTTCCTATTAGACAAATAATATGTTTGCTTGTCTTTAAATTTTATCAAATTAAGCGCAGTGCATTTTTCAAAAATTTGTCTTTATTTAATATTTTTTCATCTATTTTATTTACATTGATATACATATCTTGGTAAAGCACTTTTCTCAGATTTTGCAGATACTTTTCGTCAAATATTTTTTAAGGTCATATTTTTTTAAAGAGCACATTAAATATACATTAATTAATCACATTTATCCAATATACATACTTACATATGTCCCTTTCAACTCTTATTTCTGCCTTTAAGCAGCACACCATTATTTGAGCTGTCCGTCCGTTTGTTTACATTTTTTATACACACTTGCCTGGGATGCTGTTTTGATTTGTGTGTGTGTTGCCTGCAAATTTTTCGCCTTTTTGAACGTATTCTACCCAATAAGTATTTTTTATGTCGCGACCACTGCGGACGGCTAGGCGTGCGGGTGTTTGGCGCGGTTGTCTATGATAAGAGCTCGCTTGCAGATCTTGTAATAAAGAAACGTCATCATGTTGTGGAAGATACTGGCCTTTGTGATCTTTAAGAAGCAGTTTACAAAATAAATAAGTTCGAAATTTAGGGAGGCTTTTATGAGAGAACGTACTTTTTCAATATGCAACCAATTTAGCAATTTTAAATCAAAACAAAAATTCTGAGGCCAATGTCGACAAAATCACTTGCTCACTCACTTATTAAAATGACGTCACAATAATTTTTAAGCAGTTTTCTTTCTGCATGTCGCTGAATTGAAAGAAAATGTGGAATGTAGCGTGCACCTTTTCACTGATGCAACGGAAGTAGTTTCATTTTTATCATGGCAATGTCGACATTCTATGCTCCTACGGAAATTCGTGCAACTAAACATAACCATTGTAAACTTGAAAAATTGCACTGAACAATTTTTGCTTTTGATCTTAATTTGATATTACAGGACCAGCACTAACAATTTTTGTAAAATGGAAAGAAATGCAATTGCATCAAACTGAATTTTCAGTTTTTACCAGCCTCATCGATTTGATCATAAATACACACAAAATAGTTAATTTATACCATAAAATAGAATTAACCCGATGAATTACAAATAAATTTGTTGAACATTATTGAGACGTCATTTTAATGAGTGAGTGAGCAAGTGATTTTGTCGACATTGGCCTCAGAATTTTTGTTTTGATTTAAAATTGCTAAATTGGTTGCATATTGAAAAAGTACGTTCTCTCATAAAAGCCTCCCTAAATTTCGAACTTATTTATTTTGTAAACTGCTTCTTAAAGATCACAAAGGCCAGTATCTTCCACAACATGATGACGTTTCTTTATTACAAGATCTGCAAGCGAGCTCTTATCATAGACAACCGCGCCAAACACCCGCACGCCTAGCCGTCCGCAGTGGTCGCGACATAAAAAATACTTATTGGGTAGAATACGTTCAAAAAGGCGAAAAATTTGCAGGCAACACACACACAAATCAAAACAGCATCCCAGGCAAGTGTGTATAAAAAATGTAAACAAACGGACGGACAGCTCAAATAATGGTGTGCTGCTTAAAGGCAGAAATAAGAGTTGAAAGGGACATATGTAAGTATGTATATTGGATAAATGTGATTAATTAATGTATATTTAATGTGCTCTTTAAAAAAATATGACCTTAAAAAATATTTGACGAAAAGTATCTGCAAAATCTGAGAAAAGTGCTTTACCAAGATATGTATATCAATGTAAATAAAATAGATGAAAAAATATTAAATAAAGACAAATTTTTGAAAAATGCACTGCGCTTAATTTGATAAAATTTAAAGACAAGCAAACATATTATTTGTCTAATAGGAAATTGCCATTTGTCAGTTTGCAGTCGGCAAAACGAAAATTCGACAAGACGGCAAAGAATCAAGAAATTGAGAAATGTACGGCACTCGCAGCAAACCAATTTCCCAAAACCGGTTTTTGCCACGTGTTGGAACATACATGAGAACAAGCAGAACATCCACACTTTGGCCTGTTCTGCTTGACATCAGCAGCGATACTGTCGAATTCGACTGCATGCGGAATGCGAAAGAAACTCAATCTATCCTGCGCCGAACAAACCGGTTCTTGAATTTACTCAATATCCGCCACACAAGCGGCAACATAATGGCCGGAATCGCTCGAGAAAAATGAGCAGGTTTCTGGGTAGAATGAGTCAGTTTTCTACTAGTTTTTCTGTACTAAAGTCACGCATTTTTAGCACTGGAACGGGTTGTTACCTCTTCTCCTTATACTCTCTTTGATGTTCACAATGAACAAGTTCAACTAAATGAGAATATGAGCACTTTCCGTTTTGATTAAAAAAAGTTAATAACCCATTTGACGAAAAGCATATTTACAATAAAATTAAATGGTTTGTTAAAACTTGCGGCTTTACGTAGAGGTAGGGTGACCTGGAGTCTATGGGACGCGCTCAAATGCGTGCATCAAATTGCGCTCAAGAAATACCCTGACTCTCCTTCCACTTTCTAAGAAGAGCACCTCGCTTTATGGTGGGTAGTTCCTCGTTAATTTTGCGCAGGTTAAATTAATCCCGCGGATGCAGACTTTTCCGCAACAACGGCGCACCCCATAACTTTGATGACGTAGAAGAGCAGTTCACCGAAAGCGGTTGCGTCAGGTTGGAATAGTGCGGAGATATCAGTACAGCGGAACGCGACTCTATGGGCTGAAAAGCATTTCCAGGGTTGTCCAACAACGACTTTGTACGCTGCAATACTTCAGCAGTTTCCGGGCAGAAGGAGTTCTCACGCCAGTAGTTCACGCAACGTCCGTTCTGCGACTCAAACCCCGACGACTGTGAGGAGGCGCGTGAAAGGTTCTCTTCGATGGCCGTTGCGATGTTCGAAAATGGAATTGTTGGGGTGTTTGCTGTGTGCGTTTTGTCGTTACTGATTGAAATAGCCATCCGAAAACCAGGAAGTAGTTGCAATGCCCGTATTGGGCAGGCCAGCGCTGCTGAGGAGGATTACCGGCCGCCTGTAACAGCAGGCCGAGAGCGGCTTGCAATGCAAACACGGTAGCGTGGCAAATGGTGCTTATTTGCTTGCTTGCTTACTTTCTAGCTGCTGCGTCTGGATCTGGATTCAATGAAACGTGTCATTTTGTCATTTGAACGAAATATGTTGTTGGTGTTGTTGCTGCTGCTGCTGCTCTAGTTGTTGCTTTTGGCGCATTTTGCGGCGCTTTTGTGTTGATGGCATAAATTGGGCAAAATATACAAATACACAGGCACACACACACACCATGCCTTGTGGGACACCAGAAAAGGCAGAGAATGGTCTAGAGCGAGTGCCATCAACGTCAACAATATATGACGCGCCCAGAGCAAAAACGACTTTTATACCTGCACAGCGCATGTGCGCAATGAGGCGAAAATTGACACTCGAAGCGTTTTTGCTCTGTGCGCGTCATATTGCCTATTCTGTAGATAAGATCGGATCCAGTCCAAGAATGTGGAATGGAAACCAAACTGGGCTAGTTTACAGACCATGATGCTGTGCGAGACCCTATCGGAAGCTTTACAGCTCTATTCCTGCGACCGTCACAGTACTCATTTCGTCACAATAGAGCATTTCTTCACAATTTTTACTTTTCCTTATTCGGAACAGAAATCAAAAGCTCGAAACGTATCAATTGTGACAAAAATTATGACGGTCGAATTAGGAGGTCACAAGCGAAAACAGCTGCTGCAAAACGTAAATTTTGAAGCAAAAAGTGAAATTTTTTAAAGTGCTTGATATGGAGGAAGATTTGTTGCTAGTTTGCGCGGCCGAAATGGCAAATAAAAAAGAAAATGTGGAGAGGAGAAGGCTTCTGAGGAACTTGCGCGACGAAAGTGATCCGTTTGCAATGCAGGAAATCATTTTTCGACAAAACTTTCGGTTGTCAAAATCTCTGTGCCGGGAGTTGATTGAAGAACTGGAGCCATAAGTTCTGCACGGTTCGCGGAGCTGTGGGGCAGTTCCTCCCAGCCCGCAGATCTGGGTGCTGCTTGCAGAATTCCACGAAGCGCAGCAGTTGCTCCTGAGTAGTTCGCTCGAATTTTCTATATCTAGAAATGAAATGAAAAGAGATAAATTGCTAAATTATTAAAGATTTACATAAAAATACTCACTTTTCTGCCGTTTGCAATTCCATTTTTCTTATTTTTGTGAAGAAGAGGAAGCACAAACAGCTGTTTTCACAGCAAAGAACTTCGCAAAGCTTTTTTCGTGATACGGTTGGCAAGGAATAGGGTTGCAGAAAGCTCGTCACAAGAAAGCGCATCACAATTCTGTCACAATCAATTGTGACGGAATGCAAGAATAGGGCCGTTAGAGAAGTCAGTATAGTATCGAAAGACAATTGAACACAGCGCGGGGCTGTGTTTTGTAGAGGGAATGAAAATGGAGCAACAAGAGTTGAGTTTCAATGTAATATGCGAATATATTATAATTCATGTGTAGGAATATCAAAATGGAATATACAATTCAAGGAGTTCACAGAGTTTTAAATTCAAATGCAATTTTAAATATGAAAGTACAATGCAATGGAAAATTCGAATGAATGATATGACAAAATGAAAATGATGGAAATGAAAATATGGAGCGCGATGCAGCGATGTGCTGCTTTGCGAAGGTGGAAGCGAAGTGTTCTGTTGAACGGATGGAATGGAAGTGACGATGCTAATAGCGGGGTTTAGACGATCCTACATGTCGTCCAACATGTAGGACAAGCCGCGATGTTGGATCGTGTATACGCTAGAAACAACCGCTTGTCACACATGTGGGATGGTTTTCAAAATTTTTTGATATTTCTGCTCGCTTGTCAAACCATCCAACCTGTGTAAACACATGTTGGTCAAGCCTAGTGTATTTTGGCACTTTGAAAAATTCTTCGTGCGGTTAAGATGGCATCGGTCGCGAATAATATTTTTGGAGGGAATTTTTCGAATTGTACAAAAGTTTACCTGAAACGTGGAAGATTAAAAGTGAAATATACAAAAATAAAAACGCAAAAAATAAAGCGTATGAAGTGCTTTTAAATAAGCTAAAAGAAATCGAGCCGAACGCCAGTTCAGAGACTCTGAAAAAAAGAATAAATGCTCTTCGTACATGCTATCGACGAGAGCTAAAAAAAATTAAAAAAAAGCGAAAAATCGGGCTCCGGTGTCGACGATGTTTTTTCGCCATCGTTGTGGTATTTCCTTGATTTGGAATTCTTGAGGGATCAGGAAGAGCAAATCGAAGGCGTATCCTCTATGAGCAGCGAGGCAGATGAGAGCAATTCCTTGGATGAAGAAGTAAGTTGTAAAGGGTTTTTTTTCAATCAAGTGAAAACCACACGTCAAAAAAACACCCTTTAGATAAGTGCAAACGCAAAAGATTTCACAATATTTTCTCGTTTTTATTAATTTTTCTTCTCAAACATTTATACGCAAATACTTAGGGCCAGTTTCACAGTGGATGTTTAAACTCTGATTGCAGTTTAAATAGGGAATTTCAGTTTCACAGTGGGAAGTTAAATACAATTTAAATGCCCGGTTGTGGGCATTTAAGTACGGCACAGAGTTGCAATCGAAAACAAATAAACAGCTGATTTCGGATGTGCAGGCAAGCTGCGTCGACAATATTGCAATTTATAAGCGGCCAAATTAAACATACAACTGCATGGTGTAGCACATATAAATGATCCCGTAGTATTATAAATAATATAAACTGTGGATTCTTTGAAGAATATCCAATAATTCACTTCTTTCGGCCGACGAAAAATTTTTAGCTCGCGCTGCCTCCATAATTGAACAATTGAACATATGTTTTTGGCAAGTTGTGCTGTGTTCAATTGTCAAATATTCGAAGTTGCCATTCATTATTCCGTATTTAAATAAATGCACTGTGAAACTCAAGAAAAGTTAAACTAGATTTAAACTCAATTCGCAAATTAGATTTAAACATCCACTGAGAAACTGGCCCTTAGTCAACATATGTTGGAAACAATTCTGTAGTACTAAAATATTCACAAAAATTATTTCTTGTATCTTTAGCCAGGTTATGCAAATAACAAACCGCAAGCACAATATCTGTGGCTTTGTTAGGATTTAAATGAATAGTTGTAAGTAAAACTCTAAAGCGGGCAGATATTATTCCGAACGTGTTTTCGACAACATTTCTTGCCCGTGATAGGCGGTAATTAAAGTGCTCTTGCTCCTTTGTTAATCCACTGTGACTGTAGGGTTTCATCATATTTTCACCCAATGGAAACGCATCGTCTGCTAAATTAACATACGGCAATTCTTTACCAAATGCATCTATTTTTGTTGGCGGTGGTATTTTCAATTGTTTTTGCTCATAACAAAAGCCGAATTTCGTGTTTGCAAACACACCTCCATCTGACACCCTTCCATTTGCACCAACTTCGACCATCGTGAATTCATATTTTGAGTTAACCAGCGCCATCAATACAATACTATATGTTTTTTTATAGTTAAAATAGTATGCTCCGGTGCCAGCAGGCTTTGATAATGTTAATATGCTTTCCGTCAAGCGATCCAATGCAGTGTGGAAAGTTCCAGAGTTGATTGAAATCGTTTGCCACTTCTTGCCATTCCTCCGAATTTTTTGGAAGCTGAAATAATAAATTGATTATTTTTAATATTGCAGGAAACATCATTGCCAATAAAGAAAAAGCCAAGAAGAGTTGAAACAGTAACTATGCACAACGAGCTCCTAATGAAAGCTGTACAGCATTTGGAGCAAAGCAACCGCAAGCCTGACGAAGCTAGTACCTTAAGCGCTACCTGGGAAACCTTGTATAGGAAACTTGAACCACTTCAACAACTTCATGCAAATAAAACGATGATGGAAGTTCTGTACCAGGGGGCACTTGGAAATTTGAATGAACATTCCTGGAAGGCGTTTAATGATTGTGATTTTCAAAGATCACGCGCTTCAACATCTCTGTCCAGCCGCACACAATCACCTATTGCTGATCATTATGCTAGCAGGGCACCAAGATTTAATGTGTCACAACTAAGCCCAGTCACTTTCACAAAATTCGCACCAAGACATATTTTACTAACTTAGCCAAAACCGTTGTTGCAGCAACAGTATTATCAATCAGACACATTTATAACACCAGACGACCAAGATAATCAGGATGTTAGCCAGGATAGCATTTGTTATAATTCCATCCAAGATCTCCTATCTGATTCAGAATATTCATAAATTATTTTCAACATTATATGTATACTTGCTTGAATAAAATCTTTCAAAACTTTCCGCAGAACTTTACATGTTTCGATTATTATTTGCCCTAAAGTGCATTTGGCAATGAGTGTGCTGAATTTCAAGTCCGCGAAACTGCGTCCAGTTGCTAAAAACCTCAGAGTTGCGGAGAGGCGTTCGTTGGCCGAAATGCAATCTCGCATATTGGTATTTTGTCTTTCAATATAAGACTTCACCATCGCCAGTAACTCCTCATATGCAGCAGCATCCATCCGCAAGAAATTTTTGTAGTCTGCTGAAGATGTTAATTTTAACTCACGCATCAGGTTTGTATGGGAGTGTTTTGGCCTCTTTTGTAGCCATTCTTTCATCCAGATGCGCTTCCTTTTTTTTCATTTGACTTTTCTTTCTCTTCTTCTTCAATAATTTCATCGATTATAAGCGCCGCTAAAAATTTGTTTGCCATTATGCGTGCGTCTCGCGTCTCTCGTTTGCCGTCGGTAAAAAGGCTTTGGCTGTATGCGTGCGTCTCGCTTGCCAACTTGAAGATAGTGATGTTGTACGACATGTGGGACCGTGTGTACTCAGCGTTGTATTTACAGTTATTCCTGCCGTCAAGCCATGTTGGACGACATGTAGGATCGTCTAAACCCCGCTTTTCGATACAAGACGCGAAGTGCCCGTTGTTATCGCATCGGTTGACCGCTAGAAGACCGGCGCCGGCGCGTAGTGGCACTGAACGGCCGAACGACACTGGGCGCGCCAGTGCTGGGCCAAAGTCGATTGAACATCCTGGGCGCCTTGCAATATTGCAAAATTAGTTGCTCGTTGCCTCCGGTAGTCGTCGCAGCCCGTCCCAAGAACCTTGCAGCACTATTTGAAATGACGGCTGATTCCGCTTGCGTCGAGCCTGCTGCACATCCACGCAAGTGAACTCTGGGTGTTGCGCCGGTCTGCGCGTCCTGCATCTTCTGGACGGATGGCCTCTTCCGGCCTCGGAGAACCGCGTCGGGCGGCTTACGCCGTAGCCATGGAAAGGGTTTGCTGCTACTCGTTGCGCTGGTGCCTGAGAACCACGGCACAATCATAGCGAACGTTGGTGTATGTCGAACTGCTTCATCCGGTGTTGACGCAAGGAGATGCAAGTGTAGTGAAAATTAGTTTGTGTAGGAGTGAATATGGGGTGGTGTTATTAGAGCCAATATTCGGGAGTGAACACGGTTTATGGTTATTGAGACCAAAGTTCGGAAGTGAACTTGGTTTGTTAGTGGAGCAACTGGAAATGGAATTATCTTTAGGTGTGGAATAATTCGGAATAGAGGTATCTTCGGGTTTCGAATAATTTGGAAGTGAATTATTTTCGGGTGGGTTTGGTTTGGTGTTAGAGTAATTCTGAGGTGAATTATTTTCAGTGATGGAGGCTTTGGGGATCGCCTCACCACTTTTCGTGGGAATAGCAGGGACATTGAATGGGATATAATTTTGAATTGGGTTATCTTTGGGGGTGGAGCGATTTGGAAGTGAATTATCCTTGGAAGTGGAGTCATTTGGAAATGAATTTTCTCCCGTTGATCGAACCGCTGTTTGCTTTTGGCGCAAATCACACGGCGAGGATATTGGCCGGGTGGGATAAGGCTTCTCCAGGAGATCGAGAATTTGAGCCTTGCAACATTCGAACTCGTCCAGGCAAATCTCATACTTTTCCCATGCTGACTCTTTGAAGTCGCCGGGTAGCTCGTTGTCATCGGAGGTGATGATTTTGTCGAGTCTTATTCGCCTCGCTATCAACCGTGACTTTGTGTGCTCACATGGCGGGAGTGGCCGAAAATTTAGTAATGAATTGCAACATACTGTCATATTCGAACATAAACACTGACGGTGATTGTACGGGCGTGTGATTGGATTTGGCGCGAGCCATCCTGCCGAGTCAAAAAAATAAAAAATTTTGAACCTCGGGAAATGTGTGTGGGAATTCGTTGCAGAAATTTTATTCAAAATAATCGAAATAATTTGTTGGAGAAAAATACGACATAATCAATTTTGGGAAAAAATTATTCGAATTAAATGGTTTGGAGTAGATTATTCGAAAATAATTTGTTTTGGAGGAAAATTATTCGTAAACATTCGAGATTATTTTTTGGTGGGGAAAAATTATTCGAAATAATTTGTTGGAGGAAAATCGACCATCGAGATTATTTTTTGGTGGAGAAAAATTATTCGAGAACAATCGAAATAATTTTGGTGGAGAAAAATTTAACGAACTAATTTGTTTGAAAGAATTAATCGAAATAATTTGTTGGAGCAAATTTATTTGAAAATAATCGAAAACATTTGTTGGAGAAAAATTATTCGAAAACAATCGAAATAATTTTGGTGGAGAAAAATTGAACGAACTAATTTGTTTGAAAGAATTAATCGAAATAATTTGTTGGAGCAAATTTATTTGAAAATAATCGAAAACATTTTTTGGAGAAAAATTATTCGAAAACAATCGAAATAATTTTGGTGGAAAAAAATTAAACGAACTAATTTGTTTGAAAGAATTAGTCGAATTAATTTGTTGGAGCAAATTTATTTGAAAATAATCGAAAACATTTGTTGGAGAAAAATTATTCGAAAACAATCGAAATAATTTTGGTGGAGAAAAATTAATCGAACTAATTTGTTGGAAAGAATTATTCGAATTAATTTGTTGGAGCAAATTTAATTGAAAATAATCAGGTTTGGAGAAATTCTTCGAAATAATCGGTTTGGAGACATTATTCGAAATAATCTAGTAAATTTGCATACGGGTATAAAACTTCGCGGACGTACAGATATTTTCGTGGGTTTGGATTTTCAATGGAAAAGACCGACTTGTCCTACTGTGTTCGCTACTTGCAAAGGCGAGGCAAAAAAAAAACAAATTTTTTGTCTTCTGTTTGTCAACTAGCTGCTTTCTTTGGGTTGGGGAGTATGTACATATATGGGCCCTGCTAGCAACCGCAGCGCCCTCACACTGTCAGTGGAAGTTGAAACAGCTGTTACAGCCACAACCGCAGCCAACTTAATTTGAATCACTCTCTTCTATGGATTGCCAACGACATCGGTACGAGCAATAATTAACTCCGTAAAATTGTTACATATTTTATTGTTTAAATAAAAGCCGGGAGATATCCCTTACGAGCGGTATTTTGTAAATCGCGGCGCCACATTTGGTGACCCCGACGTGAGTATCGCATAACACGAAAAGGGTGCTCCCGGTCGGCAGCAGCTCGCATAACCTCACAATTTGAGCGCCATGCGGTCTGTAGAACGATCGGCACCGACGCACAGAATCTTCGTTCGCCGTGCACCTGGAAACGTCCATTAAGCAACAATTCCGGTGATGTTGAGGCAACCGCCGGCACCAGAGCAACATCGAAATGCCTCAACTACGAAGTGGCACCAGCAGCAACCGCTGCACGCACCGAATTCTGCGACGAAGCGCCACAGCAGCAACCGCTACACGCTCCGAATTCAGCAACGAAGCGCCACCAGCAGCAACCGCTGCACGCACCGAATTCCTCAACGAAGCGCCACCAGCAGCAACCGCTGCACGCTCCGAATTCAGCAACGAAGCGCCACCAGCAGCAACCGCTGCACGCACCGAATCCTGCGACGAAGCGCCACAGCAGCAACCGCTGTGGAAGTTGAAACAGCTGTTACAGCCACAACCGCAGCCAACTTAATTTCTCTCTCTCGCTTTTGGACTTCCGACGACAGCACTTCAAGCAAATTCAGCTGCTTTATTTTAATTCCGAATAAGTTGTTAATATTTTATGAAAACGCAATAAAGACGGAAAACACGCTTACAAACAAGCATCTTAATGATAGCGCTCCACAACGAGACGCTACACATATATATGTGCTACACGTATATATAGATGTGTCGATTATGTACGATAGAATGCCGGCTCGAGGTTACGCGGTCAATACCCTGCATGCATACATACATACATGTATGTATAGCGGGAGAAAATTTGCACACTTGAAAAAATGTTGGTGCGCAAAATTTTTTGCTTTATACTATGCTTAACGGGAAAAGATCGAATGTATTGTATGCATATATATAACGGGGAAAATTTTTGGCGCACGATTTCCGCGCCAAAGTCTTGGGTGTATGTACATATGTATGTGTAATTGGCGAAACAATAAAAAAAATAAAGTTTTTTGTGGTGTATGTATAATGTAATTGGAGAAGGATTGTTAGCACAATGTTTTATTTATGAAATTGGCGAAAAAAATTTATGGGTATTTTATGTATATATATATTTGTAATTTTTATGTAATTTGTAGATAAATAATGGCACGATATTTAATAGTAATTTTTATGTAATTTGTAGAGAAATGGGAGCACAAGATGTAGTTGTAATTTTTATGTAATTTGTAGAGAAATGGGAGCACAAGATGTTGGTTGGTTGGTTGGTTTGTGTGGCTAGTCCTGACTATCAATTAGCACTGAGTGCCGTTTTGTTACCACGCCTCGAACAACCTACAGCCATCTGGCGAAATTCAAGAAGTTCAGAACATTAATGATATCCATACCTTGGATGTCATTGATGTTCTCTAGGAAGCCTTTTTCTAGTGTTTTGAGCCTGCCCCTTGCTAGGGCAGGGCATTTGCACAAAAAGTGGTCTATCGTTTCCTCTTCATTCGGGTCTTCGCAACTGCGACAGTACCGATTGAAGGGAATGCCAAGTTTTGCCGAATGTCTGCCTACCCCCCAATGCCCTGTGCACACGGCAGTAAGCCTATTTACATCTTTTTTGTTCATTCTGAGAAGGGTGAGTGTTTTTCCGATGTCATACGTGCCCCAAATATCTTTGGTGGTCCTGCATGTCACCAGATCTCTCCATTTCCGTTTTGCTTTGGAGAGGTAGTGTTCTGCTATTCTGCCTTTGATCTCCCTTAACGAAGCACCCACGTCGGCCGCGCTTGAATCTTCAAGCGTAGAGCCTTGCTTCGCCAGTTCATCAGCAGTTTCATTCCCTAATATATTTCTGTGACCCGGTACCCATACCAGGGTTACTGTAAATCTTCTGGCCAGGGTTGACAGTTCCATCCTACATTCCTCCACCAGTCTCGACCGAATGGTGTTTGAGGATAGAGCCTGTATGGCAGCCTGGCTATCAGAGTAAATTGACATTTTGATTTTACCCGTTTCTAGAGAGCGTGCGGATCTCGACGCTTCTAGGATTGCTAGTATCTCAGCCTGGAAGACACTTGCGTAGTTGGGTAAACGAAACGATTGTTTGAGGTTGAATTCTTCTATGAAGAATCCAGCTCCTACACCGCCTGCCATTTTCGATCCGTCAGTGAAGATACTTATCTCGTCACTGGTCTGGGATCCACCTTGACTCCAGGTCTTACGGTTCGGAAATAGTACAGGTAGTGAGTTTCCAAATTCTGTTTTAGGTAGAATGTAGTCAGCATGCAGTTCCCTCAGGCTCGCCGGAAGTCGGTCAAGGATGACACCGTGACCGTATGTCCTTCCTTTCCACCTTCCACCCGCAGCAAGTCTGATGGCACTGCATGCCGCTGCACTTTCTATAAAAAATTCTATAGGGATTAGATGTAGGAGTACATTTAGCGCCTCTGTTGGGCAGGATCTTATCGCTCCTGTCACTCCAACTGCCGCTGTCCTTTGTACACGACTGAGTTTTGTTTGTATGTACGCCTTACTTAGCGCTGGCCACCAGACAATCGCACCGTAAGATAGGATAGGGCGAACTATGGCCGTATACATCCAGTGTATAATCTTCGGCTTTAGACCCAATTTTTTGCCCAACATTCTCTTACATGAGTAGAAAGCTACCGATGCCCTCCTCACACGTTCTTCGACGTTGGTTCTCCAATTTAGCTTTGAATCGAGGATGACTCCTAGGTATTTCACCTTATCTGAAAATTCTAGGCGCATCCCCTGAAATTTAGGTTTTACAAAGGTAGGAATTTTGGTTCTTGTGGTGAAGAGCATCAGCTTCGTCTTCTCTGGGTTCACTCCGAGTCCACAACTGGTGGCCCAAGTTTTTACCTTTCTTAGAGAGCCCTCCATAATTTCGCTAATTATGCCTGGGAATAAGCCTGATACAAGTATCACCACATCGTCAGCATAGGCAACTACGCTGGCATTGTCCACCTCCATCGTTAGTAACAGCTTGTTCATAACGATCAGCCATAGAGTAGGAGATAGGACCCCCCCTGAGGAGTTCCTCTGCAAACATATTTCGTTTTGTTCGTTATGCCAATCCCAGCCTGTATACGTCTGCTTTTAAGAAGCGACACTATCCAGGAGCCGATGCAATCTTCTACCCCTACCTGTGTAAGAGCCTCTTGGGTTGCTTCGGTGCTGACATTGTTAAATGCTCCTTCTATATCTAGGAAGAATGCCATTGCATATTTTTTGGAGTAGAGAGATCTCTCAATCGTGCGTACGACCTCATGAAGAGCTGTCTCCGTAGACTTCCCTTTGAGATATGCATGTTGAGAGTTTGATATGTTGGTTGGGTTGAAGTTACTCCTTATATAAAGGTCTAGCAACCTTTCAAGAGTCTTCAGCACGAAGGATGTTAGGCTTATCGGTCTAAAATCCTTAGCGGTCTCGTGACCGCGTTTACCCACTTTTGGGATAAAGATCACCTTGACCTTCCTCCAACTTAGTGGTACATAATTGAGTCTTAAACTGTCCCGGTATAGTACTGCTAGCTTCGGTATCACACCTTGTGAAGCCTTCTGTAGCATTATCGGCAGTATTCCATCTATACCAGGCGATTTGAAAGGGGAGAAACTGTTAATAGCGTGCGCTATTTTCTCTTCATTTACCAGATAGTCCAGAACTGGCCCTGAAAGGGGTGCTGGTGCAGGTAGAATTTCAACTTGAATTTCTGAATCACTGCATCCTGGGAAATGGGTATTGAGTAGGATTTCTAGGGATTCCTCCGTAGAGTCCGACCATGTACCATCGCTCCTTTTTATAAAGGTTGGCTGCGAGTGTCCCTTGGATAGGATTCTACCTAATCTAGCAGAGTCTTTTGTATTTTCTATTGATTCACAGAATTCCTTCCAAGACGTATTCTTAGCAACGCGGATGGACTTCTTGTATTTCCTAAGAATCGATCTGTAAGGGTCCCATTCCTTACTTTTGTATGCTTCATTAAAAGACTTCCTGACTAGCTTCCTAAGCTCAGTGAGGTTGTTATTCCACCAAGGAGGTAATGCCTTCTTGCCGTACCTCATTGGACATGATCTTTTATATGCGACCCGGAACGCATTTTCAAAAGATTCCGTCCTGGCGTCCAGCTCCTCCTTGGTGGTGCTTTCGGGGTTTGGTAATTTCTTAAGTTTATTATATAGGATACTTTTGAACAATTTCCAGTTTGTTCTCTTTGGATTTCTAAAGGGTGGAGTACCATCAACCTTGATGTTCACTTCAAAGAGTATCCGACGATGATCTGACAGAGATACACTGTCGGATACCCTCCATTTTTCCACTTTTAGGTTTCCTTCTGTTACGAGGGTAATGTCTAGAACTTCTTCCCACCCACAGAATTCAGAAGTGCTAGGAAATATAAAGGTTGGAGTATTGCCTCTATTACAAATGCTTAACTTAGAATTAATAATAAAGTCAAACAATGACTCACCTCTTTCGTTGATTTCGGTGCTGCCCCAGAGCGAATGTCTCGCATTCGCATCGCAGCCCAGTAGGAGTGGGCTAGATCCGTCTAGCGTTTCGTAGAGTTGCCTTACTTCTACTGGCGGTGCAGGTCTATCGTGCGCCATGTAGGAAGAGGCAATGTAATGGCTGGCCCCGTCCTGCAGTTCCAGCTTAATTACAGTAAGGTCTTCATAACTGAAATTGGAACACAGATAAGCCTTTATATGCTTCCTCACTAGTATGCATGATCTAGGTTTACCTGAATTGCTGCTGTAAAAGAGGTTGAAGAGACCATCCGTTAGACCCTTTACCTCAAGATCCCTGACCCAGGGTTCTTGTATGATGGCGATATCGATGTCTTCCTCCCTTAGGAAGACTAGGAGGTTATCCGAGGCGCACTTAGAGTGCTTTAAGTTAGCCTGGAGTACCCTCATCGACTCTCGCCAAATTTGCTACGGTATCCGCTTGGATTGACATGTCGCCTAACAGCTTGTTGGCGTCCTCGATATTAGCTTCCGGTATCGGCTCATTGGGTTTAAAAATCTTAATTTTCGCTGTCCTTACCCCGAAGAGCAGCTTACACTCGCATTCTTCCAATGGAGCTAGGCATTCATCGTTCAGCAGCAGCAGGTACGAGGAGCTCTTCGCGCCCACTACTGATTTCTCTGCATGAATTACTGCCCAGTCATTCATTGGGATGTTAGGATTCTGCCTCTGAAGGAGTCGAATCAGCTTTTCGCTCTCCATCTCGACCTTTGGTAGCCAGATACGTGCCTTTGGTTTTCTTGGGACTTCACTGGCTGGGATCAGCTTAAGCTTTAAGCCTTCCCATGCTTCGCTGAGCTCAGCTACGCATCTGCCTAGGAATTCCTTCGAGAACTCGGCCTGACACTTAAAAATGCGACATCCCCTCAAGGTTTCGCTTGAGTCGAAGCCAGGAATGGGGTTGTTCGCATCGGAGAATAGGAAGTCGCTTACCAGTTCAGAGAGTTTGGCCTCGATCTCGATCCACTTCTCTTGAGCTGGTTTGCCACCGCCGGATATTTGGTCAATGAGAGCAACTTGTAGGCACTTGGCCACTTGTAGCAACTTGGCCACCTCGTTGTAGCTTCTCTTGATCGGAGGTTCTGTCTTGCCCGGCGAGTCATCCCTGGCAACTCGCTTCCTATTGGGTTCGACAACAGAGTCGTTTTTGGATCTATCTCTTTTCGCTGCCTCCACTACCTGAAGTGGTTTAGTTGCCTGATACTCCTTGTACCCTTCAACTATTGCCTGGCAACGAACCTTATCTACTTTGTCCTTGGGCTGGATTGTACCGGCCGCCTCATTCTTGGCAAACTTGTCGAGAATGAAGACTGCCCTCAGGTACTGCGATTTCTTAATCGCCCCCACGGATTTCGCATTTTTTCTTACAGGCTTTGAGGTATCCACCTTGGAACTCACCGCGGCCTTCGAAGTGGTTGGTTTTTCGTCTGGAGTGCTATGGCTGGCACTCACTGGTAGAGTGATTGTGGATGACGACTCTTGGCTGGATGCCAGGAGTGTATCCTCATCTGCACCAAGGATGTCAGCCTGGACATCCGAGGTTTTAGATGTAATTATATTATTTTTTTTATATATAAAAGGTTCATTCATTTTTGGTCCCACGAGTATGCACGGAAAGGGTCGTCCACCCCAGCAGAGCCGGCATACCAGGGTAAGGCTCTTATACAACCGACCTTGCCCGAGCGTCGGAGGGGACCGTTTGCGGTCAGCTCTTTATGCACTGCTGACCATCCAGCCCTCGGCACGGGTACCTCGACACCTTGGCTTGAAGTGCTCGTATCTGGCTTCGTCAGTCATCTCCGAGTCAACCTTTCCGACAAGGGAGACCCTGCCAGAGTAAGTCACAGCTCACTCCGTCGGCATAGCTTAACTCTTCCTTGATGAACGCAAGCCCTACCACCACGTCAAGGTGCAGATACATCGGTAGAGGCACAAGATGTAGTTGTAATTTTTATATAATTTGTAGAGGAATAGGAGCACGATTATGTAATTTATAGAGAAATAGAAGCACAAGATGTATTTGTAATTTTTATGTAATTTGTAGAGAAATGGGAGCACAAGATGTAGTTGTAATTTTTATGTAATTTGTAGAGAAATGGTAGCACAAGATGTAGTTGTAATTTTTATGTAATTTGTAGAGGAATAGGAGCACGATTATTTAATTTATAGAGAAATAGGAGCTCAAGATGTGATTTGACGCAAGGAAATTTCTTGAGCATTTTGTTGGCGTTTTTTTATATGGAGTTTTCGCTTTTCTTGAGAGCTGCTAAGACCCCTTAACGGGCGAAAGAGGTAAGCAAAACATTAAATGTTCATTTTAGAATGGAAATTTGTAAAATATTTTGAATTATTTTAGATTTTCAATTACCTTACGGCCTTACCGTATAAATCACCGTGATCGAACGCAACGCGAACACGAAGCCAACGCCGGGATCAAAAAACGGCATTTTGTAAATCACGGCGTAATTGCGTTCGTTGTCTTACGGCATCACTTGAGCTGTCAAGTTCTTACGAAAAAGAGTTGTATTTTTCTTAATTTATCAGCCAAATACAAAACACACAAAATTTGCTGCATCCATTGCATACCTCCCATAGCCTAGTGGTTAGAGCGTTCGACTAGCACGCGAGAAGTTGCGAGTTCAACCCTCAACCGCGATGCATTTCTTTTTTTTTTGTGATTTCGATCCTCAACTGCAGTGCTAGTATTTTCTTTTTTTTGTACTTTTTTCTTTAGTATTTGTCTTTAAAAAGTACTGCAATACTTATTATTTGCTTCTGCAGATTACCACAAATCAATTTTCACTCGAAATTACCAAAAATTTTGCGTTTAAAAAACTGAACGCGAGCACAAACCCAAGTGAACGATTTGACAGTTCAAGTGAGTGAATGCGCCGCGTTGCGTTTTACGCGGTACCGATTTTCATATGAAACTACGTAAGACAACGCGAGCAGTCACCGAGTGAGGTGATGCGTTTTACAAAATACCAAATTAGTGAACGCAGGGTGAAGTGAGGCGTTGGGATTTACAAAATAAGCACCTTAATCTATTTTCTTATTTTCAGACATGGAAAATGCAGAAAATACTTAAAGCGCACCACGAAGTGCGCCAAAAGCGCCTAAAAAAATTTTCTCATGCCGAAAAACACGAGTTGGCGAAGCTGGTGAAGGAAAGGCCAATGATTTGGGACCTGACCGATCCAAACCATAGCAACAAAAATGCTATGGATCAGGCGTGGGAGGCGATAAGTGCGGTGTTGGGCAAATCAGGTTAGCAAAATGTTCTAAGATTTTGTTCTTTTTGTAATTATTGCCTTCTTTTCAACGAGTGAATGCAGAGCAGCATGGATAAGCTTATGTGAAAGCCTATCGCGCCAGGTCTGGCCAAAAAGATGTAAGCGGCAGCGCTGGTGGCGACGTGCTGGAGGAGCCAGAATTTGGAGAGTGTGCTACCTGGGAGTTCGCAGAGGATTTGGCGTTCCTTCCAAATGTCTCTCAGAAAAGAACGTAAGTCAGCATATGGTGTTTTGGATAATTTAAATATGTGGCAGCCTTGGTATAAAATACAACTCTGTACTGTATTCTCGGAAAGCCATACGGCAACACTGTAACAAGAGGAAAACTGAAATAAAGAGCAGTCTGGTCGAAGCGTTGAACGAGTAAAGAAGTGTGCTATATCGTCTGGTGTGGGGTGTAAACCTATGTTTGAGTTTGAGTTTATTGATAACTTTGTACAAATAAGATTAAAATCTTGTATAGTACATCGAATTTATGTATAATTTTCAATTAGAGATATAAATGTGTTGAGTGAATAAATTTTGATTATTTTTTTAAAAGTATTGCTAACATAAAGATTTTGTTTATTAATTAACTTATTACTAGTAAAACTTAATTCTTAAGAAACTTAAATACTGCCAATTTAAAGCACCTACTATTTCTTTCAGCTTTTATATTATTTGGTAGTGAGTTCCAGAGTTTAGCAACACTAACAAAGAACAACCTTGATGTCAAAATGAATTTCACTTCTGGTGTAATAATATTCATTGTTCGATTCGATGCTGCAAATATTAAGTTTTCATATAAATAATTCGGGCACTTTGTATGCAAAAGTTTATGAAAAAATATAATATTTCTGTATTTTAAGTGCTTTGAAAGACTGCATCCCAGAATCTGAATTGCAAAATCAGATATATGATCATATTTCCTTTTTGTGAACACGTACCTCGCGCAATTATTCAGCATTAACTGTAATTTTTTTTCTGATTTTTTATCCAAGTCCCCATATACTAACTCAAAATATGACATAATTGGTATAATTAGGCTTTTTACCAGTTTCATTTTGGTATCTCGGGGAATAAGGGTAGTTGTGTGCCATAAGCTTCTAAGCGCAGCATACATTTTATTCACTGCGTAAGAAATATGATCATCACAACTTAATCGGGAGTTCAATTTGTAACCAAGGCTTGTTACACAACTGTCGAATTTAATCTTCTTGTCATCAAGTTCTAATAATGTATCATTTTCCACATTCTGTTGACACTGAGATATGAGCACAGCTTTTGTTTTAGATGTATTTAAATTTAATCCGTTGTTGTGTGTCCATAGTAAAATTGAATTCAAATCTTCATTGAATCTACAAATCAAATCTCATAAAGCCCTCTTGGTCTTGATAAATATATCTGAGCATCATCAGCATACAAATGAATCGTTACGTTTTTACAACAACTCGTTATATCATTTATAAACATAATAAATAATATAGGGCCCAAAATGGAACCCTGGGGTACACCAGAGCGAGTGTTTTTTATGGCAGAGTTTGAATTTCGGGATCTAACGCACTGAGAGCGACCCATTAAATAGCTTCGAAATAGACGTATGGCATATTCATCAAATCCATAATAGTATTTAAGTTTGTTTAACAAAAGCTCATAGTTAACAGTATCAAAAGCCTTTGAGAAATCTAACAATGCTAACACAGTTAAATCACCTTTATCATAAGCCGGACGTATATCTTCTAAAATTTTATTCAAGGCAGTACTGCAACTATGTCCGTTCTTATAACCTGATTGAAATTCTGTTAAAAGATTTTTATTTGTTAAATGTTCCGTGATTTGCATTGATAATAATTTCTCAAATACTTTCGATAGTGATGGTAAAATACTAATAGGACGGAAATCTTGTGGTAAGGATGCGTCTCTTTTTTTGGCAATGGGAGTGACATATGCAATTTTCCATATATCTGGAAAAGTAGATGTTGTGATCGCGTGATTTATTATGTGTGTAAGAGATGAAATAGCAAACGGCAAGATTAGCTTGATGAATTTCAAGTTAATACCATCTTCACCAATTGCATTTGATTTTATTGAATATATACTTTTGAAAACTTCTTCTTCAGTTACAACATGAAGACTAAAAGGCACTTTTTCATTATAAAGATTATCTTGTAAAGGAATAAAGGAAGTGTTATTCACATTGTTGGAGGAGAGGAAAAACTCATTGAGCTCATTTAGGTCAAGTTTACATTCGCATTCGTTATTTTTCTTCCCAACACCTATAGATTTTAAATTGCTCCACAATACTTTAGATGATAATTTTATGTTAAGTTTGGATTCCAGATGTTTCTTTTTCGAATTTCGTATAATAACAGTGGCTTCATTTCTTAACTTTTTGTAGTATTCCCAGTTGTAGAGTGTTTGGTTCAATTGCCATGTTTTGTATGCCTTGTTTCGTTTCTTAATAGCGAGTAATACTTTGGAACAGAACCATGGCGATTTGTTATCTCTTATTTTGACACTTTTGAGGGGAATGTACTTTTCATATAAGTATTCCACAAGTGCTGTGAAGAGACCGACCTTGTCGTTAACATTCGCGTAGTGCCAGCAGTCGTTCCATGGGAGTAAACTGGCATCAATCGACAGAGCAGGCATATTGACATTTTTCAAATCTCTGAACATTATATCTCTACTAACTTTAGGAACATTGAAGTCCAGGTTGTATGAAATAAAAAGCATGTCATGATCTGAAATTCCTGCCAGGGGCAATTGCTCAAAATGCAGTATTTCGCTTTTATTAGATACGCAGAACACATCAAGCAAACTTGATCTACAGTGTGGAGCAAATCGTGTTGGAAACTCATTTACAACACTCAATCCAACAGAATTTAAATTTTCAAGTAAGCTGATCGAAAGTTTGTTTTCAATTAATAGATCGATATTTAAATCTCCACATAATAAAATGTGTTCATATTCGAGAGCATATTCTGCTAACTTCTTGAACATATCAGATAAATCATTTGATTTATGGGGATTATACACACATACTATTAGACATTTGATAAGACCAGTGCCGATTTCAACGAGCATATATTCAATTTCATCATCACCGCCTGATGTGCAGATTAATTTTAATGGCAAAGATTTTTTATGGTATATTGCAAGGCCTCCACCACGCAGACTATTTTTTCTATCACTTCTCACTAGTGCGTAGTTTGCTAACGAGTACAAACTATCATCTAAATCCCTTTTAAACCATGTTTCAGTGACATTCTTTATGTGCGCATAAAGAAATAGCAGATAGTTAATTGTTATACACGCACATTTATAAATACGAAAAAAGAACTTCAGAAAGACCAACTCAAGAAAGGAACTTAAGAAACCTAAGAAGCAGTGAGACGGAAAAAATTTGGAAGAAGTAATTTCACTATAAATTTTTCTGCGTACAAAATGGCGTCGACGAGGGAAAAAGTAGCTGCTGTGCCGCAGGGCATGAACGTAGAATTTCCTGCCACTGCAACAATTAAACACGCAAATAATAAAAGAGGAAAAAGAACTTCAGAAAGACCAACTTAAGAAGCAACCAATTTAAGAAGCCTAAGAAGCAGTGAGACGGAAAATTCGGAAGAAGTAGCTTCATCATAACTTCTTTTCGGCGTACAAAATGGCGTCGATGAGGGAAGCGAAAAAAGAACTTCAGAAAGACCACCTTAAAAAAGAAACCTAAGAAGCAGAGAACCTAAGAAACCTAAGAAGCAGTGAACCTAAGAAACCTAAGAAGCAGCGAACCTAAGAAACCTAAGAAGCAGTGAACTTAAGAAACATAAGAAGCAGTGAGACGGAAAAAATTTGGAAGAAGTAATTTCACCATAAATTTTTCGGCGTACAAAATGGTGCCGACGAGAGAAAAAGTAGCTGCTCTGCTGCAGGGCATGAACGTGGAATTTCCTGCCACTGCAACAATTTCACAACTCGAGGTGCTGTTGGGCGGCGTGGTCGGCACTGCATCTGTCGCACAGGAGCCGGCGACGGGTGCCACCGGAACGGGCGAGTTAGAGTTTGTTACCGACGGGGACCGGGCAGCAGGCGACGTCATTTCTTCGAACATCGAAGACATACAAAATGGCGAAATCGAGCAACAACAAACAGCGGCCGCAAGTAAGGACAGTCACGCCGATGATTTGGCGCAAATTGAAGCGGAATTGGAACGGCGTCTACGAATCAGCAAGCTATGAAGAAAGATGGCAGAAGAAGAGTCTAGAGACAGTGCGGAGCGCAAGATGGCGCTAAATATGAACAACATATGGCGGCGAAACGATAGATAAGCTAACCAAATATCTGGAGGTGTGTTTTCACGGCCCGGGGAGGGACTTGGAGAAGTTAAGAGACACGGTAGACACTTGACAGATAGAAGATTCTTACGTATGTATATTATAAGGACTAGGTATAGGCATGTAAATTTGTATTCATATTTCATTGACATTAGCTATAAGTAAAATAGAGATAAAATTATGTACAAACGAACTATCATCGATCGAGGTCGATCGATTTCAGTCAGGTTGGCCGAGCTGTGGCAGCATTGGTATAAAATACAACTCTGTACTGTATTCTCGAAAAGCCATACGGCAACACTGTAACAAGAGGAAAACTAAAATAAAGAGCAGACTGGTCGAAGCGTTGAACGAGTAAAGAAGTGTAAGCCACACGCAACCCTGTTGCCGAAGGGCAAGACAAGAACTCGGTTGAAACGACATGTCAGTATGTGCGAGTTAGCGTTAACGACCGGTTGCCAGCGGAACGAGTCCAAGTGTGCCTTTTCATTAAATACATACGTTCCTTTGTAAATTACTTATTTTCAATAAACCATACTCATTTTATACAAAGCCAAATCTGGCCATCCTAACAAGTCAGAAGTGGATCACGCTAACCACGAAAACTACAGATTAAATTCGAAAATGAAATTGAGACTTCGCTGGCACGCGTAACGACAGAACGAAAAAAATTAACGAAACGATAGAAACTTCTAGAACTTTGCGGAAGGAGAAAGTGAACGAAGCCAGAGTAAAGAGTGGAAAAAATGAGCCAGCGTAATGCAAACTAGCGTAACGATTCAAACGCAGTATGCGCAAACGAGACGACAGGCTCAAACCCTAAACGAGTACCAACGATAAACGTAAAACAAACCTAACGATGAAAATGCAGTGCGCGTAAACGAGACGGCAGGTTCAAACCCTAAACGAATACGAACGATAAACGCAAAATAAAGTTATCGATGCAAACGCAGTTTGCGACAACGAGACGACAAATTCTAAACGATTACAAACGATAAACGCAAGATAAGCTTTACGATCCAAATACGGTGTGTGAAAACGAGGCGACTTAAGTTCATACGAAAAAGTTAAAAAAAAACGCAACATTAACAAAACGATTATTATTAAAAAAAAAGACAACTAGAGTGCATACTTTAGCCATAACAAATCTATCGAGCGAGAACGAGAAGAACATTGAGCAGTGCAAAGCGTGCATGAAACAGTAGGTAGCAAAGTACTGAAACTGACAACGAAAATACGTAGCAAAACAAAATCGGAAAATGTCGCTGGTCAAAATATCAACTTTAAATATAAGTCAGCTTAAGGAGCTGCTTGACGAACGCGAGCTGAAAACCGGTGGCTCTAGATCGGAGTTACTACAACGATTAACCGAAGCTGTCCAGAGCGACGAAATTTTAGTTGAAAATGTGCAAGAAACCGAAGTGGTCCAGGGCGATGAAATGTTAATTGAAAATGTGGGCAATGAAAACATGCAAGAACAAATAAACGAACTGCGGAACATGATGGAAAATGTTATGTTGTTAATGCAAAATAATATTGCAAGCAATAGGGTAGTGAACGATACTAATCGCGAGCGCAGTGTATCACCTCCGCAAAGTACGCATTTGCCAACGGTGCGTAGCGGGTATTCGGTTAGAGAAATTGCTGAGACGATTCCGGAGTTTGATCCAACGCGAGACGAAATGTTGTCGGTCGAACAATTTACTGAGCGAGTAGACAAATCAATAAGTGCGTACAAATGGGAAGAAAAGTGCGTGCTGCTAGCTGTGTATAGCAAGTTGAAAGGTCCAGCGAAGATGTGGCTCGACGCGTCGCAAGAATTATATGCGAGCTGGAGTGAGCTTTCAAATGCGCTGATTGATGAATTTGGTACTGTGCCAGACGAGGCAGACGTGCATTTTAAAATGCGTCATGCTGTGCGACAAATTAACGAAAAAGTAACCGATTATTGCTTTCGAATGAGCGCGTTGGGAAAACGATATAAGCTTAGTGAGTCGGCTACAATGAAATACACACGCGAGGGACTTAAGCACCGCGATTTGCAATTAGCTATTGCAGCATTACGTTTCACGTCAATGAAACACATGCGAGAAACGCTGGATGAGTATTTAAAAAATTACTTATTGTACTCGAGTAACCGGTTCGCGAAAAATACTGAACGAGAGAAGGAAGAAGAGAAAAGTGCTGGTAGTGACGTAAACCCAAAGACGATTGTGTGCTTTAACTGTTCAGAAAGTGGTCATATTTCGAGCAATTGTCCAAAGCCGCAGCGGCGTCGGCGTTGCAACGACTGTAGTAAAGTGCATCCAAAAGGGGAACCCGAAAACTGCGGCAAGACAAATGCAGCAGTCCGGAAAGCGAATTTTGACAAACGTGATGAACCATTTACAAAAACTGTGCGCGTTGAACAGAAGTATTATAACGCATTGGTAGACACCGGGAGTCAGTGTAGTATGGTGCAGAAAACCGTAGCGGATGAACTTGCGTGCATGCGCGAGGAATGTTCAGTGACCATTAGCGGAATTGGTGGTGGTGTACATTACTCGCGTGAGAAAATTAACGTAGCGCTTGAAATTGACGATTTGAGTGTGAACATGGATTTGTACGTTGTGGATGATGCCGTTATATCAGTTCCCATAGTAATTGGCCAAAACATGTTCAGGTACGACAAGCTACGTGCAGTGTTTGAGAATAATAAAATATATTTTGAAAATGTACCCGGTAGCGCTAAAGAAATAATGCGCAAACAAATAAACGACGAAGATGTGCAGTGCATCATGGATGGCGCTCAAACGATAGAAAAACAACGAATTCAAGACTACGATACAACGATTGAACAACGATCTGAGCAGTGTATGGGGTATGTGGATGCCTTAAGCAGGGCACCTTACGAACAAGCCCACGACATTGACACCGCATCCTTAAACGTAGTAAAAGCGGATATTGAGCAAGGCGATTGGCTGTATTCGATGCAGCTACTGGACGAGCAAGTGAAGCAGATTGTGGAAAAGTACAACGAACGAGATAAAACAACAATCAACGAATACATTATCGAAAATGGTCGCGTGTATCGTAAATTTCGCGACCGAAAGCTCTGGCTGGTGCCAAAGGAACTTCGCTGGAAAGTTACGCAAGATGCACACGAGAGAGCTGGACATTTTAGCGTTGAGCGTACGATCGAGGAGTTGCAGCAGAGCATGTGGTTTCCACGCATGCGAAAGTATGTAAAAGCGTTCCAGAAAGCCTGTGTTGACTGTACATTCAACAAACAGCCGGGTCGTAAGAAAGAAGTTACGTTTCCAGCGGGCCGCACACCTCATAAGTACCAGACGCGAGACATACTTGCGAACAAAACCGCGTTGATGTTACACGACGAGAAAGACACAGCGAAATATAAAAACATCGAAAACGTCCGCATCAGCGGCACGAAGAGAATTGCAGAACAACGAGCGAAAGCTAAAAAGCGCTTTGATAAGGCGCATTCAAAACCAACAACATACGACATTGGTGATATCGTTCTAGTGGAGAATGAAGCACCCAGCACCGGAACGTCACGAAAACTGGGGCCACGCTACAAAGGCCCATTTCATGTGACTCAAGTTCTAAACAACGACCGCTACGTAGTAGAGGATTTGCCGGGAGCCAAACGAACACAGCGACATTACAAGTCGGTGTACGCATCCGACGGCCTGAAGCCGTGGTCCACTTTACCTCCTGATGACATCGACGAAGACAACGATAGCAATGCAGACGACGACGACGAGCAGCGAAGTCGCTTTATGTCAGGAACGGCCGACTGTAAGCCACACGCAACCCTGTTGCCGTAGGGCAAGACAAGAACTCGGTTGAAACGACATGTCAGTATGTGCGAGTTAGCGTTAACGACCGGTTGCCAGCGGAACGAGTCCAAGTGTGCCTTTTCATTAAATACATACGTTCTTTTGTAAATTACTTATTTTCAATAAACCATACTCATTTTATACAAAGCCAAATCTGGCCATCCTAACAGAAGTGTGCTATAAATATAAAATTTTTGTTTGCAGAACTTTACAACTTCAACAGCGTGGGAAGATGACACAATGCAATCTGAAGCGTCTCCAGTTTACTCTTATGTAAGTATATGTGCATTATATTTGTACCTTAATTTCTAAATTTAATTTCTATTTTTAGAGCCCAACTCCATCGCGCCGCTCATCGACACAAGCACATACCAGTGGAGTCTGGCAGAAGGTAGAGGCATTGCTCGAAACCCAGCAGAGCCTGGGTTCTAAATTCCCCTTTTACACAATGCGACACGTCGCATGCGACAGACGAAAATGTAGGAAAGATGGAAGAAACGACAGGGGGATAGGCAAAGCCGCTCGGGCAGCAATTTCGGTGTGACATTTTGACGTTTCGCTTTTTTTGATGCCGTCCGTCGATTGAAAATTCAAAATTAATTCAAAATCCCATGTCCCATGCGACGTGTCGACTCGTGTAAAAGCTATGTGCCACAGTGCGAAGTGGAATATCAAAAGTTTCATGCGGACTAAAATCGTCGTGCCTCTTCGGCAATACATACCTTTTTCTATGTATTTTGAAGTTCTTGAAGATGGAATTTTTATTTATTTAATACAAAATATAATAGTGTGAAAGACGAAAGTGCCCCACGAAATGCCGAAGCTCCCACGGCATGGAGCACATTCATTCATGAAAAATATTACAAAGAGAACATCTGAAAGAATCTTCGGGTTGACATCTTATTATTGAATAATAGGTATTGTAAGTAATAAGCTAATAGATTTTTTATTGTTGATTAGCTTCTGAAATAAGCCTAACTTACTGGAGGCCTCCTTTACAGACAAATGGTATTACCAAAGAATGTTATTAAATTTCTTTGGTATTACCATTCAAACACCGCCTGCGTCTCCCAAAAAAGTTCTGCCGCCTCTCGACAGGCAATCTGTCAAATTCCATTCCTTATAAAGTACGGATACTTCTTGCGGATACTTCATTTAAAACAAGGCGCCAAATGAGATATGGTCTAATTAGTCCAGACGTGTCGGATAGCAATTTGCCCAGTTACTCTAACAGCTAAACGGATTACAGCTGTCAGTCTTTTCTTTTTGCTAGTGTTGCCGTATAGTTTTGTGCACAAAGGAAGAACGCTGTTTATTTTCTTCTGAGATGAAATTTTACATTCTTTATTAAATTTATGGGACAGAATTATCATAATTGTTACATCTCTATATTGTGTACTACTTTTTTAACTTATTTCGGCAATAATAATCAGCTTCTTTTGTTGGACTGAAATCGAAGGTCACTGGCAACACTTTTCTGCAACAAAGTTCACAAGCAAAATATATCGTGAAAAATGAATTCAAACGACGAAATAATTTTCTCAATGTGTTTAGTGTTGTGTAAAATGTAGGATGTGTACAAATTTAAAGCAAACGAAAGCGCAGGTGGACTATATTTCCAATAAATATTCGCTTGTTTTAACCAGTGTTGCCGTTTAAATTCTTGCATCGGATTATTGCTATTTCATTTTCAAGTGAATTTTTTGTGTGGCTACTTTTCACAGCTGACACGATTTTTGTAGTAGTTTTCTAATCGACGCAGATATTTCTACTACGCAATCCGTTCAGAGTAATAGCGTACATTGTGTTCGGGTAAGATAGATTGTGTCAGCTGAGTAGGGACACGAAAATAGTATCGATATTACTCAGTATCGATATTATTGGTTTCGATATGAGTATTTTTTCAAGTACTTTTGAAGTACTCGATATTTGAAGGTATCGATCCCTCTCACCCAATATCGAAACCAAGTTTTTATCTCTAAATTACGCAAAATGGCGCAGAAGAACGCGCGAAATTTATTAAACCAATATTTGCTAGAAAGGTGAATTTTAAATGTTTTAAAACAATTTTTATTTGAAAATCAATAAATTGGGAAAAGTTGAAAAACATGTATCCATTTTTGTATAAAGTATCGCGGGAATACTTACACATACCCTCAACCTCGGTTACATCCGAAAAACTTTTTCCAAAGCCGGAGCTACTATAAGTAATACATATGCGTAATCGACTCGCCGACAAAAAATTAAATAAAATTCTATTCTTAAGCGGTTTAGAGGATGCAGCATGGAATACTTAAAAGTTCCCTTTGCTTTAAATTGATTGATCTCAATAAGTAGATATTTTATTAAAATAGTTTTTTTCTTTTAAGGCTGATTGAAATAACATAAAGGACCAATATGTTGCTGTGCAACATTTCTTTTTTGTTTGTTATTGTTTTTTGACAAAATTCTGAAATAACTAATTTTATTTACTATGGGTAGTAAATTTCGATATTTTGAATATCGATACTTTTCCGACGATATTTTGAGTACATCGATACTTTTCAGTCGATGCCGAAATGAGTAGGAATCGATACTTTATTTTTCGATATTCGTGTCCCTACAGCTGACACTATTTCTCACTTTATTACTAGAGTAATGGTAGAATTACTCTAGCGGTAAGGTTAGATATCGTGTCAGCTGACACAATCTATCTTATGGTAGAATTACTCTAGCGGTAAGGTTAGAAATCGTGTCAGCTGACACAATCTATCTTACCCGAACTCAATGTTCGCTATTACTCTGACCGGATTGAGTAGTAGAAATTTCTGCGTCGATTAGAAAACTACTGCAAAAGTCGTGTCAGCTGTGAAAAGAATGTTGGCACACAAAAAATTCACTTGAAAATGAAATAGCAATAATGCTTTTCCTATGCAAGAATTTAAACGGCAACACTGGTCAAAACAAGCGAATATTTATTAGAAATATAGTCCACCTGCGCTTTCGTTTGCTTAAAATTTGTACACATCGTACATTTTACACATCACTAAGCACATTGAGTCAATTATTTCGTCGTTTGAATTCATTTTTCACGATATATTTTGTTTGTGAACTCTTTGCAGAAAAGTGTTGCCAGTGACCTTCGATTTTAGTTCAACAAAAGAAGTGGATTATTATTGCCGAAATAAGTTAAAAAAGTAGTACACAATATAGAGATGTAACAATTATGATAATTCAGTGCCATAAATTTAATAAAGAATGTAAAATTTCATCTCAGAAGAAAATAAACAGCGTTCTTCTTTTGTGCACAAAACTATACGGCAGCACTAGCAAAAAGAATAGACTGACAGCTGCAATCCGTTTAGCTGTTAGAGTAACTGGGCAAATTGCTATCCGGCACGATTGAATTCGACACCGCTGTAATTAGACCATAAGGCTGTATTCCTAAACGTACTTGTGCAAAGCAGTGCTGCGCTCCCAATGCTCTACTGATTTGTTTTCTGAGTGCTACTGCGATGCATTGCATAAATCATGTTGGCACCACTTTTTAGTTTGGGAACGCACTTGATGCTCAACATTGTTTTCACAAAACGGAAATTGTAAAAAACTACATATTCAAAACATTTTTACATTTGAGTAGCGAATAAATTCCCAGCAACGCTAAATTAATTGTAAAATTGAGAAAAAGGAGGCGAAATTTAATCGCGTCCTAAAAGTTTCAGTGAAGCCGAAAAAACATAACCTAAATAATCACAAAGCATCAACAAAATTTGTGATGAGCAGTTTGCGCATTTGATGCTTATCGACAACTTGATGCCTGCGTTTAGGAACAGGGTGTACGTGCAAACTTTTTATGTTTGCGTTTAGGAACATGCTGCTTTGTACTTATGCAGCGCAACTGACGTTTAGGAATACACCCTAATTCTACCATAAGAGCCCGATTCCAGTAGTGCGTGCGTGCGTTTGCGTTCGCTGAACATTTTTGACAGCTAAGTTGAACCATAGTGTAATAATATCAAGTGAACCAGATAGCAATGACATTCTATTCTCGTACCCTTACTTGTCAGTTGCGATGTCAAAAATATTAACCAGTTTTCAGTTTGAGTTTGCGTTTGAAGAAAAAAGTAAAAAGAAAAAACATCAATGGCCAACTCTTGTGGTAATAACGAATACCTCCATAAATTTGCTGTATAAATATCTGCAAGAAAAATTTGGAATGTCCTAAGATTTGACTAGTAGACTAAATCAAGACGTATTAGAAAATTTCTTTGGGACAATGCGAAGTTCGGGAGGTCTTCACGAGATAAAAAAAGATTAACAATTGGTTTATAAACGCTATTTGTTATAAAATATGTAACACACGTGCTGGTTCATTACTGAAAATAAAAATTGTTTGGCACGTAAAAATGTTGCGTAACTTTTTTGTACTAATGTCTCGGATGGGTTAAGACATATAACGAAGAAGGAGAAAAGAAAAATCAAAAACTTTTTTGACAAGCTAGGGTACTTCAAGCTCTCTGGTTCACTTGATATTATTACACTATGAGTTGAACTAGTGCAAACATATGAAGAGAGTGCCAATGAGCGGTGCGCTATACGCAAAACGCAGAAAGTTGACCAACTTTCAACGTTTGCTGCACTCATTTTGCGTTGACAGCTCATAAACAGCTCCCATAAACACTTTGTGGTTGCCATCAGTGTGAAATAAAAGTGTGGTAGCTGAATATATTTTTGTGTTGTACTTATTTCAATCAATATTAGGTTTAAATGATATATACACAATATTAAAAGTTAGTATAGTTATAAACTTGGTACGAAGTATGTTCTGTAAATTATTTAAGAATGTTTGCTGGTCAAGTTGCAAATTACCGAAATGTGGCGACTCTCTTTGGAACTCACGCATTCTGTACATTGGAACAGCTCAAGTGCGTTTCAAGTTTTTGCGTTTACGCAATTCCGCAATCGTACGCACGCACTCACCATCGGAATCGGGCCATAATGCCGGTCACATATGTTGCAACCGTCGAAAATAACTTCATACCAGTCGTATAGAACGCCTTTGTACTTCTGCCTGAATCTGAACGTCAAGAGTTCGAGCGAAAAGTGCAAATGAGAAATCTCCTCTCTTAGGGCCAGTTTCACAGTGGATATTTAAACTCTGATTGCAGTTTAAATAGGGAATTTCAGTTTCACAGTTGGAAGTTAAATACGATTTAAATAACCGACTGTGGATATTTAAGTACGGCACAGAGTTGCAATCGAAAACAAATAAACAGCTGATTTCGGATGTGCAAGCAAGCTGCGTCGACAATATTGCAATTTATAAGAGATCAAATTAAACATAAAACTGCATGGTATAGCACATATAAATGATCCCGTAGTATTATAAATAATATAAACTGTGGATTCTTTGCACAATATCCAATAATTCACTTCTTTCGGCCGACGAAAAATTTTTAGCTCGCGCTGCCTCCATAATTGAACAATTGAACATATGTTTTTGGCAAGTTGTGTCAACCTTCAATTGTCAAATATTCGAAGTTGCCATTCATTATTCCGTATTTAAATAAATGCACTGTGAAACTCAAGAAAATTTAAACTAGATTTAAACTCAATTCGCAAATTAGATTTAAACATCCACTGTGAAACTGGCCCTTAATGTTTGTGTAATCAGGCACAATTGTTGATCTTGATATTAAATAAATTCTTATATTTAAAAAAATTAAACATAGCATTTAGGCGATTAACTATACAAAATTGCTTATCTTCTTTATAAAAGAATTAGGGCCAGTTTCACAGTGGATGTTTAAATCTAATTTGCGAATTGAGTTTAAATCTAGTTTAACTTTTCTTGAGTTTCACAGTGCATTTATTTAAATACGGAATAATGAATGGCAACTTCGAATATTTGACAATTGAAGGTTGACACAACTTGCCAAAAACATATGTTCAATTGTTCAATTATGGAGGTAGCGCGAGCTAAAAATTTTTCGTCGGCCGAAAGAAGTGAATTATTGGATATTGTGCAAAGAATCCACAGTTTATATTATTTATAATACTACGGGATCATTTATATGTGCTATACCATGCAGTTTTATGTTTAATTTGATCTCTTATAAATTTCAATATTGTCGACGCAGCTTGCTTACACATCCGAAATCAGCTGTTTATTTGTTTTCGATTGCAACTCTGTGCCGTACTTAAATATCCACAGTCGGCTTATTAAATCGTATTTAACTTCCAACTGGGAAACTGAAATTCTCTATTTAAACTGCAATCAGAGTTTAAATATCCACTGTGAAACTGGCCCTTAATGAAATTCGGCATTTAAAAATCTGGCCACACTAGTTTCATATGGTTTGACAGATGACTTTGCAATTGTTTTTCCACACAGCAGTGTGCTGCAGGCTATTTCGCTGAATTTTATACATAGCGATTAAAGATTCATTATTATCATTAAATATAAACTCAAATACATAATAATGTCAGCTGACAAAGAGAAGAACGGTAAAGGCGACCTAGGTTTGCTTGAAGAAGATGATGAATTTGAAGAATTTCCTGCAGAAGGTAAGGATTGATTGGAATTTAGAATCCAAGGGTAAGCCAAAAATTTCTTATGTGCAGACTTCAACATTGCCGACGAGGATGAGGAAGAGATAAATGTGTGGGAAGATAATTGGGATGACGACAATGTCGAAGACGACTTTAATCAACAACTGAAAGCGCATTTGCAGAAGCAAGCAATGGAGTCTTAGAAGTATGTTCGATCTTTTCCATCTCTGCGCACTTAGTTTCCAATAATAGAAATTTCTCATGTATTAAATAAACGGAAAACCAGAATAATATAATGAAATGAATGTTTAATTTCAATTATAAGCAGAAAATATCTCGGCAATGTGCTTCTGTATGAAGTCCCTGATATCCCTCTGTTCTTGCAACGCAGATTCCTGGAAATGCACCTCGTGCTTAAGTTGTATCAGTTGTGCTGCGAATACGTTGCAATGTCTGAAAATCAAATTAAAATTTTTGACTTATGATCGGAGGCAAAAGTGCAGCCACTACATACTTTTCTTTTGCAATTATTTGCAGATTTTTCTTTTTCTCCTGCTCAAACTGTTGTTGCTTCAACTTGTAATTTTCTTCCAAAATGTTCAATTCGTTTCCTCGCTTCTCAACGACATTGAGCAGCTTTTGTTTTTTGCTTGTAAAAGAGTTGTATTTGTCTGTGGTTTCTTTAAGCTTTTTGTTAATGTCTTTAAAGCTTTCTAATAGTTTGAGAGGCACCGTCTCTTTAACACTCTCAACGCTCTTGATCAATTTCTCCACTGCATCTAAATTCTGCCCGAGTTTCTTCAAACTGTTTTTCATATCAATTTCAAGAGCTTGACGTTCTGATATATCCTCTTGTAATTTAGTATATTGCCTTTTGAGATGTAATGATGATTTAACAAAATTATTATTAATATGATATGTGTAAATATTGAGTTTAAATTACGCTTGTAGCTCTTGTGCTTCTTCATTGCGCACAACTTGGATCTTTAAGTTACGCTTCTGTGCCTTCAGTTCTTCGGCTTTTATGTTTAGGCCCTTAATAAGATCTTGTAATTTTTGCATTTCCTCCCTTCCTGCTTCTTTACGCGTATTGAGCATTTCCAACTTAGCCTTTGCGACTGGTACTTGCTCGCATAGCTCTGAAATCTCATCTCTTCTCTGTTGGAATATGTATAATTGTTACTTTTGTCCTCAACTTTGCAGCCATACGCACCTTGGTTGTCTTTTCCTTCCACTGTTCATTTTCTGCTTGTACCAGACTTATGCCCTGTTGGAGTTCTTGATACTCGATAATGAGCTCATTGGTCATTTTGAAGACATCTGTCTTGTACATATTGTGGTAGTATAAGTAATTTAGCAAAATACCCAGCATATGTGAAGTCTTCTTAAAAGCTGTAAGAACAAATTACAAGTGCATATTGCGAGAAAACCACGTAACATCTTAGACTTACTTGGTCTAAGTATATCGTAATAACTGAACGTGTAGGATTTGGTTGTAATTTTGAGTATACTGTCAATCTGTCGAGTTAGCTTGATTAGAAATAGACGTTTCTCTCGTGTCTGTGGCTGATCATCCGCCCGCATCGCGGATGTAGGCTCCACTTTGTAGCCAAAGAGGCGCAAGTAGGCAATAAGTGTTTTCGTTAGGAATCCCTCGGTTGGATGAGACAAATCAGATTCACGTATTTTGCAATCCGGAAATAGTTCATTCCAACTATCGACTTCTTCCTTAGTAAACATTGCTTATTAAATTACGAGTTTCCACGAAATTTTTTTTTTAATTTGCGGCTTTTTAGGGACACGAAAATAGTATCGATATTACTCAGTATCGATATTATTGGTTATGATATGGATACTTTTTCAAGTAATTTCGAAGTACATACTTGATATTAGATGGTATCTTTTTTCGGTTTGCTTTGCTGCCGCAGCATAGCAGAAATAAATTTTCCGAATTGCTTTGCTGTTGCTGTGGCTGCGCAGTTTTTCAAAGCACAGTTACAGCGAACCATTTTATTTTTGTTTGATTTCATGAGCTATTGCTTCGACTGCGCAAAATGACAGCCACAGGAAAAAACAGTCTGCATATTGCTGTTGCTGCTCATATAGGCTATAAGAAAATTCCGTAGAATGTGAATATAATTATCCGCGATCGGAATTTTTTGATTTCTTTGACATTGTAAATTGTTTTATTACATAATTTATAAAACTGGGGTTTCTTTCGCTCATGAAAAATTCGATCAAATGAGGCGTGAAATAAGAAATATCAAAGAGTATGTTAATATAATAGAGTGCGCATCTCATATAAAATTTTGGCTGCGAAAATTTTGCACCGCGAGCTCAGCGGTGGAACCACGTTTCCCACTCATTTTGGCTCAGTCACTCATCCTCTCAGAAAACCGCTCTGCTACAAGAAATCACAAACTCAAAGTAAATACAACGAGGGCTGTTAACTGGGTGAAAATTCTCCAATTTCATGGGAATTTGAACTCTTCTTTTACATATTATTAACAAAATGCTGATGTTTTGTATTATAGCATTTTGGAACTCAGCCATACTATTTTATTTTTTGTTTTAAGTTTTTTATTACCATTATTTTGAATGAAAATCTGACTCAAGTGCCAATTCCCATGGGAGAATTTTTTAGGCATTTGTGAGAATTGACTTTGGCAGAGTTTGCACCCCTGATTGCACGACTCAATGGCTTGGTTCGTTCGTTTTTCGTACTCAAATGAGGCGAACGAGCATTTTTTGCGGCTGATTTTCGTATTTTGCATGGTGTTATGAAAGTCGTGTGCATGTGCTCTTCTCCTGCATGTCGGCAGCTCAGCCAACAAAATATACGAAGATTCAGAGCGGCGCTCGTATAGACGATATTCCCGACAGCGCTGCTGTTTGATTCTGTGTTTTTTCATATTTTGTTGTTTCATATGAAAGACAACAACAACACAGAATCAAACAGCAGCGCTGTCGGGAATATCGTCTATACGAGCGCCGCTCTGAATCTTCGTATATTTTGTTGGCTGAGCTGCCGACATGCAGGAGAAGAGCACATGCACACGACTTTCATAACACCATGCAAAATACGAAAATCAGCCGCAAAAAATGCTCGTTCGCCTCATTTGAGTACGAAAAACGAACCCCTGTTTTTCATATGAAAGACAACAACAACACAGAATCAAACAGCAGCGCTGTCGGGAATATCGTCTATACGAGCGCCGCTCTGAATCTTCGTATATTTTGTTGGCTGAGCTGCCGACATGCAGGAGAAGAGCACATGCACACGACTTTCATAACACCATGCAAATTACGAAAATCAGCCGCAAAAAATGCTCGTCCGCCTCATTTGAGTACGAAAAACGAACGAACCAAGCCATTGAGTCGTGCAACCAGGGGTGCAAACTCTGTCAAAGTCAATTCTCTCAAATGCCTAAAAAATTCTCCCATGGGAATTGGCACTTGAGTCAGATTTTCATTCAAAATAATGGTAATAAAAAACTTAAAACAAAAAATAAAATAGTATGGCTGAGTTCCAAAATGCTATAATACAAAACATCAGCATTTTGTTAATAATATGTAAAAGAAGAGTTCAAATTCCCATGAAATTGGAGAATTTTCACCCAGTTAACAGCCCTCGTTGTATTTACTTTGAGTTTGTGATTTCTTGTAGCAGAGCGGTTTTCTGAGAGGATGAGTGACTGAGCCAAAATGAGTGGGAAACGTGGTTCCACCGCTGAGCTCGCGGTGTAAATTTTCGCAGCCAAAATTTTATATGAGATGCGCACTCTATTATATTAACATACTCTTTGATATTTCCTATTTCACGCCTCATTTGATCGAATTTTTCATGAGCGAAAGAAACCCCAGTTTTATAAATTATGTAATAAAAGGAAGATAATTGGGATGACGACAATGTCGAAGACGACTTTAATCAACAAGTCTTAGAAGTATGTTCGATCTTTTCCATCTCTGCGCACTTAGTTTCCAATAATAGAAATTTCTCATGTATTAAATAAACGGAAAACCAGAATAATATAATGAAATGAATGTTTAATTTCAATTATAAGCAGAAAATATCTCGGCAATGTGCTTCTGTATGAAGTCCCTGATATCCCTCTGTTCTTGCAACGCAGATTCCTGGAAATGCACCTCGTGCTTAAGTTGTATCAGTTGTGCTGCGAATACGTTGCAATGTCTGAAAATCAAATTAAAATTTTTGACTTATGATCGGAGGCAAAAGTGCAGCCACTACATACTTTTCTTTTGCAATTATTTGCAGATTTTTCTTTTTCTCCTGCTCAAACTGTTGTTGCTTCAACTTGTAATTTTCTTCCAAAATGTTCAATTCGTTTCCTCGCTTCTCAACGACATTGAGCAGCTTTTGTTTTTTGCTTGTAAAAGAGTTGTATTTGTCTGTGGTTTCTTTAAGCTTTTTGTTAATGTCTTTAAAGCTTTCTAATAGTTTGAGAGGCACCGTCTCTTTAACACTCTCAACGCTCTTGATCAATTTCTCCACTGCATCTAAATTCTGCCCGAGTTTCTTCAAACTGTTTTTCATATCAATTTCAAGAGCTTGACGTTCTGATATATCCTCTTGTAATTTAGTATATTGCCTTTTGAGATGTAATGATGATTTAACAAAATTATTATTAATATGATATGTGTAAATATTGAGTTTAAATTACGCTTGTAGCTCTTGTGCTTCTTCATTGCGCACAACTTGGATCTTTAAGTTACGCTTCTGTGCCTTCAGTTCTTCGGCTTTTATGTTTAGGCCCTTAATAAGATCTTGTAATTTTTGCATTTCCTCCCTTCCTGCTTCTTTACGCGTATTGAGCATTTCCAACTTAGCCTTTGCGACTGGTACTTGCTCGCATAGCTCTGAAATCTCATCTCTTCTCTGTTGGAATATGTATAATTGTTACTTTTGTCCTCAACTTTGCAGCCATACGCACCTTGGTTGTCTTTTCCTTCCACTGTTCATTTTCTGCTTGTACCAGACTTATGCCCTGTTGGAGTTCTTGATACTCGATAATGAGCTCATTGGTCATTTTGAAGACATCTGTCTTGTACATATTGTGGTAGTATAAGTAATTTAGCAAAATACCCAGCATATGTGAAGTCTTCTTAAAAGCTGTAAGAACAAATTACAAGTGCATATTGCGAGAAAACCACGTAACATCTTAGACTTACTTGGTCTAAGTATATCGTAATAACTGAACGTGTAGGATTTGGTTGTAATTTTGAGTATACTGTCAATCTGTCGAGTTAGCTTGATTAGAAATAGACGTTTCTCTCGTGTCTGTGGCTGATCATCCGCCCGCATCGCGGATGGAGGCTCCACTTTGTAGCCAAAGAGGCGCAAGTAGGCAATAAGTGTTTTCGTTAGGAATCCCTCGGTTGGATGAGACAAATCAGATTCACGTATTTTGCAATCCGGAAATAGTTCATTCCAACTATCGACTTCTTCCTTAGTAAACATTGCTTATTAAATTACGAGTTTCCACGAAATTTTTTTTTTAATTTGCGGCTTTTTAGGGACACGAAAATAGTATCGATATTACTCAGTATCGATATTATTGGTTATGATATGGATACTTTTTCAAGTAATTTCGAAGTACATACTTGATATTAGATGGTATCTTTTTTCGGTTTGCTTTGCTGCCGCAGCATAGCAGAAATAAATTTTCCGAATTGCTTTGCTGTTGCTGTGGCTGCGCAGTTTTTCAAAGCACAGTTACAGCGAACCATTTTATTTTTGTTTGATTTCATGAGCTATTGCTTCGACTGCGCAAAATGACAGCCACAGGAAAAAACAGTCTGCATATTGCTGTTGCTGCTCATATAGGCTATAAGAAAATTCCGTAGAATGTGAATATAATTATCCGCGATCGGAATTTTTTGATTTCTTTGACATTGTAAATTGTTTTATTACATAATTTATAAAACTGGGGTTTCTTTCGCTCATGAAAAATTCGATCAAATGAGGCGTGAAATAAGAAATATCAAAGAGTATGTTAATATAATAGAGTGCGCATCTCATATAAAATTTTGGCTGCGAAAATTTTGCACCGCGAGCTCAGCGGTGGAACCACGTTTCCCACTCATTTTGGCTCAGTCACTCATCCTCTCAGAAAACCGCTCTGCTACAAGAAATCACAAACTCAAAGTAAATACAACGAGGGCTGTTAACTGGGTGAAAATTCTCCAATTTCATGGGAATTTGAACTCTTCTTTTACATATTATTAACAAAATGCTGATGTTTTGTATTATAGCATTTTGGAACTCAGCCATACTATTTTATTTTTTGTTTTAAGTTTTTTATTACCATTATTTTGAATGAAAATCTGACTCAAGTGCCAATTCCCATGGGAGAATTTTTTAGGCATTTGTGAGAATTGACTTTGACAGAGTTTGCACCCCTGATTGCACGACTCAATGGCTTGGTTCGTTCGTTTTTCGTACTCAAATGAGGCGAACGAGCATTTTTTGCGGCTGATTTTCGTATTTTGCATGGTGTTATGAAAGTCGTGTGCATGTGCTCTTCTCCTGCATGTCGGCAGCTCAGCCAACAAAATATACGAAGATTCAGAGCGGCGCTCGTATAGACGATATTCCCGACAGCGCTGCTGTTTGATTCTGTGTTTTTTCATATTTTGTTGTTTCATATGAAAGACAACAACAACACAGAATCAAACAGCAGCGCTGTCGGGAATATCGTCTATACGAGCGCCGCTCTGAATCTTCGTATATTTTGTTGGCTGAGCTGCCGACATGCAGGAGAAGAGCACATGCACACGACTTTCATAACACCATGCAAAATACGAAAATCAGCCGCAAAAAATGCTCGTTCGCCTCATTTGAGTACGAAAAACGAACCCCTGTTTTTCATATGAAAGACAACAACAACACAGAATCAAACAGCAGCGCTGTCGGGAATATCGTCTATACGAGCGCCGCTCTGAATCTTCGTATATTTTGTTGGCTGAGCTGCCGACATGCAGGAGAAGAGCACATGCACACGACTTTCATAACACCATGCAAATTACGAAAATCAGCCGCAAAAAATGCTCGTCCGCCTCATTTGAGTACGAAAAACGAACGAACCAAGCCATTGAGTCGTGCAACCAGGGGTGCAAACTCTGTCAAAGTCAATTCTCTCAAATGCCTAAAAAATTCTCCCATGGGAATTGGCACTTGAGTCAGATTTTCATTCAAAATAATGGTAATAAAAAACTTAAAACAAAAAATAAAATAGTATGGCTGAGTTCCAAAATGCTATAATACAAAACATCAGCATTTTGTTAATAATATGTAAAAGAAGAGTTCAAATTCCCATGAAATTGGAGAATTTTCACCCAGTTAACAGCCCTCGTTGTATTTACTTTGAGTTTGTGATTTCTTGTAGCAGAGCGGTTTTCTGAGAGGATGAGTGACTGAGCCAAAATGAGTGGGAAACGTGGTTCCACCGCTGAGCTCGCGGTGTAAATTTTCGCAGCCAAAATTTTATATGAGATGCGCACTCTATTATATTAACATACTCTTTGATATTTCCTATTTCACGCCTCATTTGATCGAATTTTTCATGAGCGAAAGAAACCCCAGTTTTATAAATTATGTAATAAAAGGAAGATAATTGGGATGACGACAATGTCGAAGACGACTTTAATCAACAAGTCTTAGAAGTATGTTCGATCTTTTCCATCTCTGCGCACTTAGTTTCCAATAATAGAAATTTCTCATGTATTAAATAAACGGAAAACCAGAATAATATAATGAAATGAATGTTTAATTTCAATTATAAGCAGAAAATATCTCGGCAATGTGCTTCTGTATGAAGTCCCTGATATCCCTCTGTTCTTGCAACGCAGATTCCTGGAAATGCACCTCGTGCTTAAGTTGTATCAGTTGTGCTGCGAATACGTTGCAATGTCTGAAAATCAAATTAAAATTTTTGACTTATGATCGGAGGCAAAAGTGCAGCCACTACATACTTTTCTTTTGCAATTATTTGCAGATTTTTCTTTTTCTCCTGCTCAAACTGTTGTTGCTTCAACTTGTAATTTTCTTCCAAAATGTTCAATTCGTTTCCTCGCTTCTCAACGACATTGAGCAGCTTTTATTTTTTGCTTGTAAAAGAGTTGTATTTGTCTGTGGTTTCTTTAAGCTTTTTGTTAATGTCTTTAAAGCTTTCTAATAGTTTGAGAGGCACCGTCTCTTTAACACTCTCAACGCTCTTGATCAATTTCTCCACTGCATCTAAATTCTGCCCGAGTTTCTTCAAACTGTTTTTCATATCAATTTCAAGAGCTTGACGTTCTGATATATCCTCTTGTAATTTAGTATATTGCCTTTTGAGATGTAATGATGATTTAACAAAATTATTATTAATATGATATGTGTAAATATTGAGTTTAAATTACGCTTGTAGCTCTTGTGCTTCTTCATTGCGCACAACTTGGATCTTTAAGTTACGCTTCTGTGCCTTCAGTTCTTCGGCTTTTATGTTTAGGCCCTTAATAAGATCTTGTAATTTTTGCATTTCCTCCCTTCCTGCTTCTTTACGCGTATTGAGCATTTCCAACTTAGCCTTTGCGACTGGTACTTGCTCGCATAGCTCTGAAATCTCATCTCTTCTCTGTTGGAATATGTATAATTGTTACTTTTGTCCTCAACTTTGCAGCCATACGCACCTTGGTTGTCTTTTCCTTCCACTGTTCATTTTCTGCTTGTACCAGACTTATGCCCTGTTGGAGTTCTTGATACTCGATAATGAGCTCATTGGTCATTTTGAAGACATCTGTCTTGTACATATTGTGGTAGTATAAGTAATTTAGCAAAATACCCAGCATATGTGAAGTCTTCTTAAAAGCTGTAAGAACAAATTACAAGTGCATATTGCGAGAAAACCACGTAACATCTTAGACTTACTTGGTCTAAGTATATCGTAATAACTGAACGTGTAGGATTTGGTTGTAATTTTGAGTATACTGTCAATCTGTCGAGTTAGCTTGATTAGAAATAGACGTTTCTCTCGTGTCTGTGGCTGATCATCCGCCCGCATCGCGGATGGAGGCTCCACTTTGTAGCCAAAGAGGCGCAAGTAGGCAATAAGTGTTTTCGTTAGGAATCCCTCGGTTGGATGAGACAAATCAGATTCACGTATTTTGCAATCCGGAAATAGTTCATTCCAACTATCGACTTCTTCCTTAGTAAACATTGCTTATTAAATTACGAGTTTCCACGAAATTTTTTTTTTAATTTGCGGCTTTTTAGGGACACGAAAATAGTATCGATATTACTCAGTATCGATATTATTGGTTTTGATATGGATACTTTTTCAAGTAATTTCGAAGTACATACTTGATATTAGATGGTATCTTTTTTCGGTTTGCTTTGCTGCCGCAGCATAGCAGAAATAAATTTTCCGAATTGCTTTGCTGTTGCTGTGGCTGCGCAGTTTTTCAAAGCACAGTTACAGCGAACCATTTTATTTTTGTTTGATTTCATGAGCTATTGCTTCGACTGCGCAAAATGACAGCCACAGGAAAAAACAGTCTGCATATTGCTGTTGCTGCTCATATAGGCTATAAGAAAATTCCGTAGAATGTGAATATAATTATCCGCGATCGGAATTTTTTGATTTCTTTGACATTGTAAATTGTTTTATTACATAATTTATAAAACTGGGGTTTCTTTCGCTCATGAAAAATTCGATCAAATGAGGCGTGAAATAAGAAATATCAAAGAGTATGTTAATATAATAGAGTGCGCATCTCATATAAAATTTTGGCTGCGAAAATTTTGCACCGCGAGCTCAGCGGTGGAACCACGTTTCCCACTCATTTTGGCTCAGTCACTCATCCTCTCAGAAAACCGCTCTGCTACAAGAAATCACAAACTCAAAGTAAATACAACGAGGGCTGTTAACTGGGTGAAAATTCTCCAATTTCATGGGAATTTGAACTCTTCTTTTACATATTATTAACAAAATGCTGATGTTTTGTATTATAGCATTTTGGAACTCAGCCATACTATTTTATTTTTTGTTTTAAGTTTTTTATTACCATTATTTTGAATGAAAATCTGACTCAAGTGCCAATTCCCATGGGAGAATTTTTTAGGCATTTGAGAGAATTGACTTTGACAGAGTTTGCACCCCTGATTGCACGACTCAATGGCTTGGTTCGTTCGTTTTTCGTACTCAAATGAGGCGAACGAGCATTTTTTGCGGCTGATTTTCGTATTTTGCATGGTGTTATGAAAGTCGTGTGCATGTGCTCTTCTCCTGCATGTCGGCAGCTCAGCCAACAAAATATACGAAGATTCAGAGCGGCGCTCGTATAGACGATATTCCCGACAGCGCTGCTGTTTGATTCTGTGTTTTTTCATATTTTGTTGTTTCATATGAAAGACAACAACAACACAGAATCAAACAGCAGCGCTGTCGGGAATATCGTCTATACGAGCGCCGCTCTGAATCTTCGTATATTTTGTTGGCTGAGCTGCCGACATGCAGGAGAAGAGCACATGCACACGACTTTCATAACACCATGCAAAATACGAAAATCAGCCGCAAAAAATGCTCGTTCGCCTCATTTGAGTACGAAAAACGAACCTCTGTTTTTCATATGAAAGACAACAACAACACAGAATCAAACAGCAGCGCTGTCGGGAATATCGTCTATACGAGCGCCGCTCTGAATCTTCGTATATTTTGTTGGCTGAGCTGCCGACATGCAGGAGAAGAGCACATGCACACGACTTTCATAACACCATGCAAATTACGAAAATCAGCCGCAAAAAATGCTCGTTCGCCTCATTTGAGTACGAAAAACGAACGAACCAAGCCATTGAGTCGTGCAATCAGGGGTGCAAACTCTGTCAAAGTCAATTCTCTCAAATGCCTAAAAAATTCTCCCATGGGAATTGGCACTTGAGTCAGATTTTCATTCAAAATAATGGTAATAAAAAACTTAAAACAAAAAATAAAATAGTATGGCTGAGTTCCAAAATGCTATAATACAAAACATCAGCATTTTGTTAATAATATGTAAAAGAAGAGTTCAAATTCCCATGAAATTGGAGAATTTTCACCCAGTTAACAGCCCTCGTTGTATTTACTTTGAGTTTGTGATTTCTTGTAGCAGAGCGGTTTTCTGAGAGGATGAGTGACTGAGCCAAAATGAGTGGGAAACGTGGTTCCACCGCTGAGCTCGCGGTGTAAATTTTCGCAGCCAAAATTTTATATGAGATGCGCACTCTATTATATTAACATACTCTTTGATATTTCCTATTTCACGCCTCATTTGATCGAATTTTTCATGAGCGAAAGAAACCCGTTTTATAAATTATGTAATAAAAGGAAGATAATTGGGATGACGACAATGTCGAAGACGACTTTAATCAACAAGTCTTAGAAGTATGTTCGATCTTTTCCATCTCTGCGCACTTAGTTTCCAATAATAGAAATTTCTCATGTATTAAATAAACGGAAAACCAGAATAATATAATGAAATGAATGTTTAATTTCAATTATAAGCAGAAAATATCTCGGCAATGTGCTTCTGTATGAAGTCCCTGATATCCCTCTGTTCTTGCAACGCAGATTCCTGGAAATGCACCTCGTGCTTAAGTTGTATCAGTTGTGCTGCGAATACGTTGCAATGTCTGAAAATCAAATTAAAATTTTTGACTTATGATCGGAGGCAAAAGTGCAGCCACTACATACTTTTCTTTTGCAATTATTTGCAGATTTTTCTTTTTCTCCTGCTCAAACTGTTGTTGCTTCAACTTGTAATTTTCTTCCAAAATGTTCAATTCGTTTCCTCGCTTCTCAACGACATTGAGCAGCTTTTGTTTTTTGCTTGTAAAAGAGTTGTATTTGTCTGTGGTTTCTTTAAGCTTTTTGTTAACGTCTTTAAAGCTTTCTAATATGTAGTTTGAGAGGCACCGTCTCTTTAACACTCTCAACGCTCTTGATCAATTTCTCCACTGCATCTAAATTCTGCCCGAGTTTCTTCAAACTGTTTTTCATATCAATTTCAAGAGCTTGACGTTCTGATATATCCTCTTGTAATTTAGTATATTGCCTTTTGAGATGTAATGATGATTTAACAAAATTATTATTAATATGATATGTGTAAATATTGAGTTTAAATTACGCTTGTAGCTCTTGTGCTTCTTCATTGCGCACAACTTGGATCTTTAAGTTACGCTTCTGTGCCTTCAGTTCTTCGGCTTTTATGTTTAGGCCCTTAATAAGATCTTGTAATTTTTGCATTTCCTCCCTTCCTGCTTCTTTACGCGTATTGAGCATTTCCAACTTAGCCTTTGCGACTGGTACTTGCTCGCATAGCTCTGAAATCTCATCTCTTCTCTGTTGGAATATGTATAATTGTTACTTTTGTCCTCAACTTTGCAGCCATACGCACCTTGGTTGTCTTTTCCTTCCACTGTTCATTTTCTGCTTGTACCAGACTTATGCCCTGTTGGAGTTCTTGATACTCGATAATGAGCTCATTGGTCATTTTGAAGACATCTGTCTTGTACATATTGTGGTAGTATAAGTAATTTAGCAAAATACCCAGCATATGTGAAGTCTTCTTAAAAGCTGTAAGAACAAATTACAAGTGCATATTGCGAGAAAACCACGTAACATCTTAGACTTACTTGGTCTAAGTATATCGTAATAACTGAACGTGTAGGATTTGGTTGTAATTTTGAGTATACTGTCAATCTGTCGAGTTAGCTTGATTAGAAATAGACGTTTCTCTCGTGTCTGTGGCTGATCATCCGCCCGCATCGCGGATGGAGGCTCCACTTTGTAGCCAAAGAGGCGCAAGTAGGCAATAAGTGTTTTCGTTAGGAATCCCTCGGTTGGATGAGACAAATCAGATTCACGTATTTTGCAATCCGGAAATAGTTCATTCCAACTATCGACTTCTTCCTTAGTAAACATTGCTTATTAAATTACGAGTTTCCACGAAATTTTTTTTTTAATTTGCGGCTTTTTAGGGACACGAAAATAGTATCGATATTACTCAGTATCGATATTATTGGTTTTGATATGGATACTTTTTCAAGTAATTTCGAAGTACATACTTGATATTAGATGGTATCTTTTTTCGGTTTGCTTTGCTGCCGCAGCATAGCAGAAATAAATTTTCCGAATTGCTTTGCTGTTGCTGTGGCTGCGCAGTTTTTCAAAGCACAGTTACAGCGAACCATTTTATTTTTGTTTGATTTCATGAGCTATTGCTTCGACTGCGCAAAATGACAGCCACAGGAAAAAACAGTCTGCATATTGCTGTTGCTGCTCATATAGGCTATAAGAAAATTCCGTAGAATGTGAATATAATTATCCGCGATCGGAATTTTTTGATTTCTTTGACATTGTAAATTGTTTTATTACATAATTTATAAAACTGGGGTTTCTTTCGCTCATGAAAAATTCGATCAAATGAGGCGTGAAATAAGAAATATCAAAGAGTATGTTAATATAATAGAGTGCGCATCTCATATAAAATTTTGGCTGCGAAAATTTTGCACCGCGAGCTCAGCGGTGGAACCACGTTTCCCACTCATTTTGGCTCAGTCACTCATCCTCTCAGAAAACCGCTCTGCTACAAGAAATCACAAACTCAAAGTAAATACAACGAGGGCTGTTAACTGGGTGAAAATTCTCCAATTTCATGGGAATTTGAACTCTTCTTTTACATATTATTAACAAAATGCTGATGTTTTGTATTATAGCATTTTGGAACTCAGCCATACTATTTTATTTTTTGTTTTAAGTTTTTTATTACCATTATTTTGAATGAAAATCTGACTCAAGTGCCAATTCCCATGGGAGAATTTTTTAGGCATTTGAGAGAATTGACTTTGACAGAGTTTGCACCCCTGATTGCACGACTCAATGGCTTGGTTCGTTCGTTTTTCGTACTCAAATGAGGCGAACGAGCATTTTTTGCGGCTGATTTTCGTATTTTGCATGGTGTTATGAAAGTCGTGTGCATGTGCTCTTCTCCTGCATGT